>CM031701.1:17221904-18482302 GCA_018466805.1 Hippocampus abdominalis
CCTAAGCTTGGCTAACAACAGCATTGCGCGCCTGTCGCTCTGCATCCACGGGCGGGTCCAGGGTCGAGGGTGCGACTCGTGGGCACCTAACCTCCACCTGTTATCTGTGGAGAGGAATCAGCTGCGACGACTACCACGGGGTGAGTCACAAGAGTCGTAAATGCGTCATTAGGTACATCGGATCACGGTGTTTAAAAGTTATGGCACACAAAGAGAAAACAGACCTCCCCCCCAAGGCCAAACAACAGGTTCAGGTTTACATGTTAAAAATAAGGGTCGGGAGAAGATGGTGGCATCACATACAAACCAAAGTGAGTGATCTGAAAGATTTCACACACCCATCTCAGCTCCTCATTTTAGGCGAACCAAAGTTGACCACTCCGATCGCATTTAGTTTTAAGCCTCGACTTTGGAACAACCAGAAGACCCTCACCCGGAGCCTCTGAGGCTGCAGGATGGCTCATATGTGATTAGAAGTTCATTTTTGATTTGAGCTAGGCTCAAAACAAATCAGCAATTTTTTTTTTTGGTAATCAATTCTAATAAAAACTGGAGGAGAAACTGGGGTCTTTTGGTGTTGTTTGTTAGATTCAGTGAGACGCCTAAAAATAAAACCGGGGGGTTGTGGAAGAATGGCCGGTATGAAAAAAAAAAAAAATAGGGGTTGGATTTGATTTTTTTTTTTACAACAAAAAGGGGGAGGGGTGTGTTGGGTTGGGTGTCGAAAAAAAAGGGGGGGGGGCAAAGGTTTAGGTATAAACGTAGTTTTAGGTGTAAAATTATGATTAGGGATAGGTTTAAGTATTTAAAAAAAATAATGCTTGGTGAGTGAACACGAATGTGTTTTTTTTTTTCCTATGTCATCTAACAGCTCTGCAGAGGCTAAGAGAATTAAAAAAAAAAAAAAAAAAACGTATTTAACAGTCTCTCCAAATCCTGAAAATGGATTGACTGGAGATTTTAAAAAATTGCATATTTTTGTGGAAGACCTGAAAACAAAGTCCAGCCCAGCCATAAGTTGTTTCCTACTCAGTGGTGATCATCACCGATATACTTAGTAATTCCCCCAAAAAGTCCAAAGAACGAGCAAAATACAGTACGCTTGTGGGCATCTAGTTATGAGCCTCTTCTTCTTCTTCTGCTGATCTCAAAAGGCTTGAGTGCTTTGGAGGCCTTGGAGGTCCTGCGCCTGTCATTCAACAGCATCACCACCATCCAGCTTGGAGAACTGGACAACTTGCGAGGGCTGAGGGAGCTTCACCTCCAACACAACCTCATCAGCAGCTTGCACTCGGACGCCTTCCGACATTTACAACAGCTCAAGGTAAATAAGCACATGATACAATGGTAGTATCAGAGTAGTATCATGTCTAATGTGTCAGTATCGGCGATACCGGTTCTATTTTGATATTAAATCTTGCATCTGCACAGTAATCCATAAAGATTGAACACGTCTGCTCACCTGGAAAGCAACACAGCGTCACTTCCTCTTACCCGCGGAAGGCAAGAGAGGAGTACAGCTCAGTTTGTTCGAGGACGTCTCAGTCATTCGAACCCGGGACTGGTTTCATCACTGTCAAAATGTCAATCAGTAAACATATGCTCAGCCCACTTTGACCTAAAAAAAAATGTGTCACAACGACTAGCCTTTCCACGGCTGATTTAAGAGAGTTTTCTTTGATCAAGATACACAAAAAAAATCAGAGAGGCTTTTCGTAAGCCAAATTGTTCATGAGTCGCTAAATGTCTGAAAACAATGATCAATCACCACCACCATTCAGATGCACATTCCTACTCTTGGCCACTTTCTAAAAATAAATTTTAAAAAAAAGATCAGCACAATGCTTTAGTTTTGGTGGTGGTCATAGTGTGTTTTCCTCATAAGGGCTCTCACATTTGATGTCAATTCATTCAAAATACGGTGAAAATCATTTTTTATAATTTCACAAGTTGAAGTGGACAAGAGCAGGATTTGTGCATATGAATTTTGGTGGCGATTAATCACAGTTTCAAACACTACATGACAACAGAACTGAACAAACCGAGCCAAGGAAACATAAGTGCCAATGTTGAGCCTATTCACGTGTCTCGTTAAAGCTGCGCTTTCACTAACATTTGTCTCGTGGCAGATCCTCAACGTGAGCTTCAACATGTTGACCAGCCTCAACCCTTCAATCTACCTCTCTCTACACACCATCGGGGCGGACGTTCACCTGGCTGGAAACAGGTGGCGCTGTGACTGCAACATGCGTAGCATAAGAAGATGGATGGCTTTAGACAGGAGCAGAGGCTCACGCTCCTGGGATTTGGTTTGTGCTTCGCCGCCCATTCTCGCCGGTGCGGACGTTCTCGAAGTGGAGGACGATGATCTGAACTGTTGGAGTGCTGAAAAGGAGACAAAGCTCCACCAAGATGTGACGGTCCATAGGGATTCCCAGGTTCTGTTGTCCTGCGCCACAAAAGGTAATGACTAAACAAATCCTCCACACCGTCAGAAACCAAATAAACAACTCATGTGTCTTATTCCTAGGCGGATTATGGCGGACACCCGCTGGTTTGGTACCTGCGAACCAACCTCACTCTGGTCTTCTCGTCAGTGCCATCACAGAGAAAAACACTGGTCTTTATGTGTGTTTGTCAGACGACTACCAGGTGGTGTCTGTCTTTCACCTCCAGATTGCAGGGACTAGCAGAAAAGCCCGAAGTGTAACTGAAAGAATCGCAGGTGGAGAAAGGAGCCAAACCGTGACACAGTCCGACTTGACGTTAGCCGTGTGTTTGTCTGTGTTCATCACCTTTCTGGTCGCCTTCATCCTGGGACTTCTCCTAAGACCTTGCATCGACATGCTCTGGAAGAGGATCACCAGGAAGAAAACATCCAACCCAGTCTCATCAGCCGAGGAGAGACAATATGACAATGAGGCCTACTCGGCAGGCGAGGACCCAGAGGAGTTGCAGCCTCATAGGGAAAGGAGAGTCACGTTCAGCACAGTGGACTTCCAGGAAGAAAAGAATGTTAAATATAACAACAAGGAACGTGAAACAAAAGCAAACGGTACAGTGGTTGAATGTGAAATGGTCACAGATGAAGATTCAGGAAGTGAGAAAAGTCTGGAGAGAAGGGGTTCAGAGGATAGAAGAGGTCTTTCGGACCAAAACCTCAAGAGGAGGGGAAGTTTGTCGGATTCCTCACTGTCTGACAAGGATGAAAAAGAAGTGGACATTGTTCAGCAGAGTTCAACAGAATTACCTCCAATTTCCATGAATAAAACTCCAGGATTTGCCTTTGAGCCCATTCTGCACCCAAACAATGGCCAAATTTTCGTAGAGGAACCAGAGGATGATGAAGAACAGTTTGAGTTCAGCGACCGCAGCACATCTCCGAGAACCAGCAGCCCCGTGGGTTCTGATAACTACACCAGTCAAATTATGCCCAGGCTGAACAGGAAGGACTCATCCAACTCTAGTTCATATATGAGCGACAACGAACCTTCGGAATACACCGTCAACCCAGATCTGCAGGAAGAGGAGGACGTGAGGAGGTACGCTCAAACCAAAGACTCCTACATGGTTGCTAGTTTGAAGTCTGCGAGTGGATATGAACCTAGCCTGGATCAGGACACAGAACTTTGGTGGCCTGCAGTCAATCTTGAGCACTCTATGCGCGTCCAGAGACGTTTGGATATTAAAGTGTGTGAAGATGATTGTCAAACTACAAGCTTCAGTGAGAAGCCCGGGACAGGGATGGTAGTCACAGCAGGAGTCGCACCTTCAAGTTATTTATCCAGCAGTGACAGTGAAGAAACAAGGCAACCTGTTACTGTACCGCCAAGACTTGATTCACAAACGCAGAGGCCAGCGCTTGATCTTGAGCATACCATCTCAGTCCAGAGATATTCAGATATCAAAGCACCGCTACGAAGATCAGATTCCTCATCTGGCACTGACTCTGAGGATGGATCGATTCACCTCACACAGGCACCACAAAAGTTTGACAGAGCAGGGCTTCTAGATCAAGAGGTTCACCTTGGAAAAGACACAACGTGGCCTGCTATCGACCTTCAGCATATTCCTCGCATTGAAAGGCATCTAAATGTAAAGTCAACACTGCCTGATTCTTTCTCGAGTAGGGACAGCAAGGACGTAAGGAGGACCACCATGTTACAGCCTCCATCTAAAGTATCACCAAGTTATGATGCACAAGCAACCTGGCCCTCTGTTGATCTTGAGGATTCTTTCCGAATTCAGAGGAGACTAGATGTCAAAGCAACATCACCAACTTTAGATGCATCATCCGACAGCGACAATGTAGTGAGTAATTACATCACAAAACCGGAACAAGAAACAAGAAATGTAACTCGGTACCCCATTAAAGCACCTCCAACACCAACTTATGACCCACAATCACCTTGGCCCTCAATTGATCTTGAGGACTGTTTCAGAATCAAGAGGCGCCTCAACGTCAAAGTACTTTCGCCACCTTTAGATTCAACAACTCATGACATCACCAAACAGGAACAAGGGCTTGCTAAAGTAACCAGGTCGACCACAAAAGCATCATCAACACCAAACTATTACCTACATGGACGCTGGCCTGTAATTGATCTTGAGGATTCTTTCAGAATCAAGAGGCGTCTCAATGTCAAAGGACCTCCATCACCTTCCGATTCATCGTCCAGCAGTGACAGTGAGCATGAAACAATTAATCACATCACAAAACATGAACAAAGACCCACTCAAGTAACTAGATACTCCTCGAAAGAATCACCAACACCAAATTATGACCCACATGCACCCTGGCCCACTCTTAATCTTGAGGATTCGTTCCGAATTAAGAGGAGACTAAATGTCAAAGCAACATCACCAATTTTAGACGCATCATCTGACAGCGACAATGTAGTGACGAATTATATCACAAAACCGGAACAAGTAACCAGAAACGTAACTAGGTACCCAATTAAAGCACCTCCAACACCAAATTATGACCCACAATCACCTTGGCCCTCAATTGATCTTGAGGATTCTTTCAGGATCAAGAGGCGCCTCAACGTCAAAGTACTTTCGCCACCTTCAGATTCATCATCCATCAGAAACAGAGATTATGGAACAACTCATGACATCACCAAACAGGAACAAGGGCTTGGTAAAGTAACCAAGTCCTCCACTAAAGCGTCATTAACACCAAGCTATTACCCACATGGAGGCTGGCCTAAAATTGATCTTGAGGATTCTTTCAGAATCAAGAGGCGTCTCAATGTCAAAGGACCTTTACCACCTTCAGATTTATCGTCCAACACAGACAGTGAGCATGAAACAATTCATCACATCACAAAACATGAACAAATACCCACTCATGTAACTAGATACTATTCGAAAGAATTACCAACACCAAATTATGACCCACATGCACCCTGGCCCACTCTTAATCTTGCGGATTCTTTCCGAATTAAGAGGAGACTAGATGTTAAAACAACATCACCAATTTTAGATGCATCATCAGACACCGACGATGACATGACCAATCACATCACAGAACTGGAGCAAGAAACAATAAAACTAACCAGGTACCCCATGACAGCACCTTCAAAACGAAGTTATGACCCAGAATCACCTTGGCCTTCAATTGATCTGGAGGATTCATTCAGAATCAAGAGGCGTCTCAATGTCAAAGGACCTTCACCACCTTCAGATTCATTGTCCAGCAGCAACAGTGAGCATGAAACAATTCAACACATCACAAAACATGTGCAAAGACCCACTCATGTAACTAGATACTCCTCTATAGAATTACCAGTGCCAAATTATGACCCACATGCAACCTGGCCCACTCTTGATCTTGAGGATTCTTTCAGAATTAAGAGGAGACTAGATGTCCAAATAACATCACCAACTTTCGATGTATCATCCGACAGTGAGAGCGATGATGAAGTGTCTAATTACATCACAAAACCAGACGAAGAAACCAGAAAAGTAACTAGGTACCCCATGAAAGCACCTTCAACACGAAATTATGACACACAATCACCTTGGCCCTCAATTGATCTTGAGGATTCTTTCAGAATCAAGAGGCGTCTTAATGTCAAAGGACCTTCACCACCTTCAGATTCATCATCCAGCAGCAACAGTGAGCATGAGACAATTCAACACATCACAAAACATGAGCAAAGACCCACTCATGTAACTAGATACTCCTCTTTAGAATTACCAATGCCAAATTATGACCCACGTACAACCTGGCCCACACTTAATCTCAAGGATTCTTTCAGAATTAAGAGGAGACTAGATGTCAAAGCAAGATCAACAACTTTAGATACATCATCCGACAGCGACAGCAATGATGTAATGACTAATTACATCACAAAACCGGAACAAGTAACCAGAAACGTAACTAGGTACCCCATGAAAGCACCTCTACCACTAAATCATGACACACAATCACCTTGGCCCGCAATTGATCTTGAGAATTCTTTCAAAATCAAGAGGCGTCTCAACGTCAAAGTACTTTCGCCACCTTCAGATTTATCATCCATCAGAAACAGGGATCATGGAACAACTCATGACATCACCAAACAGGAACAAGGACTTGCTAAAGTAACCAGGTCCTCCACCAAAGCGCCATCAACACCAAGATATTACCCACATGGACGCTGGCCTATAATTGATCTTGAGGATTCTTTCAGAATCAAGAGGCGTCTCAATGTCAGAGGACCTTTACCACCTTCAGATTTATCGTCCAGCACAGACAGTGAAATTGAAACAATTCATCACACAACAAAACATGACCAAAGACCCACTCAAGTAAATAGATATTCCTCTAAAGGATCACCAAAACCAAATTATGATCCACATGCACCCTGGCCGACTCTTAATCTTGCGGATTCTTTCCGAATTAAGAGGAGACTAGATGTCAAAGCAACATCAACAACTTTAGAAGCATCATCCGACAGCGAGAGTGATGATGAAGTGACTAATTACATCAGAAAACCAGAACAAGATACCAGAAAAGTAACTGGGTACCCCATTAAAGCAACTTCAACAAGTTATGACCCACAAGCAACTTGGCCCATGGTTGATCTTGATGGTACATTCCGAATTAAGCGGCGTCTAAACGTCAAAGAATTGTCAGCAACTTCAGATTCATCTTCCAGCAGCAACAGCAAGAATGAGATGACACTTCAACCCATAAAACAGAAACAAGGAGTCACAACCACAATCAGGTACCCCATGAAACTGAGTTCTGACCCAGAATATCCATGGCCATCACTTGATTTTAAAGATTCCTTCCGCATTAAGAGACGATTAGATTTCAAAGCACCATTGCCAACTTCAGATTTAACATCCAGCAGTGAAATTGAAGATGAAACCATGTACTACACCCAAAAACAGGGCCATGGGACAACCAAAATAACCAGTTATGCCCCTAAACCACCAAGTTATGGACCACAATCTACATGGCCCACACTTGATCTTGAAAATTCTTTCCGAATTAAGAGGCGTCTAGACATCAACGCACCTTCATCACACACAGATTCTTTGTCCAGCAGTGACCGTGAGTATGACATCATTCATCACATTATAAAACAGGACCTTGGGACCCGAAAAACTCACCATCCCATAAACGTATCTCCAAGAATAAGTTCTGTCTCACAATCATCTTGGCCCTCACTTGATCTTGAGGATTCTTTCCGAATTAAAAGGCGTTTAAATTTCCAAGTGCTGTCTCATGTTGAATCTCCTGGAGTAACACCATGGCCCTCAGTGGACCTCGGTAGAGATACTCGTGTTAGGTGGCGCTTGGACATTAAAGCAGCACCTGCTGATGTGTCACATGGTGTTAATCAACCAAGCAGCTCAAACAAACAAGACGATACTAATGGTGATGCCACGGAGACACAGGCACTGCCCCGGGTATATTTGGGTGTCAGCAGACGTTTGGATATCAAAGTGTCATCCCCGCAACAAAAACTGCCTGCTGATCGAATTTCTCCTGAGGCTTGGTATTCCAAATCAAATTGCTCCACAAGTGACAGTGACGAAGAGAACCAAGATGAAAAAGCCTCGCTAAAGGTGGCAGAAAAGAGTTCCATTAAATCTCCTGCGATCATTGTCCCTCGCAGTCCCAAAAAAGATTCTAACATAAAATTAGAAAAATATGTCACTGTTCCCGAGACCGTGGAGGATAAACTCAGCAATGCGACCCCAGAGATAAATTCAGAGCTTCAGTCACGGTGGGCCAACATGCATCTTGGGTTCTCTCGCTTTAGAAAGCGTCTTGAAATCACATCGCATGCATGCGAACCACCTGTGGTGCCTCTCAGTGAAAGTGACCCCGAGCAAACAAAACAAAAGCATACAGTGCCTGGTTGGCAAGGAAACACAGAATCACCTCTATCTGCTGCGCAAGATCACGACAACGCCCTCCAACCAGCAGTGGGTCTGACAAGTGAAGGAAAGTCAAGCGTAATAGGTCTGCCACGTATCAGGAGGTACCTGGATGTAAAGGCTCCTGCTACTCTAAAACAAGGTCTGGATTCATCAAGCAGCAGTGAGGATGAAGCTGACTCCACAGAATATTCACAATGGAGAGGAAAGCCTCATGATCTCAGGCTTTCTTCTTTGTATGCAACTCGGACTGTCGAGACCCAACAGACAACGGAAAAGTCGCAAGTTGCCACTGTGCCAAGGCAGCCTTCCTCCAACATTAGTGAAGAGGAGACGGGTGAGGTTGCAGAAGCCAGCGAGACGACGGAGGTTCCGAGGTCAGTTACACCACACAGCGATTCGCCGATACCATACCGACGTTTAATTATCAAACCTTCGTCTCTACCAAATGATACCTCCACTACGGATCAACATACCGATGGAATGACTACACTACATGGTTCTACCAGTTATCAACTCCCATCTCTTGCCCCGAAGACCATTCCTAATCCAAGATCTGTGGATTATATGTCCACCACCAGGGAAATATATTCTTACTCCTATAGTGCCAGACCCTATAAAGCTAGAAACCAGACCCTTTATGTAGCCCCGAAAACCATTCCCAGTCTAGGCTCTGGGGATGATACTCCCCTCACCAAGGATTCATCAGATGTGAACATAAGCACAACACAAAGTGGTTCCTCCAATAGTAGCAGATACCAGATCCCATCTCTTGCCCCCAGACCCTTCAGGAACTCGACTGAGGGCCCACCAGCTGCAATACGTTGGACAGGACTGAGGACCCGCCTGTCTGATCCCTCCAAACATCCGGACTCAAGCCTACCATCTCCACTTGGAGGGCTCCCAAAAAGTCAAACTGGGTCCCTCACTATGGAGGTAGCACAGGAAAACAGGAGCACAACCGTGACAAGATCTCTTCACCTAGGCAGCAATTCCTTGTCATCGTTTGGCACCGATGAGATGTGGAAGGGCGCATCAAAAAAGACGGAAAGAAAAGGACTTAGCGCCTTGAAAGCCATGTCGGATGAGAGACAAACATGGGACAAGGATGAAAAAGTGAAACACTTCCAACCAAGTGGCAATTCTGGGAATTCCAATCAGAACAGATCAGAAGACCTCGTCTCTTATACCTCAGCGAGCATTGGAGAAGACCTTCCGTACGACATCCTCCGCTACAGAACACATGCGCTGACTCAGGAGATTCTGCCCCCTGTTCCGACAACACCACTGCCAGATGAGGACGTGGAGTTAACGCGGAATTCCAAAAGCTCTTATACCCCAAGCATTAGCCAAGTTTAAATTTGACAACCAAAAACTGTAAAGCCTTTTGAAACTGTTTTTTAAGGGTGCAAATCTGTCAGCTATTTTATTGTCAGACAGACAACATTCTGATTTGTTTTCCGATTAATTTATATGTACATGTTATGAAGTTATGAAAATTGGTAATATATTTTTGTAAGCTTTGGTCCCAAGGAGGAATCAAAGTTCATGAGTTGTAAATTGGTGTAGACATCTTTTTTTTTTTTAATCTTATTTCTGCAAATCAGCATTCGGGGATTAAAAAAAACAACAAAACAACATAAATTCAACCGTTTTGGTTTGCATCAGACATTTTGGGCAAATTCCAGGGCCTGTACTTTTTCCAATATTTCACCGATGGTATACGCTCAATCGCCAACCTTTTTGACCTACGCCATGAAAACTGACTCTTCAATAAATCCATTGTCTCTATTTTGTTTTATTTTATCTTATTTTATTCGATGTTGTTTTTAACATTGTGATTGTTTTTTAACTGCTTGTTGTAAGGCGCCCACAAATAAAATGGATTATTATTATTAGTATTCAACTAAACTGTTGCCATCCACACAACACTAACTTTGTTCAACAAAAATTGGTCTGTGTCCCATGGGATTTCCTACGTAAATTGTGCCTTGGCTCACTAAAGGTTTGGAAACACTATTTCAATGTTCAATCCAGTATCATGTTCATTCGAGTAACTAAGTGGGTATTCTTGCATTAAATAAGCTTGCAGTGCTTCCTATTTATGTCTATTTTTCCCCATGATTCTCTAACGTTGTTTTTGTCTTTTTTTTGTGTGCAGATTTTTCTTTGCTCGAAATAAAGTGCTCCAAACAAGCCGAGTGGAGTTAAGTTAATAAACCCTTTTTATTTAAGTATATAGACATTGGTTATAGTGAAAACCGACATATAGACACATAGTTTTACATACATATATACAGTTGGGACAAGCACGTTCACCTTCCTGCGTTGTCACAAGATCATCTGAGAACATGAATTACATCTATACACAACCGCTTGGTGTCTATTTCACATACAGTGAAAGCAGTGGTGGTGTCATTTGTGTGTGCACGCCAAATCAACGGGTGCACTGCCCCCCAAAAACCCCCGAAAACAAACATGTACGCCACGCAAGCTTTTTCGCATGGCATCAACAGAGTGAACGTTTGTTCCACCATGAGGTTACACCTGTTTTTTCCCCCAGGTCTTAACATCAACAACGGTAAACACAATCATGAGTTCCCGTCGGGAAAGCAAACAATAAACATGATGGTGAATATCGCCCCCCCCCAAAAATCTAAGTACAAAACATTTGCACAAATTTCTGTACAGAAAAAAACAACCAAACGGAAAAATGGCTCTGACGGGATCTGCATGCAAATATTAAAATAATTTGGACGAGTCAGCATCACAGCACAGCCAACGACAGAAATGTGTACAAAAAAAAAGAAACCCCAGCAGAGTGCTATTATACAGTTCCGACCTATCGCACATTCCCATAGGTGGCGCTAGAAATGCTCGTTCCAACACTCTGCGGGGGGGGGGGGGGGGGGGGAGTGAGGGAGATGCTACCTGAAACTATCGGACTAAAAGGGAAGACTGAACCACACGTGGGGTCGGAAATTGGCAGCGAGTTTGACGTCAAACAGGCTCCCAATCTTTACACATATGTACATGTTATCTACGTGTGTGGTAAAGTTTGAGGCACAGCTAAGTTGATGCATCCATTGGCCTGGTGTGGGGACCAATAAATGCTGAGGATGGGGGGTAGGGGTGGCCTCTCTGGCCCACCCAAATGGAATTAGCAGCAATGTGGTTTTTGGTGCTAAAAAAAAACAAAAAAAAATGACTGGCACTAATCAAGTAAACACCACAGGCAGCAGAAACCTGCCATGGGAACCCACCATGTGACTTTTTATTCTTTTCCTAAATGTGCTCACCTTTTAAGACTCTCCTTTGACTTCTCCCACCCTTCCTGGTGGAATATGGTAAAGGAGGGTTTGGGCTAAGCCAACTTGACCAAATATGGAAACGTTCACCCACCAGCTACCCACCCTCACCCGTGGCTGCTTGTTTTTATTTGTTTTCACGTTGATTCTCATTGTTGCGGTCGTCACAGTATTTCTGATGTTCACTTATTATTATTATTATTATATATTTCTTTGCGGTTGTTGCTAGGACATCTGTCTTTCCTTGTACCATTCGACAAACTCGTCCAACAAGACAGGCCCTGGTGGGAGAGAAAGACGATTTTGGTTGGCGGAGTAGAGAGTTGAGTTGGGCCTCAAAGAGCACAAATTGACATTATAAGGTTTAAAAAAAAAAATAATCTGAGTGGGAATTCTCTTACGCCCCCTAGTGGTCAGGTTTAATGAGGCGCTGACTTACAGGCTCCGTCCTCGTCGTAGTTGCTGAGGTCCAAGTTGATTGTCCGGCTGAACTCCAACACGTTGCACCACTGGTCTTTGTTGACTACTTTGTACTTGGATTGCTGGGGAATCAAACAGGAGCACAATGGCATCATTTGTTTTCCATGTCAGAAGTTTTAAAACTAGTTTTTTTCCCCCCAACAGTAAAGGTCAGACGACGCCGACGAAAGTCTAATTCCTACACAGTAGACCACACTTATTAATTCGAACCATGGCAATAATCGAGCGCTTTGCCTTTCAGCTCAGCTCCTTCATCACATCCTTTTCATACTGCTGCAATACTTTTTTTTAAAAAACACTTGTGCAAATGTTATGAATGCCTGTGCAACATTTGAACACGAGAAGAGGTCCTTTACCTTTATTAATTCCTCTGCGGCCGTCAACAGCTGGCCGTCCTTACCTCTAGAAATTGATTGAAGACGGGAAAGAGGGGCCACGTCTTTCCCAACAGAAGCCCCAGCATGCACTTAGCCGTGTTCAAGTCCAAACTCCTCTGATCCTTCTCCTGCCAAAGGGCGCGCGCACACACACACACACACATTATTATCTTAACACTCAATTCCTTAAAACCAACACATTTCCGTCAAATGGACTCGTAATGCTCCAGAATCACCGACATTGAAATGCAAATCCTTATCAATTTGAAAACATGGTGGGAAAGCACCATTTGTTTCAAATGAAACTCCTTTAACCCATTTCAACACAGCACCAAAATGCCACAAGTTGGTGCACTGCTCCAATTTCTATCGCATATCTCCTGTAGCTAAGCTCCGCGCACACACAGATTTCACTTTTAGGCAGACTCACCCTGGCAAAGTCAAAGGCGTATCGGTAAATGAGTTTAAAGCTGGTGCTGTCATTGAGGACGGACCTCAGAAAGTCCAGTGAGTTCCTCAGCCGCTCGGTAGAGTCGCACCTGGCAAGGGCATGTGACAGATGGAGAACCAGACCAGAAAACACTCCCGATACCCCCCGCCCCTCCAAAAAAAGGTCCCGTACGTACTGCAGCGAGCCCATGCCCCTCAGCCACTCCTGCAGCGTGAAGTAGCCCATGCTCTGAGCGTCCAGCTTCCACGCCAGCACAAGCATCACCACCTACAATACAGAAAACACCACTCTGACCTTTGAGGAGGGGGGGGGGGGGGGGGTCATCATTTAAAAAAAATTCTCAGGCATTTTTCAATTTGTTCTTTTTTTAAAAATTTTTATTCTTGGTGGGGGGTCTTACATTCTCGGGTTCCACTCCAATGTCCTCACAGAACTTCTCCATGCCCTCTGGTCCCACCACGTCGTCGCAGCCTATCAGAGACGAGCATCATACATCACATGACCAAAACAATACAATAAACAATGCATCAAGAAAATATCTGCTCACCCGCATACTCATAGAACCACTCCAAGCATCTCTTGTTGGAAAAGGTTTCCTCCTCACGAATGAGTGGAGACTCAATTTTTCTGGAAGTGCACAAAGAACAAAAGGAAGTTATTTGACCAATAATTACAGGGGCAAAAAAAAAAAAAGCACAAAAAAAACCAAAGGTGTTATTTGTCCCAGTATTCAGTTTTTAACCTGTTTTGTTCACGTCAAATATTTTAGTATTTTAAACTATTTTTTTCTATTATGTATTTTTGATTGTCATGTTTTGTGTATTTTTGTGATATTTGTATAGTATTTTTCCTGATAATATATTGTCTAACTTTGCAAGCGCAATACAAGCTAGTAGTATATTTCCTCATCATTTTTTTATACTTTGAATTTTGATCAAAACTATTTTTTTAAACTTTTGTCTGATAGTTTTAAACTATTTCACAATATATTTGGAAAAATCACTGTTAAAATTTTTAAATCTTAAGATTTTTTTCCTCCACATCTATGTATCTTTATATAAATAACACTAGATTAGAAAAACTATGAATCACAACTAGTTGTATAACATGTCTATAATTGCCTTTAAAATACACCGTGGTGTTGGAGATACTATAATAAAGCATAATAATATACTACCTGTCCTGGCGACTCTTCTTCGCTGACATGTCATCTCCGGCAGTGGGTCTCCTCTTTTTCCTCGGGGGCATGGCTCTGGAGCAACAAGCTAAAGAAAAAGATCATCATTATATATATATATATATATATATATATTTTTTTAATCCAATGTATAGGATTGTGTATTTTAGGCGTGAAATACTTTTGTACTGTTTAATATTTTTGTCAAAAATCTATTTGTATTGAACATGTGATATTTTAGTCTAGAATTGCTCTTTTCCGGTCTAATATTTTTGCGTAGTTTTCATAATCACTTTGAATTGTTTTCTATTACATGTTAAAATTCCCTTTATCTTGAAAACAAAACAGCTTTTTCTTTTATTATGATGAAGTCATTGGGGGGAAAAGGTGTAAAGTTGAGAAAAATGAAATCTTAAGAACCAAATATTTTGAGATATTTGCATGAAAGGTATGTTGGAGAAAATCGTGTGCAATGAATTTTTTCCGCATGTGTTATTAGAACGGGAAAATTATTAGATGGGAAAATGGAGTAATACAAAATGGAGTAAGACAATTCTCCATTCAGGTGAGGAAAACAATGCAGGTATTACCTGACGTGTGGCTCTCCTGCTCAGCGTTTTCCGTGAGGTTCTGCCAGAAGAGATGCCAAATGCTTTTAAGCCAAACAAGTATACGCTTCAGAAACAAACACAACATGTTGCCGTATGCATTTACCAGCCTGTGCAATGTGTGGTGGATCTTATGGATGCTGGCCAGTGTAGTCAAGTGAGAATTCAGATGAAAATCTGTCAAAAGAAACAATAATAAAAGACATGAGGTACGGTTATTATAAGCAATTGTGGACATGGAAGTCAAGTCAAGTACGAAGAGACACGAAGAAGCACGTAGATGACGTCACTGTCTCGTCAAAAGTCCCGATCCCGTCCGTCGGCTAACGCTAGCGGTGTCAATAGATCTTCACGGCTTAGCTTTAGAGTGCCACGGCGTGATGTTTTAACACGAAACGAAGGGGCGGGCTCTTGACGTGACTCAAAATTGTGTTTATTTAGTTTCCGGCTGGTCCTCAAATGCCAGTCCAAAGTGGTCGTTATAAAAGCGACACGGTGGGTCTAGCCTTAGCTTGTGTCCCGAAAATAACATCGCAACTTGCGCGGAGTTTGCAAAGTAGCAAAGCGAGGTGTGCGCTTGGGATTTGTGGTCCATTTCCGCCATGAGTCCCAATGGCGGCACTGTTCAGCCACAGCCTTCAAGAACTACAATTCCCAAAGACCTTGACAACACCAGCGATTCTTTCAAAGCCATCTGCCCCCCCAACTTAACATTCAATCCGACTGATTTACAAGCTTTTTTCGCATTATAAAAACGACAATATTTGTTAAATACGACGCGCGAATGTCCTAGTTAGCATACGAGCCAATTTAGGTGATATGAAGGCCGGCTAAACGCAGCGAGTAGGCCAAATGAAAGATGATAACTCAACTGCGTCACAATTTTCACTCTCTTAAAAACCTTCACACGCATTTGACACATTTCCACGTTCATTACGTCGTCCACTAAACTCCCCCGAGCCGAAACTCGTTCGTCCGTCAACGAAGACTGAAAGAAATGGAAAAAGATTGCAACCCAGGGAGAGAAGCATGAGACTAAACCTTCGCATTCGAAAACCCCCCCACATCGGCTGTAATCAAGCAATGCGGGCGGCAAGAGTGTACGTATAAATGATTTCACACAATCAAAAAGTGTGGTGTCGAACAGGAATTTGGAGTCAATTTAGACTCTGTACACGTCCTTTGTTGTCGCACTGGCAAATACAAAGAGACCGACGCAAAATAGCAGAAATTCATCGAACCCCGCAGAGCTGGGGAAACACGGAAAGGCCATCGAGTCGAACGCTTTTCTATTCATGTTCGGAATGTGTTCTGTTCTGCCCGTAATGTGACCAAGAAAGCCGGTAGGGGCTACTACTTACTGGCTGCATCAGAGTGCATCTTTATGAAACACACAACTGTCTGTGGGAAGTCTGCAGACCGGCCAATGGGCGGAGCAGGCCGACGTAATACCGCGCCGCGCGGACGGTGATTGGAACCGGGTGCATGCAACTTCCGCCCATGCTCCCATTCCATTGGCAACTCAAGCGGTCTCGTCAAAATCGCATTGGCATCGACTCCTCCCAATGCCCTATCTGATTGGTCACTAATCCCCAAATAGGCGTGCCCCATCTCGATAGTTCATTGGTCCAGTTTTGGTTAATAGTAACTTGATTGAAACCATCCTAACCGGATCAGTCCTACTTTCGCCTGTGCTACCATTCAATTGGATACTCGTGCTTTCTCCTCAAAAATAAATCGGCCAGGAGACCGCCCACGAGCTAACGTGAATGAGACAACCCCAAATCGGCATGTACCATCATTAATCAATGTCGTATAATTAATTTTACAATTTAACTATAGATGTGTGTGTTTTTTCATTTAATATTACACGTTAAATCAAATTTAAAATATATTTTTAAGGTGATTAAAACCAAGTGTATGTCACCACCAATTGTATTGACTTTTGATTGTCCCCTTGAGCTGTTTCGTAAAACGTTCGGCCCCGCCTACACGCCAATATGATTTGTCAGCTCTCCCACGACAAATAGGATTGGTCAATTTCTTCACGTGACCGCCACCCACCTTTCACTCAGTGGTGGTGCGTTAGTTGACATAAGCTCTCACCAACGTCTTTGTCTTTTTGGCCCCACCTAGTCCACTGTCTGACTGAATGAAAGTCTTTTTAACGACATTAAACATGTATTGTCAAATATCAACAGGACTACATTATCGCCGCAGTGCGTGCATGTGCATGCGTGTTTTTGGAATCTGGGAGGAAACCGTAGTACCCAGAGAAAACCCACACACGCACGGGGAGAATATACAAACTCAACATAGGAAGGCCGGAACCGGAATTGAACCCTATATCTCTGCATTGTGAGGCAGACGTGCTAACCAGTTGATTACCGTGCTGCCGTTTTTCAGATTGTATCCATTCATTTTATAATATACATTTTTAAAACATAATTATTGTTGAGTTACAACCAATCCGTTTATCGTCGCAAGGGTCGCGGGCATGTTGGAGCCTATCCCAGCTGTATCGCAGTACCACGGTCTAATATTGGAAAATATTTACTTATGTAAAGGGTCAACTTGGAAAAAAAAATAAAAGAAATTACCTCATTTGTTTTTTCCTTCATTTTAAAATTATTTTTTGATTTGCAAACACAAACAAAATATGAAATATATTTTGACATAAGGGGTCACTTGTTGACACAGGGAGACAAAAGGATCTTAATAGATTTTTTAATACTGATAAAAAAAAATCCACTTAATATTGCCTGAATACTTAGCAATGATGCTTTAAAAAATCTTATTAAACAAGTAGCTGATCACATTAGCCCATTATGATTTCTGGTGCTGCAAAGAAACAAAGGCATTTTCCGAACCGCTTCATCCTCACTAGGGTCGCGGGGGGTGCTGGAGCCTATCCCAGCTGTCTTCGGGCAGTAGGCGGGGGACACCCTGAATGCCAGCCAATACAACCATCCACGTAGACTGAGCCTGCCATGCATGTTTTTGGAATGTAGCCCATTAGCTGGGATCGAACCCGGTACCTCTGCACTGTGAAGCCGACGTGCTAACCAGAAACAAAGGTAACATGAGCCTCAAATTAGTTTTCTGTGGCTTTTTGACATCTGCAATGAGATATAAAAGAAAATGTGTCCTCGGAGCTTTAGTCACAGACAACACAATAACAGACTTTCAGTCAATGTTGCACATTATTTTACGCACTCCACAAGAAAGCTCGCCCATTCAACTCTTGCACTGAAATGTCTTAATAATCTCAAACAGCTTTCCACAGTTGGGCTGTTTGTTTGTTTTTCTTAGTTGGGGCGGTGCCCATACAAATGCCGGGAGGAGTCTTCACAAAAGGTTCGGGCACAGAGTGAAAAGCTTCACAAGGAAACTCAGCGGCTCTAACATGAGTACGGAAGTGAGCGGGAAGAAAGAAAATGCAACAAAGGGCGAATGGAAGGTTCGTTTTCAACTTTTTGGGTGGCTTTGGGGGAATATAGAGATTGTAAAGTAGAGGTCACCAACCTTTTTGAAACTGAGGTACTTCTTGAGAATTGCTAAGGACTACAGTTTGATATGCACTTCATGTGCTGCTTGACCAGCTGATGACTGAGAAATCATCCATCCATCCAAACTTGATCCTCACTAGGCTGGACTTCTTTAGGCGGGGGACCCTGAATTGGTTGCCAGCCAATGAACAACCATCCACGCTCACACTCACACCTAGGGACAATTTAGAGTGCCCAACGAGCCTGCCATGCATGGAATGCCCACATGCAAACTCGGAGCTGGGATCGAACCCGGTACCTCTGCACTGTGAAGCCGACGTGCTAACCACTGGGCTACCGGGCCGCCTACTGAGAAATCAATGCTGTTCATTAACCTGTCTATGACATTTCCCATTATGAACTAGCATTAAGCTACTTCAAGACAAAGTAATGCTGTTTGGTTAAATGCAAAATGTGTAATTCACCTTGTTTTATGTTTAAATTGGGAGTGGGAATAAACAGCTTGTTCCACACCTGCCAAACACACACCACACAAACATAACCACCTCCACAATATTCTTAGGAAATCACAATGTCCCATCACTGGTGAGCTATTTTTGGAGCACGTAACGTGGTCCCTATTAGTGATTCCTGCTGTAAAGTGTCTCGATCTGTGTGCCTTCAGTGCCCCACCTCTCGAGGACACATCCCCAACGAGGACGTGAGGAAGGTGTGGAAAGAATGCCAACAAGAAAGCTTCTGGTATAGAGGTATGTTGCAAAACCAAACAAATGGTTATTTATATATATATATATATATATATATATATATATATATATATATATATATATATATATATCTCGAAGTTATATATTATATATATATATATATACATAACATCAAAGTTATATATATATATATATATATATATATACATATATAAAACCATACATATATATATAACCCCTAAAATACTTGAAAAAACATTGATAAACCACCAATAAATATTTTCCAATGTTTTTAAGGGGCCCTGATGAATAACAAATAACGTATAGAAATGGTCAGACTCTCATGTCTCTTTGACGTATGATGTGGTATGGTTTGGATGATAAACTCTTACTTCTCATGGACATTTTAAAAGTGACCTAATCTTTGTTTTGCTTTTCTTTAGCTCTTCCCCTGTCCGTAGGTAGCATGGCTGTCACGGGGACTCTCATCTACAATGGTTAACGCACGCACGCACGCACGCACGCACACGCACACACGCACACACGCACACGCACACGCACACGCACACACGCGCGCACACACACACACACACACACACACACACGCACACGCAATATCAATGCTTTCACTTATTGGTTGTATTTCAACGCAGGTATTTGGAAAACGTCAAAGCGGTTTGGTCCCTTCCCAAAACTAGCAGGTATGGAACATGACTTCTGTTCTGTTTGTTTAGATATATAATTTTTTTGTAAGGATCTGACACAAGATTATTTAACTTTCAGTTGCTGGAATCCTTGGCTTTGCCGTGGGGAAAGCATCTTACATCAGCACCTGTCGTCGCAAGCTCCAGGAGCTCGGCCCCGGGATCGAGCCACCGTTTGGGCCTTGGTCTGGCCCCTTTAATCGCGGACACAAGTCCTGTCAACATGTGTGCGAAGAGTGTAAGAAAAAAGTTCCGGCAGGACCTACAGAATGATTACAAGAAAAAAAAATGTATGTGTCGTTCAGGAATACGTTACAAAGGATGGTAACTTGATTTTTGAATACCTTTGATTTTCTCTTTTGCTGCATTAAAATAAATAAACAAATAAAGAAATAAATGAACAGCACTTTCACTAAATCACCTCTAGAGGGTAATCTTGTCATTTGAACCATAAATACCGTTCCAGTTGTGAGAATTTTGGTGCATTGCATGTTTCATTGTAGTCTTTGGTAGTGTATGAAATAATACAGTAAGTACAACATACATTACAAAGAACTGAGGGACACATGAAAATGATCTTTTTGTTGTTGTTTTTTTTTCTGTTGTTAATCATATTTGGTTGTATTCGTGAAATTCATGTTAGTAAAAATAAACATAGTTGAGACAGGATCAGAAAATGTTTATATGCCGTAAAAATATCAATTAAAAACGACAGTTTTTAATTAGTATTTATTTTGTGACATATCAAAAGTATTGTAGGGACGATTTGATAAAAATGTTGATTATATTTTTGATAATCGTATGTTTATTATTATTTCATAGTATGTATTTTTTATTTAGTTTATGAAACTATGGCAAACCATTGCCGGTACCTCATTGACAAACTAGACTGTACTTAAAAACAACGTGTGTGACGTCTCCTATTTACGCAACAGTTGGGGTGTCTTCCTTTTAAGGTATTTTGTGTCCTAGATGAATTATCTGTAATCATGTGTCGAAGCACCCGCCCGTCTCGGTCATCTTCGGTGTACGCCAGTACTAAAGTGAGCGAGCCCGTAGGAATGTCACCCTCACTCCGTCGTCCAATCAATGCTTGGCTTTGGGTAGATCGACATCTACTTTAGTCCTATGGAAAGCTGTGTTTGATGTAGGCGTATTGTCACGAAGCCAATCAAAACAGTGAAAGGCGGGGCGAAGTGACCACAGGCTGCTCTGACAGACACTTTCAACACCGAAGCAGATTGAGGAGAAAAAAAATACAAATCACACCACTACGCAAATCCTTCCAATGGAGGAGGGCCAGGACGTTGGAGCTTGTTCGGCGAATGAAGTGTGCGAACTGGCCGCATAGCTCAAATATAACGGGGGAAGTAACGGACAGAGACAAGAGAAAAGAGAAGACAGGAGAAGGGAATAAAGTTGTAAGTAACGCCGTTGTTGTGTCGGGGAAAAAACCCCGAAGAACGTTAGTGGTCATTCGCACTGTGATGTAGGCAACGTTACCGCACGCTAACTTTGTCGTTGTGGGGTGGTGGTGGTGGGGGAGGTATAAAACGCAGCCTTAAAGCATGCCAAACAAGGAGTTAAAAGTGTCATATCGTCCACCCTAGTTTCATTTTATCAGGCGGTTAACACTGCATCCTGTCCTGGTGTGTTAAAACATTCACTTCAAACTTGGCTGTTGTGGCTACCTAGCATCTCTCTTTACATTAGCCCCCAATACATGAGGCTAACAAAGCTGCTGGGAGGATGCTGCGTTAAGTCTCTCAACTACCGTAGGCGTTTTCAAATCATCTCCTGGTTTAGAATTAGGCGAACACACCACTAAAAACATACACGTCGAATGTCATCAACAAAGGAATAACAAGCCTAACATGGCATTTGTGCTTGGGGAGGTCACTCTTAAGTTGCCCTCTCGCTCTCTTTTTTTTTTTTTTTTCCGGATGGCGTGTTTTTTAGGGACTTTAAGCTACAACATGTCCAACCACGATAGGGGCTGAGATTGGCCCGATGACTTAAATTCTCGGCCTCAGTTACCACAATGAAGCATTTGTGTTGCCTCGTGTGTTTCTGGAAAATTATTCTAGTATCACCGTATATGGGGATATTGAATACATGGCCAAAAGGTTTGATTATAGAATAAATGGCCCAGCTTTCCATATGTAAACACGTTCAAAATAGTGTCTTGAAATATATGTAACCCGTCATGTTTTTTTCCCCCCCAAGATACGAATAGAGATTGTTTCTGCTTTGACTTGCGAGCAAAATAGATAGAAGCGCTATATTGGGGCAGTGACCTCAACTCACTCCACAAGAGGCAACACATTTTGGCAGATGATAAAGAATTACAGTGAAAATCCTCTACAACGAAATCATGTTTGCAGCAAGACATTTTTCACAACAGGGGGTTTTTCACTGTAGCAAATTTGAAACAGGAAAGTGTTAAGGAACGGTGTTAATGCATGAAGATTTTTTCACACTAGGGGGTATTTTCACCCATGTAGATTTCGTTGTAGAGGAGTTTCACTGTATTCAAAAAAGAGACTTTAAGATGTGTGTGTATGTGTCTATGTATATACGGTGTGTGTGTGTGTTTTCTTCACTCACCCACATTGCAGCCTTTATGATTTCCAAATAGCATTTTACTACATTGCTACGTCGATTTGAATTTGATTAACTGTTCAACCGTAGTTCACCTGTATTTCAACGTTTATCAGAGGGAGAATTGTCGTGAACGAGCGCGTTTGTTTTAATCCGTTGAGACATTAATGGCATTGAAGCTCACAGCGTTGAAACACTGAGCCGAGAGCTCTGTGAAATTTCCAGACTGTGAGCACCCACCCCTCCTCTAAACTGGCCCGCATGGATTAGCAGCCAAGTCAGCATTGCAGACAGAGCGTAAAAATCTCTTAAAATGCTTGTGTGAAATCAAAACGCACACATTTTTTTGGTCTCACTGCCATTTTTTTTTTTTTTAATGCGTCGTGCACCTCTCTAATTAGTGACCTCCAGCTTGTGCTTCTGCTGACGGCGGCGTTGCACTGCGCAAAGTGCGTTGACGCACAGGACTGAGCAAATATTTGGGCTGGTGAAGACCCTTTAGCACCTGCTCCATTGGCCCGTTCGTCTTCATTCAGTATACCGGTCACCTGTTTCAACAAGGGCCCTAGCTTGCCATCTGCAATTGTGTTTGTAAATGTCACTTGGGCGGCAGATTAATTCAATGAAAACTAGACCACTTTGTGTACCTCCTGTGTTTGCATTGAACCCAAGTAGTGCTACCTTCACTTGTATACCGTATTTTCCGGGATATAAATCGCAGTTTTTTTCCATAGTTTGGCTGGGGGTGCGATTTATACTCTGGAGCGATTTATGGGTGAAATTATTAACACATTACTAGATCATTTCACATGTTATTTTCACATTAAACCGCAAGAGGCCGCTCTAGACCTGTGTTGATAAAACCATGATGAGTCTGACGTAAGCAACGTAGAAGAGGAAGCGCTGCCATCTTCTACCTCCGGAGTTGGTCGAGTTGCTTTAAAGTGACACAGAGGATGAAGATTTCATTGGAGTTAGTGATTTGGAGTGACATTGATGGTTTGGTAAACTTGTTAACATGTTCTTTATGCTAGAGTTATCTGAATAACTCTTAATATGTTACTTGAACATACCAGGCACGTTCTCAGTTCGCCGTTTATGTGTCATGTAACGTTAGCATATCGTACATTTACTCAGCGTGTTTTCTATTTTATTTTTATTTTAAATTGTATGTCCTTGGTGTTGGATTTTATCAAATAAATTCCCCCCCAAAATGCGACTTATACTCCAGTGCGACTTATATATATATTTTCCTTCTTAATTATGCATTTTTTGGCTGGTGCGATTTATAATCCGGAGCGACGTATAATCAGAAAAATACGGTAATTGTTTCTCAGGAAAATTACTATAAATAAAGTTTCCCCATTGAAATGAACTAAAATGCCATCAACCCCCCCCCAATTTTTTTGAAACTTGTCTTTAAGAGAGATGAATAGCACTCTAGTGTATAAAAGCATAACAAAACATAAAAGAGAATATACGGTAAGTACTGTAGTATCCATGTGGGATGGGTGTCCTTCGGGGGGGGGGCAATGACCTCGTGAGTGACATCAGGAGCTGCAGTTGGGTTAGCTATCGAAGCCTCTTTTCATGTTCCACTCACTCGGCGTGAAAAAGTTCCGTGGCAGGACAGAAAAGATGGCGGTGACCCGGTTGTCAGCGTGCCCATATTTAGAAGTGCTCAAGTAGCAGCCTACCAGGAAGTAAGCACAGACCTCCCCCCCCCCCCCCCACTCTTTTAGAAGAGCAATAGACCGCACCTTGACAAGAGGTCTCTTTCATTATTGCAAAAGAAAGCTCATTTGTGAGGATGAGATGAGCTGCAGAAAAGGATAGGAGGAAAGGGATTCTATCGCCACCTACTGTCCACTGGAACTGTCGTCACGGAGCTCGGAGTGCGAACGGCTCACCTGTTTTCCGGGTATGGTCACCTGACGTTTGCTTTGCGATACGAGGCCTCTTGGATGTCAATTTCTGTTGACGGCAGGTGGCAGTCGAATGTCAAAATGGCCTGTGCCCTTTGATGGACGGAAAAAGGTCGAATCATCCGGAGCATAAAAGAAGCACAGGATTCGTTGAGCTCTCGACATGTTTATTTTTTCTTTCACTCGATTGCGTGGAGCTGAGCTGGGGAGCTGGAAATAAACTATAATTGAGCCCTGCTGAGGAAGATTATCCCAAGCGTCGGGAGCAAGGCTTGTTGGCTCATAATTGATGTTTGGGGAGGAAACCACCCTCTTCTTTTTTACCAGAGCGAAGGAGACTGCGAGAGTTTTCAATGTGTATAGTTGCATCTCGACAAAATATCCCGTTCTTGCATTCAAATATGCTCTTGTCTGGATTTGGCGAAATTGATAAGAGGAATGTCTACGGGTTTAACGTCCCTTAACATTCCTCGCCCCGTCGTGTTTTTCGCTGAAGGAGGTTGTGATTATGGCTGGGCCGGACCTGTTATTTTGCGTCCGTTTGAGCTACAGCCTCGCTGCTTTTGTCTGATGCGTTTTTTTGGAGGTTTTTTTGGGTGTGTGTGTGTTTGTGTTTTTTTAACTTTTACTGCTTCTTACATATGGAAAAATACCACCAGAAAAATGTAGAGTAGAAGCTCGAAAGGTCAGAGTGAATTTTCTAAAGAAAATGATGCCAATAATCTCTACCAATGGCTTTTTGAACGACCATTTAAGCATTTTTAAAGTGTGGCACAAGTGTATAAATTTGATCATAAAGCCATTAATAAAACAATTCACACATTGCTCGTTCCAAGAAGAAGAAAAACAAATCACCTTCGATGTTGTTAACTAGATAGCTAGCATTGGCTCAACTTTTACGCCATAAAACGATGCGTTCCCACAGCTTTGCAAATACAGTCAGTTTTCGTCCATAATCCGTTCCAGAAGGCTATTCGAGAACCGAATTGTTCGAAAAACGAACCCACGCTCTTTTTAAAATAAAAATGTTGACTGAACACGTCTGCTCACAATGGAAATCAACACGAGGAAGCGTCACTTCCTCGTGTAAGGAAGGCGAGAGGAGTCAAATGGTGCATTCAAGTGCGCTCAGTTTGTTCGAGAACCGAAATATTTTTTCGTCATCTGAGGCATAAAAAACTCGAATCTTTTCCATGACAGTGTAGACGTCTTTTTTTCAAATGTCAGGAGTAGAAGTTACAAGTCAATAAAGTATTAAAATATTCAAGGATTAAAAATCCTCGGTCGCGGTCAAATAGAACTCCCGCCCCTTCTGTCTAGCATCCCTATTGCATTGCACTCTAGCAAGATTGCAGGTCATATCTGTTCAGGCCGAGCTAATCATTGATCAGATGCTTTTCGTTACACTGACCTTTAGCCACCCCGCTTCACTTACCTTGTTTCCTTTCATCCTTTGGGAGTTGTAGTGGCACCTTAATGCCATTCAAAGTCATGAATCTGCTTAAGGAGTGGAGGACATTGTTTGGAGAAAAAAAAGAAAAATTCTGACACCAGGAAACTTATTTTTAAACTCAACGGTGTGACTCAATTTTTTTGTTGGGTTGAACTTGAAGTCACCGCGTCGGAGCAGGAAGTGTGATCATCCGTGACTAACAGGTGTGGTGGCGTGAGAAAACGGAGCATTACGTCTTTTTGGCGGGATATGGCGCATCATCGCAACTTAACTACGCTGCTGCCTGAGTCGTTTGGACTCAATATCATTGCGCCGCCCACCTCGTTCTCACCCATTTTTGCTCAACACCATGTTGGAAGTTTTCTGGCTGGTCGACGGGTGATGCAGTGATGTGGACTTGCTTCCTTTGCAGTTCAATTTTGATGCACGGTACGTCGGCTTCTGTTTGTTAGCCACTGCAATATAATAATACATTGGACCGAAAGATGGGAATGAGAAATTGACTTGGCAATGGAGTTTTTGAAAATTATGTACGTATTCAGGAGAACAGCGATAAAAAACAAAACAAAAAATAACAGCTAAAAACCTAAAAATGTAACAGAGAAATACAGAGTTCTGGCAAATAAAAACAAGGTGGAGAAAAATACGGCAAAAACCTGACAGATACAGCGAAAGCAGTCTAAATACAGTCAAACCTCGGTTTTCGTCCACAATCCGTTCCAGAAGGCTGTTCGAAAACCGAAATTGTCCGAAAACCGAAACCACGCTCTTTTTAAAATAAAAATGTTTACTGAACACGTCTGCTCACAATGGAAAGCAACACGAGGAAGCGTCACTTCCTCGTCTACCCGAGGAAGCGTCACTTCCTCGTGTAAGGACGGCGAGAGGAGTCAAATGGTGCATTCAAGTGCGCTCAGTTTGTTCGAGAACCGAAATTTGTTTGTCACCCAAGGCATAAAAAACTGGTCGAAAACCGAATTGGTTCGAGAACCGAGACGTTCGAAAACCGACTGTATAGTACAAAATCTACAATCTAAAAATATGAATGGGGACAAAATCTGCCAACACCTGAAAAATATGACACAAATATTTTGAAAAATAGGCAAAATTTAGACTATAGCTTCCAATTTTTTTTTACAAAACTCTAAAAAAAAAAAAAGGTTATAAAAAAATATTAAAATGTGGAAAACAGTCAAAAAGCTGCCAAAAATACAGAAAAAAAGTTTTTTTTAGATTATCAAAATGGCCACAAAATTTTAAAAATCTGGCATATAAACAGAATAAAGGTGAGAAAAGTACCTCAAAAACCCGACAAAGAATACACAGTAAAATATATGCCAAAATTTGGGCAGTCCCCAAAAAAAATCAGGGAACATCCGACAAAAATTTGCAGAAAATGACCACAAAAAAAAAAATGAATCAAAAGGTGCCAAAAAGCTTTCATTAAATAATAAAATAAAATAAAGACAACAGACAAACCTGATTAAAAATCGTATCTAAATATATACATCTGACAAAGCACGGACAGAACTATCACCAAAACTGACTGAGGATGACAAAATAAAAATCTGTCAAATAGGAAGCAACGTGGTGCTAAACTATGGTGCGTTCTGATTTGAAAATACAAACTTGGGTTCCGTTGTTGCCAAAGTAACGGACCGCTAACTATTAACAACCCCACCTGAGTACAACCTCAGGCGCGTTCTACTTGGCGGCTGCATGCTGTTTGACATGAGCATACTAAATTTAATGACTCTTTTATTTATTTATTAAAAAAAAAAAAGGAAAATCAGACTCCCTGATGCTAAACTGGAAGGAAAGTACACATTAGCACGCCCGGGATCAGTTATGTAACAAGCTTGATGTCGCAGGGTAATCTTCAGATTATTCCGCTGCTTCGGGAGAAGGTTTTAATCCAGTGCCAGCCCGGAACTGAGCAGAGAGCACAGCAGAGTCGCCCCGTTGCCAAGAGAACGGCCTGGTCGTTTGTCAGTCGCTGGGCACGGAGAGATAAACAGATGAGGGCAGAAGAGAACAGTTAAGTGCTTTAAAAAAAAAAAAAATAGCAGAACTTTCACAAGTACGACTGACATTTTTGGAGAAGCCACGACGTCCGTTCTTCGTGTTAAAGGTGTCGTTCCGCGGCGTGTGTTGTGCTTGAGGTTTTCTTAGCGACTGCAGGCCGAGTAGTGTGGGAACCGTGCACAAGCAGGACGTGTTAATCTCCTTGCTTGGCCCGATTGTGAAAAGTTGCCTTTTTCTCCCCCTGCCGTTTTGTTTTCCATCCTTCTGAGCCCGTGCAACTTCTTTTCACACAAACTCTGCACGCACAGACGACCGACGCGTGACACAAAGTCATCCACTTGCCGTCGTCCCTCGAACAGGATGCCGTGGCTCGGTTCATCACGACACGCGTCATCGACTCCCGTTTCGCAGTAAGCGTCTTCTTCACCGCCAAAAAATATTTCTACATCGGCCTGACACAACTACAATACATGTCCAGTCACGTATTTTAAACACAACGGTACTTCAGAGCGACAAAAACTCTGGTCGCCTCACAACTGTCCTTCTGGCTTGTGACCAAACCAGCTGGACTTCTTTCTCTATTCGTCTAGAACTTGAACATAGCCTTGCTTGTTCTCGCTCACTAGGAGGTGGGGGAGATTCCCCCCACCCCCTGTTTAAAGCTGCCTCATACATCTGAAAAGTCCAAACACACAACACAAAGTGGCAGCAAGCTTTTTGATTTGTGACTGCGAAAACAAAGTCTGACTTCCTTAGGCGCTGAAGCTCCCGAGGGTCTGACTACTTGTTTTTGATCGGTTTTGGGTATACAGTCAAACCTCGGTTTTCGTCCATAATCCGTTTCAGAAGGCTGTTCGAAAACCGAAATTGTTTGAAAACCGAAACTATGCTCTTTTTAAAATAAAAATGTTTACTGAACACGTCTGCTCACAATGGAAAGCAACACGAAGAAGTGTCACTTCCTCGTCTATCCGAGGAAGCGTCACTTCCTCGTGTAAGGAAGGCGAGAGGAGTCAAATGGTGCATTCAAGTGCGCTCAGTTTGTTCGAGAACCGAATTTTGTTTGTCATCCGAGCCATAAAAAAGTCAACATTTTTGGTCGAAATCCAAATTGGACGAGAACCGAGACGTTCGAGAACCGAGGTTTGACTGTATTTTTGTTAATTTTTATTGCTAGATCTTTATTTTGTCAGATTTTTATGAGGGCAGACTTGAGCACTGCTGGTCTTCGGTCTTTTGGGGAGAGAAACAGCTGGATGCACATGACTTTCAAAATAAAACTCATTTCACATAGTGCTGAGTAAAATGTTTATGGTTTATGTCTGTGTGGACCGGTCCTAAAAGCCCACATATAGGCACTGTTTTGCGGCCGTGTGCCTGGGGAGGCCCTGCTGCTCTTAGAGTCCAAAAAAAAAAAGTTAATTATTTTACCATCAGGGGGCAGTGTAACTGTTTTAAAGCACAGCTGTGGCTGTGCGGCAGGTCAAATAAGTGCACGATCCTCAGTGATCATCAGGACTGTACAGTATCAGCCCCCTTCCGTGCCCTTCCCAACACGAACAGAACAGGCTTGGGTCTCTGGGTCCCAGCCCACGAGTTTTCCTGTTTTCTCCTGCGCTTGCAAGCAGCACAAGGCAGGCAGGCGGGGGACCCAGGACGGCACAGGGAGCGCTCCACATTGTTCCTGGGGCTTCCTCTTTCACATTCCTGGGCTGATTGGGATCTTGGCCTCCCGTGCGACGCCATTGTTCTCGCTGTCCAGCAGCCTTACATGAGCAGACCGGTGGACGGCTGCCATCATTGCACCCGGCGATGGCCGTCTGCTTGTCACTGGAGTTGGACATTTTCCTTGGGAATAAACTTGAACACAGAAGTAATTTTCAAAAATGAAGATTTATTAAAAAAAAACTTGGGTATAGTTTTAGCATACATTGGACGCCGCAGACGCGGATATTCAGTGATTTATTTTTTTTGCACAGGCTCGGATAGTCAGTGATTCATATATTGATTTCATTTTTCAATATGAATATTTTTTTTGTGCCGGGGTTGTTTTTCAACCATTTTTTGTGTGGAAAATGCATCTTGAATATTTATTAGTGTCTTTTTGAAGATTAGAAAATTTATATACAGTCAAACCTCGGTTTTCGAACGTCTCTGTTCTTGTCCAATTCGGTTTTCGACCAAAAATTTCGAGGTTTTTTTTTATGCCTCACCTCAGATGACAAAAAAAAATTTGGTTCTCGAACAAACTGAGCGCACTTGAATGCACCATTTGACTCCTCTCGCCTTCCTTACATGAGGAAGTGACGCTTCCTCGGGTAGACGAGGAAGTGACGCTTCCTCGTGTTGCTTTCCATTGTGAGCAGACGTGTTCAGTAAACATTTTTATTTTAAAAAGAGCGTGGTTTCGGTTTTTCGAACTATTTCGGTTTTCGAACAGCCTTCTGGAACGGATTATGGACGAAAACCGAGGTTTGACTGTACATTCTGTTAGATCCTTGCATCAGTCTCAAAAGTTCCATATGGGATCCGTCGGGCCCTTCTTTTGAGTACCCCAATTTAGTGTTTTGAGGCAAAATTTGAGTTCTGAAGCCACCACTCGAGTGAATGGGGGGGGGGGGAAACGGAGCAATGAAAGTGCTGTAATGTAAATCAATGTTTGTTGATAACAAAACATTTATATAGCTTTAAGACTAACGACCAATGCAAAATGCCACAGATGGCCTAACAAAACATGTGCTCAATGTCTCATGTGCCACAGTTATCACGGTGTACACCAGGGTCCCGCAGATGTGGCATCTGTAAGGCCGCGTAGTTTACAGTGAGGTTTTATGAGAGAGTGCTTCCTGTGTTGCATATTCCGGAACAAAAGCTGATAAGCATGACAGGTTTTCTGTTCAGGCAATATTTCGGGTAGCACTGCTTGAAAGAGGATATGGACACGTTGTACCAATCAATTGCCATGCGTGACGTCCGAAAAATAAATGCCACACCTCAGATAGACTCTCCTTTTTCCACATTCAGAAAATAAAAATCAAAGGCGGTAACACAATACTCCTCTAAATTACCTTTATGTAGTCATGTGACGTATCGTTGCATTGTATTACTTTCCGGGCGCTGTCCAAAAATAAACACCACACCTCAAATACACACCGTTGGGATTTTAAAAGAAAGTCTTTCTGTTAAATTTGATAACAAATCATCACTGGCAGAAATATTACATAAATGTATTTGTACAAATTAAGTGATTAATAAATGCCTCGCCCAGAATAAATGCCATTGATCACCCATACAGTATTGGATATGAGGAAAGTTGGCACTTGTTTTTGTGGTGTGCTTCAAATTATGTGGCCTCTAGAGGGCAGAGATCTTATTTATTTATTTGTTTGTTTGTCTTTACCAGTGTGTATCGGAGTGAAAACAAAATGTACTATTTTCAGATTACGGACCTTGTCCGAACAGTCGCCTTTTTTTTATTTTTATTTTTTTAATCCCCTTGGCGTCTATACTGAAGTGGTTGCATCACCTCACATATGCATTAAAGCATTAACGAACAAATGAGGTGGAGTACGATGGCTGTCTTGTATTTTATATCAGCTTTATCATCAAATAAGGTTCGGGTTTTTTAGTCTCACTGTATACGTATAATGTGCGACCCTAGTGAGGAGAAAGCGGTTCGGAAAATGGATGGATGGATGTATACGTATAATATGATCCTTGATGTAGTTGAAACATAGCGGCTACAATGAGGCATTGTTTTGCCCATTTGCTTCATCCATCGGTTTTCTTTGGCGCTTGTTTTGGCTGCGAAATTTCACGAAACTCACTGCTGTATTGATTGTATTATACTGCCTCTTGTGGTCATGGCATGAATCCCCACATTCAATTTCTGTTTTATTTTTTGAAGTAGAAGATTGTGGAGTACTATATTCCTGATTTAAAAAAAAAAAAAAAAAAGCACATTACAAATATTTTTTTTTGGGGGGGGGTCCACTTAGTGGCATTTCCATTCATTTCACTGGGCACTGGGGGAGGATTTGAGTTGTCATACAAGTCTCGAAGTACTTTATTTTTCTGGTCTCACTATATTGCGGGTCAATCTGGTGAATCGATGAACGTGCACTCACTGTACAAGCTTTGTTTTTATTGAGTGTTTTGCATGGAAGCGGCCAAGCATTTGAGTGCAGTGATAAGGGCTATCGGTTCCCGCAGGCGGACAAGTTCGGCTCGCTTTCTGATGCCTTCCGACTTCTCACGCTGCCTGTCAGTCTCACGCTTTGCCCTGGTGTGTCTTTTATGACTGGTCGAGCAATGCGGGCCGGACGGGGGCGTGGCCAGCCTCATCCTCCCGCGTTATCTCTCGCGGAACACGTCCGAGTCCCACCCTAGATAGTGCCCACTTGCCATGACATCACTGGCCCACAGCAAGTGTTGCGTCTCTTTGCCTTCCGACAGGTAGCGTCGCGGCGCGGGGAGTTGTTCCGCTTTGTTCAAGTATGTCAGCGACTAGTTAGTCCAGACGGACAACTTTTAAGGGAGCCTTCTAAACTGACGCGGCAGCTCCCATGGCTCAGACCTGGCCTGTATCTTGGTGAATGTGGACGCTCCCGGTAGGCGCTCTCGTACCTTAGGATGGGGTGACGATGGCGTGGCACAAGCTGCTGGATGGTACGCCCGAGCGAATAAGCGGCAAGTTGAACATGGACTTTCTGAAGAGTCTGGTGCCAGGTGGGGCTCAGGTTCCCAATGCTCAGGGCGCTCAGGGCGCCGCCGCCGCCCCGCCGCAGGAAGCCAGCCCTCAACCCACCCGCTTGAGGAGGATGGGCCTGTGGGTCATGGGAGATACTATTATGGAGGAAGACACCACGGTTGACGGTGACCCGGTTGTCACCCCCGCCGCCGTGCCGCTCCGAAATCGGAAAGCTCACTTCAAAGGTATGATGGACTCCCATCAGATGCTGCAGTTTGTGCCAGTTTCATATTTTGGAAAGTCACCGGGACCACGGCCTTCCTTACTTACTCGCGTGTTCACACTATTTTTGCTGTCAATAAGAAGCGATCGTATAACTTTGCTTTGAGGAAATGAAAAGAGTCTCTTCCTAAGGAAGAGACCGCGTGTGCTTGCTTCAAGCCGTTTGGCACTCCCGGTTGAAGTTAACTGTGAATCTGACACAAAGCGAAAGCAAAGTTGGATATTCAAACAGCAAAATGTTCAATCGCGCCGTGTCATTTTAATGTAACGACAGTCCGTAGGATTACTGCTAGCATACGTTAGCATTAATCCTGGTGGACTTTCATCATGCTATGTCACAATTTGGTCAATGTCATTGATCTATAGTACAGTACATTATTGATCAGTCCACGTGTGTGGTTGTTACTTTTACAAATGACTGACCAATCTAAAGTGTTGAAAATGGCTTGTTGTCTTTTTGGGGTCTCCTCTAAAGTAAACATTTTGGAAGTAGCATAAGGTATTTGTAATAAAGTGCTTCAATAACACAAAATGTTTTTTGGTTAAAATTTTTGGGGGGAATGTATCGTCAGTTAAAATCCAAACGAGGTAATGAATGTAGCTGTTGAGTAAAATCTTGCTATTTGTGTCACTTCCTCTCAGACCACCTGCGGTGCTTTCACTCTGCCTCTGTACTCTGCTTCTGTTTGCTAGTCTTGGACACAGTTATTAGCCGTCGAGGCATTGGCATTTTGTTAGTTTTCCGCCGTAGTTTCAGCAAAATTCCTGAAGCCCAAGGTAACATGTTAGCACGAGGCTGCGGGGGTGTTCCCACTATGTCTGCGCCTGCTAATACACAGCAAATGGCACCTCGCCACTTTTTCTGTCTCTGGTCCCTCTGACCCTCTCTAGGCTGCTTTTCCTCAGGCACGGTGGTTACTTCAGCAGGGTAAACGCATAATGCCAATCGGGACAAATTTAACCGTTTTCCAAGAAGGCAATGACATGGTTCTCAGATGTTTGTGAAAGAGTCTTCAGAGTAATTATCCTGTCGTGTTAGGTCACTTGTTGGTACAAAGTAACAATCGCAGAGGTGGCAAATATAATGACGTAAAAGTACAGATATTTGTGCACAAAAAAAAAAAAAGAAAGTACTTATTCAATTGCTTTACAGACTTCGGTATAAATGAATTTTTACTGTCACTTATTTCGACACAATAACTGTTTTGTTCAAGGAAAAAAAACTTGACTGGGCACAAAATAGTTTCCCTCTTAATTACTTGCAAACGCTCGCATGTGGAAGAATGTTAAAAAAAAGTGAGCAACAACAAAAAACAATCGTAGTTTGGTTATGATAATGGCTTGACTGAAAAAATACATCTTTCAAAAAAAGTACAAAGTCTATTTTGACAAAGGAGTAGAAAGGGACCGATATCTGGCTTCACATATAGGAGAATGTTTTGAGGGGGGCTGTACTTTGAGTAAAAGAATCACACAAAGTACAGAAATCTAAAAAAAAAAAATGTATACAGTGAAACTCCTCTACAACGAAATCTACATGGGTGAAAATACCCCCTAGTGTGAAAAAATCTTCATGCATTAACACCATTCCCACTTTCCTGTTTCAAATTTGCTACAGTGAAAAACCCCCTGTTGTGAAAAATTTCTTGCTGCAAACATGATTTCGTTGTAGAGGAGTTTCACTGTATATGTATATATACATAAGTATTTGTACCTCATTACTTTCCACCACTGACTGAGAGATAATCATGCTGTATTTCAACGCATGATTTTTTTTAAAAATCCCAGCCTCATTTTTGGATGTCCATTTCAATCTTTTCAAGTTATTAAACTATTAATAGTCAATTTGGAGGATAGGGAGGGACACGCTTTGGTGATCTCAGTCATTCACCTCGGCTCATAATGCTTCTAGCAAACGCTGCATCTTGTTCCAATTGATCAGCAAAAAAAGGTCAACGCCTTCATTTGCCGATAAGACGGACACGCGGAACAGGAAGTGTCAGCCCAGATATGCGCCGCTTGCTCACCCTCGTGATGACATACTTGACTCCAGCTTGCCAAATTCAGCCATAGTTATTTGTCTGACAGAACTGGTCCTGTGGAATACAGTTGGAAAGGCATGCCTTTATGTACACCCTCTGCAAATAATGACCGGGCCCGTATATTCGGGATGACATCTTTTGTTTGCAAACCATTTTAGCGGTAGAGTGGTATAGTGACTTACTGGTTTTCCAATTTAAACTTTTGAGCCAACGCTTGGTCGAGCTTTTGTTTTGCTGTGTTGTGTACGCCATAGAAGAAAACCTATACAGTGTATATATATATATATATATATATATATATATATATATATATATATATATTTTGGGTTTTGTTGCCAGACCCAATGTGTAAGATGCGAGGCACCTCGACCTATCTTGAATGCAAAGATTATTTTAGTGTATGCACAAATCCAAACGCCAGAGGTGAAATTCGGTTTGTTTTTGTTCACAGCGTTGATGCAAATTTGAACTCATTCACTCCCAAAGACGTTTTTAAACGTCTTTTCAGACTTGGTCTAGAATTGCCTCGTATTTGAATGAGTTAATGTCATGCATGTTCAGACGTTGTGTTGTGGATTTTCGAGTTGATTTTCAATCTTATTTTCTGTTGTTTTTTTTCTTTCTTCTCCCCAACCAGGAAACATCCACCGCTTTCGAAAAACCGCCTTCTTACAGCATGCTCATCGTGGCCGGGACCGCGAGGGTGAGTTATATTTAAAAAAATAAAAATAAAAATAGTGATGTTTTGTTAAATTGAAGACATACTGTTGGTAGCGTGTTGTGTGCATACCAAAGGATAATTTGCCTTGTTGTGATCTGAGAACCACTCCCTTCTGCAGAACTGGCTTAGCCTGAGTTGGCTTTTAAGGTGGTGCTCCCTTTCCTGTTGTTATTTTGTCTGACTTTCTGCACACATTATGTTGCCACGACATGTCCACTTAATTTTTTTTTTGTTGTTTTAAAAAGGAAGACACGACTTGAATTGAGTATTTAATTAAGAGCTACAGCACCGGGATTTGTGTTAGCGATGACAAATGTGTTTGTCTTTCTTGTCGATGATTCCACTGGGAACAGTGGCTGCATTGTGTCGTCGCACGGCCTCGATTGTTAAATGACGAATAACTGAAGAATCTCTACTATGGCGCATTGAAGTGCGGTGTGAGAATTTTGGGGCAGATTAGCGCACCGGTGGCATGAGGAGGCGTACATGTCACTGGAGAAAATGTATAGAGTCAAACCTCGGTTTTCGACCAAAAATTGTGAGTTTTTTATGCCTCGGATGACGAACAAATTTCGGTTCTCGAACAAACTGAGCGCACTTGAATGCACCATTTGACTCCTCTCGCCTTCCTTACACGAGGAAGTGACGCTTCTTCGTGTTGCTTTCCACTGTGAGCAGACGTGTTCAGTAAACATTTTTATTTTAAAAAGAGCGTGGTTTCGGTTTTCGAACAGCCTTCTGGAACGGATTATGGACGAAAACCGAGGTTTGACTGTACCATGAATCGTGATCTCAAAAAAACTTTAGTGTCATTTCAAATTCTTTTTACAACATTGTAAATGGTTTACAGACAGAGGCAAAAAATTATTTGTGTTCAGGGATGAGCTATGTTTAGCCTGCCTCCATCCATCCATTTTCCGAACCGCTTCATCCTCACTACTGGAGCCTATCCCAGCTGTCTTGTACCCTGAATTGGTTGCCAGCCAATACAGAGACGAACAACCATCCACGAGGGACAATTTAGAGTGCCCAACGATGCCATGCTTGGAGAACATGCAAACTGTGGGATCACCCGGTACCTCTGCACTGTGAAGCCGACGTGCTGGACTGTTTAGCCTGCCTTGTTATCTGAAATTATGGAGCGTCTGTTCCGTTTGTAGATGGTTTTGCTCTTTCAACATTTTGTAGAACTACCGTAAAGCGCTTAATCCCGTGTCTGTTGTTGACCTGACTCTGGGTCTAAAATCGCGCATCCTCTGGAGCGGAGGGCCCAGGATTAAATTGCGGCTCAGATCAATTCCTGTTCCCCAGTGCTGCCCTTCAGACAGGAAATGCATCCTCCAGCCTCTGTGGGCTTCAGGGAGGAACATCACCTGCTTCAAGCAGGGTACCACACAACAATAATCCAGCCAAATTTGAATGTTGTCCTTCGATTGCGATCAAAGTCTGTGAAGGCCCGATTGTGGTTGGGGCCTGGGACGTGTTAGAGAGATCATCGAGCATTTTAAATTGAATAAATTAAATGCAATAAATTGAAGCATTTTAAACAAAGCTTTCAGATCAGTCAGCAATGGAATCAGGTGTCACTAAAAGAATATCCCGAACGATTAACGATAACTTTGAAAGAGTCATGTGGCCTCTTTGAGTGGTTCAGAAAGAGCACAAACAATTTTTTAAAAAAAAATAAAATGCATGTGTGAGATTTTCAGCAGCAAACGACGAATAGTTGTCACAAATCTTCGACGAAAACGTTACCCTGGTTTATCAGGCCTGCGGGAAGGATGGCGGCCTGCCAATCGCAATCACTGTGCCCTCTTTCTAAACGAAACCACGAGCCTCTGTGATGTCCATTCACATGAGTTTATTTGATGAAGCAGATTTTTTTTTTTTTTCGCCCTCCCCCCCTCCCGCCCTTGCTTACCCGGAAGTCAGCACCTCCGAGCTCAAATGTTCCCAGAGAGAGACGATGTTGTTGGTTCCTCCTCTGCATTCCTCAAACAAGCGAGCCGGGTTTACACAAAACAGTTCCTCCCCAAGTCTGGCCGCTTTGCTGATAATGTCGCTTATTATGCGATGTCCTGTGTTTCTGGTTCACTCACAAACACGCATGACGTCTCCCTTATTTTGCTCAAGGAGGGAAGTGTTTGCTCGAGTGTTCGCAGAGTCACAATACTGGTATGCTGCAAAAGGGCATTACTCATCTTACGGAATTGGACGATAACCAGAAACAACTTCAAGCCTGTTACTGTGGAGGTTAAAGAAAAGGCATTCAGGGATGTTTGAAGCTCTTGTCGCCGATGTGTCTGTAGATGCTGCATGCGCCACATGTTGAGATCTGCACAATAACTGACACGTGTAACCACGCAACTTGGTGATGAAGCGCTGCCTCCATGAGTGAAAATGATGATGCATTCTTAACGGCTTCAGATGTTCAACAGTCTGGGGTCCCCATTGTCGAATTTTATGGTTCATGATTTTCACATTTTCATTGCGAGACAGGTCTGGACTGCAGGCAGGCCGGTCTCATAGTCACACTCTTTTACTACGAAGCCACACTGTTGTAACACGTGCAGAATGTATTTTGGCATTATCTTGCTGGTACAGTCATACCTCGGTTTTCGACCATAATCCGTTCCAAAAGGCTGTTCGAAAACCGATTAGTTCGAAAACCGAAACCACGCTCTTTTTAAAATAAAAAAATCTTTTTTGAACACATCTGCTCAAAATGGAACGCTACTCGAGTAAGCGGCACTTCCTCGTGTAAGGAAGGCGGGAGTAGTCAAGTGGCGCATTCAAGTGTGCTCAGTTTAGTCGAGAACCAAAAACTCAAAATTTTTGGTTGAAAACCGATTTGGTCGTGAACAGACGTTCGAAAACCGAGATTTGACTCTATAAGCAGGGGTGTTGCAAATGAGCAAGGCATTAGGAATTAAGAATAAATAGTACAGCAAAACAAAAAAACTGCAAAACAACTAAGAAAAAAAAAAAAAGCTTCCTCATTTAGCGACTCTCATAAATATGACATAAGAAGTGAAAATTCTTTCTAAACTGTGTCGCAAGTTCAACTTCACTGTAATGTTCCTCCATTCATGTTCTCCCTCCCGAGCTGCATTCTTCAAATCCGAGGCAGGGTAGGGTGGGTCTTGAACGGAATGCGGGCCCCGAAAATTAATCGGGCGAATAAATCAAGCCGGCCGTCACTCAGCGGGACTCCATCAGCGCTGACGGGGCGGGTATGCCGTGCTATGCTATGCTACGCTAGGCTTTACCGAATCGCTGTGTTTCGAGGCAAGCAGTCAAACGAGACTAAACAACTGTGAAAAGCTGCCGTGCAAAAACAGGATGGCATCGTGAAACATGCCTTGAACGTCCTCCCACAGCCTCTTTGAGTAGATTCATAACTGCGGCTTGTAAACTGACTCTCGGGAACGAGATTAAACCTTCACTCCTGGAGTGTGTTTTAAGTACAGCACGTCTTTGTGTACTGTTACGCCTCCAAAGCACAATGAATTAATTTTGAATAGTTTATACGCTGGGTCCATTCTGAAGCCTTTTAAATAAATACCTTGCATATCAAAAGTCTACACACCCCTGTTCAATCGCCAAGAGTTTGTTATATAACAAGAAATACGTTTTTCCTCCATTGATCTGTCCAGTACAACTCTGCTCGAAAACACTGTGATAATGTAGTTGCATAACTGTTCACACCCCCTTATGACTGTTTATTCATATTCAAACGGGAGTCACCGCATATGTGTCACCATTCAAAGTGCCTCGTATTAAGCCCAAATGCAGTTCAGATGTTCTCGTAGGCTTTTCCTGACATTTTGACATCTTGCAATCTCTCGGATATCTTAACTTCCCAGTTGTAATTTAACAAATGTCACCAATTGGCAAAGCTACCTTATCTGTCATCTGTTCCTGTAATGCTTTTCAGTTCGATTGTACAGTAAGTAGCCTTACATGAGACAAATGGCAAAATGCTGGTTAAAAAGCACCCGAAATCGCTGCTAGGGTGCGTTCAACCGCAGCATTTGAATGTTTACCTTCAAACGAATAGTTTTTGTGCAAATACATATTTCCTGTCCTGAGTTTAATAGGAAGCCAAACGGCTGTTAGCCCTCGCTCTTAAATCCGAAATTAGATTTGTCGCTATTTGCCACAAACGGCCACATCGAGCAAGTGAGCGCATTATGTAATTTGCGGTCGAGAATCTCGCACTTGTCCATGAAAAGGCATCGGGGTGGCACCACAAAATGACTGCTTGTGTCGATTGTTTGCGCCTGGCTCGGCTTGGTTTTTCCATAACTTGTGTAGTGCAAGGCATGAGACACAGCGAGTGAGAGATGAGAAATCAACCAAACCAAGGGGGGGGGGGGACAAAGACCTTTTGTCTGTCGCGGCCCTTCCCCTCCTCTCATTTCCTTGGATATTTTGTTAGCAAACATAGTCCTCTGTTTAACTGACTTGATATCACGTGGATCTGCTTGGAGATTAGAATATCAGATTAATGGACCCTGTTTGATTAGAATTGCATATTGACATACAGTATGTGCGTTGATTTGAGGTATTGCTGTTGTGGCCCTGTGTGGAATGTTTTTGTCCTAAATATTCAAGTACAGTCATGCCTTGAGATATGGGATATGCCTACACTTATCGCACAAAACAATTGTTTCTCACGTCCACTTTCTCTTTTGAAATGAATGGAAATGCTAAAATACAGTTCAGCCCCCCCCAACCCCCAAAAAAAGGCTCCGAAATTTTGCAATGCTAACCCCTACATGAGAAAAATAGGTCGCTGTTAGCATTAGCCATAAGTGAGCGAACTATGCAGTGTGCAATTCCTTTTTTTCATGTTTAGTTTTACAGTAAACCTAAACTGAGAGTGGCAACAAACAATTTGAAATAGTTTTTTTTTTTTAAAGAATATTTACAATTTTATTAATTATTCCCATTATACAGCGCACTTATCTCAAGTTTGCACTGATGTCGGGTCACTCCTATCTTAAGGCGCCACTGTATTGTTAAAACCCTTAACAAAATAAAAATCTGTGCTATTGGCGCTTGAACAATGAGCTATCATTTGTGAATTACACAACCGCAATCAACGCATTGTGGTTCAGTGCCGTTCCAAACCGAGCATTGTCGAAAACGTGTTTTATTGGCTCGCATTTGAATGCCGCTGTAAGTAAGGAAGTCTCCTTTTTCCCCCCAATACTAGTCTGACGAGACTGACTAAGAAGCTGTTATTGATTCCCGCAGTCAAATTACAAGGGAAAGGAAATGACCACTCAGGCCTGTGAGCGACGTCAGCGTGCGTAGGCTTTGTGCCGTGTGTGTGTGTGTGTGTGTGTGTGTGTGTGTGTGTGTGTGTGTGTGTGTGTGTGTGTGTGTGTGTGTGTGTGTGTGTGTGTGTGTGTGTGTGTGTGTGTGTGTGTGTGTGAGTGAGAGAGACTCTTCCTTGTTAATAGCGTTGTGTCTGAACAGTCAACGCACTCAGAACAATCTAATGGAAGACATATTATGCATTCCATTTGATTCTTTTAATTGTATGTCTTACAAGGGTTTTTTTGTGTGTGTTTTTTGGACCAGTAGAGTGCTTCTGACTTTACTACAGCACTAGCATAGGTTAGAAGGAACATAGGTTAGAGAAGGACTATGGATATTCTGACTTGTGTTAAAAAAAAAAAGGTTTCATTGCCATGGTGCATAAAATCAGTTAAAAAAAAATCTAAAAATAATATGGCAAAAAGAACTTGAGAAAGCCAACACCAAAGACAAGAATACTGAGCCAAATAACAAAAATGGATTAAAAAAAAAAATCTGTTAGTTCACGCTTGCTTTAAATTGGACCGAGCCAGTTATTGTGGTATCAAAATTTGACAGTTAAAGCGGGAATGGTGAACACTGGCTCATTTGCATGAGACCGAACCGCCCCCTCAAAACATTTTGTTCGTCCCAGTCCTAGTTATATTTGAACACCTGGAAATTGTTTGAAACGGTGACCAAAAATGTATGGTATGTCTCCTATTAGATTGTTTTGGAATAGCGGCGTCATATTGTCTTATATATTTATTTTCCAAAGGCGTATCCCTTGCCGGTTGTGTTGTGATGGTGCGACCCTCCCTTTGTTCCTTCCCCTCCCGCAACAGTCAGCGATGACGCATCAGTTATTGACGTGGTGTTTGACAGGAAGTGGCTTTTCATAGGCCAGCAGCCAGGGTGGGTTTATTAACACGGCGTTCCGCACAGTAGCCGCTCTGACACCGGCAGCATTTTGATGACATCACCGCCAAGGAGCCCACCCATTCTTTCTCTTTCGGTCTCTCTGGTCTCCCGCCTCCTTCTGTTTGCTGTCGAAACAAGTTCTCTCTGTCGCTCTCTCTATCTCTCTCTCTCTCTCTCCCTTTTGGTCTGTGTGAAAGAACGATGCTCGGGAAGGGGAGGAGGCCGCCTGTGAGCGAATGGGGAGGGAGAGCGCTTCGAGGGGGAGCTGAGAAGGGGGGGGCTGCACTAGCAGGCTAGTCCTGGCACATTCACACACAGGAAGAGCAGCGGAGAGGAAATATCGCAGTGCGTTGTCAATACATATTTTACCCTTGCGCTATTTTTGTTGCTTTTTACCTCCTTTTTCTAAGACGGCAAGTTTCAACCACTTTCTGGATTATTATTCCATGTCCTGCACGAAGGGGGTCGGCGGATTGGCACTCGAGTGGATTGCTTCACTAGCCCCAAAAACTTGGGAGCTAACAACCTGGTGACACCTCTCTGCGGGGTCCTAGTACCACTCATCTCAGGATGCCACTTTTGGCTGCTACCTGCGGAGGGTAGCGCCACTTCTGTTTACTTTAACGCATGGCTTTCGAGAGGAGCGGTCAAATTGAGCGGAACCGTGCGAAAATTGTGCCTTGCTGGACCATGCCAAACTTTTGAGTCTGCGCCGCCATGCTGAGCCTGCAGGATTCGGTCTTCTTTGAGATCAGCATCAAATCTCTGCTCAAGTCGTGGAGCAGCAGCTGTGAGTACCTTGGCGTTTACATACCGCAATCTTATCTGCGAGTCATTGAACCCCCTCCACACCCCCGTTCCTCCCCAAATCTCGAACCTGTGTAAGGATTACTAATGGTGTGTCAGGATGACTGATTTTCTTGAGTCTAGACCAAGTCGGGCTCACGTAGTGCAGGTGGCTGCATTCAACCCCATCTTTGAGACTCACTTCCTCCAGCAAAACCTCGCTACTGATGCGTAGCAAGCTGGCTTCTCTCCGACACTGACAATCGTGCCAAATTTGAGCATTTTCCCTCCCTTGCGGTCCAAGTCGACAAAGGCCGTATACTTGGCTGTCTCCCAAAAGTTATCTAGAATAGGGATGTCCGCGTTACATTTTTTTTTTTCTCACCGGAGTCTGAGTTGAGTTACTCGAGTATAATTATAGTCGGATCCGATATCTCGTCAAAAGCAACCAGTGGGCCACAAGTTTGCATTTTAATATGTCACATTGCAAACCTGACGCATGAGCCGTATTGTTCCCTCCCGTGCAGCGTTACAGACTTTTTTTTTTGTACTTTCTTTCAGTTTAAATAAAAAATAAAGTCAATCGTGATCGTATGTTGTCGCAAGAGTAACCTGCGAATGGCAGAACAGCTCAACGGGGGCAGCCAGACTGAAAGAAAATACCAAGAACAAGAAAGAATAGGAAGAGAAGAAGCAGGGCGAACTGTTGCTTCTCTGTTAATTATTTTGTAGAAGCGCACTCGTGGTATTTTTACTGTGGTCAATGACTTGTGAGAAATGTTATACAAACACTCAGTGCAATCATTTGCAAATCTATTTGTGTCCCAGCTACACCGACCTTCTTTAATAGCCGTCGCGCTGAATGATACCATGACCGTGGAGTCTTTTGATCAGCCCAACTTCCGTTGACCGCACACGGAAGGATTTGTGAATATGTAACCGGTTTAACATCAACCGTAACCACTTTTTAACCTCTGGATCATCTTTGAGATATCCAAGAATTTGGTCTTTGCTGGTTTGGAGCGGAAAAGGGAAAATACTCAAATTGGTGTTTTCAGAGTAGATCATGGCAGCTAAAACAAAAACCACTTTGAACAAACCAAACACCACAAGATAATTAATCGCTCGGGATCATCTTTGAGAGACATCTCAGAATCTGGGATTTGGTGACGTTGATCGTAAGGGAGAGAAGATTCTCCCCCTCTGTCAATTTGTGTGTTTGCTAGTTATCGGTTTTCTTCGAATTACTGCCTATGTTACCACCCAAATCTACTTTGTCGGCTTCATTTGGGAGCACTCACCGCAAATCTTAGTCCCTTCATTTCGCCCCACCCCTACCCCCAACCCCACGCCTGCTTTTATAACCCTGCTCTCCATCCCCTCCGGGGCAGCTAATGTTTCCCGACTATCGATCCGTCTTCCTCCTCTGTCCCGTTATTAGCTTCCCAAGAAATCCAAAAAGCACTCGCTCCGCAATCCGGCCCGTGGGTTATGTACAAATGGAGACACTCGCGCGCTTATTGCTCCAGAGATTTGCTGTTAGCATGCAATCTCAGCCACAAATCTGAGCCGTTGAGTGTCAAAGATGAATGTTTTTTTTCTCTGCACTCCTGAATCGGGGACCACAGCGCCAAGTAGGCTCATTGTCGTCATCTTTGTTACGAGACGTCGATCGTATGAATCAGTCCATACGTGCGATCATTGAGCATTAATGTCCCCGGAGCCATCCATATACAGCACAATAATGACCTTTCAATGGCGCTTTAAGCACACTGATGACTCATCATTTTTGTGCCATTACTGCAGAGCTCAGTGTCACACAAGTGTAATTAACACGCGGCTACAGTATGGTATAGATTTACCTTGCTCGATGTGTGGAACCAACGGTCGGCCATGAGAAAGCGCAGGCCTAAAGTCGCAACCCGATTCGACGGCACTTGTTCGTATGTCGGGATGACATTTCAAACTCGCAAAAGTGAGCGCACCGCTCACCTTCTTGTCAACATTTTATTATATCGTTTCATGGGACGATACTGAAGAAATGATACGATGTAAAGTAGTCAGTGTGCAGCTCGTATCACGGTGTACATTTCCTGTCCCCTTGAAATAACTCAACACGCAGCCATTCATGTGTTGCTGGGTGCTCACCTTGGTTTTTTAAGGTCACGGTTTGAGTCACATTTGGTTCAGTGAGGGAACAAAATGCAAAACGAGAAACTGTTGGTCTTTTGTCTAAACGGGATTTAAAGGGGAAGTCAAGTTAAACATTTCCATGGCAATATGTTCGATGTGGCTCCACATTTTGCCACTTGTTGTCGACTGAAAATGACATCACAGTACCCAAGGGCTCAGGTAAGGACAAGTCACGGCTCACCTGTTTTCTGTGTTTGGTCCTGTGACGTTCGCAAGCCGATCCCTTTGCGCTGTGATGTCATTTTCAGTCGACAGCCAGTGACAAAATGGCCGCCCCTCAGATGGATAAAAGCGGATGAATTTTGCTGCTCAATTCCTATTCAACAAACGCAATATTAACCAGAATGACGAATGGGGCCGCAGAAAATATTTTGACAGAAATGTTTGACATGACTACTCCTTTTAATGACATTTTAAATGAAGCTAAATTCTCCATTTGTCCGTTTTCTTATGGTTGCGACTGAGGTTGAGAGTGCCGGAGTCCATCCAAGCCGAATGAATGCGAGAGGCGGGGTCAAGCTAATCCTGGTCGCTAGCCAATCGCAGGCTAAATTCCATAAGTTCAATACAATTGTAATACATTGAAATATTATATTGTTTGCTGTAACCTCAAAAGAATGAAAGAAAAGGCTTACATCATTTCTTTCTGGCAAAGTGCAACGTCAACAGTCTTTCTTCTATTTTTGGAAAGTGCAAACCGGTACCGGTAGTTTGTCATATACAGTCAAACCTCGGTTTTCGTCCATAATCCGTTCCAGAAGGCTGTTCGAAAACCGAAATTGTTCGAAAACCGAAACCACGCTTTTTTAAAAATAAAAATGTTTACTGAACACGTCTGCTCACAATGGAAAGCAACACGAGGAAGTGTCACTTCCTCGTGTAAGGAAGGTGAGAGGAGTCAAATGGTGCATTCAAGTGCGCTCAGTTTTTTCAAGAACCGAAATTTGTTCGTCATCCGAGGCATAAAAAAACTCGAAATTTTTGGTCGAAAACCGAATTGGTTCCAGAACCGAGACGTTCGAAAACTGAGGTTAGACTGTATTTAGGAAAATGCAATGTCAGTACTACGTCGTCCTTATTGTACCGTGTAACATCAATGTTTGTTTTCAAGCATTTGTATCAGCGGTGATCACATTTTTGAGAAGTGCAACACGGTTTGTCTTCTTTTTCGTAAAGCTGGCATGTGCAGCGGTGTGAATTCTGATGCTTTAAAAACACAACATTTATTATTACTTTGGCTCAATCTAACTATCCTGCGGAGAGGTTGCTTGAATACGGCTCTGTTGCACCACGCTATGTTACAGTCTGTGCCGCACCGATATTTGCAAGTGAAGGATTGTTGCCATAGTCGTTCATACCTGTATGACTCCCAAACAAAACTGCATTGCGATCAATAGTGCAACAAGCAGGCCATTCTCCACTCGCCCCTCTTTCACATTGCCCCCACCATGTCCCCCTACTCTGCTTGCCAGATCCTCGTTGGGCCTCTCAAAACAAACTAGGACATCATCAAATCAAAAAGCCAAACCCAGCACCTTCCTTTTTATACTCTCTCTGATATCCTTTCCCGACCTAAAATGTTGTTTTTTTTTGTAATTTACCGCTAGTTAAAATACTGTATCTTTTTTTCAGGCCGAACTGCCGGTATTGGTGTGTTTGCTAGTATCAATCAACAACCAGGAAAAAAAAATGTCCTGGATTATCTGTTTTAGTTGTAACTTGTCACAGCCAAAGCGTGTTGGGACACACTAACACATTTGGCACTGCTGTGCCACATAAACATCAGCAGCAGGTCTTTTGTCTGGTTTAAAAAAAAAACTGGGTGGGGGTGGGGGGGTTTGACTCTCAGCTCTGCATTCCAGCCGTATGTGTGATTGCGCTGTTGTTGCTGGTTGTCCTGACAGTGGAAGTGAGCAGGCCGCTGGGAGGTTTTTTTTTTTTCATTTTATTATTATTTTTTTCTATTTTAACTGTGACAAGGTGGAGTCACTGTAGTTGTGTAATCGTTTCCTCAGTGAAAAGCAGGGCTCGTGTACATAGTTTGCCTCGAGCAACAAGGTGTGTTTTCATGCAACTTGCTAGTATATTTGGGACACTCGGACAACAGTTTATGAATGGTCAATCGAGTTGTTGGGCTAAAAGTGTCTTAAATTTCAACTTGCGTCATACTGGTGGGCAAGGTCATTTGCAGATGAGGTAAAAAAAAAAAAAGTTAACCTAATATTTAAAATAAATAAAACAGCTTATTTATTAAATTTTGTTGTATTATAATTTTAATATATTTGTATAATTAATGTTATTCTAATTATCTACTACAAATTGTTAAATGGAAATTAATGTCACCAATGTTTTGTTATCAGTCACAATAAAGCAAAATCTCAATTATATATTGAGATAAAAGAATCGAAAAAATTGGTTCAACTTATTTTCTCCTTTTTAGGAAACCAATAGGTTTTCATTTTAGGAAAATGCAACATCAGTATTTTGTTTCAAGGAAAGTCACACAACAGTTTATCTGTTTAGGGAAGTGCGACTGCAGTACCGGTTTGTATTTTTGTTCTTTTTGTAAAAAAAAAAAAAAAAAACAGTTTTCATAATTTGTCGTCTTTTATGGAAAGTGCAACATGACTAGTTTGTCCTTTTCTTCAGGAAAAAGTGAGATTCAATAGTTTGTCTTTTTAGAAATGTGCTGCATCGGTTGTTTGTCTCTTTAGAGGAGTGCAGAATAGGTAATTTTTTTTCTAGTTGGATGTAAATAGTTTGGGTACTTTTTTGCATACTGGTGTTAATATAAAAATATGATCTGTTAGCATTAAAAATAGTTAATTTCCCCGGTGGAATACCCAGAATTTTATTTTACCCCTGAAGGTTTTGAGTGCCGTTCCGGATCACTGTATAGATCCTGAATTTGTTTTAAGACCTGAGAATTTGCTCAAAACATGCCTACAAAATGGCATCCCGGTTTCCCAGTCCATTGGAGGTCATCCTTGGAAAAGAATGGAAGTTTGGAATGCCACGAATGACTGGCATGTCACCAACAGAACAACTTGTGAGGGGAGTGGGGTATCTCCACGCTTTTGTTGTTATTCATCTTTGTTGTTGTTGTTGACAAGTGAGCATTGGCGCATTTGTGTGCGACGGACCAGCTTGCCTTGAGGCGGGAGATGAGGATGCCCACGGCGTTGATTGGTTATTAGGGCAGAGGCCGACTGCATGACATCATCGTAGTACAGTAAACAAAGACCAGCATGGCTTGAAAGGCTCTCTGTGCAACAGGACATCATGACTGCCACACACTAAGGCACGCTACAGTGTGCCACAATGCACTTAACGTACCAAGAAAACTCCCACGAAAATTATTTAGCGGCCACATATTATGGAAAATGTACTTTTGTGAGCTGTTTATTTCCCAAAACGTCTTTCTAAGCAAGCCAGAGTATGATGTCACCATTTGGTTACATTTTGGAGTTTCTTGACGCATGACTCTTAGTCAGAGTCGTTTGAAATTTGTATTTATTTGTGGTCACTGGACAATTTGTCTGGTCCTTTGGCATAAATAGTGGCTGTCCATGCTAATCAAATGGAATAGTTTATTGACACAAATATTTACTGGAAACAAACACACAGCTGAATGGGATAAAAACAATCTGACAAAAAAAAAAACATCTGAAAAATAACACACAAAAAAAAATACAATAACTGACAATGCAATACATCTTTATTTATATAGCACTTTCACAACAGCTGGATTAAATAGAAAAAAATCAGGCAATAAACGCGACACAAATGGAACAAAAGTCATAACACCACATGTCGAAAACTTTTGCAAAGGACAAGGGCAAAAATCTGGTAACTAGCAAAGCCTGACCAAAAAAAACAAATAAATGGAAAAGAATTTTGTCTTTTACTTTTGGACAAAATATTACCAAAATATGACCAGAAAAAACACTGACAAAATACTGACAAAATGCAGCAAAAAATAAACTGACAAAATTAAAAGACAATGAAAACATTTTCAAAAGTATGACGGAGCCTTGACAAAAATCTGGCAAAAAGTAAAAACACAATTTGATTGAGACTTAGGAGAATAGTTAATGACAAAAAAACTGGCAAAGTAGGTTTACAGGTAAAAAAAAAAAAACCCAAAACAAAACAAACAACAAAAAAACTCACAAAATAGCCTGCAAGCAAAAAATGCTGATTAAAAACGCATTAAAATACCATGTTTAAAAAAATTACAAAACTTGGACAAAAAGCAGGCAAAAACTAACAAATATTTACAGGAGCTGATGCAAAATGTGGGGGGGAGACAAATGGAGAAAAAAAACAATGTCATACATACAGTATTTCTTTGACAAGGAAGCAGACTCTTCCCGTGAAGAGAAGATGAGGTAAAGGCGCACTTGTTGTTGCCGCCGGCAGCTCACTTGGCCACAGTCACAGCCATTGCGGGCGCAGACTGCAAGTTGTTGCCATAGCCCTCACATAATTCTCACACACACCATTAGGGGTTAGTGCTGTTTTCCTCTAGACCACTATTGAAAAGTAAATGGGCGCCATTGCTGTTCTCTCTCGGGTCGTGTAGCACGCGTGGGTTCCCGTTAGCATTTCATGACCGTCATTTTATGTGGCCCGCAAAAGCAAATCAAGCATGTCAAGTTCCATGTTGCTTGCTAAAGTTTGGACCAAAATTTCAAATTGTCATATGTAATCCACAATAACAGTCATTATTCTTTCTTTGGATTTTAAAACTAGTCATTCATCAATTTGTGGTGCGCCGTGTATGTAAAATGTGGAGCGGATTAAACATTTATATGGTTTCCCAAAATTCATACCTGCCCTCCACGGGAAACCCGAAGTACAATGTAGCCCGTGACAAAAACGAGTTTGACACCCCTGCCTTATCAGGCAAAAACAAAAACAAACAAGTCTGACAAAATTTGGCAAAAATCGGACAAAACCTATATGATCAGATGACAAAAACCTGCAAGTCAGACAAAAAAACCTGACAAACCTCTGACACCAAAAATTGAATAATAATAATAATATGATAATAATACATGTTAAAAAATATAATAAACTGGCAACAATTATTAAAAAGATGACACAAGTAAAACCATATTCATTTTTTAAAATTTCAATTTTACCAAAAGCCTCTTGCCAAAAATGTCTCTGTCTACTATTTTCCCTATTTTTTTTTCTCTGACTATTTTTACTTTTGTATACTCCGTCTTTCCCTGAGCCCTGACCTGTGCCTTTCGCCCCCCCGCAGCTTCCGCGCCGGTCAGCAGCAACAGCGTGAGTATAAGGCGCGCCCCCGCCTCGGCGACTCCCCTCCTGTGGGAAAAACACAACCTCGCGGCCATGTCCATCATCACCATCGACCCCGAGCTCAAGCCCGGGGAGTTTGTCATCAAGAGCCTGTTTGCCGAGTTCGCCGTGCTGGCCGAGAAGAAGATCGAGATGGTGATGGCCGAACCATTGGTTAGTGGCCTTTTAACGACCTCGTAAACACCCGAGTCATGGGCTGGAAGCGTCAGTGGCAGCTCGTTAGCTTTATGTGTGCGGATAAATGCTTGGTTGTCCTTCACTGTACAGTTTTATAGTACGTTAAAAATAACTAATTTTATTGATGAATGACAAAGGCAATAACGAGACTCTCTGCAAATTACCTGCAAGTGTAAACTCATTCTTTCGGAAGCGTTGCAATAAAGCCGAGGAAAGTGCTAGCAAATTAATCCGTTCATGCAAAATAATCCATAGGTGCATAAAAATCGTGGTCAAAAATTTTTACAAAGTTTGGACTCTAGCCACACGGCGCCTATCCTATTGTCTCACTCTCTTGACATTTGAATCTTTTCCTCCCGCAGGAGAAACCTCTTTCCCGGTCCCTCCAGAGAGGGGAGGATGCACAGTTTGACCAGGTCAGTGCGGCAGTGTGAAATGGGCAGACACCCGCTGCCAAGTTCCATACTGCACTTGTGCGCAGTATTTGAACCCCCCCTCCCCCCCCTCCCCCAGTTGTGTCCAATCAATGGCCCATTCAACGGGCCATCATGTGTACAATGGGGCCCGCTGCAGAGCTTTGTTCACAACACGAGGCCAATGAGGAGAATATACAGTGAGGGAAAGTCAGCCCGCCTGGATGCGCTGTGTCATCCTCGCCACTAAAATCTGCCACTGGACGCTGGCGTGCGTGTTTGTGTTCATGTGTGTGTGCGTGTGCATGCTTGTCTCTGTGTCTGTTTGTGTGTGTGTGTGTACATGCGCGTGTGGCTGCCTGGCGCCACAAGGGGCAGCAGTGGGCGTGCCACTTGCATAACTCTGTTGGCCGTCGTCCACAGACGACGCCCTGCATGCCCGCTGACCGACGCCTGCCACGTCCAAAAACCTTTCACTGTGTCGCATGTTGGTTTGTCACTCAACACACATATGAGAAGCATTTGGGCTTTTTTGTTTTTTTTTTACCGGGAGGTTTTTGCGTTTGTAGTTCCTCCTGTCCGTTCAGATTGCTGATACTACAAGATGAAGGAAAATTACTTGAGAAGATTGTTCCACATTGTTAAGAAATTCAGTTTTTCATGCATGATGTGGAAATAAGAGGATTGTTCTACTGATGAAAAAGCCCGAAATGGCCGATTGCTTTGAAAAGGAATGAAAACATTCTGTTGTGTTGAACTCAACAGGCTTATAATGGGAGAAAAACCTCAAGGTGTGGTCACCCTTGAGCTCTACCGTATTGAGGGCCAACCAAACATCCTTAGTCCTTGTGTTCTGATGGGGGTTTGGATCGACCCATTTTGATATGTTGCATTGTTTTTTTAAAGGAGACATCAACCCAAAAAAATGTGAATACTTCCGAATACCCTGTACGAGGTTGTTGTCATTGTGAAGTCCGGTGAAAACGTTTGGATTGTGAGCCTGTTTTTTGTTATTTGTGTATAAATGTATTTTTTGTGCTGTGGTTTTCCAGTTAATAAGCTCCATGAGCTCCATAGCCGAACACTGTTTGCCCTCCCTGCTGCGTACGCTGTTCGACTGGTACCGACGGCAGAGTGGTACCGAAGACGAGTCGTACGAGTACAGGCCTCGTTCCAGCACAAAGTCCAAAGGGTGAGATGCAACATAGAAGTTGATTAATTTTCTTTTCTGCATTTTCTTCTCCCTTTCTCCTCTCATGGCTTTTCTTTATTTTGTTTTGGTTTGCAGAGATGAGCAGCACCGAGATAAAGACTACCTTCTGGAGAGGAGGGATTTAGCCATAGATTTCATGTTTTGCCTGGTATCAGTGGAAGTTCTGAAACGGGTGAGCGGTTGTTGCTGCTTTGAATGCAACTTTGCATTTTCCATTGTGTTCCATTTGCGTGGCAGAGGTAGAAAAAGTACACTATGTACTTAATTGAAACTCGTTCACTGCCTACAGCCACCAAACGTGCATTGCATCCTCGAGGGATGGCATTGAAAGAGTAAAAGTATCAATAATTGTATGAAGAAAAATAGTCTGGTAAAAGTTCAGAAATTTCACCTTCTTCACTTCAGAGTTAAAAAAAAATAGTACAGACTCTGAATGAGCCTGTTGAAAACGAAAATTGCATTACTCTTAAGACATGAGCCGTTGTTGACTTTAAAATGTCCGAACCTCACATGACCCTTCCAAATCCCACCATGTTATCTCCCCCGTGCCGTCAAACGTAATTCATATTTTATTTTTCTCAAGTAATAAAAAAAAAAATTGTAATCCTAAATTATGGATACATCTCTTTAGCAACTCCCCTCAAACTTAATGATCACTTAATGATCACATGACCGGAGTGAGCCAAACTGCGGCTACCGCTAATGATAATGCAAATCCAACCACTGTATGTAAGGAGAGCGGACTGAAGGAGAGGAGGAAACTTGAGAGTACCACAAACAACTCTGAAATTACAGAGTTCGGCATTACGGGAATTGCATCGTCGATGCGACTCATTTGCCGTAATCGACTTTAGTACAGTAACAAAATATTTGTACTTAGTTACTTCTCACCACGGGTGCCTGGCGGGACTACTGTAAAGCAGGGAGTGTCCCCTTGTGCTTTATCCGTCATTATTAGTTTCGTCTATGAATAGCACATACAAAGGACAATTTCTTTTTTCCTTTTTAAAAGCTGAATTGTTTTAAGGAATGTGCTGTAGTGTTGTCATTGAGGCCTTTACCCACAGGGGGGTGCCTCGTAAATCAACACTTCCACCATTTCCAGCCTTGGTGCATAGCCAAAGGAGACATCCAAATTTCTAAGCAACATTCCCAAAGCCGTACTCACGGGAGACCAGCTCTAACTTGCCCATGGCTTTGCTCCTGATGGAAATGAAATGTTGCAATGTGAGGATTAAAAAAAAAAAAAAAAAAAGTATCACTGCTGACTAATAAGATAATTTGATCATGTTTGTGACAGATTCCTCTTCATCCAGTGCCGGACGCTTTAGTACATGAAGTTCTAAACCTGGCATTTAAGCACTTTAAACACAAAGAGGGGTAAGTAAGCACGACCACATTCGCGTTCATTGCCTTTGAACGCAGCATTTGACTCTGCCCTTGTCTCATTGTCTGATTTGTGTTTATTGCTTGTCATTGTTTGGCGTTCAATATTTATTCATCTACGCCACATTGTTTCAGTTGCGGTATTTATTTGTAAGTGCTCTATGAATAAAGTTGTTTGATTTGTTGCATGACTACGCATGTGACTCAAAACACTTGATTCTCAAATATTCTTTCACTAATCTTTTTTTTTTTTGGAATGGAAATGCAATAATCCATCACAGCTTTCCAAAAAAAAAAAAAAACGCCAAGAAATACTTTTCTAACATGATTTTGAATAAGAAAAGTTGCACTCTGCAGTATTGTACCTAGCACGACATCGATGCGAGTTTCATGAACACGTCCGTGACGTTTTGCTTTGTGCAATAACATCAAGCTAGCGCAGTTTATGGTTTGCTTTTCTTTAGGTTTAAAGTAACCTTTGTGTACTCATTGAAAATGACGCGGCCGGCTGATACTTTGATCTCATTGCAGATACTGTGGCCCCAACACAGGCAACGTGCACATCATCGCAGACTTGTACGCAGAGGTCATTGGAGTTCTCACACAGTCAAAGTTAGTCTTTTTTTTGTTTTTGTTTCTGTCTGATACCCGACACATCATATTGCGAGTCACTGCCAGTGCAGGGGAATTATGGTAAACAAAAATTAGAAAGAAAGCATTTATAAACAAGCTACCGTTAATCAAAACCAGCAAACCTGCCCTAAAAACGAATAAGAGCTCTCTTCTAATGTTCCGCCTGCTTGTGTATGTTTTTAAGGTTTTTAGCAGTGACAAAAAAGTTCAACACAGAGCTGGACGAGCTCCGGAAAAAAGAGCAGAGTCCCTACATCGTACAGTGCATCATCAGTCTCATCATGGGCATGAAGTTCTTCCGGGTCAAAATGTACCCCGTGGAGGATTTCGAGGCGTCCTTTCTGTTCATGCAGGTGAATTACCCACTAATGGAAAGCTTTTTTTTTTTTTTTTAAATGCCATATCCTTGATATTCATCTTCAGCTCCATATATCCTAGTACACACTCTGTGTTCTCCCTATTAAGACAATTTCGCGCACTGGCACCTTTTTTTTTTCTTCCCACTCCTACCTTCCACCGTCATCTGTTGTCATTTAGTGCACAGTTTTGCCTTACTATGAACATGTACCGGTAGTTGTCCTCCTACGAGTGAAGCCTACACGGACCTTAAGCTTCATGTCAAGGATGTGGAGTTAAACGTTCCGATGGCTCGCCGCACACAAGGACGTGCCTATAAACATGTGTCATAATTACTATCTGCTGATAAGATTGTTTGCTGAATCACACCAGACGTTATTTTTTTCTTTACGACTTCAAAGCCGGTAGCGCCTCATAAAACCTAATGAATAACTGCCAGAGGTTTTGCCAAGAAGTACGCGCATGTCTTCATAAGATTCCCTTTCCCATTCATCTCTTCGCAAGGCATTCCTTGCTGCCTCGTAAGAGCCTTTTAACGAAGCGTACGGCGGTTTATGTCCTCATTTCATCCCGCCTCGGTTTTGTAACGGTGTTGAGTTCAAATTGTGTGGCTAATAAATACGGTAGCTTTTTTTTTTTTTTTTTTTGCACCCAGATTACAAAACAGCACAAAGTCAAAACTGTTTCCTCCCCACTGTAAATAATCTGTCAATTGTGATTAAAAAAATTACAAACACTGTTTTAAGTAACATTTTGAACATGCATAAAAATAACTGAGTTAATATTCATCAAAAAAAAAAAAATACCTAATGAAAATAAAACAGTTTGCAGAGTAATAAAAATTAAATACCATTATTTGGCAACACATCTTAAGTCTTGAGAGCTATCATTTAAAATGTGAAGAAATAGTGTGAAAGGCCCAAATTGGAATATCGCTAAGTTAGTTTACGTAGGAAAGTTGAAAATTGGGCCTTCTCATTGGCCGAATGCTGCATGTTCAAGTCAATTACTTCCTGAAAAGTGTGACCTCATGTCTTTGTAGGAGTGTGCCCAATACTTCCTGGAAGTCAAAGACAAGGACATAAAACACGCACTAGCTGGCCTTTTTGTGGAGATCCTCATCCCAGTTGCAGCCGTGAGTGAAGCCAGTTCCCTTTATTCTCTCCTGTCCATACGAATGCCTGTCTCGGAGTGTAATTATGTTATTTGGAGGTCCGTCTCCCGGTAATAAGTTTTGTCTTTGTCCTCCAGGCGGTGAAAAATGAAGTCAACGTGCCGTGCCTGAAGAACTTTGTGGAGAAGCTGTACCAGACCACGTTTGACCTTAGCTCCAGAAAGAAGCACTCTTTGGTTAATACGCCGCCTTATTCAAATATATATGATCTAATATCTGTAGATCATTCTTATTTTTCACATTGGATTATCGCAAATCCAAACAAAGGTGCTCAAATTCTCATACAATGAGGGACGACCGTGCTCAAGTGAGGAATGACTTGTGGACGCCCTTTGGGGACGCCCTGTTGAATAAAAGCTGCAACGGCTTTGCGTATCCCACTGGGTTTTCTCAATGTAGTCTTGTCAAGCATTTCTCCAGATAAGGATTGTCACGTTCCTATCGTACATGTTGGTTCTGACAGACTTTTTTTTTTTTTTGCCCGTCCAGGCCCTTTATCCCTTGGTGACCTGCTTGCTGTGTGTCAGTCAGAAACAGTTCTTCCTCAACAACTGGCATATCTTCCTGCAGAACTGCCTCTCACACCTAAAGGTAACCGCCCCGAGGTTTGCAATCCGTACAGCTTGCACAAAGGCTGTATGGAGACTTGCGGGCTGGGCTCGACAATGCCTTGATTCACTTTGGAATCCTCATGACTGGAGTTGCGTAATCCCGCGCTGGTATTTTGGTGAGAGAAAGCAACAGTGTGACTATTTTGCTTTCATTGTTGTGATGAATAACTTGTTGCTGCCGATTGAATTAGAAGCTGCATTGGTTGTGACTGGCGTGCCTTGTGTGTTGAAGATCATAATGTTCTTTCCCTCTCAGTGTCAAGCGGCATATCTGGACAGGAATAGCACTTGATTACAGTGGCTGGTGATACGGGCATTTCCCCCCCCCCCCCCCCCCCTCCCCACAAAAATGCATGTTTCAATGCAGGACAAAATGCTAAGTGATCTATATTTAAGTGACTTATGAGCGTTTAAGTGGGTTACACATTCATTCATTCATTTTCTGAGCCGCTTTATCCCCACAAAGGTCGCGGGGGGTGCTGGAGCCTATCCCAGCCGTCATCGGGCAGTAGGCGGCGGACACCCTGAACCGATTGCCAGCCAATCGCAGGGGAAACAGAGACGAACAACCATCCGCGCTCACACTCTCACTTAAGGACAATTTAGAGTGTTCAATCAGCCTGCCATGCATGTTTTTGGAATGTGGGAGGAAACCGGAGTACCCGGAGAAAACCCACGTAGGGCCGGGAAGAACATGCAACTCCACACACGGAAGCCGTAGCTGGAATTAGCGCAGTACCTCTGCACTGTGAGGTCGACGCGCTAACCACTGAACCCACCGGGCCGCCCATGGGTGACACATATAACAATTTTAGACCGCGCAACTGATTTTAAAAATATGAGAGAGCCCGCCATTGCCGCGCTCCAATGAGTGATTTGAAACACATTACGATATTATTTCTATTTTCCAAGCGGATTGGGGAGGGAAAAAAAAAACATCCTTCACACACCCCACACCACTGGATAATTGCTTCATCTTTTCGAGACATCTGACAATCACGTCTTCCTGACTATAATCAGATGAGTGTAAAAAAGGCTCAAATTCGACTCGATTATTGCTGTGTGTGTGTACCCCGCTTAAAGTAAGCTCAGTGGATTTTAACCAGCTCTGTGATGAAATTCTTTGCACCAAAATGTTATTTTGGTATTTCCAAGTGCTGTTTTTACTCAGGTCTGTGAATGTCAGTGAAATCTAGTCTCCTTGTCCCTTATCACTTTCTAATCGACAGAATGATCCAACTCAATGACTCTTGTTTTCTACTCGCATGTTGATTGATCGTTGTGGAGATTGTTTGGTGGTTTCCATGTGCATCGGTGGGGTGTGTACCACCATTGTGATTTTGAGTAGTTGGCCTCTTCTCAATAATAAGTCTCTTTGGGTGCCAATACTGATTCTGGTTCAGGATTTAGGATCATTTTAGGGTTATTCATGTTGTTGTCATTATATGAATGATTTTTTCCCATATTACCATTTGTTTTAACCCTGTGGCATCTCAATTACTGGACTTTAAAAGGACTTTCGCACACACAAACCTTGAGCGGCGTTTTTGTTGCCCAGAGCTTGTTGCTAACCAAAACAGCAACCTTAAAGCACATAAACGTGATACAGTGACAGCCAACAAAATCGCTCGATTGGCCCCACAGCGGAGTTGGGCAGGACTGAGCAGTGGCTCATTTACATGAGACAGGACCGCCCCGTCATACCAGGCCAAAATCATCAGTTTATTGTTCGCTGCAAACGTTCAGGTTTTCTTTTCCCACTACAGTGCCATGAAGGCTTAGTATCGTGCCAAGCACATGAGAGCATCGGGACACTCATTGAATTTGCATGCCAGGATGGAGGGAGGCATTTTGCTACTGCTGGGAATGCCAGACAAGGATCTCACAGAGAACAAAGGGGCAATTTGTCAAAAACTCAACAGCTCTGTAAAAAATAACACATGGGCTGAGTAGTAATTGCCTTCCCACCAGCCCCCCTCCCACTCTCTTATCAGTGTCAAGCAATTGGTATTTGCTTGCCGTGATGGTTCTGTCCAGTTTTAAATTTGCCACAGGACTAAAACATGACGCGTGCTTGACTCAAATCTTGTCTAAAATACAGCTTGTCGCTTTGAACTTGGTAACTGTTTTTTGTTTGCCGTTTCTTTCAAGCACAATTTATTCATTTATTTTGAACATACAGTGGAACCTCAAAAGTTCAAAACACACCATGCCGATTCATGGTTGTTCAAAGTTGTTAAAAAAAAAATCCCCATATGAAGTTGTCACGTAAATTGATGTTATGTTAAAAAAAAATGAACAGGCAGTGTTTTAAGTTACATTTTAACACTTTCAACCAGCCAGTCCGAGCCCAGTAGTTCCTCAGTTATTTTACATACATGTTGACTTTTGGGGTTTTCCATTGTACGTGAAATTCCCGCTCCTTGTGTCTTGTGTTCACATCACCGCCGCTCTGTCTTCCGTTGTCTGCTCATGTGACTTAAACTGCAGGCCACAAATGGCGCCGATTCCCTCACAACCAGTATACCAGTTAACAGCCAGCAAACGCGACCGTCTCATTCGCTGACATCCACATCACTCACCAGGCCAGGACCCACCTTTTTAAACCATACACACTCAAAGTCACGGATGTTACAGTAGAATGTGAGGATGATGATCCCAAGCAGACAAAAATAATACCTACATCTCACATGGACGTTATTGTTTTTAAAAATGCCAAATCAATCTTGAATAATCGATGGGATAATCATTAGAATTCCCGATAGCAGCCTGCCATAAGCAGGAGTTTTTGGATGGATCAAATGTGAATTTTGCTATTTAGCTCCTTTTTTAGAGGACGTCATACAAAAAGTAGTGAAGGATTGAATTGTTGGACATTGAAAAGTATAGGGTGAGTCCAATTTAAATTCTCCTGTTAAGGTCGTAGTGCATTTTAGGTTGAGCCTGCAATGTCCTCTAGAGCTAACTATCCAAAACTTTTCATGCGTCCGGGATTAGCATGACAGATTTTGTTTTCTTCTTATTTTTATGTTAATAACTCGCATGTTTTATGTGTCTGTGCTTGCTTTCCTCACCAACCTTCATCCTTTGCCTGCTGTCATTTTATTTCTTCCCCCACCCCTCCCCATCCTCACCCCAACTACCACCCACATTCACCCGCTCCAGATGCCGTCTAACAACAGCATCCGGAAGCAGATTGAGACGCTGCAGGTAAGTTGTTGGGCATCCTCGTGACATCACGCCTCTGCATGCCTGCTGAAAGCTAACATTACTGGGACGGGGGGCTTTCCATAGCTTCCAAAGCAAAAGTATGAGGAAAGTTGTTGGTGTCAATATGGTGTGCATTAATGATTATTGTCAAATAGATTATGTACTATTGTTGGAAAAAGTCTTCTTTGGGTTCTCGTTTGTTGACTGATTTTTGCTTTTGATGGAAGTACAGTATCATAGGAAATGCCATATTTCATATTGTTTGAATGGATGCGTTCATTATTTTAACATAACTGAAATGGTATGTAAAGAATTCACTGTAGGTCTCTTTCTAGTGTGCATGCTTTGGGCACCAAGGGGCAGTGTAATACAAAAGCGTTGGACACAATGGCTCAATCAGCTGCAGTGATATTAGTTGTTTTTTCCATAGAGGATAAAGAATATATACCTGTGAGAATGATTATAGTATGTGGAGCTGCATTATTTGTGTTCAAATGTCCTTTGTTTAAAGGGTTATAGCATTGCAATGGCTTTCTAGTTTTATTTGGCAGTCTGTGGCCTTTTTGGAGTGTGCTATCTTGAAGATAGTTGACTTTTGTTTGGCAAAGCTATGTGGTTTGGTTAAATGCAAAATGTGTCATTCTCTTTGTTTTATGATTAGTTTGATGGGACATTTTCAATTGGGAGTGGCAATAAAGTTTCCTCTTTTTTTTCTTCTTCTTTTTTTTTATTTGTTCACAATTTCCCAAGGGCTAGGCAAAATCGATTACTCAATTATTTGATTAAATTAATATGAATACACTTTAAATAAATAGCCAATTTTTTTGGGGGAAAAAAAAGGCTATACTCATATTAAAACCCTGTTTTTATTTGTCTATTTCTCACTACTTCTTTTATTTTGAAATGGTTACTGTTTGACAGAGACCAAGCAAAAAATCTTGTTCTTATGTCTCGCATGACAAATTCTCCCATCCTGCTGTTTGGCAAACCAGGTTGACATTTGCATGATGAAAGCGCCCAGTAGAAATATGCGCATGAAAGCACAAAGATGAGTTTAGTCATGCGCGCTCCTATCTGGGGTCTGTTGCCCTGTGTCCGTTCTACAAGCTTTCGAGTCGGATTAGACGGGCTGCTGCCGAAAAGCATTTCTCGGGGTTTAGTTATGCAGAAATGTTTGATGCCAGATGATGTCGCTCCTCCTTTTTTAGACTTAAATCAAGCCATTTTTTTTTTTTTTCCTCATTGTTTTATAAAACAATTGCTTCAGGTCTCTGGGATAACCGGCAAAAATTGCTCCTCAAAATTAAAAAGCTTCTTCTCAAATTAAGTGATTAGCAAAACTGTTTGTCAAAGAAAAAAAAAACATTTTGAGCCATTGACTAATTATTTTGAAGCATATTCCAAATTTGTACACAAGTCGGAGCAAGCCATAGTCCAATACTAACCTAGCCCAGTAGTTAAAATGGACATGGAAAAAAAATATGATTCTAAATGAAAATCAAAACGTCATCAGAATCGGGCACTTGGACCTTGGCAGGTTGAATCCATCCTAAATGTAAACCAAAATTCGGTTGCTCACGCGTGCGTCCCTGTTCTTACTCTCGCAGAACAAAGACCCCAAAATGTCCCGAGTGGCTCTGGAGTCACTGTACCGGCTGCTGTGGGTGTACATTATCAGGATCAAGTGTGAGAGCAACACTGTCACGCAGAGGTCAGTCCAGGCATTTATCTTTCATCGATATCAAACAGCATGTACCGTATACGCTACCTAAATACCTCCGACTGAACAGCTTTTGATAAATCTGCTATAAGTTTGAAGAGTCTAATCCTATGTTATCCACGCTTGCCCATCGGTCCCTTTTTGTCCATTTTAACTATTTATGTTCTATACACACTGATTGTGATCGATCGGGCACATCACGTATTTTTTCCTTGTAAGATAAAGCAAAAAAAATAAATTGTTGAGTCACTTATATCTCCAGTCACCACTGTGTTTTGAATCTCAAAATGGGCGCCTGATGTTCTTTTTGTGTGTTCTTTATCATCCTCCTCCTAGTCGACTACTCAGCATTGTTTCAGCACTTTTCCCCAAAGGCTCCCGCAGTGTGGTGCCGCGGGACACGCCCCTCAACATATTTGTTAGAATTATCCAGTTCATAGCTCAGGTAACATCCCGAAAAGAAAAAAAAAGCTGGATTTCTTTTTCTCTCTTGAGACTTAGATTGTCTCCTTTGTCTCTGGATGCTAGGAAAGACTGGACTTTGCCATGAAGGAGATCATCTATGACCTCCTCTGCGTAGGCAAGTTTCACAAAACCTTCACCATCAACCCAGAGGTAAAACATCACCAACAAACTATTTTTTTTTCCCATATATTGTTAGTCCACTGTTTTGTCATCTCCCTCCCAGAGGATGAATATCGGCCTGCGAGCCTTCCTGGTGATTGCCAACAGCCTGCAGCAAAAGGACAGCGAGCCCCCCATGCCCACCACCAGCATCATCATGCCCTCTGGGAATACACTGCGCGTTAAAAAGATCTTCCTCAACACCACACTCACTGACGAGGAGGCCAAGGTCATCGGTACGCTTGAGTCATGACACGTTTCGAGGCAGCAGGGGCTAAGTTTGATCTTAACAAATGGCCAATATTTATGGCTGGTTATTGGTTATATAGAAATTGGATATCAAAAGTCTACACACCCCTTTTCAAATACGAAGTTTTCTCTTCAAGAGGGCAAATAAAAAGAAAACTTTTGAGATATTGTGGTCATGTGAATGTGCCCACCCTCCTAGAACGGGATCTGGCAGTGTTCAGAATGTATGAGTCGCGTTCAAACTCATGTTAAACGGCAGGCAGCATGCACCAGCCACAAAAGGTTTGGGGGATTAGGGTAGTGCAGTACTATAGCAGATCTGCGTTAAATGATCATTTGTCACTTCCAGGCATGTCCTTGTACTACCCGCAAGTGAGGAAAGCCTTGGATAATATCCTGAGACACCTGGACAAGGAGGTGGGACGCTCCATGAGCATGACCAGCGTCCAAATGTCCAACAAGGAGCCAGAGGATATGATCACGTATGTCCTCTGTGTGGGTCTGCTTGGGTGTTTCACATATTCATTTTGACTGGGACTTGATTGGTTGACAGGGGGGAAAGGAAACCAAAGATCGATCTCTTCCGCACGTGCGTCGCTGCCATTCCGAGACTGATACCAGATGGCATGAGCAGACAAGATCTCATCGAGCTCCTTGCCAAGTATGTCTTCTTTTTGAGAACAGTGGCACCTTGACTGAGTGCCCTAACTTGAGTTTTTCTTTTTTTTTTCTCTTTGTTTTTTAAAAATATTTTTTAAACACTTAATTTATTTGCTTTGTTTTGCGAGCCAAAATTTGAGATACAAGCGAGCTTCAGATACGCCACCACTTTAGTGAAGTCGGGGGAAAAACGCAGCATTTAAAGTGATGTGATGCCCAAACGTTTGGGCAAGGAGAGCAATTTCGTCTCCATTCTCCCCCAGGCTGACTATCCATATGGACGAGGAGCTCCGCGGCTTAGCCTTCACCTCTCTCCAAGCCCTCATGGTGGACTTTCCGGAGTGGCGCGAGGACGTGCTGTCGGGCTTTGTCTACTTCATCATGCGTGAGGTGACGGATGTGCACCCCACGCTGCTGGATAACTCGGTCAAGATGCTCTTGCAGCTCATCAGTCAGTGGAGGCAGGTGGCGCAGAGCAACAACAGGGGCCACGATGTGCAGGTCGATCCTTCTTATGAGTGTCTACATCATACATTTTTTCAAAGAACACACACAGTTAATGACTCTTCCTTAACACAAGCTTGTCTCCACAGAGTTCGACCAGCAGCCATTCCGTTTCTATGGAGCGCTCATTGCTTGGTGTGCTCCACGTGGTGGAAGGTTTGGCCATGGTGGTGCTCTGCAGCTGCCGCCCTGCCACGCGCAGGCTGGGTGTCAATGTCCTGAAGGAGGTCCGCGCACTGCATTCTGCACTGGGCATTGGCAAGGTAATAAGGATGATAATTATCATCATTATAATCATGGTAATTGTGCTACTTTCGAAGCAGCGGTTCTCTGTCAAGGGGAAATGTATGTACACAGATCAAGTTATCTGGTACCCCAAACCACAGACGTTTTGTGGTCTCACAGCAAAGTGATAATACAATATGAGGCCCGCTTTATTGTTTTTGCTCTAAAACAAAACTTTGTGACTTTAGCGGAGTCACAAAGTTGCTGCTGCGACGGTCACCTGACTGAGTCCTTCCCGCTGATTTGCAAAACGATGACTTACCACTTCATTTTCCTTTGCCGTCTATGCACACTGATTCGCTGATTGGAGATTTTGTCACTTCTTCCTACTCATCAGTCAATCAATAGACCCTTTAGTTTTGAGCGGCTCCATTTTTGAGACAGTGTTAATACTTGATCCTGTAAAATTGCACATAATAAAAGCTACTTTGACGATAATTTCGAGGATGATACGCTGTATATTGCCCGCCCCTTGTATGAACTATTTTGAATAATTCAACATCATTTATTGCACTTTGCGGACCCCTAACTGACAGCTAGTGGACCACCAAGTGTCCTTGGACCTCGGTTTGAGAACCCCTTTTTTTAAACATCAAAAGAGTGAATTCTTCTCTGAAATGTTCTCTCCGCCACTCTTTTAGGGTGATGAGGAATTGGCAATCGATGTCATGGATCGACTGAGTGCATCGGTGTTGGAGAGCTTCATTCATCTCACTGGTGCTGATCAGGTAAACTACTTTCTCCCATGCTGGGGCAGAAAAAAAAATGTTCAAAAATGTAAATTGTACATGTGTGCGCCCGTTTTTTGCTTAATTATTGGGCCTAATACGCAGCTATAGTTTCAAATGGATCATTATGGTGGGACTGCGAGAGCCTAGAATTTTTTGAGGTCGCACTTGGTGTAAAAAGCCTGAGCCACGACTTTAGAATAAAGTTCAAAATGCCGACTTTAAAAGTTGATGCCGTTGTCTTGACCTCCTTTCCAGACCAACCTGCTGTACTGTCCCAGCGGCATCGACCTCCAATCGCTGGCGGAGTGGAGCTCGTCTCCCATCAGCCACCAGTTTGACGTCGTGAGCCCGTCACACATCTGGGTGTTTGCGCATGTCACGCAGGGCCAGGACCCCTGGGTCATCAGCTTGTCCAGCTACCTGTGCCAGGAGAACCTGCCCAAGCATTGCCCTAGCGCTCTCAACTACGCCTGGATGTTTGCTTACACCCGCCTGCAGCTGCTCTCTCCTCAAGTTGACATCAAGTACAGTCAACAGTGACATCGAGTACTCTCTATGGATTTGACTGATTTCACTTTGACGTTGCCTGTGATTTGTCCACCTGCAGTAGCCCCATCAATGCCAAAAAAGTGAACAGCCTGAGCAGCAGCGACTCCTACGTCAGCCTCTGGCGGAATTACCTGATCCTCTGCTGCAGCTCGGCCTCCTCGTCCTCGTCCGCCTCATGCTCCTCCTCGTCCGCCTCAGGCTCCGTCCGCTGTTCCCCGTCCGAGACGCTGGCGTCGACGCCGGACAGCGGCTACAGCTATGATTCCAAGGTCAGGAGGATCGCCAGTTTGGGAATGCCCCCAATTAGATGATTTTAAGGCCACCACACACACCTGGCTCACTGCTTCTGACCTGTCCTGTATAATTCTGTTCTGTACTGCTGTGTCATGTTCTGGCTTGTCCTGTCCAGTCCTGTCCTCTTTAATTCTTAATCAAGCCTGCCCTGTCATATCTTTTTTTCATCCAGTTCTGTCGTGCCCTTAGTCATCCTGCCCTGTCCTGCTCTGCTTTGTCCTATACTGCCCTGCCATGTGCAATACAATCCAGTCCGGTTCTGTCCTCATCTGGTCCACCATGTCTGTCCACAATGTACTTAACATGTCCCATTCTGTCCTATCAGCTACTCGTACCCCTTCCTCCCAGGGTGTAGCGCTGCCTTACCAGTCCACATTTAAAGATACATTCCAACTTCCGTGGTCATGTGTAATACGAGTTTTTGCTTTGATGCCATCTTTTAGCCAACAAACTATGTTGAAGTGAGTCAAGGAGCTTCATTTTGTCCGTCCATAGCCTTATCGCCATATTTTGACATCACTTATAATTATAAACCTTGCTGTGCCGTTGTTATTTATCATAATCAACTAGCACCTAGAATTTATACGCTTTTTTTTTTTTCTTCCTAGATTGTGGGCACTCCCTCCCCTTCCTCACTGTTCAAACACATTGTTCCAATGATGCGCTCCGAGAACATGGACATCACAGAGTCTCTCGTGCTGGGACTTGGCAGGACCAACCCTGTGGCCTTCAGGTACGGGCATCCCTTGACATCCACCAGCATTTACTTAGTTGTGAATGTCACATGCTAATGCAACGACTTCTACATCAACAGAGAGTTGATAGAGGAGCTAAATCCTATCATAAAAGAAGCTCTGGAAAGAAGACCTGAAGTAAGTTGGGGGCAGAGGTGGGAGTGAGTCGCCTATGTCTCAAATCTTAACCTTCAATTTTCAAGCAAGTCATTGTGTCAAATATCAAGAGAGTCAAGTGGAGTACCACTAAAGTAGCTCTGGTCTAAGTCGAGTCGAGTCTTGGCTACCAAGCAAGTCATTTAAATCGAAGACTTAATTCTGAGTCGTGTTCACATGAAGTGACTCAAACACGGTGATGCTCTTTTTGCTTGGCAGAACATGAAGCGACGCCGGCGCCGCGACATCCTCAGGGTCCAGCTGGTCCGGATTTTTGAGCTCTTGGCTGACGCTGGCGTCATCAGTCAGATGTACGGGATCCACAATACACTCGTTGTCTACATCTAACGCCTTTTAAACATCATCAATTATCAAAATATGCCTTTTGTTCTTGAAAAGAAAAGATAAGACATTATTCCTGTAATATATAACAGTACACTTTTTGAAACTAAAATAAAATAAAAATTGGCTTAATTGATGCCAGGATTTCACAACTTTAAATTGGTCCAAACCTAGGGATTTATTTTCGTGCCTTGCCAGTCCCCCAAAATATGGACATGCACTTAAAATAATTATAATACCACATAATATTGCAAATCCTTTTGTTCGTTTTGAAACGCACATAATTTAAAGGTGCATCTTTCAAGTAAACATATAATTTTTCCTCCCACCTTTGTCACAGAGGTAGTGGGGGCTTAGATGGTGAGAGTCACTCTCTGAACAGCACGCTGCTAGAGTACGTGGACCTGACTCGACAGCTACTGGAGGCGGAAAACGACAAGGACTCAGATACGCTGAAGGACATCCGTTGTCACTTCAGCGCGCTTGTGGCAAACATCATCCAGAATGTTCCAGGTATCCCCCACCCCCCTGCCCACCCTCATTTTGGAATCATGCATGGGCTCTGTATAATTACTTAATTTAAGTTAAGTTATATTTAATTATCGTTATTATGAGGGCAATGTCTCCTTTTTAAGGGGTTCCTGCATTGAAAAAGTTTGAAAAACCTTTATCCTTTTAAGTTTAAAACAAATCAACGTCCCTTGCCAGTGCACCAGCGCCGGAGCATCTTCCCACAGCAGTCGCTACGACACAGCCTCTTCATGCTGTTCAGCCACTGGGCCAGCCCCTTCAGCATCATGTTCACACCGCTGGACCGCTACAGCGACCGGAACATGCAGATCAACCGCCATCAGTACTGCGCATTAAAGGTACACGTGGAAGTCGACTTGTTTTGCTCTGACTCACCAGAGGATGGGAAAATGTCGCTGTCATCGAGGGCAGCTTTGGCCCGTGAGGATGAATTTGATTGGTTAAAGAAGCAGTCCTATTGCAAATCTAGTTTTTACATCAAGTCACCGATACAGATTAGGTAGGCCCTTGGCAAATACAAATAACATAGCAACACACAGTGTCTTGAATCTGATTGGCTGAAAAATAAGTCAAGCATCCTCATGTACTTGGCAGCAGAGTCACTCCAAAATAAAGGAATGAATACAATTTCGTGGAACAAAAAAAGTGTTTTCGAATATGTTTAAGAATGTTTGAAGCCTGTGTGGAAGGGGTGAAAGTATGAAAAAAATGTGTATTTTTACATGGTGTCATATGCATCCTCCTCCTCCCAGGCCATGTCTGCCGTGTTGTGTTGCGGTCCCGTCGCCGACAACGTTGGCCTCTCCTCTGACGGATACCTCTACAAGTGGCTGGACAACATCCTGGATTCCCACGATAAGAAGGTGGGTGAGATGTAATTCTCCAACATCAATAATCTGTCAACTTCTTCGTTAAGTGTGGGTATACAGATACAGATGTTCGGCCAAATTTGAACATCTCTCTCTCTCTCTCTCTCTCTCTCTCCTCTGATCAACATTAGTAAAGACCTGATTATCAGATGTTTGTAAAAGATTATTCTGAGCGACTATCCTGTGGTGTGGGATATGTTATGAGTTGATTTTTCATCCGAATCGGCTGAGAAAACGGTCAGTGTCGACAAGTGTAATTGTTAAACCTGTTCAAAGTGGTCTACGCACATACCAACAAAAGCCTGCAAAACAATGTCTGGAAAGACCTAAATGCTACTCGGACCACACAAGCAGAAGTTTCACAACCAACATTTTACAACATAGTTCTTTTTTTGTTGTTGTTGTTCCTCACACGCCTCTGTGCAGTCACTCTGCCAAAGAATAGAATAGTCTAAAGAGCAATCTGGTTACATAATGCATTCTAACGGCATAACATAGGTGCTACGTCAATGAGCCAGTGAGTTTTGCTTGGCGTAACCCACAAGGTTGAGGTCACATCACTGGTAGTGTGCAACAAGGGCCCTCTAGTGTTGTTCGGAGGTACAGAGGTTAGTTACTGGAAAAGGCTGGAAAAGGTCTGAGGGTTTGCGTTGTTGACATTGAATCGATTGATCTCATGAGGCTCCTTTTAGTCGTGTGTATGCTTTGCATCTTTTCCTGTGCAAAAAAAACCAACAATAAAAGGTCTCCTTCAGGTTCACCAGTTGGGCTGTGAGGCGGTGATGCTGCTGTTGGAGTTGAACCCGGACCAGAGCAACCTGATGTTCTGGGCTGTGGACCGCTGCTACACGGGCTCACGCCGCGTGGCCGCCGGCTGCTTCCGGGCCATCGCCAACGTCTTTCATAACAGGTACAGGACTCGATCCCGCCCTTTACACGTGGTCCGCTGTTGTTGCTAATTCCACTTTGTTTCTTACACTCTATTGCATTGGTCGCAGGGATTATCAGTTTGACACTGTGGTGCTCCTGAACCTGATTCTTTTCAAGGCTGCCGACTCCTCCCGTGATATATACGAGGTGGCCATGCAACTGTTACAGGTGAGAAAATGTCAAATAAATAAGTAAATAATTCTTACAAAAGAAAGAGGATTACATTATTTAGTATTTAACAAGCCACATTAACTTTGTTTTCGGAGAGTGCTAGCTTAATGCTAACACACGATGGAGAACTGAATCGGCGGGCTAACATAACTAGCCAAATATAAACCTTTAAAAGTTGTAACAGGGCTTGTTCAATTACCATGATGGTACTGTTTAATTCTTTACATTCTGTACCGCTGTATGTCTTACAATCAAAATGTTCAATTTAATTTTTAAAATAAGATAATAGACCTTGTCATTGTCTGAGGAGCAATGAAAATGTTTAAACATTAATTGTAATATATATACCGTAATTTCTGGACTATAAGCCGCGACTTTTGTCACACGCTTTCAACTCTGCGGCTTATTTAATGAAGCTGCCTATATAAAGACTTTTTTAACGGCCGCCTGTGTACCGTCTTTCTTTGTAAATATCTCATGTAACAATATGGGCACCTGCGGCTTATGTGTGTACAAAATGTTTTTTCCTTTAAAAATGTAGTGGTGCGGCTTATAATCAGGTGCGGTCTGTAGTACAGAAATTACGGTAATTATTTTATGTATGTATGTATTTATTTATATATTTTTTGCCCATGCACAGATCCTGGAACCCAAGTTTTTCCGCTATGCCCATAAGTTGGAGATCCTGCGATCAGACGGCATCTTGACGCCGCCCTCGCCTCTTCCACACCTCTACTCCGTCTCATACTACCAGCTATCCGAGGAGCTGGCCAGGACATACCCGGAGCTCACACTGCCCATATTCTCAGGTGACCACCTCTGACAAATACTGCTCTTAGGGCGCCGGTCCTTTTTCTGTCGTGGTGATTGTTGATGATGGCCTTGATGGATTGTGAGGGGCTGACATATGCTCTGCTAAAGGACAAAAAAAAAGTGCATTCCAGGTCCCAAAGTACTAGTCGGTGGCAACACCTGGTTTAAAAAAACAACCAATTTTATCGGTTCTCATAGAATGAGGGAAGAAAGAGCTTTATACCACTATTCAGACTGCTCAAGCGTTCAAGAGAGCTCAGATATGTGCTGCTGTTTTCAACATTTTCTGTCCTTGGGTATGCAGAGGTGAGCCAGCGCATCCTAACAGCACACCCAGGCGGTCGCCAAGTGATGTTGCACTACCTCCTGCCCTGGATGAACAACATGGAACTGGTCGACTTCAAGCCCGCCACGCGGCGCCCGGAGGACTCCGGCAGCAGCGAGGAGGAAGAGGTCACGCAGGATGGGGACATTATGATGGTCAACAGCCGGCGCTGGCTGCACGGGGAGGGATGGGGCTCGCCCCGGGCCACCACCATGGTGCTCAACAACCTCATGTTCATGACGGCCAAGGTGGGTCAGTTGATGTACTCTGTTGGATTCAGATTGGAATTGAAACGGCAGAGTTTGATACATTCATTTTGTGAGTTGTACTGAGATCTATTTTTATCGGTAATACAGTCAGAACATTATGCCCAAAACACTCAAATCTGTGATGGGGTGACCATTCAGTGCCGATCATCCCTGACATGACTTAATTAATTTGTAGTACGGGGACGAGTTTGCCTGGTCGGAGATTGAGAACGTGTGGACCACCTTAGCAGACAGCTGGCCAAAGAACCTCAAAATAATCCTGCACTTCCTCATCAGCATGTCCGGAGTCAGCAGCGAGCCCAGCCTCCTGCCCTACGTGAGTCTCATTTTTACACGTTGCAATATCTCCGGCCGTGTCTCCTCCCAGCCCCCCCACAAGACTCGTCCCTCTCCCGTGTCTGCAGGTGAAGCGAGTGGTGGTGTACCTGGGCCGAGACAAGACTATGCAGCTGCTGGAAGAGCTGATGAGCGAGCTGGAGTTAATGGATGCCGTCAATTCGGCCGTCGCTCACATGGACAACCCGCCCTACTACCGCATCAGCTCCAGCTACAAGATCCCTTCGGTCGCCTCAGGTTAGTGATACTAGTGTCCGACAGTTTGCGCAGATTGTAAAGCCAAGTCATGTCACGTCGTGTTTGTGTTGTCCCTAGGTACGACCTCTAGCAGCAACACAATGGTGCCAGGACATGACGGTCATCATGACGGCAAGGTCAAAGATTCTAACATGGAGGACAGGTACAAAGCGTTCTCTGATGATGGATTTAAATACAGTCAAGCCTCTGTTTTCGTCCATAACCCGTTCCAGAAGGCTGTTTGAAAACCGAAATTGTTCGAAAACCGAAACCACGCTCTTTTAAAAAAAAAAAAAAAAAAAGGTTGACTGAACACGTCTGCTCGCAATGGAACGCTACACGAGGAAGCGTCACTTCCTCGTGTAAGGAAGGCGAGAGGAGTCAAATGGTGCATTCAAGTGCGCTCAGTTTGTTCGAGAACCAAAATTTGTTCGTCATCCGAGGCATAAAAAAGATACATTTTTGGTCGAAAACCAAATTGGTCGAGAACAGAGACGTTCGAAAACCCAGGTTTGACTGTAGTTGGATTTTTTTTTTAATTGCTCTCAAATGGAATGGCTGAATCTGTGCGTGGTAAATTTTGTTAATTAGTCCCATATTTATAAATAGGAAGGTAACTAAAAACATGGCTGTTTAATTTTATAGTTGATGGGTGGCCAGGGACCCCAACGACCAAACTATTTGTATACAAACATTAAAAATTACATTTTACACAGTATCTAGTATTGCATTAGTGCATTTCTTGACTCGAATCCACTTTTTAGTGCCGCCACTGTCTTGTTGCAATTACAGAAACACAAGTATTGGAATTTCAGTTGCAAAGTTTGCGTTTTTGCAGTTACACGCACCTGGACATCTACGGCGGTCTGAACACCAACCTGAACCGTCAGCACCACCGCCTGGAGTCTCGTTACAGCAGCAGTTCAGGAGGCTCCTACGAAGAAGAGAAAAGTACACCCAAACTCACGCGACCCTCAATACTAAAATGCTCTGCTAACCAATCTGTTTTTTCCAGGCGACTCCATGCCACTTTATGCCAACTGGCGCTTGAAAGTCATGGATCACAACCGCCCAGAGCCTCTCCCCTTCCCCCCAACGGGCGGCTGCTGGTCCCCACTGGTGGATTACCTGCCGGAGACCAACACCCCTGCTGTAGCATTGCACAGGTACGGCACCCAGGCATCTAACCATGCACGACGTCCTCTTGACTGGGTACACCTCTCCCGATTTTTTTTAACAAATTAACATCTTTATTTGTAACCTCACACATCATGAGGAATAAATACACAAAATAAAATATATTGTGTTGTGTGCTGTATTCCAGATGGCCTAAAAGACGAGAATACGACAAAACATGACAAGTTGGGCAAAAAGAGGGATTTCGATTTGACACATATTTTGATATATTTCAAAGTGGATCAGTTCCATTTGATTCGATGCACTCGCATCTTTTAAATCAAAACTGATTTTCCGATTCAAATCATTTTTTGTTACTCCCCTGACAAATAGTAAAGAGGTAAATGACAAATTTGGATTATGTTGCCAAAATATGTGAAAAACTGACAAAGACAATGTGACAATAAAACTGCAAGAAATATGACAAAGCTGAGAAAAATGCATAGAAATGTGACAATGGAAAACATTAAAGCTCACAAAAATGTTCTCAGGCCTATGATCAGCGCTGTAGAGGTCAAAGTAAAAAAAATGTCAGAATGATCAAGTCGACTTGCTGTTGTGTTTCAGATGTAACATCGCCGTCATCCTACTAACCGACCTCATTGTGGACCACGGCGTCAAAGTGGAGTGGAGTGCCTATTTGCATCTCTTGCTGCATGCCATTTTTATAGGTAACTCGCTTGTCGATGTCGCTCGAGGTCCGGCTTGGCGCTAATGTCGACAAACCCGCTGTCTCCTTCCGTGTCCCCCCGCTAGGGTTTGACCATCAGCACCCAGAGGTGTACGAGCACTGCAAGCGCCTCCTGCTGCACCTGCTCATCGTGCAGGGCACCAACAGCAACGTTCAGGGCGTGGCTAAGGTGCTCCTCCGCAACAGGGAGTTCAACGACCCCAGGGTGCTCACCGTCAAGCCGCCCCCACCTGAGTTCCACTTCACAGGTGTCTACTATACAAATGTCACTGGAGTGCATGCGTGTGGAGGTGTATGTAACATGTGTTTGTGGGTGCAGGCATGCAAGAGTTGCTGCCCGACTGTCAGCCGTCGCCAGTGACGGATTCGGGCTTGAGCTCCAGCTCCACGTCATCCAGCATCAGTCTGGGTGCCGGCGGCTCCTGCCTGTCCCACCTGTCCCACACATCCCCGTCCATCCTCAGCGAGGTGGACGCCACGGCCGAGAAGGACGAGAAGGTCAAAGCGCTCATAGAGTTCATCACGTCCAGGTGAGAAACACTCCTTTCATCAATTTTAGGTGTGTGTTATTATAATTTATCAGGTTCTTTAATATTTTTCTTTTGCCAGATTATGTAAAAATTTTTGGGGGTGGGGGTGTTATATAAGGTTTTATCCTACTTTCTGTATCATATGCATACATAATTTGTCTTTTTTTGTTGTCAGTTTGTCATTTCTTTTTTATTTTTTGTGTGTATTTTGGGGGGTGATTTATCAGTTTTGCCATAATTCGGGTTTTAACCTATTTTTTTCAGTTTTGTCGATTCTTACCCCATTTTTTCTGATTTGTATCCATTTTTTGGCTTTGTTTTTTTTACTTTTTTGCTGGATTATGTGTTTTGTCTTATTCTTTTAACAGTTTTTTTGTTGCCATATTTGATGTCTTTGATAGTAAAATTTAGCCCGGGATCAACTTTTTAATTTATTTATTAAAAAAATTCCCCTCCTTTGTATGTGTGTTAGGAAGCGGGGACCACTCTGGAACCACGAGGATGTGTCACCTAAGAATCCCAACATCAAAACCGCTGAGCAGCTGAGCGCGTTCGTCCGACACGTCATGACCGTATTCAATCTTTCCCAGCCTGGTGCGTTTTGTCCAGATAGTGTCTGCCCAGAATATCCTAGAAATCTGGGGTTTATAGCAGTTATGGTTTTTAATGGTTTTCACACATTGGCTCCAGGTAACGTCACACGTTCTTAGAACACGTTATAATTTTTCAACCATTGCGTTGATCAGTGTTTTCATTTCCGCTTAACATAACAACTATGAAACAGCATATTATAAGCGTTTGTCTTCACCCTTTATATGGCGGTTCTATCGTTCCCCCCACTATATTGAATGAAACAAATGTGCTAGCTTAATGCTAACATAAGATGAAAAAAAGCCATAAAAGGGCTAATGAAATTAGCTTTGATGTTTGTTTGAACCCTTTTAGCAACAGATATTTGAACACGAACAGTTAAGCAAAACCATGCACACAGACAATATAATAATCACATTCATTTATTATTTATCCTTTACCAAAAAAAAAAAATCACTAATACTACAGCATTTTACTTTATCCATTTCGATCAACAGTCATTCGCTGTACTTTTTTTTACTCGCCGTGAAGGTCAACTTATTGTTTTCTTTTATTTTTGGTGGGTGTGCCACCCTTTAGGTTTTCAGCTCGACTCTCTGCTAAGCGACGTGGCCCTGCAGACGGCGCTCTCGTGTTCTTCCCGCCACTACGCTGGCCGCTCCTTCCAGATATTCCGGGCGCTCAAGCAGCCGCTCACTCCCGCCACCTTGTCTGACATCCTCTCCAGACTAGTCGAGACCGTGGGGGACCCTGGAGAGGAGGCTCAGGTCAGGACCTATTTGAATTGAAGCTCGGAAAGAAGAAGTACTGACTTGTTGTAGTGGAACCGGACTATTTTGTGTTCAGGCCAATGGCATGTCTAATATAAATGTATTGCTTTGGTGCCATCTGGTGGCATTTTGGTTGGAAGAACCTGTTTAAGTGAGGAGAGGAGCTTCATTTAGACAGACTATCATCAGCAAAGCTACAGAAAATTGTTTGACTCCAAATTGTATTGCTTATTGAATGCTGTACATAGGCTTAAATGCTAAAATATCAGTCGTGAATGTTTTTTGTCTCTTCAGGGCTTTGTCATCGAACTTCTTCTCACCCTGGAGTCTGGCATCGACACACTGGCGGACACAGTCAAAAACTATGACCTCCTCACTGCCTTAGTACAGTACGTCCTCTAATTCCCATGTACTCATGCTGGGCTCATGTTCTCAGCGCTTATGTTCATTTGTCTTTGGTCAGGACTTCCTCCTGTGATCACCTGCTGGGGCCCAAGTTTGCGGCCAACAGGAAGAGCACGGGCCAGCTGAACCTGAGCAGCGGCGGGCTGTTCAACTGCGCGCACAACCGCAGTAACTCTCTGAGAGCAAGCCTAATGAGCGAGCGCAAGGCGGACCGGCGGCGCAGTAACACCCTGGATGTGGCCGACCGCCTCGAGGGGAGCCATGGTAACCTAGCGCGAACCCGCAGCTTATCAGCGCTGGGTGGCGGCGGCGGGAACCCGGGCTCCGGCGGCGGCCCGGGTCGTGACGCTGACCCCCCAGTGGACCCCACCAAACTCATGGCCACGGTGTTCTGGATCGCCGCCTCACTGCTGGAGTCGGACTACGAGTTTGAATACCTATTGGCGCTGCGGCTGCTCAACAAGCTGCTGGGCCAGCTGCCTCTGGAGCGGGAGGACAACAGGGAGCATCTTGAGAGGATCCAGGCCAAGCTGAAATGGTATAGCTTCCCGGGGCTGCTGCAGCTCTTCCTCAAGGGCTTCACGTCCACGGCCACGCAGGAGCTCACCATCCAGCTGCTCAGCAAGCTCATTAGCGTCTCCAGGCACGCGCTTATTGACCCCTCTCAACTGGCAGGCAAGTCGACTTGATCCTCACTTCCGTAGCAGTCGCAAACACCCGATCCCCGTTCGCCCTGTTTTTTGAATATCATTTTTGTTTTGGAATTCTTTTTTGCCTGATTATGTTTTTGTCAGACACTGGGGGCTGCATTATCTATTATTATTTAGTTATTTATTATTTGTCAGCTGTTTTTCAGGATTTTTTGGTGTCGGATTTTTAGTGTACTGTATCATATTTAAGTTATGTCAGTTTTTACTTGAATTATGTCCAAATCTTTTTTTCAGTTTTTTTTCAGGTTTTCACTTTTTTTCCAACACCCTCATATTTTTTTCCATTTTTTAGTAGATTTTTAAGAGGTTTTTTTTTTATGTTCAGATTGTCCTGATTTCCAGGCTTTGTTTTTTTTTTTTTTTTTTTTAAATTGTGTCAATGTTTATTTCTTTGTGTTTTGGTCAGTTTTTTTCTTTTGCTGTCCGACATTTGTCACATTTGTCAGTTTTTCTCACATAACCCCAATTTGCATGTCGGAATATGCCGTAGTCTCAATAACCTATTTCCTATTCACGTTGAAGGGTACCCTAGTTTATCATTAACCTATACGAATGTAGTAGTAAAACCATGAAACCACGAAATATTTGTAAAGGTATTTTTATTGTATATATTTTTATATGTAACACATCACAGTATAATTGCCCAAGATAATCTTTGAGAGACATCCGATACTTGGGTCTTTACTGAATTTGTTCACATGGGTGGAATTTCTTCCATTTGGCCCAATTGTCAGTACTTGTGTGCCTGCTTTACATTATATTAGAGGGGAACAAAAATGGACCAGTCTATCAACTTTAGGGGAAGATCCTATAGCCTGCGTTTTAATTTGTATTTGTCATGCCCCCCAGGCTTCCCACTGAACATCCTGTGCCTGCTGCCGCACCTCATCCAGCACTTTGACAGTCCCACGTCATTCTGCAAGGAGACAGCAGACAAGATTGCCAAGTTGTGCGCTGACGACAAGTCGGCCACGCTCTCCAACCTGGCGCACATGATGAGCCTGTACAGCACGCACAGCTACTCACGCGACTGCGCCAACTGGATCAACGTGGTGTGCCGCTACGTGCACGACGCCTTCGCTGACATCACCCTCAATCTGGTCACCTACTTGGCTGAGGTGCGCCGATAAACGCCTCCACCCACCTGTGTCCCTTTGCGTTTGTGGTTAACCCGAGTGTTGTATTGCCAGTTGCTGGAGAAGGGCCTTCCCGGCATGCAGCAGTCCTTGCTGCAGATCATCTACAGCCTGCTGAGTCATATTGACCTTTCGGCTGCCCCGGTCAAGCAGTTCAACCTGGAGATAATGAAGATCATAGGCAAATACGTTCAGGTCAGCCTCTACTGCACAGAAATAAAACGCTTTTTGGCATAAGTGACCAAGGCTCATTTAGTGTCTTTGCAGTATGCCATTTACAATAAAACTCAGTCCAATAACTATATTATAATTCTAATCATATGTTTCACTTGTAATTGCAGTTTGATCCTCTTTTTTTTGTTTCAAGTTGGAATGCAGATTTTTTTGGGTCATTTTTCAGGACTTTGCCAAGTTTTGTCATTTTTGTCAGATACTGCAGTTGATAGATTTAAAATTTTTCTCAGTTTTTCAATTTTTGTTTTTTTCCTCCCGTTAGTTTTGTCTGAATTTTTGTTGTTTTGTTTTCCCTCTATTTTTATTCAATATTCTTACATTTTTATCAGGTGTCCAACAGGCTTATGCCAGTCTTGTTATCCATTTGTCACATTTTTGTTTGATTGTGCCTAATTTTTCCCAGTACTTTTTCCAGATGTTTTTAATTTTTTTTGTCACCTGTTTTACTTTTATTTTGTTGGTTGAATTTTACGTACATTTTCCGTCCAAAATTGTTTTCAATTTTTAATCAACTTTTGTTTTCATGTTTGTAACGTTTCCATCTGTGTTACAGTTTTATAAAACTGCTGCACTCATGTGACCTCCTTGAGCTAATTCTATACTAGTTTAGCCCTTTTATGTCGAATCCCACTGAAGTACTGATTTGCTTTTTTAACCGATGTGAGCCAGGCGCAGGGGCCGGTGAAAATATTTTCCTTCGCATTCCTAAATTCCGCCCAAAACACGGTTCACCTGCCCTCAGCTGCTTCTCCTCTCTCGTCTTTCTTTCCAGAGCCCACACTGGAAGGAGGCGCAGAACATTCTGAAGCTAGTGGTGTCTCGCTCAGCCAGCCTGGTGGTGCCCGACGACGTGCACCGCTCGTACAGCAGCGAGTCGTGCGGCTCGCCAGAAATCGCCTTCACGCGCATATTCAACAACTCCTCCAAGGAGCTTGCCCGGGAAGACCCTGGACTTCCACTTTGACATCTCAGAGGTGAACGTCTTTATTCTGTTGTTCCGATGCGGCTAAAGTGTTCTGTACTGAAATGAAGAAGAGAAAAAAAAAATTCAGGCCACAGGTTGCATGATGTAGTTTAGGAGCTATCTTGTGTTGGCTGATGCTATTATGCTAACAATTCTCATAACCTTTCTACTGATATATACTCACGAACCTATGGTCTGTTACTCACTGGGAAGAAAAAAAATCCCTGTCTGATATAAAAGTAGTACTTTGCCGCCATCTTGTGGCATTTAAAGGCAAATGTTTTCCGGGGAGATGCAAGCGAGGCTCACTGATAATCGTGTCTCTCTAGACTCCCATCATTGGACATAAGTACGGCGATCAGCGCACGGCGGCCGGCAGGAACGGGAAACCGCAGATGAACGCCGTCACCAGGAGTACGTCCTCCACGTCCTCCGGATCCAATTCCAACGGACTGGTGCCGGTTAGCTGGAAGAGGCCGCAACTCTCTCAGGTATAAGAATGAAAAAGCTGGACATTTTTCCCCCCTCCCTGGAGCCGCTGGATTTGAAATTTTCCTGGTTTTTTTTTTTGTTTACAGAGAAGAACCAGAGAGAGACTCATGAATGTTCTCTGTCTGTGTGGTCCGGAGTCTGGCATTCCCAAAAATCCATCTGTAAGACTCCTTTCCTACTCTAAGACTTCCAGCAAGATCTCGGTCAATTTCACATGCCGTTTTTGGGATCCTGCACAACTGTGTCTGTGTCCTTTCCCCTACCAACGCAGGTGGTCTTCTCATCCAGCGAGGACCTGGACTCGGCCGACCAGCAGACCAGCCTGATCCCGACCGTGGAGGAAGTGGTCCAAGAGGAAGAGGCGCAGGCAGAGGAGCTGGGCAGCGAGCAGCAGTTTGGCGTCTTTAAGGACTTTGACTTCTTAGATATCGAGCTAGAGGACGCAGAGGTGAGAAAATCTGCACAAATCAATGCAATGTCCAATTTCAGCTCCGGCATACTAGGAACTCCCTGACATCGATTTCTGGGAATGCGTCTCATCCAATTTACCTCCATGTTGACTCAGTCCAATTAATCTGCTTATCCCACACGAAGAGTGTGTCCATGTTTGTACTTGCCGTGTATTGTGGTTGTCCAGAGTGTTTTATAACACCCATGTTCCTTCTCTTCTTTTGCCACAAGGAGTTGCAGGTAAGTCTGTGTCTTAACAGCTTAAGCGGGGTGCACATGTACTCCAATTTAACATTAAGATGAAATCTTTGAATTTGCAGGAACTCACAAATTCTCTTGCCATGACGAACACCCGCGTGTAATCTTGTAGGTCGTACTACCTAGACTGACCTCTGAGAGGCAGTACAGCGACACAGGGCATCCAACCTGATAGAAATTACAAAGAAGAAGACAGTCGTATTAGAAGAAAAAAATGGAACCATCTAAGCTAACTGTTTGGCTATGGGGCGACTACATTGTGGTGGAAAACTCTTCTCCTTGTCTTTTTATCGCGCTGAATGACGCGTTGTACAAATATTCCGTTTGTGTCTGGCAGCAGCAACCTGATGGGCTATTATTCTGTTTGACGTCTCCGTAATGGCGCGTGTGCCTTGGCCTGACTTTGCATGGACCTCACACACAAGCCATTGCAAATGGTCAAACTGTCAGCCCCGAAAATCACTCTTAACACACCACAGGGAGCACAGGATCATTCCATAGGATAATCTTTTCGAGATGCAATAATCAGATCTTTGCTGCCTTTGATCGAAAAAATTGGCAAAATCAGAAATTGGACTCCGTTATCTGTATGTGTGTACCCTGCCTTCGGTGGATTTTTCACTCCGTATGATGTACCTGTGTCTATGTTTTGGTCTAAATTCACATCCATGCTTAATTTCATCTTGATTTTGTTAGTTTCTCGCGTGTTTGTGTCATAGTGAAACGCACGGTTTGTGTCTGTCAGTGTCATGCATTTGTAGAGCCAACTTCCTATTTTCCGCTCGGTCTCACTGTTGTGCTCGCGGACGTCCCGCAGGGGGAAAGCATGGACAACTTCAATTGGGGTGTCCGGCGGCGCTCCCTGGAGAGCATGGACAAGGGGGACACGCCGTCTCTGCAGGAGTGCCAGTATGCCAGCAGCACGCCCAGCCTCAACCTCACCAACCACGAGGACACGGACGAGTCGTCCGAGGAGGAGGTACTGAGCGCTAGCCAGATTCTCAGCCGCTCTGGCCGCGTAAGTCGCAGTCCAATCAGGGTCCATAAAAACAACCCAACCCAAACCCTCCCCTACCCTCTCGTCCCCCAACTTGCCATGCTCCTCACACCTGCGTATGTGCTTGAGAGTGTGTGTTGAGCTGGGTCTGTGTGGACGCGAGGGGCTTGCTGCTTGCTTCTTGGCTGGTGGTCCCCCTTCTATGAACCTCTGCTGCTGTGGTTGTAGCTCGCCCCTCTTTAAAACTCTCTGTTGCCCCCCCTTTCTGGCGGTAAGTACGGCGCAGTAGCCCAAGGAGATCTTAAAAATATAATGACAAAACATTACCCTTTTCAGCTAGTCAAAAGTTGCTTTCTCGTCCATGAAAGAATCTTAAAAAAAAAAAATTTTTTAATCCTGCTATAGCTGATCATAATTCATGCATGAAAGCGTTAATACATTTTTGCACATTAAGAATGTATCACTTGAAAAATAAACCCCTAGCTGAAACAGTGTGAAATTAAAACAATTAAGCATTAAGCAATTGAAAACATTAGCACTTTAAAAAAATAATCATCGTAACAATTGTAGAAGTAAATTTCCTTTCTGATTAAAAATACTTTGGTGCCTTGAAGTGATGGAGATGTTTATCGTCACTTTTTATATATATATTATAGCTCAGAAACTAATCTTATTTTTTTGAAATATTGAAATTGATGAACTTGTTTAGTTTGATAACAAAATGGCAATTCCTTATCTTTAAAATGTCATTATTTCATGATTTGCAAAGGAGTATGGTTTATTCTAAATCAATTTCATTTATAATTGTACAAATATTAAATACCATTACAATACATTATTTTTAAACTGCATTATTTTTCTTAACATTGTATAACTTCAATATTGTAAAATATGTGCATAGTTCATTTTATTAAATAATTTCACAATTTTAAACTGGAATATTTAAGTGATTCATGAAGCAATTAAACTTTTAATCTGTACCTAAAATAAGTAAAATTCTTTATTTGAAAGATAAACTAATGAATTATTTTTCAATAGTTTTTTTTAACCAATGTAAGAAATTTAAATATTTTGAAATAATACTAGTAATTTCTGTTATAGTTTTTACAATAAATCAATTTAATTACTCAATGAGATAACTGATAAAAAAAATGTTTGTTTATTGAAATGATTAAATAAAACAGAAAAGCAAAATTAATTAAAAAAATCAAAATCTCAGAAGAGCTAAAACTTCTTTTCATTTCTCCTTCCTGTGGTTGTAAAGGCCTCACGTCCCAGTACTTTGGTCCACAATCCCCGTGTTCCGACTGTAGCGGCTTACCCTCCCCGAAAATGTCTCCAACCTTCTCCGCAGCTCAACAGCGACTCGGCCACGGACGACACGGCGTCCAACCACGTGGACTCTCTGCAGCAGTCGCAGGAGTCGTCGGGGGGCGGCGCCCCACTCGAAGAGGCCTCAGCCCTGGCGCCCCTCCGCCCTCCGGCCCCCTTCCCACGGCCGGATAGCCCCGTGCTGGAGACGGCTCGCTCAGACAGCACCAGCAGCCAGCTGCCTGAGGTGCGATCAGTGGGGAGCAATGACAAATTGTGGTGCTCTTGGGGGGCCTTCTAGTTTGCCTTTTTTTTTTTTTGCTTTCAACCCTTCACTTGAACTCTTCTCAATCATGACGGCTCTGGTCGGGATGGTGCTTGGCTGCTCACTTGTTTCAGCTTTTACTGTCTTTCTAACGCTTTTCTTCATCCTGGCGGCGTTTGTGGGCACTGCTTGCTCTCTTTATTCTTTTTTTTTTTTTTTACCTCCTTTCTGGGTGATAATGAGTGTGGTGGGGCTTTGGCATTTGATTTGGGGGAGAGATGCAAGAAGAAAAAAAAAGACTCACCTCAGGTCAGCTGTAACTGCTCACCTCCAATAATCACAAAATAAAAAGAAAGAAATCCCTCACCCGCCCCCATTTAAACACTTGTGAACTGGACACCGCCGCCGTAACCGCCACGGAACGCATGTGTGAGTATGACACGTGGGCTTGAGTCCACTCACTTGCTAACGAAACACTCTCACTGACAGTCACTGCTACCCCACTTGAAAATTGTCACATGCACTAACCATGACGCCTACATGTATGCATACTGTATATCCTGTGTTCTGCTCTGACCTTTCTTTCATTGTCTTGACCGCGCTCGCAGGGCAAAAGTCGTCAAGTTAGATTAGTTGTTTGTGCTCAAGAGAACATTTTCTTAATTTGATTTTTAAAAAGAGACAGTTTGGCCAGGTCTTGTGAAGTTGAGAAAAAATAACGTTTATCTAAGTTCATTATATTTGAATGATAAAATTAGACTTTATTCTTTTTTTTTTTGGTCAAAATAATCCAAAGGTCAACAATCACAATACAATTGATACTCAATATCATTATATATAAAATTCCTCAACATTTTTGTTAGATTTTTACCCTTTTCAGCACGTTTTTTGGTTTGTTTACTGATTAAGCATTTTAACTTATCAGTGCTTGCCGTTAGTACAAAACAAACATCTTTATTGTACACCCTTCAAAATACACTGTGTTTGCACAATACGCAGGTTGTAAAACAGCCTAAAAATATATTATTTTTTAGTGTATTTTCAGTATTGCTTGTATTTTCTTCTTTCTACCCCCCAAAATTGCTGCTGTAGACTGTAAATTTCCCCAGCGTGGGACAAATAAAGGATATCTTAAATGACAGCCTTTCTGCAGCCAGCAGATGGAGCAACCACATCTTAAATGACAATGTCATTATTTACGCTCAGCAGAGCACAATTGATCGAAATTGCTACGTTGAAGTGCAGTAAGCAATGAAACGGCTCTTTCGGAAATTATAGGAAATTGCTCCCTTGTCTGAAATTGATAAATCACATTTGGTTGAAAACGAACATCAATCCAAACTTTTCTAGGGTTGAATCTAGAATCAAACCTAAAAAAAAAAAAAGTGTGATTCATGTCAGTGAATAATAACAGAATTAAAAATTTATTTTAATCAGTTTCCAATTGAACAAAAATGACCACAATGTGACTCGCATGTTATCACTCGGAGGGATCACCTTTCCTGCACATAAATGAACATAAATGAATGACGAGAGCGGGTGTTCCCGGACGTTCTCGCAACTTTTTTTTTTTTGTCTTTCCCCAATCGAGCCAAAGCTTTCGATGTCACCCCAAGGACATCACAGCCGCAGCTCTTAGTGTAATGAGCCCCACGGATAAAAACCCATCAATACTCTGGCTCATTCCCTTGCAAGGACGGCCACTTTCTAAAAGCTTTCTGTAATATAGCGGCCCGGTGCTCCCTCGTGATGTACTGGCCGTCTGCCACACTGGCCGAGCTAAATGCATTAGACTTTTAATGGGACGACCAAAAAAAAAAATTTAAAACAAGTGCTTTCATTTGATTGTCTGGATTCATTTGCCATCGTTACGAAATTTCTTTGCATGTCACGGCTATGGAATGTAAATATGTTGTTGCTTTATCACCCATCCATCCATCCATTTTCCGTACCGCTTTATCCTCACTAGGGTCGCGGGGGGTGCCGGAGCCTATCCCAGCTGTCTTCGGGCAGTAGGCAGGGGACACCCTGAATTGGTTGCCAGCCAATCGCAGGGCACACAGAGACGAACAACCATCCACGCTCACACTCATACCTAGGGACAATTTAGAGTGCACAATCAGCCTGCCATGCATGTTTTTGGAACGTGGGAGGAAACCGGAGCACCCGGAGAAAACCCACGCAGGCCCGGGGAGAACATGCAAACTCCACACAGGGAGGCCGGAGCTGGATTTGAACCCGGTACCTCAGCACTGTGAAGCCGACGTGCTAACCACTGGACTACCGGGCCGCCCGCTTTATCACCCATCATACGGTAAGTCAGGGTAGCACGGTGGACTAGTGGTTAGCATGTCTGCTTCATAGGTCTGAGGGTGAGATTCGATTCTAGGCTGCGGCCGTCCTGTGCGGAGCTTGCATGTTCTCATTTGTGCTTGCGCGTGTTTTCAGCAGGTACTCCAGCCACTTTCCAAATTGTTACTGTTTTTCTACAGATTGTGAAAACCGTATACACAGTACTCTAGGTTTAAAAAAAATCCAAAACTACCTGTCCCGATGTGAAAAAGTAATTGGCAAGAAGAGTGGGCCAAAATTCTTCCAAAGCGATGTGAAAGACTCATCACCAATTATTGCAAACGTTTGATTTCTGTTATTGCTGCCAACCCACTATTAGGTTCAGGGGGCATTATTGTGTTTCACGTTTTGCAATGTCACTGTGTGTAGCAGCTTTTGAAATCACATCTGACTTTATACTGAGATTTTTCTTTCATCGTTTTTCCACAATGACCGACAGAATGAAAGTTTTGTTTTAGCCAGTCATAATTTTTTCAAGAATAATTTTTTTTTTTTACTATTATTCCAGGAGGCAATCACTCCAGGAATGACTAATTTTCTCTCTCCCATTTAGCTGGGATGGACTGCGGCACACTCTGTAACGTTATGAAGTGCTGAAAATATCACTCAACGTATATGTCATTCATCTCTTTTTTTTTCCCCCGGGGTCGTTTCCTCATGTGCTTTATTGGCACCAGGGTGCAATTTCGAGTGGCGTTCTCCGTGATAGATTAATATTGCCTTATGTTTATTGATCCCTTCTCGTTTTCTTGGGTTTCCCGAGGGAGAGGTTAGCGTACGAAGTAAGTAAAAATGGTTACTTTGATGTCCCCCTTGGATCATTGAGATGATGCAGTTTCTTAAGTAAAGGCCTTAATGAATGTCTAGAGTCTGCTGACCCCTCCCCGGTGATGTACGATGCGCTGACGTTGCAGGATGGCGTCGGCGTGACGACGGCGGCCGACGAGCTGAGCAGCAGCGTCAGCGAGGACACGGGTTTCGGCAGCGCACCCCCTCTGGCCCCCGATCGCCCGGATCTGTGCGAGCTCCCTGACCCACGGGAGACCCCGGAGCCTCAGGAGGACCTGGACCCGGCCCCCCCTCCGCCACCGGCCATAGACACTCCGCCGGGGTCCCTCTGTGAGGAGGGACCCCAAACAGTACTGCCTCCGTACACACCGGCGGAAGCGGAGACAAAGCCGGACCCGGACCTAGACCCAGACCCGGATCCGGGAAGCACCTGTGGCTCCATGTGGGAGGAAGATGTGACTCAGGCCCTGAAGGTACTGGACGAGCGCTGCGAGGAGGAGGAGGCCGACTACTCCGGCATGTCGAGGTGAGTGCCTTGGGATTTGAGATTTTGACTTCACATGGTTTTCCACTGAGCGACACATGCAAAAATATCTTGGTATAGCAGAGGGGTTTCCAAACTTGTTCTTCCAAGGGCTATATAGAGCTTTTTTTGTTTTTTAAAGCAGCTTCATGGTGTTTAATGCTACTCCCAGTTTAAGTTTACTGTCAAACTACACATAAAATAAATAGAATTATTATTTCAATTGTCTTGAAAGCAACCAAACCATTTTGTTTAAGAATGCCTATGCTAGCTTAATGCTAAGCCTGAATGGAAATTGCCATTGATGGGCTAACGGATAACATGAGTCACCGCGTGTTATCTTTGTTGTAAGCATGAAGTGAATAAAAAGTAAGTCCTTTTATCCATGACATATATATTTTTCAATGAATCAATCAATCAGTTATCAGAATTTTAGTCTGCCAAATATCGGAATCTGCATCTGCCTAAAAAAAAAAAAATCCATGTTAAAAGCCCTTGTTAGGACTTATGAATTTAGTCACAGAACAAATTTAGCTTGTAAGAAAAGGTGCCACAGTATGCACTCTTTGCACCATTTTTATTAGTCGTGGTTCGCCGGCATAGTTCTCTCATGTCAAATACAGGAAAACTCTTTTTTTTTACGTCATTGGCTGGAGTTGAGGTTCCGCTGCTTTTACCGTCATTGTTTTGGCCCAGCCTATGTGTCGAACACTTTGGCGTGACAGTGAATCGTTCCTCCGGCCTGGCTCCCATTCAGGTGGGTGTGAATGATGAAGGCCCTCCTCTATAAGGTGGGCCAATTCCAGATTGAGGACAATCGCCCATTTGGGAATTTTTGCCAGTTGGGGCAACAATAGGAAGGAGCAAGGCACAGCTCTCGGTGGCCTGTCCGCGTCATGAGGCGTCTGTCATTAAACGCTCTGTGGAGTTTGGGGGGGCATGAGGTGTGGGCACTCTTGAGTGATTGTGCACCGACAGCCGAGGCACTAAACAGTTGAGCATGCAGCCATCTGTGAGGATTTATGCCCGACTGTTTAAATTACCCCCGTCGCCATCACCAACCCCCCCGCCCCTCCTCACTGCTGTGAGGCCGCAAGTTGCACCCTGCGAATATGTGGAGGCTGTCTGCACTGCGCTAGTGCTACGAGACAGAGAGAGAGAAAAGAGAGAGCGAGGGAGCGGGGATGAGGACGGAGACGGTGTCAGCAGCGGTGCTCGGCAGTGCCGGCTTTAAATACTTGTATTCCGTCTGCTTCTTCAGGCTCTTTGGTCCCACGGGCCTGTGAGTACTGTATACAGTATATATATATTTATACATCTATATGTGTGTGTGCGTATGTGGTTGTGTGTATGCCAGAGAGAGAGAAACAAAGCGAGAGGGAGAGAGCTATGCGTGATGCTAAGTGGCTAATAGCTCATGTTGTTGTGCTCCAGCACTGCAGCAAATCCATCATGTGGGTCAGCGTTTGTTTACGTCGGCGTTCCGCAACATTTATTGAGCATGGCACTTATTTGGCTTGAGAGACAATCTCAGTAATGGCACAAGAAATACTCACTGTACTGCGGTACCTTCAGTTGTGTGTTTACTTAACTCCTACAGTGATACCTTGAGAAACGACATTTGGATGATTTTTATTTATTTATTTTATTTTATTTTTTGGGTGGTCTCCACTCAACTCACTTGACAACAAGCAATGGTTTGAAGAATAGTGAACAATTTGTCAAAAAAAGATTCTGCAAGCTCTTTATTGACACGACCATCTTAGGTTGTCTGTCAAACAAAACAAAACAACAAATGCTTTCTGCTAGCTTAATGCTAACGCACAATGCAAAACGCCAAAGACGGGCTAACAAGTAGCATCGGTCAAGGTGTTACAACCCTTTAAGCAACAAATATTTAAACAAACGGTGTAGCAAAAAATAAAATAAAATACATATATATATATATATATATATATATATATATATATATATATATATATACACACACACACACACACACAGACCAGTGATTCCGAACCTTTGATTCAAGGCACATATGTTAAGTTCTGGCTGTCTGTATAAATCATTGGCATACTTGGACAAAGATACATTATTTGTTATTAATGAAAAATGGCCAATTAAGTGAAATGTGATCATTTCCCACAGCTCACTAATGTGACATTATTTGCTGTGGATGAATAATAATGATGGACCTAACCATGTGTTTTCCACTCCACTTATCTTTATTTGGGTGGTTGCAGCCAAGATGAAGGTGACGCCGACTGCTTATCCGAGACCCAGGCCTCGCCGCCCCCGTCGCCCTTCCTGTCGGCCATCCTGGCGGCATTCCAGCCCGTCGCCTATGACGATGAGGAGGATGCCTGGCGCTGCCACGTCAACCAGATGCTGTCGGACGTCGATGGGTCGTCCGCCGTCTACACCTTCCACGTCTTCTCGCAACTCTTTCAGGTACAGCAGGCGGGCGAGCTAGTTGGTTTTTAACGATTTTGAAGAAGAATCTAATTGTTCTTTTTTTTTTTTTCTTCTTCCCTCAGTTATTGATTTAATACACAATTAATTTTTTTCAAGGTCCTGTTCACGTGTATTTTTAACAAACGCTAGCAATAAATTTGGGGACAACATAACATTGAAACAAAAGTAATATTTTACAATATTGGGGAAAAATTGGGGGGGGTCTTTGCATATTTGAACCCACCGGTGCCGAACTTTGAGTCTGCGGAAGTGCCCTGGGCATAAAATATATATATATATATATATATATATATTAGAGCTGTCAAACGATTAAAATATTTAATCTGATTAAAAACACAACTGTCATAATTAACTCATAATTAATCGTGATTACTCACACATTTTTTATCGTGTCTAAATTTCCTTTTATTTATTTTTTTGCCCTATTTTTTCCCATTTTCATGCTCTCATCAACATGGAATCATGGATCAGTTTACTGTGTGCAAAATGCAAATATTTACTGAAACAACAATTTCTATTTTCGATTTATATATACAGGTATATATATATATATGTGTGTGTGTATATATGTGTGTGTATATATATGTATATGTGTATATATATATGTATATGTGTGTGTGGGTGTGTGTGTGTGTATGTGTGACTATAGCTTTACTGAATATGTCGTTCACGCCCTTTCCAGAGCATTCAGAGGAAATTCGGCGCCCTCACGCACGCGTCTGTCCACTTCCTCGGTGAGAAGCTCCAGCGTATGGGCAATCAGTTCCTCAGCTCCCTGGAGGTCATGACGTCACACTCGCGGTGCCCCACCGTGCTGCTGGATGCCGAGACTGTGAGGCCGCCGCCGGCGCCCGAGCTGTTTTTTTTTCTCCCGCGGCGTACTCGGGTCGGGTGTTCATGTGTCTCTCTCTGTCCTAGTTGGTCTCGTGCGGATTGCTGGAGACACTCAAGTTTAGCGTGCTGGAGCTTCAAGAGCACCTGGACACTTACAACGCCAAGAGGGAGGCGGCGGAACTTGTAAGTGGTGTACTTTTGGTGGCGTTTTTTTAAAATTAGAGGTGCACTTGTGGATACACCTGCCCAGTGTATGTTTCTGCCCTTTTAAAAAATGTTCATTGGTGGGGGATGGAGGATTCTCTGTCCAAATCCTACGTCGCAACGGGCCTTGACTTGCCTCACGAATGCGTCAGCACGCACATGACATCAGCGGCGGTCAGGAGCTAAAAACAACCCCCGGTTCTCCTAAATCAGTTAGAACGTGATGGGCGGGAGGATTCGGTGAGGGGGGGGGAGGCGCTCAGGAGATGAGATTGCAAGGATGGCATGCGTGGCCGTTAATTGAATGAGAAAACCACGCGCTCCCTGCAGGGTCCAGATATTACGCAGCCCGTTGTCTTGAACAGGCTGCTTTGTTTTAATACGCTAAGTACATCGCTCTTATCGAATCTGCTGGCTGAGCAGCCCTTCTGACGTACGCAGGACTTCAAAGTCCACCGTCGCCAACATCTTTTTTTTTTTTTACATCTTCCTCCGTTTCTAGTGGCTGGAGAACTGCAGGAAAACCTTCGGGGACAAACAGATCTGCCAGCGGCTCAACACTCAAGCACAGGTAGGCCGAGCCGCCTTCTGCAGTTGAGTAAACAAACACCTCGAGGACCCCAAGTTCAGACTTTAAACTGCAACTCCAGGTACCACCCACATTGAGGCTTTTTGGCAGATTTTCTTGATCCCAAATGCGTCACATTCTCGTCCATTAGTAGCTTCTCTTGAACTCCCGCAAAAACGTAGCGCCATTTTTTTGCAGTGGAGATTGATGGATTTCATTTTTTTTTTTTAATTGTTTGTAGTTTTGGGGGTTTTTTAATTTCCATTTTTGGTAGTTTGATGCCTTTTTTTTTTTTTTTTTTTTTTTTTGTAATTTTCTCACATTTTTGTAAGATTTTCATTCGTTTTTTTGTCATGTTTGGCAGATTTTATTTTATTCTGAAACTTTTCCCATCAAAGGAGCGTCACGTCGTTGTGGATTAATATTATTATTTTTAACTTTCGCAAATTATGTTTCACTGTTCATGAATTCTTCAAAGGCCTCCATGTTGAAGTTAACTTTTTAATGACATTTTTCGAAGCGCACTCTGCTGAGAAATACGGTAATGTTGTTTGTTGTTACACACTCGGTATTTTCACTTTTGGTCCTTTATACTCTTTGCACTCGGGTATTTTATTTTTTTACAGTTTGCCCTCCATCAAGGTACTGTGTTTAGTTTGGCGACTAGTTCGTTTTCCAAAAGACAGACCAAGTGGTCTCGCTTCATGATGTTTACGTCATTATTGTTCATTTTAGGCAAAGACAACACAACATCATTTACATTAGCGTGAAGCTAACAAGTCCGCCAGCGTTATGCTAACCTACAGTGGGAAACGGCAACGCCGATGTTTCCTTTAAATACAATCTTGTCAACCACACATCGTTTACACAGTTCTTTCCACCCCTTAAATGGCGCGTGAATTCCATCTAATTCTTTTCTTTCTCTCCTTCTCCTTGTCACCTTCTTCTTGCTTAGCACATGGAGAGTCTGGCAGTAAGTGGTACTCCTGTTTTAATAGACAACACCAAACATCCTCATCCGCACCCTCTTGTACTTCTGCCTTGATTGGCCACGTAACATGGGACGCCCTCATCCAATCTTAGCGTTATCCCCGAATTGCAGAAAAATCATTTGTGTTGCCCGCATCCCAATGGAGGACATGTGATGCCGGAAAAGAAGGGGGTTGGGGGCGGGGCATTCTTTTGTTGTTTTGATTTTGCATGTTTGTTGCTCCATCCCCTTTTCAAATGAATGACATGCCCTCCCAGAGGAGCACAGCGGGTCCTCAGTTGGTGACAGTGTTCCATTCCTGTTGCGGCGACATACAGCAACAGTAATTTTCTAAGTAGGGAAGGCACCGTTGAATGACCTATTGTCAGGGTATTTTTTTTGGCCAGGTTGTCACTTTTCTTGCCACAATTTGTCAGCTTTTTTTCTGAGTTTTGTCAATTTTTTATTCTGAACATGATTTTTGCCTATTTTTTTTTTTGCCATAATGGTAACAGCCCTTTTTGACAGACGTTTTGTCAGTTGTCACTTGATTTTTAGACTTTGTGATTTTTTTTTTGTCTGATTTGTGCTTTAGTTGCTCTGTCAGTTTGTGCCTGATGGTTTTTTTTGTCCAGTTTGTGCCTGATTTTGTCCACTTTTCTAATGATCCTTTTCTGTAAGTTTTTGTCACATTTGTGTCACTCTTTCCCCTGTTTTTGGCTGTTTTTTCCTAATAATTTCTCCAGTTTGTATCTGTTGATGTCTGAATTATGTCTAGGTTTTGTTATATTTTTGTGTGATTTTTATCTGTTTTTGACAGTTTGTATTTTATTTCTGTCCAAGTTTTGGCATATTTTTGTCATTTTTTTCATATTTGTATTCTTTTTTTTTGCCAGATTTATGTGGCTCATTTTTCTTTTGGTTGCATTTTTATTAGATTTGTATCAGTTTTTGCCTACTTTTGGGCAAAGTTCTCTTCTTGTTCTCATTTTTTGTACGTTTTGTTTCATTCATTGATTGGCAGTTTGTGCCAGATTTTTTTTTTTTATGGCAGAAAATATATTTTTATCCTATTGTATATGTACTGTTTTTTTAAGTGCAATTTTTGTCCAAATTTTGATAGATTCTATACATTTTTGGCTGTATTTGTCAAAGCTCTTCGGAAATATAAGTGATTTATTTGATTTTCATTCAACATCAGCACTGTAACCTGAACTCGGTTCCCACACCGGCGATGTAACCTGAAATTGTATCAAAGTCAGAATATGCAGTCGCTACCTAAGGGAAATTCATAATTACATTTCATATTTGAAAAACACTTGGAAATATGGAGATGGCAAGTTGTGTGTACTTCTTGTGCCACCCCCGTATCCTAAGACCGCTGCACAAGCTAATTAATTGCGTCCCATTTTTAACCTGGGACATTGGCACCATCCCAAACTGAGGACCCCCTGTAATTAGCGACATCATCGACTCGTTCATCCCGACAGCCGCGCCGAGACGGATCCTTTTTTAATCGACTAATTCCGCTAGCAATATAGACTCTCAAGCGCCCAGACATCTGGATGGGGCTTTGCTCGGGGCTTCGTTAACCATTTCACCCCACCTGGTCGCGTCCTTTGACATTTTCTACATCTTCCTCACCTCTCCGCCTTTCCCGTTTTTGTGTGTCCTTAGGAGCTCGAGCTGTGTCGCCGCCTGTACAAGCTGCACTTTCAGCTGCTGCTGCTCTTCCAGGCCTACTGCAAGCTCATCAGCAGAGTGGACACCATCAAGAGGGAAGCCGAGGTGAGACAGAACCGTAGGAAAGCACGATGCGTTTATCGCCCCCACAAAAAAATAATATATATTGGTGTTATACGTCCCAAATCTAACAGCATCTTTTCTTTTTTGTGTGTGTGTGTTTTTATGGTGCATACTGTCTCCACTATAGTCCAAATGTTTTTGGCACCGCTCCCAAAATCTGACAGTGGAAAAGCTCCACCAAAAAAAAAAAAAAACTGCCTTGTTAATGGAAGTGTACTGCTTGAAGGAAACGGTGCAGGGCGGTTGTTGACTTGAAGCACGACTCTGCTGCTTGTCTATCCAGGCTGCATCTTAATGCACCGTTTAAGTGGATTACACTACTGAATGAAATTGAATGATTTCTTCTGGGGATTGATGGGGTCAGCTGCCGTTAGCGTTCAAATTCAATCAAGATGTGTATTTTGCTGCCTCCTCCCCTTCTTCTATGCGACGCATGCACTCAAGCCATTCCCATCTATCTTGTCTTCCATCTCCCGTCGCTTAGGTGACCAACATGTCGGACGAGCTCAGCGCCCTGGAGAGCTGCCTGAAGGCGGCCGAGAGGGGAAATGACAGCCAAGAGGACGTGTGCATGCCGGACGCCGCCCACGCTAACACGGAGACCGCCATCCAGTCACTGGTCGAGACTCTGAGAGCGCGAGACTTCTGTTCGGCCCTCACCCAAGTCAAAGTCTTCAGGTAGCTTATGAAATCCAGGGAGTCCATCCGTGTTTTCAGAAAATGACATTTTATTTATTAAATGAAGTTTGAACTCTTACCTTCAACTCCGGGATCAATACAAATGAGTTTTTGTCACACTGTATCAATTAAATTCAGCTAATTGTGGTGTGCTCGATTTGGCCACCAGGGGGTGGTATAAGAAAGACAGGAGCAGCAGCACCGTGTATGAACATCTTGCAGCCCAGCCTGCGTGAAGCATGCTACGTGCACGCCTCCTTATGCGGTGCACGTTTCTTTGCTACGCCCGAAATCTATCATGAACATTTCTGTACATATCAACTTATTTTTCCCATATTGTCAGACTGCACTTTGTTTCTGTGTCATCGTGTTCGGTCGTCATTCAAAGGGTTACAGCACCACAAAATAGATCCTATTTAGCATTAGCATGAAGATGAAGACTGAAAGTCCTAGCTTTGTATTTGTTTTAATCAATAAATTGCATTTTTGAGTTTGTAGGCTTTAAGCGACAACACATACAAACAGAACATCTATCTCTGCCTCTTCATCTATTACGCTGCACATCTTTCGGTAGTGCTCTTTGCTGCCCCGTATGTTGTGGCACAATGTGGTATTACAGTGAAGGCACGCCTCTCTAAAATCAGGCATGCCTGTATCCTGTGCAGGTCTTTGTGGCCTAACGACATCTTCGGCAGCGAGGGCGAGGACGCCGTGCAGACACTGCTGCACATCTACTTCCGCCACCAAACGCTGGGCCAGACGGGCTGCCTGGCTGTGGTGGGCCCCAGCCGGGACCTCTCCCAGGCCAGCGGACGCCTCATGGAGCTCAACCTGCAAATCCGAGAAGCGCTGAGTCAGGCACAGACTCCCGGCGTAGGAGCACCGTGAGCAGAATGGGAGAGAGACTCGGCGCACAAAAGGGCTACAAAAAGGATGTGCGGGAATAAGAGACTTTGTCTTCTTCTCCAGGCCAGATGGACGCTTGGAGCTAAGACATTCCTTGACAAAAGTTGGGAATATTTGGCTTTCGGGTAAAATTTCTGGATGACCCCTAAAATCCACTATAACCCGGATTGAACCAATATATGTGCAAGGATAACTTCTTTACCTTTCTGTGAGTCTTCCAGTACCTCTGTCTCAAAATAGTGACACTATAAGCTCAGTAGCCACTTCCTTTTGACAATCTCCCGTCGGCGGTGGCTTCAGATAGGATATTCTCAAAGGAAAACGACGACTGAATCTGGACTATCATGGTGTTATCATCAGTCACAGAAAGGCAGAAGTAAAATCCTTGGAAATTTTCATGGATTGAACACTTTGGAATGTTGGTGGGCAAGGGGAACAAAAAAATGTAAGAGGTAATGAAACATTGATAAGCAGTTGAATTATTATACAGCATTTTAGGTTCAACCTGAAATTTCAGCCCAAAGTCCGACATCTCAACCTTTTTTTGAGGAGTGTATCTTCCAACCCCCCCTCAAAAAAAAACAAAAAACATGCAAGATTCTGTTTGCAATAAGTCACATGTCAGCGTGCCTGGCAAAGCAGTGGGATGATAAATTTTGTTTTTATTTTGTGCTTTTTTGCAGTTTTGGGTTTTTATTTTCTACCTTGCACGCATGTTCATGAGCAAAAGAAAAAAAAAAGCATGCTCGAAAGAGATGAAAAGCAGAGTATTTTTGGGGGGGAGAAATGTATTTTTTATGATTCAGAGCTGAAACCTCCTCGGTTGTAAATGTTTGGGATATTTAACGCGCGAGCGCCTGTGGGAAATCCTCAGGGAAGTAAAGTTGTAAAAAGAGAAACGTTATATATATAAAATATATCTATCTGCTCCCTTTCAAGGCGTCCTGAATAGCTATCAATCGCCCGTTTAACCAAATAAGCAGCTGTGTGATGCATAGATAAGACACACAGCTCATAATTTACTCTGTATATATTTTTAGAAAGTCTAAAAAGCAGTCTTTTCGCCCTCCTTGTACTGTAAATGCACTGCAGAGGACACCGTGCTCATGTGATGAGTCATTCATAACCCAACCTCTTTTTTTTTTATGCCACGGTGGGATGAGCTGCCTTTTTTGTTGTGATGTCACGGCCGTGAGAAGGGGGGGGGAAGGAAAGGGCTCTACTGTAGCATCCGTATCCCACCACACGCATCCTTTCCCCTCTTCCAGTTCGGAATCCAAAGATAAGGAGGGTGACTGTTTCCCGTTTGTCCGCCAAGCAAGCAGAACTCCTCTGCCCTGACGGTCACTGCTTGTCTGGTACATTCTGAATGCTGTTTTATTATTTAAAGATTTTTTTTTTGTTTTTGACCTGGGAGAGCTTTGATTTTAGGTGTGCATTTTAATTTTTTTTTGTTCACTCACATACCAGCCTTCTCTCTGGACGAATAAAGATCTAATCATACAGTCAAGACTGTTTGGAATGATTTGACACCACTGACATTTTTTGAAAAACTAATTCATGCCATTTTCAGGCGCGTTTGAATGATTACGGCAGAAAAATATACTACTGTACTTAAAATCGAACCAAATCCATGTTCTTGCTGTAGGTCCAAATTTGGTCAATTTCACCTTTTTCACAGATTACTACTATTGGACAGTCTTTTTACAAATCATTGAAGTCCTTGTCAACGCTTTTGGCGTGTTCACAACCACGCCGCTCTGAAAACGGGACACTACTTGATATAGCAACTTTATGCTTACAAATCGCTACACAATTTGAGCCATTAAAATATCCACTCAAGTCATATGGTGGCTGGACTATTATCGAGAACTCGGTTTTGAATTTTCGAATTAATGTTAAATTTGATTTCGCTTTAGATTGGTTAAACATGTAAATTCGACATGTTTTAAATTTCCTTAAAACGCAACGGTTTGAGCTACGATTCCACCAAACAGCAACAAAACTGTAAAGGATTTGGGCATTAATAATTTTTTAAAGTTGAATACAAATTAAATATTTCACTGTGTAATTAATGAAACACAGAACGCCAATTAATGGGGAATTTTGAACTCAAGAAGGATCTTTTGCCCCGCCCCCCACTTTCATGGAAAAAGCACATTTGAGTTTAAAAAAAAAAAAAAGGGGGGGGGAGGTCAATAAATGTACCGAATACAAAAGACAGACACTTCCAAGAATTGCAAGGTAGACATTTTAATAGTGAATGTGTGTGGCGATGCAATCGCTGCAACCAAACATGCACCAAAACACTGAACCAATTACAGAATCCGCTTGCTGTTGCGATCAGATGATGTACTTGAAGCTGAAGGTGCTGTCACACGAAAGTCGCTTGCCTTTGCAGCGGCCGCACAAGTCCTGCCTGTGCGGACGCTTGGGGTCCACGTGGCGTTGTGTTAAGGCACAGCAGCAGCGGGCTTTGTTGCAAGTCTGGACACAAGATGATGACAGTTTATTCAAGACTGACAAGCTTCTTTTTTTGTGTGTGATGTAAATTGAAGTGGCTCACGTGACATGTGATGTCTTCCACACGGTACGGGTTAAACTCCTTTTGGCATTTCCTGCAGTATTGTTTGAAGTAAACCTGCAAGGCAGCAGTAGTGGGTGGTAAGGAGCACTGAATCACATCGAAAATATTCTCGCAAGTTCTCACCTTGTTGGTTGCCTGAACGCACCACACGTAAGCGCTTTCCCATCTTAAATTGCACTCTCGGCAGTGATAATAGCCGTACTTCTGCTCCAGAAACTGAATCAGAATCAAGACGAGAAAAGTTTCTCAGCATTATTTTGGGGGGGGATTTAATATGCAACTATTTTCAGATTGATAACACTATACCAGTTTCAGATTGATAACATTGTGGCATAAAAAGTTGCCAGCCAATCGCAGGCACACAGAGACGAACAACCATCCACGCTCACACTTGTTTACGAATGCAGGAATGTGGGAGGAAACGGAGCACCCGGAGAAAACCCACGCAAGCCCGGGGAGAACATGTTTCGAACCGGTACCTCTGTGTGTGCGCAAAGGGTATTAATGCAACTATAATACCCAAAAAAATTTATAGTTTCTGGAAAACGTTGATCTGCAATATTGTAGGGAGGGAAACTCGCAAAACGAACGTGAATAAAAGTAAACTCAAGTGTTTTTACCTTGAATGAATACAAGTGAAACTTTAATCTGTAATAAAATAATTTCTAGCCGCCAAATTTGACTATATGTTCCCCAAATATTGCAAATTGTTTATACCTGGAAGCGAACTCTGGCTTTCCCCTTCGACGCCTCCTCTACGGTGGCCCGGATGTCTTCGCTCTTACGCAGCTCTTCTGACTTGAGCGGCTCGGACCGCTTCTCCTCCCCGCCTTCCTTTTTCTTCTCTTCCTCCTTTTTCTTCTTCGCGGGCTCAGCCTTCTCCTCCTCGTCGTCGTCACCCGGCTTGGCGGCGGCAGGCTCCCCGGGCGGCGAATCCTTGTCCTCCGCCACGAAGCAGGTAATGTTCCGGTAAGCGACGGGGGAGTAGAGCGCCAGCGTCCGCGGGTACCGCACCACAGTCTTGGGACTTCCATCTTCACCGGACGTCACAGAACTCTCGGAGGACTTTTTGCGCCGGAAGTCTCGCTTCATGGCGACGAGGGTTCGCGGTCCGAGGGAGCACTGTACCGAGGCGTCCCGCTTGGGGTTCACCTGCACGGCCACGTCCTTGGTGTTTGCCTTGCGGAGTCTCGGCGTGAGCTTGGGGTTGATCTGAGACAGGATGGACTTGAGCTGGGCCCGCTGCTGGTTGTTGAATGCCTCGGAGGCGTCGCCATAGTGGGACAGGTAACTACCTTTGTACTTCCACGGAGCTTCCTTGGGCCGGTAACGGCCCGCATAAGGGTTGTGGTTGTAAGATGGGTAGAAATAGCGGTCGACTGGCTCGTCGCCGTATGTTGCCATTTTGTTTGTTTGTTCTTTTTTTATTCTTCAAGCGGCAAGGCTGCAGGTGACGTCATTTAAATCGCACGTGTGATTGCCAATTAGGACTGATTCAATACAGGCGTTTTCCCGCCAATAGTCAAGGGGCGTGTCCAGCAGTCAAAAGAGGGACAACTTTATTGATTTTTAAAAATCTCTATGCACATGGTGATCATGTTGGGAGCAGCGACCTCACCATCAACGGCAATGCGTTGAAAGTGAAATTCGACCGATTTTCATGACTTTTACTTTTTGGTCAATCCCAAAACGTTTGCTATAAATGTAGTAGTATAATAAAATATTGAAATATTTTACCTGCGAAAGGTTAAATATAAGAAACAAAGAAGTTGATGAAAAATGCCTAGTGGCATTTCAATTCAAGCCCAAAAAAACTATATGAAGAATGAAACTAAAATTGATATTTGCTGCCCTTATTTTTGTTCTCTTCTTTATATTTGTGGTTAACTTCTTTTTACACGCGTGGGGCCGTTGAGCGTATTAATACTTTACTTTAAGGTTCTCAAGCCAAGAAAGGAGAGTTTACATCTGTACATTTTTAATTTCCTCCATACATTTCTTTTCATATACACATTGTACAACTGTTCACACACAAAATGGCTGATTGTTACATTCACAGACTGATGTGTTTTCACGCACGATGATGCTTTTTTTTTTTTTAAACCGAGAAACATTGAGAATCTGTGTATCATTTGTTCTTTCCACTTCCAACTGGCAATCGAATATCAAAAATAGGAGAGCATCACATCTGAAGCCTTGTCATTGAGTTTAGAAAAACACAGAGTTGCAAGAGACACTGGAAGAGTCACAGAAAGGGATAGAAGTTGAATCTGTGAACATTTTCATGGACTTGTGAACTTTGCCATTGAACTCCTTGTTACAGAACAAATAGTTGAACAAAAAGTACAGCAACATTCAGCTGTCATCAAAAGTTGAGAGAAGTTACGTAAAGGTCAAATTGAGTTCTGCAAAGATCAAATCAAGTTCTTCTGTAAAGTTCACGTGTGAAAATCCGTTTTAGCTTCAACCTGAAATTTTACCCGCCGGCCAAATATCCCAAACTTTTTGTGAGATGTGATGCAAAAAGTCATTTTCTTTCATTCACCATTTTTTTTAAAAATTCCCAATTGCCAGTTGAAAAGGGAAAAAAACACGCATGATCGAGGCCTTCCATGCATCAGCCCGTCTTATATTGTTTTGTTTCTCACGATGTCACACTAACTTGTGTTTGTCAAACAGGCGTCGGGTCCGGCGGGCAGGGGTCCAGCATGATGGTGTTCGGGTCGCTCACCGTCACCGCCCCGTACGAAGCGTCAAAGTCGACGTCCTCATCCTGGAAGCGCTGGTACGTGATGTCCGTGTCCTCGCCGTCCCGCCGGGCCGGCGGCTCTTCCTTGCCCAACACCCGCCTGCGGTACGTCCGGTACGCCAGGATGAAGACGCCCGCCTCGGCCGCCTGGAAGAGCGCGTAGAGCAGCGGGAACATGTACATGCCGCCCATCAGCTGCGGCGGGAAGGCCAGCTTGAGGATGGCGGTGCACAGCTGCACGTTCTGGCAACCCGTCTCCAGTGAGACGGCGCGGCGGCTGTTGGGCGGCAGGTGGAACAGCACGGCCAGGCCGTAGCCCGCCGCGTAGCCGCACATGGGCATCAGCAGGGCCACGACGTAGACGGACGGCGGAATGGCCGACAACAGTTCGGGGCCCAGCATGGCTGCCGTCAGGATGAAGAGCAGCACCAGGGTGATGAGCAGAGACCACAGAGACGCCTGAAGAGACACCAGCGCCGAATCAGGTATGCTCATATGTATGATGAGTACCCCGAACATTAACCCTCATGCAGTATTTTTAAGCGGCTGCATGAAGGGTATTACGTCCTCGAGGATTGTCCCAAAAATGTCCCTCTTCCAATGGCAACAACTTTTTCACTTTTCATTTTTTCACTTTCAACCCCTCAAAATGTTCAGTGGGAATTGGCCAAGACATGATATACATCCTATGCAAAATTTCAGCTTTGTGTTATTATTCACTGTTTTGTTTGTGGTGTCCATGTCCAACAGTCCAAAATCATCCAAAGTGTCCGAAATGTCCAATTTTGGGATAATTACTGCATGGGGGAAGTAGATCTCACCTGACAACTACATCTTTTCAAAAATGATGCTAACTTTTGAGAGGTAGTCACTTATGAACCCATCAAATTGAGCTGCTTTTAAACCTAGAGTATCTAACTTTTTTTTGTTAGAAAAAAGTCATTTTCCCCCACAAGAGGTGACCATGCTCATTTAGAAGCAGTTTGGTGACTTAATGCAGTCACCCTTGCCACAATGGTCAATTTAGAGTGCCCAACGAGCCTGCCAGCATGTTTTTGGAATGTGGGAGGAACCGGAGCACCCGGAGAAAACCCACGCAAGCCCGGGGAGAACTTTGGGATCGAACCCGGTAGCACTGTTGCTAACCACTGGACTTTCAATATATTTTTTTTCATTTAATTTATTTTATTATTATTAATATTTATTTTATTATGTGCCAATATAGAATATTTAGTACAGAACTAACATATATCTTTTTTTAAAATAAATAAATAAATAAATAAATACATAGACCCACAGTGTCCCATCACAGGTGAGCAATTTTTTTTAGAACACAACCACATGTTGTCCTTGGGGCTAACTAGTACCCACGGGCACCATTTTCTTTTTTTGGTTTGTGTGTTTTTAATGCATCTTATCCCGAGAAAAAAAAAAAAAAGAACATCTGTGACTGTTCACATGACGTCAATATACTGGTTAGGGTCAACATTCCCATTGATGAAACAATTTTCTATTTACATGCCTGAGCAGACAGAGTTAATCTCGCAGAGGTGGTAATTGCATCCACACCGCGACATACGGACAACGTCATGACGCCATTTCCACTTTAACTTTCTACTGAACCTTCAGCAGACTTTACCCAAATATTTGGAACCCCCGGTAAAGTAGAAAATTCATACCTTCAAGACGGTGTCGGCCACACGCGTGTAGCGGTAGCGCAGCATGACACCGAGCCCGATGGGGATGAGCGTGCTGCACAATGTCAGGATGATGGCGCCGAAGGGCATGAGGTTGACCACGGGCGTGTTGATCCATGCGCGGCTGTAGATCCACAGGCACAGCGGCATCAGCACCAGCGCCAGGAGCGTGGACGAGATGGTCATGATGATGCTGTTGATGGGGAGACACGACCGTCCAATGTTATGCACGCTAGTTTGCACCTTTGGTCAAATTCAATACAGTGGACCACACTCTATTAACCCATCAATATAGGAACAGCGAAAATAATTGACACTCCAAAATTATGACCCAAAAATATTTTAATTAGTAACAGAATGTAAAGCAATAAACAGTTGATTTATTATTATTATTACTCTATGGACTGTATGTGTTGTCTGTGTGCTTTGAAGGGGCGTGGCCTGTTGGCAAAAAAAAGCCACTACAGTAAACTCCACTCCATTGTGGGTTACGGGTTTGCGGCCTACAAATCTCTGTATTTTGGGGTGTAATTCCACTTTTGACCATTTGGTGGCAGCAGAGTAGCGTGTGTCGCACTAAATGTAAAGATGTAGTATCATCCCAATTTTACTGAAGTGATTAGAATGTCACAATCCTCTTCAGTCCTACTTTTTACGCCGACAGAAAGCAATAGTTGTTGATTGATTTTCTAATGTACATCTTTGGGCATGATTAGTTTGTTCGTTGAGGGTGGGGGGGGGCATGATTTTTCAACAGGATAACGCATAACTTTTCTTTTGATGGCGGCGCGGACACCCGCAGCGGCTCCCCTTGTTTTATGTTGAGGGGGAAGAAATTTCATCTGTGCTGTATGTTACACATACGTACAGCACATTTGACAATAAAGTTGTATTCCATTCCATTCCATTCCATTCCATAAGAATCCTGCACAGTCTGCTTCCACATCACTCGCCTCAACCATCCATGGTTACTCGCCGTTTTGATGAGCCTCAATCCCACCTCTTTGCTTTCCACAACAGCTTCCGCTGCTGACTAAATCACATTTTCCTCATATTGGACATCCTCACTTGTGTCTTTCCACTCTTTGACGTCACTTTTTATTTCAAGCAATACTGTACTTGAAAGTTTTCTGTTCTAATTAGATCCATTCTAAAGGTTTTTATCATCCAGGTATTTTTGTAGGAATGTTATATTTTTGTCGATTGTTTTTTTTTAAATACCCTTCAATGAAGAATACGAACAGTTATAACTAGGGATGAGCTACAACCAATACCAGGTATTTGTATTGGGCCAATACCGTCCTAATATCAATGTATCAGGTACTCGTGAAGGATGCCAATACCAGCCACGATAATTGACTAAAAAAAAAAAAGTTTTTCGTGCCAGTATTTGGTGCGACACTGCGGCTGTTTGACACAATGATGCCTCATTACATGCGTCAGAAAGGCAGAAAGTACTTGGTTGAGAATTATCTGTCATTGTGTTCATTGATGTTATATATAAATGGTTTTGGTATTTGGTATCAGTGAGTACTCGTGTGAATACTTGTCCCGGTATCGGTCTGAAAAAATGGGATTGAACATCCTCGTAGCATAAAATTATAATTGAATGATTATAGTCCCATTATTACAATTTTAATTAGATGCAAATTACATTATGTATAAACTCGAGCTTGAAAATTGCATTTGTATTCATATTTACTTGTAATTCATGACAAGTGTCCTGTCATTTAACGGTCGATTTGAATCTTTGGTCGAAAACGGATGACGTCAACAGCTCCTTTTTTGCGTCAAAAGTGATTTCAAGAAGGAAAAAAAAAAAAAAAAAAGTTGCTGGAGTACCTGAGGTTCATCTCCCCGTGCGCCAGCAGCGACATGATGTTGGACAAGTTCCCCCCGGGGCAGCATCCGCACAGTAGCACGGCCATGGCGGCCACGTCGTCGAGAGAGAAGGTGAGCGCCAGCAGGAAGGCCACCAGCGGCATGATGACGAACTGGCACACGACGGCCAGCAGCACCCCGACCGGCCGCCGGATGTGCTCGCCCAGCTGGCTCACGTCCACCGTGCAGCCGAGCCCCAGCATGGTGAAGCACAGCACCAGCCCCACGAACACGTTGATGCCGTGGTTTAACGGCGAGTCCCAGAAGGCGGGCACCAGGCTCAGGACGTCGCCGGCCGAGGGGGGCTCGGACGGGGGCGAGCCCACCTTCAGCTCCAAGCCGCCCGGCGGCGGGGGTTCGCTGGAGTTGGCCATGGCGCGCGGCGTCGGTCGAAACTCCTCGTCGTTACGCACGGGCTCGCTCGCTCGCTCGCTACGGCGCCGGGGCGAGAGGACGCGACGGTGCCATGGTTGGCCGTCCGCGCCGCGCGACAGCCGGAGACGAAGGACCGAGCCCCGGCGTCCCGGACCCCCGCTTTTATAGCGCGCCCAACCCGCGTGGATGCGTGTGTGTGTGTGGGGGGGTGCGTGCGCACCCGAAGGACGCAACCATCTCTGGCTTGCCCCCCCCCTGATCGAGCGTCATCCAAGTCTTGGAGTCAAATCAAGACACAAACGCAACCGATGAACGACGGTCACATCCGAGGGCATTTGATCGAGTTGCTCAATTGGATTTGGACCCTCGAAATGCACGTTTTGGATCACGATCAAATCAGGATTCGACTCGCCTTCACGCCTGATATTTTGCAGGGGTTGATTCGTATTCAGTGGGAACCTCTTTTAATTCATATCTACACTTGATATTGTGAAAAATACGAATGCAATATTCGATGTATGATTTTATTTTTCGTTTTAATATATTTATTTGGGGAATGTGATTTCTGTTCGCTCAAATTTTATTGATATTCACTTTCACTTAATTTGCTGTCCTCTGAATGTTAGATTTTAACAAAAGTTTGGAAACCTCTTCCAATTCAATGTTTTGATGTGATTTAAAAATATCCAGAATCGAAGGTAATTTCTTACCTCATCCACATATTGAGAGAACTCTTTTGGTAACACCCCCCCCCCCCCCCCCCCCCCGAAAAATGTGTAGCAAAACAGAACATCTTTTATAATTTAGATTCTTCAAAGTTTTGACCTTTTGACCAGATAGCAACTAATGCGCATCTTGGTATTTTCTCAGTCAGCCTTATGATGTGGATGATGCTTTTTGACCCCCGAATGACTTTTGGTTCACAGCTCTGCATGATCATTTCTTGACCTTTTTATGTGTTTGGGACCATTTGAATCCGTCCGTCGGTGTTTCCAAACTTATGACTGGTACCATAAATAGATCCACGCGCAGGAAAAAAGAAGCCGTGAAAATAAAGTGTGGATCCTTTACACAAAGTGTAAAAAAAGCTGTAAAAAAAACAAAACAAATGGCGTGTCACTTTTTTTGCCCTCCATGCTTCGTTTTTGTTTTGTTTTGTTTTTTCCACTTCGTATAATAAGCATGCGTTACCAAAACCCGAGTATATTCTCATGGTGAGCATCTCATCTGAGTGTATCTGACACGTTTGTTTGTGTGCCCGCAGACGCCGGCCCGCCGCTATCAGGCGCCGACATCGCGCACAGGAAATAAAAGCAGTGACGTCTCGCCAGGAGAAGACGGACGGGAACAAGACGAAGAGGAGGAAGAGGAAGAGGGTGACTCAGCGCTGTCGTCAGCCTCTTCAAACGCAGCCAACTCCAGGTATGTCATGGAAGAACGTTCGAGTCGTTTGATAGCCAGCTTCAGGTCCATGTACTAGTTTTTGCTCTTTGCCCTCACTAGTAAGTCATGACTAAAACATCATCAAGAGAAATTGATTTTAAAAAAAGCTTAAATTAATTCAAAGGAATGTGGAGAGAAAAAAAAAGGCAAAGGGTCTAACCTGGATTGAAACGCGTTTACACTTGGGGCAGCAGAACAGCTAGTAGCTGCTTCACCATGTTGTTCCGAAACCTCCCACAAAATGACCCGAAGTTTGCAGACCTCACAGCCTCACTGGGTTGACTATTCAATGAGCAGGACAAGTGACAAATTACTTTTTTTTTCCTTCCCATTTCTACACACCATTAACGCAACGTTGGTATCCAGCAAGGTGCAGATATTTGAAACTTGTTGATATACAGCCACTGTATATTAGCCTGGGGGACCCACGGGGTTTGACCCTTAAATCCCAAAGGGTCGAAATTGGCCCTCATCGTAAATTAGGATTAAAGCATTAAATATTTGAAAAAAAACACTGTAATATCAAATCAATGTTTAAACCAGCTTGCCAAAGCTACCTTCCAGTTTCTAGTTGGGCACAATGCACTTTCATGCAACGTGCTGATTTTTTTTTTTTTATTCTTTGATGACGTCACTGCTGCAATATAAGAGGGCGAACTAGACAGCGCGAGAGAGAGAAAGAGAGAGAGAGGGCACGGATTCAAATAAAGTCTGATGAATGAGACAATTTTGAGCTGATGCCAATCTGCCAGCGATGCTGGCGATGCGCTCACATTGTCAGACCGTTTTTAATAACGGCGCTCAAGTCTCGACCCGCTAGGACTGAACGGTTTTGAAAAATATGCTAATGGTGATTCCGACCCCTCCCTGTCAATATGCGATTATTTCTATCCCAGGTCCCCTTCCCATGTTAATCTAGACGCCATATAAATAAAATAGAATACAAATAGATATTTATGTATGTACAGTATAAGGTGGTGAGCAAAGGCTAATCTGTTTTTGCGAAAATGTATAAAAAAAATGTACAGAGAAAAAAAACAAGTTCATGATGAGATTAAAGATTAAAAAAAAATGTAGAAGGTTCCTCAAAGACTAAATTCTTTGCTTTAAGTCCAGTGAAGACTAATATAAATATATTTTTTTTTACAAAATTTGCAAAAATGTGCCCGGAAGATTAATTGAGGACTAAATTGTCTTTGATATTTGTGAGACAGTCCGCGAGGTTCATCACTGTGGTTGTTTCTGAAAACATGGAGCGAAGATTTATCCGAGACTTAATTTGATATATGCTATTTTTTTATTTTATTTTTTTAAAGCTCAAAGAGCAGATTACCTTTGCTCGTTACGAAAATGCTGAAGAGAGATGAATTTTGCTCTCAAGCTGTTCTCCGTTCCCAGAAATTCCATCATTATTATTCCTGGTACGCTTTCACTTTTTTTTTATGAGTCGCGTCTTCAATCAGTGGATTGAAAGTGACTCAAAGGACAACGTGTGCACTTTCTTGGAAACGGCCAAGATGAAATATTGTAAGACATCATATTGGATTTTTTTTTTTCTTTCAAAATCAAAAACCGTGATGCTACCGTGATGCTTTTGTATTCTTTTCATGTGGTGAAAAAACAAGGAACAAAAAAGGTTTTTGAGCTTTTTATTTGAAATGTGACTTTACACAGGGGGGGGGGGACTGTCATGTTTGTGGCTTTTAAAAAAGGTCAAATTAAAAAAAAAAAAACTCACAAAAAATGTGGTTGCTGTTGTTGGTCTTTTGTATTTTTTATTTTTATTTTTTGCAACATTCGGTCCAGCTTCCCACGTTCCTGTCTGAGGCACCTCTTGTCTCTTTTTAAATAAATAACTTTTAATTTACACATTAGATATAAATATGAAGGCGCATAGTCAAACTTTTTTTTTTTTCCTCCTCAAAGAAATTATAATAATCAATGTAACTCATTTCTATTACAAAAATAAGCGAGCAAGCAAATCAATAAAAGCTTTGCAAAACCATAAAATTGGCACCAAAATAATTATACAAAAAAAAAACAACACAATAATAAAAAGATTCTTTAAAATTTTTAAATCAGAGGCACTAGTTCATAAACGAGCCACCACACCGATGAGTACAAACACCGGCACACAAATAGAATCATTCTGATAACCCTCCGCTTTTTTTTTTCCTCCTTAATTTCATTTTTTATTTAAACATTGATGACACATTGAGAATTACTGTGGGGATTGAAGGAACCACAAAGGGGACATATTATGCTTTTACGTTTTTTTAAAATAATTTAAAACGTTTCCAAGTGTCTTGATAACACGTCTGTGGGCTGTTTTAACCACAATAGACTAAAATTTCACTTTGAGGTTCTTTTGTTTCATGCTAATGAGCCCATGCTCACCTGACACTTTTTGTTACCATGACGACCCGGGCGGGGCTTTGGTGATGCCGAGGCGAACAGCGACGTAAAACAAAATTAGTTAGCGCTTCATGACATTTTCAGTGTGCAGGCAATCTGAAGACAAAAATTATTATATTAAAAAATAAAATTCCTATAATATGTCCCCTTTTATGTTCATTGACTTGACACAAGCTAACGAAAGGCCTGAGGGGCGCCAAAATGGCCGCCGGCGTCAGCAAAACAATCAAGGCTGTCATTGGTTGAAAGGAAAGGAAAGTGGGGGGAGTTGTCGGGAGTGTCAGTGCCCGAGTTCTCTATTGTCAACTCATCGTCGGATCAGCCTGAGCGCTTCACACCTGAACTGAAACCCCCCCAAAAAAGAATCAAAGCACTTACATCTCGAGACGAGCCTTTGGGGAAACGTAAAAAAAAAATGCTTTGGAGCATTAGCGATGCAAATTGAGGTTCAAACGGACATTAGAAAACGTATTGGAGAAAAAAAATACTGATATGGACACGTGACGTCTTTAAAGGATCCTCCGTTGTTGGGACGCAGATTCGCGGTTTATTTTGTGCTCTTTCTGGATCGCCGTCAAAGGAAAGTAGTACTTGACATCAGTCACTTGAGTGTGGACTGTTTTGATTAAAATTTTTATTTTTTTTATGTCAAGAAGGGGAGGAGCAAGGGAATTTCAGATTTCCCAGTTTTCTTGAATGCAGCATGTGAAGTCCACGCCTGTGTCATCACTGAAGACACGCTGGCGTCCCCCGTAGGAAAGCGAGCGGCGTCAAAACAATGGAGGATCCCTTCGAATCATTTTCATCAATAACCTTGTGCCTTCTCTCTCTGGTGCTTTTATTTTTTCGCGAGGAAAGATTGTTTTCAATATGGCGGCCTTTGCAGAGGTCCCACTCGCCGATGCCATCATTGTGGCGTCTTGCTGATGTCATCGCGGTGGTCGCTCAGTGACAATGACGTCATCGAGGTCATTGCGGCAGATATTCAATCGTATTGACATTCGCCACGGTTACACGAACGTCATCGCCGTCGCGGTGCCTTGCCGACGTCCTCCTGGCGGTTGCTCGCTGGTGTCATCGAGGTTTCTCAGTGACATTAGCAATGGCACGATGCTGACATCGGAGGTCACGCGGCGTTCTCATCATCATCGAGGCGTCTCGCCGATGTCATCGTGACCGACGCTCGACGATGACAATCGTCCAAGGTGTCTTGCCGACGTCGTCATGGGCAGCGGCACGATGACGTCATCGTCAAGGCGACTCGCTGATGTCGGCATTGGGATTCCTCAAGTGGATTGACGATGTTTGGTGACATCATCTTAGAGGTGATGTCATAATGGGCGGTCACTCGGTGTCAAATTCCCTCAATGATGTTGTGACGGTCGCTCGCCGATGTCATCATGGCGCGTGCGCAGTGACATCATCGAAAATGACGCTCGCTGACGTCCTCTTTGAGGTTTCTCCTTGACATGTATGAAGGCGTAAAGAAGGCGTGGCATTAAAAAAAACAACCGGCGGGGGCTCGAATGGAGTGCTGTGGCGCGGCGTCCATGGCGGAGAAGGCTGAGTTTGTTCTTTGGCGTTCTCGTCGGCTCTCTCTCTCTCTCTCTCTCTCTTCTTCTGAATTGCGTAATATATCTTTTATTCTTTCTTTTAATATTCCTGGGACATTGTGACTGGAAGAGTCATCAAGGTGGATAAAGTGCCATGCAGTCAGTCCAACTCCTCGAGTGACTGACGGTTGGAGTAGAGCGCCCTCTGCTGGGTGAGCGGCTAGTAGCTTTCCCTCAGGTTGTCCCTGGAGCCGCTGTAGACGCGAGGAGCAGGTAGACTTCTAGAAAAAGGGGGAAAGCCGCGTTGAACACATGTGACCCCCCCCCCCTCCCAAACAAACTCAACATCGTCGCTAACTTTTGGCGGAGCAAAAATGTACGGCCACAGAGAGCTATAAAATCAAACTTGCGCATAAGCGACAAATAAAATCCGGCATCGTAAACCTTTAAATGACGTGGTATTCAAACAAAAAGTGAATTATTTTCGATAACATAAATAGTTAGCTGACTTGTGTGCAGGGTTATTTGCCACTACATGTGCCCTGCGACTGACTAGTGACCGGTTCAGGGTGTGCCTTCCGCCCAATGTCAGGCTCCAGCGCTGTGGTTTGAAAAATATTCCAAAACGAAAACTCTTAATGGCTAAAATGTTCAACAAATTAAAAATAAGAATAATCAATAAAAAAAAAAAAGTCCCTTACCTGCGCACAGGCTGTGCTAGCTTGCTGCGAGGCAGAGGGATGCCGCCACCCGCAGGGGCGCTGGGGCGAGGCAGGCCGCTGCGGGGCGGAACCAGGGACCGGCCGGGCGTGGTGGTGGTGGTGGTGGAGCCGGCGGGGTTGGCCGTGGCCTTGACGGGCTGCCTCAAGGCCAGAGGCGAAGGCGCGGCCGGCGTCCGCAGCTTGCTCGTCGGCGGAACTGATGGGGAGGAGAAAAAAAACACCCCCGCAAAATCTCAAAACGTGACGCGACACCGGCGACACTCAACGCTTGCATGAAAATGATCAATGTTGGGTTTTGAGAGCCAAGCATGAGGGATGTTCTTCAAACAACCACGACCATCACGTTTAGAATGTTTAGCGATGACAAAAGAACCAAGAATAGACCCATCATCTACACCGCGGGTGTCAAAATCAAGGCCCGGGGGCCAGATCCAGCCCGTAACAATTTGATGTGGGCCGCAAAAACAGAGTATTGAAATCAGTCAACCATTTGTGTGTCGTTTGCAAAATCCCAACGCTCAATGTGATATCTCGGAATAGATTTTTAGCAGGGATCATGAAAGTTGACACACACGATTTGCTTTTGCGGGCCACATAAAAAGACGCGGCGGGCAAGATCGGGCCTTGAGTTTGACATCCATGCCCCTAGTCGCTGTTTTCTGTGCTAAAGATGCCACAAGGTGGCGCCACAACGCTGGCTTAATAGAAAAATAATTGGTGTCAAAGAAGCATGTTGAAGTGAGACATCTTGAGTTAGAGATGATCTTTGTATCTCGAGGAAGAGCCGAGATTAGCCTCTTTTTTCCCCCCCGAAGTTACAAAGTGGCTCTGTTGCAAGTGTCTGTTTTTGCTCTGATGAGCGGCGATAAACTTAATCCAGCATTTATTTTTCTAAGAGTAATGTTGTAATATTTAAAAAGATAGTAACATATAAGATAAAGGGGCCTTGGTGGAGGTCTGCTTCATGCGATGCGTCGTCAATCGAATGAGATGCACAAACCACAGCGAGGAGCCACGATGACAACAACAACACCAAGAGCGGCAAGCCGTCAGTGAAATACTCACTGAAGTCACTTTCGTCGCCAAAGCAACAGGAGAGTGGGACTAGACAATAACAACACACACACACACACACACACACACACAACAAAGACAGAAGCCTTAGATCGGTCTGCGTGAAAGGCTCGCGTGATGTGTGGCACCGGGCAACGTGAATTATCCAAAACAAATGTGGGACTCCTTGGTAGCGGAAGCTTGATTGGTTAGCTAAAAACAAACACCGGGGGAATTCCTCGAGGTGTGGCACATCCACCAAAGACGACTGTTGGTGAGAATCTGTGTCATGGTACACTGAATCAGCAGTTTGGGGAGGGGGGGGGGGGGGGGGCAACTATCCTCCAGTCAAAAGTAAAACAACGTAATTTTAGGCTAGCATGCTCGGCTAATACTGCTGAGTTTTTGGTCATAACTATACAGACCTTTAGGTAACATGGCTTCATCGTTGTCTGCATGGCGTTGATGCTTTATGATCCTCTCAGCTTTAAGTGCTTTGCTGCTATATTGTGGCTTCGATACCCAATTACAAAGCCACCCTCATTTTTTTTCGGGGGTCTTATTTGCTATTTTTTTGTGGCAAAAAAAAAAACGGGGCTCACTGTCAATAGAAAAAAAATAAATTGTAAAATTTGGAAATATCTGCTTTTGGTGATGTTTGTCCAACAAAAAGCATGTTTTGCAATACTTTGTTGACCAGTGTTATTTTTACACACAGTTTTTATTTTTGTAATTGTGTTGTGGATTTATTATTTATTTATTTATTTATGTGGAATTGTTCTACATGCATTTTTTTTTTGTTTTAATCCAGAACTAAAGAAAAAAAAGTTATGTATTTAATTTTTTTTTGCGATGAAAAAACTACATTTGGAAATAAGTGCCATTTGTTGGCCTCTGATAGAAAAGACATTCCACATTTATTTGTTTTGGGCTTTTTCCACTTTTGTTCCAACTTTGGCCTTGGCAGAGGTCTGTGGTCGAACTGACTCATACTCCGCCCCCCCCCCCCCCCCCTTCATGTCATTAAATTGACTACTGGTAAACTACAACATCCCATCAGCCCTTGCGGTGGGCTGAGTGTAGGACGTCAGCGAGCGTTCAAGCTGCTTTGGGCCCGTTACCTCGCCGGGCCGTCGGGCTTTGGAGGTGCTGTTTGCTTTTGGGGGTGGAGTTTCTTGGGAGCTGAGGCGCTGCTGTGGACACACACACACACACACACACACACACACACACACACACACACACACACACATTCTGTCACGATAACCAGGGAGGACTGCCCTTTGCAATGTGCTCGCAAGCCTTTAGATGGCGCCGCAGCCAAAGAAATTTGCCAGCCCGCCCATAGCTCCATTCAGCAGGAGGAGGGAGTCGGTCAGTGCCACATGCCAAAGCCAAGGAAAAGATGGAAGACATCGGAGGACTGATCCCATGTGATTTTTGTGACGCTGAAGGTCCATGGACTAGTACTCTCTTTTTCCTCACTAGTTACAAGACGATTTGGAGGCACTACTAGGCCTAACTAATAGCCCAAATCGCCCACCGGTAGATTCGCTCACGAGTAAAGCATCATACTGTAGTGGAAAGCATTCAGGGTTGAATGAATCCAATTTTTTTTTTTTTTGTAGTCAATGCTAAGGTAATGATCGTCAAGAATTCGAATCCCCCCCCCCTCTTTTTTTTTTTTTAAATTCAGTTTGCTATGCTACGCCTCCAAACATAAATTTGACTGCCTGTGTGACCATTAAAGTGTGATTTGTGATGAGGTGAGTGAGTCAGGGGGCGGGGCGGGTTGAAGGGGGCGGGGCCAGTTGCAGAGGGGCGGGGCCAGTTGAAGGGGGAAGAGGATTGTGAGCATGTTTGTGCTGAATGAAGGCTGATGGTTGAGGGAAAAGGTGTTTTTTTTGTTTGTTTTGTTTGAAACATGAATCTTCACAATAAAAGAGGATATTGGTAGACCGCCGCTAGTCTTTGTTTTGAAACGCCACAATCCATATCGTCTGTCTTTGCAGCGATCCAGAAGGTCGTTTGGTGAATCGGCTGACAGCTGACGACAAAGAGGATTTAAGGCTGTTTGTCGGCTAGCATCAGCGCGTGCCTTTTCAGATCCGTCTGCATTGATTACATTTCAGGATAGGCAAGCAACTGTGGGCTACCAATCGACATTTTTTGTCGTCAACTATTTCAACATGTTAGAGCCATGTTGATTCCAGCCAGGCATCTGTATTGTGGATGCAAAAACAACCCCAAAAATTTGGTTTTACCGGTCCACTGAAATGTATTACTAAGGAGAACAAAAGCAGTACATGGATCTTAAAAAAGGATGTCAAGGGATATGAAAGAAGTGCCGAAAAGGCTTTCCAAAGGAAGGATTCCGCTAAAGATTATTTTTAAAAATGGAGGTGGGGGGTTGGGAGGGGGGGGGGGGGGGTTAATCCGGACAGGTTTGAAGCATGTTTAACAAATGGCAGCTTGCCCTCGGACCCCTGCGCTGTGCCACTTGGACACAGAAAGAAGGATTAAGAGATGAAGAGGAATACCGTTAACTTCATCCCACGTTTAAGGATTACATCAAATGGATTGCCGAGGCTCTTGTGAGGGGATCCTCTAATCTTAGCAAGTACATTAAAAAAAATAAAAAACTCATTGAGAAAGAGACTGGAGGATTTCCTGACGTGCGTGCGGAGAGAAGAAGAAAAAAAAAAAAAAACAAGAGCCCAAAGCTGGTGAAGCGTGACATCGCTACCAAGCGCTTTGAGTTTTTGTTATTTTGTGAGATTGACAGATTGAGGATTGCTCATTTTCAAACTCCGTATCGGCGTGATAATAGTTTGCGATTGTTTGTTATGTGAGTTTTTATTTTACTTTTTTTTGGTAGGTCGTAATTCGCTTTTTAGGGAAGTTTTTTTTTAAAGCTTCATTTTAGTTTTACTAGTTTATGTATTTGTGTTTTTTTATGGAATATTTGCCGTTTGAAATTAAAAAAAAGCCACAAGGCTATTGTGTCATAAAATAAACTACATTTCTCAAACAAATGTTTGATCGTCCTACTGCGGATAGACAATATAACAAAACTCACAGGCATATATTCCTTATCCTCTGCCAAAAAAAAAAAATAGGACTGACTGAAGCTTATCGAGTCTGTTGTAAAAGTCTTGATGTGTTTGTTATATTGCCCCCAGGTGGCCAAAGCCTGAACCCTACGAGGACTACAATGTGAGTTTTTTTTTTTTTTTTTTTAAATCCAAAAGAAGAGACAGCTCCAACTGCAATTTCTTGTTAAGGTGAGTGTGCTCACACGACGCAGTCACCACACGCGATGCGTGTCCACACTTGACTATTAAAGGAGGTGAACTTCTTTTTACACTTGAGCCAACAACGAGAACTCGGTTCCTCCCAGCGATACAATGCTGCTGTAAGATGTTTAAAAGAAGAAAGTTTGCCAGGAAAGAGTTAACACAAACGTGCAGGCAGAGTGTGTGTGTGTGTGTGTGTGTGTGTGTGTGTGTGTGTGTGTGTGCGTGTGTGTGTGTTGGTACTCACGAGCTGATTGGCTCTGGTGTCTGGGAGATCCTCCGTTTGGCAGCTGCAGGTTGGATTCGCAGCTTCGACTGTTCTTAACGGGCTCGGGGCCCTGGGCGGGGGCCGCGTTGGAACGCGTGAGGTTGGGGAGACTACGGCGCAGCTTTTCTGCGTAAGGAGGAGAAGACGACGACTTTCAGGCATGTTTGTTGTAGTCAAGCGTTCCCCAAGCGGTACTGAGCCGCACAGGGGCACAAAGTTGCCCAAACAAAAAAACAATAACGTCCATTTCCAACAACTTATCTTTGGGATATGTGATTTTTTGTAAAAATTTTTTTTGCAATGACGACGACCAAAACAGAATGTCTTTTTTTTATTTTTTTTTTTTAATTTTAATAAATTGCACAAACTATTTTTCTTCACTTTCGATTTCAAAACTAGTCTATTTGTTAACGGGGCCTGACTTTTTTTTTTTTTTTTTTTTTAAGGCAAATGCTAATTCCAACATTTTGCAGAATAAAATTCAAAACCGATCAGTCAATTCATGAATTAATTTAGTCACAACAGCTTCTGATGGAAAACCTGACTAAAAAAAAAAAAAAGAAAATGGTCGTCGACCAATGAGGAACCCCACCCACCTTCGTTCTTGACCACATTGGTCTGCGCGTCGTGGCCCTGCAGCGAGTGGCGCGGCTGCTGCAGGCGGCTGATGGCGGGCTGAGGCGAGCCGCGCCCGTGGCCGTAGTCCACCGAGCGGGCCGGCGAGCGCGAGCGCGGCGAGTTGCGCGGGGAGGCCCGCGGCGAGTGGCGAGGCGAGGGGCTGAAGCGGCTGGCCGGCAGGTGGAAGGCCGGGTGCACCGCCTCCTCCTCGTCCTCCAGGCTGTGCGCGTCCAGCTCCTGGTCGCTGAAGGTGCTGCGACGCAGCGAGTGGCAGGACGAGCCCGAGCTGCGCCGGGAGGCCGAGGCGGCGTAGTCCTGCCTCAGACCTGACGGCGGGGGGCACACACACGTGAGGTTACCCATCTGGCCCTCTCGCAAATTTCGATCCGTCAGGTTATTTTCGCCACTTACTCTCTTCCTGCATGCGCGCCAGAATCTGGACGTCGTTGACATTGTTGAGCTTGTAAGTGGTGGAAGAGCCCACCGAGTCTTCGTCCATCTCGGAGGTGCTCAGCTCGCTGTCCACCGACGACTGCGGGCTGACGGCCGGCGGGTTTCTCTCCGCCGCCGCCGCCGCCGCCGCGTTGCGCTGGTGCGCTGCGGAGGAAAATGCGTCTTGGCTTTCATTCGGTTTTAAGATTACACTTCTGTTACGTGTGGGGTTTCCTCCCAGGGGTGTAGGTTTTAAGAAAAATTGTCTTTCAAGGTACCGTATTTTGCACACTAAAAGGCGCACTGGCCTATTTTGTAATTTTTTTTTTTCATACATTGGGCGCACCGCATTATAAGACGCAATCTACAATGCCTCCACTAGAGGGAGCTACGCTCAAGGAAATGCTAACAGAACGATCAGATGTCAGTAAAATGTATTTAATAAACGCAGCAACACCGTTCACTTCGCCAACGGCAAGTTATAACATGGACTCGTTAACGTTCAACTCTCCTGCCGCTGCTCTATTTCCGTCTTCAACTGCGTAACCGATCGCTGAACTCTGCGTTGTCAGCATGTCTCGAGCAAGGAGCCATTTTGGGGGTCGAAATAATGACCATACACAAGGATTTTAAGGCGCCCTGTGAGCTTTGAAGAAAATGGAAGGCTTTCGGTGGCCTTTTAGTGCGGAAAATACGGTCAGAGTTAGGGTTGCTTGGAAAGTTACAAAGTAAGGTTTCAAGACAGGATTGGGGTTTTGAAGTATGTTTCAAAATACGGTTTCTAGCCTGGGTTTGCGTTTCAAATGCGATATTCATGGTAGGCTGAGAGTTTCTAAATCAGGTATGATGACAGGATTAGGGTTTGAGGTTTTTAAGACAAGGTTCAGGTTTCAAGTTAGGTTTTTGAGGCTGTTTTAGGATTTCGGAGAGGGTTTCAAGGAAGGGCTTCAAAGTCAAGTCTCAAGACAAGATCAGGGTTTCAAGCCAGGGTTGGGGTTTTCAAATCAGTTTCAAAACGTGTTGACGGCCAGGGTTCAGATTTCAAGTTAGGGCTTCAAAGTAAGGTTTCAAGAATGATTAGGATTTCAAAACAGGGAGTTCGGACGCGAGATTCGAGACTCGAGTCCAGCTACGGGTCCGTGTTATTACATCAGTAATGGCTAGACAATTTTTCAACTCGTTTCCTTTGCCGCCTCCTTTATCGAACAGTCTTTCCCATTGCTAACCACATTGCCAACGCGTTAAATCCAAACCGCAAACACGGCGCGGCGCTTTGGTTTCCGGCGTTGGTACCTGCGTTGACGGGCATCAGCTGCTGCCTGACGACGGGCACCTTGCTGGGCGTGGAGCAGGGCGAGTTGAAGCCGCTGCTGTAGGGGCTGCTGGCCGCGTTTGGGCTGTACGGGCTCCCGTAGGTCACCTGCTGGTTGTAGCAGCTCCCGTAGAGGCTGCGGCGCTTGTTGGCTACACACACACACACACAAATACGTTGGATTTTGATGGCTATACGGCGGATTGTAAGCCAAGCACACTTTGCCTTTTGACCCAGAGAACTGCGTGAATTAGTTTTTTTTTTTTTGTTTCCCGAAAGCGATGTTAACACGATATCGTCTCCCGAGGGTTCGCCGTACATAAAACGGCCCCCGAACTTCCAAATGGACCGAATTCCGCAGACACACTCCCACATCTTATGGCAAGTGGAGGCCATTCAAGTCCGGGGTGGGGGGGGGGGGGGGGGGGGGGGGGGGACCGCAACAATGCTTAACAGTGTCGGCCCACAGTCGCGGGGGTGAATTAAAGCGTATGGCGCGCAGGAGTCAATGGAGAGCTTTCAAAGGGGGGCACAATGGAGGCCAGTGTGGGCTCTGGTGTCCTAAGGTCAGTTTTTAGACTCCACGGGCACGTCCTGTTCTTGTCCTTGCAAACACCACGTTCCAGAGAGATCATTTCCTCCAGCTGATTTTTCTCGAAATTCACTCAGTGGCACCCCAGGAGAATGTTTGAATAAAAATACAAATCTCAAGGACCCGTACCCAAAATAACCCAAACTGGACAGTAATTTTGCTCCTTTGTGGATGAATGCCAGCCAAGGTTGCTAGTTTGACAAAAATCCTACTCGGGTTTTCGCCTAAATGTGGCCTTAAAATGAGTTGCGTTGTAACTTTGCAGGGTCTCCGTGTGAAACGGGGCTGATGTGGATTCTCTCGCATCGACAAAGGAGTCCGATTAGTTCTCTGCTCTTGCTGGCGTCACCCACCCTTCCCCACTCCCACATCAGCACGCATCCGCCATGCAGCGCTGTAAACATGGCACTGAGATTTTTAATTTTTTTTTTGGTCTTAAGTCACGATTCGGAACATCTCCGCGCAGTAAACCGGTCCCGCAGTGAGACGGCTTAAACGTGACGGACGTCCTCATGGGAACCGAGGAGCTAGCTGTCCCCCCCTGAACTTTTCGTAATCGGCCGCGATCGGCTGTCGCTTCGGGCCGAGAGCGCCTCGCTGTTTAGCATGGGTCACGCCGCACCGGGACGAGAGAAACCCCGAGGGGGTGGGGGGGATTTCACGCCGAGGAGGATGCAGAGGAGCCATCGGCTTCAGCGCCCCTCGTGCTGTCAAGTTACACAATTCGAACGCACAACAATGGCCGGCGTGGTGGTTCGTGGCTGAGGCTCTCCTACTTAGCTGATATTTATATCGAAAGTCACGCGTGTGGTGTTTCGCACATATTTATGTGTGCGTTACAGACGGCCATTTTTAAACCGGGCAAGGGAGGCGGGGAGCAAAAAGAAAAGTAGCGAGTCACTCGCGCTCGCGAGGCCTCACAATGATCTCAAACACGTCTCCTCCCTGTTGGGATTGTGACTAATGCCTGCCGGCAGATGAACAACTGGCTCCGTGTGTGTGTGTGTGTGTGTGTGTGTGTGTGTGTGTGTGTGTGTGTGTGCGCGCGCGCGAGTGTAAACTAAACAGCTCCCATCTATCGTCTTCCCCTGCAGACGCCACATTTCCATGGCTAACAAACACTCCATGGCAACGGCGTTTCCAGGCGTCTGTTTAAGTGAGCGTGTGTGTGTGTGTGTGTCCGTCCGTGCGTGTGCGTTTTGCGGAGTCGGCGGCGACGCGACGGGGATGGGGTCTGCCGGAGGGGGTGACGTGATCCGACTTCCACACCTACAAAGGATGAGCTCACTCGAGATTTGCTCGTCCTTATAGTCATCCGTCAGCGGACCGTGTTTTACACTCAGCGGTCATCCCGCCGGGTTTCGTGTTGCGGAATCTTATTTCGGACAAGTTCGATGACGCTTCAAAATAAAAGGTTTTGAAACCGGATGGCAAGAAACTGCTAAAAACCGCGCCGCGTTGAACGCATCGTACGGAACGAGACGCAACAATTCAGGTTTTGGGGGGCCCTGATCGGATCATACTCGACTGCATTGGAAATACAGTCAAACCTCGGTTTTCGAACGTCTCTGTTCTCAACCAAATCGGTTTTTGACCAAAAATTTCACGTTTTTTTATGCCCCGGATGACGACGGAATTTCGGTTCTCGAACAAACTGAGCGCATTTGAATGCACCATTTGACTCCTCCCGCCTTCCTTACACGAGGAAGTGACGCTTCCTCGTGTATCGTTCCATTGTGCACAGACGTGTTCAATAAAGTTTTTTTTTAATTAAAAATAGCGTGGTTTCGGTTCTCGAACAATTCGGTTTTCGAACAGCCTTCTGGAACGGATTATGGTCGAAAACCGAGGTTTGACTGCATGTTGCTTCTGTGCTCTCGGAAAAAAAGATGAAGTATAAGGGTGTGTACCTCTAAGGGGCGTGGCCTAGTGAGTAACGTCGGGAGCTGGAGTCGAGTTGTGGGAGTCGACAGACGCTCCGTGTGATCATTCTCATATTTTATTTGTGTGTTTAAGGCCAGGGGTGTCAAACTCATTTTAGTCGAGGGCCAATTTGGAGTCACATCTTCCCTCGGAGGGCCGTTATGACAGCCAAACCACAAAATTATCACGTGTACAAAACAAATGAATAGATGACTAGTTTTGACATCAGTCAAGTCCATTATAATAGTTTGTTCAATTATCGTTCAAGTGAGCGTAAACTGGGTCACGCAATTATTTGCAAAATCTCAACGTTATTTATGACGTGACCATTTGACATTTCGGTCCAGATTTGAGCAAGTCGACACGCACGATTTGCTTTCGCGGGCCACATAAAATGACTTGGCGGGCCGGATCTGGCCCCCCCCGGGCCTTGAGTTTGACACCTGTGGTTTAAGCCTTTCCTTGACGGATATAAGAGCATGACGACAACCCCCTTGCCCTCCAACCCCCACCCCCAAGTGACAGCATTTCTCAGGCTCGCTCGCGACGACAATTCCGCCTCCCAACACAAAGCAAAACTAAAAACCTTGACCACTGTCCAACCTTCGGCAAGAGCGTCACATGGACCGCATACCGCTGTCAAAATGGAAACTCTCAGTTTAGCCATCCAAGCCCCCCCTCGTCGATGGGGGGGGGGGGGGGGCACTATATTTAGCGGCGGTCAAAGCGTGCCAATCGTCACATTGGATGTGAAAGCCTCGAGAGCAGAAGTAGCACCAATTGCAAAATACTCGGCGGCTTACCCGACATGGTGAGGTCCAGCCTGTGGATGAGCGAGCGCTTGGCCAGTTCCATGTCCGGACTCGGGTTGTCCAGAGCCTGGCGGCACCACACGACGGGGCTCAGCGCCTTCTGCAAGGGACTGTTGAGCTTGGCCTCGTACAGCCTTGAAAAGACAACAATCACACCAAAAGTGGGTTTAATACCGAGCCCAGCGTGGAAACAATCTGGCTTTGGTGGTATGGCTTCTGCGCAAGTCGGAGGATTATGATCGGCGGAAAAAAGAACTCCGCGGACGGAACATTTAAGATTTAATATAAGAGCGGCGGCACGGTGGGCGACTGGTTAGCACGTCCGCCTCACAGTGCAGAGGTACCGGGTTTCGATTCCGGCTCCGGCCTCCCTGTGTGGAGTTTGCATGTTCTCCCTGGGCCTGCGTGGGTTTTCTCTGGGTACTCCGGTTTTCTCCCACATTTCCAAAAACATGCATGGCAGGCTGATTGGACACCCAAAATTGTCCCGAGGTGTGAGTGTGAGCGCGGATAGTTGTTCGTTTCTGTGTGCCCTGCGATTGGCTGGCGATCGGTTCAGGGTGTCCCCCGCCTACTGCCCAAAGACGGCTGGGATAGGCTCCAGCAACCCCTGCGACCCTTGTGAGGATTAAGTGGATCGGAAAATGGATGGATATAAGAGCTGTGTCCCAAAAATAATCTACCCCCCCCCCCAAAAAAAAATCTGCCTTAAAGGTATTAATATTGTTCCATTTTGAGCTTTAGAGCGACGTTTCCACCAAGCGGTGTGATTTTTCACGGCCCGCGGCAAAAGCTTTTGAACTCATTCACTCCCAAAGACGTTTTTAAACGTCTTTTCAGACTTGGTCTAGAATTAGCTGGTACTGAATGAGCTCATTTTACCCCGCCCACACCTTTTGTCAACACATTTAAACTTAACAAAAAAACAAAACAAAAAAAAACTAAAAGTTCTTAAAACACACATTGATAGGATTCCTTTCCGTAACAAAACGATTTCACGTGGACAGTTTTGCAAATAAAATGCAAAGCCGTTCTTTCGTCACTCCCAGTTGAAGTTTAATATAAAACATAAAACTTTTTCTTCCGTTTCCTGGGCAACCTTCGCTACTTTGCGGAAATTCAAGGGATGATCCAGAATCCATCTAATTCCCAGATTACAGGGAGTGGATGGCAACAACCGGTTTAAATCTCTGATCGGATCAGACACAAAAACAAAACAGACTCCGACGATCCACTACGGATCTCACTAATAATGTAAACATCCTGTGATGCGATCCACAGGAAACATGTCCGTCAACATTCCTGAAGTTACATTCCCGAAAACTGGGAAGTCGCAATACATAATCTTCCATCAATTATATATACTTTCTGCTATCGAATAGTACACGATTTATTTGTTCTGCCTGTCACTAATAAATTGCTGGCATGGATAGATGACCACAGATACATTATTTGTCATAAATACATAATTTTCTGATCAATTAGGCGAAATGTGATCATTTGCGAATCACTGGGTTCTTCTTTTCTATTCTATTCTAATTGGTTCAGCCAAACGTGGTTTTTAAATATTCATCGTTGATTTCTATTTTGTTTTAATTCTCAGTTTTACAGTAAGCGAGCACGCTTTGCAACTTACGAGAAAAAACATACGAGTGAGCTTTCTTTTTCCTCAAAGTGATGTTATGTGATAGTCTCGCATTTCTTGACAGTAAAAGAATGACGACAAGAAACTAAGGAATACTTTAAATAAAAAAAGTGTATATTCGACATATGGGAGAAGTGAAACAAGAACAAAAATAAATTCTCGTCCTCTCACAAAGGTGAATTTATAAATGCACTTTTGGGAATAACCCTGCTTTAAATCTCCTCCTCAAGCGTCATCGAATTACATTTTTGGTCGCCAGTTCTGTTGTGAAGCTCCACCTACAGCGGCTGACTTGTGTTTGTTTGGCTGCGGGGAATTCGGAGTAGGAATGTAACCATGGCTGCCGGGCATAAAAAAAAAAAAAAAAAACTGCTACACTGCTGGAATGAGCCGCAACGTGCACGTGTAACCCAGCTGCGATTCTCATTCAACAAGTCACTTTGTGTTGCGTTCGTATTTTGTCTGCGCGTATGCCAACGTCATCTCACGCCAGTATTTCGATTCACCGTGTCGGTTTACGTAATTATCATTCTCATGGACTGAGAAAGGAGAAGTCCTTTTCAGTTTTGGTGTACTTTACGTTCGTCTTGACCTTTGCCCCGGTGTGCGAATATGAGAAAAGTACATTGATACTTTGCTGTCAAAAATCGAACAACGCTACGTATTTTCAGGACCGGTACTTTGGCGCAGTTCGGCAGATGATTCTGGTTGGAAGTAAACATTGCAGAGCAAAATGTTTACTTCCAACAACACCATTTTCTAGCCTGTCCAGTCTGGTAAACAGCAGCAGACAATTCCGGAACTAACAGACTTTTAACAGCTATTGCACGAAAGGGCATTTCAACCGGATGCCATTTTCTGTCGGTTAAATTCAAAAGTCGTTAAATCCGAGTCCATTAAATTCAGGTTCCACTGTACATAGCTACACAATCTATATGCAGCCATGGGGAAAAACATGTGACACCACCCGTGTTTCTTCAGATGCCTAGTACAATGAAAGGTGCAGTTTTTTTTTTTTTGGGGGGGGGACCAATATATTAACGATTAGAACATTTTCCAGAGGTTTTTAGGGCATTCTATGTTTTCTTTTGTGGCACTTTGTCACCTGATATACTTTGAGTGTCACCAGACATTAGAATGGTCAAGAAATGGACAAAAATATACATTTTTTTTCTCCATTGTTGCATAATAGGAGTACGCGTCTCTGCAATAAAACACGATTCGATAACATGGGCCACGATTCGATTCATGATGGGTAGATTTTTTTTAAAAAGTGGAACGATTTGATTTTGTTCAGTAACAGTTCCATACACTCACATCAAGTAAATCCACAACCGTAAACCTTTGCTTGATGATTGCTTTTAGCCTGCTTGATAGAAAAAAAAACTAAGTTTAAAAATCTCAAAGTGCCCTGGCATCTTTCCACTTTTCTGGATGGGGCCCCTCGGAAGAAAAAGTTAAAACACTCCCGATCTGCCACAAACAACAGGTTTCAGATCAATAGCGTCGGTTGCGTTTGGGGGGCTTCGGGCCCATGGTGCGTTCACGGACCGCCACCACCCGGCAGCTGTCATCCCCCACTCACCAGCTGTCGTCGTCTTCGTGCAGACAGTCCATGTCCTCCAAGTCCAAGACGTCCACCTGGTCCAGAATGGACGTCTCGCCGTCGTCGTCCGAGCACCGCGAGTTCCGGGCCGACCCGGACGTGGCAGCCGAGGCGCCATCGCTCTCGTACGGCCTCTTGAAACTGACGCCGTCGTAGGAGAGCCGCGGGCTCCGGCAGCGGCGGTTCTCCAACAGGTCGCCGTAGCCGAACCCCACCCCAGGGGCGAAGCCGACCATGTCGCCACCCGAGAGCAGCGCCGCTGCCGACGGCGACGATAAGGACTCGTAGCCGGCGCTGTGTGGTCTGTGGTGGGCCGACATCATCATGGAGCGACCCCGGAGCTGCTCGTTCTGCTTCTCGAGCTGCTTCACCAAATCCTGGAGCTTCCTCACCTCCAAGTCGGCGTTAATGTTCGAGTTGATGTCCTCCATGGTGGTTCCCTCGCTAACCCTCACTCAGCGCCCCCCGCCCTCCCCGGGGGAAGAAAAGGCGCTGGTCCGGGGCGGCTCGAGTTGCTCGTCGGTTCCTTGGAACTCCCGCCCCAGTCCGCGACGCCTTTCGTGTCCGCCGGATAGACGTCGTTCACCCGCGGTAATTGTTTGGCGGACTTAAGAAGCTTAACATTGTCTTGCGGGCTCGTCGCTCCTCGGCCATTTCCACAACACACGTCACAACGTTTGAGACAGGCTCTGGCAGCTGACGTCACCGCGGACGGGGGCGCGCACGTAAACCAACACCTATTTGCGCGTTCGCGACAGGGGGCAAAAAATACTCCTGTTGCGCAACTTTTTACTCTCCTCTCGATGGGTATTTTTTTGTTTTACATAAAATTATTTTGCGTGCGCGACATTTCAGTAAAAATGGGACATCTATAGCACAATTCCGCGAATATAAAACTAAATACGAAATACACGTTTTTTAATTTATACTCCACCTGCAATATTTTATCAGTATGGAATAAATTCAAGTGTATTGTGAAGTGCAAATTTGTTTTTACATATTTTCATACTGCTGTGCATTTAAAAAAAAGACATCTACTTGAGGGAGTCGTTTATTTGAAGAAATGCCACAAAAGTCATATAACTTCCACAAAAAAATTAAAAATACACCCGACTGGCCCTGATTTCCGAATGAACTCTACCATATTTTGCTTAAAAATAAAACAATGTTCAATGGGTGGGGGGTGGGGGGTGGGGGGGTGTTCATCCAAATATGTCAAAGGTCATTTTAGAGCTGTAGTTTTCAATAATGTGATATCCGTGGTGTTGGGTGCCCAGTTGTGTCGTGTCTCTCTCTCTGGGCGGGGGCCTTGAGACCCTCAGTTCGCATCCAACTCAAATATTGCCATGGATGAATTTGCTTTCATGACAGGGCTTGCGTTGCTTTGCAAAATTTTCGGTTTCTCTCGACCTTGGTCATTTTCCCCCAGAGAGAGCGGGGGGCAGAAAAAAATCGATCTGGCTGAGTCAATACAACGGAAGAGCGTGGCCATATAGTCTTAAAAAAAAAAATGCTCATGCCCATTTAGTTCTTGTCTCTAATACACGCGTGATGTCTGAGGTAGTCTTTGCGAGTGAAGCGTTTGTTGCACACGTCGCAGCTGAAGGGCCTCTCACCTGTGTGGGTCCTCATGTGTCTCTCCAGAATGGCTTTTTTGGTGAACCCTTTGGCGCAAAACAAACAAGGAATAGCCGGCTTGCGAGAATTGACTGCACTGACCACACTCACTGGGTTGGTTTTCTTGTTTTTCCTGGTGACCCTCTTGTCGTTTGCGTGCGTGCCCATGTGTCTCTTCAGATGGTAGCTTCGAGCAAACGCGTAGCCGCACAAGGCGCACACGAAAGGCTTGACGCCCGTGTGAGTGTTAATGTGTCTGTTCAGGCTGGCCTTTAAGGGGAAGGGTTTCTCACAAAAGGGGCAGCTGAAGTGCGCGCCGGCAGGATTCTGGCCCGTCCTCACGTGTGGTCGCAGGCTTCTCATTTTGCCAGACGCTTCGCCGCACTGCGAGGAGCTCAAAGGTTTGCCGTTTGCGGGATGCGGCGCGTAACATTCGGAGTTTGACAAAGGTACTGCGGGGGCTTCGGTCTTGGGAAAAAACGTGGCGTCCACGACTGGTCGCAGAGCAATTTTGTCCGATTCTTCGCAATGCTCGCCATCAGCTTCAGCGTGACTTAACTTCTCCTCCACACTTGGAGTGTGCTGAAACTGTGAGGACGGACCTTTGTCCTCTTCAGTCTTCAAAGAGATTGTGTTGATCCCAACGTTCATCGTCTTGTGGGGTGGAAGCTGCTCCCCATCCTGACAGCTCTGAATGTCCTCTTCTTCGATTTTAGTGAGGCTTTTGATCTGGAGGCACTCCTCTTCCCGCTGCTGCGGGACTTCTGGACTCTCCACCAACCCCTGCTGCACATCTGCGAGGAAATACAGACAGGTTTTGGAAAAGTGACAACTTAAGCTAGAAGTACAAAAATAATGTCAAATGTCAAACAAAACCAGCAGCATATTGGGCTGCAGCAATCGGGTGTTTTAGAGGTGCAAAAATTAATCAACAACTAAATTATTATTTTTTGATATTCGAGTAATCATTTAAACACCTTTTTAAATTTAAAATTGTCTTTGCAATTTCAGGTTCTCAACAGTAAATCTGATTTCTTATTCCTGCACGAAAACCAAATTTAAAAGAATATATTTTTGGAAAGCAATCAACATTTGTGCACGTTAATTTCTATGGGCCCCTAACCCAAGTTAATTCCCAAAACGGGAACCTTCATAAATGTGTCATAAGAAATTCATATATTAATATTTTGTTTCACTTCCACTGCGTCAAATCTTTTCAACAACTTCAGACCTAACCATAGACATAAAGTTTTTCATTATTTCTTATATATTTTTTTATGTTTTATGCCTTTTTTTTTGTCAAAGGAAGCCCTGATTTTTTTTAAATGAGAAAACACAAAATATGCCATATTTTCAAAAATAAGATGTGAAGTGGAATATTTGGGATGAGGTTATTGCAGCCTAGATGAGGTCAATATTTGATCACAAAATTGAGGAATTTTTATTTTGAGGCATTTGTTTATTTTCTACGGGGCCCCTAAGGAAGGAAAAAAATGCGTAATTTATCTCGCGAATTGGGAAGTCAATTTACAAATCACCGAAAGCCTCCTAATTCCTTAAAATGAGTAGAAACAAGTCAACAAACCTCCGTGGAAACTACGAGACTCCAAAATGGCCTCCGGTAGTTGTTCGATTTTTCGTTCTTTCTCCACATTTGTTCGACGAAGTTCTTCTTCATACTCTAATATTGTCGTTTCAAAAAGTTCATATATTGCCTGCATGGCAACGTTTAGTCGCTCCTTCATTACCTCTCTCAGCATTGTGACTTTACACATGTTGACACAATCGCGCAAATGTGAACGCCTCCCTTGCTTACGTTGTCGATTCGTTTGCCGCTCGCAAGCTAATTTCAACAACTCTATCAGCACACTCGCGACGAAAGCGGTTCAGAAATGGATGGGGGGGGGTTCGCTTTGGCGAGAATTATCTCAATAATCAGGCGGCGCGGCTATTTTTTCTTTATCACTTATTGGACGAGCGTGAAGCTAAGTGAGCAACACAAAGACACGTATTTCTTCTTCACTCGCTGTTTTGCAGTAGCTAAGACCCACCACGGTACACTGCTGCCATCCTGTGGAGAGTCGTGCTTATTACACTCATCGGTGATTTTTTTTTTTTTTATATATACAGTAATCCCTCGTTTATCACGGTTAATGGGGGACCAAAATCACCCGCGATAAACGAAAATACGCGAAGTAGCGACCAATTAACAAACGGTCCGCGACAAGCTGCGAAAGTCAGCAAAAACAACAGCGAGTCACATAGAGCAACATATACAGTACTGTACTGTACTCCATGTATATGGATTAAAATTTTTTTTTTTTTAAAGAATATGTTTGAAAAAATCTGCGATGCACTGAAGCCACGATAAACGAACTGCGAAATAGCAAGGGATCATGGTAACGCGTATATTTGTCAGGTTTGTGTCTGGAACGTTCCCTGGTTGCTGTCAGGTTTTATACTTTTGCCTTACTCGTCTAAAATGTTTGTTTCGGCCATTTTATTTTCAGTCGTCTTGTTCTTTTGACAAATAGTATCTGAATTTTCACCAGACCATCTTTTATGCTGTATTAGTCTCCTTTTTTCTACATTTTGGTAATTTTTTTCATTTGTATTTTCTTTTTTTTTTGGTCCGTGTAACCCAAATTGGTGCACCGCTATCACTAACCTATGCTAACGCAGTAGGGAAGGCAAGATTTCAGTTACTGGCATAAATAAGGCCATAAACAAACAAATGAAAAACAGTCAAGTGAGCATAAACAGAGGACCTCTCAAGGTCATTTATTTAATCTTTACATATCCGGGTAAGGCGACTGACAGCATTTCCGATTGGCGACCTGGCTGCTGACGACAAAACTAGGATCAAGCAAAATAAACATACCCAAACCGTACAGTTGATACAGACACATAACGCATGACGTCATAGCACATGATGACTAAAAGGTTCAATGAAAAACCGGAGCAGCCATCGTGGACAGTAGGGTTTTGTTTTTGTTTTTTTAGACCATTATAAGACGAATATTCAGTCTGAGTACGCGCCAATACAGAGCGCCGACACATTTAGTACATTAGATATTACAAAAATATCCTTGAACACAATGACGACAAATTGTGAACAAAGACGTTACTTTCGGCAAGCAAATGATGGTTTGCGGGTGTGTCAAAACTGCTGTAGGAAAGCGCCAAATACCGCCAAGTATAAGACAACTTATTCGCTATATTTTTTATTTACGTTTAAGTGCCGATTCGCCTCCGTCTAGCCAATACCTTCCAAAAATGCTGTCCATCCCCTAATGTACAGTATCCCTCAGTTACTTTTTAAACAATGATATTCGGGTGAAGTGAGGTGAAGATCAACCAATAGTGGAGGCTTGGGGAATGGAGAGTGCGGGTGGTGGTATGCTTGGTGAGCAACGATGAGCAATAGAAGTGCCAGAAGAACATTTTCATAGAAAGTAAGTTGAAAATGCTTGATAGCTTCTTTTTTTTTTTCTACCTCAAGTAGACAAACTGCGATCTTGTTCCATAGTCACTTCATTAGCGGCGGGCCGTCCTGCATCTTCATTAGTGCTTTTGTTGTCCCCGGAGCATTTGTGATTTTTAATCCTGTACTTAAAACAGAATCTTTTAAGACACAAGCTGCACTGGAAAGGTTTTTCCCCGGTGTGTATTCTCATATGCTTTGGGATGTACGATTTGTCCATAAAACTTTTGGCACAAATTGGACACCTGATCGGTTTCTTGCTGCGTTTTTTCACACGTTTGTTTGACCGGACAGGTTTCTCAGCGGCGTGCGTGGCGTTCTCTGACCGTGCGGGATTCTCGACCGCGTGCGTTGCGTTCTCTGACCATGCAGGATTCTCGACGGCGCATGCGTTGGCTCTCTGACCGCGCAGGATTTTCGACCATATGTCCGTTGCGCTCTCTGAGCGCGCAGGATTTTCGACGGCGTGCGTTGTCATGTGCCTTGCGAAATCCGATCTTTTGAGAAAACTGTGACCGCAAACCGGACAATTCCAGCCGGTGTGTATCATCGTGTGCCTGCTCAAATATTCCTTCAAACTGAATCTTTTGTCACAGAACGGGCAGGGGTACGGTTTCTCTCCCGTGTGCTGCGCCATGTGTCTTTTCAAACCGCCCCTCGTCGCAAACGTTTTCTTGCATTCGCAGCAGTGTCTGTTCTCGTCGGCGTTCAAAGAGTCTCCCGTCGGGTTTTCGCCACGTCGTCGGAGGTCCGAGTCCGGCGCGGCGCTCGCCTGGGAACTTTCCACACAAGCGGAGCCGCTAGCTCCGTGCGCCTTGAAGGGGAATCTTTCGCCGCTCAATGAGGAAGCGAAATCTTGCTCCCTTTCGGAATCCGAGGTATCATCCACGTCTGATCCGGGAGCCTCGGCCGTCATCCCCCCCGCTTGAAGATGCTCTCCATCCCAACCGCTCTGCAGTGCTGCGGTCATGTCGGGGGGCTCGTCCAGGTTTGCCACCACGTCTGCTGCGTGTCTGCGCCATCTAAGGGAGAGCAAAATATGATGAGCAAACGGCATCGGTTTCACGAGAAGAAATTCGTTGGAAGAAACTAAGCCGCCATGTTTGCGTGGTTCCATATAAAAAAATAAAATTAAAAAAATGCATATAAGGTTCATGGAGGTCTCATACAGGTGTCGAACCCAAGGCCCCGCAGGCCAAATCCGGCCCTTCAGGTCATTCTATATTTCTACTATGACGATGCAGCTTTCTTCTGAAGCCAGACTTCGGAGTTGTTGAACGACATCTCGATGTCAATTCCAGGAAGTCAAAGCGGAAATTCTCAACTTTTGTCGCATATTCATCTTTTGATCATGAATTCCAAATGGAAGCTTCAAAGCTGGAGCCTATCCCAGCATTCGGGCAGTAGGCGGGGGAACCCTGAATTGGTTGCCAACCAATCGCAGGGCACACAGAGACGAACAATCATCCACGCTCACACTCATACCTAGGGACATTTAGAGTGCCCAACGAGCCTGCCATGCATGTTTTTGGAATGTGGGAGGAAACCGGAGCACCCGGAGAAACCCACGCAAGCCCGGGGAGAACATTTTGATGCACTGTGAAGCCGATGAACTTCCAAATGTCTTCAGTGTACAACAAAAAAATCAAAGGAATTTGCCCTTGCTGTTCCAAAACTTTTGAAGGGGACTGTATAAAATAGTTAAAAAAATGTAATCCGGTGGAGTGGGCTCTCTCACCACCACTTTTGCCCTTTTGACTTCTTTGAAGGTCGTCCATGAAAATCACAAATGCGACACATTTGACGGAACAGACAAGAGAGTGAATGGGCTCAAATTGACGACAATGTTTTTGTGCGGCTCCTACGCAGCGACATTTGCGTCACGAATGTTGGAAAGCCAATGCAGGATGTTAAATGCCAAGAATAAAATGTCACTGATTTTTCTTTTTTTTTTTTTTTGTATCTGGCCCACCGAGCATATACATGATCACAAGTCCCATCATCGCTCTTATTACATAAATTTCACCTTCTGTTCCAACAACATATTAAATCGTTATTATTTTTAATTGACCTCACTCGATAATTTGTCGAATTTATTTTTGAACACCGTTAAATCGGCGTGTCATTCGCACCGTGCCCCCATCGCCCCCTCAAATCCGCTTCTTATGGCGAGATGCACGCCCCCTATCGGTTCCCACGGGTATTGCCGCATGTCAAATCACCTTGAAACTTCTTTCTAGTCCCCAAAGCGTCTTCGCCGTCGTCGCTGTGACGGCCGTCCGAAGAGTTCGCCGTCGCGTCGTCCGTGTCCGCTTCGGAGGGCACGTCGTCGCCGACTTCTCGCGTCGCCGGCCGTTGACTCGGGTCGCTGGCTCGCAAAGCCGCCTCGCCCACGTGCGAGCTCAAGTGAGACAGCAGCAGCCCCCGATACGAGAACCTCCGACTACAAACCGAGCACTGAAAAGGTTTCTGGCCAAAGTGTTGCTTCTCGTGTCTCAGCATATTCTGCTTGAAGGAGAAGCTTTGCCCGCACACCGAGCAAGTAAACGGTTTCTCCCCGGTATGGATGACCATGTGCGCCACCAATAAGCGTTGGAGGGACACTTTTTCTCGCACTGAAGGCATTGATGGCTGCTAGCGTCGGCGCTCTCCGACGGTTCCTGGCTGCGGTTGGGATCCGATTGCTGCGCTTGCGATGATCTCTCGGCGTCAGCTCCCGTCGCCGGCGCTTCCTCCCTTGCATGTTTGCTCATGTGTCGCCTCACGTGATGCTTCAAGAAGAATCTTTTAGGACAAACCGGGCAAGCAAAGGGTTTGTCTCTCGTGTGCGTGTCCAACCCGCTTTGGTCGACGCCGCCGTCCGTCTTGCGAGCTTCGGCGTTCTTATTTGTCTCCGAGGGTTCCGTCGGTGATCCTTCGCCGCGCTTTTCACCGTCTCTCTTCGCCAAATGCTTCAAGGAGGATCTTTTATCGGAGCAAGCGAGAGGTTTGTCTCCCGCGTGCGCGAGCACGTGATTTCTCAAACCTTTCCGGCTGTCAAACGTTTGCTCACATCGAGAGCACCGAATATCCTCGTCGTCATTGCGGTGAGTCGTATTACCTTGGCGGTCCTTACGAGTCCCTCGCTCGTCATCGCTGTGAGCGGTGCCAGAGGAGTGCGACGTTATGTCATCGACATCCGACAACGGAGCAAAGAGGCTGTCCGGTTCCGATTGGAGATCTTCACAGGGAGGACCATCCGCTTTGGGTTTGCTCTCCCCGCGTGGGGTGCGCTGCGATAGCTCGGGAAGCTTCTCCGCGCCCTGACCGCCCCACGCGTCCTCCGCTTCCTTTTTGATGCGCGGGTCCCGCCGCTGCTCAGAGGGAGCCTCTTGGCGACTCTGTTGCTGCACGGCTGCGCCACACAAAGGGGAAGGCAAACACGATTAAAACTTCAGTCGATTTAGTTTTATCTTAGTTTTATTCCGTGAGTTTTTTTTTCTTTCCTCTCGCCCAACTACAAAGTCGTAGACACGAGTGGGCTCACAGCGATATGGCAACATAAGATCCTGTGTATTGCATCAACATACTTTTTTTTTTCTTCCCCAAACATTTGGTGACCCCAGCTTTAAATTCCATACATATTACAGCGTTCTCAATTAACAGATTTAAAAAAAAATAAAATTTAACAGTCAATATTTTTAGTTTTGCCCCCGAAATCATCATTGACCTTTTCACAGCATTTCTTTCAACCAGGGGTCACCAACATGGTCGCCCTCAAGGACCACGTGAGCTTGTTCTAAAAAAAAAATAGCTCACCAGTCAAATGTAATCACTGTCAGCGATTTATTGACATAAAGCATTGGATGTTGATATTTAGCGGTTTCCTAATTACTTCCGAGATGAGTGGCTTTGCATAAATGTAGTTTGATTATTATGAATGTATCTGATCATGTTTTTTTATTGAGTGACAGGAATACACCCTTGACAATTTTTTATCCTCTTACCCGCATTTACAAAATGAAAAATGAATGACTTTCAAAACCATTTACTATCCTAAAGTGATAATGATGTCACCGTAAACTTAGTTCAGGGAAATGCGTTAATATTTTTGAAATGTTGCTAACATACCTAAAGTCGCATTAACGAGTAGCCAAGAAATCAAGTGTCCGTTTTAAACCTCAACTTAGCAGACAGCGCCCCAGCAAATAAGCACAAATTAGGCCCGGCCACAAAAGGGGGAACCTTCACCTTCGAAAGGCTAAGAAACACTCTCGTACACACTCACACCTTCGTCGCGCAGCCATTCTTAATTTTTGTCTTGCATAACTCGACATGATCAGGTTGACAAGACAAGATGACCGCTTGTAAAAAATAAATAAAAAAAATAATCAAACCTTTGTGTAGTCGAACGCGAAGGTCGGCAACGGTGGCGACCAGTTCGTGTTCTCGTCGTTCGTTCTCCTCCTTATTTCGATACAGTTTCTCTTCGTAGTCTGCGATAGTTCTCTCAAACAGTTCAAATATTTCTTCGGCGGCCACGTTCAGTCGCTCCTTCATGAATTCTCTCAACATTTTGACTTTACACGTCCACGCAATAATCGCGCGAGCTATTGCTAACCTCGGCCTGCGCTAGCTCCTTCTTCTTCTTTAACTTTTTTTTACTTCTTGTTTATTGACAGGCCGCATCTGGTAATCGAGGCGCATTACCGCCACCTGCTGTGCTGGAGTATGAACGGCGCTATTTCATGGATTTTCATGCTACGTCAGACTCTCATTTAAATAACAAATTAAACGTTTTCAATTCTATGCAATACTGTGCCGTGTTGAAGCATCAAATTGTTTTCAATCTTTCCAATGGGAACCACCATTTTTTTGTCCAGGCCGTAAACGTTTCGAGCTACTTTTGTCAGATTCAAGTTTCTGTGACCGCTGTGGGTTTTTTCTTTCGTTCACGGATGATGCGTATAAACCAAAGATACAAGTCACAGATCTCAGAAAATTCTAGTGTGTGTGCCTTAAAAACCATGCATGGTACATTTCAGACCAAATATTTTGGTCATTGACATGAGTAGGTCGCACAATCCCAACAGGAAATGGAAAAAGAGGAAGGTGAAGAGTTTTTTAAGCAAGTACTTTTTATTTGATCTTAAGGCAACAATCAATACATTAACAATTTCCATTCAATGAGAAATATGACGTGTTTTTTTTTTCCAATTCATACAGAATATCTGGTGGGGGTAGCGGTACACTTAGCGGACTTCAGTCAAGGTCGTGTCATTGGGGTTCCTCAGCACAGTAGCTTAGTACAACTTTGTGATGTTGCCGTGGTGAGTGCTGAAAAGACAACCGTAATTTAACAGCTTTAATAGTCGATAGCTAAACTGTCTTTCATATTCATTCATCGTTCATTTGCCGTTATTTGAGCGTAAGGTTAACTTATGAGACCAAAACATTGCTGTATAATAAGTTTGTCACTATGGATGGATGGAAATTAATGTATTGCTTGTGAATGTTCAAAAATTCAATGTTGCCCGGGAAATAAATAATCGTGAAATTAAATCGCAATTTTGAGGAGGGGGAGAAAAAAAAAATCACAACCGGATTATTTTTTGAAAGCGTTCGGCCCTACTTCGTACAATTAGACATATATCGCCACTGTTGCCAAGGCGATGTGTGTTATCGCTCTCAAGAGTCCTTAATTGTCTCCAAAAGGTTCTTCGGCTTGGTCGCTGTGCTCCGTGTCGGACGACTGTGACATGACGTCGTCCAAATCCGAGAGTGGCGCAAAATTGTCTGCCGGTTCGCCGTCGGCTTCTGCTGTCATGAGTTGACTCGAGCTGCTGGAAGCCAAAGGATTCTCCTCCGCGTGCTTTCTCATGTGCACGATGAGGCACTCTAAATCTACGAATCGGTTTGCACAAACCGAACAGGTGAACGACTTCTCCCCGGCGTGCGTCCTCATGTGCTTTCTGAACTGCGATCGGCGGGAATAAGTTTTGTTGCAGAACGAGCACCTGAAAATGTTCTCTCCCGTGTGCAGGCTCATGTGTATTCTGAGATACGAGCGACTGGAGAATCCTTTCGAGCAGACGGAACACGTGAAGGGCTTCTCCGTCGCGTGTATTCTCATGTGTTGTCGGAGATAGGATTTATGGGAGAAGGTTTTCGCGCACACCGCACACGCGAACGGCTTCTCCGACGTGTGCGTGCTCAGGTGCAGCGTGAGGTAATTGCTACACGAGAAGCTTTTGCCACAAAGAGAACACATGAAAGGTTTCTCGGACGTGTGTATCCGCTTGTGCCGTTTCATTTCAAACTCCACGTAGAATCGTTTGGCGCAAACGGAGCAAGAGTACGGTTTCTCCCCGGTGTGTATGGCCATGTGTCTCTTCATGTTCTGCTTGATGGAGAACCGCTTGTCGCATATGGGGCAGGCGAAGGGTTTCTCTCCGGTGTGCGTGAGCATGTGAGTTTTCAAACTTCCTTTGTTGGCGACCGTTTTATCACATAGAGAACAGTTAAATTGTTTGCTGTCGGCGGGATGCGCCACGTCACCTTCGGAATTCTTTAGAGTCTCCGACGGTTCTTTGGGATCGTCGCTGTGGTCGGCGTCGGACGATTGCGACATCATGTCTTCCATATCCGACAGTGGGGCGAAGTTGTTCGCTCGCGAGCGGAGGTCTTCGCCGGGTTCTCCGTCCGCTTCCGTCGGCACGTGTTGACTTGAGCTGCTGGAGGTGGAAGGTTTCTCCGACACATGCCTTTTCATGTGCATTCGAAAATGCGAGCTGCGGGAGAAACTTTTGTCGCAGACGGAACACGTGAAAGGCTTCTCGGACGTGTGCGTCAGCGTGTGTCTCTTCATTTCAAACTTATCGTAGAATCGTTTGTCGCAAAAGCCGCAGGAATGGGGTTTCTCCCCCGTGTGTATCGCCGTGTGTCTCCTCATATTCTGCTTGAAGGAGAATCGTTTGTCGCAAACCGAGCAAGCGAAAGGTTTCTCCCCGGTGTGCGTCACCATGTGATTTCGTAGAACGCTTTTGTTGGTAAACGTTTTGCCACACCCGGAGCAAATGTACAGTTTGGTTTCAGCGTGATAAGTCAGATCGCCGTCAGACTTTTTCTTTTGCATTTTCAGAGGTTCTTTGGCGTCGTCGCTGTGATCGGTCTCGGAGGTCTGCGACAACACGTAGTCCATATCTGAGAGCGGCGCGTCGTCGTCGTCGTCTGCTTCTGCTATGTTTTGACTTGTGCTGCCGGACGTCAAAGCTTTCTCCATCGCGTGAGTTGTCACGTGCTCCTTCATGGCGGCCTCGTCTCGGAATCTTTTCTCGCAAACGGAGCAGGGGTAGAAAGCTTTCTCCCCCTCGTGCACGCTCATGTGTCTCTTCATGTGATGCTTCAAGGAGAATCTTTTATCACAAACTGCGCAGATGAAAGGTTTCTCCCCGGTGTGCGTGACCATGTGGTTTTTCAAAACGCTTTTGTTGGTAAACGTTTTCCCACATTCGGAGCAGTCAAAGTGTTTGCCGTCGCTGTGATGCGGTCCCTTTGATTTCTTTTTAGTCTTCAAAGGTTCTTTGTCGTCATCGCTGTGATCCGTGTCGGATGAGTGTGACATCACGTCGTCCATATCCGAGAGTGGAGTCCAGTGTTGACTTGACGCCTCCTCACTTGGATTGTGAGGAAGCTGCGAGGACTGACCTTCATCATTTTCACTCTTAACGTGGATGCCGGTCCATGTGAACTCTGTCACCTCAGCCTCCTTCGGCCCTGGGAGCTTCTCCGCGGCCTGACTGCTCCACACGTCCTCCTCTTCCTCTTTAATGTGGGGGGGCTTTGCTGGATCTTCCCGCTTTTGAGAGGGAACCTCTTCTGGACGCTCCACCGGCTGCACATCTGCATTATACAAAGTACAGCAGTGAGCGTGTCTTGATTAAAAAATAATTCAGGGAATAAATATAGGGCTGAACAACTGATCAAATTCATATTAACATTGCACTAATAATTAGCGTATCTGATGACAATATGTAAATAGTTAGAGGAGTTGAAACCTCGCGAGATCTTGAAACGCGATTGGTCGCATCCAATATGGCGGCCCATTTTAAACTCGGCATTTGTGCGGTTAATCATCAACAGTCTCACCTTTAAACAAGACTTATTGTTAACACAACAACGATGATATAACTCGTTACGAATGTTCGTTTGAGGACATTTCAAAGAAGTAAACAAACCTGCTTTTAGCAACACAACATGAGGCTTGGAAACATCGTCCCATCGTCGTAGCTCGTTCCCGTCTTTGCTTCGACAAAGTTGCTCCTCGTACTCCGCTATGGTTCTCTCAAACAGTTGGATTATCTCCTCGACGGCCACGTTCAGTCGCTGCTTCACCAACGTTCGCAGCATTTTCACTTTGCACATTTTTTGACACGATGACGTTAGCGACGTCTCGCTAACCTCCGCGTCTCTCTGTTAGCAAGCTAAGCTAATTCGGACAATTCCAAAGTTCGCTTTGACGAAACCCATCAAGAAGCGTTGGCATTTTAAATGTTTGCCTGTATGGGTATAGAAGCATTAAGTAAATGAAGGCAAAAGAGAGCTTTCGCGGTGGATTTTACAACGACATCCGGCTAACTTAATCCCTTTTCTTCTTTCTCTACTTCGTGAGTTGATTTAGAAGTGGCAAACGACATTTGGATGCATTACCGCCACCTTCAGAACGAGGACTGTAGCGCAGGCTGATTTTATTCATAGCCTCTGTTTCACTTTTTTTTTATAATAGAATACAAAATATAGCATCTAATAAAAGTGACTCCATCTTTACATTTCTACAAATACTTAATTATCTCTTTCCACGGGACAACGCTGAAGAATTGACCCCTTTGCTACAATGTGAAAAAGTTAATGGACTTATGTGTAAAGGTAAAACTAGTCATTTGGTTTGGAACTCCTTGTCATTTGTCAGATGCGTGATGCAACAACAACTTCAGATATGTCGTCGCTGAAGTGAAATGAAAAAAAAAACTGGAGCAATGCCAGTCTTTTATCCGTTTATTGAATTAGACGAAAAGTCAAACGCAAAGACAAAACAAAAACACATTTACAAGGAGCTGCTGTAGGGCATCACTCGTGCCCAGAGGCTTCCGCAGCCAACCTGACTTCAGCCCCTGATGTCCGTCACTTAGCCACACCCCTTAAAGACACACACCCAACACACGCAAACGCCATACAGTACATACAGCAATTACACTTCTTAAAACTGGAGTCGCTGGACTCTAAATTCCTATTATGTTTTGATAATAAAACACTATTTAATTGACCGCAAACAGGATGTACGTGTACAATTGTTATTTTTTAAAATGTTTTCTTTTACCATTTCAGGGTTTCAGGCTGCCCATAAATGGTGTCATTTTGCCCAAAAAAATTGAGACAGTGCATTTCATCTACTCATGCATGTGCAATCACTAAATTGAATGAATTATTTTTTTTTTTTTTTTTTTTTTACGGTCACAACCATCACGGCTCACCTGTTTGCTTGATTTTGTCATGTGACATTTTCAGTCAAAAGCAAGCAGCAAAACAACCGACCCCCGAAATGAATTAAAAAACACAACAACAAAAAACAGGTGGGTTTTGTTGCTTAATTTATATTCCTCAAAGGCAATATTAATTAATTAATTGAATTAGTGGAACGGCTTGAAACATTTATTTTATTTTTTTTAAAGTCTCTTCTTCCCCTTAAAGTATGGCATTCTATCTCATCTTTAGAGGTTCTTCAGTGTCCGTGTGATCAGCGTCAGAAGCGTCTGACATCACATCATCCAAATCGGAGAGTGGAGCCACGCTCTCGTCTGCTTGCTCTCCTCCCGCTTCTCCCGTCAAGCCGCTCGAGGCCGCAGGCTCCTTTGAATTGTGTTGTTTCAAGTGTTTCCTCAGATAAGCGCGACTCGACAAACTTTTATCACATACCGGGCACGTAAACTGTTTCTTCCCGCTGTGCGTTATCATGTGTTGTTTGAGGTGTGACCTGTGAGAATAACTTTTGGCACAGAGTGAGCAATGAAAAGGTCTCTCCCCAGTGTGAGTTACCATGTGTTGTCTGAGGCATGAGCTCTGGGAGAAACTTTTGGAGCAAACCGGGCATGGGAATGGTTTCTCCCCAGTGTGCATTCTCATGTGAACCCCAAGGTAAGACCTGTGAGAGAAACTTTTCGAACAAACTGAACAAGTAAAAGCCTTCTCCCGGGTGTGCGTCACCATGTGAATTTTCAGATACGACCTGTGTGAGAAACCTCGGCCGCAAACTGAACACGTGAACGGTTTCTCGCCGGTGTGTCTTTTCATGTGTTGCCTGAGGTAGGACTTGTGAGAGAAACTTTTAGCGCACACGGAACACAGGAAATGTTTCTCGACGGCATGCGTGCCCCTGTGTTTTTTCATTTCACACTCGTTGGGGAACGCCGTGCCGCAGACCGGACAGGAGTAGTGTTTTTCAGCCGCGTGCATCGCCGCGTGTCTCGTCATACTGCGCTTAGCGGTGAATCTTTTGTCGCAAATTGAGCAAGCGAAAGGTTTCTCCCCGCTGTGCTTTATCATGTGCGCTTTTAAATGACTCTGATAGGCGTATTTTTTCCCACATACGGGGCAGTAAAAGTGATTGTCATCATCGTCGTGCGTCACATCCCCTTTCGGCTTTTTTGCAGCCGCCGGAGATTCGTTGCTGTCGTCACTGTGATCGCAGTCCGAAGAGTTTGACGTTGTGTCGTCTGATTTTGAGCGTTGCTTTTCACACAGTTCTCCGTCGGCTTCTGTTGTCATGTGTTGACTGGAGCCGCTGGAACCCAAAATTTTCTCCCCGGTGTGTGTTTTCAGATGTATTCTGAGTTTCGACATGTGGAAAAACCTTTGCGCGCAAAATGAACAGGAAAAAGCATTCTTGGCGCTGTGCGTGCTCATGTGTCTTCTCAGTTCAAACTTACTTAAGAATCTCTTCTCGCAAGCGGAACAAGAAAAGGGTTTCTCTCCCGTGTGAATTGCCACGTGTCGGCTCAGGTTCTGCTTGAAGGTGAAGCTTTTACCGCAAACGGAGCAAGCAAAAGGTTTCTCTCCACTGTGCGTTCTCATGTGCGTTTTCAAAGCACTTTTGTAGGCAAACGTTCGGCCACATTGAGAGCAGCTCAAGTGGCTTTTGTCACCGTCACCGGGGCGTTCACCTTTAGACTTCTTCGTCTTGGTCTTCGGCAATTCTCCATCAGCTTGACTTGAGCTGCTGCCTCTGCTCTCCTCGCTTTGACTGCGATGAGGCTGCGAGGAATGACCTTTGTCCTCCTCACTCTTTGTGTGGACACCGGTCCAGGTGAATGCAATGACGTCAGCCTCCTCCTCTTCCTCTTTAATGTGGGGTGGCTGTCCTGGCACCTCCTGCTTCACGGTGGAGTTGCACTGCTGCTCAAAGGGAGCGTTTTCTTGCTTCATGTCTGCATGACACCAGGAAAGCACACCAGGGTGTCAGTGTATCTGTTCACACAAAGCTGGTTTCCCTACTCCAAATGACGGCACTCAGGCTCAGCGAAATCCCTCATAGCTGCTGACCTTAAAAGGACCCTAAAAGTATATTAACATGTCCACTGAGGCAGAAATGATTCATGGAATAACTCAATTAACATTGAACAAAAGAAACACATTCATACACTGACGCTCGGTAAACAAACACGTATGCCAACGACCATTTATCGAATCATAAAAACTTTTGTGTTCCATTTTTTCCTCAGCGAACAAAAAGTCAATGCATTAATTCTCGTTGACGGGCCGACTATCGACTGAAAATATCATCACATCAAGGGAATATTTTTACATTCGCTGTTGATACATATGCATGTATTCTACGAACCACCTTCAGTAGTTTTACAGCCTATTCCAATTTTTTTCTACGACAGGAGGTGAGTGGATCCCAGTCGGTCGCAGCCCCACTTTGCTAGACCACCTGATTGGTTACCCCGCCAAACGGCGGCTCATTTAAACATAGTTAATAACCAACTTTTGACTTTTGTCAACAGCTACTGATCCGTCGAGTAACAATGAAGATCGCGATGCACACCCCGAGTGTTAAATAAAGAATTATACGAACCTACTTTGTGTAGTTGAAGACGAGGCTTGGGGAAAAGCGTGCAGAGGTTTTCTCCTTCGCACGGTGCTGTCGTTCTCTCAAACTACAAATAACTCTTGAACGTTTCGGTTCCCACCTTTGGTTAGCTTTTTTTTCACGCACTCACACCCGCTCTCCGCTTAGCTTAACACGCTAAGCTAACGCATAAAAACTCCACATGAGATTCACCTCCGCGAGAAACGGCGAGTGTTTGTCTAAAACACGCCCGACTCGTGTGCTAATAGAAGCCCTGTAACTAAAATAAACAGCTTGACTTTTAGCTTAGCGACGCGAACGTCCCCTTTTTTTTTTCTTCCCAATATTATTTGACGGATGGCAAACAGCTTTTCGGTGTATTACCGCCCCCTACAGTAAGGAGGAACGCTTCACATCTATTTTTGTGTCCAGACGTACTGTATTCCAACAACATCGCTTGTTTGTGTGAGGTCGCTCAACGAAAACTCGAGCTTTTGGGAAAAACGTTGAATATCCCCGCCCGTTGGACCGAAAATGTTGTACCGGGCCACAAATGAAAGGAAAGAAAAAAACTTACTTGAGTCAAGGAAGCCTCCAAAATGCATTCATCAGCCAAATATAAGTCATACTTGGGTGGCTAACCGCATTGCTAAGGCTAACGCCATTCAATATTGGTGTGAAAAAAAAAACATTGGAGTTGCGTTTATTTTTTTAAGCATTGCATAATAACCCCTGGTCAGCAGAGCTCCATCCCACCTTTCAGTGTGAATGTAATTGTAGCTGCTCGCAAAGGTTATCTTCTTAGTTCAAAAAGACTTGACCAGTCATCCAATGTTCCACAACTTTTATTGTCCACCCGTGCATCATTAATGAACATTTTTGTTTTTTTTGTACACAGCGTACAACAATACTTAGATGCATCACAATAACATAAAACATGAATATTTACCGTTTACAGTTTGGCCTTCCAGACTGTAATTCGGGACTAGTGTAAAGAAATCAAAGCTGTTGCCATATGCACCTTGTCTCTTTTCGTCAAACTAACTGATATCAAGTTCCCGCCACTCATACAAAACAAAAAATATATATATAACAGCAGGGGGGAACACTAATCCAAATAAACGTAGAATCCTGAGCAATTTACAGAAAATGTTACGATCCCAAACGAAGAAACAAAACAGTTACATGCAGCCTTTTTTCATTTGTTGGAAAACTACGGTTGCTTGTTGACAGTCACAAACTGCGCGAAACTCAGCTCCATTTGATTTATAAACCACTTGACCAACCAATCTCACTTGTGCTGATAGAGACCGAACGCTTCTTCGCAGCGTGCACGTTCATGTGCGCGTTGAGCGCACGGCTGTGGTCGAACCGTTCTGCGCACACGGAGCATTTATACGGTCTGTTTGTCTCGTCGGAGTGCCTGAGCATGTGTTGGTCCAGGTAAAACCTCTGGTAGAATCCTTTAGCGCAAATCCAACAGGAATGAGGCTTTTCCCCCGTATGAATGGCCATGTGTCTCTTCATATTCTGCTTGATGGAGAATCGTTTACCGCAAACCAAACAAGCGAAAGGTTTCTCTCCAGTGTGCGTCAGCATGTGCGTTTTCAAATGGGACAGTCGGTTCCAAAATTTCCCACATTCGGAGCACTGATATTTTGCCTTCCTTCTGTTTTCGAATGGCTTGTAATCATCGTCACGTGTCGTATCGATTTTAGACGTCTTTTTCGTCTTCATACGTTTTGGGGACCGGCAACTATCATCAGTGTCGGACAGGTTTGACAAAATGTCGTCCGTATCCGATATAGGAGCAAAGAGGGAGTCTGGTTCCGAGAGGAGGTCTTCACAGAGTTCTCCATTGGCTTCTGTTGTTGCGCATGCACTTGACGTCTCCTCGCTTTGACTGTGATGAAGCCGGGAGGGCCGGGATTCATCCTCTTCTCTCTGAATGTCAACGCCAGTTAATATGGCTTTGTGGGTGTCAGCTTTCTCCTTCAGATCTTGGGGCTGCTCCCCATCCTCTTTCATGCGGGGCGGCTCTGCTGGCTTCTCAGACGGAACCTCTTCCTTCAACATTTTCTGCGTATCTGTCCAAGGCAAAGAGAGGCACAGGATCCTGTCAGTTTGTTTAATTTGGATAATATTGTTATCTTTCAAGGTTTTTTTTTTTTTTGCATGTTTAGTATACTTTGTTGAAATAGTTTCGTCAAGCTTAAAAGACGTTTGCTCCTTGAGGGGCTCGCTCCTTGACGCTAAACATTGAATATGCCAACATATCCCACATCATATCCCATTCGTTTGAGCCATGATTCATTTTTTTTCATTGTGAACACTTACACTGCGAAGTGTCAACATTTTGTGTACTTTAGGGGTGTTCACACGGCACACGTTTGCTCCGGTGCTGCACCGATGTATTTTGTTGCGATATATTTTACACCGGTGCAAATTTTGTGGAGCGGTCACGCGTACAAAGCCGCTGAGCGTGGGAGCACCGGTGCCACAGTAATGCGGAAGTAAAACATGCGCATGCGTAAAGTTTACTTCCTTTCCCCCGCCTTTTTCTTTGTGACAAAAATGGCGTCTTCTCCGGAGAAATCAAATTGTTTTCAGGGCTGAAGTTTCATCGTCGCCCCAGTTCACCCCCCCGTATTCGTTCTTATCGCACGTGTTGTTGTTGTTGTTGTTACTCGCCATGTTTTGAAACGCAATACCCAGGATGCACGTTTGCAAGTACCCGTATGTACTCCTCTTCCGCGTAGCGAGGCCACGCCCCCGCAAGCACGCATTTGCTCCGGAGCAAATTTAACCCACCTCAGGGAGGCGGTTTAAAAATGTACCCCAGTCCGCTGTTTTCAGGGGCGTTTAGTATACTTTGTTTAGTATACCAGTGTAACTTTGCACGTGTGACCGCTCTGCTGGGGTAGCACCGGAGCAAATGTTGCCGCGTGAACACCCCTTTTTTTTTTACAATCTGTAGCGATGGAGAAGCTACGCCAAGTTGATATCTTACAGTAAAAGGCAAACATGCGAACCAAAAATAGTTCCGAAATTATAAACCTTCAAACAACACAAGGAGCAGTCCAGGTGTTGTAGATTTATCTTTTTGTGTGATAACTATTACATGAAGACCCGGGAAGGGCAGCTTAAGTATCGTCGTCGTTCGCTTTTCGTCAGGGTGGGCGTCACGTGCCTGGTTTGTAATGAAACCTATTCAGTCTATCACAGCCAACAATAACACGCGTTCAAAGAACAAGGCATGACCAAAGGCGCTGTTAGCCGCTAGCCCATGAAACTCAGTACCTGCAGAGCATTGTGGGAAATTCTGAAAACCCCGCTCCCCCACTAAAGTTCTTTAAAGTTTAAAATACCGCTCCCATCTTTTTTTAAAATTAAATAAACCGGTGAAGCTAAAACCAATCTTGATATCATAGTAAAAAAATCACAGTATCCTCTTTCCAACTCGTTCAAACGAGTCACAACCAACCTGGTTTGTGTAGTTCAATGCAAGGATCGAGAACAGCGTTAAGTCGTTCGCGTTGTCGCCCGTTCTCTTCTCTGGTCCGGCAAAGTTCCTCCTCGTACTCCGCTATGGTTCTCTCAAACAGTTCAAAGATCTCTTCGACGGCCACGTTTAGTCGCTGCTTCACCAACGTTCTCAGAAGTCTCACTTTGCACATTTTTAACACAACACCCGCGAGCTGCCTTGATGGACCGTGTCGTGAATTTCAGCGCCTCTAGCGATGCGTATGCTAAGTTGACGAAGGGGAAGGGCAATTGAAATTGTTTTTTTTTTTCCTATCAGACAAAAGTCGTGCCGGTAGAATAAGAAAATCTCAATAAAAGCAAAGCAATTAGGGTCCTCGAGATCCCGTGAAACGTTTGGCTCAAAATCCTGTTCTTCTTCTGGCGTAGTTCATTCAGTGGTTGGCAAACCAGCGTTTGGTGCCGTACAGCGCCACTTACTGGACTGGAGTGTGGAGCGGCAAATCCTACTTATTTATCTGGTTTCCATTAAGTCACCGATTCTGAATTTTGGTTGTTCCATGTCGATTGTCAGTACTGATTGCAAGTTTATTATGCTTCACAATTGTTATCAATTTCCTTCTTTCCGTATCATAAGATGAGTATTCCACGAGGACCTGCCAAACAGTCTCTTGCTGGCCACACACATCATATTTGCCAGTAGGGTGCTTTCCTACTTTATAACGTGTGGAATTCACTGCATCATGACAAATATTTTACAATATTTTACAACAAATTATAGAATGCGGCACACGATGTGGCATACAAGTGGATGACAAGTTACTTGGATAACAGTTTTTAAAAACGTACAATTTCATAACAAAAACTCAATCAATTAAACATCACTTACGGGGTTCCCCAAGGATCTGTGCTGGGCCCTAATTTATATTATAGATGAATGACATCAGCAATTTTCCCATAGTCTTAAAATATGTCTAACTTGTTGATGAAACAACACCTTACAGTTCAGGAAAAAAACAAACAAAACTTCAACAGCTTCTGAACAGCTGCTGTGGATAACGAATAAAATGCAATGAAAAAATGTTTTGATTTCAAGAAATTATCACTCAAATAAATTGCTTGGGGTAACAATTGATGATAGACTATGTTGGAAATCTTTAAAAAAAAAAAAACATGAAATCCAAGATGTAAAAAAAATTTTTTTTAAAAGATATTTTATATAAAACTAAGGATGTCTTGAATAATAAGTCATTATACACACTTTACTGTTCACTGCTATTCTATGTATGATTTATTGTGTGGAAATATCAGGCAACAAGTACAAAACCAACACTCATTTTTAAGTTAGAAAAAAAATAAAGGCAATTAGAGTAACAACAGTACTTGGGCCGTCCACAGAGAACCAACCAACTCATACACACTTAACCAACTTAAATAGTAGGGCTAAACAATTCGTTGAATTCAAAGCAACAATCACAATGTAGTGGAATACAATTTTGAAAAAACCCCAAAACAAAACACACAATTAGATTATTATTTTCAAATGGTCCAGCCCTCCAATTTCCCCCATTGTTCCTCAGTGCCCCTCATCACAGATGTTTTCAAAAGGTTTGGACACAATCAGAGCAGTTCAAGTGTTCCCCATCAGCTTCTGTTGGGTCGCTCGTTCACCCGAGCAACCGAGAGGTTTCTCCGCCGCGTGTTTCTGCGCATGTCTTCTGAGCGACGTCGTACGAGCGAAGCGCTTCGTACAAACTGCGCACGTAAAGGGCTTCTCCCCGGTGTGCGTTCTTATGTGCGTCCGCAAATACGACTGACGAGAAAAGGTTTTTCCGCAAACCGCGCACGGGAAAGGTTTCACGCCGGTGTGTATCGTCATGTGCGTCTTCATGTCGTCTTTGTCGTGAAACCTTCGCGCGCACACAGAGCATGTAAAGGGTTTCTCCCCCGTGTGCCTTCTCATGTGTCTTTTGACATTCCGTTTGAAGGAGAATCTTTTCTCGCAAAGGGAGCAAGCGAAAGGTTTCACCCCCATGTGCGATACCGTGTGACTTTTCAACGCTCTTTTGTTGGCAAATATTTTCTCACATTGAGAGCAGTTGAATTTGTTGTGGACAGCGTGATGCGTCAAACGGCCTTTCGATTTGTTTTGAGTCTCCAAAGGTTCGGTGTCGCTGTGATCAGTGTCAGAGGAGTTTGACACGTCATCCATATCTGAGAGTGGAGCAATGCAGCGTGTATGTGACGCTTCACAGCATACTCCATCACTTTCTATTATCGTGCGTGGACTTAAATTCTCATGCGCAGTGTGACAAAGCCGTGACGATTGACCTTCATCAACTTCGCACTTCACGTTGACACCGGTCCATACGAACGTGTTGATATCACCATCGTCTTTCGGGCGTTGAAGCGACTCTCCATCCTCCTCTTTCTTGATGTGGGGGGGCTCTGCCGTCTCCTCCTCCTGCTGCTTTTCTTCTTGACTATCTGCCGACATCTGCTGAATGTCTTCGCCAGACGAGGGAAGCAAATGCAGATGGGATGTTGGGATGAGTAGAATTTTGGAACAAATTTCAGGTTATTGCTGGGCCAAAATATTAATATTCATTAGGGATCAAGATGGTAATAGCTAACAAAAACTGACAAAATAAGTCCAACTAAAAAGGAAAAAACACTTAAATTGATGGGATTAAAAAAAAACCGATCACTGAAATTGCTTCTTAGATTTATAAAAACAAACTAAAAGTAACTATAATTGAAGCGAAAATATTCTCCGATTTCGTCTTTGCCAGGACTCATTTTAAATGCAGATATTTAGTTTGGTCTTGCTGTACAGTCATACCGATTAAAGAAAAACTCCATTAAAAAAAAACAAAAAACTAAAACTAATACTAAAACCAATACAAACCAGAGGTGTAAAAATTACATCTATTGGTCAACAATTAATTGATGGTCAAATCAACCGACAACTACTTTGATAATTAATGAATCATTTAGAGCCATGAACTAAAAATGATCCAAACTGTGATTTCAGCCTCGCAAAGGTATTCTAATTTCTGTAGTCCTTCATCAAGACCAACTGAATATCTTTTGTGTTTCATCAAAAGAAAACATTGGCACCGGTTTGTTCATCAAGCAATATTAGGCTCGATTCGATCTTTTCAGAGGTTGAAGTGGACGTAGGTGATGTCAGGCATGTGAATTTCGGTGAGTGGTCGTACTTTTCGAAGGTTAAGGCCACGTTAAGCTTTTTGTACACGTACATTAAGCGTTTTAGAATGTGCCGTATAAAATATATACAGAGTCAATAAACATGTGAGCATACAACTAGCGTTAACCAACCTGCTCTGTGTAGTAGAACATGAGGCTTGAGAACAGCGTGCAGTAGTTCGCCATGTCGCTCTTTTGCCTCTTTGGTACGACAAAGCTCCTCCTCGTACTCCGCTATGGTTCTCTCAAACAGTTCAAATATCTCATCGAGAGCCACGTTTAGTCGCTGCTTCATCAACGTTCTCAAAATTCGGACTTTACACATTTTTTTTTAAAAACGCAGTCGAGTTAGCTTTCTGCTCTGGTTAGCTTTGTTGGGAAGTTCAGCGTTGCGGGTTACTGCGCATGCGTAAAACTTCCTCCAATTTTGAGACATCGAGGGGACGCCTTGAAGGACGAAAACATTTGACGTATAGAGAAATAACAGCTTATTGGGCAGTTTATCCAGACGCTTTTATATCCAGTTGAAGGTCCTCATTTATAAGTGAGCGAAATAAAATAAAATTAAAAAAAATTGTTTTATTTTTTATTTCTTTCAGCAGGTTCAAATTTCTTTTTGTTTTCTGAAGCTATTGCACCTCCACCAATGCCCTAAAAAATAAAATTTAAAAGAACATTGAAAAATAGATTAAAAAAAAAAAATCAATCATTTGATTTTGCCTGAACATGTATCTATCTTAAGGTAGTTAAGATTTAAAACTAAAAGCTTTAATATTTCTGAAGTTGCCCACTATAAGCTTTAACTGCTGCCCCCGACCTCCAAATATGTAGCGACATCAAGACAGGCGGGTACACAAAGATTTTCCATTTTTATTGACATTTTTGGACAGTTTATTTTCCAGTGTCATCCGTAACCGTTCACACTTCATTTGCATAACTTTCCATGGTAGCTAGGAGGTGATGCAAACGCAGGCGGGATGACTTTCAGCGTGCTCAACTTTAGCTCTCCGGAGAAAAATAAAATCAACATCAACCAACGCCACCACCGCCCTGGTTTACAACCTCCTAGTCTTTAAGGCTGATGTTTTTTGGAAAAAAAAAAAAAAAAAAAAAAAAAAAAAATTGGGGGTCATTGCTGTAAAACAGAAAATCTGCCGAGCAACTGGAAGACAAACTGGACTGGACACTGACCCCCAAACACCGGACGAGATGACTGTCGACACATGATGTCATTATTTTTAAGCTTTTCTTTTTTTTTTTTTTTAAATTTTTTTTAAATAGTGTGAGGTTTGATGCGCCAGATGTGTTTTAGTGTTTCTTTTTTTTTTAATTTAAAGGAAGTTGCATCATCTCCAAGCATCTGGCAGTTTTGCGTCAAAGTGAACCATAAGGCGACGAGGTGTCACAAGTAGATGGACGCACAAATAACAAATACTTGGACACGAGTGTACCGGGTGGGACTAATAGAGCTGCCCTCCCCTCCCAAAAAAACTCTGGATTAAAAGGGAAGCCCTACCCAAAAAAAAAAAAAAAAAAAAGTAACATGTCAGGATTTTTTGTTTTGTTTTGAAGCACTGACGGGTGAGCGAGTACTGAGGGACTTTGAAGGGGTCAGCGGTCAGTCCAGGAGGGGTGGGGAAAGGTTTTCCGGGGTGCGGACAGGGGGAAGATTGTGGTTGGGTGAAGATATTCTTCTTTAAAAGCGTTTAGGCCCCCATGGGGAGGCCTTGGCGGCGGCCACCGGGGCCCCGAAGCTCGGGAAGTCCTCGGAGCTGCTCATGTCAGGAGCCTATTTATACATTGAAAAAATAAACAAACAACCAACCATTAAAATAAGTGAAAAATCTTGACGTTCAATAGCTATAAAATTTGTATCGTTGCTGTCCAGTGGAAACACACTAGGTCCAAATCCCCCCCCCCCTTCACAAATCAATAACAATTGTCCTTCACTTTGTCTGTTATTTTTTTATATTCACAATTTCAAGCAGAAAATTAAAAAAAAAAAAACACTAGTGCTCTTGAACGCAAATCAGTAAAGTTGCAAAAACTTAAATTTTCTCATCCTGCAGAATCTGTGCGGCATAATTGTCATCAGTATTTAACTTGTGGATGTTTTTAGACAAGGGGTGAAAATTGTACGGGAAGTTTGATTTCGGTCTGCTTGTTTTGTTATAATCAATCGTAGCTCTAGGTTGCAAAAATCTTTGTGAATCTCTGTTGCATATAATAATTTATTCAAAGTTAAAGCGTCAACTTTAGAGATAAATTCAAAATTTCCGGGCCATAAGCCGCGACTTTGTGAATCTCTGCTTATTTTGAAGCGGCATAAAGACTTTTTTTACGGCCGCCTGTGTACCGTCTTTCTTTGTAATTTATTCAAACCTGCGGTTAAAGGTGCGGCTTATGTGTGTCAATGTTTTTTTTTCCTTTAGTGGTGCGGCTTATAATCAGGTGCGGTCTATATTCCAGAAATTACGGTATATTTTAAAAAAAAAATCTCAGTTAGCTCAGTTTTATTCATTTCCTTTGGCGGCCTATAACCTCTATGTAGCCAACCTTAAATGAGAGTTTGACTTTTTTTGGGGGGGAAAAAAACAAAACATTGTTCCTCAACACTTTCGGATGCTTTGTCCAAAGCGTTTTTTTTTACATGTTCCTGAACAGGGCATTTTAAATGAACAAGACAGCAGAGCAAGTGAAAGGCTCACCTTCTCGTTGCCGGTGGTCCAGGGAGCCTCCCTCACCACGAAACCTTTAGAGGGGCCACGACTCTCATCGGCGGCCGCGTGGCTGCCCCCCGAGGGCCTCATGTACGCCATTTTCGCTTCATTCTCAACCACGTCTGCCAGCTGAAACTCAAATTGCGTTAATATCCTCTCCCACGCCAGATAAGAGGTGAGGGGGGGGGGGGGGGAAGAAAAAAAAAAAGCTCACGTATTCTTCCTCGAGGTTCAGCAGATGGTCGATGGCTTCATCCACCAGCTCGGGACGACCCGTCACTACCACCAGGTTGGGGTCGGCGGCTCCGCTCTGAGGAAACCTGAGATCAACCTGGAAAGGACAAGAATGGAAATATACGGTTGTTTGACCACAATATTTCTGCATTGAAATGCTACTCATCCATTCCAGAAAAAAAACAAAACTTGTATTTAAGAAGGAAAGCAGCATGCAATCATATCGCACGTTCCAAAACGAGTGTCAATGAACCGCCAAGTCGCACTCGCCCTACGCACCTTGAATTCATCCATGATGCGGCGGATGCCCTTTCCACGGGCGCCGATGATGCGCGCGTGGACCCTGCTGTCCAGAGTGATGTCCTCGGAGATCATCTCCTCCAGCTCCTCCACGATGGCCTGGATGGCGTCGCCTGCAGCTATGGCTTTGTGCTCATACCCTGTAATGGTAATCTGGTCCTGTGGAAAGAGGAGAAAAAAAAAAAAAAAACACCTTGAACTGCCTGACAAATAAACCAAGATCATATTTTCGTTAGCATCACTTTTTTTTCTTTTTTTTTTTTTAATTTTACCATTTATGAATGTAAAGTTTTGACTTCTCCTGCCATCAGCACATCGCAGAAGCACTTAAAACAAATATTTTAATACAGTTAACTCTGTCATAATTTTACGATAATCGTGACGTGAAAATATCATGCGAGTTTATCCGGAAGATGTTTCTTGATGTCAACACGTGTAGTGAATGCAGATCTTTGCCCTCCTGGGGGTTAAGGTGAGAGAATGCCGTTAATATTTGTCAACTGTGGGCATGTGAACACCTTTCAGACAGTTCGTGATTAAGGGCCATAAAAATAAATGTGACTTGACTAGATTTGCGAGCTCCAACACGCATAGAAAATAAAGCCTACCGACCAAACTGTAGCCTTTGTAATTTGAAAATTCCCTTCCACTATCTTGAGATGTCGATTTGAATTCATGTAATTGTTCAGCCCCACAGCAATCTGACAAAATCGCTGAAGTTCCTCTTTGAGGCACACGCTGATGTCCAAATAGCTGAAAAATCTTTGCATTAAGTCAACGTGGCAGCCTTCCTCCTCTTTCTTTCCGAGCATGTTTTCTTGAGACTTTATTTTGTGAATTCTACTTACGACAGACATGCCCACCTAATTCTATGTGAAAGCCCTGAAAACGGCGATTTATTGAGCCTAAAAAAGAACAAGTTACAGGGATGATACCTGGTTTTCATCATTCTTTTCCGGGAACTGGATGTTCACATCGTGCTCAGTGCGGATGTTGGTAATAATGGCGCCCTTGCGACCGATGATCTTGGGGTGATATTTGGGGTCCACAGTGATGGTCAGTTTGAAGCTCCTGAGTGCCTGCGTGCGGTAACAACGAGTTGACGACGTTTCTCGCACGTTTCAGACGGGCAGCAAAATGTTCCCAGAGCGTCACAACACCAACCCGATCTTCCTGCTCGACCTGCAACTCCTTGACGCGCTCCAATAGTCCTTCTTTGGCACGCTCCAGGTGGTTGGCCAAGCCAGTGATGGCGATTTTATCGGACTGCTGCTCAGGAGCAGGCACTTGAATATTTACCTGCCGGGAGGGATTGAACTCATTTGCATTTACAAAACAATACAATTGGATTTTTTTGTGTGTGTGTCAGTTTAAACAGATGCAAATTAATTCTGATTTTGCGTAGGATGGAATACACATTCCTTGAAGTCAGATAGATAGCTGAGATTGTCATTCCACATTGTGTGGACGTTTTAAGTTAAGGTGTCTAAATTTTAACAAAACAAACCGTCTGTGCTTTGAAAAACATACCTACAATACCGTATTGGCCCGAATATAAGACGGTATTTTTTGCATTGAAATAAGACTGAAAAAGTGGGGGTCGTTTAATATTCGGGGTCTAGACGTTATACCCGTTCACGACGCTAGATGGCGCCATATATCATTGAAACGAATGCTAAACTTGACTCCCCAGGCCAAAGCGAACCCCTGTCACGAAGAATAAAAATAAAATTAGCGGCAGCACGAAGAAGAAAAATAAAAAATAGCGGTAAGAAAAAAGTCTTTTTTCAAACTTGAGTCTTGAAGTAGAGGGGGTCGTCTTATAATCAGGGCAGTCTTATATTCGGGCCAATACGGTAGTTGAACATCCCCCCCAAAAATATTTTAGTTCCTCCAGACTTAAGTACTGTTTCTACTAACCTCAAATTCGTCCATCATCTTGCGAATACCACTTCCTTTCTGCCCGATGATGTAACGATGAAGCTCAAAAGGCACTTCCACCTCAATGGTGACGGGAACCAAAGCCTAAGGGCCACAGACAAAGTTAGCCAAAGCAAACAGGCGTCAGGTTTGTCTCGATTGTTTTGATACAAACCTTCAGTGCTTCCGCAGCAGCCTCGCATCGCTCCTTACGGCCAGAAATCACAATCACATCGCATTTCTTCGGTGCGTTTGGATCGACGGGCTCCTTCACTTCGCCGTTGGCGTCGCCGTTCTCCTGGACGGCCTCCACAGCTGACAGAGAACCAAGACAACAAATTCAATTGAAGCTCTTTCATCAGAAGTTGACGGTAAACCCTTTCTGTCACTGATATGTTAAACTGCGTATATTGTCACAGGCCAACAAAAAGCCACGTGAATGAAAAATGTGCGTTTTCTTACCCCGCCCGCAAAAAAAAAAGCAGACAATTTTTTTTGTGAGAATTTAGTATAATACATTTTATTTCTGTTTCAATATTAATGCTGTTAAGTAGTTTTTATTTAATATTTTTCAAAAGGTTTAATTTTTAGAAAAAAATGAGAAGCATAAAAAAAATCAGGCATTAGCCTCCATCTCCATGGTTTTTAAATTTTTTTTTTTAATTTTTTAGTGACAATATTTCTCAAACTATCGGGGGGGGGGTTACAAAAAAGTGTCTTTAGCGTTTGTGTGGCCAATGAAAAGCATATTTCTTTTTCTTTTAAATTTTGGACATTTGCACAAAGAAGTGGGCATTCATTTTTAAATACAGAGTTCCATGCTTTAAAAAAAAAAAAGCAGCAATGTGCTTGTAACATAAATAGAAACTTGCAAAACAAACCAATACCCCCCCACCCCCCAAAAAAGGGGATCTGTGGATGTAAAATGCGAGGTGGGTGATTGTAAAAAAATTGGGAAGATACAATCTTTGGGACAAAAAAAAAAAACGTTTTGGGGAGATGCATATTTTTTCTTGTTTAGATTTTTTTTTTTTTTTTTAAAGGGAGGTTAATGCTTGAGAGAAACAAGTTCAAATTTGGGGGATTCATCCTAACAGTGTGCATGAGGGTGCATTATTTGGCCCAAGAAATTTGGTTCCGGGTGCTGATCATTAAACGATGTCAATGACTTTGCCATCTAACAAACAAGAAGCTATTAGTTGTCAAATGGCCACAGTAACACAATTTGTAAGAACCCGCATGGATTCTAGTGAAATTTCATTCTGCTCTTACCTTGAGGGTCCTCGCGATCAGGAAACTTAATGTGTACGTTGTGATCTCGAGTGATCTGCTGGATTCGGGAGCCCTTGGGGCCCATGATGGAACGATGGAATTTCTGAGCAATGGTGCACTCAATGGTCACTTGGGCATCCTGCAGGGGTGAGGTTGGGGGGGGTTGTTAACAACATTAAAGTGGTTTTATAATTGAGGATGAAAACGCGGCGTACTCACCAGGTCCTCGACAATCTCCTGCATGCGCTTTTTGGCCGCCTCCACACACTCTTGGGCTCCTTTGAGGGTGACCTTGTCGCTCTGCGTGCCAGTCCGGGGGAAGCTCACCATCACGCCGCCGTACTCGTCGGCGAGGTCCCGCAGGACTTGACCGCGGCGAGAGACAAAGTAGCGGTGGTGCTTGGGGTCCACACTCATCGTGTCCTCGACGACGTTGTCCTGTGAGGAGAGCGTGTGTGTTAAGCTTAAGGGCTGGGCGACGTGGTCTGATCAGGTTTTTGGTTTCCCCTTGACTCATTCACTCCCAAATACGTATTAAGATGTCTTTTCAGACGCCACACATTTAATCCCAGCTAGTTTTATATTGACTGCAATTGAAAAGGGTCTGAAAAGGCATTTTCGGACCCTTTCTTCTGAAAAGACGTCTAAATACGTCTTTGGGAGTGAATGAGTTAAAAGGGGAACTAAGCACTTTTTTTCCCCCAGATCGGTGGCTCAGTTTGTGAACGTCACATCACCAAACTCAGAAAACAGGTGAGCTATGATGTCAACTGTGATGTCATTTTCAGGCCAAAGCGGGAGGCAAAATGGCCGCCCTCTCAAATGGATCAAACTGAAACTCAAATCACGCAATACAAATCCGATAAATCGACATACCAAGCCCTTGATGAGGTCCTCCAGCTCCTTCTGAGCATCCCGAACGGCCTCCTCCGTGCCGATGACCGTGATGAGCTCCTGGTCTTTGTCCTCGGCAGTGGGGAAGATGATCCTTGCGCCGGTGCTGTCACGCACCTTGCGGATGTTGCCACCGCCTTTGCCGATGAGGAACTTGTGGTACTCGGGCTTGGCGCGCAGCTCGGCCGTGTGGTTCTTTGTTTGCTGACGGGATTATAAAGGATTCAGGAATTTGATCATTTCGAGAAAATAACATTTGATTCTTGGAGAGACTGCGCAGAACAGAGACATGGTAAACATCGGGTACCTTTTCCTCAGCCAGAGCCAGAAGTTGTTGCTTGGCCTTCTCCACCTCCTCCACGGGGCCCCGAATGGTGACTTTGTCAATGCCGGAGCCTTCGCTGGGGAAGTGGATGTGCACGCCGCCACACTCCTCCATGATGGAGCGCACAAAGCGGCCCTTGGTGCCGATCAAGGAGTTATGCAGCTTGGAGGGAATGGACACCTCCAGCTCCGTGATGTTTGCCTAGTAACGAGACATCCAATGAAGTTGAGGCGTTCCTTTGAGATTGAAAGTTTCATTCATTTTTCTTGGAAAATGGCAACGCTTTAAATGACATAACATGGTAAAATCCATATTTATTCCAGGTCGAATTTAAAAACATAAAAATGTCTGAAAACCCTGATGTGCTACAAAAATTAACTCATTCACTCCCAAAGACATTTTTAAACGTCTTTTCAATCTTGGTCCAGAATTGGCTGGTACAGAGTGAGTTAAGACATTTTTTTAATCAGCGTTAAACAATGCATTTAGGGACACAAAGCAATTGCTGAATGTTTAGGATGTGACCTAACTAACGGCTCATCATATCTGCTTTAGGAGACTGAGCCGCTTGCGGCAACACGAGTTGGCCGAGTGAAATGACTTCATCATTGATTGATTTGAACGGTCTTCTCTTGCCGAACGCGCAGATTTGGTAAGTGACGGCGGAATCGGTAAAAAGAAGCCATTCTCGGGCAAGATTGAACTTTTCTGATGAAAGTATTGTCCCGTGCACGGCGTGTGTCCGGGGCAAACCAAAACTGTTCAACATGTTAGAGAGAAACGCTTCATGTCATACCAGTTCCTTCTGAATGGCCAAAATGCGAACTCGAGCGGCCTCACAGTTGGCCTTCTTGCCCGTGATGATGATCATCTCGGAGTTGCTGTTCTCGGCAGGCAGGTCAATTTTAGTGTTGGTTTCCTCACGAATCTTAAAAAAAAAAAAAAAAAATGTTTAAAAAGGAAAATCAAAGCACACTCTTACACATACGAGCGCTTTAAGGATGATGCCGTTGAGTATTAAAGAGTGATCAAATCTCTGGAGGATTAGTATTACGGTTTCATTATACAGTACTTAAGACCCTTGAGTCTGACTAGAAGTCATTTGATGAAAAATATACAAATGGACCTGAATGGAAAAATACTTTTCTATTTTTACCCGCAAATGTATTTTGTCCAACATCATATACAGTCAAACCTCGGTTTTCGAACGTCTCGGTTATCAACCAATTCGGGTTTTCAACCAAAAATTGAGATTTTTATGCCTCGGATGACGAACAAATTTCGGTTCTTGAACAAACTGAGCGCACTTGAATGCAACATTTGACTCCTCCCGCCTTCCTCACACGAGGAAGTGACGCTTCCTCGTGTTGCTTTCCATTGTGAGCAGACGTGTTCAGTAAACATTTTTATTTTAAAAAGAGCATGGTTTCGGTTTTCGAACAGCCTTCTGGAACGGATTATGGACAAAAACCGAGGTTTGACTGTACTTGTATTTTTTTCCCCTAATTTTGTCTAATCTACTATAGTACTCATCTAGTATTTATTGCCAAACATTTGTATTGCTTTCCCATTCAGAATTTTCTTTTCCCACGAAAGGACGTCTCATTCAATGTTCAACTTTCCAAACATGCTTACCTTTTTGATGTTTGAGCCACCTTTCCCGATAATGTTCCTGTGGAACTGCTTGAAGATCGGGACGGAGACGGAGAAGCTGTTCTCCATCTGTTCGAATCACTCGAGGTTAGTATTTAACGTGACAAGAACAGACTTGACGAGAACGCAAAGTCTTTTTTTTTTTTACCATTTCGGCTACAATCTTCTGCATGAACTTGGAACACTTTTCCACTTCGGTTCGCGGGCCCCTCAGCTGAACAATATCACTTTTTTGCGCGGGGTCGGGGAAGTTGATGATGACCTTAATAGACATGTGGAAAAAGGAGATGTTGTTTTAGACAAATGAAGTTCACAGGCGTCTTTGCATTACTACGAAGGCAAACGGTAAGAACGGGATTTTACGAGTATGTTTGCTCTTTGGGAAAATTCATTCCGGTTTCTAAGGCAGCGGTGGCCACGCCCAGCTACCACATAATTGGAGATGTACTTTCAAAATAATTAAAAAAAATTCACTGCTTTTACTCATGTTTTAGGTTTTTCACCACGGTCCTGTTTCAAAGTCTCATTTTTAGTATCGTGACTACACTATGTGGGATTATGCATAGTGTCAAAATGTGAACACCCGGACACAATTTAGCTGCTTGTGTAATTTCACACTTGATAGCTACTGGCAGGTTGCTGATAAAAATAAAAAATACCTATGCAAGTATACAAGTAATAGATATTCACCTTTGCGTAACCAGCCTGTTTGCAAATGTTACATTGAGCTAAATAAAATTCCAGTTCACCTCTGGGAATTTATCCCGCACTTCTTTGATCTTCTCCCCCTTTTGACCGATGATGGCTCTGTGAAAACGCTGTTCGATGATCAGATCCTTTGTACGCTCGTTCTCCTGCAAGGGGGCGGAGGTGGATTTAGTACCAATGATGAAAGCGTTAACGCAAAGGGTGCGCAAGTGCACTGACCATGCGTGACGCAAGCTCTAACAGCTCCTTCTTGGCCTCCTGTACACCCTGGGGGTCCCCCTCGATGCGGATCAGGGTACTCTTCTCGTGGTCGGGGGGGATACGGACGGTCACTTTGTGTAGCTCCTTGATGCGGTTGACTTAAAAAAAAAGATTTTTTTTTTTTTTTTTTAATGGGACAGTTGCCGGGCAGATTATGGCATGTGCAAAGCAGAATGCTTACTGTTAGCGCCAGCTTTCCCAATCAGATGTCTGTGAAATTTGGGATCCACGCTGATCTCTGTGTAGTCCATGCGACTTATCTGTTAAGGAAAAGTAGATGTGCAATGAAGAAAAAAAAAAAAAAAAAAAGGGGGCAGATGATGCCACCAGATTGAGGTGAAGTCTGAACTCACCAGGTCCGCAACAATGGCTTCAATTTGGCTGTGCATCATCTGCACATCTTTGGTGGGACCTTCCAGGATAATCGTATCCTCTCCCTCGGTGAACTCAATGTGCACCTGCATGGAGTACACATGCATTAGGAGGAGGGAAAAAAAAAAAAAAACGAACAGTTTTTAACTATCTTCATGGATTCCATTTGACCCACCTTGGGCATTTGTTGGGTTATTTTGGCCAAGTTCTGCCCCTTCTTGCCAATGATGAATCGATGGAGCCAAGAGGGAGCCGTTACCGAGGAAACAGTATAGCTGTTTGCCTGCAAAGCATTTTTTTTCATAATTATTATTATTAGAAAAGACGTTTCAATACAACAACTCGAAAAGAACATTTCAATCAAGTGCGCCCTAAATGAATATGGCGCAACCATTTGCATAGACTATAAAAGTCCTTTGCATAAGAATTTGGAACACGGTGTAGGTTTAATCGACAAGAAGTGGGACCGCTTGAAAATGTGGCTCCCAGATGAAAGTAATGAGAGAAGCGCCTTGGTTAGCTCACCTTGGCATAAACTTCGGTGAGGGCCTGACCGAGACGGTCGGGCTCCCCGCGAAGGATGACTGTTTCCGAGCTGCTGTCGGAAGGTGGGATCTCAACCGAGACGCCGGTTCTATCCAGGATCTCCTGCAGGGTGTTTCCCTTGGGGCCGATCACATACTTGTGCTGAGACTTCTTCACTTCCACTGCGATGGTGGTGGCATTCTTCTTCTAAAAAAAACCCAAAACAATACAAAGCTCCAAGTGAGAAGCGGATCAGACTTTGAACTTAACTCATTCACTCCCAAAGACGTTTTTAAACGTCTTTTTAAGACTTGGGCTAGAATTGGCTGGTACTGAATGAGTTCAGAGTCGCATTCGTGGTCATGGCGTACCTTGTCTTCATAAACCTTCTTGATCATAGCCACAGCAAGGGCCACCTGCTCCTTCTCCCCGGTGATCACGATCTCCGTCTTGTTGACGCTGGGAGGTGGCACGTTGATGCGAGCGCCCGTCTCCTGCGTCATCTCGCCGACCAGCTTGTTGTACGCACCCGTGATGAACGGGTGGTACACCTTGTCGATGTTCACCCGCTCCACGGCTCGCTTGTCCTAAAATAAAACCGTAAAAAAAAAAAAAATTTTTAAGTCAACGATAAAAGAACACAAGAGCAGGAGTTTGCAAATGTTTTGGTAAATAACCATATTGGCCCGAATATAAGACGGCCCTGATTATAAGACGACCCCCTCTTTTTCAAGACTCAAGTTTGAAAAAAAAAGGCTTTTTGAACACCAAATTAATTTTTTTTTAATAGAAAATAATTGCACTACATCCGAAACAAATGATTCTAACAATATATTTGAGAGAAAAAGCTTGTTATTTTGCCTCATTCAAATCTTAATATCTGAACATTTAAATATGTAAACTAAAGGGCAAACACATTTGTAAATGAATGGCTTCTGGTTTTTGAAATGTAAATGACATCATAACTTCTTCTACTTCTTTCTTTCCGCTATTTTTTATTTTTCTTCTTTGTGCTAGCGCTATTTTTATTTTCATTCTTCGTGACAGGGGTTCACTTTGGCCTGGGGAGTCAAGTTCAATGATATCTGGCGCCATCTAGCGTCGTGAATGGGTATAATGTCTAGACCCCAAATATAAGGGGACCCCCACTTTTTCAGTCTTATTTCAATGCAAAAAAACACAGTCTTATATTCGGGCCAATACGGTATTCAACGAAGGGCGCTTGATCGTACCTGCTCGGCCGAGATCAGCAGGATCTCATGCTTGGCTTTCTCCAAGCCCTCCTTGGTGCCGGAGATCTTGATCTGGTTGCTGGGGTCGTCGGGTCTTGGGATCTGGATTTTGGTGGCGGTCTTCAGCTCCAGCTCCTGCAGCTTCTCCCCGTTTTTGCCGATGACAAAGCGGTGGTGCTCCTTGGGGATGCCCACAGTAGCTGAGGCCTGTCGGGACAAGATTAGAGATAGAGGAGTCATTTTAAAGCCAATTTTAACATGAATGTGAACATCTACAACTCAATGGAGGGGGGGGTCTGCACCTGAGTCTGCAGTCGGGACACGATCTCCTTGCGAGCCTTCATCACGGCGTCCAGCTTTCCGGACACCATGATGGAGAGACCCTGATCTTTGGCCATGGAGAGTTCCAGGTGGGCTCCGGTCTTGTGCATGATGTCCACGCAGACCTTCCCTTGGTCTCCGTCCCCAAACTGGTTGATGTCCTTGTACTTGCGCTCTTCCAGGGGAACATGGAAAACCTGGTTCGGCACATTAAGAAAGAGTTTACGTATGGTAGACTTAGTCTATGCAAATGTCTTTTTAAAAAAAAAAAAAACGATTGAACTGAAACTATTATAAAAGCATAGCTGGACAGAGCCCTACAGCAAAAAAATGAAAATCCTAAAAGTATCCCGACAATGAATTACGTGGCGGTGATACCTGGGTGATGACGGAAGACTTCAGAGAACGCATTTTGTTGGCCCACGCACTGGCGGTCTCCTGGGTGCCCTCGGGCGTGGCCGACTTCTCGGGCAGCGGTGGGAAGGCATCCTTGTAGGTGGGAAGGGCGTCCTCCTCCTGTCCCCCGGCGGCACTGGATGCTTCCATAGCGGCAGCAGTGGCTGAACCCGCAAAACGAGGAACCAAATGTGATCGTGTGGTTCTTGAATTTCACACATGAGGGAGGGGGGGGACGACGACTCACCTCCGCTCTGCTCCGGCAAGAGCCCGATGCGGCGCTCGTTGAAGCTTTCCTGCGTAAGTACAGCGACTGAGCTCATGGTTGAAATCCCACGCTTAACACAGAGTCCGAGTGTGCCACTGGAAAAATATGGGGTGGAAGGGGGGTAGACAGAAGATGAAGGTGAGGGAGTACATTTCAATTTGTCCCGGCGACCAACGCAACACGCACGTTTTCTGAGTGGAAGATTTCTAAAACTGCCAGACTCTAAAAAAAACAGCATGTCTACATTTAGTATAAAGAGAATCTGTGTTCGTCGAAAAAGTGTGTTGCAATTCTGAGAAAAGATTACGCAGTTCCTCAAGTGAATGAAGAAACCCGCTCCGCAAGTGTTTGGTTTTTTTAATGGTGTTTGTAACGGTATTTTTAGTGAAACCGGTATTTTTAGGCATAACCCAATGACCAGAGTCGAATTGTGACAACTGCTTCCAACGCAAGATGGCGGGAGAAGCAAGTGCCGGGTGTTGACGCTCACACTTCCGTTCCTCATACTCAACCGGTGGCGTCCGGGCTCGGATATTAGCGCCATAGGTGGAAAATTGTCTCGTTGTGCATGTGTGAAATGTGGCAAAACAAGCTTATCGTGAATGGACTTTAAGATTTTTTCTCCATTATCTAATCTGTCGTGACCAAATGTCATTGGTGGGTTGGGTGCATCCCCCTTTTTTTTTTTTTTGGCCATATCAGGGCCGCCGTCTGTGTCGCACTCGCAACCCTCGTCTTATTTCTATTGGGTACGGTGGTGTTAATTAAAAACATCTGCCGAGCAGGCGTTACATTTGATGATAAGACAAGTACAATACACAGACATGTTTTCTTCACCCAATAGATATTTTCTTGACTTGACTGATTGTTCCATGTTCTCTATTTCTATTGGATGGATTCTGCATTATGAAACGGCAACATGCCAGGTGCAGGTATTATTTATCAGGGTCGCATTCTTCACAAGCAACTGTATAGATGTGGCTTTAAAACGCAGCCCGGGACTGGTGAGTGATGTGGGTGTCGGTGAATGACCGCATCGAGATGGCCGTTATCGGCTCAGGTTTGCGGCTGGCTGCTAAGTGGCAACTTGTTAGCCTGTCCGGTTGCTGTTTTGTGAGCCTCGGTGAAGGATTTAGAGCAGCTAATGTACGAGTGTGCTGATTCAATTTATTTTGTGGTCCCAGGTTAGACCAGTATGTCCAAGATGTGTGAAAATAAAAAAACAGAATAACAAAATGAGATAAAAATCAATATGATAAAGAGATAAAGGAGATGCGTATCTACAGTTTGAGTGTGTGCATCCAGCAGAAAGAAAATGCAAGAGACTTGAATTGCACATGGTGTTTACAATGCTTATCTCAAGCCTTCTGGATTATGATTAAAAATGTCGATAGCCGGTAGCGTTGTTTTGATGGGAAACTAAACAAGCGGCAAAATTCAACTTTAACTCACATAATGGCTTAAAGAAAAAGAAGAATAAAGACTCACCAGCTAATTGGTCAGTTACCAGATAATCCGTCCTGTAAATAGGGAAATTCCCGTCAGCCTGCCAGCTTTTGCCTTTGGGCACAAAAAAGAAAAGCAAGAGATTAGTATTGTCTGAATATTCAGAGAATATAATTGCATTATAAGAGTAAAGTCATATCTGTGAGGTCAGAATATTCCAAATATACAATAAACTGCTTTTCGCTTTCATTCAGTGGTCATTATGCTGCTCCTTCTGATCTGTGCACCTCATTAATGCATACAGAGAGACAGAGGTGACATCATGACTCCTCAGAAGTTCTATTGGTTGTTCTTCCCAGAGAATAAAAACATATCCAGAGATTTCATTACATTTTAAAGCTGGAATTACAATACAGATGATTCAGCAATATTTTTGCTCACGGCTATATCGCCAGAAAATGACGGTGGCCCATGGATACCATTCGTTAGCCCATCTATGGCATTTAGTGTATTACCGTTAAAACAGTAGACTGTAACATAGCTGTGTGCTTGTTTGAAACGTGTAATTCTTTGTTCTATGATCTTTCCCAGATTCAGAGACTTTGAGTACCTGAAAATGTGTTTACTATGTGACAAACTGCAAGAGAACAAATATGTGACCAAACCCAAAACCATTCACTGTGACATTCGCCAATAAAAAACACTTAAGACATACATTTTTAATTGACAGCAGGGGGAAAAATTTCATCCTCTTTGGGTGACTGGGGTGGACTAATCTTTAATTTTGATTCCACCAATGTATTACTTATCTGAATACCGTGTTTAGTCTTGTGGGGACACAGAACTTTGCAAAGATGTTTTTTTTTTACTTAAAATAACTTCAAAGGAACGTGTTTGAGTCACAAATTTTGAATCCTCGTCTGCTCTAGCTGGCTCAATTTGGATTGGCCACTCTGCATTGATGATACAAACACTTTAAAAAGATAAACGCAAATCCCCGATTAGGGATTTAAGTAGCTCTGCGTGTGAGTGTGCGTACGTGTGTCTACTGACTGACAGCCGCGAAACGACGTGAAATCAACAAGAAAAATTCCTTCTCCTCTAAACGACAATCGGTGTCAGGATGTAAAGCATCATTGCAGACATAAAATGAGCTTAATTGTGAATATACGGCAGTTGCATGTCCGTGTTATCCCACCAATTTGGCTATAAACTTTGCTCGAAGGGCGAGAGGAGAGTGACACGTAGCCGCGAGTGCTAATGCTAATCAGCTAACCCCTAGCATTTTTTTTTCAAACTCCTAGCGAGCGTTGCGACACGATTTCCCGAGCTACGCCGTAAATAAACAATTAAAATGACAGCGAAGTAATCGGTGGACGAAAATATTAAAATCGTACAGAGATCTTTAAGTCTAAGGTACGATCGTGGATGTGTCTTCGGTGAGCCATTTTGTCGACAAGGTTGTTAAAAAGTACAAAGTGGGACTAACTTAGCATTAGCTTCCACGACTACAGTTGATGGCTGGCTACGTCCACGTAGGCACAGTTGCTAACCGAGGAGGCGGAGGAAGCGGAATGACACGGAGTCCAGGCCAGAACACACGCCGTGGTCCAAAAAAAGCGAGACGGAGGTTCGGCAACGAAAACCGGCCTGGTCAGGTCCCATCCCGCTGCGATCAATCGAGCCACCTGACCCCACGTTTGTACCAACGCAGCGGTTGTCAACGACGTGCTAAAACGTGACAAATCGTGCAAACGCAACCACTTACTTGTTTTTTGTGTGTTCTCGTCTGCCCAGAAGGTGCAGAAGCAGAGATGAAATTCCACTGGCGAGGAGGTGGGAGTGACGCGTGACGCATATATACGAGCGACATCCACCAATCGTTGGCCGTCGACGTCACGATAGCGTCCGGTTACAAGGCCGGAGCACCACGTACTCTTTAGCTACGCTTTCGCCCACTCGAATTACAGCGGCGTGGACCCTCGGTAAACGCGAGAAATAGGGACTGGGCCGGCCCGCAAATAGCGAAAATCCGCTTATAATTATCAATAAATGTATATTTCTTTGAAACCCCCCCCCCAAAAAAAATATTGCTAAACCTTCACTAAGATCACTATGGATAAATCCGTGTGTGCCGAACCACGAGTATGCGGAGGGGTCCACTGTATTTTGAGACTAGACTGACTCAGATGAGATGATTTAATCGTATCAATTCACTGACTTGAGTTAGTGGACTCACCAGAAAACCACCGCAAACTCACGTAAATGGTGTGAAGTGGGTTGCAGAGCTAAAAACTGGATTCAAGTCAAAATCGACCTACTGTTTTTTTTAAAATAAAAGATGCCAATAAAGGAAAAAGTAGTCCTACAAATAATTAGTGTGGTGCCTTGTGGTAGGAGTAAGCCAACTGGAGGTGTGCAAAGTGGGGGCAGATGGGGTGGGGGGCCCCGTTATCCTACCAAGTACCCATGCACCCAATTGAAGACAATTTGCAATTTTGATATTTTAGCAAGAAACGTGAAGTCGATGCACAAAATTTGTTGTCGTGGGCCACTCAGAATGATGCAATAGGCCAGATCTGCTGCCCCAGGCCTTGACTTTGACACCTGTGTTCTATGTCCACTGAGAAAATCAACTAAAATTACTTTAGCTCACAAAGTAGTCCTTATGCAACTTTTCTTAGTTTCTTCGTGATTGTATTACACTGCCCCCCCCCCCGTGGCATGGTCTCATATACCAAAACGAGTCACTATGATTTACTCATGATGCATAAACGGTTTAATTCTTTGTTCTATTTCATTATATAACTGTATAAATGTTTGGTTTTTTTGTAAAATAAAGTCCCATATAATATTTGAGGGTGCTATTTTCCTTTGTGTTTGTTTTTTAGGCAGGCTGGAATGGATCACTCAAACTTTTAGTGATTTTAGTCATCTCAATGGAATATGACTTGAGTTATCAGCATGGACATGGAATGACTTAAATTCATATCTCAAGGCACCACTTTAATAGGGATTGAGAAACTTTAGTGGACTTTCACATAAACTATATTGTCCACTATAAAAACAACAACAACAAATCTATGCAGTGATGACTGAGGAGGGAATGAGACACTGATTCCCAACATAGCCTTGGGCAGCACTGTAACATGGATGACATTATCACTATCTCTATTCATCAATCAATAGTGTCTGAACAAAAGTCATGAGGCACTGACGCCAATCAATCACTCAATCAATCAGAGCCTTTGGTTGTCTTATCTTATCTTAATTCAAAGACAAACCGTATTCTTCCATCTTTAATGGGAACAGTTTGGGGAGGGCCCTTTTCTGTCACAAAGCAAGGTCCATATAAAGACATGCTTGGATGAATTTGGGGCAGAAGAACAACAACGGAGCGAATGGAGACGATGGCCAACATCGCTGACATCACAAACTGAATGAACTGCAGTAAGTGACATTTGCTGTTCTATGGTTATCATTACCGCACAGATGGACAGACACACAAATGTTGAATACCTGTACTTGTTCTTAACCTTAAACTATGGTATTGAATTTGATTCATTGTCGAACAATAAATACATTTGCCACATAAAGTCAAAATATGCAAATACTGTATAAAAGGATAATTTTTGGGGGGATACAAACAGCAATGAACCTGGGTGAACTGCCACCATACCTTATGATAAAAAAAAAACGTTTTCCCCAAACTGATAACTTAATAAAAAGAAATATTAATTACAAAATTACTAACAATATTATTAAAAACATGTCCTTTTGTGCTCATAATTTACTGAAAGCGAGTTTATATAAAGTCAATTATTAATCATTTTGAAGGAAATAATACATGCATCTTGATAACCAAATTTGGGCATTGGCTGGATACACCTGTAATATTATCAAATCTAATATCAAATACAGTGTTTTATTTATGTGTGAATTGTACACATGTATTGAACTGCACTAGTCAGTTGCCACATAACAATGGCGATTCCGCTGCACTAGGGGGCGCTGCTTGCCACAATTACCATTTCTACGCCTTTTGACTCGCGTTTAGAGTGAGTTTTTAAAGTACTGTATTCTATCTACATCACAGACAATTAGACGCTCGACTCCGCTTCGAATTTGCTTAAATGACGAAAATAGCCGTTAACTTGCCCCATGACCTCTTTAGAGAAACGTGTCTAAATTTGTCGTTAAACCTGTTTCCATGTCAGCGCGAACTTTAACCCAGTTGAAGACACGCGACTGGAGGCAAGTTTAACAACATGACACGCCCTGTAGTTGTTTCCGAGCATGAAACCTTAGCTAGGAAAGAGAAGCTTTATTATTGTCATTTCTTTTCATATTTACCGACGTGATCTGTAAACACGTTAATCCCTCCCGTCCATCACGGCTAATTTGAGCCCAGAATGAGGAGGGAGGTGCTCAAACTGGGCTAGCAATCCAGACGCCATATCTCAGCCAATAAGAAGCAGAGTTGGCGCGCTGCAACCAATCACAAATCGGCGTCGGGTGCGCACTTACTTTGGACGACTGGCCGGAGCCATGGACGGGACGAGTCGTCCCTTCGTTGAGATCCCAAACTTTTAAACAGCCGTCTTTCGACACCAGCCCGTACGGTAAGTGTCTTTTTTTCTTAAAAACAAATTGATTCTAATTCTCTTTTGTCCTGCGCCACGTTTATGTCATCGTCAATTTATCTCAAAGCTCGTGTGTTCGATCTTCCTTCTTGAGCCGCAAAAAACAACGCCACGTTAAACTTTTTTTTCCTCTGTTGGAATATGACATTTAACTCGTTTGGCTCTTTTTTAAAGCAATGCCCATTGGAAATTGTAACACAGAGAGGGAGTTTAAAAAAAAAATTGTGTTTTTTAACCTTCAGGGGGACAATAATCGTTTACCTAACCAAAGAGTTGAAATCAAAATAGAAGGCCACATTTTCAGAATGGTGAAATATGAGACATGTTGGGCTATTGAAATTCACCCATAGGGTGCTTGTAAATGTTCAAATTCGTGCGATTTACAGTAGATAATTCAGTCATTGTGAGTACAACTATAAAATCGATGAGAAACAGATCGTGAGCCACATAGCCAGAATACCTGTACTAACCATATGTCATTAAAAAAAAAACCCACAGACTTTCACTTTTCTCAGGGGTGTTTGCGACCAAACTCTGACACCAATAGCAACCCAAAAAGTTTATAATTGCCTATAATGATCGTTTAAACCCAAAACATGCTCCCAAACCTCACCGCACATCACCTTTTAAAGGGAGACCTCACAAATGTACATTTGGAGCACCAAACCTAACATGTTGTCTATAATTAATTCGATAATCATTATTTTCCATTTACATTTAATAATTTTAAAGGGACAGTGTGTAAGAAAAATTGTTGATTTTTCTATGTTCATGAATTAAAAAAAACAAAACAATTTCAACGGCACAGACAAAAATATGTTTGATCACGTCAATGTAATTTAAATGTAATTGGAGGTGAGGTAATCGCTAATTATATTACAAAGGCGTGCCTGCCCTACAGGAGCCTGGCTTGTTTCACCGCCATCTTTGTGCTACCGATACCTGAAGGACAAACAACACTTAGTTTCACAACATCATGACTATAGCATGTGTAACAAATGCCATCCACTTACTCCATCATTTGAGGGAATACTAGAAGTCGTTTGGGAGGACATTTTGCCTGCACTTCTGCTGCAGAAATTATTAGTAGGCCTGCAAAGTGTGGTCTCCCTGAGGCACTGTCTCAAACCTTGATGATGTATGTAAACAAACACATGGAAACGGCCATTGACCCAGTTGACTAAGTCGGCCCAAAAAAAAAAAAAGTGCCCATTGTCTTCAAAAGGATAAATCGATAGTTATTACTGTGACAGTCCTTGCTCATTTCGAGCCTCTTGTCTTCTCAAAGGAGCCGCCCACTTGGACGCAGTCATGGGTGAAATCGAGGGGTCCTACCGGGTCCTTCAGACCCCGGGCACGAGACTGGGCGCCCAGTTCAATGCGGGCATTAGCACATTGGAGCCAGGCCAGAGCCTCAGCACCAATGTGGTTGTGGTCGGAGGCACCCCCGGCGTCAAGGGTCCCGGTCGGGGTCTTCAAGTCCGCGTTCAGGGTCTGGACGAGTCCCAGGAGTTCTTCGATTTAGACGTGAGTGTTTCTTCCGCCTTCCTCACACGCTGGGATAAGTCCGCTGTTAGTTAGCCGTGCACAGCAGGGCCACGTTTGACCCCCCGGTTTGTGAGTTGGTGACAGCTGCAATGTGGATTTGCCGCGAAAATCCCTTCCCGTCTTATTTACCACCTCCAGACTGTTGAAGTTGAATTTGCCTTCTTCCTATAAGTTTGAGGTATTTGTCTTTTGCCGAGAATATCGGCTCCTTTGATTGGATAATGATTGGGTGTATTGTTGTCTCAGTCTGATGATGATTTTAGTATCAGTAAGCCGAATTGGATTTTTGCTTTGTAATGATTAGCAAGGCAATATGGCCTTTAACAAAAAAAAAAAAATCGTCTCACTCAAACATAATCACTGCTACAGTCAAAACAAGAACAATAAAACCACAGATAAAAGGAGAAGTTAATTTAAACTGAATATGCGATTTAAATTTACAAGCATTAGCCGACCCAGCCACAACGTCGGATCGGCACTCAGCTTCGAGGTTTCGATACGTGGAGCGTAGCAGAGCAGAAGGCAATATGGCCTTTGGAGAAGGCACGAAACAAACAAAAAGGCCAAAATCAGTCTCACTCCAAGGAAACAATTTACAGTGAAACTCCTCTACAATGAAACCTACATGGGCGAAAATACTCCCTAGTGTGAAAAAAATCTTCATGCATTAATGTGTGTGTGTGTGTTTACATCCGAGATCAAATTTGCTACAGTGAAAAACCCCCTGTTGTGAAAAATGTCTTGCTGCAAACACGATTTCGTTGTAGAGGAGTTTCACTGTAGTTGGATCACCCCCCAACACACACACATTTTCATATTACAAAACTACACTGAAATGGTTAAGTGTTATGCTTTGCGATTAACTATAAATGATTTAAATTATTATAAATAACAGGCAAGTGTACTAGAACTACAATCTCGTTACCATCAAAACAATCGCGATGATATCAATTCATCTGGATTTGCGATTGGCTGAAATCCGGTTGGCGATAGCTGCATCAAAATGAGAATGATCCCTGGCGGTTTCTGCGATGACAACTTTGTCGACCATCTTCACATAATAATTATTTGTTTTTTTTTTATTCTGGTCAGAGTGTCTGTTTGTCTGAGATATTTTAACAAGTAATTCCAAAGCCAGACTTGGAAGTTCCTTGTCTCGTTCTGATGAACGGGACTTTAGAGGGAAGTCTCCAATGATGTGCTTTCACTGTCGGCCTGCCAGCTTGCCGCAGTCAAGTCATTCACATAGGAAGCAATAAGGAAGTCGATAGAAATGAGCCTCTTTCCTGTCTTTTTAAGTCAGCCCCGGTGTTAAATCTCCGACGTGAAAGAAGCATTCAGGACTCACTGATGACGTTGTGTAATTAAATACTACCCCTTAATAAATCCTCCCGTCGCCTCAGCAGTTAGAATTCTGTGGTGCACTGCTGAGACGGACATTTTATAATCCCAGGCGCCATATGTTGTCTCAAACTCTGTAACTAATAGTCAAGTTGAATTAGTTTCGACGTGCAGAGTTGAAGAATTTCATTTCGAAAGTATTTGAAAGATGGGTTTTGAAAACCTGGAGATGGATTTAAATGGTCCTCAACTTGACCATCATGTTGTATGATAGATTGAAAAACGTAATTTTTTTCTAGTTCCCGTGTAAGAAAACAACCCCACAAAAACACACTTGTCAGAGAAGAGCATTTGGGATGACTTGTGCCGATAAGAGGATCATATAGTTTGCCTTTTTTTTTGAACGGGCTTTCTGACATCACATCATCAGCGGCGTAACGGTAGAGCCGCCGTTCATTTGACCGTGAAAACCCGGAAGCGCCTTTCACACTTTCCTGACAAATTGATGCAATGGTGGACCCAACGTTCATTCAGCCGTGCTCATTCAGACAAACGTCGCGGAAGTGCGCTGTTTGCCGTGCGTTTTCATGCAGCTGTTGCAGGACTAAAGAGCTTTGAGGCTCATCAATTTCAGGTTACTTGCCCCGTTTCTATCGCTCCTCTGGTCCGCTCGATGTAATTGCCGCTGTTTTGATCACTGCTGTTTGATTAAAAAAGCAGTCCTAGACCACGCAGTTGCTGGTGCGATTTTTGGCTAGTCACAGTCTTCTATTTTTGAGCCCCTTTCAAACGGCCTTTGTGATATAATTGTCGTCATGGTAAAGCCTGCGTTTATTTGCGTGCCTTTCAGGCGCAACTCGATTAACAGTAACATTGTCCTGTCTGTCGTGTGGTTTTCACGATGTGGGGGCAGTAACAATTGCTTTAGACACAAAGTGGTCAAACGTTAAGACTCTGATAATGGCCTCCCGCTTCATGTTGCGGTCAGACCAACTGAACGTTTCGGGCGCCTTTTCAATGCAGTTGGTGTTGTCAGGTGCGGATGAAGCGTTTTGAAGCTTCGCCGGGGTTTGCTAATATGGAGCTTTTTGTGGCATCGCGTGGCTAACACCAAAGTCGACAGACACGAACGGTGTGATGAAATAAACAACAAGGGACGTATTGCGCTCTTTGAGGACCAAGACGTATACGACGCAGGCCAGTTTCCAATCCGGTCTGGGCCCCGAGCCAAAACTGAGCAGGCTTGAAGAATGGGGAGCAAAGAAGTTGGTGAATGTATGGACTTGTTTACAGCTGTTAACCTGTCAACCAAGATGGCGTTTTAGCAGCCAAAGTTAATGGCGCAATCCCCCGTGTAACTCTCGTGCAAACAAAAGCATGCGAGACGTAATGTCCAGCAGGCTGTAATCTGCCAAGAAACAAGATGGCCACTGAGTGCCTCTCTTCATTCAGTGCGAGCGAGGCATCGTGGGCTGCTCTTCTCTCCTTTTGTATAGCAGCACTGTTGAGCCAACAACGCTCTTTCGAATGGATGCTTGACTTCCAGCGGGAACTTGTTCCAAATGTTTCGTTCTTGGTCTGAGGAGCAGCTGCAGCCCAATGATGATTACTTTTTTTTTTTTTTTTTTTTTAATTCCAGGATTGTGCCCTTTTCCTGTATACCGTGTACCAGAATAGACACCAAATTGCAGTGGTGAATGTTTGAAATGGTTGTGGCCTTTCAAGCGACCGCCCCTGCCCTCCCTTTTGCACTTTTTGTCGTACTTGGGCTCACGGTCCATGTGAAGTGATGCGCTCGCCGCACGAAAAAGCAGTGCGGCCTTGCTCGGTGTGTGGATGCTGACAGTCGGAGTCGTCGGTACACACTCCAGAAAGCTGGGAAATGTAAGACTTCAGACGAGGGGGGGGGAAAAGTGGCATCGAATGCTGCTCAAAATGAATGTATGCAGATATTCAAAACGACGATCGAGCCTACCATATGTCTGTACCGTATTGGCCCGAATATAAGACGTTGTTTTTTTTTGCATTGAAATCAGACTGAAAAAGTGGGGGTCGTCTTATATTCGAGGTCTAGACGCTAGATGGCGCCAGATATCATTGAAGCGCATGCTAAACTTGACTCCCCAGGCCAAAGCGAACCCCTGTCATGAAGAGTCAAAATAAAAATAGCAGTAGGAAGGAAAAGAGAAGAAAATAATAGAAGAGATAACAGAAAATGGAGAAACGTAGCGACAATCTGGAGAAAATGGGTCTAAGATCGGCCCGGTTAACCGACAGATCAGGAGAAGTTTTGATGTCATTTACATTTCAAAAACCAGAAGCCATTCATTTATGAATGTGATTGCACTTTTGTTCACATATTTCAATATTCAGATATTAAGATTTGAATGAGGCAAAATAACATGCTTTTTCTCTCAAATCTATTGCTGATGTACTGTCATTATTTTCTGGATAAAATTAATTTGGTGTTCAAAAAGTCTTTTTTTTTTTTTTCAAAATAGGGGGGTCGTCTTATAATCAGGGCCGTCTTGTATTCGGGCCAATACGGTATATAGTGTCCAAGAATGTGTCTATTTATCAAACGGTAGATGTTGAGAGGCCCGAAGAAAAATGAATGCGGCTTAATACAACAAAGCGCATGACGTAACTTCATTTTTAGAGCATTCTGTAATGTTTTTTTTTTTTTTTTTTGTCCGTTCCACTGGCATCAGGTGTTGTCCAAGTTATTTCATGATCTGCATTTTTATTTTTTAAATGATTTTTTTTTTTTTTTTTTGCTGGCATTTTCTTGCACTGAAGCCCCTCCCGCCACCGCGGGTGCAGGAGAAAGCCCGGCCTTGTGGTCACTGAAACACAGGCTCCTTTGATGCGGCGCGAAGCCTTGCCCCCTCCGCTGGGCCTTCACTCGTATGCGGAGCCTCGCCGCGGACAGACGGCGCTGCATTCATTAGATGTGGACGGGCTCTGCTTTTAGGCAAACAAGCACGTAAATAGCAAAGTTGACAACCACAAGGCGTGCACAAGGAAGACGAAGAGGGAGTGCAAAGTTTGAGCTCGTTAGCAGGGGGGGGGTGGGGGGCGAGGGGGACGGAAGCAAAGTTTGGGTCAGGAATTTTTAACCACCGGGGAGGTGGGGGGGGTGTTACGGCTATGTTTTGGATTATGCAACAGGTTTAATGTTATCATATGCTACTGAAATTAATGCGTCGAAGGCAGACCAAGGAACAGTCAAAAGTTGTTTGGTACCATCTTTTTTTTTCTTCTTTTCTTTTTTTTTTTCTCTTCTGTTGGTTTTGCTTTATTGAAATGTGTATTTAAAACAATCACATAGTCTCTGTTAGCTTCATGCTAACACATTACGGGAAAACGCTTTAGGCGGGCTAACAATATGTCAGGGGTGTCAAACAAATTTTTTGTCGCGGGCCACTTTGGAGTTACGGCTTCAAATCTCAATGTTATTTATTACCTATGACATTTCGGTACAGATTTCAGCAAGAATCTTGAAAGTTGACACACATGATTTGCTCCCGCGGGCCACATAAAATGATATGGGGGCCGGATCTGGCCCCCGGGCCTTGACTTTGACACCTGTGCGCTATATTTGCAAAATATAAAAAATAAAAAAAGTTGGGATAGTTGGTGTATTTTTGTACATTTTCTTTTGCTAACAATGATTACAGAATGACATAGTTAGCTTCTATTTTTTGCTAATAATTGTATGTTTGAAAAAGGAAATGTTTGTGTTTCTTTCTATTCCTTTATACAATTTGTTTCCCAAGTTGTTTCTTCAGTAATATTTTGTTATTTTAATCTTTATTTCCTATGTTAAGCATTATTGCTTGAGCTCATATTAAATCACAGGTGTCAAAGTCAAGGCCCGGGGGCCAGATCTGGCCCGCCACATCATTTTATGCGGCCCGCGAAAGCAAATCAAGCACGTCAAGTTCCATGATGCTTGCTAAAGGCTGCCCTCGAATTTCAAATTGTCATAGGCAATCCACAAGAACAGTCATTATTCTTTCTTTGGATTTTAAAACTAGTCATTCATCAATTTGTGGTGCGCTGTGTATGTAAAATGTGGAGCGGGTTAAACATTTATATGGTTTCCCAAAATTCATAACGACTCTCCAAGGCAAATCGTAACTGCAACGTGGCCCGCGACAAAAATGAGTTTGACCCCCCCCCGCATTAGATTGTGCAAACCATGTTGAAGACGGCGTACCTTGCTTTTCGCAAAGGTCGTGGACCTGATCCACGTTTCACAGGTGCGTTGAGTAGACTAGCATTTGATCCTGATTACTGCGTATTCTCACACGTTTCCTCAACACCTGCGTGTGGCAAATAAACGCGCGCCGTCGTTGTTTTAACTGGGTATCTTTGCACAGTAAACATTGGGTTGTTGATGGAAGATCCACCCTGGATCGAAGACACCATCTAGACATAGCGTCTCCCAGCCGAACAGCTGCTTTGTCCTAATCCGCGGCCGCCACTTTCTCTGATTGCGTGACCCGTTAACCCGCTTTAGTGCTCGACTTCTGAGGCACGCCGCTTGCTGACACGTCACTATGGATTTGCGCGAAATTACAAATGCCAGATGTGCTTTTTAGGTCGTAGCCCACACACTCGTTTGCATTTCATCTCGGATTGTTGATGTACTCATCGTACCTTTTTACACTGAGCCTAGCACGGGAGGGATATTGCCACCAACTGTTTTCACCCAGCAACGCCGTATCCCGAGTCGGCTAGTTTTCACTGAGATGGCTCAAATTAGTTTTATAATGCTGCCGGTCAAATCTTAACTGGAGCACGTAAGAGGGAGCACGAATCTCCCGTTCCACTGGCAACTTGCGCGCTTTTGGAATTCATTTTTTTTTATGATCCAGTCAAACCTCGGTTTTCGTCCATAATCCGTTCCAGAAGGCTGTTCGAAAACCGAAATTGTTCGAAAACCGAAACCACGCTCTTTTTAAAATAGAAAATGTTTATTGAACACGTCTGCTCACAATGGAAAGCAACACGAGGAAGCGGTACTTCCTCGTGTAAGGAAGGCGAGAGGAGTCAAATGGTGCATTCAAGTGCGCTCAGTTTGTTCGAGAACCGAAATTTGTTCGTCATCCGAGGCATAAAAAACTCGAACTTTTTGGTCGAAAACTGAATTGGTCGAGAACCGAGACGTTCGAAACCCAAGGTTTGACTGTATATTGTTTTACTCCACCTGGCCTTTATGAGCTACGCTAACCCTGTAAAATGCGCGTTCCCATGAAAGATTTTTTTTTTTGGTGGGGGTGAACTGCGATATGAGTGATGGACAACTGTACTTTTCACACGGGACAGCGACCTCCAATAAACGGCTTTGGCGGACAGTGTGACAGGCTAAATTTTTCTCCGGGTGCCAACTTGGTGATGTTTAAAGCATAGAAATGTACACATCTCTCCTGGCAAGTCGGAATCCACCTCCACATAAACGCCGTCTGGACGTTTTTGGGTCCGCTTGATTACACTCGTTGCGTGGCTGTACCTTTCACACCGAATCCATCTTTGTGTTTATGAAAGCAAGCCAGACATTAGTGGGTACTGAATTACATGACGACGTCGGGCCGTGAACTTTGCAGAATGTTGTAACGTGAGACAGAACACCTCCGAATGTTCCTCCGAATTGCAGCGCGTCTGCATTATGAGTTGAGTCAAAGACGATATGTGGAAAATATGTCCTAGCCGATTTTATTCTTTGATTTGGGACTGACTGGAATGATACTGTGGACTCATTAAAAATGAGTTTTACAACACGTATGCGTTGTTGACAACTCGATTCATTTATAGTTTAATTTTTTTGACTTTTGAGTTGACTTGCACTACTTTTAACATTGTGGGACAGCTCCTTTTAAACCCCCCCCCCTTTTTTTTTTCAAAAATACTATTTTACATTACAACCAGATGTCTGAGGCTATAATTTTGCCTGCTACATGTCCAAACCTCAAGTGACGTGTGTGTGCCGAGTACGTAGTAATTAGTTAGTTGGCCCAGAGAAAATAAACTCCGAAGAAGCCCGCCAGGAGCCACACTCGGGCACGCTTCCTGATCGCATTGATGGGAACGTGCGACTGTTTGCCGTTATTCACTTGCTTGTGTGTGTGTGTGTGTGTGGGGGGGGGGGGGGGGTGATTCATGGAACATTTACAAATGTAGATCAAATTTCTTTTCTTGTCGGGGATATATTATGGAACGTGTATGCTTTAAAAGCTGGTGTACAAATATTTTGGTGTTTGTAGTGCCCGCCCATAAAGTGTGAAATGACACAATCAAGTAAATGATTGAAAAACATGTCCGTGAGTGAGCCGTTCAAAAAATTTTTTGGGTCACATGCCAGATATTTGACATAATCCTCTCGCCACACGATTCCTCTGCACCATAAATTGAAAGCACGGGTTGGAGAAGATCCAAGAGCCACTTTTCAACTTGAAGCAAGAGTTCAGACCTCGCCACCAAATTATACAAAGTCTTGGCGGAATATGTGTCCCAATACAAATTATACACTCACCGGCAGTCGTGTGTTTTCTCCCGAAGTCGACGTTGACTTAATGACAGAAGTGTTCCGGGGTTGTAAGGTATCTCTTGTGCACCCCATCCCTTCCAAGTCACTCTATTGGTTTTGGGTCTGACTTTAGGCTATTCTTAAAACTCTTCTTCCATCAAAACCGTTGTTGATTTTGGATGTATGCCTGTTCCGCAAACTCCTCTTCATCAGACATGTTGAAGGTTTGTTATTGTGCTGTTGACACAAGGGATGAGATGATTAATACAAATATTTCTTTTCTTTTTTTTTTTTTTTTTCCTTGCTCTTTCAGCCAAGAGCTTTCGGGCAGGATCTTCTCTCGGAGGTGTTTCTGCGAGGGAACCTCATCGAGAGTGATTACTTTGGGCTGGAGTTTCAGAACATGCAGTTGAACTGGGTGTGTAGGTCTATGTCAGCGCGCACACACACACACACACACACACACACACACACACACACACACACACACACACACACACACTGTGATCAAACTGTCAAAGGCAAACGGCATTTCAAAGGCTTGAAAATTGACTGTTTGCTGATGACGATAAGGAAAAAAAAAATGAAGTATTTATACTGCAAAAAAAGCATAGAGTAAATTAAGATAAGGAAACGTTTATTTGTCCCACATTGGAGAAATGTGCATTCTACAGCAGCAAAATTGGGGGAAGGGGGTAGAAACAAAGTGTTGCATGCCCAAAAATAAATAAATGTTTCATAAAAAGAACTGTACACAGTATAGAATGCAATATAAATATAAGTTGCATATATGCATCGTATATATATATATATATATTTATTTATTTATTTTAAAATTATTATATATTATTTCTATCAAATTATTTCAAATGGCAAGTGGATATGTGTCCCAATACTTTTGCCTGTGTAATTTGTGTAATCCATGCTGGTGGTCTTCTCAAAGTCATCTGTTTGTGTCCATTCAGCTTTGGCTGGAGCCCACCAAACTCATTGTGAAGCAAGTCAGAAGTAAGTTTGAATAACATTAATATGAACTTCATAACACCGGATACAGCGCAATCTCATGTTTTGTTTGTGTTTTTTTCAGGACCCGCAAATTCGATGTTTAGACTGGCTGTGAAATTTTTCCCCCCGGACCCTGGTCAGCTGCAGGAGGAGTTCACCAGGTCCCGAAATTACAAACTTATAAATCACAACAATGAATAAGGCGGCCTCTGGACTTGACTTGGCATTGCACACACAACTTGATGCTGCTTATTTTGACACTAAACCTGTGTTTTATTATTCCTTTCCTTTTTTTTTGTAGGTATTTGTTCTCCTTGCAAATGAAAAGGGATTTGATGGAGGGACGCTTGATCTGCACAGAAAACACCGGGGCCCTCCTCGCCTCTCACCTCGTCCAATGTAAACTTCAAAATCATTTCGTTCTCGTGAGCGTAGTCTCGGGATGTCCCGTTTTGTTGTTGTTGTTGTTGTTGTTGTTTTTTCCCCCTGAAATTCCTGTTTGATTTTTAGCATTAAAATGATCACATACAGGAGCTATAGCCATCGCATTTACGCTAATTGAATGCTAACCTTTAAACCTAATACATATCAATGTATTCATATATCAGATCACTTTCTGAACACAATGAATGGAAAAATCTCGTCTTTCATCCCCAGCTGAAATCGGCGACTACGACGCGGCCGCTGATCGAGACTTCCTGATGAACAATAAGCTGCTGCCGTACCAAGAGAAGGTCCTGGAGGCCATTGTGGACTTCCACCGCAAACACCTGTAAGAATTTGGCCTCATGCCGGTTGTCCCTTTACAGCTCACAAGGTGCCTTGTTGGTTTTCCGCTTTGTTTTACTTTGCCGGAATGTTGAAGTCGTGAGTGGTAGTTTTTTTACTTTAGCTTTTAGGATATGTCAAACAGTTAGATTATATGAGGCATGCAGTTTATTATTTGTATTTATGTATATAATTTTTTACAGTTTTTTTTTCATTTAAAATTGTGTTAAAATTTTTTTTTTTAAATTTAGTTCGATATTTTATTTAAATTTAATTACATTTTTTATCTTATAATTAATTACCATTTATTTTATACCATTTTGTTTTTACTTTGAGTAATTATATTTGGCATCTTCCATCCATCCATCCCTTTTCCGATCCGCTTATCCTCGCAAGAGTCGCGGGGGGGTGCTGGAGCCTATCCCAGCTTTCTTTGAGCAGTAGGCGGGGGACACCCTGAACCGGTTGCCGGCCAATCGCAGGGCACACAGAGACGAACAACCATCCGCGCTCGCACTCACACCGAGGGACAATTTAGACTGTCCAATCAGCCTGCCATGCATGTTTTTGGAATGTGGGAGGAAACCGGAGTACCCGCAGAAAACCCACGCAGGCCCGGGGAGAACATGCAAACTCCACACAGGGAAGCCGGAGCTGGAATTGAACCCACCACACTGTGAGGTCGACGAGCTAACCACAGGTCCACCGGGCCGCCCTATTTGGCATCTTTTAAACACAAAATAAGGCCAATGAGGTGTGTACAAATACACTTTGTATTTTAGTTTCTCCTATATATTAACTTTCTTCATATTTCATAATATATATTTGACCTGGTTTTAGTTATTTGACTGTTTTTGCTTTCTGCAGTGACCTTATTTTGCATCTTAAGTTCCTAAAGAGTGCATTTGTGCACTTTTCCCAGCGCCATTCTCCTCCACCAGTGTCTCTTTTCGACACTGTGCACTAGTTTGCTAATCTCTTCCCTCGCTTGCCAGAGTGGAAGTACAAGCGGCCTAATCCCCCCCCCCACCCCACCCCATCCTCCTCCGTCTCCCTCCCTGTCTTCGGTCTATTAGCCGTAAGGCCAGTAGGGCAGCAGGGGAGGGCCCTAAGGAGATTTAACCGCTTAACGGATCGCCCAAATTAGAATGTGGTCATTATTGGATGGATATGTCCTCCTACCACTGCTTTTTTAAATTTTAATAATGGCGCTCGCATCGTGGAAGCCCCAAATAATTTTTAGTTGGCTGTACTTTACGTCAAAGTCAGCACAAGCTTACTGAACACTTGCATTCTAATGTGGCGGGTGATTCAGACAAGTGAGCAGCACCCTAGAAATTCACTAGCAACCCCCGGTAACTAGGAAAACAGTTGTCCCTGACACCAGTTTCAACCAGTGACATGAAATGGAATGAGCATGTCTGTCAGGAGTGGGGAAAAAATGTCCCGGATCTATGTCTCAAATTGAACAACAGGTTGCCCATTTTGGTTTGAAGCAGCAATTCTGTGGAGAGTTCCAGAGAGTTCGTCAATCGACACAACATTGCATGGACGTCATAACAGTCTTATCGTAACAGGATGTTCAAAAAAAAAAGTCTGAAGGACCCCGTGCCTGAAGTTGAACAGGAAGTTATCCATTTGGATTGATATTGTGACAAAAAGTGGCTTGAGTTCTAACCCCTGCGGCACTCCGTTTATTATTGCCTAGCTTGACAAATGCAGGCGTGTGGAAAACTCTCTGTTTGTTGACCCCATTCAGTGGCCAGACGCCCGCCGAATCAGACTTCCAAATATTAGAGATCGCACGCAAGCTGGAGATGTACGGCGTGCGCTTCTACCCGGCGGCCGACCGGGAAGGCACAAAGATCAACCTGGCCGTGGCCCACATGGGCCTTCAGGTCTTTCAGGTGATCTTCCCTTCACTCTCTCTGTCACATGTTGTCCGGTTACAACGAAACTCCTGCCTGAATACGCCCGTTTTGGGGGGTTTTTTTGTTTCTTTTCAGGGTCACACCAAAATAAACACCTTCAATTGGTCTAAGATTCGCAAGCTGAGTTTCAAGAGGAAGCGCTTCCTGATCAAGCTCCACCCAGAAGTTCACGTAGGTATCAAAACTCACAGGTGACCGATCTTAGGTCAGATGCGATGGACGTGGTCTCTCTTTTGCTTCCAGGGCCCACATCAAGACACTCTTGAGTTCATGATGGGCAGCAGGGACCAGTGCAAGGTCTTCTGGAAGATCTGCGTGGAGTATCACTCCTTTTTCCGTCTTGTGGACCAACCCCAACCAAAACCCAAGACCATACTTTTCACCAGAGGCTCTTCTTTCCGATACAGGTACGCTTGGATTAGTGTTTTAATGCTACCTTTCGCAAAGACCCTCGAAAACCAAATGAATATACGCCCTGGTGAACACGGTATTTGGTAGTCCGCGATCCATCTTATTTGATTGTGAACAACATCGCTAACATTGACGTGAAGCCTCCTGAGTCAGCTGCTAACGAGGCTAGCTACATGCTGCAGAGAGCTTGGAGGCGACAAACAAAGCTCTCTGCATCCTGTTTTTAAAAAAAAAAATTGTTAAGGTCCTACGTGTGTCCAAAAAAACCCTCAAGTTTTATATTTGAATTTGTATTCATACCGTGATAGTAATTTAAAAATGACTTTAACAATTGGCCAAGTTGTTAATTGTAGTTTGTTCCTGTCAGTGGGCGGACGCAGAAGCAGCTTGTGGAATACGTGAGGGAAAACGGAGCCAAGAGAACACCGTATCAGAGGTGTGTGTTTTCTTTCAAATTAACCCGCGAAGTTTGCGTCGCCGTGGATTGTCAAGACGATCCCACAATGTCTTGATCATACCCCGTGATATTCGGCAGGAGGAACAGTAAAGTACAAACGTCGTCTCGCTCCCTGACCATCGATGTGCCAAAACAGGTCAGTCCATTTTGGTCCTCATCGGAAATTAGATTTGGATACTCTTATGTATTATGGAGCCAGTACATTAGGTACACCTCCTGTCATGAGATTCATTACATTATCAGCAAAGATAAATCTGGAGCTCTCAGAGTACGAGATACAGTCAAACCTCTGTTTTCGAATGTTTCTGTTCTCGACCAAATCGGTTTTCGACCAAAAATTTTAATTTTTTTATGCCTCGGATGACGAACAAATTTCGGTTCTCGAACAAACTGAGCGCACTTGAATGCACCATTTGACTCCTCCCGCCTTCCTTACACGAGGAAGTGACGCTTCCTCGGGTAGACGAGGAAGTGACGCGTCCTCGTGTCGCGTTCCATTGTGAGCAGACGTGTTCATAAAGATTTTTTTTTTTTTTTTAAAGAGCGTGGTTTCGGTTTTCGAACAAATCGTTTTTCCAACAGCCTTCTGGAACGGATTATGGTTGAAAACCGAGGTACGACTGCATTTTGAAGAGCTGTGAAGCACAAATGTTTCTGGTAGAATTGTAGCTTGAAAAGTGGCTTAGTGTGGGGTTTTTTTGTTTTTTTTTTTTTTTTTGGGTCATCACAATCTTGCTGTGCCGATCGCAGAGCTTGTCGTTCAACGACCGTCTCCGGACGCCGTGCTCCCATCCCTCGTCCTCGGCGTCCTTCCTCTCGCCGCACATCTCCAGCGTCGTCAGCCCACGAAAAGACCACCCAGCTCACCACCAGCCGCCTTCACCCGCCATGCCGCCCTCTCCGGCGTCCCCTCAACAGCCGCCGCAGCAGCAGCAGCAGCAGCCTCACATCCCTCCGAAGGAAGAAGCCGTCAACGGCGGCAATCCCCCGACTCACTACTCTTTGCCAGGTGCTCCCACCACCGCTCGCTTCAGCCCCGCGTTTGTCCGCGTCGAAGGCGTCATCCCGCAATCGCAAGCGTCCAAAAACGAGGCGAGTAAGCCTTTTTCTCGAAGGGCAGGCAGGACGGGGGTTCTCACGCCCGAAGCTTTCGAGGCTGAGCTTTTGCGTACCAAACAAATGTTCTCGCCGCTGCGCGTCACCGAGGAGTTCATAGACGACGATCCCACGCAAATGTCTTTCTACGATGGTCGGGTGGAGGCCTACCCGTACGGACGCGGCGACGACGCGGAGCGCGTTGATTACGAGCGCGAGTCGGCTAAGAACGGGCTCTTCAGCGTGGGTCTCGAAGACCTGAACGGCAGCGTCGACGCTTTCCCCGACAGCGCGGTGGGTCATTCCGAGACCAGTTCCTTGCTCAACAACCGTTCGGAGTGCAGCTCCCTGGACAACTTAGGGCTCAGTTCTGCGGGCGAGTCCATGTCGGCCGCTCAAGATTCGGCCTTCTCGCTGCGTCTGCCCGGCTCCGACGTCCAGTCGGAGGCCAGCTCCATGGTCAACTTCCCGGCGTGCTCGGTGCGCTCCGAGAGCAGCTCGGCGGTGCAGTTCAGCGACTTGGTAGAGCAGCTGGAGCAGCTCAGCTACCCGCCCACCGGTACCGAGGGCTCCGGGAACGGCACCTCCGACTCGGACTCGGACTGGGGCTCAGACAGCGTCCTGCCGCCAGAGCAGAATTTGTTTTACAGCAACGCTCTCACCGGGAATGCCGGGATTGAGAACTTTCTGCTTCAGTGCCATAACCTGCAGGCCCTGGCCTTAGCAGACCCCCCTGGACCTGCGCAAATGTAGTTGAAATTCAAACGAAAACCATGATTTTTTGAGAATGAGGGAACACAAAAACGCCGTTTTTGAGAATGCAAGCACGTCTCTCAAACCACAAGATTCAGGAACATTTTGATCTTTCTACTTCTTGGAGCGAAACGAAGTCCAATCCGGCACTTCAGATCCCAGAACAACCCCACCAGTCGTCATTGTGGCCCTGAATCTAAACGCCGACACATCAAGGGCCTAAAACTCTGTCGATTTGGCTGTTGGTTTACAAAAACAAAACAAATGTTTTGGATCCTAAGAATGGAGAGACTTTGCTGTAGTAACTCACAGACCCACCTGGTCCGACGTAAAATTTGTGGCTATTTAGATGAATAAGAAATAACACTTTGGCTGATATATACTTTACACAGTAAATGCTGTTTTGGGCTCCAAAAGCTGCATTTCCGCCAAAAGTTCTTGGAACTTTTATTTTTGGCACTTATCTAGTCGTTCCTGGAAGTAAAAAAAAAAAAAAAAAGGTTCTGGTCAGGTTCTTTGGTGCAGCAGTCACCTACCCCTAATGGTTCCTGGACCCCTGTAAAGTACTTCCACTTAGAATGGTCTTTTTTTTTTTTTGGGCCTGGAACTAAAGTCTGAAAAAAGTCCCCGCGCTGCAGACACACTTTATCCAAAGTTCCTGGTTCTGGGGCAGCATTGCTGGTGGCCATGGTTGAGCCCACCTGGACCTGCGCTGATTTATGCGCCCATTGATGTATCCTGTGATACTGCCACCTGCTGGCCTGGCATGCGTATTACAGCATGCCGCAATGTTGTCATGTGTACATTTGGGGGGGGGGGGGGGGTTGTTTGTTTGTTTGTTTTTTGTTTTGGTTAACTGAAGTAACATTTACATTGATACACGGCAGCAGAACTTTCTTCTCCTTAACTACTACATTCTTAGACTGTACATAGAATCCGCATGTTGACGCCGTTGGACTAATTCCTCTCACGTCCTAAATCACTACTTTCAGGAATTTAAAAAAAATTGCCATGTCGCTTAAGTTACCAAACACGTTCATGTTGGTATTATACCTTATTTTGCTAGCATTATATACTCTGTAAATAATTTGCGTTCCTGGCTGACCGCTTTCTTCTGCACCGAAGCATTACAGCTTGCCATTATTAACAAAACAAGCTTACTCAAAAGTTATTTTCACTCATTATTGTCTTTCAAAAAAAAAACGTTTAATCTTGCGGCAACATCAAACTGCACGTCCCCCGCAGAGTCAGGCAAAAGGCGGAAATTTACGACTTATGAGACAGTTCGAAAGAGTTAGCGTAATTTCCGGACTATAACTATAAGCCGCGACTTTTGTCACACGCTTTCAACTCTGCGGCTTATTTAATGAAGCGGCCTTTATAAAGACTTTTTTAACGGCCGCCTGTGTACCGTCTTTCTTTGTAAATATCTCATGTAACAATATGGGCACCTGCCGCTTATACGCGGGTGCGGCTTATGTGTGTACAAAATGTTTTTTTTTCTTTAAAAATGTAGTGGTGCGTTTTATAATCCGGTGCGGTCTATAGTCCAGAAATTACGGTAATAGATTTCTTCTTCAACTATTTTTTCTGCACTTTAAAACGGTAAATGTCAAATGAAATAGACGGTAGTAGGACATCACAGGTTTACGCCCCACGGTGACGATATAATGTAGCCATGAAGGTTTGTTGTATTCTTATTCTGAAACTGTTACTGGACCTGTTGGTTTTAAAATATGTGTATAGATTCTGCTACTCCTCGTATTACTCTACTTCCTGTGGTCTGTAAAACCTGATCGTAAGGGGATGGGCCGAAGTCTCGTCCTTGGTGCGCCTTGGTTGTGAATTAGCGAGTTTTAGGGTGGAGTTGGAAGTAATCGCATTGATCCTTCGCTGACACCTGCTGGTCAAAGCAGCTGTTGTCTGAGTTCTCTTCCCGGGACTCTCGGTCACTGCTTAATTTGGTTCATTGAAGAATATCGGCTGCTGACGAGCCATTTTGTCCCTCGTGAATGTACCCGCATAGAAGATTCATTGTCGATGTGACGCTCGTGGGTCGTCATGTAGCACTAGTGGGTCACAAGTTGTGGTCTTCAGGGCATTGGCACGAGTTCATTTCAGGGTTTTCTTTGCATGCTATCTTTTGATTGTCTTCATAGAGAAACAAATCGTGGCCTCTCCCCATATAGACTCTTTTGAGTATATTTTCTTTTTTCTGAATGTCAATTTTTGTCTTTTTTTGTTTTTTTTTGTTTTTTGTGCAGTCAGCACTTGCGCTTCTGTGCCCACCGAGCACTTCTTGATATCAGGTGTACGTTTTGGTACTTCGTAGGATGTTTACAGCCATAATAATGTCACAATGACGGAGTCATCATTTCCGCTTATTGTTACTCACTTTGAAGTTAGGCCGTACGGTCGCTTGTGTTCCGTCGGAGCATCGTTTTTTTATTTTTTTTGTCCTTCTTGGTGCCCTCCGCACATTTAATTAGTGGCAGTGGGTATTGAAAGCCAAACCCCGTTGAAGTACATCAACTTTTTCTGATGTTGAACGACACGACAAAAGTTGTAACCTGTACAATAACATTGAAAAAGAACAAAATAAGTTGGTAGGAAATATTGACGTACTTTTGAAGTGCTTCAAAAAAAATTGAATCACCAAATGTATCTTTTAATTAGTGGGTCACTGATATTTTTTTTTTTCTTCCCATCTAAAATTTTAAATAATGTAGTTTTTTTCTAGATTAGTAAATTTATTGTTAAAAAATAGTCATTGGTTATTTAACCAATAACTCAAGTTTTTCATATTTTCTAGCACGTAAAAAAAAAGTCGGCCAAACTACTATTTTTGCCGTGACTTTTTTTAGAAAAGATTATTTGTGCTTCTATTTTTCTCCCGTCTAAATTTGAAGAAAATAGTCAATTGCTAATTTACAAAATGTTACTACAATAATAGTCCTAACACGCTGCCAGACTTAAATATTCTGGCATGTAAATATTCTGCCGAATAAAACAATTACCGTAATTTCCGGACTATAAGCCGCAACTTTTGTCACACACTTTCAACTCTGCGGCTTATTTAATGAAGCGGCCTATATAACGACTTTTCAAGCGGCCGCCTGTGTACCGTCCTTCTTTGTAAATATCTCATGTTACAATATGGGCACCTGCGGCTTATAGCCAGGTGCGGCTTATGTGTGTACAAAATCTTTTTTTTTTTTTTTCCTTTACAAATTTAGTGGTGCGGCTTATAATCAGGTGCGCTCTATAGTCCGGAAATTACGGTACTTCAAAATTCAAGATTTCTCCAATCGTGACTGAATTGTACTGCTTATAATTCATTCACTTTATCGCAGTCTCGTCTATATGAAAATGTTGATCCATCCTTCAAACTCACTTTCCATTCCCACTGTTCGATTCTCCGCGGTGAGGCTGAACGCTTTACTCCATGCACGTACTTAGACGTCCGTTCCGCACCGCAACCGCCGGCCTAATCTCCAACACATGTGTATTTTAAGTCCAAATGTACTTTTAAATGTTGTGTGTATGTTTCTCTCAAAAAGAATAAAGACAAGTACCACACGTGTTGGACTTAAACATTCTTTTTGGAGATACCTGTAGAAATCCACTTATTACACCACAAATCTTTCCTAACCGGTTGATGAAAAACCCAAACCATGCATCGTCGTTTCGATTGCAGTTAAAGATGGCAACAGGATTGACTGGATCCTAGATTTGTGTGGGTGTGTGCAAGTTTTTTCTCTTTGGACAAACTTGTAGCTGAAGTCACCCCCCCCCCCCCCCCCCGAAAAAAAGTTGTCCCTCCCTCCAGTCTAGAGTAGGCCCATTGTAGATAAACTATAAACAACTCCACGCCCTCCAGACGGACCACATTCCTGATTAGTCGCGAGCAATTGTTTCCGGGTCATGAGAGACTTTTTTTTCTTTCTCTTCCCTTTCTCGCTCCTCCACTCACTCCCACCCACTTTTTTTTTTTTCCCCCACCTCTATTTTTTGGGGGTGTGGGGGGGTTGTATTTAGACAAGTGGAAGAGCAGCTGTGTGCTTGACCTACGAGGAGGATGTTAAAGACTTGTGCAGTTTTTGTTGTGGTTTTAATTTGGATTCCGAATCATTTGTTGTTCTCGCCGAGGCTTGTCCAAACAATAGCCGAGGAGGGAGAAAATGTGGGAAACATTAGGCGCGTTTTCATTGACCACAGGAATTTTAACCCAGAAACGTTTGGACGACCATTTTGGCCGCAGAAACTTTTGTATTACTCACGCTTTGTGCCGCCCTGAGCCCAAGTGAACACCACAAGCCGGCCGGGTGTGTTTTGCGCCTTACTTACCAACGGAGACAAATAACCGAAACTCCCAAAACGAAACAATCGACAGAGTAAACAAAGCAAAAGAAGGCCAAGTCACACATGGGCACACATGGGCACACGCGGGCATGTGCGATGGTGGTGTCATATGATTCATGTGATTGCTTCCTTGTGCTAACCGCCGCCGCGCACAATATGAAAAAAAAAAACAACGTAGAGAATAATAAGCCGCAGTTTAAGTAAAACAAATAAGGCCACGCCATGCGGGTGACATGCACTGGAAGACATGAAGTGCTTTCGTAAACAAATTGCTCGTGTTGCTGTAATTGTTGAAACGCAATATTTACGTCATTGCTTGTTTGTTAAAAAAAAAATGTGGAAATGACAATTTATTGTTGTCATTTTTTTTGTGCAGACATGGCGCTGGACAGCCCCCACCTGTCCCGCTTCGAAGCCGCTGGCCCCCTTTCCCTGTCGCCCTCCTTCCAGATGTCCACACTCAGCCTGCCGGGCCAGGCCGCCACCAACGTCTCCTCGCCCCTGCAAAGCCCCATCCTGAGCGAGGTGGGCAGCAATGCCAGACTAGAGGAGGAGGAGGAGGGCAGGAGGAAGGTATATGCCCCCCCCCCCCCCCCCCCCCACTGCCTTATTAATTTAATATTAAACCATTTCACATACAGTAGTGCCTTGAAGATACAAGTGACCCAATTTATGAGGTTTTTCAAAAGTAGAAACTGTCATTCGGCCATTTTTCTTTTTGCTTTGCGAAACAAGCGCCGCGTGGTGTCTGTGAACCCATCTCGGCCATTTGGCCGATTGGGAACTATTTGAACTCAAAAGACTCTAAGCTGTTTGTTGCCACTCTCAGGTGAAGTTTGCTGTCAAACTCGTGTAAAACTGTCATTTGCATTTCAAACAAAAATAATTTGGCGCGGTAATAAGTGTTGCCATCGATTCTGGTGAATTGATTTAATAATCGCCACCCAAAAAATATTTAGAAATGACCTATATTATGTGAAACATTTCTATTGCCTTAATTAGTAGATTGAAATGATGTTTAGAAATGTTGGAGTAGAGGTGTGGACTTAATTTTTTTTTGTGAAAGATGATTATTATTAACATATTATTTGCTCCTCAGAGGTATCCCGCCGACAAAGCCTACTTCATTGCCAAAGAGATTTTGACCACAGAGAGAACCTACCTGAAGGATCTGGAAGTCATCACTGTGGTGAGTGTCTAAAATATGGCCTGAAAAAAACATTGATACCATTTCACCAAAAAATGGTATCAATTTTTTTTTCCTCAAAGAAATACAAATTTTGAATTTCTTTTTCTCCCTCACTACATTTTATTTCAGATTCCCCCCCCCACAGCAAATGGCAAAGCAAAATGTTGAATTTTTCTTTCTCCTTTAAATCGTGTGCCTTGGCTGGAGAAAGGATGGGAAATCTGATTGATGTGGTCTTTCTGTCCGTCCGTCCGCAGTGGTTTCGCAGTGCAGTGATCAAGGAGAACGCCATGCCCGACGGCCTGATGACGCTGCTCTTCTCCAACATCGACCCGATTTATGAATTCCATCGCGGCTTCCTCAAGGAGCTGGATCAGCGGCTGGCGCTCTGGTGGGTGCGAGATACTAAACTAATCTTGCGTGCGTGTCTCAAAGCATCAAGTGACACACCGACTCTCCCGACGACAGAAACGTTTTGAAAGAGCGACGCTGGCCGGCTGCGTTAACGATGTTGGCTAAGCTCGCTAGCCTTATTAGCCATGTTGGCTCAGGTGGCTATGCTCGTTTGCGGCTTAGCTTGTAACTCTCAAGCTTTTTTTTAATTTTTTTTTTAACTCATTCAATCCCAGCCATTGTTCACTGGAGCAACCCCCTCAATCCCAGCGTTTTACTGGATTTTGACTGATCTTGCAAGGCCCACAGAATATTCGGTTCTAATGCTATATAAACATGAAGCCTACCAAAATAAAGTTTGGACTCTCTTTTTTCAGCAGAAAAAAAAATCTTGTTTATCTTTTTCCATTCTTCAGCAATCAGCATTACAAAATGGCTAAGTTTCATGAAAATGGCGATTCCTGGGCAAAAAAAACAGAGAAAAGAGCTTTTTGTAAAAGCATGCATTTCAAGCACCTGAGGCACCACTGCCACCTACTGGTCGCTTTTTTTACATGATTTACAACGCAAACGGCTTATTCTCATTCACAGATTTGCATCAGACCCTCCTCCTTTCTATGACGCAAAAAAAAAGACTTAGACGTACAAGTACGTCCTTGGTAGGCGGAGCCTAATTTTAAAAAGACGTACAAGTACGTCTTGTGGAATGAAAGAGTTCAATGTCTATCCTCTTTTTAACGTATATTATCTTGGAGCAGATGAAGGTATATGGCTAAATTTTCCAATGGCATTATTTCGGTGGACCCTCATTACGGCATGAAGGCCGAGCCCTGCTCCAAACAATGAAATTCCGCGAATAATTGATGTCTCTCTCTAAAAGGGTTTAGTGTACTGTACTATAAATGCATACAGATGCCACAAGTTAGCGCCAATGGGTTACTTTTGTCTAAATGAAACACGATAAACTCATCTTTGATTGCTCAATTTGAGTTTTCAGGTGGTGTGGCTTTGTGAAATAAAGACACTTTATTTATTTTTTTGTTCCTGCAGGGAGGGCCGCTCTAATGCTCACGTCAAAGGTGACTACCAGAGGATCGGTGACGTGATGCTAAAGAATATGTCCGCTCTCAAGGTGAGATTTCACCTATTTACAGCTCCCACATTTCATCCCAAGTGGTACTTGATGTGAAACGTTTGAAAACGCCTGTTGCCCACCCACCCTAGGGCTTTACCGGCTACCTGCAGAAGCACGACGAGGTGCTGGCGGAGCTGGAGAAGGCCAGCAAGCGGCTGAAGAAGCTGGAGACGGTCTATAAGGAGTTTGAACTGCAGAAGGTGTGTTACCTGCCACTCAACACCTTCCTGCTCAAGCCCATCCAGCGCCTCATGCACTACAAGCTCATCCTGGAGCGCCTGTGCAAGCACTACGGACCGGCCCACCGCCACCACACAGACTGCAAAGGTGAGCGGGCGCACAAATTGCATGGTGTAAACACACACACATGCGCACACTCAGCAAGCAGTAGTGGTCGGTCAGGGCTACCAAAGCTTTCTCTGCTGTTCCAAACACTATCAGAAGCTTTGACCTACATTTACCACCTAAAATCGTAATACAGTGAAACTCCTCTACAACGAAATCATGTGTGCAGCAAGAAATTTTTCACAACAGGGGGGTTTTCACTGTAGCAAATTTGATCTCAGATGTACACACACAACACACACACACACAGTAGTGAATCTCATCGCGAGGCAAGAGCAGAGAAAAAGATTTCGTGTAACGCAACAGGGTTTTTTTTTCGTTGTATGGGGGGCAGGAAAGTGGGAATGGTGTTAATGCATGAAGATTTTTTTCACACTAGGGGGTATTTTCGCCCATGTAGGTTTCGTTGTAGAGGAGTTTCACTGTATAGTGATTCCTTGATCAAAACACTCAAATACATTTTTGCCGATCGGAATGCATGGAAATTCCATTAATCTGGTACAGGCAAAAAAAAAAAAAAGAGATGGCAATAAAACATTTTTTTTGTTTGTTGTATTCATGATAGCATGGCAGTAAAACAATATTTTGTGTGCAGAGGCTCTAAAGGAGGTGGCGGAGATCACGGCGCAGCTTCAGAGCAGCCTCATCCGCCTGGAGAACTTCCAGAAGCTCACTGAGCTGCAGCGAGACCTCATCGGGATCGACAACTTGACTGCACCGGGGAGGGTGAGTTGGGGTTAAAAGTTGAGATTTCACTTTAGAGTTTCAAACCCGGGTTGGACTGTCAAATACAAGGTTCTAAATTAGCATTCCAATCAGGGTTTCAAAACAGTTTTTTCCAATTCAGCGTTAGGATTTTAACATTTGGATTAGTGTTGCAAAATAAGGTTTATAAAACTTCAAATAGGAGTTTTGGCTTTTGAATGACGATTTTCGGCCTGGGTTAGGGTATCAAACACAACGTTTCAAATCTCAAGTCATGTTTTGGGTTTTTCGAGTTGGAGTAAGGGTTGCGAGTTAAGGTTAGGGTTTCAAGGTCGGGTGTGACTCTCTCACTTTCTCCTCTCTACGCAGGAGTTCATACGAGAGGGCTGCCTGTACAAGCTCACCAAGAAGGGACTGCAGCAAAGAATGTTCTTCCTGGTGAGGAGATCTTGACAATTCAATCAATCAAGTGATCATAACCATCAAACCTCGTTCGTGGCCATTTTCCTTACGTTGCTTTTTGCTAAATGTACTGCGTCAAGTGTTGAACTAACGTCATTAGTAGAAAGGCGCCATTTGTACCACCTTTTTTGTCTTATGTTACGAATACGATTACGTATATCAAGGAAATGTTATAGCTAATGATTAGCATTGCTCGTCGCGGCTGTCATAACATTTTAAGGAGCTGCTTTTGCGCACAAATGGTTCACCAACACATGTAACAATACAATATAACAAGTACAGGCCAGATATATTCTTTATTCTCCTTGTGAAAAGTGACTAATAATACTGCTGCTCAATGAGTCACTCGAGTGGTGGTCAAACTATGCTCCATTTCTCTCGATGACTGTTTTATACTGCCCCCTAGTGGCGATGTCAATCACCACAGGAGGAGCCGCAATGAATTAAGCGTCATGCACAAACGGTTTCATTCTTTTCAGCGGTTTTGGCTGGCCATAATCATCCAATCATGATAAAATAATATCCACAATCAAGCCTGACGGTACTTTTGATGCGAATTCCCATGTCATTGTTTTTTTTTTTTGCCATTTTTTTCAGTTCTCAGATATGCTTCTCTACACCAGCAAAGGCGTCACGGCAACCAATCAGTTCAAAGTCCACGGACAGTTGCCCCTCCATGGCATGATTGTGAGTATTGTTTGTACGGGGGGAAGGGGGGTCGGGGGGGGGGGTCGAAGGAGGGCGTGAAAGGCGGGTTGGTGCTAACGTTTGCATGTCTCTGCTTTTAATCGCCGGCCGCAGCTCATAATTCTGGACGCTCCGGTAAGTCTGATGAGCTGTAGGTCAGCTCACTTGGACACCCGATAAACTTCCTTGTCGTTTTCTTCCTCGGCTTCTCCTTACTTCCTCGCTTGATAGCAGAGAGCTCACCCTGCACGTGCTCAGGCGATCCAAAATAAGGTCTCAAGTTCACGCTAAAGGTGTAAAAATCAGACTTGTGAGTATGGTTTGGGTTTCAAGTCCAGCGTAGTGGTTTGATGTTCAGGATTCATGGCAGCGTTGTGGTTTCCGGTTAAGGTTTCAAGACGTGGTTTGGAATTACAATTTCAGACCAAGGTTAGGATTTCAAATTGGTATTATGGTTTTAATTTAGTCTGTGTTAAGTGGGATGGGCGGCCCGGTAGTCAAGCACGTGGTTTGCAGAGGTATTATCCCAGCTCCGGCCTCCCTGTGTGGATTTCAGACCAATGGCATAGGACACTCTAAATTTCCCTAGGTGTGAGTGTGAAATGGTTGTTCGTCTCTGTGTGCCCTGCGATTTGGCAACCAATTATCCCCCGCCTATGGTGCTGGGATTACCCCCCGCGATTGAGGATAGTCTGTGTTAAGTGTGATGGATCGAGTTTTAATCCAGCCTTAGGGGGGAAAGTTAGGGTTGTGATTTTAAGTCAGGATTATGATTTCCAAGATGGGTTTCAAGTCAGTGTTCAGGTCTCAAATCAGAATCAGGCCTCGCGTCAGGCCTAAGGTTTCCCGTTAGGTTCATCAGCGTTGGATTTTCATAGCGGTGTTATTGTTTCAAATCTATATTAAGCCCTTACATTAGCATTCCAAGTTAGCGCGGATGTTTTCAAGGTAGGGCATCAAGTCAGGGTTCGGATTTCATACATGGATTTGGTTTCAAAATAGAGTTTCAAGCCAGAGTTATCGTTTCAAACACAGGTTTGAGTTTCATATGGTGTCCAAGTAGGATATCAAGCTTGTGTTTTGGGCTCCAAGTAGGGCATCAAGCTTGGACTAAGGGTTTCAAGGTAGGGCATCAATAGGTGTGTGACTTTAGTGTCGTTTGCGTCGACAGGTGGAGGAGAGCGAGAAGGAGTGGGCGGTGCCTCACTGCTTCACCATCTACTCTGCACACAGGACCATCGTGGTGGCGGCCAGGTCAGTCACATCACTTCCTGTTGTTCGGCGCGCAAGTCGCTCACGCTTTGTTTTATGTTCACGCAGCTCCAAAGTGGAGATGAGCAAGTGGATCGAGGACCTCAACGTGGCTATCGACTTGGCCAAGAAGTCTCAGGAGAAGTCCAGCAGCGTCTTTCTGGACGGAGGCCTCGCCGATCACTCCAATCGTAAGAGAGAGGAAGAGTCATGTGACCGAGAGACGGGACACTTTATTAGGAACAAGTGGCATCCAATATTGACGAGGAAAAATTGAGGGTTTCAAAGTCAGATTAGGGTTTTAGGATATGGTTAGTATTTGAGATTATGGTTTTAAGAAGAGGTTAAGGGTTTGAAATGAGAGTTTTAAATTAGGGTTTTACATAAGTCTGTGTTAGGGTTTTGCTTTGATTGGTTTATACAGTCAAACCTCGGTTTTCGAACGTCTTGGTTCTCGACCAGTTCGGTTTTCGACCAAAACTTTCGCGTTTTTTGTGCCTCGGATTATGACCGAAATTCTTGTTCTCAAACAAACTGAGCGCACCTCTCGCCTTCCTTACACGAGGAAGTGACGCTTCCTCGTGTTGCTTTCCATTGTGAGCAGACGTGTTCAATAAACATTTTAATTTTAAAAAGAGCGTGATTTCGGTTTTCGAACAGCCTTCTGGAACGGATTATGGACGAAAACCGAGGTTTGACTGTATTATGGTTTTAAGCCATTTTGGGGGTTTCAGAATAAGGTTTCAAACCAGGCTTTGGGTTTCAGTTGAAGGTTTGGATTTCTCATTTGGGGACTGTTCCGAAAAATACCGCATAAACGCTTGTGTACGGCTTTAAGATAGGGTTATGGCTTCAATTTTTTTTTTTTTTAAGACAGGTTAGATTGAAATACGTTAGCAAATCAGGATTGGTGCTTGAAAGAAGTTCTTTGTGAGATCGATTTTGTTGTTCGAGTGTACCTAATGAAGTGTCCGGTGAGCGCCTTAGATTCCGTCCCGCCTCGCCCTCCACCTCGCTCACCTCCTTCCATCCCTCCTCCCCCTCCTCCTCCTCCTCGCCTCCTCCCCGGCCTCAGGCTCTTCGGACGAGGTTTCCCTGGAGCAGGAGTCCGAAGACGACATGAACTCGTCGCACACATCTCTGGACAAGCAGACCCACCACCGCGCCAACACCACCATGCATGTGTGCTGGCACCGCAACACCAGCGTGTCCATGTCAGACCACAGCCTGGCTGTGGAGGTACTGCTGCCGCCTGCGATCCGAGCCGCCTCGCATCAGATTGCGCGCATGCACGCGCAATGAGGCTTTTGCACGTTGCAAACAGAGCGGGTCGTTTTCATACGTCGCCAAAAAGACTCACCAATGTGACACAACAACTCTCTTTGTAACGCTCACTCGCCAGTGTTACACACTGACCACTCCTGCGCAGGGTAACACGCCAACTCTCCCATGAAACCTTTTGACCTTTCCTCTGCAGCGTAACATGAACCTCCTCTTCTTTTCCTGTCCCGCCCTGACTTCCTTTACCCGTCCAATGTAACAAGCCAACTCTTCCTCTCCCACTCCTGTGTTCACACACTGACACCGTTTTCTCTTTGGCGTAACACACTAACGCTTCTTCCTCGTCTTCTTTCCTGTCTTCGTTCTCTGACCGTCGGCGGTCAGTTTCTCCCGCTGCGTCCCCTGAGCTGCCTCCTCGCTACCTTCTGGGTCAGGGCCAGAGACCAAACACCATCACACACGTTTGCTGGTACCGCAACCAGAACCTTTCACTCACCGATTACCTGCGCATGAACCAGGTACACCGGCAATAGCCTTGCGCGTCCATAGTGTCTGAAATCGGTGATTGAGTTTGTCTGGTACACGGGCTCAGAGTGTGATATTGTATGTTTGGGCCATGAAAATATATAATTGAGGCCCAATCGATTATGATTTTTTTTTTTTTTTAATGCCAATGCTAATATTTATCAATAATATTCCGCTAATCGATTAATTGGCTGATTAATTTTAAAAAATGGTATCATGACTAAAATGTCTATTTTGGAGTCCTTTAATACTTACAGCAACAAAAATATGAATTACGGGTATAGCATTTGACTGTTTATTCATACCTTCATTATTTGACTTGACCCTGTTTAAAAATTGGCAAAAAATGACTGATTTTTATTTATTTGTTTATTTATTTATTTATTTTAATTATCTTACATGAGCTGATTAAGTCAGCCGGCTGATTATTCTATGCTACACCGGATAGCCACCAGCTAGCACATGAGCTAACAGGCGACTGGTGAACCCTCTCTGGGTAGAAGACGCGTTATTTAAATTCTTCGGTGAGGTGATACAGTACTGCAAACAACACTGAGCTGTTTTGTAAAGTCTGGCGTCCAGTGAAGATAATTTTTTTTTTGTTTGAGTTGTAGACGTAGCTAGCTAGCTAACGTCACGTTGTAGTGGTAGAAATGGGCCACAGACACAACAAAGAAAAATCTGCAAAACTGGGATGGTGATAAACAGCTTGACGTTTTATCACCTAACTTCAGTACAACATAGTTCTCACAAATCTCCGAGTTCACTTTGCAAAGTCTTTCAGTTGTATTTAACTATGAAGTACAAGATTTACTTCAATGATTTATTATCTTATAGGCAATACACCGTAATTCATATATGACCTTTTTTTTTTCTTGTATGTATCGCAGCGTCAAATTGTAGAGAATGTTAATGAGGCCGACTGTATTACATTAACGCGGTGTTGTGGTGTGCAGAACCAGTTGTCGGGGTACCTTCTGAGGAAGTTCAAGAACAGCAATGGCTGGCAGAAACTCTGGGTGGTTTTCACCAACTTCTGCTTGTTCTTCTACAAGACGCACCAGGTGCAAAACATTTTCGAATCTTTTTGAGTCCGATTTTTTTTTTATATTATTTATTTTTTTTTTTTAAATAATTCATATCTGTGTGGTTGTGCTCAGGATGACTTCCCGCTGGCAAGCCTGCCGCTGCTGGGCTACACGGTGAGCATGCCGGAGGAGGCGGACGCCATCCACAAGGATTACGTCTTCAAGCTGCAGTTCAAGTCGCACGTCTACTTCTTTCGGGCCGAGAGCGAGTACACTTTTGAGAGGTCAGCGTCTTCTTTCCTACGCTTTGTCACCTACACATGCACACTTGTCACAAATTTTTACAAGGGCTTTTTTTTTTCCGAATTTGTCGTTTTTATTTTGTATTTTCTATTTCCCCCCCCCCCCTCCAATAATTTGCAAAAACAAAGTTTTGTCATGATTGTTTTGACCTGATTTTTTTTTTTCAAGGGTGACGATTTTGTTTAATTTTCATCTAATTGATTTCTCATAATTTATTATATTTGGTATTTTTTCTCAATTTCTCACATCTTCATTTAATATTTTTGTCATTTGTTTTTCTAGTGTTTCTCAGAACAGTCTCATTAAAAATGTACATTTTTTTAAAATTGTAAAAGTGCAATATTTGTAGCATTGTTTAAAATTGACGTTTTTACTCTTTTTAAATGAGACGGCAAATGTATTTTATATTTAGTACTTCTCACTTTTCATCAAATACTTGTGTGTTTTTGTTTATTTCTAATCAAATCGAATTTGTATTTTATTCTTTCTGAAGTCTCATTCAAAATCTTTTCAGTTAAAGGGGCCATATTGTAAAAATCACTTTATTTTATTTTTTTTTTAATGTTTTTTTTTAAACGTTATGATCCAGCCGATCACAAAATGGCCCCATGAGATCAATGTGCACGCACCCCTTTTTTGTGTGCGTGTGTTTTTTAAACACCTGCCAGCTAACAGCTCTGTGTTGCACCTGTCGCACTCTCAGGTGGATGGAGGTGATCAAGAGCGCGGCCAGCGCCACAGCCCGTGTGAGCCTGCTGGTCCCCGCCAAAGGAGACGGAGAAAGAGGCCTCCCCGTCGAGATGAACGGAAGTTGACGCGGAGGAGTCCACGTCTGCATGTCTCCTTACATTAACCACCTTAACGTTGATTTCTGCGAGAAGGCTCTTTTCAAGTTTGACAGGACCATCTTATCAAAAAGGGTGCAGCAGGTCTCATGTTGAAGGAGCTTGAGGTGCGAAAAAGAAGACGACGACGACAACAATGAGGAAGAAGGTTCCTGAAAGTGCACATGAAAGACTTTTGAGTGCGTCGGTGCTGCTATTCGTGCTGGCGTTGAATCAGTATTTGTCATTAACCAAGGCTGGTCCCTACTAAGATGGACGTTCTTAAAACAATTCATGCCGTATTGTGTCGTCTCGTAACAAGAGAGGAAGTCTTAAGCGTCTGATCGTGTTAGAAGGCGCTACGGTCTAGTCATCTATTTATTGTGTAGTGTGGATGTGTGCGTGCGTGCGTGCGGGTGGCTGTTTATTTTGTCTTCCCATTGATTCTTTTTAAAACGTCGTCAAATAAAAAGATCCATTTCAGACTACACGCTCAGCCTGAGAATCTTCTTTCACGTAGAATGATGGGGGGAAAAAATCGGCATTTTTATTTGATTTTTTTTTTTAACAGTATGTAATTTATGACAGTATCAATTGTTCGTTCATCAGTGGGATAGGGGCTTTTCATTCAGATCAATTGTCTATTTATTCTTTATATATGCTGTTAATATATATATTTTTTTTAAACTTGAGGCAGAGTAGTAAGGGTCAAAGAATACTTATCCATGTGAAAATGGCAGAAAAATTACAGGTACCAAAATGTTCAACTAGGTATGAGGGTGGCCGCAGAATGACAAGGGGTGGCCATAGCCACCCCTGGACACCCTCTTGCTCCGCTCCTGTATTTATTTTGCCAGAAACTAAAAACCCTATGAGACCGAGGTCGCTTTTTCAAGAGTGGTCTGGCCAAGATGGCAGAGCAAAATTCATGTCATAACAATAATAATACACTACCTAGACATTTATGGATTTGATTATCTGGATTAGGACTCGCGAGTATCCCGGATCTCGTGGTAGACCTCCCGTAGACAAAGAGAGGTTTACTTTACTCTGCATGGTGATGTGTGAATTTTTGCAGTAAACGGGCTTACTGGGTTGATGACACTAAATATGAACATGGGAAAAAAACAAAACAGGAACCCTTTCAAACGTATATTTAGAAAACACTACAAATAATGATCTATTTAAAAAGTACGTTAAAAATGTTTCATTTCTACACTATTTTTATATTTAAAAAATGGAAATGCTTCTTGGTACGTGTGCGCATGCTCACGTGTAAAAGGGGCGTGTCTATGCTCTTCAATAAAATTGTGTCCTTAGAAGGAAACTTTTAACAACTTTGTTTTTTTTCAATGTTTTTTCTTCGACACAAATAAACTTTTTTTCTGTGACGTGACGATAGGCACAATGACAAATTTGGCTGACATTTCTCAACACACATTCACCGAGTAAATCGTCGTTGCAATCCTCCGAGAACCAGCGGACGGAGAGCGAGGGTGCGCGCGCCGCCGTGGCGGCTTGGCAGGTCCGCAGAGGCGTCTCGCCGGGCGGCGCATTCCGGGAGCTTCCCGGAGGAGTCGTAAGAGGATAATGGAGATGTTACGCCGCTCGTCCGTGTTCGCCGCCGAGGTGTTTGATCGCTCGCCCACCGACAAGGAGCTGGTGTCCCAGGCCAAGGCGCTGTGCCGGGACTACATCCAGTCGAGGCTGGGCCGCGTAGGCATCGGTTGGTCCAAGCCCGAGCAGCTCGCCTCTTCTTGGGGGACGCACGGTGACGTGTCGGCGGTTCTCCTATGGTTGGGTGAGCGCCACATCCGAATTTGATAATCTACCGTACCATATCGAATCGAATGATAATCCCACTGAACCGAACTCTATGGAATTATAAAATTTTATAATTGTTACATCCTTGACTTTTTATCGTATCCTATGTTCGAGAATCATATTGAATCGTCTTGAGGAGCAATATATACCTCTAATAAATGTATTATATATATTTATTATATATATTTCATTAATTTTATTGGGGGAAAATTGATTCTCCCCAAGGCTGATTTATGTAACCAAAATTAACAAAACAAAAATTGAAGAAACATGTTCATCATTGAAAATAAGAACAAAATACTGAATGATATTATGTATGAAACCAACTAAAACTATAGTGAAACTGCCCTTCGTTTTTACCTTTGTCGATTAATATCGCACGTGAGCTTTGATATTGTGCATTCGTCCAGAAGAAGGAAAGTCAAACAATTGTTTGAGAATTAGCTTACAAATACTTGACTATGCAATACTTTGTGACTTTTTTTTTCCCATCTTGCACTCGACAAATATTCAGGGATTGCTCCAGGATTTTTTTCCAAAGGGGGCTTGACTAATACATGAGGGGATGGGAAAATAATTTAATAAATATTTTTTGATAAATATCAAATAAACTAGATACATAAAAAACTAATACTAAAACTCACAAAACAACGCATTTTTGAAAAAATAACAAATAATACATCTCCGCAAACTTGCTTCAAAAACTAATTATAACTCGCTGAATTTACAATCCAAAAGTCAAAACTAAATTTAAACAAATTTGTTCATTGGGTTGAAATGAATTTTGCATGGTGTCCTCTTTGTTTTTGAGGTGATGAGCTGGAGTATCTGCGTCCCAGCGTTTATCGCAACGTTGCTCGGCAACTCAACATCACAGTAGCCTCGGAGAGCGTGGTGACAGACGCCTTCCTTGCCGTGGCGTCCGACATCTTCTCCACAGGTGAGCCCGCAGAAGAGTGTCTGGTTGGTGCAGGGATTTTTTTTTTAATAATACCTCCGTCCATGTTTTTATGAACAATTCAGCCTACTAGCTACTGTAGTTCGATGTTGATCAAAATGGTGGTACAAGAATTTTTTGAGCTTGCACTTGGTGAAAAATGAACTACTGATCTATCTTAGTAAGGCCACGGTGAACTGTTTGCACATGATCAACCTCAAAGGTAAAACTTTGGACTTTTTTCCCTCTTTTCTCCAAATGCTTCTGTCTTAAAAAGTTGCACAGCGGCGCAGCTGTAAATGTCAGCAAAGTGGTGTCATCCTGCACTTTACACTCATGGAAGATAAACACAGAGTCAAGTGTGTTTATGGGAAGTGGAGATAGACGGGAAGCCGAAGTTGGGATGTCTAAACGGTACAAATATGGTCGATAGAGGTTTCTGTAAAATGAGAATCACACCGAGCTCTTATTTGCCCCTTCTCAATGGGACATTGTAATCCCGCTCATCCAGCCGAAAAAAATGCACACAAAGCCTTTTTTTCCACTCTAAAAAACCTCTTCTGCTGCCAAAGCAGCAGAACAGCACAGAACTTCTGCCAAGGCTCAGCTGTGACAAAAAAGAGAAACCATCTTTGTGTGGGGGGAGGCTATTTCCTGGCTCCTGCAAGTTAATGGGACTGCACCATTTTTCATTCGTGGTCATTTAGTGATGCTTCTTTTTTGGCAGGCAAGAGGGAGGAGCAAGGGTGTACAGTATTTGAAGAAGTGTATTGAAAAAACACAAAACTAAATCCTGAACAAACAAAGTCCTGAAAAACAAAAATAATCCAAAGTATCAAACAAAAACCTTGACCAAAGCTCAAAACTATCAATAACAGAAACATGACCAAAAACATGACAGACAGACAATGAGTGGTCGGGCTGGGAGTCCTTTTAAAGCACTAATTACATAATGACCAACAGGTGTGCAGCTGCAGGGAGAGCCCTCCAGTGCCACCTGTTGGTCACAAACCAAAATCATGACAAAAACAACCACCGCTGTATACAAAGTGCTGTACATGGAGCAAAAATAATTCATACAACAACAAACAATAAATTAATAACAAAGACAGTAGAACGCACAAAAACTGTCAAACTAAGTGTGTGTGTGTGTGTGTGTGTGTGTGTGTGTGTGTGTGTGTGTGTGTGTGTGTTTCCAGGCGTGACGTGGGGGAAGATTGTGTCTTTGTACGCGGTGGCTGGCTCCCTTGCCGTGGACTGCGTTCGCCACGGCCATCCTGCCATGGTTCATACCATTGTGGACTGCATGGGGGAGTTTGTCCGCAAAAGTCTCTCCACGTGGTTGAAACGCAGAGGAGGTTGGGTGAGTGCACAGACAAACACAGTCACACACACACACACACACACATGCGCGCAAACATTAATGTTGACTTTGACTGTAAAGTCGGTTTTCAAATGTGGATTACGGGTTCAAATGAGGATTTTTAAGTTTACGTTAGGGCTTCAAAATGGCGCTTCACATCCGGGTAGTTCCCTGGCATGAGTTTCAAATTAGGGTTTGAAGCCTGAATTAAGTTTTGTGAAAGTAGGGTTTCAAGTCAGCGTTAGGGTTGAAAAGTAGGGTTTCAAGTGTGGTATTGTATGGAGTACCGCTTTATTTGTTCTTCTTGCTCTTCTTGTTTAGGCGGACCTGACTAAATGTGTGGTGAACACAGAGGTTGGTTTGCGTTCCCACTGGTTGGTGTTATCGCTGTGCACTTTTGGACACTACGTCAAGGCTATGGTGCTCTACCTCCTTAGGGACAAGTGACCCCGGTTCATGATGCCCCCCCAACCCCCGAAACATACAAACACAATTATCTATTCAGTCAAAAAAGTCCACGCGTGCACTTTCTCTGTGTCATGTTGTTCATTTCTATGCCAGTTATGAAGGTGACCACCACCTTGAAATAAACACAACCACTAGAAATAATGCTACATGGCTGAGTGTAAATACAGTGTGGGTCGCTTGTTGCAGGTTCACGCTTATCGCGGAATTTCAATTGTGACCGTGACCATGTACCTCTAAGTCTGTCTTTTTTTTTTGGAGGGGGTGATTCATTATTATTGTTATTATTTTTATTTATTTTTTTACAACAAATGAGGCCATGAAAATTAGCTTGTCGGGAAGGAGATGTGTAGATTGTTCGTTATGGCTTAGTAGAGGCGTAAATCTCCCCCCAAATAAAATGTCAAAAGTAATTAAAAGTATAAAAAGTCAAACTTTACCTTGTGGAAATTCACATATTGTGGGGGGGGGGGGGACATGTCACCCAGGAAAAGTGAAGGAACGCTGTAACGCCATCAGTTGTGTTTACAATCATTTGCACTGTGTCACCCACTAACTGCACCTTATTAACTGTTTTAGTGTTTCTTAATTATTAAAGCACAGTTGATTGAAAGTGTGCATTTTTGAACTTTTATTTTTTTTAGCTTTTCACCAAACTGCCTACTATGCTCAAGAATGGATGTGGTTATCCTTTCCTGTGTTATAGTGTCGATTTGATCCATAGATGAGCACTTTTCACTTTATCATGGCTATGTTTTCTTTCATATATTCCGAATGTTGGCCTATAAATGTTGATACTGTCAAATAAGTCGTTAATAAATGATTATTTCATTCCTGACACGCTTTACTTGTATGATCTTATTGTGTGGAGTACGACTACGTAGTGCTGTTTTGAAACGGATTTGTGTCAATAAAATAAGAAAAGAAAGAAAGTAAAGAAAAAAAGTCGAACGGGAATATATCTCCACAATTTATAAAGATACATTGCCTGGACCAATATGGCGACGTTCGAACGGTTACGTCCTTTCCATCAGGTGGCACATAAAAAAAATCACGACACTGACACCAAAGGGTTAAATTATTTGTACAATAATACATGATTTCATAATCATACTAAAATACACATACCGAGGACAGTACGAATAAAACAATTGACACTGTCAGAAGGCGGAAGTCACGTTAGAGTGCCATATATCTCTTGCGTACGTGTAGGTGGAATTACAGCGCCGTCTTGCGTTCCATGGTATTTTCGCACCTACACGTCATCAGTTTTTGATTGGTCAAAGCAGGCCGTATATCAAATGCTATTGGCCATACTGGCAATCGTCCCGCCTTTCTCGCAACTTCCGCACTAGTACTCTCTCGCTATTGGTCGAGCTGGCGCCAGACTGGCTCGAAAACAACAAACAAGTCTAGCACAGGCACAGCTCGTCGGGATGGACGCAGGTAAGGCGAGACTTTGGGGCAAAAATTACGCCAGAACGTTAAATCTTGTCAAAACAACACAATAATATGTAAACAACGAAAGTCCACCCCGGGTGACAGTCGGCTTGGGTTGCCAACCAAGCGCATAAGCGACATTCCGTTGGAGCTTCGCTGGCGTTAGCCCATCTAGAGTGATGACCAAAGCTAACTGCTAAATTACGCCAGCCTGTTGTTTTGTTTTGTTTTAATGTTGTTATTGGGTTTTTTTTCTTATTCTTTGAAGTCTTACATTGTGTGTCGGAGCCATTTGTACCTTGTATGCACGATTTGATAAGTTCCTCGCGCTTGTATTGGTAATGCTATAATTTGAGTGTTTGCTCAGTCATCATTCCCAAAAGGTGACTGACAACTCACACATTGTAAAAAGCTAGTTGCTAAATAGCGTCCCTTTTGCCTGGGAATTGATAAATGACAGCTCATTTTAAATAGTATGCTGTTAGATGTAAAATAAGTCTGAGAAAAGCTCGAAATAGGATTGTTCCAAAAGTAGCTGAGTGGTTGGGGGTGTCCCATGATGGATGTGGTACGATCTTGTCTGACGTCATCTGAAGACAGTGAACAAGACAGTAGCTCTCTAGCTAACATACAAACTCTTACAGATATATATTACATGTACTAAATATATCACTTTTGTTTGAGGGATTTATTTTAAATGTTTTTCAACCCCCCCATATCAATTCTGGCATGGTGATTTTGACCGTTTTTTTGAGACACCTAATCTAGCCAGAATGGAGCCGTTCCCCCGTCCTAGAATATAAAATGGTACAGTCCTGTTGTTCTCCGCCATTACAGGTAAAACGTGTGGACTATTTTGTTTGAAGAAGACACCTGGGAACTTCTAATTTGTGGTGACAAACATATTTTCCTCACTCAACAGCAACGTTGACATACGACACGCTTCGCTTTGGCGAGTTTGAGGATTTCCCCGAGACCTCTGACCCTGTGTGGATTTTAGGGAGAGAATATAACGCGCTCACAGGTAAGCACCCTCGACAGTTTTTGGCTTTTCCACTGCGGGTCACAAAGCAAGATGAGAACAAACACGGCAAATGGAAAGAATCCATACAAAAGCAGGAAGTTCAAGACGATGCACGTGTTAATGCCAATGAAAACAAACACAATGTGAAAAATAATCCACTGAGCATAGACTTGCTTTGTTTTTGTAGTTGACGTGTTACTGGTCTTCCTTATAAATTTGTTTTTGTTTTTTTGTTAAGCATTTCTACACGCTTGATGCACCATTGCTAGTTTGCTGCGTCAACCCACCATCTCTTTATTTCATCAGACGTCCATATTGTTACCAAAACTCATCACTGGTGACTAATTGGACAACGATAACAAAAGAAAGAGCAGCACAATGACCGCTGAACTGAAGCAAAAAAAAAAAAAAAAAAAAGTGACTCAATGTGTTGTTTACCCAATAGAGAAAGATGACATCCTATCAGACGTCACCTCACGACTTTGGTTCACGTACAGAAAAAACTTCCCCCCTATAGGTGAGTGCCATGGACGCCGACTGAACTTTTTTTTTTTTTTTACTTTGGAAAAGTCGAAATAAAAGTGTGAGCCCATATGCATGTTTTCAGGCGGCACGGGGCCCACGTCGGACACGGGCTGGGGCTGCATGCTGCGGTGCGGGCAGATGATCCTGGGCGAGGCGCTCACGTGCCGGCACTTGGGCAGAGGTAGCGTATGGAGGATATCCATATATTAGACACGTCCCAGCGCTTGTAATGGTTTCCTCCGGGGCAGACTGGCGATGGTCGTCGGGGCACAAGCAAAGAGAGGAGTATGTTAGCATCCTCAACGCCTTCATCGACAAGAAGGACAGTTACTACTCCATACATCAGATCGGTGAGTGGCGGCCACCTCGTACCACCTTCGGGGACTTGGCTTATTCTTTGGCTTTGTGGAACGAATCCCGCAGCCCAAATGGGAGTTGGCGAGGGCAAGCCCATCGGACAGTGGTATGGACCAAACACGGTCGCACAGGTTCTCAAGTGAGTATCTCCTCGACATTAACGGTCTTCCAAACGGCGGTTAGCGGTTAGCACGTCGCCCGTCCGTTGTTTTGTCTTTGGCCAGGAAGCTGGCGGCGTTCGACACGTGGAGCAGGTTGGTGGTGCACGTGGCCATGGACAACACGGTGGTCATCGAGGAGATCAGTGAGTGGCCGTCGATCGGTCGCGCCGAGGTACCAAGGGCGGTGACGAGCGGTCGCGGTGTCCACCGCAGAGCGTCTGTGCATGCCCTGGTTGGATGCGGCGGGGCTCGGCGCGTGCGGCGATTCGGCGGCGGCGGCGGCGGCGGTGGCGGCGCCCGGCGAACTGAACGGCTTCGCGGAGGGCGCCTGCGCTCTCCCGGGGGACGATGTGGAACTTTGGAGGCCGCTCGTCCTCCTCATACCGCTCAGGCTGGGGCTCAGCGATATCAACGACGCCTACATACAAACGCTCAAGGTGACGCTCGCGTGTCGCCGCGTTTCATCGAGGCGACGCGTGGGGCTTGAAAAGATACGGGCAAAAGTATCGGGACACCTACAGGAAGTTGAAAAGCGAGACAAATGTCGAATTTGGATCAAAGTACACGGGAGGTTGAGAAGTTGCGAAAACTAGCGATTGGGCAAAAGTATTGGGACAACCACAGGAAGTTCAAAGGTATTGGAAAACACGCAAAAAGTTGAAGTTTAAAACATTCGTCGAAAACTAGCGGAGAACTCGCAGGGAGTAGAAAATATGGGCAAAAGTTTAGGGACACCCACCAGAAATTGAAACCATTTGAGGAAAAGTGCGGGAAATCAACAGGAAGTTGATTAGTGTGTGCAAACGTTATGGAAGCTCTGACAGCAAGTTGATCAGATGTGCAAAAGTATTGGAACAGTGGAGGGCGTGATTTTATGGCAGGTTAATCCACATATTTTTTTCAACTTCCTCGAGGCGTCCCAAGATTTTTTTACCCGGCATGACAATACGTGTTGTTGTGCTCCCGCAGCAATGCTTCATGCTGCCTCAGTCGCTGGGCGTCATTGGCGGGAAACCAAACAGCGCTCACTACTTCATCGGTTATGTCGGTACGTCTCCCCCCCCCCCCCCCCCCCCCGAACCCCACATCTGACCTCTTGTCCGGCGTCCGCCATTTTGTTCATCTCTCGTGCTTCGCCGCCCTCCAGGCGAGGAGCTGATCTACTTGGACCCTCACACCACGCAGCCCGCCGTGGACCCCTGCGACGACGCCCACGTGCCCGACGAGACGTACCACTGCCAGCACCCGCCCTGCCGCATGCACATCTGTGAACTGGACCCGTCCATCGCCGCCGTAAGGAATCCGTCCCCACCACCGGCAGCCATTTTGTGCCGGATCCCCGTGATAAAAAGAACCTGTGTCCGCGTGTCCCGCCAGGGTTTCTTCTGCAGAACAGAGGACGACTTTGACGACTGGTGCATGCGCATAAGGAGGGTAAGTACTTAAATGTTGCCATCGGGACACCCACAGGAATTGAACATTTGTTTTCCTTCCTCCTTTTCAAATCCATACGATGTCATTTTAACATTTTACTGCAGTTGTCGTGCCACCGAGGAGGCTTACCGATGTTTGAGCTGGTGGACAGTCAGCCGTCGCACATGGTCAGCGTGGACGCACTCAACCTTACGCCTGGTAAAACTTTGTCTCAGCAAATTTTGTGTCACGTTTGACTTTTAAAACTGACGGAATCTTTTTTTTATGTGCCATTTCCTTCTTCGATATATCCCTCCGATAAAAGACGATTCGCTCCAAATCGATGCAGTGTATTCTAAGTGCAACGGTTTGATTCGGTTCAATTAATTTTTTTTGGTTATACCCCCTAGGAAAACCCACAATTTTTTTTTTTTTTACTTTTACGACATTATTCGTGTCTTCTAATAAAATACATTATTGTGAATATAATTTTAAGTCTGTATTTTGTGTTTCTTAGACTTCTCCGACTCGGACCGCCTGGAGCGCTTCTTTGACTCTGAAGACGAGGAATTTGAGATCCTTTCCTTGTGAGGAAGGCGCTGACAGTCCAACACGGTTTGATACGGAAACCAACAAACAAACAAACAAAAAAAAAAAGAAGATTCTTTCGAGTTTTTCCACGCGCCGAAAGCCGCAATCCAGCTTGGGAACGCCCCGTCCCCACGAAAGACTGGATGGGACTCGTGTGCGCGTCCTCACCTTCAAACGTGTTTCTGTGGGAGTCTTAACTGCATCACTAACTAACGTTGAGAAAGGAGAGCAGAACGGTGCCTTGCCCTCCCTTAACTTCAATCCCCCAGCCCTCAAGCCCGAGTCCATCCCCTTAACCCGCTTCAGCTAGCGCTACGTGACCACGCAATGAAAAAAAAAAAAAATCCTTGCCCACTAGATTTATTTATTTACTCACCATCATACACGGCTCTCAAAAGCGAAAGGAACTCAGGTAGGCGACACGTCTAGACTGAATGACCGCGGAACTTTTTTCATGTGCATTACTGGACTAAATAAATTTCCAAGCAGGTCCACTTAGATGCCCTTCTGTGACTCCTTCAGGCTCTACTGGTTGCGCTACATGTTGCTACAGAGACTGGAAGAGTCACAGAAAGGCATAGAAGTGGGCGGCCTTCGAATTTTATTTCCGCAAGCGGGTGGAAGTCTTGTCAAAGGTTATCGTGCATTTTAGGTTAATCCTGAAATTTGACCCAAATTAACTAATTTGGGGGGAGGTTGGTGTATGTACACACACACACACAGATGAGAGGGTAATAAACTGGTAAGATTTCACACCATATCTCATCATAGTGAAATTTTGAGTGTGTCATCTTCGAGGGATCATCTTGCCGGGACGATCCATTTTTACGATGGATTGAAATTGACCATTTCGTGAAGCATCAGAAAATGACATCTTTATTATAAATCATTCAACTTCTACTCATATGATGCGATGCAAGGCCATGTCCATAGCAATGGACGTTCACTTCCACAGCTCTCCCAGAAGTTGCGTCTGCGCCGCGTGGATGGCGTCTAGACTTTTCAGGGCGATGTCTTGGTGAACGTCGTCCACGCTCCCGGACGCGTCCACCACCTGCACAGGACGAGGACTCAAATGAGAGAGGAAGAAGATTGAGCGGCAAGGACGGTCTTGGGAATCGTCACCTTCCAGTTGATGGACGGGTCGTCCATGAGCTGACGGAAGCGGTCGAGCACGGCGCTCTGGAAGGCGGCGTCCTCGTAGCGCTCCTCGCCGTAGCGACCTCGTGAAGCCGCCTCGCCCGGGCTCAGCTGCAGAAACAGGACCACGTCCGGTTTGGGCAGGCCCACATCCGATCTGGTGCACCAGTCCAGACTGAAACCCTAAAATGACAACAGTTTCTGATTGAATTACGATTATTCAAGTAAAATTAAATCTTTCGTCAAAAGTTACGGGAGAGAAAAAAAATATCTCCAAAAACGACAACTATTTACTCTTGTAAAATGATATAATTTTCTTTTGTAATATTAAAACTTGTTTGGTAAAATTCTGACATTTATTTGGGGGCACACCGGCTGAGGATCCGGTACCTCACCGGTTTGGCACTAGTGAAGGCAGCCCCAGAGAAAGCGTATCGGTCTACCACCAGCGTGGTGCCTTGCCCCAGCTTTCTCTTCATCTCAGGCCTAGTGGGGGGGGGGGAGAAGAAAGTTATCACAAGAATAAAGCTTGAGTCATCCACCTGTGAGGAAAAAGTCAGACGACTTACACCATTTCCCAACGGTTGGCGGAGAAGAGAAGATGCACCGTGTGGTCCTCCAGCTCGCTCTTCTTCTCCAGGTACGCACTTATCAGCTTTCCGATTGTTGTGCTTCTGTCTGCCAAGAACCAAGCACGAACAGAACACTTTCTTTACCCCTTAAGTACTTTAAGCATCATTGATTCAGCCTGAAATGCGATTACTTTTCCAGATTTTTTTTTTCAATGGGACAGTGGTGACAGTATTTGAGAGGGAGTTAAAGCATTCCTGAGAACTGTCTTGTGTTACTACGACAGTTGCACCTCACAGATAAATGCACCTTTTGGTCTATGAAGGGGTCAGAGAATGTCACATCTAAAGACTGACCATACATTCTCTGACACGAGATGTTTCTATCCCAAAACAAGTGATGTAAAGTGTCATATAAGGACTATATGTGTTGAACTTTACGATAGCAGTTCGACATGCCGTAAAGAGCTGCTATCGGGTTACCATGGCAACTGACCTCAGCACGTGGCTTTGTTACTGTTAGACTGGTCTGTACTGTCTACGAGCGACTAGTAAAGAACCTGTTAAGCACAACTCTCTGAGTGGACATTCTCTAACATTACATAAAGCATAAAAAAAGTTAAATTTTTCAAAGAAATGTAGAGTTTTTAATTTCAATACCAGGCAATTTCTAAATATAGTTTGAATTTTTTTTTACAATTCACCAATTTTATATAGACAATTGATGAAAGGAAAATACTAATGGGTGCATCGGAACCGTAAATAGAGTTGGGTTAGGTTGGAAGGAGCAGAACTGCGCAGCCTACGCAAGCTAGCCGAAGTTCGTGTCGGGATTCACCGGGAAACCTCATCATTTCCGCCGGGTATCCGCTCTGCTGCAGCGCCTGGACCAGCTCCTTGCACTGGGTGGTCTTGCCAGCTTTGTCTACCCCCTCCAAGACGATGAGCGCGCCTCGCTTGGCCGCCATGCTGGCAGACAAAACGCTGGACGTAGCTCGAGGGCTATTCCTGCGCTCGAAAATTTAAACACGGAAGTCTGGAGTCGCACTTCCTCTGCGTTGCGGTGAGACCCCCGCCCCATTTGTCAACGTCATCACGCCGTACGCAATGAGCGACGGTGGAGCGGAGGAGGGAACTACGCACATAACGCCGACAGCTAAGCTAAAAGAGGAGCTCGTGCGGTTTTCTCGCGTCGTGTCTAAAAAGACATTTAACTGTGAAATACAAATACGATACTGTGTACACATTGTTTACAGATCAGTTTAGCTTGTGTTTTTTGGTGATTATATTTATCAAGTTTGCGTTCGGTGTTGACACGTGGCTCGTTGGTCTAGGGGTATGATTCTCGCTTCGGGTGCGAGAGGTCCCGGGTTCAAATCCCGGACGAGCCCAAAGTTTTGCCAAGGAGTCAATACTCCAGGGTGGCGTCCACGACAATTCCAGTAAACCAGTTCATTTGCTTCTCTGGTATAACTGGAATGAGTCCATTTTGTGGTGGCTCTTGGCCAGAGGGCATGTATTAACATCAACATTCTGTACCTAGAATTAGTCTCGGTCGGCTCACAGTGCAGATGCACAGGATTCGATTCCAGCTCCGTCCTTCATTGATTGTGTATCATGCTTAAAACATTTTCTCATTCAATGCAACACCAATAAAAAGAATTTAAAATAATTTCAGGTGGCACGATAGTCTGCTGGTTAGCACATCCAGCTCGCAGTGTTGAGGTGGAAAGTTTGATTCCAGCTCCAGCCCTCCTGTGTGGTGTGGAGTTTGCGTGTTCTCCCCGTGCCTGCATCACGTTTCCTCCGGGTACTCGGGTTTCCTCCCCGATTCCAAAAACATGCATGGCAGGAGAATGAAACACTCCAAATTGTTTGATTGTGAGTGTGAATGGTTGTTCATCAATGTGTGCTCTGCGATTGGCTGGCAACCTGTTGTGTGTGGAGCCCGCCGACTGCCTAAAGAGAGCTGGGAGAGGCTCCAACATGCCCGCGAACGTTGTGAGGATAAGCGGTTTAGAAAATGGATGGATGTAACACAAATGTATTTGTAGCAACTATTAATTGAAAAAAAGTTTAAAAATCAAAGAAAAGCTTTTTCATCTGTGCTTGTTTTTATTCTCTTATAATATTTTTATTAACTCTGAAGGTAGATGGTTCTACGGTTCTTGCTTTGGTTGCGAGAGGTCTCGCTTTCAAATGCCGGATGATTTGGTTCCTCAAGCATTTACAATGGGGGCTGACTTCACTTCTGTTAGCAGCTTATTCCACTGGGGTGGAGCATCACAGCTAAATGCTGCTTCACCGTGTTTGCTTGAAGAGCTGGGTGCCACTCAAATCATCGTAGTTGAAGTAATATAGATGTAATTAATTTTGGGTAAAGCAGGTTGGCTCGTTGGTCTAGGGGTATGATTCTCGCTTTGGGTGCGAGAGGTCCCGGGTTCAAATCCCGGACGAGCCCAGTTTTGGTTACTCAAGTATTTACACTCGGGGCTGACTTCCTTTAGGTTGCCAGCTGCTTCACCATGTTTGCTTTGAAACCAGAAATGAGCATTTCTTCAATGTAGTCAGGACTCAAGTATGGACACGTGTGTGGTGGCTTTTCTTCGTCTTTGCCCCGTCCTGAAGCAAACACCACAAAACCAAGTCCAATCATTGGCAACACTGAGCAGTTGAATGGATATAGATGTAATTAATTTTGTTACTGACAGGTGGCTCGTTGGTCTAGGGGCATGATTCTCGCTTTGGGTGCGAGAGGTCCCGGGTTCAAATCCCGGACGAGCCCAGTTTTGCTTCCTCAAGCATTTACACTCGGGGCTGACTTCCCTTCCGTTGCCAGCCGCTTCACCATGTTTGCTTTGAAACCAGAAATGAGCATTTCTTCAATGTAGTCAGGACTCAAGTATGGACACGTGTGTGGTGGCTTTTCTTCGTCTTTGCCCCGTCCTGAAGCAAACACCACAAAACCAAGTCCAATCATTGACAACACTGAGCAGTTGAATGGATATAGATTTAATTAATTATTTTACTGACAGGTGGCTCGTTGGTCTAGGGGTATGATTCTCGCTTTGGGTGCGAGAGGTCCCGGGTTCAAATCCCGGACGAGCCCAGTTTTGGTTGCTCCCTAAGCCGAGGAGTCAATACTCCCTGTGTGGGGTTTGCATGTTCTCCCCTGTGCATGCGTGGGTTTCCTCCCAAATACCGAAAAAATGTCTTTCTTGTCAATGGAGCACTCGAAGTTGTCCTTTGGTGTCATTGTGAGGGCGTATGCTTGCTTGTCTTTGTGTGCCCTGCGACTGGCTGGCGACCAGTTCTCGGTGTACCCCCCCCGACTGCTCGAAGAAAGATCGGATAGCCTTCAAAGCATTTACACTTGGGGTTGATGTCACTTCCGTTGGCAGCTTATTCCACTGGGGTGGAGCAGAGCAGCTAAATGCTGCTTCACCATGTTTGCTTTGAGACCTTGGCTGAATCTGCAGTCCTCAAAGACATGCTAGAGTTTTACTCAATTACCATTTCTTCAGTGTAGTCAGGACTCACGTATGGACACGCTTGTGGTGGCTCGTCTTTGTCCTTGCTCCGCCTTGAAGCCAACGCCACACGGCAATACTGAGCAGTGAAAAGGATATAGATTTAATTAATTGTATTACTGACAGGTGGCTCGTTGGTCTAGGGGTATGATTCTCGCTTTGGGTGCGAGAGGTCCCGGGTTCAAATCCCGGACGAGCCCAGTTTTGGTTCCTCCCTGAGCCAAGGAGTCAATACTTCCTGTGTGGGGTGTGCATGTTTTTCCGTTGCATGCGTGGATTTTCTCTGGGTTTCCTCCCACATTCCAAAAACATGTCTGGCATGTCAATTGAACACTCTAAATTGTTGTTTGTCTTTGTGTGTCCTGCGATTAGCTTGCAACCGGTTCAGGGTGTACCCCGCCTGCTACCCAAAGACACCTGGGATTGCCTCCAAGCTTCAAAGTATTTACACTTGGGGCCGACTTCACTTCTGTTGGCAGCTTATTCCACTGGGGTGGAGCATCACAGCTAAATGCTGCTTCACCGTGTTTGCTTGAAGAGCTGGGTGCCACTCAAATCATCGTAGTTGAAGTAATATAGATGTAATTAATTTTGGGTAAAGCAGGTTGGCTCGTTGGTCTAGGGGTATGATTCTCGCTTTGGGTGCGAGAGGTCCCGGGTTCAAATCCCGGACGAGCCCAGTTTTGGTTCCTCAAGCATTTACACTCGGGGCTGACTTCCTTTAGGTTGCCGACTGCTTCACCATGTTTGCTTTGAAACCAGAAATGAGCATTTCATCACTGTCGTCAGGACTCAGGCATGGACACGCTTACGGTGATTCGCCTTTGTCATTGCTCCGCCCCGAAGCAAACACCACAAAACCAAGTGCAATAATTGAAAACACTTCGCAGTTGAAAGGATATAGATTTAATTAATCGTGCTATCGACAGGTGGCTCGTTGGTCTAGGGGTATGATTCTCGCTTTGGGTGCGAGAGGTCCCGGGTTCAAATCCCGGACGAGCCCGAGGATTTTGGTTCCTCACCACGCCAAGGAAACAACACTCAAGGGTGGCCACTCCAATTCCATGAAACCGGTTTATTTGCTTCTCTGGCGTGACTGGAATGAGTACAAGCACAATTTGTGGTGGTTTCTTGGTATGAAAGTTGCTAATGTCAACATAAAGAGTGTAATCAAAGACACCGGGACGTCCGATTCCTGGACCTCGCCAACACTTTTGGATCCGTCCCCCATTCTGTCACTTGGACAGCCTTCAACTTCATCCACCTCCCAAAGACCGTCACAAACCTGGTGAGAAACTACTTCCGCCATCTGCAATTCTGCGTCCAAACAACAGAATACACGACGCCATGGCAATCTTTGGAAGTGGGAATATTGTCTAGTTTTCCCTTTCGCCTTGACCAAGGCAATGGAAGTGATCATTTCAGCTTCCAAACTGGTTGCAGGTAGAAGAACGTCTGACAGGGGGACAACATCGACCTTCCATCAGTGTCATCATGAGCACTTTGACTTCACCCGCTGCGGACCCCAAACAAAGACCTCATGAACATACTAGAGCTTTACTCAATTACCATTTCTTCAATGTAGTCAGGATTCAAGTATGGACACGCTTGCGGTGGCTCGCCTTTGTCATTGCTCCGCCCCGAAGCAAACGCCACAAAACCAAGTCCAATCCTTGCCAACACTGAGCAGTTGAAAGGATATAGATTTAATTAATTGCATTAAAACCACATGGCTCGTTGGTCTAGGGGCATGATTCTCGCTTTGGGTGCGAGAGGTCCCGGGTTCAAATCCCGGACGAGCCCAGTTTTGCTTCCTCAAGCATTTACACTCGGGGCTGACTTCCCTTCCGTTGCCAGCCGCTTCACCATGTTTGCTTTGAAACCAGAAATGAGCATTTCTTCAATGTAGTCAGGACTCAAGTATGGACACTTTTGTCTTGGCTTTTCTTCGTCTTTTCCCCGTCCTGAAGCAAACACCACAAAACCAAGTCCAATCATTGGCAACACTGAGCAGTTGAAAGGATATAGATTTAATTAATTGTGCTACTGGCAGGTGGCTCGTTGGTCTAGGGGTATGATTCTCGCTTTGGGTGCGAGAGGTCCCGGGTTCAAATCCCGGACGAGCCCAGTTTTGGTTCCTCCCTAAGCCGAGGAGTCAATACTCCCTGTGTGGGGTTTGCATGTTCTCCCCTGTGCATGCGTGGGTTTCCTCCCAAATACCGAAAAAATGTCTTGCTTGTCAATGGAGCACTCGAAGTTGTCCTTTGGTGTCATTGTGAGGGCGTATGCTTGCTTGTCTTTGTGTGCCCTGCGACTGGCTGGCGACCAGTTCTCGGTGTACCCCCCCGACTGCTCGAAGAAAGATCGGATAGCCTTCAAAGCATTTACACTTGGGCTTGATGTCACTTCCGTTGGCAGCTTATTCCACTGGGGTGGAGCAGAGCAGCTAAATGCTGCTTCACCATGTTTGCTTTGAGACCTTGGCTGAATCTGCAGTCCTTAAAGACATGCTAGAGTTTTACTCAATTACCATTTCTTCAATGTAGTCAGGACTCACGTATGGACACGCTTGTGGTGGCTCGTCTTTGTCCTTGCTCCGCCCTGAAGCCAACGCCACACGGCAATACTGAGCAGTTAAAAGGATATAGATTTAATTGATTGTATTACTGACAGGTGGCTCGTTGGTCTAGGGGTATGATTCTCGCTTTGGGTGCGAGAGGTCCCGGGTTCAAATCCCGGACGAGCCCAGTTTTGGTTCCTCCCTGAGCCAAGGAGTCAATACTTCCTGTGTGGGGTGTGCATGTTTTTCCGTTGCATGCGTGGATTTTCTCTGGGTTTCCTCCCACATTCCAAAAACATGTCTGGCATGTCAATGGAACACTCTAAATTGTCCCTTGATCTGATTGTGAGCGTGAATTGTTGTTTGTCTTTGTGTGTCCTGCGATTAGCTTGCAACCGGTTCAGGGTGTACCCCGCCTACTACCCAAAGACACCTGGGATTGCCTCCAAGCTTCAAAGTATTTACACTTGGGGCCGACTTCACTTCTGTTGGCAGCTTATTCCACTGGGGTGGAGCATCACAGCTAAATGCTGCTTCACCGTGTTTGCTTGAAGAGCTGGGTGCCACTCAAATCATCGTAGTTGAAGTAATATAGATGTAATTAATTTTAGGTATAGCAGGTTGGCTCGTTGGTCTAGGGGTATGATTCTCGCTTTGGGTGCGAGAGGTCCCGGGTTCAAATCCCGGACGAGCCCAGTTTTGGTTCCTCAAGTATTTACACTCGGGGCTGACTTCCTTTAGGTTGCCAGCTGCTTCACCATGTTTGCTTTGAAACCAGAAATTAGCATTTCATCACTGTCATCAGGACTCAGGCATGGACACGCTTACGGTGGCTCGCCTTTGTCATTGCTCCGCCCCGAAGCAAACACCACAAAACCAAGTTATTCAAAACACTTCGCAGTTGAAAGGATATAGATTTAATTAATTGTATTACTGACAGGTGGCTCGTTGGTCTAGGGGTATGATTCTCGCTTTGGGTGCGAGAGGTCCCGGGTTCAAATCCCGGACGAGCCCAAGGATTTTGGTTCCTCACCACGCCAAGGAAACAACACTCAAGGGTGGCCACTCCAATTCCATGAAACCGGTTGATTTGCTTCTCTGGTGTGACTGGAATGAATGAATGACAATTTGTGGTGGTTTCTTGGTATGAAAGTTGCTAATGTCAACATAAAGAATGTAATCAAAGACACTGGGACGTCCGATTCCTGGACCTCGCCCACAATTTTGGATCTGTCCCCCATTCTGTCACTTGGACAGCCTTCAACTTCATTCACCTCCCAAAGACCGTCACAAACCTGGGGAGAAACTACTTCCGCCATCTGCAATTCTGCGTCCAAACAACGGAATACACGACGTCACGGCAATCTTTGGACGTGGGAATATTGTCTAGTTTTCCCTTTCGCCTTCACCCTGGCAATGGAAGTGATCATTTCAGCTTCCAAACGGATGAACATCTGACGGGGGGGGGCGGGGGGACAACATCAACCTCCCTTCCGCGCCATCAGGACCACTTTGACCTCAACCGTTGGGAAAGATTCATGCCACCATTACGTGGGCACAGATGAAGTTGAAACCCAGCAAGTCCCGGAGCAAATCAAAGCCACGGTTGGCTTTTATTCAATCAAATGTGACGCACTCAGGACAGTACGGGCAGGCTTGGGGTGTCTTGCCTTCGGTCTTTGCTCCGTCTTGAAGGAACCCCCCGCCCCCACAAAAACCCAGTAGCTCGCATTTGAAAAGGATATAGATTTTTTTATGTAGGTTTGAGGCAGGGTGGCTCGTTGGTCTAGGGGTATGATTCTCGCTTTGGGTGCGAGAGGTCCCGGGTTCAAATCCCGGACGAGCCCACTCTTTTACCCTTCCCACGTAAATATTTCCCCCCATCAAATCTGTCTCGGCTCATTTCAGCATCCCCGACGTTTCAAAACCGCCGTTGTCTGTCGTCCAGCTGCTCTTGACAAAGGACAGGCCGCCTCCTCCGGGCCGCCTGCTTCCACAGCTGCTCTGTGCGGACGTTACAGCAGGCAACCGGGGAACCGCCCCCACAATCCCAACAATAGCAAAGAAACAAGCTGCTCCGCCTTCATTCAAAAAGCAAAACCTCCACTCGGCAGCAAGCCACTCACTCTTCCGGATGATATTTTGAGTTGTACTACTCTGCTGTAAGTACGTGCTTTGTTGTTTTTCCTCTTTGTTGGTGACGGGCGCACTGTGTGCAACTTGCCGGGTCGTAAATAAGAGTGAAGCCTTACGGGATTGTTGGAAAATAGAATAGACATTTTTGGAATTAAAGTAACGGGCAACTGGAACTGTCATTCCTTAGTGCAAAAAAATTTGAGATTTATCATCCAGTCTTCTATATATTTTTTATATGTATAAATGTACATGCAATACACATTTATGCCATCGATTGTTGCATTTTTGTCAACATTTTCAGATTTCTTTTTACTGTTTGACTGAAAACAGAGTACGAATATGTGAACCGCAGTATAAGGAAATAAAATAAACAAATCAACCCATCCAAGCATATCATTTACAGTAACAAGGAAGTGCTGCTGGACTTCGTGCATTCCATTTTTTTTGTGTTTCTTTTTTCCTTCCGAAAGGTCATAAAACGTGTCAAAATAAGTTCAACAATTAAAAGCGGTGATAAAACTGTCCTCATAAATTCAACCATGAAAGTACATCAAACAAAATACTTACAGGTGTGTTTTAACCCCTTTCATGCACCGATTAAGGATAGCGTGTAACCCGATCACGCGATAAGCCGTCCACTGGAGTCACCGCTGTCCCTGAAAGGGTTCAAATTCAGTGAGCGGCTGTCAAGTAAAAGCGAAATAAATCAAAACTACTCACCCAGTCGTCGCTTCTGCTGCTGGAGATGTGTAGCTCTTTGCTACACTTTCGGACCTTCGATCCTGTTCTATGCTGAGCTGAAAAACTTCAAAACAATCCGGCCTTTCTTTGAGGAATTTGTATGTTTGCCGGAGTACCTGGAAAATACCCGCAGAATACCCGTACTTTGCGTAGGTTCTCTCCAGGTACTCCAACCTCCTCACACTTTCCAAAAGACTCAAATTGTCGATAGATGTGAATGCGTGTCAATGGTTGTCTCTTGGTGCATTGTGATCGGCCCGTGACAAGTCCAGGTGGGATGGACGCCGTTAACATGATCTTGCGCCCCCCCCCCCCCACCCCTGCAGAGAGGTGTCGCCAGGGGGGTCCTCCATGGTGCTGTGCGGCGAGGGCGACTGCAGCGTTTGCCTGCTGGCCTTCTCCCGGGCGGAGCGCGTCCCCCGGCTGCTGCACTGCCAGCACACCTTCTGCCAGGCCTGCCTGGAGGCCATGGCGGCGCGCTCGGCACCGGGAGGCGTTGGGCCGGCGCTGAGCGTGCGCTGCCCACTGTGTCGCCGCGTCACCTGCGTGCGGCGGGGCCTCAGCCTGCAGGAGGCGCTGTGGGTTGACAGCGAGCTGTGGGAGCGGATACCGAACGACGGGGAAGACGACGGGGAAGACGACGACGGCGACGATGGGGATGGCGGGACCAAAGACTACAAGGAGGAGGCGAGGGCGGCCACGCCGCGAGCACAATGGTAGCTATCGGACGACCATCTTCATTCTGCGTGATTTAAAAAAAAAAATCGTTCAGCCTGATAAGAAACTTGAAGACCTCTGTCGTCCCAGCAATTCCGCCAGACACAAGTTGAAGTTACGCTTCTTCTTCCGCAAGTTTACACTGACCAAGAGGCCCCGAGAGCAGATTCTGCCCAGCAGTAACGTGTAAGTCGAATCCCCCCCCCCCTCCCCCACCGAAAAGCGAATGTGAATGAAAACGGAGGATAAATTGTTGCCTTTTCTTTCATTCTTGAAGGGAAATGAAGTCCTGGCGCAGGCTCTCCAGTGAAGAGATGTTATGACCCCCCCCCCCCACAACTGCCCCTTATTTATTCGGAGTATAGTTCTCCCAGCTGCTGCTGTGTGGGATTTGGCTCAACCATGTCTAAAACACATTCAGGGACGCCCCCCCCCCCCCCCAAGGAACAGATGGTTTCCACTAAGATTTGTTGAACACTAAATAAACACCAATCATTTTTTTTATTATTTATGGTGACAAAGTAACTCTTAGCATCGTGAGCAGCTTTACAGGACAACAATCGCTCCAGACACCAATCTGCCTTTTTCCTTTTTTTTGGGGTTGGGGGGGGGTCACGTAGAATGTTCAATAAACAATCTCTTATTTATGACAAGAAAAGAATCGTGCGAGTATGTAAATGTGGATTTTCTGTTTTGGTAGCATCATACGTAGCTTTACGGGACAACAATCGGCTTTAGAACACCAGTCCCTTCCTGCGAATGCCTTGAATTCAAAATAATATCCTTTTTTTTTTGTTTTTTGTTTTTTTAACTGCAAAGTAACCTTCAGAGGAATTAATTGTGGAGTATGATATGCAGTTTTACGGGACAACAATCGGCTTGTAGACACCACCAGCCACCCCCCCCCCCCCCCCCACCTCCACCGATGATGACTGCTTCTTCATAGCACAACGTCACACAACAGAAGTGGGCGACAAAAGACTCGCTGGAGCATGAAAGAGGATTATAGAAAAGCATTCATCCAGCATCTGGCCAAGACTCTCCGTGGTGAGATTATGAAAATACTGGATCATGACTTTCATTATTAAGCAAGCAAACAAAGATTGCGTGGAGATAAAGGTCTCAGGTTTCGGGTCAACGGTTGATGGTGCAAATTTGGGCCTGGGGTGGTTTCCAAGCGGGATGGTGCAAGAAATCAGTTAGTTGGTGATCCGGTTTGGTCTAGAGAGACGTTGGAACAAGTCAGGTCAGGCTGTGAAAGCCACGCTGAGTAACTGTGACAGATTGCCGTTCCTGTTTTTTTTTTCTTCTGTGGTTTCAACTAAGATCTGGACAAAAGTCAGGAACAATATTTGGATTCTGGACAAGGTGTTGGACTAAAGTCTGGACAGAAGTCTAGACCAAGACCTGGACAAAAGTCTGGAAAAGGTGTGGACCAATGTTAGAAACCAAGTCCAGACTGTTCTCTTGACAAAAGTCAGGACCACGGTTTAGATTGTAGATAAGGGCTGGACTTAAGTCTGGACACATGTGTGGATGGAAGTTTATACCAAGAACTGGACAAGATCTGGAGCAAGATCTGCCCCAATGTCTGAAGTTTCATCTTGGCTAGGCTGTGGACAAACGTCTGCCCAAAAATAGAGCTCGGATTGGCACGAAATGTTGTCCAAGTTTGGACAGAAGTTTAGTCCAAGGTCTCAACAAAATGCATGGAGAAAAGTCTGGCCCAAAGTTGTTTGTCAGAATGACCACGGAGCCGCATGGTGGTTGGCAAGTCATGTTTAATGGAGACATGCTCTTTACAGTTAGTGAGAGGAGAGCGGAGGTGGTCTCGGCCGCCTCGCTGCACAATCATTTCGACAACGCTAACATACGTACGTTGACATGTGGACACCGGGGTTCCTATTCGCCAGGAATAAATACAAAGAACCATCCGTAGAGTCCTCTTTCAATGAAGAAGAAACCAATTCAAATAAAAGAAAGTGCTCATTTGACAGTAAGGCTGCGTGTTGTCTTCTACATTCTGGTTGTAAAATCATGAAGATGAAATGATAAGCAGCAAAGTGACTGTGTGTGTGTGTGTGTTTTCCAACGCCAATGTGTCTCCCCTGACTTAAATCTTAACTTGAAACTTAAAAAAAAATAAAAATAAAACCATTCAAAACGTCTTCTCAGTGTTAATACATTTGATACCCCCCAAATAGTGGAATGTTGTGTGTCCACAAGGAACAAAGTGACACACACACACATGATGTACAGGAACAATGGGAAGTCCGACATTTGTGTGTGCGCGTGAGTGTGTGAGGTGTTACCTGACATTTAGAGAAGCATGCATGGACAGTCCACAAGACGTGAAAAGGCTCTATTGTGGGCTGTCTGCCTTAAAGTTAGGGTGCTCCAAACACGAAGAGAATTTGTCCCTGAATATAAAAAAAAAAAATACAAAAACAAAGCGTGGGCAGTACAAAAAAAATAGATATGAACAAAATGAAAGAAAGGATGAAAAGTCAACTTGTTTGTTTTGGACAGCTTCGTCGTTATTTCTCTCAGGAAGCACTGAGCAGCAGTCAGGATGTTAACCAATAGGAAGGCTCAACATAAGAAGCGTGTCGGCATGGGGGTGGGGTGGGATGGGGGGGTCGGGTTGTATATGATGAATGTTAGCTACTAGCAACTAACGCTAGCGGCTATTAACAGGAGCAGCCGGCCTCGCTCGTCTGCGGCTCCTGCGCTTTGTCCAGCTTGATGTCGATCACTGGCGGGAGATCGTGAAGGAAATTTCGCGGTCGTGATGGCGCTTTGCGGTTCGGCGAGAACAACGTCGAGCAGCGGTTCTCAACCTTCTAAGAGGTACCGAACCCAAACAGTTATATGGTGTAGTACTCGATTCCTACCACCTGGAGGTGCTGTTGACCTTCAGTCAAACGTATACACGTACAGACGCTGCCACTGGATTTAGAAGAAGTTTGGGTTTCAAACAAGGGTTTTAAATTTGGCAGTTTTTAAAATGTAGTACTCCTTTACTACCACTTGGTGGTGCTGTTGAACTTCAGTCAAACGTATACACGTACAGAGGCTGCCACTGGATTTAGAAGAAGTTTGGGTTTCAAACAAGGGTTTTAAATTTGGCAGTTTTAAAAATGTAGTACTCCTTTACTACCACTTGGTGGTGCTGTTGTATTTCAGTAAAATGTATACAGTACCCGTACAGAGGCTGCCACTGGATTTAGTGGCAAGAGTAACATCTGATAAAAAGAAATATTGTTGACGGACGTCACGTTGGCAACGGTGTGCTAGCGTGACCTTCCGTTTTGAATACCGTGCCCAAGCGTAGCGCTTGGCGTGAAGGCTGCAGAACAACGAGCATTATTCGGAAGTCGGGCAGCCCTCCCACAGCTTGAGTTATGTCAACATGTCTTTATTAAAATATTTGAAATAAGGATACTGCCTTCTTTACTGGTGTCCTGCATGCTCTCCATGCCAGGAAGAGCCGAGGCCACGCGGCGGAACAGCTGTAAGAAAAAAAACCCAAAACAAAACAAAACAGAACATTGAGAGTGATTCTTCCATTCCGGTAAATTGAAAAAAAATCAATTCAACGTCGTCAATGCAGCACATAAATGCCCAAGACTGAAGTATCCCCGCGACTCAATCTACTCTATTTTCAACCTAATCAATTCCCGATTAAAATGACCCAACATTAAGACATTCAATAGAGCAGTACACTGTCATATATTCTTTATCCTCTGAAAGGAGCCGAGAAGCTGAAGCTTTACAGGCATCCGTGTACAGTATGTTCGTCTGTCTGTCTGTTTTGTGCTGTCCCGTTAAAACGACTTCATTTTCTTGAGGCGGTCTTTCACCTGTTTGACGTTATGGCCCGTCTTGGCGCTGGTCTCGGTGAACATGACGCTGAGCTCTTTAGCCCGCTGCTCTCCTTCCTCGATGCTAATTTGCCTGAGGAGCGTGCACAGGAAATCATGTTCAGCTCCACTTGAACTTCCTTCTACACTTTTATGAATTCGGCACCGATTTAAGTGAGGTCTTAATGTCGAGGTTAGGCTTTCAAGCTAGGTTCAGGGATTCAAGTTCAGAGTTTCAAATTTGAGTTAAGTCTTCAAAGTATGTGTGGGTGAGCACGCTATGACTGAAGCAGACGCCGAGGCTTACTCATCGTCGTCGTCACAGAGAAGATTGCATAACCACAGTCCTAAAATATACGAGATCTGTATCTCCCCCCGGCGGTGCAGCGCCTACCTTTTTTCTGCCAGGTCTGTTTTGTTGCCCACCAGCATGATGATGACATCACTTCCTCTCTCTGTCCGCACGTCATCAATCCATTTGGATGTCTGCTGGAAGGAATTCACGTCTGTTGAGACAAGGCACGTCGTGAACGAGACCGTACTTTTTGTGAAAGGCCGTGGGTGAGCTATTTTACTGATTTTAAGTCCGAACCGCTTTTTATTGCCGAATAGGCGGGGGTGATTGGTTGCCAGATCGCAGGGACCCCCATCCCCCACACTCAACCTAGGGACAATTTAAGTGCACGATCACATGCAAATTTGCAAACTCCCGGACAAGTACCTATTTTAACCACTGGACTACCGGGCCGCCTTTTTTAAGCAGTATTTTTTAATGAGTATTTACAGTTTATCGGTGTAATGCCATTTCAAGCCACAACATGCCAGGCAGTACTGAGCTCTACCAAAAGATGTGCAAGTGAAGAAGAGGCCTGGCGCATTCGTGTACAGTATCACAACAGTACTGTATCACGTTTTGCCATTTTGATGCAGTCGTCGCAGAGCAGAAAGAATATATCGCTGGCCTCGGTTGAGCATATACTAATAGTTAAAGTGCAGTAACAGACATATAATAGACATATTTACAAAAGAATCGTGATGAAGAATAAGATAAATATTCGTAGCTCCTTATTATTCTGATCTCATTAGTCTCATCAACGCAATAATTTACTGGATTTATTCTAATACATTATCGACCATCTTTACAAGACATAAATGAATGGCAAATAGTAAACAAAAGTGATATTTGTAGTCTGCGTGCCAGATTTTGTTTCATACAACATACACACTAAAAAAAGGGAGCAGCAAATGACCAGCAAATATGGAAGAACCACCATGTGATTATCATATCGTTATACAGTACTTCTTATATATACAGTATATATATTTATATACTTTTTGTCTTCTACTTTCTCCCCTTTCATAATTTTGCTGCTGTAAATTGGGAATTTCTCCATTATGAGACAAATTAACGTTTTCTTATCTTATCTTAAATTGGATTCTCTTTGTACACTGTCACAACCGGGCTCAAACTATATCTTAGCATTAAGCTATCTGACTTTCGATAAACAAAAATATAACGTGTTGTTTGAACATATGCCTTTTGTATGCGTTTCTTCTGGGTGTGTTGAATGACTAGAATTACAGTTAACGGCTATGCTAATTTACGTTAGCAGACATTTCGCATTCCACGTTTGTTCGCGCTAAGCTAGCTAATAGTAGTGCGCACCATTTTAATAAAAGACGATTCGATACGACTCGCGATACATGGGGCGCGATATGATTCGAGGACGGTGGAACGATTCCAATCAATTGGATTTGCGTTTTATTTGGCATAGTGCGGCTCAGTTCGCGGGAGAAGGGGCCAATAAGTACATTCTGGTCTCTCGTGTGCCGTTTTTCGCCTATCGCGGGGACGTCTGGAACGTGTAAAAACTGTGAAACCTACTTGTAATGTCGTACACGACCACGGCCACCGTCGAGTCACGTATGTAGCTCGGGATGAGGCTCCTGAAGCGCTCTTGACCCGCCGTGTCCCACAGTTGCAACCTCACCTGATGCCGGTTTGATCAACGAGACCGACGCAGTCAGTTGGTGTTTCACGGCAAGACGACATGACAAAGGCGGAATCCAGTCGGCGACTCGGGCGTCTTACCGTTCGGTCCTCCAGGTACATAGTTTTGGATAGGAAGTCAATTCCGATTGTTGCCTTGGGAGCGGAGAGAATAAATCCAGAGAGGGAGTTGATTAGAGAGGGATGCAAAATCCTGGAACTTTTTTTTATCGTTGGAAACTTTCTGTGGGATCCAACGGGACTGAATTTGGATTGGCTCTTAAATAACGCAGTGAACAATGTCAAGGAGGTTTCACAGCTCTGTTGAATAATAGCCGACTGACGCAAACGTTTTAACAAAAATGCTGAGACTCAGTTTGAGAAGCTTGGAGAAAGATGCTGATTTTATTCTTATTTTTTTTTATGTCTGAATGGATTTTTTTTTTGGGAGAGTGTGCAGCTCTTTTCGGTTAACATTCCAAAGGGGACTTTAATGTTATTGTTGAATAGCAGGTGCATTTTTGAATAAATTAGCTCCGTTCATGATCAAGATTTAAAAAAGAAAAAACTTCACATTTAGGCTTTTGTTTTTCAATGACAAAATTGTTCCATCATTTAAAAAAAACAAAACGATATAAAGTTCCCCAAAATGTCATGTTTTCACGTGCATGCCACACCCTTTGTTGGCAATGTCACTTTTTATAATTAATCCCTTGAAGCCACTGTCATTTTGCAACGTCAAATTTGGGACACTTTTTTTTTGGTCATGAGTATCTCCACAAAGAACACTTGAGGAAGCCATGCCTGAAAAGTAACAGGAAGTCGGCCATTGTAGTTAGATGCAGCCATTTTAGCCTCTTGCTGGTGAATTTCCAGGCCTCTTTTAAATAAAGAGCCTTTTTTTATTTTTGGAGGGCCGGGATATGATTCTGCACGACTGTTTTTGTCTGCATCGAGGCAGATGGCTCCGTGTTCCAACTTGGCGGGGTGTTTACGGTGCGTCACGAAGCGCACCGTTTCTCCTGCTATGATGTCCTCATATGATCTCGCCCCAAAATAAATCATCAGCCTAAAACCTCGAACCATACCGGCACATGTTTTAAATCACATTTACGCATTTTTAACTGTCATAACAAGTGGAAAGAGACGTTAAGTTCTGTGTGGGAGTTTTAAAGCTACAACTGAAATAAAAATCTTTAATTAGGTGTACAGCCTTTCGCAAGTTCCGATTCCTGTCCTGTGGAGATGTGCTGTCATTCGAGGGGTTTGGTCTTCTTATGTTTAGTTTCTAAAAGGTTTTGGGACGTAGCTATCATGTTTTTGTGTTGGTCCGTGTGAGGCGGTGCAGCAGGGGTGCCCGCTTGGAAATCAGCAGCTCTGTCACGCGCTCGTTTCCATGGCAATGCCAGTGACCGGTGCGGGGCAAACCAGGCAGTCTGGCCGAGCGACAGAAAAAAAAAAAAAAATAGACATTTGTTATCTGGCTGAACCGGCACAAATGCTATTTTTCATGCCACGAAGGCCGCTAAGTCACTGGGTGGCAGAGGGGTAGACGCAAGATAATTTCCGTCAAATAATCTTTACGACGACAGGATGCCATTTTGAGGTATTGAGACACCGTGATAATTTGAGTGAAAGGTTTCTGGGTTCCGTTTGGCCCAGATGTTAAAAATAGGATCCGCCACACAGACAGCTAGCTATACATGAACACATTAGATCCTTGTAAATTTTTTACGATATGATTTTGAATGATTAATGAGCAATGTCGTCAGGGAGGCTGGCTCCCGGCGCGTTGTGCCTGTGGAAAAAGAAAAACGCTGGGGCGATTTTTTTTCATTCAATGCAATGTCAATGAATAGAATTAAAACTAATTTACGGTTTTGGTCACACATTCTCCTTCAATGTACATTGTGCTGATAATTACGATATGCGCCTCCTTGGCCACCTGGGGGCGGTGTAAGCCAAACATAAGGATAATATACTTGGTTCCTCAGTACAGCAGTAAGATCAGTCGCTCTTTGCAGAAGATAAAGAATACATGTCTACATGTGTCGCTGCACCGCTGGCATTAAATCAGAAACGGACACTCGGATGTGCGGTGTAAAAATCCGGACTTGGAGAATAAAGAGTGCGAGTGTGAAAGAAGCTTTAGCGAGTGAGGCAGCAGCTGATATTAATAAACGCGACGCTCTCTCCTGGGCCATTATTAGAACAGCAGATGCAATTTAGCCAGCATCCATCTGTCCACTGAAAAGCATAAAAAGGGGAGGAGTGTGAGGAATGAACTCTGTGATTTCCAGTCTCATCAGCACAGGGGACGAGATGGCAGCCATTTGTCTTCATGCTTTCCTTCAAAATGACTGCCGAGGTGATTATTTATCCGGCAGCATTGAGGTCAACAGCAGACCGAAGGCAAAAAAGCAATAATGTGTTTGTTCACGCCGGCGAGTGTGCTACTTTCTCTTTCACGAGGATAATATTTGTCAGATCTCAAAATATGTCTGGAAAAAAAAAACCCAAAGACCAAAATTATTGAACAATTCGTACACTTGTCATGGTATTCAAACTCTGTCTTTGCGCGGATAATCTGATTACGATTTCTCCGAGGTAGCCTGCATACCCCACGTGAGCGCCCCGCCACGCTTCGTGGGCTTTATTTGAACGGCTTTTTGATCCGCATACAGGACAGTCTTTGTGTAACCGAAGGCGCTTGTAAGCTCAATTTTTACCTGGTATGTGCTGTCGAAGCTGTCGTACATGAAACGCGTGATCAGCGACGTCTTTCCAACTGCAAGAGAAAAACCTTGTTAATGGAGAAGACTGGCAAAGTTGTCATGAAATAATATATATATTTTTTTTTAATTGAATACCATCTCAATGTGTCTTACCAGCACATTTCTGAACCTGGTTTCGTCTCTCATCCATATGAGCCATTGCCAGTGGCCACTAGGAGGCAGTGTAACACGGTGATCACGACGCTCGGAACAAAGAACAATAGACTTCTTCGAACGAGGCTGATAAATGACGAGAAAACAGCCAAGCTCATTTCACGTGTACTCAAGCGTGTTTTCATCGTTTTGAGAAGCGCACAACAATCAATGAGTGCGTATCCATCCTTTTCCTCCCGCTTATGTGGGTCAGGTCACGGCGGCAGAAACCTAAGCAGCGAAGCCTAGACTTTCATCCCCCTTGGCGAAACTTTCGTCCAGTACTTCCAGAGGGGAACGACTGTTAGTCCTTGAAAAATTATCTTTATTAATGGTCGAAATACGTCAGTAATTCTCTTCCTCTTGCGATACATCCGTGATGATACTACGTACTACAAGTTTACCAGTTGCCATCCAACACCCTGACACGATCATTCCAACTCCTATCAGGAATCAACATCATCCACCTCCTAATGAGCTCCGCCGCGCTCGCCAAGACTTTTAATCAAGGAGACTAATTACACACGCCTGCTGTGCATATCTGCTAGGCACAATGTGATGCGTAGATAATGAGTATCCTAATGATGCCCCGCTAATATCTTAATCAACGCATCATCCGAGCTAACTTTAGATAAACGCAGCAGGATATCTGGCGGTGATTTTCTTCAACACTATTAGGCAGCGTAATGCTCGATCTAATAGAGAGAATGAAATAGTACCATTGGCCTTAGTAGTGTGTTGAGATTTCAGGAAAAGATTGTGTAGCGCTTTTACGGGGCAGACATTTTAATAATGTAAGGGAGGTGGTCGTTTTTCAGTTAACTAATTAAGTGACAAAACAAGCTAGCTAACTTTACAACCAACATGGAGTTTTGCACCGAGTGCTGGCACCAGAATTGGCCCATGACTTTTTCCGATGACAATGTCAACTGTTATTTCACAGATTTTTACCGATGTTTGACGTTTTTACCGCGGTATCATTTCAGTACTTGTATCAAGATATTTTATGCGGGTATCGAATCAAAGTCAAAATGTTGTTATCGTGACAACGCTAACTATGTGCATTATATGCATAACAGACAGAAGAAGATCTCTAAATTGTGAGCGAATGGAAACCTGTGACAAACACGTGCCATCTCACCTGTGAGCCAGCTGAATAACGACCAAACTAGCTAGCTAACTAGTAACCAGTGACAAAAGTCGCTGGTGAACATGTGAGCTAAATTATTGTGTGTGAAAGCACCCGGCTAACATCTGAGCTAACTGAGTAACTATTGACAACAGTTTAAATAATTACCTGTAAACTAACTAAACAAGCTATGAGGAAAACTAGCCAGCTAACTTACATAACTTTTACGACGAACGAGTGCGAAAACTACCCGGTTCACTTCTGAGCTGACTTAACAACACCAAAAGTACTCAGCTCACCTGTGAGCTACAAGCTAATTCGTGAGCAAACTGAACAAGTACCTAAAGCTAACCAGTGAGCTAAGCATAGAGGACCATAACTCGCCGGTAAGTTAGCTTAACAATGGAGAGATTTATTCCGCCTCTGATGTTGCTATTTTACAGCGTCTCTGGAAGAGGCGAGTGCGCATGATGTCACCACTGGCATGGGGTGAGGGAGGACAAAGCCATTTCAGTTATATAAAGCATCTGAATCTTTAACAGCTTCTGGCAGACAGTTTCTGTTCGTCTTCACACGCTGGCACAAAAATGGTAATGGCGTGGATTCCCGGCTGGCCAGTCCTCGGAGCTAATAAAGTGTCGGTGGAGCAACGTGCGGGCCAATTACAGAGGAAATATAAAGCACCTGCAGATACCGCTGTATATCCCGCATTTTTAGCAGCAGCAGGATGGCACACAGGGTGCTCAATTTTACACCACATTAAAGCAACTGTGTTTGGAATCATTTACTTATTCCCTGTTCTACAATTATTACACTGTAGGGAAGGATAATATTCACTGGCTAACCTGTAAGTGACAAAGCGGCCAGCTAATTTCGGGGCTAATCAAACAAGAAAATTGCCCCCAAACTAGCCCGCTAACTTCTGAGCAAACTGAATGAGTGAGAAACTACCCCGCTAGCGTCTGAGGAATCTTAAAAACTAATTAGCTCTCCGAAAAACTAAGCAGTGACAAAGTGAAGCTAGCTAACTTGTGGGGCTAACTTGACAAAACCTAGCGCCAAAACTGTGAGCTAACTGAACAAGTGACAAACTAGCCGGCTAATTTCAGAATAGCCAAAGCAAGTAACTATAGTGACAAGAAAAAAAAAATAATTAGCCAGTTAACTTGCCAACTAAAAAGGGAGAATGACACAAGGTCAGTCACGTGGTTGCCATGACACCTCTTAAAAGCATACACATAAGACACATTTACCAGTAGCTTCTGAATAATGGATGAACATGTTGACAAACTCCACAAGGCCAACAAAATCAATTTCACATGTTTTGGGCTAATGGAGACTTGTGACTGGAGGCCAAACACTCACACACAAACAGGCGCACGTACATATTGAGGACACAAGAACAAATGCAGCCAGGTGTGACGCCGAGTTAGCCTCATTGCATTAGCCTGGGGGAAAGCAGACATGGAGGCTGTTATGAGAGGACACACTTGTTTTAATGCATACAATTAGATTGCATCCTCCGGGCGGACGGGAAGCAGCACAAATCAGGACATTTTCCTTAAGCAGGCCCACAAAAAGAACTCGAGAAGCTAAACCTGAAAATACATCCTGCTGTTCACTGTCAAGTCGGTCGGCTTTGAAAGCCAACGCTAGCTATTGCTTTGCTAATAAGTATCTCATCACAAAAGTTTAGCCAGCTAAACTGTGAATCAAGTGGATAAGTGACAAACTAGCAAGCTAACTGAATAAGTACCAAGTGCAAACATTCGTCGGATAACTTCTGAGCTAGCCAGCTAAATACAAATATTTGCATTTTCAGCAGCCCTGCCGCGAATACTAAAATCTACCAATAATTGACACGCATGCGAAAAGGTTTGTCAAAACTGGAGGGTGGCAAGGCTTGTTTGTTTTCAATTAGACAAGGCTACGGCCCGACTCAATGAAGCATCAAGATGTCACAAGATCATGCCAAAGAAACCGTTTGGCCTGAGGAGACACATAATCCTCCCTCCTCCTCGGCTGTTTTGACAGTAGTGCTGAATCACTGGAGCAATATGCTGCACTGCAACGCTTGCTAGCTGCACTCCGGCATCAATCAGTGTGTGTGTGTGTGTGTGAGCGATGGAGTGTGTGCTAGCAGGAAGCGGTGGCCTACTAAGATTTCCTCAGCGCAGAGAGCGAAGTGAGGCTGCGTGTTTACACACATGTGGGAAGCTGTTTGGGAAATTATTCCTTATCGTTGATATTAGAGCGGAGTTCTTCAGAATTTTTTTTGCGATAAATTCTTTGTGGCAAGCATTGGTTGGGAAAAAAAAAACTTTAGTACATTGCACAGTTTTGCCTTCCAGGTAGCACGTATCTGTCCTACTAGTGAGTATTTCAGAGTTGTCCTGCTTGTATTCCACAATATCATACAGTAGTATACAGTATAAAAAAAAAAAATATTCATTGTACTAGCGCACCCTATTCGTTCTACTAGTACGCCAAATTGTCTCATAAGTGAGTACAAAGAGCGTACTACTGCGTGGACCTCCAGTTGATATACATTTTATCATATAATATTTTATGGAATTCACTCTATGTCGATACTGTATTTGGTATCCCTCGTAAGGTGACCACGAGTGTTTGATGCATATATATTAGAGGTGTTTAAAGTGCAGTGGGTAAAATTTAGTGCCATCTAGTGGTGAACTAATAAAACGCATCAACCTACACTCAAGCGCTGTGCATTTTGAAGCATGTGCACGTTGGTGACACACTTCATAAGCCCTCCAGTAATTTCTTCAGCAGAAGTGCAAGCAAAATGACATCTAAAATGACATATTCACGGAATAAATGGAAGTTTTCGCAAGTTTGTCACCTTCGGGTATCCGTAGCAGAAAGATGGCGGCGAAGCTGAAGGTGAGCCCTGTTTAATTTAATTAGCGATTACTTCACCTACAATTACATTTGTAAAAATTTGTAGAATGGATCGAACAGAATGTTTTGCATATTATTGAAATTAATAGTGTGTTTTTGAAATAATCAACACATTTTTACACACTGTGCCTACGTTAGGTATGAAGGATATGGAATAAAAGCACAAGCGGCTTTCCAATCACACGCGTGTATATATGAGGCAGCATTAGTGTGTGCTTTTCGATTGCGCCGTCTATGTATTTCCTGCTGGTTAAATATGCATGAGGCAGCCCCCCCCCATGTGCTGATGTACAAATATGCATGGCTACGGCCATTGTAATCTGTCACTGGAGCATCGTTAACCTTTAGCCTGGCAACAAGTCATGATTTCCGAAGTGCGGCTGGCGTTAATTAAATCAACATTTCCCCCCCCACCCAGTGTGGCGATTCTGTTTAAAATTTAATGACATTGCAAATCCCCACTGACCTTTTAACTGACGACGGCTGGCCGCAGAAACATACAGTGATGGAAAAGGCTGAAATCACCTTTCAAGTTATTTGATCACTCTGCCTTTGGTCAGAAGACAAAGAAGTATTTGTTTATATTTGTATACCAGGTGAACGACTGGTAAGCGCGTCCAATTCAGTTTTTAAAGCCGGTGACGTGGATTTCAATCTTAATGTGGTATCATAATGTGTTAAATTAGCATGTTTTCCATGTACTTGTGCGCATTTCTTTCAAGTCAAGATACTACTGTACTACTGAAAATTAATTTTAAAAAAAACATTTAACCAAAATAAAGGTTGTCTGCAAAGCATCCACTGTAACGGTCTTGAAAAGAGTACAATTTGTAGAATTCAATGGTGGTTCTCCTTGGCCCTTTAATAAGCATGAAGGCTTTGGTTGCCGAGATGACCTCATCGTGGGAAGCTTGGAAACTCAAACGAGGATCTCGTGGAAGGAAGCGGTGAAACTGGGGGTCCATTTTGGATCCTGGCATAATAACCCTTTTTTTAAATGGACCCTATTTTCAGCGAGGACGCTGGACCAGAACCTTTTCAAGTTCTCCCACGGACAATAACAAGCTGGGTGTGTCCGACATTGTCAATCAGACAACTTCACTCCGTTCACCGCATCATTCTTGCCGTCCATTTTGGCTCCTCATAAACATTTAAGAGTGAATGACAGCACTCTTGAAATGGTTCATTCGTTTCAAAGAGACGCCCTGAGGGTTACCCTCAGCGAAAAATCACAGCATTGGGAATTCCTATGGCGTTTGTTGAAGCTTAAATTTGACGAGCTACTTTGAAATTGACCAAATATGAACTTGGTGACCAGGCAGGTGCATCGGCATCACGTGACACCCCCCGCCCCTCATGCAAAAAAAAATCCAGAACTTTCCCCCACAAAGCGTAAATAAAATGTCACGCCTTACCACTCTGCTCTCCTAAAAAGACGAGCTTGAATTTCCTTAAAGGGTTGCCAAAGTCACTGGCCACGGACATGTTGACGAAAAGGAAAAAAAGGGCGGCCAGTGGGCGCCGGGGGAAAGACTATTTAGGCTTCCGGTGCTGCCGGACGGCGATGAAGATGCTGAGGAAGAAAAAGGCAGCGATGTCGGTGTCGCACACCCTTCTCCGCTTCCTCACAACCTCTCTCCTCCTCCTTTAGTCTTTCTTCCACGCTCTGTCGCTCACCGCGTGACGTTGACGAGTCGCCACTCAGCACAAACCCAAACGTCAAGCTCGCTCCCTCCAGAGAGTGCTCCGTGCTGGGTGGGGGACTATTTACCGCCCCGCTCCTCGCCCGTCCCGGAGGCTTGTGCGCATGCGCAGTAGGCGAAGTTGTCCGAAGGAGCTGAGCCGAATGGTGAAGTGACGTCATGTTGCATGACGTCAAAATGTGACACGTTTACACCCCACGTTGTACGTAGCAAAATGACAATTTTATTCACAATATTATTTATTTATGTACAAAAGCGTATTGCATTCACTTCATTGGAACTTGTTTACGATTTTATGAAAATAAAAAACGTTTCCTTTTTAGAAATATATATAGTTTTCAAACTTATTAAAAAGTGTTTTTTGGAATATATACTTTTTTTCCTGTTTTTCGTAAAATGTTTAAAGTCAGAAATAAATAAAAAATAATTGTGTTTAAAAATAAAACTCTGAAAATCAAGATTCCCCCCACCCCCAAGTCGATGCAATGCACACATTAAATAAAATAAACAAAACATCATTACATTAGAAAAATACCCTCACATCGACATTGCAATGAAACTTTTAAATGGGAGATTTGTTTCCATGTATCTGAAATGTAGTGCATTAAAATGGAGGGATTGTTTTATTTTATTAGGTTGATAATAATGGCTAAATCGGATATGCAAATTCTGAATTTGAAAAAAAATATTTTTCACGAAACACGAAATAAATAAATACCCCAATGTTGTCCAATACAAATCTTAAAATTTGAGTTTTTTTCTTTTATCTGGAATACATGGACACATAAATCGACACACGCCAACCCAAATAAATAAATAACAAAAAAGGTATGTATCTTAATATAACTGTAATCTAAGGCTTCATTTACTAGTCATTTACCAGTGACTTAATGGGTAAATACCAATTCACAAAAAAATCTTAGCGCTAACTTGATTGTTATACAGCATGTTTTATTGGAAAATAGGCATAATGTGCGGTACGTAGCACCAAAAAAATGAACGATTAATACAAGTAACAAAAAAAAGGAAAAAAAAAAAAAGAAATCAGTGTATAAAATGAACAGCGTGCACACAGTATAAAAAAATAATTACTTAAATATTATGCTACACAATTAATGGGCTGTGCATTAGAACCGACCTGACGGGCAGCAGTGAACATGTTATTGTACAAGTCCGGCAGAAGCTGTGAGGTATTGCCACCTTTTGGTCTTTTGAGCATTACCACCTTAAGATGGGAAGGAGGGGGGGGGGGGGGGCATGTTTTATAGCACGCCATCGGGCCTCTTCTCCAGAGTGTACTCCCGTGTCCGCAGCACTTTCCAACCCAGGATGCCCACCAGGGCCACACCCATCACCTTGTAGCCCACCAGCAAGCCCAGGTACCTGCAAAAATAGCAAAAGTGGAAGACACGTGGATTTGAGATCAGAACAGCTTTTTGAGGAGCAGATAAAAGATAAGGGCAGTGGATTTGGAATCTACCATTTTGAACATGAAAGAAATAAAAAGCAAAGCGCCTCTTCACTGATCTAAGAGACAACTAAACCCTCACAGAAAATGCAGATTTTCCAATGTAAACAAGGCTTGTTATGTCATTTGGTTTAAGTCAAAGTCAAAGTCAAGTATTCCATACAGGTTTTAGCCAAATACGTCCTCAAGTTGTAAAATCGACTCAAGACCCACTCGAGTGGCGTGACTCGAATGCCCCCCCCCCCCCTTCATTACGAAAGTCCCCCGTGACCGTGTTTTTGTGCGCCGCTAACCTGTTTCTCAAGACATCGTTGTCATAGTAGCCGCAGCTGAACTTCTTGCCGCACACGCGCTTCCACCAAATGCACGAGGTGTCGATGGCCATGCCGAACAGCGCCGGAGCCGGAAGCCACGCTGCGATCGAGACAGGAAGTAAAAAAAAAATAAATAAATAAAAATCACATTTTAATCAGGCCTACTTGAACCAAAGCAATAATCAGTTAGCAATATTAGCATATAGCATGAGCTATTCCAACTTACCCAAAAGCCTCAAGAGCAAAAACTGAACTCCGATAGCAAAGGACTTCTCTTCTGACGCTACGCTCCTGAATGTGACACAGAAGCCCGCGGTGAGTCACTCACACGCGTTTCTGAGTTCAGTGTGGACGGACAACGGCCGTGGCGGCCTGACCTGAGCAGCATCATGTACATGGGGTTGTGGGTGAGGCAGGCCACCAGCGCCCCCGCCGACAGCATCAGCATGACGGGCAGCAGGAGGTGGGAGCACTGATTGGCACAGGGCGACGGCCGCGCGTGACTCTGGCTACCCGTGACGCACCTGCAGTTGGTGTACAGCTAAAAAGACACACAACACTTCATTGAACACGGAGGGGAAACAGTGCTCGACTTTCTAAAGCCTGGCACACACACACACAAGGATTTTTCGAATCCTAATTTCCACACAAATCCACACACACACAAAATTAGGTAGCACATGTTTACTTCCAGTTTACTGTCAAGCTAAACATGAAATGAAAGTCTGCTAGCTTAACGCTAATGCACAATGTACAGGGCATACTGCCATTGGTGAGCTAACGAATACTACAGTCAAACCTCGGTTTTCGAATGTCGGTTCTCGACCAATTCAGTTTTCGACTAAAAATGTTGATTTTTTTATGCCTCGGATGACAAACAAATTTCGGTTCTCGAACAAACTGAGCGCACTTGAATGCGCCATTTGACTCCTCTCGCCTTCCTTACACGAGGAAGTGACGCTTCCTCGGGTAGACGAGGAAGTGACCCTTCCTCGTGTTGCTTTCCATTGTGAGCAGACGGGCACAATAAATAAACATTTTTATTTTAAAAAGAGCGTGGTTTTGGTTTTCGAACAATTTTGGTTTTCGAACAGCCTTCTGGAACGGATTATGGACAAAAACCGAAGTTTGACTGTATATGGTAGTGTTATATTAGGTGTTTTTTTTTGGTTTGTGCCCCCCCATTAACAATACGCTCAGGGATGTATTCTTTATCCTCTGCAAAGAACGATCCATATTACTACGGGGTAATTAAAAACAGATTTAAAAAAAAATTTTTTTAGGAGGTGAGAAGACAACAGATTCATGGCCTTTCCATTCATTTCAATGGGCAAAAAAAACAAAGGCACACTGAGCATCATGAGCAGCTTCTTCTGATTGCAGCATCATGCACCATTTTTTTTTCTTTCTTGACAGTAGCCCAGCAGGGGGGAAAAAAAGCTGTCTGTGTGTGAATGCTAATTTCTAAGCGGCAGGACCACTGAAACAAATCAGAAATATGTGCGGGCGAATGAGCGTGGGACATTACTGAAACCAGGCATGCTGTCTGCTTCGGGGAGTGACAACATGAGGATTGTTTCATTGCCATTGCGGTCACACAGCTCAGATCTCCATTTTTTAATGCAGTCACTTCGCGGTTTTTTGCGTTTATGTTCCTCAATGTTCTGTTCAACACGCACGTTTGGTACCCAATGTTGTGTGCACTGTCATTCTCATAATTTTTTTTTTTTTTAGAATCCATCCATACATGTTTGCTGTGTTCCTCAAGGTTGTTGGTTCATCTTCACTTATTCGTTCCCACCCGGTCGGTTTTGCTGTCATACGGTTGCTCCACCATTTTGTGTGCATGTATCGCAATTCTTTTTTTTTTTTTTGCCAAAAGATGGACTTACTGCACCTGGACTGCGTGTATGTTGTCTGGCTTCTTGGTGAAATTGGTGCAGCCGGCATGGCACGGAGAGATATACTCCACGCCGTCAGAGCCGCACACTGGGTTGAAGGCTCCGGAGGGACACGAGCAGTTGGCGTAGCAATTGGACGGGGACCTGCACAACAACAACAACAACAACAACGAAAACATGGACGCTGGGTTCAGCAAGACTGAAGACGAAGGTCGTAGATCCTTGACGTTTAGAAAATGTTGACGTGAGGGTCAACCAAAAAAAAAAAAAAAAAAATCACGTATGCGAGTTCATTTCAAGCAGACGAAATGACGGCGGCTCACCCGCGCTGTCCGATCTGGTAGTGATTGACCTGAGACACTTTGTGCGTGGAGCATCCCATGAAGAAGAGCGGCACGCACATCAGCGTGGAAATGCTCAACATGAGCACGGAGAAGCGAGGGATGTTCTTCAGAGACATTCCCGTCCGCTTCATGATGACGCCGCCCAGCAGCATGCCGACCGCCACCGCCGGAAGATTCATGGCACCTACAGTGGACGGCGGAGGGGGCAGACGCTCAACTCCTGATCGCAAAGAGACCCCCGCCACGGTGTGAGGCGACGGGTCGACACCCACCGACCAACATGGTGCTGTAGGCGGTGGAGGCGCTGTACTGGCGCTCCAGGAACTTGTTGAGGAAGGTGGAGAGGCCGGCGATCACCGAGGAGAAGCAGCACTGAGCCAGGATCAGGACCAGGAAGAAGGGACTCAGCAGCAGGTGGAAGAACATCCTGGGAAACACTTGGCGGATAACAAAAAGAAAAATCAGTCATGTTTTTTGGAATGTGGGAGGAAACCGGAGTACCCGGAGAAAACCCGCGCAGGCCCGGGGAGAACATGCAAACACCATACAGGGAGGGCGGAGCTGGAATTGAACCCGCGACCTCTGCACTGTGAGGTCGACACGCTAACCACTGGCTCGCCATTCCCTGCGATATTGTGGGTAATTATCACGATATATTTGTATGCGTTTTTGGGGGTTAAAGGCAAAATTCGAGTTTAGTTTAAATATGCAGTGAGCCCTGCCATATTCAATTATTCATAATCGCAGATTTTATTTGGGGAAACTAAACCCCTGTTACACACAAAGCAAGCCAGAGCAACAAAATTCTTGGCATGGCATTTTTTGGCTTTTTTGCTGCCAAGGAACTTTGTGGAAATGAGTTGAAGAGCTTCAATCTTATTTTAGTAATCCAACCCATTTTTGTATTCAGAGCCAAAGACGCTATAACCAACGACTCCTACACATTTTTCCAGTTGTTTTGGAGCACATTATTAAAAGTACATATGAACAATTCCACATTTGTTGATTATGACCTTGATGCAAATCTTGTTCCATATCATATGAGCAATCTCAAATGTATTAACAAAATGAGTGAAATTTTACTGTCAAACAAAAAAAATACGTTATGAACGAGGAATTTTAGGGACATACTTTTTAAGAAGTTCAACAAAGAGACGCGAGGCTTCTTGAAGTCCTCGGTGGATTCCATTCCAATCATCTGGAAATATACAAGTAAAAATAAGTTTGTTTGTTTTTTTCCATACAACTAAAGTAAAGAACAACAGCAACATTTCGAGATGAACCTTGCAGTGTTATTATTTGAGGCGTGTGACTGTTGACATGATGGAGATATTGCTGAAATGTTGGCAAGCGATGGTGTGGTGTTTTTTTATTTATTTTTTTTTTTTTTTAAAGCAGTGTTGCAAATGTACACCACAACCACAGTGTCAATCAGAAGACAATTGTTTATCGCCACAAAAGGTAAACATCCACAATCAAACGTAACCATATAAAAAAAACATCGAAATAGTTTTACCCCTCCCACACGCTTTTCATTGAGGCCAATGAGGTCAGACTAAAAGCGGTTCCGTTTGCAGTGAGGAGATACAGCCACTAGATGGCGGAATATCCCTTCAGATGTTCTTACCCGTCCCTCTGAAGGCAAAGTGCGGGGGAAGAAGAAATACGGCAGGGAGGTGAGAGCCAGGCAGGCCGACGTGATGAGGAGGCCCATCCACCAGGCGCCCACCCAAAGGGGATCGCCCGGACTCAGCGATTGATCCATGCCGCCATCTGCATGGAACGAAAAGGAAAAATAAAAGCATTACAAATAATGTCCAGCGAGTGTAAAAATAAATAAATTAATTCAATCATGTCGTTTACCCGAAGCGACTTTGTCCATGTCCACATAGATACGAAGCATCGCGGAGCTCAACAGGAAGCCAAAGGCGGGCCCGCACACGGAAACAGCAAACAAGATGGCTGCCAATGAAAATAAACCTCTTCAACAACACTAGAAACTGCCATTGATTTGATGAAATACAGTACACAGTCTATGGATACAATATAAAACACAGACATTGGGTTTGATAAGACTCGAAATTGTGTTTTATTTTTTTTTTTTATGAAAACGTACTTTGGATTGATCGGAGATTCAAATTTGTCTTTGACGTTACAAACATGTAATGTAGGTTTGACAAAATTATTATTTTTTGATACTTTACAAAGAACTACTTCAGGTTCAATGAGAGTCTATATGACAGGTGTCAAACACAAGGCCCGTTGGCCAGATCTGGCCCGCCACATCATTTTATGTGGCCCACGAAAGCTAATCAAAGATGGCAACTTTCATGATGCTTGCTGAAATCGCTACCAAAATGTCAAATTCTCATTTGTAATAAATAAGAGTGATACGGTAAGCATTTTCTTCACCAAATCCCTCATTACAGTAACTTAAATAATAGGCGAGTGAGCATTTATTCTTGACTTCATGATATGGTTTCAGTCATAACGGCCTTGCAAAGAAAACAGTCACTAAAATGCGGGCCGCGACAAAAATGAGTCTGACACCCTTGGTGTTCATCGTCATTGATCTTGACAAAAAAACACGTCTTTAGTGTGGACAAAAATATGCAACGAGACTCAAATTGCCTTTCATAACACACTCGCGCGGTTTAATCAGACATTTTCTGTGATGTTAACAAAAACATGTACAAAACTATTGAACAAAACTGTTGACATGTGGACGATGAACCGTGCGCGGGAACTTCAAACACGCGGATTCACCGCGGGGTCGTTCACCTATGTAGAGCGGAGAGTTCCCCGGTGCGGCAAAGTCGTCGATGTAGGAGATGCCAAAGGGCTGCATGGGCACTGAGCCAACGCCAAACAGCAGCTGGGCGGCGGCCATGAGCATCCACAGGTTGCGCGTGTCGGCCAATCGCCCGCTCTCGTCCCGGCCGCAAGACTCGGAGGCGCTGGCGTTCCTCTGCAGGTCGCAAATGTCTTGACGGTCTGAGCAAAGGAGATGGGACCAATGCATTTCCAGGCATTGTCTAATATTATGCCTTTCTGTGACTCTTCCAGTCTCTACTCTACTGTTGACATTATAAGCTCAGCAAACACTTGAGTTTATAGAGGTGAAAGCTTCTTCGGGGACTCTCTCCGAGGGAAGTGACCACTCAGCCGAGGGACGTTGTCGTGAGATTTGGGCCATTTTTTTTTTTTTTCCCAGCTATTTTTTTTACCGTCTATCGCAGTCGAGCATTTCACGCGAACGCCAAAAATCCCTGAGATTTTTGCGAGGAGGGTAATTGTTTTAATTTCCTGAAGCTTCCTGAACATTAAGGTCCGGAGGCGACACGAATCGAATGAATGGTGATTTTTTAGGTCAGATAATAGCGGCGCGATGATGAGTTTCTTCTAATTAATTCAGGAAGATAGTCAAGATAACACCCGGCGGATGACAAACCCCCCCCCCCCCCCCCCCCCCCCGGCATGCAGACATTTATTAATTAAATACTGTTGATATTCAACTTAGTCTGAAGGAAACTGCTTAACCCCCATGCAGTAATTATCCCCAAATTGGACATTTCGGACACTTTGGACGATTTTGGACTGTTGGACAAATGGACACCACAGACAAAACAGTGAAAAATAACTCCACGAAGCTGAAATCTTGCATAGGATGTATATCGATGTCTTGGCCAATTCCCACTGAACATTTTGAGGGGTTGAACGTGAAAAAAAAATTAAATTGAAAAAAGTTGTTGCACATTGGAAGAGGGACATTTTTGGGACAATCCTCGAGGACGTAATACCCTTCATGCAGCCGCTTAAAAATACTGCATGAGGGTTAATGAGTTCTTCCCTGCGTTTGCAAGACTCAAATTGCCTTCGATTGCTCACGAGTGCACGTACGTAAAATGTATTTAACATTTAGGCCTTGTTTGTCCCTTACAGCTCCTTGACCGGCCATTTTTGGTCCTTGAACACGAAATATGTCTTGGATGTTTACAAAAGTCTCATTCATGGAGACTTCAAATGGTCTTTGATATACGAGGGCTACGCACAAAATTGCAAAAAAAATAAAAGAGTCATGTCCGAATCAGAATTTTCAGATTTGAATCAACACGAATCACAATCATGTCACAGAGCGAGCGGGACGACCAGAAGTGTTTGAATTGTCTTTGAGGTTTGAAAAAAAAACAACTAAATCACTTACTCCTTAGCACCAAGTCGTATTCATGCGGCCGTGACAGGAAGTGCGGCATGGCGAGCATGACGGCGCTGATGGACATCAACAGTCCGCCGATCCCGATGAGGCGAGGGCGATGCACCCGATTCCCAAAGTAGCTCAGGAACACGATCAACAGGCAGTTGCTCACCTGGATAGACACATGCACACCTGCACCGTGAAGTCAATCTGGAACCTTTTCCGCGTGTTTTTTAACGTCACAGCCTTATTTTGAAATGAATTCATCTCAAAATTTGACACAGCACACTTCCGCAACAACAAAACTGTGCAAAAAAAATAAGCCTGCCAAAGCGCGCTCACGGCATCACAGTCAAGAAGAGTTGAGGCTGACCGTAAATACTTCTATGCACCGTATTTTCCGTACTATAAGGCACACTTAAAAACATTCCGTTTTCCCCCAAAAGCCGACAGTGCGCCCTATAATCCGATGCGCCTTATATATGATGTCGCCGTCCCTTTATATTCCCCATTGAGTTGTTTCCCCCGTTCGTGTTCCTATGCCATCTAGTGGCGATTATTAGCAGGAACCATTCGCAACGTAAACGGCTTCTGCCCGACACTAATTGACATGTGCAATCGCCAACACACCCTCAAACAGACAACTACTTTGTGAGCTCTGCGCAGCCATTTCGAAACGAAGATAACACCCAAAGCATCGTTAACTATTGACTAAACGAAGGAAGAAGGAGACAAGCAAGGCTTCGGACGATATTTAGCCCCTTGTGGATGTGAGCCCACGAGGTTTTTGTGCCTTTATTGTAGCTTCTATTCTATGCGCCTTATAACGCAGTGCGCCTTATTTATGAAAACAGTTTTAAAATAGGGTATTCATTGGAAGTGCGCCTTATACTCCGTAGCACCTTATAGTGCGGAAAATACCATTTCGTTAAATACATTTGCCCCCCCGTCCAGAAAATAGTGTTTGGTGCGCTACGCTGCATGCCCGGATCACTCTCGAGCCATCATTTAACCGTAGCCATCAATCAATATTATCAATATCCATCTCTCATAACTATTCATACCGTATTTTCCGCACTATAAGGCGCTTCGGAGTATAAGGCGCAACTTCAATGAATGGCCTATTTTAAAACTATTTTTTCATATATTGGCGCACCGCATTAGAAGTTGCATAAAATAGAAGCTACAATAGTGGCTGCGGTTGCGTTATGCATCCACTAGATGGACCTACGCTAAAGGGAATACAAAACAGCTTCATTTATATTTTTCACAAACGCGGCAGCTGCAACAAAGCGCTGAAGACAACGTTTCAGAATATTGATCCACATATTGAAGGCGAAATCAGTTCATAAGGCGGACTGTCGTCTTTTGAGAAAATGGAATGCTTTTAGGTGCGCCTTATAGTGCGGAAAATACGGTAGGCTCGCCCAACTGAACCTCCGTGATATATTCAGGTCCCAAGTGGGCGTAGGAATCACGCCACCCGACAAACAAACACAATCAAACAATCAAGACCCCACTTCACCAGCCAAGAAATCCGATCCTGACCCAGAGGCTTGTTCTCCGTTTCCTCTTTTGTCACGAGTACATCCGAGAAACCAAGCCAGCTCGCATTGCCAGTGTTGTTGTTGGCTCTCTCTTTCACTCCTTCTAGCTTACCTCGTGCAGGGAGGACAGGGTTCCCGTGGAGTAGCTGCTGAGGCCGTAGCGTTTCTCCACCGTGCTGAGGCTGCTCTTGAAGTAGGAGCTGTACAGCAGCTGGGAAAACTGCAGCAGACCGTGGCATAGCACGAACACCTTGGACAAACAGTCGAATTAATCACATAACGCAAAATAGCTTTTAACGGGGAAAACCTCAAATCCTATTTGACCGGCTCTCGAGAGAGAAACCTTGACAGATTTGAGGTAACCGTTAGCAAACAAATGATGCGCACGGGGTTCACTCGGTTAAAAAACGGGGGCCTCAAAATGCCTGGAACGGGCAATTGCCGACACACAAGTGCTCCTTTGTTGCCGATGTAGATTCAATCGGTGTTAAATCAATGACGGCAGGCCCAATTTTCCTGTTGAACGATGCGGTCAAGGGGGCAAAGCCCCACTGTGGGGTTCAATGGGGCTCCAAATCGTCTTTGATGTTTCCCAAAAAAACTCATTCATCGGGTTCTAGAAGGCTGCTGAATTGGCCCCTCGATGTTTATGAATTTGGTTAGGAGACTGAAAATGGTCACAAGGTTAAAAGTATAGATTAGCGCTCAGAAACGTATGTTTGATTTCACGGGAACTGAAAAATGGTCTTTGATTTTTAACACACATAAATTAGGCTCGACAAGACACAAACCATCTTTGATGTTGATGAAAATTCCTGAGTTTGTGTCAAAGAGACTTCAAATGGTGTTCAGAGTTAACAAAAACATTTTGATTGAAGACTAAATGGTCTCTGTTGGTATCAAGATGTCAGTTAGATTCAAGAACAAAGTATCTTTGACGTTGAGAAAAACGTGTTAGGGTTTCGAAATGGTAGGGTCCCGACTGAAACTTGTCTTTTATGTTCACAAAAACACGTGTGCTCGGTTCGACAAGTCTCAAGGTGTCTTTGATATTGACAAAAGACGAGTTGAATAACTGAATTGACCCTCATGCAGTATTTTTAAGCGGCTGCATGAAGGGTATTACGTCCCATAAAATGTCCCTCTTCCAATGTGCAACAACTTTTTTCACTTTTAATTTTTTTTCACTTTCAACTCCTCAAAATGTTCAGTGGGAATTGGCCAAGACATAGATATACATCCTATGCAACATTTCAGCTTCGTGGAGTTATTTTTCACAGTTTTGTCTGTGGTGTCCATTTGTCCAACAGTCCAAAATCGTCCAAAGTGTCCGAAATGTCCAATTTTGGGATAATTACTGCATGGGGGTTAAACCCTTTAAAAAATTTTTTTTTTTTAAATGTTCTTTTTTTAAACACTGGTATGTCACATTGAATGACTCCGAATTGTCTTTATTATATATTATGTATTTTTTGGTTGCACGACTAAAACTGTGATGTTTACCAAAAAGTAACAGAGGTTCATTAGGGTCATAAAATAATTTTTGGCATTCACAAAAACACATCACAAGTGTCTTTGATGTTTCCAAAAACAAGTACGGCTTGTTTCGATAAGATCGGAAAGGTGTTTCTTTTTTTTTTACAAAAAAGACAACAGGGGCCCGCTCGAATTGAACGATGCAGTCAAGTGGCAAAGCACCGCGATGTCATTCTTGAAGTGCTACGATGAGAGACGTGAGCTGGTAAGCGTCCTCCCTTGTTTGAACCGCGCTTCGTTTTCAAGTTCAAGTCAACTCGATTGTCAAAATGTGCTCTAGGTGCAACATACGGCACAGGTGATTCCTTCAAACCTGCTGCGACGGGAAGAATTGAGGGAAGTTTGCGCTAGCGTTTCAAACGCTTTCACTACGAGGCGACGCGAGCCTGACGCGTCTGTGGATTTCCACGCGGAAATCTCTGTTGTTGTTGTTTTTCTTTTTGTTCTTTTAACCCGACCTATACGGTCGAAGAAAACGCAACAAAGGAAACGTGCAAAAATTCCCAAGACAGATCACGGAATGAACTCCCCTCATTGTGTGGGGGACATGAAAGGCGTCGGGCTAGACAATAGATGAAGATAGATATCATCACCACGGCGGTGCCGTTCATTTTAGACAACTGGTGGTGAGCTGCTTGATTTATCGCCATGAAAAATAATTAGCTTGGTTGTTACGTTTGTCACAATGGTCAAACGTTTCGACAGTGAAACCACGCACACAACAAATTAATGGGTTGCGGGATTTGACATCGGTTAGCTACAGTAGTTTGTTCGTTTATTGTTTAGGTGAGTGTAAACTCACTTATTGACAATTTTAATACATTTTGGCGCCGTCCATCCCTTTTAAAGGCGGACGGTTTTCACCCCAACAAACTTGGCAGCAGAATACTGGCAGCAAATCTCCAGCATGCTGTCCACCACTCCACAAGCTGACTAGTCGCACATCACACACCTCCACCTTCCCCTTCCTCCACATTAACAACACACAGCACTTCCACTTGCCATAGTCCCCCCTACAGGCCCCAGTTGTCACTGTCTCATCCTGCTGCCATTTACCCCATTCAATCCATCATCACAGCCAGACACCCTCACTACTACAATAACAAGAGAAAATATTTTAAAATGTCAAGCACCAATCTCCGCCCACTCCCCCAATCCTCACTGTTACCCAGACATCACAAAATCCTCAAACTGGCTCTATTTAACACCCGCTCACTCAATAACAAAGCACTCGTTTTACACGAATTCATAACTGACAATAACCTGGACTTCCTCTTTATCACCGAAACTTGGCACAAACACCTGGACTACTTCTCACTCAACCAAGCCACCCCACCTGGTTACACCTACATCGACAAGCCCCGCCTCACTAGCCGAGGTGGTGGGGTGGCATCAGTCCACAAAACAGAGTTTAAAATCAGCACTATATCCACCTCACCCACTGAGTCCTTTGAACATATCACCTTCAAATTCCCTGGTCCCTCCCCCTTGGTCATTGCTGTCATTTACCGTCCCCCGAAATTTAACCCATCATTTTTTTCAGACTTCTCCGATTTTGTCACACAGCTCTTACCTATTTCACCTTTCACTCTGCTTCTTGGCGACTTTAACTTCCATATTGATAACACCTACTGCAAACATGCCTCTGAATTTCTGGACCTTTTGGACTGCCTTAACTTCACTCAACATGTCAACTTCCCCACCCACACCCACGGTCACACTCTGGACTTGGTCTGTTCCACCGGTCTCACCATTGAAAAACTCTCTAGCACCAACCTCAACATCTCCGATCATCTGGCTATCACTCTGAACCTCCACCTCCCTACCCCCCTTCCCAAGGAAAAGCGCACCATATCATTCAGGAACCTCAAATCCATCTCCCCAACTGACTTTTCTACCTCTGTCCTCAACCACCTGTCCATACTACCTCCTCCACTGTCCCATGACCCCACTGTTCTCACCAACCACTACAACAGCACTCTCTCCTCCTGTCTTAATCAACTCGCCCCCATCAAAACCAAATCTGTCTCCTTCACTCACTCAGCCCCCTGGTACACCCCAGAACTCCGCAAACTTAAAACCCGAAAACGCCAGCTAGAAAGACTCTATAAAAAATCTGGTTTAACCGTTCACCTCCTCGCCTACACCGATCACCTTCAGTTGTACAAGACCGCACTCGACTCCAGCCGTTCCACCTACTACTCCAACCTCATCCACACTGACTCCAACAACCAAAAGGCTCTCTTCTCCACCGTCAACAAACTCCTCAAACCCAGCGACAATATTTCAACCTCATTTACCGTTGATAAATGCAATTCATTCCTCTCCTACTTTCAATCCAAAATCGACATCCTCTACAGTTCACTCACCACCTCTCCCGTCCCCCCTCCCTTACTACCAGCATCCATCACTCCAACTACTTCACCTCTCTCTGAATTCACACCTGTCTCCATAGCCAAACTCACCAATATCATCTCAACAATGAATTCCTCCACCTGCACACTGGATCCCATTCCATCTACCTTCGTCAAGCTCTGCTTTCCCACCATCTCCCACCTCGTCATGAACATTGTCAACTCCTCCCTCAACCTTGCCTATGTCCCCTCCTCACTCAAACTGGCTGCTGTAACCCCCATCATCAAAAAACCCGGACTCAACCCTGACATCATGAGCAACTTTCGACCCATCTCCAACCTCCCCTTTCTGTCCAAAGTCATAGAACGTGTTGTCGCATCTCAAATTAAAACCTACCTAGACAATAACCAACTTTTCGAACAATTTCAATCTGGATTCCGCACACAACACAGCACTGAAACAGCCCTCCTCAAAATCACCAATGACCTCATCCTTGCCTCTGACTCCGGCCTACTCTCCATCCTCATCCTTCTTGACCTTACAGCTGCCTTCGACACCATCAACCACTCCATCCTACTCTCTCGCCTGCAATCCCTAAACATCACTGACAAAGTCCTCACCTGGCTTCACTCATATCTCACAGACAGGAAACAATTCATACACATCAACAACTGCTCTTCCTACACTGCCCCACTGTCCCAAGGTGTCCCCCAGGGTTCTGTGCTTGGTCCTCTTCTCTTCATTCTCTACCTTCTACCCATCGGCCAAATCATTCGCCATCATGGTCTCCAGTTCCACTGCTACGCTGATGACATCCAATTGTACATATCCACCAAATCATTTACCCCTACAACCCACTCCACCCTGTCTAACTGTCTTTCAGACATCAAATCCTGGATGCAAACAAACTTTCTCACTCTTAACTGCACTAAATCTCAACTGCTAATAATCGGTCCTCGGTCCCTCACCCAAACAGCCTCCAACTTTAACCTCACTATTGACAACTGCACCCTGTTCCCCTCCTCTCACTGTCGCAACCTTGGTGTCCTTTTTGATAATAACCTCTCTTTCGACCAACACATCACCCAAATCACCAAAACTGCTTTCTTCCACCTCAAAAACATTTCTCGTCTCCGCCGCTCTCTTTCTTTCAACGCTGCTCAAACCCTCATCCACGCCTTCATCACCTCCCGCCTTGACTACTGCAATAGCATCCTCTACGGTACAACCTCCAAACTCCTCAATAAACTACAGTACATCCAGAATGCTGCCGCCCGCCTACTCACCCACACCCGCACTCGTGATCACATCACCCCCGTCCTTAAAAACCTCCACTGGCTCCCCGTTCCCCAGCGTATTCAATATAAACTCCTCCTACTTACCTATAAAGCCCTTCACAAGCAGGCCCCCTCCTACCTTTCCGATCTTCTTTACCAATACACTCCTTCCCGCAACCTCCGCTCCTCAAACACAAACCTCCTCGCCATCCCCGTGACCAAGCTCAAAACCTGGGGGGACCGAGCCTTCTCTGTTGCCGCCCCCACCCTCTGGAACGCTCTACCACAACACCTCCGCAACTGTACTGACCTACAATCCTTCAAATCATCTCTTAAAACTCACCTGTTCCGCAATGCTTTTAACACCTCTTAATCTCTTTTACCCATTTTTTGCCATTTGTTCATCTAAATGTGTTTTTGTAAATTATGTATGCTTGTTTTTAAATGCACATTTTTATCCTGTTTTAAGCTCATGTAAAGCGTCTTTGAGTATGATGAAAAGCGCTTTCAAATAAAAAAAAAAAAAAATGTATTATTAAACGGGGCAACAAAATGATTGCAGAATCTCCACTTTATTTACTACGCGACCATTTCGGGACAGATTTTAGCAAGGATCATGCAAGATGACGCACATGATTTGTTTTCGCCGTCCACATTAAATGACGTGGCGGGCCAGATCGGGACCCCGGGCCTCGAGTTTGACACCTGTAAATTCTATTTGACGCCTGAAAAAAACGTACAGTCAAACCTCGGTTTTCGAACGTCTCGGTTCTCGACCAATTCGGTTTTCGACCAAAAATTTTTAGTTTTTTATGCCTCGGATGACGAACAAATTTCGGTTCTCGAACAAACTGAGCGCACTTGAATGCACCATTTGACTCCTCTCGCCTTCCTTACACGAGGAAGTGACGCTTCCTCGGGTAGACGAGGAAGTGAGGCTTCTTCGTGTTGCTTTCCATTGTGAGCAGACGTGTTCAGTAAACATTTTTATTTTAAAAAGAGCGTGGTTTCGGCTTTCGGACAATTTCGGTTTTCGAACAACTTTCTGGTACAGACTATGGACGAAAACCGAGGTTTGACTGTACTTCGTTTCAACGACGACCATGTTTGTGGAAATGGTTTTGTTAGGTGCGGCAACAGATTGTAACTTTCTTGACATCAATTTATGTTAATTTCAAGTCCCGATGATACCGTCCCGATAAACGTTGGATTCATTTGAGACTTGATACCGAGGTCAGGAACACTGAAAATGTATCTCGTGTTTGCAAAAACATTACGTTCAAAGACTATAAAGTGTCATTGATTTCCAAATTGTCCGATGGGGTGAGCATATACTTAAAGATAGATTGAGCTAGCAAGCTAGCTAGCATCTTGGATTGGAAATCGTTAGATGGTGTACCTGTTGTTATATCTGCTGACTGTATCAATCTCAATCTGTCATTCCCTTTTGTCTTCTACAACGGTGATGACGGAAATATCCGTGAAGAATTTATGTTGCAATCCTGCTTAAGTGTGTGTGTGTTAGCGAGCGCGCGCACGCCGCAGAATGTGCCAATGGAATTGAGCAAATACAGAGCGCTGAATGAACATTGTGTTCTGGAGGCAAGAAAAGATGGATTTATTATGGGGATGAATAAACAAAGATATGGCACAAAAGGGACTCCACTTGGTGCAGAACTACTCCCATTATCAAAACACAACAGAACGGGGCTGTGGAGTGCAAATTCATCAGGTAGGGCACAGAGCAGCGGTTCTCAAACTTTTGACACTTTGGGCCAAAACCACCGCGCCCTCCCAAAAAAATAATTACATCTCCGACAAACATCACTCGGAACCATCCCTGAAAAAACAGTAGCTAGTGGGCCAAGGTGTTCATCTCAAAACAAGGGGAGAGGAAGGTGGCTGGGGGTGTCACGTGTAAGCCCCCCACCTGCCGAGGGAAAAAAAATTGAAACGGGCAGCAAATTATCTTTTGCCGGGCAATACAACAAAGCACATAAAAAAAAATTTTTTAAACATCTTCCAGTTGTCAAAATTGCAAACATGAATTGCACAATTGATTTTAATGACATGTTTTATGGTGAGTCATCAAATTCGGTGCAGTGGTGGAACACAATGACTTCACAATTCAGCGTCAAACCATCTGTTGAAGTGTGTGTGATTCAAACCGAGAAGCCAATTGGGACAAATAATCTCAAAGTTATTTGAAGGAGTCCGCAAAAATGTGACCAACAAGACCGATACAAGCAAACTGTAAATGGGAGATTTTTTTTCTTGACAAAAAAATGACTGTTAATACTCTAGTTTTTATTTAGCTAAAAAAAAAAAAAAAGAATATTGCGGCCACCGGGAATCGAAACCTATACTAAATGAATAGAAAGACATGATGCATTTATGGAACAAATGTTATGTATTCGGTCTGCTCCAAAAGTATTGCAATGGCAAGGTCAATTCCTTTCAAAAAAAAATTTTTTTTTTTGTATATTGAAAAAAAAAAAATGCTCATTGCAACACACCTGATTCAAATAGTCCTGTTCACATTTTGTTTGGCAATTTACAGAAAAATGCATCTATGCTAATCGAGAGAAGACAATGACCCAAAACACACTGCCAACACAATAAAGGACTTCGTTGGGGGGGGGGGTCTTTCAATCACTAGACCATAACTCAATAGAGCATGCATTTCACCTCCTGAAGAGAAGAATGAATGGAGAACCCCCCAAGAAACAAACAAGAACTGAAAGAGGCTACGGTAAAGGCCTGGAAAACAATTTCAAATTAAGAATGCAGCAACGCTCTGGTGAAATCACAGGCTTGAGCCAATTACTGCAATTAAGTGTTATGCCACCACTTAAAAGTTATTTTTAATAATTCCTGTTTCAATATCTTGTGCTCCCTTAAAAAGTGGGTGAGTCCCAAATGGTTGAACACGTCTAGATGTCCATACCTTGATTTGAAGCAAATAGCGTGACAAAACGGTTGTAAATCTTTTTGATTTCATGTCCTGACGGTATGTTTTTTTATAATGCAAACTACATACTAGTTGAATGGTATTTTACATTGCGTAATTTTTATTTTTAATTTGCAGTTGCTTTTTTTGCGGGGTGGGGTGGGGGGGGCAGTTTGGATTCATGGCATCGCTTTTCATTTACCTCAAGGCACCGCGTTGTTACATAATAGTCAACTCTGCCGTTTACAATCACAACGCCCTGAACGTTATCTTGTTTTATTTTATTTTTTTAATAGGTCAACCTATTACCACCGTCATATTAATGCACTCACTGTGGTTCCACTTCCGGTAAACAAAATAATATCTCTCCAGGTACAGTTGAGTTGTATTTACTGTAACTTTTAAGCTCGAGACATTTACTATTACACTTTGAGAAGTGATTTGAAGACCAATTTTGATGTGTTTACATTTTCAACGACAAAGTACTTAAGTAGTTTCCTTATTTTGTGATAAGCGCAAACGTCAAGAGTTCACAGATACAAACATATTATGTTCGTCAGGGAATAAAACCTCTCACTCGTTTTGATAAAACTTTGGACCAACAAGCTACTGCATTTTAATGTTAGTTAAACTGGTACATCTCGTATTACATGTAAATTGTATTATCATTATAAATGTATGATACAAAACACGTTGATAGGATCATTTAGTGGCATAATTCATTTAAAATGTGGAAATACAGTACAGGACATTTAACTACAAGAGGGATGGTCGAAATTGGCATTAATGTCAATAAAGTAACTTTTATCTGAGGTTTTGGGGAACGGAGTTGTTTTAAAAATGGACAGCTCACATTTTAAAAAGTGGATTCTTCTGACTCGTCAAGACTAAAAGTAAGCTCCACGCGTTCTATTCATTCCAGTAATTATTCAAAATAAATAAAATACATTTATATCTAACTTAAACGAGTCGCAGTCGAAGAAATGCTGACATTAGCATCGTGGGGAGACGTTCACCTGCATATATAATAAGTTACCAGGAGAGTTAAAATTGATCTGTTACTACCGTTGAGTGGACGAATAATAAGAGTTATCTCTTACCTTAATGCTGCGGAACATCATAGTCCTGTTCGTCTCTTCACGTCTTTGCTGGAATGAAGTCAAATGAACCGTGCGGGATCGGTGCGTTGCTAGTGCGCATGCGCGTCGGCTTTTATTTACTTTCCCTCCGGTGAGAGCCCGCGTGTGACGTCACAGTACAACGTGCGCTGGCCATTGGCTAAGTCGCAAGCGCTTCATATTCAATGTCTACCCCCGTTTATCGCGATGGAGACGTTCGACACCTGTTGAATGGAGATAATGAGACGGAGGAGGGGGAGGGGGAAAAAAAGGAGCAATTTCCATACTTTTTTTTTTTTTGCCTGTATACTAAACACGATGCAAGGGAACATTGTTAGTGAATTATTTGCTCACTGGGTCATCACTTTGCTGACAGGATAATTGAAGCTAATGAGGACGTGATATAGGCGGGTAACGTGCTAATGAATTGAGCCGAGACTGGAGTGGATAGAGAGGTAGGTACAGTGTAGGTTACTTGACAGAATTTAACCTCCATATCAACCTCAGTCTTTAGTCAAGAGCCTTTTTTTTTTTTAAACGGTAAAAATTATTCTGTAAAAAGAGTCCAATAAGAGGAAGTTCTCTGGTCAACAACGGTATGATGATGCATCCCAAGTCTGACGACTGTGGAAGCTGTATGGGAGTAAACGGAAAGTTTTACTCCTCCGTTGATGGTGATGGACGTTGCAAAATTCCAGTGAAAGTATTTGGCGTGGCTCACAATTCTCTGGTGTTCTAAAAAAAAAAAGGAATCATGAGCAAGCCAAGCAAAATTTCTGCATTTGGAATGTGGAGCTTATTGATAACGTTTGAAGAACTGACTGTCAACTGGAAGCCAAAATGGCTTTTTGAGACTTTTTTTTTTGTATGGGTCTGTGGCACAGGGGTTTCCTGAGGTTAACTTAAGGCAGAGGTGGTGGATTTATTCTATTGATCTTAAAAGGGGAAGTCAACCCAAAGTTTCTTGACAACAATATGTTCGATGCAGCCCCGCTTGTCTAAACACAGCATTCTGATTGAGACCTTGGCAGTTGAAAAGAAAATCGGTTGGCGGGTTCCACTTGTTTCCGATACAATGTCGCAACTGCCATTCTAAATGCCAACTGGTATCTCACTGGCAACAGATAAGTTACACGAAGTTGCTTTTAGAGCCTGTGGTGGCCCCGAATTTAGGCAGGCTGCTGCCTACTTTATATACTGTAAAAAACCCTGACCTAAAAGTATGATAGACATGTCTCCCTAACTGTTGTGGAAAATCATCAAAAGAAAGCGACAGTGGTTACGTCATCTTACCAATGTTTCCAAAGGTCTTAGAGCAGTAGAATAGGCGGAAATTCATCTGTACGCGCCTTACCTTCGTAGCTGGCCGCTTGATTGAAGCCCGCGCAATACATTTCTGAACAAAACAGGCCTACTCAAATCGAATTATTTTCACGTCTCAGAGGGTTCAAATGTTCAAGACACTTCATAGATTTGCTCACAAGCTGTTTTCAACACTCCAAATTGGTTAATAAGGCACATAAAAAAAACAGATGACATGAGGCCACACCAATAGTATTAATTTTCGGGGGGGGAAAAAATATTTGGCCAGTGCCTGTATGTGGTTAAAATATGGAAGCGATCAGACAAATTCAAGGACAAGACATCTTTTGGAAATGTTGCCAAGAATGCCTTGTCTGCAGCAGTTATTTTACCCCGTCTACACACACACACACACACACACACACACTCACACTAAAGGGGAAAGCTGGTTTGTCTGAAGACCAAAAAGTGGGAAAATAACATTAAAGAAAAAACATTTAATCGTGAATGAATGAATTCAAGCACCATCATTCGACATGCAGCGACAGTAAAAACAACCCCCCCCCCAAAAAATAAAATCAAAGGATGTTGACAATGCCGACAAATTTGTGAAGATCAGTGAGTCCTGTGATGGGCGGTGTTAAATGGCGAAAAAAAAAAAGAAAAAAGATGAACCTGGAACATCGGGAAGACCCTGGTACCTTTGGCAGAGAATGTGGACTACAAACCTTGTTTCACACAGATCGACCCCCTGAGGGGGGGAAAAAAATGCATCAGAACCGTAACAAGAATTTATCCCAGATATACCCTCATCCTAATTCCCTTCACCACAATTAGTGTCCTGCCTCTGATATTACCCTCCGAAGGCGTGAAATGACTTCGTCCTGGCAGAAAATGCCGCCATCTTTTACAGTCATTTGGCCTCTTTCTAAAACTCATCCTGCAACAAAAGCTGTCAAAGAGTCAGAAATCTTCCCAAGGCAGTCAACTATATGCGCACATTTTTGGTTGCCCCGCCTCTTAATATGGCTCGGGTACTCTGCAAATTTACAAACTCGTGTGAGTCTGTACCTCCTCATTAATGCCCCCCCAAAAATGCCGGCTTTTTCATTTCAATGGCTTGAATGACCTTCTACATAGGTGGCGTCCTGCCTCTATTACGGTTCTTGAGACTCTGTCCGATGCCTGCCAGGCTGAATTTGTCTCCAATTCCCAAAGAAATGGAAAAATCCCGACCACGTGAAAGCGACCGATGCTTAATTGATGGCATCGTAAGTAAAGCGGCACACAAAGAAAAGCGTGCTCGAGTTTCTCGCCGTCGTACCGCGCTTGTTTTGCGTCTGAATGGGGTTACAGTCCATATACAAGTGAACGCCAAAGTGCCTTTAAAACACGGCACGTGAATGTTGGTGGGAAAAAAAAAGAAAAAAAAAATTCCCGTTGGGAGAGTCCTGGTGTGGAAAAACGTCCTACGGAAAAATATTTTCTATGCTGTAAAAAGCTATATATATATTTTAAAAAAAACAAAAAAAAAAAGACCTGTACAAAAATGCAAAAAAGTCACCAGCCTCCATTTGGTTTCCTTTGATAAGGCACAAGTAGGATTCAAAAGGCTTTCACACGTAAGCACCCAAGGCGGCGTGAAACTCTGTGAGGCACTGGACCAGCTGCTGGAACTTGGGTCTCTCCTCGGGGTCCAGGGCCCAGCAGCACGCCATGACGGCGAACCTGCAACACAAAACGGGCAAAGGGTGGATGACCTCGGCAAAAGGGGGCACACGCGACAGGAAGTGGCGTGTCGGTGTGTGTTTCAATTTGGTGGCCTGAGATATTTTGGAACAGTAGGCGTCGGTCGTCACCTTTTGTACTTGGCAGGAAATCTCTGCACGCCTCACCGATCGATTTTACATTTCAGTCAAAACACAAAGAATGTCGGAAAGGCCGCCACAATCATAAGTAAAAATAAATAACTCGGAGCGGGGGTAACGTGCCTTTTTTTCATTCCAGTGAAACTCCTCTCCAACGAAATCATGTTTGCAGCAAGAAATTTTTCACAACAGGGGTTTTTTTTTTCACTGTAGCAAATTTGAAACAGGAAAGTGGGCATGGTGTTAATGCATGAAGATTTTTTCACACTAGGGGGTATTTTCACCCATGTAGATTTTGTTGTAGAGGAGTTTCACTGTATTATGTAATTACTGGCTGAGTAGAAGTTTGAGGATAATATGAGACCTAAGGCTAAAATTTTAAATAAATTATCAGGGGGAAAAAAAAAAAAATCGCCAAGATTTACCGCATATTCATGAAAAAAGGCAAAATCCAGATTAAGTGATCAAAACCTGTAGAAAACGTCCCCGGCGGAGGTAACTAAAACGGAGTGGATTCTTGGTACGTACAGTTCATCGGGGCAGTTGATTGGCTGCGCTATCCTGTATCCGTCCTTCAGGTAGGCCGACATCTCAAAGGGGTCGATGTCGACGTACGGCGTCTGGCCCAGAGTCATCAGCTCCCACAGCGTCACGCCGAAAGCCCACTGTGCCGGGAAAATCAAAACAAAAAGATTTATTAAAAAAAATAAATCATTTAAGGACATCCGCCAAAATAAACAATGCATGGAAGTAATAATTTTACAGGCAGGATAAAAAATTTTTGGCCAGAGAGACCATTTGCTTCAATAAACCACAAGAACCATGCTATAACCCCCCCCCCCCCAAAAAAAAGAATCCCAAATAGGAAAATCTGATATTTATGTTGTTAGATTTTAAAGAATATGTAGATACTTTCCGAGTATTTCTATCATGAACTCTTTTTTTTTTTTTTTTTTTGCAGCCAGCGTGTAGTTGCTGTTACGAAACCAAGAAGCGGCGCGTGCGAGGACACGCTGGCGTGATTCACCGCTGCGTACTACATTTGGACGTGCGAGCAAAATCACCTTTTGTTAGATAGAAGACGCAGTCAACGATGACTATACAGATACTCGTCGCATCCTATTGGCCCACTTTAAGACGTCAGTGAGGACTTGGGCCAGTGATTACGTAAAAGAGCAACATCTTCAGTCGGGGAAGTTAAGACCAGAGTGTTCCAGCTCGGTATCATAAACAACCGAGCGCACGCTGTATTTAAATGAGTCACGCCGCGCGTGTGTACAGTTCATCAAAATAAACAAATATTTTGTGCGTGCAAATACTTTTTTTTTCTACTTCTTTGCTGCTGTACATTGCAAATGTCTCAATTGTGAGACAATAAAGGTTTTTCTTATCTTATCTTAGATAATATTAAATATGCCTCTGAGTATTGTTATAGCCTCTGAGAGCGGCTCTGAGATATAAAAAGTGTTTTGTATTTTTTTTTTTCCCCCTCCCTCTATTGCGGCTCTCGAAAGTACCCCACAAAATACTAAATGGGGCATCACTGTTGGCTATGAATAAGCACCCTGTCTTTTCGCAACCCTATTGTTAGTGGAAGCCAGTGTATGTGAGCTCGTACACCCGCATTTCAAAACCCCAAAAAAGTGTTCTTACCACGTCGCTGGGACTGGAGAAGTCGTTGTCGAGCAAGCTCTCCAGAGCCATCCAACGCACGGGCCGGTTCTCGTTGTCCCCAAGGCAGTGGTAGTCCATGGGAAACAGATCGCGGGCCAGGGCGTTATCCGTGATCTTCACCTGCATGTTGTCATCGATGCTGTCGGGAGCGGGGGAGGGGAACCCAGGTTCAGGAGAAATCATTTGCGGGAGGCTGTTTTGGCGGCCGTCGACGGTCACTTACACGCAGTTCCTGGCAGCGAGGTCTTTGTGGATGACCTCGCGGCGGGCTAAGTAGCTCATTCCGCACGCGATCTGTATGGCCATGTAGACCAGGTCTTGCTGGGAGATCGCCTGGCAGGAAGTGAGGGGAGGACACAGCGCTTGAGGACAGGAAACACACGGTTGTGACTGCCTGTGACATTTGGTGTCATAGTGCCCTCATTTCCGTTTTAGTTAAAAAGCTGGAATTCATCTTTTAGATGCAAAATACTCCATTTTCAGTCTGCCCTTCATTTTTTTTTTTTTGTTGCCCACATTTGCCAGGACTATACTGCACTATGTTGGAGTGATACGAGGAGAGTCACTTCACAATTCCTTACTTTGCAGATGGTAAAGCACAGTGTTGGCATCAATGAAACCATTCATTGTATCCTGTTTGTGTTGCCCGGACTGAAAAATGTTCAGACTGGGCACAGCACCACCGTGATGTCAGACGGCCAGATAATGGTGGACTGATTTCGGAGTGAAAAGAGCAAGATATTTTGGCGTTGTTGTTGGCGACACTGGGTTGGCGGGGGGGGGGGGGGGAGGTTCTGGAGCACACCTTGAGGCGTTGTCCAAATAGCTCAACCGAATTGAATTTTAAAAAGTAAAAACAAAATAAACACTAACTACAAGGGCAAATCCGCAACTCCAGTGAAACTCCTCTACAACGAAATCCTGTTTTCAGCAAGAAAATGTTTTTGGTTTTAAAAAGTCATTTATACTCTTTTGCTTCTCAAAACTTCTCAATTTCTTGGATAATGTCTTTTAATTTGCTTCCTCCCTTTAATTTTTTCTTGTCTTAGCTGCTAGACATCCAAAGGTCCGTTTTGTAGCCATTTTAGCAATGCATCGTTCTTGCTGAGTCTGAAACTAACAATAACAAATACTTACTGGACTACTGCGCGTGTGTAAACCAGTGTGGTGGTTGCTGTTGCCGTTTCCGAACAAAGCAGTACGGGTCGTTGTTGGATTAGACTTTTGCGGAAGGCTTGTTTTGGTTGTAGTGAATCTCATTGCGAGGCAAGAGCAGAGAAAAATATTTCGTATAACGGAACAGGGGGATTTTTCGTCGTAAGGGGGAGCAGAAAAGTGGGAATGGCTTTCATGCATGAAATTATTTTCACATTAGGGGGTATTTTTGCCCTTGTAGGTTTTGTTGTAGAGGAGTTTCACTGTATTATAACCTGGTCAACACCAAATCATACATGACCCTCATAACACAATTTTGAACGCCAAAAGTTTCAAAAATATATTTTGCATGCACCCGCTCAGTGCATGCGGGGGTTTCCTCTCACATTTAAAAAAACATGCAGTTCATTTGCACGCTCGAAAATTGTCCCGAGGTGTGACCGTGAGCATGAATGGTTGTTCGTCCATGTGCGCGCCCTGCGATTGGCTGGCGACCAGTTCAGGGTGTACCCCGACTACCACCCGAAGACAGCTGGGATAGGCTCCGGCACCCCCCCTTTTTTTTTCCCCCACCCAGCCGTTCCTCTGCAAGTGATTACTCTTCTCCTTTCGCCCAAAACAACTTTGCAAGCTTATTTGACGACCGGGCTCGACTCGACGTGATGAAACGCACTCCTTAAAAGATTTGCAATAAATCTTTCACGCTGTCAGTTCACAGGTGTCAATCTCGCAGAAGGAGGCTCGCCCGGGAGCTTTGCGGTTCCAGCTGCTTTGACTGTAGACGCGCGGCACCTGATCAGGCAACGCGAAGACAATCGGCCTTTTGTATGCGTTCAAACAGAGAGGCTTTTCATCAAGACGGAGCATTTGCAAGACGGAGCTTGCCGATCTTTATCAAAACTCCTTTTGCGGCCTTTCGAGACAAACATGCTAGTTTGAAGAAATCTCATTATGATGAGCCTTTTGGCACCGGCGGTAGAAGTCGCGTCGCTATCGCAATAAGCGCTGCAGCTGTAAATCAGGTGGCGGTGCCGTTGGAGCATTTTGTGTCCTTCTCTCACGGCTTTTTTCAACTGCAAGTCTTTTGTCTAGTAGTACACAATTAAATCTTAGTGAACTGCTGTTGCTGCACGACCAACACTACTTAGGATGAACTCGTAGGGAAGCATCAATACTGATATCGGTACAGAGATCTGTAGTCGTACGAGTAAAAACTTTCCGATACTATGTCAGCTGATAAGCTGCATGTCAAACTGTACATACTACAGGGAAACTCCTCTAAAACGAAACCTACATGGGCGAAAATACCCCCTAGTGTGGAAAAAATGTTCATGCATGAAAGCCATTCCTACTTCTCCCCCTACAACGAAAAGTCCCCCTGTTCCGAAATCTTTTTCTCTGCCCTTGCCTCGCAACGAGATTCACTACAACGAAAACAAGCCTTCCGCAAAAGTCTAATCCAACCTCAGCATGCCACAGCGACCTCTACTGCTTCGTTCGGAAACGGCAACAGCAGCCACCACACTGGTTTACACATGTGCGGTAGTACAGGAAGTATTTGTTTCAGACGCAGCACGAACGTTGCATTGCTAAAATGACAACAAAACGGACCTTTGCATACCAAGGAGTTAAGAAAAGCTTTAATGGCTGAAGACAGGATAAAAGTAATAAAAATGAAAGATGGAGGAAGTAAAAGACATTTTGCAAGAAATTGATGTAAGTGAACGTAAATGCTGATCGTAAATTTCGCAAGTTCTTTCCCGTTTTTTCTTTCTACGCTGTCAAATAAGTGTATGCTCATACTTGTTTTTTGTGTGCGTTCGTGTTTACGTCTGAGATCAAATTTGCTACAGTGAAAAGTCCCCTGTTGTGAAAAATGTCTTGCTGCAAACATGATTTTGTTGGAGAGGAGTTTCGCTGTATTATTAAGTACAGTGTGTGGGTGTGCAGTGTTACAGACACCAAACAGTGAATTTACAAAAAGAGTCAAAGGACGCGGGCTTCAAGCAAGGGGCCCCTCACCTGCGGGTTGTTAGCTTCGGCGAGCTTGCACTGGCGCAGGAACAGCTTTAGGTTGCCCCAGGCCATGAAGGGCAGCAGCACCATTGGTTTCTCGCCGTCCTCCGTGCACACGTGGCTGATGGGTAGCAGGTTTCTGGAAGCAGAAAAAAAAATTGGCGTAAATACACACGAATTGGCGATTTGATTCGGTACGGAAGCTGTGTTGTCAGGGAGCGATAAGGGAAGAGGGAACCTTGGCAATATGCGAAGGAAAAGGTGTCGGCCTAAATGTGTCCAGTTAAGGTTAACTCCTCCTCTTGACTGTTTGAAGCATTTCAATGTCAGCGCATACAACGATGGAAAGTGATGCTGGACTTCCCCATCCCCACTGAACAATGACGTCACCAAGGTCTCTTGGGTCTTGTTTCAACACCTTTTAAGGCAGGAACCAAAGTTTAAAAAAAAAAATTTTTTTAACTGAAAAGTGCAACTGATACCTGGAATGTTGACATGAATCCTTCACCAGGTAACTAATTTACACAACATGAATTAAATTCAGCTTTACTTATCTGGTACCAAACACCTCAAATAGCGTCCTCAAATTTAACGACATGCAAAATATGCCTTGAATTTTAGCGTCACTCATCTGTTTCGAATCTCCGCTTCATATTAGGGCTCATTTGGGCGGATTCACATGGGGGGAGTTTGAGTTCCCGGAATGCTGCTTCAAAATAAATTGGATGCTTCCTAATCCATTTTGGGTCTGGGTCATTGAGACGGTTTCTGACAGACATGTTCACTGTGTTCTGTGCACATAAAGAGTTGTGGGGTGCATTTTTTTTTTTGCTTTCTCAAGCTCTTGAATTTAGCTTAAAATGGCCGATTTAGACCAAAAAGCCTTTCAGCCATGGGTCTTTTTCTCATGTCTTGTTTTGATAAACATGTCCACCCAACTCAGTGTTGTTTGTCGAAACTGGTGTCAGGGACTTTTTGTTATCATCTTGTGAGGGCAGGAATTTAGCAGCGAATGGCCGGCCTGAACCAAAAACTTCCTGTTCACAGACGGTGGTCCTGAAGACTTTTTTTCAGTGTGTCCTGATATGATGGTCCAACACAAGTTGGCGGCTATTCCCCCCCCCAAACCCCATCTTGAGGGTCCTGAAACTCATCCTAAAATGACCGCCTTCCAGCTCACTTATGGTCATCGGTGCTTGAAACTTTCACGCAAGTAAGCAAAACACGCTCACCTGTGATGAAGTCCGCGAAGCTTGCAACTTTCAGTCAGCATCATGGTCACCTGGACCTCTGACGCGTGATCTGCAAACACAGTGGAACTTTACACACACCTGAATATCACACTTATTTAAAGGAGACGTTGGCTCTTTTTTTTTTTTGTATGCTCATATTCAGCCAAATGCTTCGGAACTCATTGGACAGCGCTGCTCAGTGCAGATGGACAATGACAGTCGCAGTAGAGGCCTGACAGAACATCACCAGAGGTGAAAACGTTTCAGATTCAGGCTGTAATTGACTGCAAAGGATTTTCAACAAAGAATTTAAAAGTGAAAGTTTGAATGACATTTTTTTTTGTCATTTGTCTCATTACACTTGACTTGGATGTAAATACTTTCAAATTAAAGCTCAATGTTTGCACATTTTGTTTTGTCTCATTTTAAATGTGGCGTTTTAAAGCCGACGAGCTGAGAATTGTGCCTATGTGCCAATATTGATAAACCTGACTGTGGACCCTTTCTTCCGAGTAGACTTTAAATTGCAGTCGACCCGCAATGTTATATGCGTCCATGTTTATATTCTGCCGAGACTGCACTATAAATCCAGCAGTCAAAATACAAATATCAAGTGCTTGTGAAAAATGAAGTTATTTTGAGGCTTTTTTTTTTGGGGTGGTGCAAGTTGAGATTTTTTGTTGTTTTTTTTAATGTAAAATTAGTACTTTGGTACAACACTTTGGGGAAAAAACTGACTAGCATTAGCAAGCGTGGTTACCTTTCACGGTCTTCACAAAGACTGGCCTTTCCTTGGCGGGGTCCTTTTCATCCAGCAGCACGCCGTGGAAGATGCGGCCAAAGGTGCCTGTGTTAAAAAAAAAATATATAGTTTTTTTTTTTAAATCAGTAACTTGTATTAGACCTCCAGAGAAGTTTAAATGTCACAGCGGGCGGGCTAATCGCCGGGGTCAGCCCACGCTTTGAAAACACTTTGTCACATCGGGCAGAACAAGACCGATTTGCGTTCTGCGCTCCAAAGACATTTCAATGCGTTGAACGACGGTAGGAGAAGCCAAGTGAGCGCATTCATCATCGCCGTTGTCTAAACTGTCAGAGGAGCGCTCGAGGCGGGAACTCGAGTGAGGTGAGCAACAGAGCGTGGACGTAAAGTTTAGAAAAAACATCGCAGCCCCCGAGGCCAGATGGGCGCAACAACAAGGCGAGTGTTAAACCGCCTCGCTTCCCACCAGGAGCGTGCGCGGCGGGCCTGTCCGGACCGGTTCGCGAGTCCGCAAGACTTCATTTTTCACCGCAATGTGAGCGGTGTTCTTTTTCTCCGCACGCCGCCACGCTAACGGCGGCAAAACGTATGCTGCAGCGATGTTTTCATCAAGATTATTTAGCTTGAGTTGAATTAAAAATCGTATTTACTGCGTTGTTAAGGTTTTCATTTTTAAGTAACATTTCAAACATCCTGCACTGTCAAGCAAGTGGAAAATAAAAGACAAAAGGAAGCTGCTGTAGAAGAGATCGAACACTAAAAGTCATGCAAAGTGAATCTATTTTTCCTTTCAGGGCCAAACTTTGGCGGTCATAAATTCGTTGCCGACTTCAAAGCCGGAAAGTAACATTTCAGGACGACTGTCAAAACAAAACTTAAACCACATTTAATTAAAAATAAGACTAAAATCAAGTAAAACAACTCACCCTCACAAAATGGCCGCTAACGCATTTTTTTTTTTCACGGTCAAACCGTAACACTGCACACGGAAATAGGATTGAAATTGAGCAAATTTCAACTCCAGGGGCCAGTCAAGTTAGTTGCCAAGCAGCGGCTTGCATCCACCACTTTTGTACCCGAAGAATTACGAGCCAACCTCCCCCGTTAACCCCCGTGTCGAGACGTCGCGAGTTTCATTCGGGATGACTCTGACCGCGCAAAGTACGATTTATGAACGGCGCTTTAGCAAAGAACAGTGAGGCTGGCTTAAAATATTTACGTTCTGATTGCGCGTTCCCAGACACGGGCTAGTGTGCTGTGTCAGCGTGTTGGGAATCGTTAAGGACACTAAATCCACCAGGGCGGGCCAAACTCCCAGCAGACCGAAGTAAAATCTTGTTCACTCCGTGACGAAGCTCAGCGGCCTCCAAAGCAGCCAGCCGAATGGCGGCAACGTGAAAGGTTAATATCGTTGCACTTTCCACCTTTCCTAACCTAAGTGAGAGACGGGCCACAATGCTTTAAGTCCATCCCTTACCCCAATGAGAATCCATCAGCAATATCGAAAATTGACATCTCATCGCTAAATTCCCATCCAGTGTCTAAAGAAGTGAGAGAGAAAGAGAAAAAGAAAAGATACCTTCGTGCAGGACATCCCGCAGTGTGACCCTCTCCCGCGAGATGGCGATATCTTTGACTTTGGCCTTGGCCTCCAAGAGGGTCACGCTCCTCAGGTCGTTTTTCTCGATGCGGAGGGATGGGAAGCCTGTGAGCGAGGGAGGGAGAAAGAAGATCCAAGTGTAAACACACACAAAAAAAAATGAGGATTGGTGGAGGAGTGTCTGCTTTACATCACTTTGACAGCATACGTGCCATTTTTTTTTCATCCTCTGGGCTTGATGCTGGCCATTCGAGTCCACCTACCTCCTTTGCTTTTTTAATTTACTTTCTTTTTTTAAAATTTAATTTAACCATCATGCTGTGTTAACGCAAATGGAATGAAACTTACCATTGGTGGGGATTTATGTCCACTTTTGGAAATCCCAACTTCAGCTCTTTAAATATACCAACAACATCAAATTGCAAGCATTCAACGACACACACACACACACACACACACACACACACACACACACACACACACACACACACACACACACACACACACACACACACACACACACACGCCTGTGTTATGTAACACGGGTTTTGTACACCATGGCATTGGTGTCGTTATGATCCTCTAAATTTGAGGCGCTTTGTCGCCATCTTGTGGCACCTATGTGCAAATAAGAGCCCTTGAAGGTTAAAAAAAAATTTTTTTTTACAGTAAAACAGGCAAAAAATAAATAAATTTAAAAAAATCTAATCTTAAAAATGACAGCCTATGTTTGCACATACCCGAATATGGCCACAAAAAAATTTAATGGATGGTTTGAAAAATAAAATAAATCAATTTGCCAATTAATCAGTTTTCTGAATATTATCCTGCAAAATATTGGAATTGGCCTCTCGTTAAAATACAACCCAACAACATAACCTCCCCTGTGTGTGGGCCGAATAGCACAAACCATCTAACTGTGCCCCACTACACACACACACACACACACACACACATACACGCATTCCTTGTGTACACTATGAGATCAGGGCGCCAAGAGCAAAACAAGACGTGGTGAGGCACGACAGGTCATTCGGGGTGTTTTGATGTTCTTTTTATGTGTTATGAGATAAGGTGAAAGGCACGGTGGTGGCATGCGGGGTGGGCAAAAGGAGAGCTCGTGTGCATCAATGGCGCCCCCCCTGAAGGGAAAAACGGCGTCGCAAAGTGGCGCGTGTGACGACGGGCCCGGGGGACGGTTGCGAGAAGAAGAGTCTGCTCACTTACTTTTGGTTTCGTGAGGGGGCGCGCCCGTGTTTTGGAAGGAGGAGGCGGCGAGCTGGAGAATGGGTGCGGAACCGGGGTGGTTGTCTTGACGAGAGGAGAGGGAGGAAAAGAGGGAGGGCAAGGGATTCAACGGGGTGCTCACGCTGGCGGAAGATGTTCACCAGCCACTTCATTAGGAACCCCCGCACAATCAAATGGGAGGCAACGTGGGACCGTGGGACGAAATGGAGATTTGAAGACTATTTTTTTTTAAGGGTATTTTAGTAATTCTAATTTGAAATGGCACCGGACTACAGTGCAAGATGTACATTCTTTCCGCACTGCGGTTCCCCTTCTTGCTTTATGAATCAAACAATCAAAAATGTATATATTATCAAATTAATTGAGAACTATTTTCATAACACTGCGGGACACTAATTTTGGGGAGTGAGGTCTGACAGCTGTTTGTAACTAATATCGGGGTGGGAATTTTCTCTATCATGTCAAGTTTTTGAGCTACAGGTCTGAATTCTCAGTTTTCGGCAAACCAACGGTATTTCGTTTCGATTATCTGTAGTCCTTCATGAAAGTATTTTAGGTTGAATCAAAATAAGATATTTAACAATATCTGCTTTTGCTTGAGAAAACATTGACCAAACCAGTAACTGAACCAGATTTGAAAAGCTTAGCGACTACATCAGCCCCCTCTCGTGAGATACTGCAGAATTAAATGTAGTTCGGTTGTTTTTTTTTTTAATCACTAAACAATACCAAAATACACAATAAATTGGTGAATCAACAGTCATTTGGGAAACGATGGTTTTGTGATGGAATGTGATTTTAAACCATGATTCAATGGAATAATCGAATTCTGAAAATATTCGAATTTTTATCCATTTGAGACAATTTGAGAGCAGATTAAATGACTCCATCGTATTTCGCATTGGGAAAAAATTCTCGTGACATTGTGCAGGGATACCCAAATGAAGAGGCCAGTAAGTGTGTCTGTTACAAGCTCGGTGACTCACAAAAAGTCAGGCATAAAGGGGGGCGGGGAAGGTGAACACGGGTTGAAAACAGTGTGCAGCGTAAGATAAGCATTGCATCCACAAGAGGGCGACGATGACTCGGAGGACCCCCCCCCCCAGCCCCTTCTTGTGTCATCATGCGGTCGGAAAACATTCTCTCAGTGTCAAAACCTGAAAGATGAATTTCCGTCTTTCTGTAGCTAGTCTGGGCCTTTTCTAAAAACCATCTTGACCGTGCAGTAGCGCCGCATGTGTCAAAATCATTAACATTTATACGAGGCGTTAGCTTCACATCTGCCAGATGCTGTCAGTTGACTTTTAAAAACCGAAAGCCAACAAAAACTATAAAAGACTGAATGCCCAGTGAATTGAAACAAGTGGTGACGGCGGCGCGGAAAGGCCGTCTCGTGACAGCAACTTCCAGCAGCATTCCCGCTCGCTAATCGCATTTGGACAACGGTTGGAATGCCACCACAGTGTGTCATCATTTGCCGCTGTATGAGCACACCCACTTGAGCAATATCTCATTCGCAGATGAATTGACTTGACGTTATGTCACATGATATCATTTTGAAAGAATTGTTACAACTTGGCTGCTCTGTGAGGAATCAATTACAAACTCTTACTGGACACGGGCGCGGCGTTGTTGGGGGTGTCGGCCCGCAGGTACTGCGTGGTCTGCGTGGAAGGCTGAGAAAGTCCCTGTGAGCTTCCACTGTCGCTCACACTGGAAGAATGAAGGGGATAAAAAAAAAAAAAAAAAATTAATGAAGTTGATGGAGAGAAAAAAAAAAAAAAAGGGACCGAAGGGACCAACCTGTCCTCCATCTCCACTCGCTTCATGCTGTGCAGGTGCAGGATGGCCAGGATGATGGCCACCAGGAAGATGACAATGCAGCACACGCTCACGCTGATGTAGAACACTTGCGTGGAGGTGGTGGGTGCAGTCATGCCGTCTACTGATGGAAGCAAAATAAAATACAGTCAAACCTCGGTTTTCGTGCATAATCTGTTCCAGAAGGCTGTTCGAAAAACCGAAATTGTTCGGAAACCGAAACCACGCTCTTTTTAAAATAAAAAATGTTTATTGAACACGTCTGCTCACAATGGAAAGCAACACGAGGAGGAAGCGTCACTTCCTCGTGTAAGGAAGGCGAGAGGAGTCAAATGGTGCATTCAAGTGCGTTCAGTTTGTTCGAGAACCGAAATTTGTTCGTCATCTGAGGCATAAAAAAATCGAAAATTTGGGTCGAAAACCGAATTGGTCGAGAACTGAGATAAAAAAATAAAATAAAAAGGTGAGATGCTACTGATGAGTACCGCTCGTGCATTTCAGCAGTAAATTGTTTTTCTGTGATTTATTTTTTTTTAATGGGGGATTTATTTCAGAGGCATCTGAAGTGCTCATTTTATTTTTCTTTGAGAAAATTCCACAACAAAGACGACTTGACCACTTATGAGATCGCTACTTAAAGCTTTCGAATGCCTCGGGTTGTTCATCAGGCCTGCTGGAGCAGAAGTAAGGTGACCCATGAATGGCACCGCTAGTGGAACTAATGGCCATGTCCTCACAAAGGAGGCCAAACGTTATGTAAGATGGGTATGCAGACAATTCGTAGTGCCCCTCCGCTCTCCTCCAAAAAATAAAAAATAAAAGATCTGTAGACATTGATCACTCATAAACATCAAGAGATAACTCAAAGCGCCACTGCCAAGGACAGTCAAACTTCGGTTTTCGTCCATAATCCGTTCCAGAAGGCTGTTCGAAAACCGAAATTGTTTGAAAAGCGAAACCACGCTCTTTTTAAAATAAAAACGCTTACTGAACACGTCTGCTCACAATGGAAAGCAATATGAGGAAGCGTCACTTCCTCGTCTACCCGAGGAAGCATCACTTCCTCGTCTAAGGAACGCGAGAGGAGTCAAATGGTGCATTCAAGTGCGCTCAGTTTGTTCGAGAACCGAAATTTGTTCGTCATCCGAGGCATAAAAAACCTGGAGAACCGAGACGTTCGAAAACCGAGGTTTGACTGTATTTGGAGCTGGGTGCTGCCGCTTGGAATTGAAGCGGATTTACACGAGGGGAGAAGTAAACCGATCTCTTTTAGCCTCAATGGAGGCTACAGCTTCTCGTTTACTTTCAAACGTAGCTTGTAGCCGACGCGCGGGATGTCAAGCACGTTTTGCGCAAGACTGGTGAAAGGAAACTGATGCAGACTTTTGATCTTGAGGCGACAAAATGACGCACAGCTCCCACAAAGTAAGGGAAGAGGTAGCATTTCACAACACACACTGTTCAACAGAGTTATTCGATTCGTTTTCAAGGCTCTTTTCGAACCCCGAATTCGGAACGATAATTGCATTAAAATGTCTAAATGTCTTTTTTTGTTGTTGTTATTGTCTAAGAACATCCCGTGTCTTTCCGTGTGGCAACCCATACGATGGGAGAAGGGCTGTAAGAGTCAATCAATGCCATTCTCCAGAGATCACAAAGCGATACTCACAGTCGGGCTGCTGAAGCGTGTGAAGGGTGCGGTTGTCGAAAGGAAATGGAATCTTTGGGTCGGACTCTACTCCTGTCCGGGGGAAAACAAAAAAAAAAAAGGACAGAGACCATCGTTAGAGTTTATGTTGGTCAAGCCAAACCGTTTTGAGGGTATTCATGCAAATTGACCGATGCAACAATTGCGAATAAGCTTTTAAAACAAAAAGATTTCCACAAACGCTCTGTTTTTTTTACTTTTGGTGCACATTTTCCTCCTCTTGAAATTGAGCACTGTGTAGTTGTTGCCGTGCAGGGTGACGTTGAGCTGCACCGTCACGACAGCTTCGCCCTCCACCGTGCCCGAACAGAAGAGGTCCACTCGAAAAACTGTTAGGTGCGTGAGAAAATAAAATAAATAAACAACATTTAGTCATACCCCTCACTTAACTCATTCAATACCAGCCAATTCTGGACTAAGTCTGAAAAGACGTTTAAAAACGTCTTTGGGAGTGAATGAGTTAAAAATGGTCAATGGCGTACTTAATAGAGTGCTTTATCAAAACCATCACGGTGCCTGAAGCACTTTACAAAGCTTCGCATTCACCCGTTCACGCACGCATCCATACACCAATGGGCGGCTGCTGCCGTGCAAGGTGCCGCCCGGCCCACTGGGAGCAAATTCGGGTCGGGCGTATTGCCCAACGACACTTTGAGAGCGGACAATCCGATTCTCCGCTCATGGGCTCCCTCCAGTGGTATTTGAAAGAATTTACCAAAATAAATGTATAAACCGGGCTTAATTTTTTTTTTTTTAATCCAGGACAGCAGATTTGATCCGTATGCTACATAAGAATTGAATCTTTTAGAACCGTTTGTTTGCAAATATTGATTTATATTTGTTCTCCCCGGGCCTGCGTGGGTTTTCTCCGGGTATTCCGGTTTCCTCCCACATTCCAAAAACATGCACGGCAGGCTGATTGAACACTCAAAATTGACCCCAGGTGTGATTGCGAGCGCGGATGGTTGTTTGCCTCCCTGTGCCCTGCGATTGGCTAGCAACCGGTTCAGGGTGTCCCCGGCCTACTGCCCGAAGACGGCTGGGATAGGCTCCAGCACCCCCCATGAGGATACGCGGATCGGAAAATGAATGAATGTGTACAAGAGCAACTGTTTTAGAATTTGTACGCGGTAGCGAATGAAACAATCCAAGGGTGGCGGTCATGTATACAAACCGGAGGGAATGCGGGGAAGTTCCCCCTGGCTGGAAATGTTGCTCCGTGGGGCGTTCATGGCAGCGGGATTCTCCACGTGGAATCCTAACCGGTAGTCCACCTAGGTATAAAAACAAACTCGGCGTATAAATTCCGATGTTGTGGCGGCGGCGCAATCGACGCCGGCATTTACCTTGGACTTGGAGTGCCAGGTGAAGTGAAGGCTGTTGGTCTCACTGGGCACAGGCATCGTGAACGACATGGCGTTGTGGTTCACCACGTCGTCGCGGACGTAATAAAGCTCCGCATCCAGACCTGAATGGGCGGAACACATCAAGGCGGACCTTGATTAGGAAATATTGAAGAAAATGTCGAGGAAAAGGGAGCAGAAATGGAAAGTTGACATTGGTTTGGCGTTGGTTTTATTTCAGAATCAAAACATATTTTGCCCTCGTTGGGAAAGACTGATTTCGAGCTCGCGGCTTGGTATGACGCACACTCAAACTGCCAGTTTGCCACGAACGGACGACAGCGACGCGCACCTCAGCTAAAGGAGAGCGATGGGCCCGAGCACATCTGCTAGCACTTGAAAACCTCTCAGTGCCCAAAGCGAAGAAGTTCAAAACGCTCAAGTGCCGTGCGGACGAGCCCTGAGATGAGTGCAAGTTTACAGAGGGGTGAAACAAGGGTTCACATCAGTCACTATATCACACACACACACACTCTGACATAAGAGTGTGAAGCCTCACCGTGTTTATTTTGATAACGAGTCATGAGGAGGGAGGAAGAAGAAGAAGAAGAAAAAAAAAAAAAGCTAGCCTGGCGGGGTGAGGAGTGGGGGTTAAAACTCTCCGTCCCGACTCAGAAGATCTCGTTTAAAGGCAAGAATGTGCGCAACAGCCTCGGGCTCCGACCACTTTCTCACATTGACTCAATTAAAACCATCTCAGGCCGTCGCTGGCGACTCGGGCAGCAGATGGGCGACGTCTTTCAATGGGGGCATCTACAAAGGCCCCGTGTGGGCGGCGGTGGCAGTGGGCGTGTTCACCAGTCAAGCCTACGGGGGGGGGGAGGGCTGATTTCCCCCCTCAACTTATGAACGGGGGGGATCAAAGGACAACACATGCGTCGGCTCTTACCGCAATCGTTCGCTACGGTTCTGAAAGCAAGGAAGAAAGATCTGAGGGCTTTTAAGGCATTCATTTGCATCTGTTGTGTCACTCGGTCGCGGTCAAGAAACGGGAGCGTATTGGACAACTTCACTTACAAAGTTTATCGGTTGCACCAGAGGCGCCGTTTTTTGGCATTCAAGAGAGTTGGGGATTTGAGCACACCTGTCTGTACGTCACTCATATAATGTCAAACGCCGCGGTAACAGAAATTAGAAACGGGAGCGTTTATTGGGGACCTTCTCTGCCCTTTTGTGACAACTTCATCTTGCGCGTGAAACACGAACCTTTCTGTTGACTTGGGGTAAGGCGCTTAAAAGATCACAAAACCTGATTCTTCGCGGAATTGCGTCATTCTGGAAATAAATGTATCATGATATTATTGCGTGTTTGAAAAGTAACAGCGTGGAGACTTTGTATTTGGAAAATAAATAAATAAATAAAGCAACTGAAATGAAAAATAAGCCGTCCAAAGTTTGCACACTCAAAACGATTCAAAAAGCGGCTTTTAAAAAAATTGATCCATATGAGAGAATTATAAATCGATGTACGTGTACTGTATACCGTATTTTGCACACTAAAAGGCACACTGGATTATGAGGCGCACCTTCGATGAATGGCCGATTTTGTAATTTTATTTTCACATATAGGGTGCACCACATTATAAGACGCAATCTACAATGCATCCACTAGAGGGAACTACGCGGAAGGAAACGCCAACAGAACGATCAGATGTCAGTAAACCGTATTTCATAACTGCTTAACCCGATCGCCTTAAGTTTGAACTCTGCATGTCTCGAGCATGGAGCCATTTTGGGGGGTCGACATATTACCGTAATGACCATACACAAGGTGCATCCGATTTTAAGGCGCACTGAGAGCTTTTAAGAAAATGGAAGGAAGGCTTTTAGGTGCGCCTTTTAGTGCGGAAAATATGGTATATTGTTGTAATAACTGAAAAACTTCTATTACATCATGAATACAAGCACGACAAAGCCAGCCGTTAGAACTTGGCTCACTGTGTGGCCCACCACTCAAAAAGCCTTCATGTTCGACCCTGCGATGGATGAGTGTCTTACACTTGTTAGTGGGTTTTGCTAAGTACACGAATGTTCCTTTTTTTTTTTTTTTTTTTTTAAACACAAAACAGGTTAGCGTTTGTGTGAAAAATCAGCGCAATTACAAGCCGTTCAGCGCTATTGACAGCTAAGAGTGTAGCCTGGCAACAGTTTGCGCTTTGTCGCTACACTGAGGACATGTTGTGCTGGTGGCGGAGAGGATTCATGAACAGCTGGAGTGAAACACACAACGAGTTGGTCTAATGGGGCCTCCTGTGAGAAAACCGAGGCCGGTGCTGTGATAATTGCCTTTCTCTGGCTTGAACTCTGCGCGCCTCGCTCGTCACCACGTGAGGCGGCGGCGCGCTTTGATAGCAATTAAAGCGCCGCGGAACCAGACACACGGAAGAGTGATCACTTCTCTCGTTGGCAGTATTTTAGCCTTCAACCTGAACGACGTTAATAAAGGCAGTGACAGAAAAAAAGTCAACATGAGGCTGTCATTTGTGGGGGGGGGGGGGGAATAAAACCTCACTCTTCAATGGACAAATTTCGAGCATTGTGAGGCTAGCGGCTAACAGAGATGCTAACGGGCTTGTTTGTCCAGTGGGGGTTTTGGTGTTTTGAATTCCAGTGTGGCAGCGTGTTGGTTTTGTTTTGAGTGATCACTTCCTTTGGGATCAACACGTCACCTTCCCTAAGATGGGACCGTTCAAGTGCACTTGACCTACGTTAATGCTCTCATTTATTAGCGTTTTTTTTTTTACATTTATAGTGGCACCTTGAAATACAAAGTGCCTCGACTTTTTTGAGTTACGAGCCGTCACATGGTGAGAAATAAATGGCTCTCGTTGCCCACATATAAGCAGGTGGCAGCCCCCTTAATTGCGCCATCCGTTTTGCGAAGTAACGGTAGGCCACCTTCATTTCACATGGACGTGAAGCAAAGATGCTAATGGATCGCATTGCATGTGGACGAATGGCGGCAGCGAACAGGTGCTCAGGTCCGGTTAGCATCTAACAAAGACCTTCTTGTCGCCCACACATTGTCCCTTTCGTCTCCCCCCCCCCCCCGACGCCACAAACCTCCAGAAGATAAAAAAAGAGAAAATGGAGGCCAGCATGAAAGCATACAGGTAGAAATGCCTCAGTTGCAGGGCTCGAGATGAACTTTTTGCGCATTTAAATTAGGAGCACGCAAATTTTCCAATGCACGGCATGCGACATGGCAGTTTTCTAGGTACACTCCTTTTTTTGAAACAAAATTACAGCCAGTTTTTTGGGGACGATTGACCGATAAATGACAGGAAGCAGCAGGGTGGGAGAGACGTCAGGTGCGAAACGTCGCACTTCTATCGCAGCATCACTGCCACTCCTTTGCGCGGCGCTTTTGATACCATCTACAGATTAAGAGATTTTGTAGCATGTTAGCACGGGATGCTAACCTCGTCTGTATTTTGTCATTGGACCGTGGGTGAAAAGCGCTGACAAAAATAGCAACTTTTCAGAGCCACAAAGTGCGCTTTTCTTTCATTTCAAAAGGACCATACATCAGCTGCCTGCTTTGATTCAATGGGGGGAGGGGGGGAGCTGCAATCTCAGGCCTGATGCTTGTTTGGAGGGTCGGGGGCTTGTTTGCTTGTTTTTTAAATGCAACTATTTAAAAAAAAAAATTGTAACTTTATTCTGTTCAGACGATTAAAAAACAACAACAAAAAACAAAAATACATTTTTTGTTTAGTTTTTTTTATTCTTGAAAGATATATAACTTATATATATAAAAACTATTACCTTTTTATTAAAAAAAAAAAAAATGTCCATGACCCAAAAATGTGTTACACTTATAATAATAATAATAATAATAATAATAATAAAAAACGTTTTCTTGGAAGAAGTCATAGAAGATTAAGAGTATAATTATGAGCAAGAGGAGGCAGAGAAGGTCCCCTACTAAGTTGCAGTAAAAGTTACTTTTCGCACAGAGCGATGATCAGTGGTCTGGCCCACATTAATATGAAAACTAGTTTGTATTTTATTTTTTCTGAGGCCAGCCCTGTAACTTTTCTGGCACAATTCGTTTTCTAGTCCGGAAGAGCACATCCACATCTGTTAGCAACGCTCCGAACACAAAACTGCCACTTGAGACCATTAAAATGCACGCCTACGCCACTATCACAGCCGTCTTGGGGTACACCCCGAACTCGTGGTCAGCCGAGGACATGATTTAAAATTGACAGTGCTGCAAAATACACAAACACAAAAGAATTATGATTTAGGGACTCATTTGGTCTGTAACATGTTAAAAAAAAAAAGGCAACAATGTCGATCATTACTTTCCAGAATAAGAGCGAATGTTTATGTCTTACTGCATTTTGAAGAAAAAAATAACTAGATCGCCTGCTTTCCCGGAGGACAACAGAAATCTGAGTACGATGAAGGCAATTTTAAATCAAGCAAGGTCTGCCTGTAAGCGATGAATGTCCTGGTTTTTAATAAAAGAATGGACATTAAAACATGCAAAATCTTCATCCATCCATCCAGCCAATATGTGATCCGCGTATCCTCACTAGAGTCACTGGCGTGCTGGAAACTATCCCCAGCTGACTTCAGGCCGTAAGCGGGGTACACCCTGAACTGGTTGCCAACCAATCACAGCGCGTACATTGACAAACAACCATTCACACATACAATCACACTTAGGGACAGGAAGAGTTTTCAATTAACCTACCCTGCATGTGTTTCGAATGTGGGAGGAAACCGAAGTACCCAGAGAAAACCCACACCGGCACGGGAAGAACACGCAACCTCCACACAGGAAGGCCGAAGCCGGAATCAAACCCTGCACCTCAGCACTGCGAGGCGGACGTGCTAACCAGTCAACAAAATAATCGACATCATAATAAATGCTAATAATTTTGCTTTTATTTATCTGTTTAAACTATATTTTTCTTCTATTTTCATCTTTCGCTCATGTTTTTGTTTCAATTACTTTCAAATATTTTCAAGTTCAAATTTTTCTTTTTTTCCAAATGTTACTTTTCTTTATTTTTATCAATCAAATTTGATTGTCTAATATATTATGGTGTTATGTTTTCTCAATAGTTGACGCGTGGGATAAAATCAAGCAAAAGTGATGGCTAACAATGACTTTCCACTCTCTTGAAATCAAGTGGATGACAGCAGACCCCCCCCCAAGAAAACAAGTTTTCCATACCCAGTAATCTGTTGAGCTCGTCCACACTCATGTAAATGTTGACACTGTGGTTGTTGGCACTGTTGTCGTGGTCGAACCCCGAAACTGGAGCGCCGAGGCCGAGGGCCTCTTCCAGCAGCAGCAACAACAACAGCCCGACGAAGAAGCTCTCCAGCGGCCGCCACGGCACCACCGAGAGCGGCCATCGCCGACCCTCGGACGGGCAGCTGCAGCCGCGCAGCGGCAGCCACCCCAACATGGCAGCGATCGTCTGGCTTGCAAGTTGTCGTCCGCCTTCCCGAGTCTCCTTCTTCTCATCCGTAGGTGAACTTCTGAATCCCGAGGGGCGACATTCCTCGTCACTCTTCGCCGCCTCTTTCGGTCCCCGCGGCGGGCCTGTTTTTGTCCTCGACTCGCTTGCCGAGGCGGGCTAATTTAGCCGAGGCTGGCTAATTCGGCTAACTTTTCAGTGCGGCTGCGGGCTCCAAGTTGGGAGATTTATGACTTTCCCACCCCCTGCACAAACCAATGAACCACTAAAACAAGAACATTTAGACTCCACGGTTGGAAAAAGTGATAGAAAGTGTTTGGGCTAAGATATCCAGGGTTCCCCCTTCATGGTCGTCCAGTCCCGATTCTTTCCCCACCGCCACTAGCTCACTTTTTACTAGGTGAGCGCGCACTGACCCGCGGGGGCGCGCACCGCGGTGGCTGTCCAAATGCCACCTTTAAGTGCTGTGGTAAATAGCAATACCATGCGTACGGAGTAAGACTTGCGATGATGCCGCTCCGAAGTATTAAGCCACATAGGCAAATATGTATGCAATCACCGTAGTTTTAGTGCCACGTATATGCATTAAGTATCATTACTACAGCATCATAGTCTAACGAGACATAACAATTCTATATACGGTCGAAAATGTGTTTTTTAATAGAAATTCCGACGTTGACAACAGTACCATTCAATCGAAAGGCCGTCTTTACGTGCTGTGGTCAAAACGAGATGTTTTTGCGAACCATTGGACTTCTCTTGTAAAATTACTCGTTTTCTTTTAAAAAAAAACACACACACACACAAAAGGGAAAATCGACTTATTTTTCCTTGAAACACTACGTTGTTCTTAGAAAAAACTGTTTTCTGGAAAATCCCTTTTTATTCTGGTATTCTTGTATGACTACTACTTTATATTAAAAATACATTCAGAGAAAAAGGACCAACTTTAATATAAATGAAGCAATTACGAGACTAGTTTGGAAGGAAAAAAAATATTGAAAAAGTCATTACAAAACCAGACAGCTCTTTTCCCCCCAAAAAACAGTCAAGTGTGAACTTTCACATGGAAAAACATGGCATTATGCTTTCTGAATAATAAGTAATAACAGGGGAGTGTACAAAAATCCCATTTCAATCCAACTTTATTTGTTGACATGTTATACGATATATGAGCATGATTATTGGTCGTTTTTTTTCAAATCTACGCTCTACTTGTACCTTAGTAAAGGTCCTTTTACTGTAAACAAAGTTATTACTATAAGAAGAAAAGACACAAAACCACAGGACATTTTCACATTTTTATTATTAAAATATTCACCTACAAAATTGGCCTATGAACACTATTTACAGAATAACGAGCAGCAATGCCTGCTAATAATAAAATAATAATAATCATCATCATCATAATAACAACAACAACAATAATAATAATAATAAATCAAGATATTTTACAAAGAAAACACTGCGGCATCATCTGAGAGAGGGAGAGATGAATTCCTGCGACTAAGGATGAGATTGTCGGACGTTCTGGAGTCTGAAATGTTTACAGTGTGTCCTGACAGGATTGTGCGGAATCAACAACACCAGCGCAGCCTTATCTTATCTTGCAACCAGCTAGTTCAAGTACATTTTTAAACATGGACATTTCCAATGTGACGGTCTTTGCGCCGGCCTCCAAATGTTCTAGAATTGAAAGAAAACATCACACATTAAGAAATGCGACGAAGCAAAAATGTGACCTGACTTACGAGTTTAGTTCCTGCCTTAATGATCGCAAATGATGTAAAAAAAAATCAATAAAAAAAAATCAGTAAGCTGCAGTAATATTCATATTTTTTTTGCAGAGAAAAAAACCCCAAAGAATTGAACTCACGTAAAGTGTGCTGAATGAAGTCTTGAGCAATTTGTGGATGTTTTGAGTCTTGTTTGACCATTTATTTCCCTACAACAATGTTGTCCAGTTCTGAGGTTTTTAAGACTTTTTAGCCATTTCCATGCAGAGATTTTTCAACTGGTTTATGTGATCCATATGATGATATAATTGAGGTAAAAAAAAAAGACAAACCTTTACTGTTGTCTGCTTGTTCTTCTGACAGTTACTGTCGGAGATAAGAAAAAGATAAAAGTGAAGTACTTGGTTTTGTTGTATTTTATTATAATTGTGATATCAGATTTGAACTCACCCTGACTTTTCTTCGGAAGGGTTGATTCACAAACTTCTTGGTAGCAAACATCCTGCTGCACTTTATATGTTCTTTTGTACCTGTAAGAACCAAAAAAAAAAGAGCAAAGATGAGATAAAAAATGAACACAGATTAGGAGGAAACTATGACATGATGAGTAAAAAGTCATTAACATATGAGGAGCCATTTTTTTGAGAAAAAAAGTTGTAGGATTAAAGTTGAAAATTTAAAGAGGAAAATTTGTATTTCATTCGTGTAATGTTTCATATTTTTTTCACAAGAATGCTTATTCTTGTTTTCATTTTTATCTCTAAACAAATGTAAGATTACTGCTTCTTTTTGTAAACCCCCCATTCAAAAATGGCCTTTTTCATTGACATTTTTTTTTTTTGCAAGAATAAAAACTTTTATTAAATGAAAAACACAACTTTCTTCTCATAACATTGCAATTTATTTTCTTGAAAAAGCCTTTTCCAAAAGATTTTTAAAAAAAAACGTTTTCCCCCTCTCAAAAAACAACTTTCTCCACAAAAGAATAGTTTTTTTCTGGGTTCAATGTAATATTCTATGATTATTTTTAATAGTATATAATTGCTTTACATCTAAATAATTTTTTGCCTTTTTTTCTATGAGTGACATTTTTTCAACCCCCCCCAAAAAATAAAAAATAGATCCCGCATAATCACAATTCGGCATTCAAATATACGACTTCATTTTAACCGATGTACTTTGACAAATTCTTGAAAAAAATGTTTTAACCCGAAAACAAACAAACAAAAAATTATTCTGTTGATGTTTTCATTCTGGTAGTTCGTCCTCTTGTGTGAAAAGTCTCTCTTTGTTTCTGGAGAAAATGCAACTTAATGGTGGTGACTTACACGTAGTGGCAGACGTCGCCCTCCCACACGGGCACGCTCGTCGTCTCCGAGTAGAGGCGAGTGCACGGGTGAGGAACTCGCTGGCAGGCTGGGCAAAAGGAAACATCGCAATCTGGTTATTTTGCAATCCTTTGTTGTTTTTTGTGTGTTTTTTTTTTACTTTCTCATGGTTCTGAGTGTTGGACAAGCCGATAGGTTAACTTAACAACTGCTGTAATGCCAACGCCCAAGCGCCAAATAAGCAAATGCTTACATGCTTAAGAGTAAATTAGCATCACAATTCCAAAGCCCCGTCGTCTGCTGTCTCTTGTTAAGACGCAGACAAAGTGTTGCTCGAATAAAAAAATGTAGATGCGCCCCGTCTGGAGTTTTAAAGTCAGATGGGCTAAACTCTAGTGTTTAACAAGCCCAAAATATGACTTTGTTTAAAAAAAAAAAAATACTACAATAACCTTATAACATGACTACTTTTTTATTTTTAAGTATGTTGCGAAAAAGGACTTAATTTTTGTTTTGTATGGGGGGAATATAATTTGACAAAAAAAATCTTGTCGATTACTATTCACATTTTTTTTAATGTGAACTAAATCTTGCAAGATTATCATTTATCTCTCATAGTTTGTCCCCCCCCCAAAAAAGATTGCTACTTTTTTTCTTTAACAAAATAAATTGGAATAACTCCTGTAAGGTTGGTATTAAATTTTTCTTGTCGGATAATTTGCTTGTAAAAAAAATAAAAATGTTAAAAAAATAAAATAATAATAATAATAATAAAATATAAAAATAAAAAAATCTTGGATGATTATTACTTTTTATATTTTAAAAAAATCTTGTGATATTAAAAATGTTTTTCTCGGTTAAAAAAAAAAGGACTAAATTATTGTCTGATAATCTTCCGTCATCTGAAGCAAGACTCATAGCATGCAGGTTGACGACAGCGAAGTGCAGGATGCCAACCCCCATTCCCACAGTCAGTTGAGTCGACAACAGGTGCCGCACAGCATTGCGTTGTAATGTTTGCTGTATTTTCTAAAGAGTTGTCTGTTTTTGCTGATGTTAATCTTGTGGAGTCTCGGTCTTGCGGGGGGAAAAAAAATTATCCTCTCCGGGACAATATGGTTGAAGAAAAATGGAGAACGCTCCACTAAGATTTGAACCACAGACCTCACTGACCACAAGATAGACTCAAACCCATAATCCAACAACCCAGAGTGTGAAGGAAGAAAAAAAACAATCTTGACTTGTCTCATTGGCTAGCATGTATCATAGGCCAAGATGTTTTATTTGCCCTGTGACAAGTAAGGGATGACATGAATTAAAATGTGGCTTTGTGGTCTTTGACGATGATTCCTTTAATGATTGCCACAGGTCCCGGGTTCAAATTCGGGACAAAAGCCATCCCGAGAATCCAACAGCAAGAGAGCATACTCTATTACTGATCATACAGCGTTTCAAAAAGCTGCCAAAAAGCCAATTAATGTGGAAAACGAGCCAAATGATGAGCATCACTGTTTTAAAGAGGTGCTTGTCTGAGAGTTGAATCTGGACCCCTTGTGTGTGTGTGTGTGTGTGTGTGTGTGTGTGTGTGCGCGTGTGTGTGTTGAGGCTGACATACTCAATTCACACTGTGTGCCTTTGAACCCAGTGGTGCAGTCGCAGACATGCGAGTCGCCGCCATTTCTGCATGTGCCGCCATTTAGGCATGGCACACTGAGACAGTCTTGGGCCGACTCTGAAAAAAAAAATAGAACAAACATTTAATATTCATGACACCAAAAAAAAAAAAGGCAATATAATAATCTTAATCTTTAAGATTTACAAATCCTGAAGCAAATACAACTTGATTTTTACACCAATTTGTCATGAAAGATTTTGTATCCTGCCCAAATGCTGGATGGAGCAAAGCAGCCCCAGAAAAAAACAGAACCTTCTCCTTATCCATCCATGAAACTAGTGCGCTCTTTTTCTGCACTCTTCAGAAAATTCGACTGCGCCACACCTACCAAGTTTTGCCCTGGATGTGGTCTGCTCCTGAATCTCGAGTGCCAGGCTGATTTTATTTGTGGTCTCCTCCATCCTCTCCAATCGAACCGCCGGCTGGGGTTCTGCCATGCAAAAACAACTCAACTCACTGCACAACAAAGTTTGGTGCTGTTTCATGCCAATGACTGTCAATCTAAATATAAGACAAAGACACTGGCGCGTTTTGTTTTTAAAGCACACTGCTTTGTTTTGCCAAAGTCTGTTCGGCTAAACCATTAAGCTAGCATTAAGCCTTAATGCTAACAAACAATGCAAGATGTGACCGACTGGCTATCAAATATCATCGAGGTTGCAGTGTTATGTAACGCATAAATACAGTATTACTGCAGCTTACTGAGCCAGTCGTGAAGCTCTTCTTTGCGTCTCTTCTTATTGTGTATTGTGTGTACCAAGGCACACAGACTAGAAGGAGCAGTACCATGTACACTGAACTGAAGGAAGAAGTGTCTATAACGTTTTTTTCTCTTTTACTTTCTACATAAATATATAATTATGGTCAGTTTTTTTTTTTTTTTAAAAGCACGCTGTAGTGTAGTATTTTTATCATTTAAAAAAAAAAACAGATGAAGACTAAGGATGAGTTGTCTAAAACCCAATAACTTTATCTATGAAAACACTCACTCGTAAGATTACGGTATTACTTTCTGGTGAAAAATACGACAAAGAAAAATCTTTTTCTTTCTAAAAAAAATGTAACTTTTTATTCCTGGAAAAAAAATAACTTGTAAGATTACAAATTTTCCTTGCAATAAATAAATAAATCTAATTTGAGTGTTTTACAGTAACATCAGTTGAGGAGTCCTGCAACAACTGTGGAGTCACGCTTGTGACCTTTTAGGAGCCGATGATGTCATCGGCAGCATGATTCAATTACCAAAGCATAACAACACATCTTAACATGTCAAAAAAAACAACAAAAACAACACAAGAGGTCCTTTTGCCTAATCTAGAGACACACATGGAACGACTTAAGCGAGAGATTTTTGGGGGGCCTCCTCAACGTAAACAAGTGTCACACAAACGCGCAGATGTAGAAAACCTAAAGTGGGGGGGGGACTGAGATGCGACGACCATAAAAGGCCAACGCTATATCAATATCAAAATACTACACAGTTAAAGAAGAATAAAAATGTGGAACTGTCTTTGTTTTAGTTTAGTGTGTCAGCAACTTCAACTGGGTGAAGTTGTCAACTTTTTTTTTTTTTTTGGAAGAATTGCAAACGACCAAATTGTTGCTGCTTGTGAAGTGAAGTGAGTTCACAATTACCATACGATTCTCATAATTAATATTTTTGCTCACAAGTCAAAGCAAAAAATAAATAAATTGTCCAAACAATGGTCCGTATATAATAAATACATAAATATATATATATATATATAAAATATATATGTAGAGAGAGAGAGAGAGAGAGAGAGATTTGCGATTATGCTTACTGGTCCGATGTCGAATGGCTTTTCTTGGCAAGTGCGTGAATTTGGCTGTGATCTTTCCCCTCCTGTCAATCATTTCAGTGTACCTGCAGAGAACATCCATGTGAGTCCAATTCATTATTTCTTTTTATTATTATGCCCCCCACTCCACCCCTTCCACATTTAATTGCTCAATATTTGTTGAATCATTTTGATTAATTCCCTACCTCGGTTCTGCTCCACCTCCCAGGTCCTGAGGTTGAGACGGCCTTCGTCCCACCTTGGTCGGGCGTTCTCTTCTTCTGGGCCTGGCCTCCATCGGCGCTGAGCCCAAAGAAGCACAAACGGGAAGTGTTTTTTTGTTGTTCATCGATTACATAAAGCTTGATTCCAGAGTGAAGAGAAGGGAAATGATCGCTAAAGTCAACTTGTGGTACGCACAGGTGATGAAGTCCAGGTACTGAGGCTGGCTGTGGACCTGCTCCTGTCCCACCTTCTTGACGGAAGTCAGGGCGAGTCGGTAGAGCTGAGCTGGCGTCAGCTCTCGCAGCGTGTACGAGCCCAGCAGGCCGCCGGGCAGAAAGCGGCTCCTGGTGGTCAGCCCTCGCGTCACGTTCACCACAAAGCCGTCGGATACGAGCCCCGGGTTGGGGGTCCAGGTGATGGCGGCCGAGTTGGCGGTGACGTGGGCCAGCGACAGGTTCTGCGGAGGGAGGGGCTCTGAAGGCAACAGGGCAAAGTGTAACTTTTTATTTCTGAGGGATGCAAGTTTTTCTTTAAAAAAAATGCTTTTTCTTAAAATAAATAAATTAAAAACACGAGGAAAATTAAAATCGAGAAAAAAGATAACTTTCTTGGATTAAAAACTACTATTGAGTCTTTCTTGAACAAATAAATACAACTTGTAAGATTATTACTTTTGAAAATGCAACTCTTGAAAAAACGTGTTCCTTTTTGACTTTGCATACAACTCGAGAAAAAATGACTTTTTATTCTTGAAATTTTTTTTATTGTTAAATCAACAAATGTGTAGTTTTCCAAAAAATTTGAGAAAAATACAACTTTAAACGACAAAATGTGATAATTATTCATGAAAAATAATACCTGTAGTTTATTCTAGAACGCTATTCTTGAAATAAAAAACCTCATAAGATGACAACATGTGGAGAGGATGAGGGAAGAAGCGGAAATCTAATTTTTAAAAAAATCTTGAGAAAAATAACCCCGCCCAAAGACAAAATGCTGTTTTTCATTCTTGAGAAATTTCTTCTCTTAACACCCCCCAACTCTTTATCCGGATTTATCAGGTTTATAATTATCATAAAATCTGCGCTAATTTCCATAAGTTTTAGGACATGTCAGCATTAAGCTAGCTGACTTACAAAAGTAAAGAAAAAAGAAGTAACCTACTGGTCCAAAAGTGCAAGGGTCCTGCCGAGTGGCTTGTGGCGGGAAACTCGTCCGGCCTGAGTCCGCTTTGGGTCAACACGTCCAATATGTACTTGTGGGCAGGAAGTAGAGAACTGAAAACATTACAATAGATGTTACATTACAACATTAGAGAGTTGTGCAATGGCATCCTCTGGTGGTAGGAAAATACACTGTTTATTTTAAAGTCATTTTAATAAGGAATAGCTAGCTAGTTAGCTTAGTAGTTGAAAAGTAGGTGTGTAGGTGGCTAGTTAGCCAAAGAGCAAGCTAGCTAGGATTGTAGGCAAATAGGGAGCGATGTAGGCAGGTTGCTAGGTAGACCGGTAGACAGTTGGTCAGATCAGTGACTGATTGGCTGTGGGCTCAGGGTCTCACCTGAAGGCGTGTTCGCTGGTGGTGGCGTTGAGCAGGGCCGTGTGCGCTTGACCGCCGTCCTCGGGCGTTAATGTGACTCTAATCCTGCTGACGGGCGCGTGGCGAGTCGTTTTGATGTTGAGGCTCCAGCTCAGCCACACCTCAGATGATGACACGTTCAAGACCTGCAGATGCTCCACCCGCTGAGGCCCTTCGTTGTGAACAGAAACGGAACAGTTAGCATGTACGAAATCATCCAAGATTACATGTTGAAAACCTCCCACACAATCACTCAACTAAGCTAAATCACAGTTATCAGTAACGGACGAGAGCATTTCAGTAGAAGTGCGAAAGGGTTTCAGTCGCTGTGAACCCAAACAAATGGTAGTCGTGAGTGTGAGAGCGTTACAATATTATGTATGAAAGCGATATGGTAGAGTGTTTCAGCCCCAAAAAAGTGGTACAAATGTGAGAGCATTTGTGTGTAGTGCATTGAAGGAGTAAAAAAAAACAGTTGTGTGTCTGTCACTGACTGGTACGTATGAGAGCGGTGGCTGGCCTGCTGACGTGGTCGTTGTTGGCATTGCGCTTGATGGAGTAGGTAGAGATGTTGTAGAGCAGGCCAGGCACCAGACTTCGCAGGACGTGCCACCGGCTCTGCCGGTCCAGAAAGTCGACCTTGCGAGCGCCTCCGCGGCCATGTGGCGCGTACGTCACCACGAAGCCGGTCAGCCACGCTGCAGAGGATGCCTCCGGCTGGTCCCAGCGCAGCTCCATCTCGCTCTCCTCCACACGCTGCACGTGCAGGCCCGAGGGGGGCAGCAGATCTGGGAACAGTTGGCAGAATATGATGACCAGTGAGGGTAGCCATCAAAACATGAACAGTGGAACGCCACCGTGACTATTGTTTTTTGACATAGTTTTTGTGCGCAGATAGTTTATTAGGTAGGTAGGTCGGTAGCTACCTTGGTTGCTAACCATCTTGCTCACTAGATAGCTTGCTGAGGGTTGCTAATTTGGTAGTGTGATATGTTGGTGGGTAGCTAGGTAGGTAGATATGTGGGAAGCTAAAGAGCTAGGTAGGATGGCAGGTTGGTAGCTAGCTAAAGCTAATTTGGTAACTAGGTATGTAGGCAATAGCTAGGTATCTAAATAGTCATGGAGCTAGGTAGATAGCCAAGTAGCTAGGGTATGTCATTTGGTAGCTGGGTATGTGTGTAGCTGGGTAGGTCGGCAGTTAGTTAGATCGGAACACTCCGTAGGTCGCTAGATTGGGAAGAAGGTAGGTTAATAGGAAGGTGACGAGGTTGGTTGTTTGGCAACTAGGTAGGTAGGTAGGAAGTAAAGTAAGGAAGATGGTCTCTCCAGATGCTGTACGGCAGTGTTTTTCAAACTTTTTGAGCCAAGGCACACTTCTTTCATTGAAAAAAATCTCACGGCACACCACGAGCTGAAAATGTAAAAAAAAAAAAACGCTTATTTTAACAATTAACGTGCTATATTGTTACTATAACCGTTTTTAACATTGAAGAATGACGCTACAAACAGCTTGAATTGGAATCGAATGAGCACAAAGAAAAAAGTATTTTATAATCTTTCCTATTTATTGTTTCACTGTCGTCCTGCATTCATGCGGCACAAATTCGCTTGTCTCGAGTGGTCGAAATACAAAGCAATTGGCTAGCTGTTGCTGCTCCCTAGCGGTATGGGAGGGTACTACATGATTACTTTCTGGGCCATAGACCGCACAGGCATACAAATTGGATATTTTACCGCGGCACACCTGACAATGTCTCGCGGCACAGCGGTTGAAAAACACTGCTGTACGGTATATGGATATTGTAGGTTGGTCGCGAGGCATGTAGTGAGTTAGTTAGTTAATAATAGTTTGGTAAGGAGCTAGGTAAGTATGTAGCTTGGGAGAAAGACAGGAGTTAAGTTGTTCTCAGTATCTATTGCAGGTAAGGTAACAAGGTATCACAAGGTAGGTAGTCGGCTAAGGTGAGAGTGAGTTAGCTAGCTAAAACAACAATATGAAACCTTTTAAATAGTACATAAATCAAACCAAATATAGATGTCAGACCTTTCTCACAGTCTTTCCCGGTGTGTCCGGCTTTGCACACGCAGTTGTAGTTTCCTCTCCTGTCGCTTCTGCACTCGCCCCTGCTGCCGCAGGGATGCAGCACACAGGGATCCTCCACTGGGGGGCGACAAAGTCCAACACTTGCCACCACGCTGCTCCAAAGTGTGAACTGACTGAACTTGAGGAAGAGGAGAAAGAGGAAGGAAGGGCACTCACACATCTGGCACTGGTCGCCGAAGAAGCCATCCTTGCACGTGCACATATATGTCCTCTTGTAGGCACGGCACACGCCGCCGTTCAGACATGGGTTAGACTCGCAGCTGTCCTGCTCTATGCATGCACACGCACACACACACACAAACAATACCGTCAGCATGAGCACCTTGTGTGGTTATTGACAAATTGATTGAATAGCAGGTAAGAGTGTGGTTTTCAGTGTACCTGTTTGACAGTGGCGCCCTTTGAGGCCCTCTGGGCAGTGACACAAGTAGGACCCTGGCTGGTTCTCGCAGGTTCCTCCGTTCTTGCAAGGCTCCGACAGGCACTCGTTGATGTCTTCCATAGAATAGAGTGGATATTAACGATAGGTTAAGCAGGGTCAGCACAACATGCGTTAATTTGAACCATGGAGCCGTAGAGCATTTCCTCTCCACGTTTTATTTTACAGCTACACTCCAATTTTTTTAATTTTTTTAAAACATTTTTGGTCATTTATTAAAATGAAAAATGGAAGCACTTACCTGTCTGACACTGTTTCCCGCTGTAGCCTTGCTCGCAGTCGCACACATAAGACTCTCCGTGGTTGTGACATGTCCCGCCATTGACGCATGGCTCAGACGAGCACTCGTTGAGTTCTGGAGGACGGATATAAACAACTAGAATCACTTCACGTCAAATTGAGCGTTTCTTTCATACTTTTGATATCCTGCTAAATCCCCATAGTTACCAACCCGCGAGAAGCGAAAATCAGCAAGTAATGATGCCCTACTAAAAAGGTTAATGATTGCCGATTGATGCCACAAGATTGCAGCAAACCAATACTTGTTGAAATGAAACTCCTCAAATATACTTCAATAGAGTAATGTTAAGGTTGAATGTCGTTTTTACGCAAATAACGTAGGATAGAATCCCCCACTCCCAAAACGCAAGTGGACTAGTACATGGATAAAGCTGGATCAGGATATAGAATAAATGCTCCGATGGCATATTTGTGTGTTCTTGTGACGTACCCTCACAGACGGGGGGCTGGCTCCAGTCGCCCTGGACGCCGCAGACACTCTGCGTGGCTCTGGGCACCGCAACATATCCCGCCCGGCACAGGTAAATGGCCACTGATCCCGGCAAGGTGGACGAAAACTGAACCTCTGCGTGATCTACCTGCAGCGGTGGCCCGCAACCCACCTCTGAAATATCAACAATCATGTGCTGTTTGTTAGCATGTTAGCAAGAAAAAACAAATGCTTTCAGAAAAAATGTCAAAAACCACAAAAGCCATTCACATGTATTATTTTATTTATTTATTTAGAATTTTTTTTGAGGTGCGGGGGGGTTGTTTAGTTGCAAGAATAATTTTTGTCTTGTTGGATGATTAAAAAAAATCTAGAAAAAGGTTATGGGTGGGGGGGAGGATAACTGTGGGAATAGCAATATATTTTTTAAGAAACAAATACAGCAAAAATAATTCCAACTATCAAAAAATGTGAAATAAATTTTTTTTTTTGCTGTTTCAAGGCTACTTCCTGGTTCACCTTTGCCTTGTCATTTGTCGCTAGGCAGAGTTCATGGGGCTCAATCTCACCAGCCCCATGGACCAGTGGAAATAAAATGTTAGATAGCAGCGATGTCCACTGGGCTATTTGAATGACAAATTAGGAGCTAGTCTTTTTAACGCAATAATTTAAAGATTAAATCACTGAAACTGAAAATATGTAAAGTGAGGTGGGTCACCGGGACATGGCAATGGCAACAGGGGCACATTGAGGCTAAACTGAGCTTGGCGTCAATGCTCATGTGTCCTGGGCTTTGACTTGAAATAGCTTTTACCCGCTTATATATGGGCTCGTGCTGCTACAGGGCAGCAACCACGCTAAGATTAGCGTAACACGGACGCAGTCGGGATCATCGGAGCGCCATTCCCGAGGGTGCGTCAGATTAAAAGTGGAGGAGTACCAGAATATTGTCCTATTTTGGGGCCAAGTGTAACATTCCAAGATTTAAGTCAAAATTGAGCATGGAAAAAAATGACTTCAAAAAACATTTTTAGAGAATCATTTTAGTAGTACGAAAATAATGACGTATTTTTAAGTGCCAAATTTGTTTCTTGTGAAGAATGTTATACAGTATAAATATGTATATATTTTTTTGAATGATGGGTGTTTTTTTTGACAAAATAGTAATAATATTCCAATAATTATATATTTTATGAATGTATTTTTGCAAAATTATTTTTAAAAAACTATCAAATATATTCTAATAAATTTTTTTCTGTGAACAATTGTGCTTTTCTGAAAATGTTTCCTTTTTTCAGAAAATAATCATAACTCTAAAAGAATAATGTTGTATTAAAACAGAAATATTACAAGAAAAATAAAGTTGATTTTTTAAAGAAATATTTTGTATTTTGAGTTTAAAAAAAACATGATTTCTATCCAAAGAATGTTTCTTGTATCATTTTTTAAAAAATCAATAACTTGCATTTGATTGAGAAGAATATTTTGGGTGTGATGGCTGACCTGCGTGACGGTGCATGGTGGTGGCAGTGTTGACCTCACAATGTCTTCCAGTGAAGAAGTCGGTGCACTCACACTTGTACTTCCCGATGTAGTGGAAGCATGTCCCTCCATTCACACAAGGACTGGACGCGCATGGATCAGGCTTCCCTAATGGACAACATTTTTCCAAAATTTCATCAAAAAAGAAAAAAATGCATATCGCAAAGGCCAAAGTTTTCTATGGAACTGTATGCTTCGTATCTGACTTGGACCAATCAGATGAAACCTTAAATGCTCACTCACCCACTTCACAGTGCTTCCCAGTGAACCTGTAAGGACACACGCATCTGTAGCTGCCCGCCTCCTCCCTGCACGAGCCCCCGTTGCGACACGGACCAGAGGCGCATGTGTTGAGTCGCACTGCAACCGCACGTAGGGAACATTTGGTCATTTTTGTCCTGCCGCTGTCCTAATCGACGTTGGTACCTTTCTCGCAGTGCTTGCCCCAGTGTCCGTGGGCACACTGGCACGTGTAGCCTCCGTCACGCTCGTAGCAGTAGCCGCCGTTGAGACACGGGGTCGAGTCGCAGACGGATCGGGGCTGTACTGAAAAACACAAAGCGAGACTTGACTGTGTTCCTTCCATTTGGTCTGGTTTTGAAAACCGCAAACCTGCCAAAGGACTATTCGAGCAACCACAGTGGAAAGATGGGGAAAAAAAAAACTTTCTTATTGATATTTCATTTTTTGGTCTTCCAAAATATGGCTAAATTCTTAAAAACATGGACTTTGCTGATTTTTTACTTTTATCTTGAAATCTTTCTTAAAAAACGTAAAATACTTTGTCATATTATTATTTTCTTTCTCCCAAAAAAAGATTTAGATAAAAAAAAAAAATCACTCTAGTAATATTTAAAAATAACATTAATCTAAAAAAAATACAACTTTACGATATTGTCCCAAAATTACATGCCAGCGTGGTTGTACAAGTACTACTGGGACGTTTGTAAATGTCTTAGTGGCCATGACTGAGCGCTCTTACCATAAGGGTAAAAGTCCTGCTGGTCTCGTTCTGCGGGGCTGGTCTGACACGTGCACAAGTACGCACCCCCGTACTCCAAACATGGCCCACCGTCAGGACACGGATGATTGTTGCTGCACGGCATCTGCGTCACTTCTGAACATAACACACAAAAAGGAGTTGTATGCCTTCATTGTAGTACCATTTCCTGCCACACAACATGCCAGGCAGCACTGAGCTCCGCTAGATGTCGATGCAGCGCAATTAAGAACAACGAGAAGAAGCAGAGCAGCGTCTGTTGCTGCTGTCTGTGTGTTTAAATTGCAGTTGTTTGAAGCTTTATCATCACCAACATGAATGCTAATTTCTGTTTGACAGTCTTTGGCGTTTCACATTTTACTTTGTATGTGAGCAATTAGCTGTCTGTCTTTTGTTACACAACCTAATTAAGTCTTATGTTAGCATTAAAAAGTTAGCAGTGTTGGGCTGAATAATTTGGTATAATAAACAGTTATAATATACAATATGTAAGCTAGTTTCTGCTAACATTATGATGTTAGCATTAAGCTGCAGACTTCTGTTCAAACCAATGATAGGGTTTGGTTGAACATTTTGGTGTTATAAATATACAGTACAATGCGGTCTTTTTTCTTATAGGTCAGTTTAACAGGCAACTTATAAGCAGTAAACAGGTTTCAGTTCAGACTTACCAAACTGACAGTAGAGTCCCGTGTAGGAGGCGGGACATTTGCACGTCCCGTTGCTGTCCACACAGACGCCGCCATTTTGGCACAGACATTCCTCTGCACGCACGCACGAGCACACGCACACACACACGGATAGAAACAGTTAGCGAGTGGATTTGGGTGCTGATCCAAATGTAAACAAAAGGCAGGCTGCGGGCTGGAATGAATGAATGGCAACCATGTGTAGCGGATACCGAACGCCTTTCATCTTGTTATTGATTAGCTGTCATGTGACTTAATATTGTGTGAATGCTGAAGTGCATTCACACACGTGTTATACTGCATCCAAAAAGAAAGCTTTTATTATTTTGCCCACTTGACATTCTACTGCTTCTGCATTTCTCAACTGATTCAAACCATTTCAAAATCCTGATCCATAAATTTCAAGGCAAGAAGAAAAATGTCACTATCCATTTCCATAGCGACTTGCTCCTTCCAACCATTTCAACTTCAAGTCTCATTCATCTGATTAAGTCATTCCAACTTTAACCCGCTGAGGTCATTCAGGACATTGGGAACTATCACATTTAGAAAATGTCCATGTTTCATTATTCCACATTTTCATGACAACATACCCAAACTAATGCAAGTATTTTACACAAGTATTGTTCACAACCTCCCTTGACTGGGTTGAGCGGCTGAGAGCGGTCAAGAGGGTCGAGGCTCTAAACTGTACATGGAGCCAGTGAAGGCAGGCCAGAGTTGGAATTATATGCTCCCTCCTATGAGCACCAGTTAAGAGAGGCGAACAGCAGAATCTTGGACCAACTGGAGACACTTGATGGAGGATTGGCTGACTGAGATGTAACAAAAGGCATGGACTACTGTTACTAAGTGCCGTTGAAAAAGGACGAGGCTTAACCTTAGCCAGCAGGCCAAGATGAAAACATTTAAGAACAGCGCCCATTTGCCAGTCCAATTCAACCCAAATTCAAGACTGTGGGTTTTAGATAAGGTGCCAGGGGCCCCAAATCAGCAGGGTGGAATGCATAAGGGCCACTAGGACCAAACATCATAACTTCTGTTTTCTTTTCATTGAAATTCAAGAAATTCAGTGCCACCCAGATCTTGATTTCCTCCAGACGGGACAGAAGTGGCCTTAATGAGAAAGCATCGTTTTTTCCTCAGCGGGACATAGATCCGACAGTCATCCGCATAGCAGTGGAAGGAAATACAATGTTTTTTTTAAAGATGAACAGCAAATACAATGAAAACAGCAGGGGCCCCAAAAATGAATCCTGTGGAACGCCATACGACAGTGGGACAGAGCGAGACCAAGGCTAACACAAAAAGTTCTGTCAACTAAATAGGATCCACTCAATTCCACACTGGAGATTCAGTAAGCACATGCTAGAGAAATTGCATTCTTCAGTCGTTACTAGCAGTCACCTCGGGGCCACAAAGATGGTGTTGTTTACCCTCGGCGTCCTAATTGAAGCGTCGAGGCGGAGGAAGCAGCCATATCACGCAACACAAAAATGCCTGGCCTTTGAAGTTAATTCTTCTCGTGATACGGAGCCGATGTGGCAAGAACCCCGGGGCCGATTAACAGACGCTTCATTAGCGCAACGTGCTCTTTCATTGGTTACCTTTGAAGCCATGACGCGCTCCTTATGTCCTACTTTTTGTTGTTGCTGTTTTTTTTCCACTCGCCATTACAAAGAGCATCGGGGGAGATTTAGGAGACGTTTAGTTGAGCTCAAGGGTGACAAGTTGCATGCTGTTTGCTGGAGATTCAGTGCTATTAAAGAGCACGGTCACGGCGGGGCAGAACATGATGCTGTTTTCCGCTCTCTCGCCGCCACAACTCAACAAAGAAACACAATTAGCAAAAGACACTTTTTTCGTTAACGTTTTGAATCGAACCACATGGTTGTAAAAACAATCATTTTGTCACATGACTTTGCAGGAAATTAAAGAGCTTTTGAAGGGTATGCATCACTGTGCAAGAACGGGCATTTTGAAACCCTCCCATCTTCATTCTTATAATATTCCTTTTGAGTTATTTTTAAATGAAATTTTAAAAAAAGTTTTTTTTTCTTCAAACAAATATTTATTTTCAAAGATTACATTTTTTTTTTAAATCTTACTTAGTAAAAATTACGACTATTCTGACATTTTTATGCCATTTCCCCCCCAAAAAACCCTTAATTCTCAAAATATTAAGCCTTCTCCTCTTCTAGACACACTACTATATTACTTAACAACAACAACAACAACAACAAACTACATAATTTACACATAATTTAGACTCTTAAAAACAAGAATACAATTTATGAATGGAAAAAATTTCTTTGCCCTCATAATACATATTTTCTAACAACTTTACGAAAACGTAATTCCGATACTATTTTCCTTTGATTCTCCCAAAATGCGTCTTGGTTGTGTTTTGGTGCTCAGTGTGGCGCGCCGCCTGTGTTCCAGAGGAGCAAATAAGTAGCCGCATATTTCCGCAGCAGGAAGCGATGAGCTGAATACCACAGAGTGTGGCATCCCCTCATAAAGAAACATTTGGCCGTCTAGACAAAGCACTTCCTCTTTTGTTGGTAAACTCATAAAAAAACAAAAAAATGCTCCATAAAACAAATATTTACAGGAACCGACAATGCCTCAGGTTACAACGAGTGATGAATGGCTGTGGCCTTTATTCTTATTAAATGATGATTCCTGTCCCCTAAAAAAATTTTTTTCTTGAAAAATCATTCAACTTTATCTAGCGATATTCCCCCAACTAAAATGTGTTGTTTTTGATATTTACAACAATGCACCAGCAAGAATAGCAACAACAACAACAAAAAAACCTCACAACCAAACACCAAGGAAAGGTGTCGGGTAAAGTCGTCTAAGAGCTCACCGGTTTGGTTTTGGGACACAGTTGAATTGAACTGAAGCTCCATCAGCTCTATGGGATACAAAATGACAAAATCAATGCCTTGGAAAAACACAGCTTTAATGTTCATGATCACTTTTTTTTTTTTTAACTGAAAAAATATAATTTTACTCTGGAAAAAACTGCACTTTATCCTCTCTTCTACTGTATATGTTATATCCTTTTATTTTGGACTTATTTTTGTCATTACCCCCTCATCTGACAACATAAATGACCAAAAGACTTCCGGAAAATTTGACCTGAATTTCACCTGACTCGCAGACGACTCCTGTGAATGGCGCCGGACAAAGGCAGGTGAAGTTGCTGCCGTGATTGATGCACTGGCCTCCATTCAGGCAGGGCTGCGAGTTGCACTTGTCCCTCTCTGCGGTAGAATGTGACACAAACTCATATTATTATCGGAATAAAGAATAAAAAAATGTATTTCGAAGTACAGTGAACACGTGCTATATTGCCTTTCATTGAACAATGATGCTAATTTTAATTAGCCCATCTATGGCGATTGACCAATTTGCTTCTTGTTTTTAGAATCTCTCATTTGCTCCAAATGACGTCTAACAATCATCGCAACTTTCTAGACAGCAACAGAGTGAAAAGAGGCACGAAACGTATAACATGTTGTTTGTGGAAAGCGGAGTTCACTGTCAAGCATGACAAACTATGTCCCACCTGTCTGGCACAGCACGCCGGTGTAACCTGGCAGGCACACGCAGGTGAAATTGGCGGCGGTCTGCACGCACAGCGCGCCGTTGAGGCACAGCCCATCCTTGCACTCGTCCACATCTGCAACGGAATGTTACATCCATATTTCAATATTTACTCAGCCGATTGATATATCCGCCACGCGGCTCCCCTCGTGCTGCAAGTATGCGCCGCTGGCCGTCAAATGAAGTATCGCAAGAGGTCAGATGCGTCTTCACGCCGACTGGCTGTGGGAATGTTCGCAAAAACGCCACAGAATTGAATCGTGAATTGATCGCTTGATCTTATTTTCCCGGACATGTCCCACTTTTTCCAGCGTATTTATTTATTTGTCGAGTAAGAATTGAAAAGATGGCTATTATTTTGTTCCAGGGTGATTTGCTTATACAGAAGAGGCACTATTTTTGTTATCATTATTTCATTACAGTTTAAAAAAAATACATATTATTTTAGGTGTCGCTGGTTATATAGATATTATTTTGTTATAAAACTGGATTTTCTGTCCTTACAGAAGAGGCATACTTTAAACCCACCCTAATTTATCTATCTCGTAAATTGTAATTAGTTTACACTATTTATTTTCAATCATTGCAATTCATATTTTGTACATAAGCGATGATGGTACCTGTTTCACACAGAGACCCGGTGTATCCAGGTGGACACTGACAGCTGAAACTGTTGACAAGGTCTAGACATGTTCCTCCGTTCTGGCAAGGCAACGAAGCACACTCGTCGACATCTGCAAAGGAAGGAGGATGGCTTTTACACAGTGTGAAAGGGGGTTTAGAAAGGTCCATAAATTCAGTGTTGGTGCGCGAAGCTGCAATGACACACAAAAAGGCATGGAAAAGGCGAAAAAATGCCAGGTTTTACAGACAGTGTGAAAGGGGCCCAGTTTGGAAATATCTAAAATCCATGTCCTGCATGAAAGGAAGGAACGAAGGTAGGTAGGTAGACGGATTGGAATAAAGGTTGGTTGCTACGAAGGTAGCAAGGTAGATAGGCAGTTCGCTAGCTATCTAGTTAAAAAGCTAGTTTCAGCTAAGTAGGTACGTAAGTAGCTTGGTACACTTCAAATGTAGATGGGTTAAAAGAAGAGTAGGTTGCTAGGAAGACGGCTTGGTATGTAGAAGACAAGTACAGTAGGTCGGTATTTGCTCGACTGTTACGCCTCGGATGTGTCAATTTTGAACTCAAGACAGCATGAAAGGAGGCTCCCGACTCACTGATCTGGCATCGTCGCCCGGTGAATCCCGATAAACAGGAGCAAGTGAAGGAGGGATTTCCCGTGATGCAGTCGTCGATGCAGCGGCCTCCGTTAAGGCACGGTCTCAGGTGCGGGCACACCGACGCTGGGGGGCGGGGAGAAGAAGTTACTGAGTGAAAGTCGTCACCGCAGTTAGTCAGAAGAGGGCGCTCTTACCTGAGTCGTTGCAAGTGCCCACCTCCACGTTGGCGTGGTCGATGCGAAAAACCCAGCGGCCCGGGAAGCCCACGTTGGTGGTGGTTTCCACATGGGTCACATCGTGGGTGCGTGAGCCAGGAATGTTGAAGTATCGCTTGCCGTCGCCGGCGTTAAAACCTGCCTGGGGGGGAGACGGCAATGGGGTGGTAGCCAATCAAAGATGTTACCTGGAACACTGGATGAAACCAATCTGGCCATATTTGGTGGATTTTAACTGTTGACCAAATAATAGACTGGTACACAGTAACTACACAGTAACTACACAGTAACTACACAGTAACTACCTACCTTAAGTTCCTTTTGTCAACCTATTGACCTACACAGACACTAACCTCCATAACTCCCAACTATCAAAGCTTCTACTTATCAACCGAATTTTAATTCACTATTCACCTATCTACCTTGCTACCTCGAGCTAACATGCTTACCTGCGCTGCAATGCCTCCCAGGCCATTTTCATCCCCGCCGCTACTGGCATGTCTTCCGGTGGTCCAGGTGATGTTGCTGTACTGGAAGATGGTAAATGAGACCTCGCCATCAGTAATGAGTACCGCTTGGAATGTGTTCACCTGGATAAAAACAAGAAAATGTTTTTGTGTTGATAGGAGGGAATTTAAGCGTTCATTTTGAAAATTGTGGGTTTATTGTATCATACCGGCGTGGTAGAACTGCCACCATAGAAAGTGACTTTGTGCCAGGTGGAGACAAGCACCCATGTGGCGTTGAAGTCAGGAAAGTCAGAGAAATGCATCCTGATGTCGGTGGCCGCCCGGCGGAGGATGTCCGGCTCGTGGCTCTGTCGGTAGAAGACGTGTCCCGCCCGCCGGTTGTCCACATCAGCCCAGAAAGGCGCCACTACCCGGCGGTCCCCCGCGATGGGGAATGCTACTGGGGTGAACTGGGACACCTCCCTAAGGAAGGATACCAAGCCGTTGTTGTTCACCTGTGTAGGAGGCAAGTGAATTATTAGTGAGTTAACGTCGTCCTGGTAAATGTCTGCACTTCCCGAGTGGCAAACACATGATAGTTTTATTTATTCAGAGAAACGACAAACTGCATCTGAGCAAACCAACAAGATTACCAACTGGGAAGTCATTCAGATGGATGCCAATTTCACACGTTTTCCGTTTTAGAAATAATAACCCTCATCATCTTAAAGATACCCTACCTGTTACACCTAGCTACAAATCTTGCTAGCTTGCTACCTCCGTACAGAGAGTAATGCTCGTTGATAGCTAGATAAGTAGTTTGGTAGATAGGTGGTGGTTACATCAGTAGGTATGGTAGGTCTGTCAATAAGTATGGAGGCAGTTGGAAGCTAGTTAGTGAGCTAGCTAGGAAGGAAGGTAGCTTCCTAGGAAAGTGACTAGGTACGAGCTAGGTACCTACGATTACATAAATAAACATACATTAATGTGATCGAACATATTTTTTTGCTTTAGTGGGTTTATAAAATTAAGGAACATTGAAAAAAAATCTATCTGTGAAATCTATACACTGTCCTTTAAAAAAAACATAAAGTTTCATTGCCTAGATATGTAGGTAGTTGGTCTCTAGCTAGCTAGCTAGGCAGGCAGGCCGGCCGGCAGGCAGGTAGCCATATAGGTAGGTAGGAAGGTTTGAGGGCAGTTAACGGACAGGGATAAACCTTGCCTCGGTGCCCACATGGCCAAACAGCATGTAACAAAACACCAGCGCTAAGGGAGAGTCGGTGGAAGGCATCCGGCCAGCTTTAGTTTTGCGCCCTCAAGACATCATTTGGTGTAAAAACAGGCCAGGAAGTTTTGTTTGGCTGCAAGGACGGAAGCTCATTTAATGATCCCCACCGCAGTTTTCGTCCCCCTCGCATCAGCGGGATGCAGTGAGAACCTGGACTCATGTGTTTGTGTGTGTGTGTGTGTGTGTGTGTGTGTGTGTGTGTGTGTGTGGAGCATGAGCACAGAGGTCAGCCCATCCGATAGCGGGATGAGCGGTGGGCTGCTCGGGAGTTGTGAAGCTCCCACGCCTGCAGAGAGAAGCGCTAATGATGTGTTTGTGTGTCAAAGGGCCTTCAGATGACATTGGATGAACTGCACATGAATACATCGACACTATATATACACAAATGCATGCAACGAGAATAGGTGGCATATAGCAAACTGAACAGCAATAATGAGTGTATTTATAAGCAGCTAAAGAACATAACACCAGCAGCAGATTGACAGCCATACAGGAATAAATAGGATATGCCCGGTATACGGAAATTAATGCGCAGCAGCGAAAATAATGAGCTTGTATGTAGCAAAAAAATAAATACAAATGGAGTGACGTTAACTATACAAGAATAAATTATATATTAACATAATCCTATATGATGACATGCATGCTAAATACAGTCAAACCTCGGTTTTCGAATGTCTCGGTTTTCGACCAATTTGGTTTTCAACCAAAAATGTAGTTTTTTTATGCCTCGGATGACGAACAAATTTCGGTTCTGGAACAAACTGAGCGCACTTGAATGCACCATTTGACTCCTCTCGCGTTCCTTAGACGAGGAAGTGATGCTTCCTCGTGTTGCTTTCCATTGGGAGCAGACGTGTTCAATAAACATTTTTATTTTAAAAAGAGCGTGGTTTCAGTTTTCGAACGATTTCGGTTTTCGAATAAGCCTTCTGGAACGGATTATGGACGAAAATCGAGGTTTGACTGTAACTGAATTTGAACACAAGCAGCAAGAATAGTCGGATGCGACGAACACATTTATGTGCATTTAAGCTAAAGTGAAGGCATTTTGTTTGCTTGCAGAGTAAAAAAAAAAAAAAACAGCCCGAGCAAGCGGTGTCTGAGGCTTTTCACTGATCAGAGAGAGTGAACGGGTTCAAGTGCTGCCCGCCGTTGTCGTGTCGAAACAGCGTCAAGGTCAGCTTCACAGGAGAAACATCTCTGTGTCCATATTTCTTTTTGAAAAAAAAAAATGAGGAGGATTGGTGGGGGGGGGGAGTTATTGAGTGGCCGACATATCCGGGATTTAGCTTGGGTGCGTTTCTGCCGGCATAGGCGCTTTTATGGAACACAACAAACTTTGATGTGGTTTACGCTGAGCCAAAGCAAACCTGCCGAATGGAGAAGAAGGTGCCCAGGCGTCAACAGGAGGTGAAACACTACTTCTTTCTTGTCAAAAGATGGACGTTTCCTCTACTCCAAAGGCTTTTCGGCTCATAAATCCGCATCGGAACAACTTTAATATGGCAGCGACTCTGCGGGAAATTACGAGGCTCCTTTTTTTCATTAAGGAAACTCGTCAGTTTATGTCATGACAAATTTAGCCCGCTTTCTGCCAAACATAACACAATATCTCACATCTCATTAACAGGCCTTGTGAGGTTTTTAGGTTTTTTTTTGTTTCTTTTGCTGCATGAGACTTCCAGTCTGCAAAATTTAGGCTAATGCTAAATAACATCTATGCGGCGGCGGTGGTGTGACCCTTTTAGGCAATGGACTGAACATGTAGACGGCGATTATAACAGTCGTCACAGTCATATATTCTTTATCCCGTGCAAAGATCAACTAATATTGGTGCCCTAATGAGCCGAGAGGACGTGACATGTCTCAATGAACAGTAGATCCATCTGTTAAATTGTTTAAAATGATATTTAAATTATATGATCGTTTTTATGAAGCAGTAATACACGATGGAATTCTATTTTAGATGTTAGCAAAACATTGTGAGTATAGAGTCATGTTGAGAAGTGAGAAGATTTTTCTCTACATACCGTTGCTTACATTTTGTACCAGGCACTTGATAACGGTACACAAGAAGCTAAAAACACAATTTATTTTAGCAGTCTGTGATTATGCTAAGATCAGTGACAGTAAATAAATACAGTATACGTATAGGCCGATATGTAAAGTGAATTGAGTCATTACTGGGCAGTGGACCAGAAGATGGAAGAGTGTTCCCCAAAGCGAAGACCGCAACTTGTTTTAGCACACTGCTGCTTGTTTTAGCTCTTATTGTCTATGTTAAGCTAAGTGATACATAGCCCCAATGCCTTTTCATCGCGTGCTTTAGCTTCAAGCCGCTATGCTAAGCTGAATTAAGATAAGCAAAAAAAAGCTACGTTAAGCTAAGTGATACATAGCCCCAATGCCTTTTCATCGCTTGTTTTAGCTTCAAGCGGCTATGCTAAGCTAAATTAAGATAAGCTAAAAAGCGAAGTGATATATAGTATAAAATATAAAAGTTGAGTCATTACTTTAAACTAGACAAGGCCTCCCCCATACCTTTGCGCTACCTTTTTTAGCCCCCAAAGGCTATGCTAAAATATGCTAAGCTACGCTATTAGTGGCCTGTTGGCCTGCTCAGAACTGAATACACACACACACAAAAAAAAAAAACATCTTTGGAGATGAGCGCTTGCAGATGGTGACCAGATATGTAAGCTTCTACGTGCATGCATCATGTGCTTCACTCCCGGCAACGCCTACTTCTTCTTTCTCCCCACTTTCGCCTGCAATAAAAAGCGGCAGATCGTAACTATCTCCCGCTCACATCTGCTTCCAAACATGTGCTCTGTCCTCCCTGACCTTCGGGCTCCCGAACCCCTGCGTTAAAAACTATGGCGAAAAAAAATATGAGGGGCCGTTCGCTTTTTTTGGGAACCGCGGCGCACGGGACTGACATCTGGGTTGCGTTAAGCCTTGATTGGTCATTTCTAAGATAAAGCAGCTGGACAGTTCCATGGGGAAGACCCCTGCCATGTTATCTGAGGCGAGGGAGGAGGAGGGGTGATGGAGGGAGGCTTATTGGGTGGGGGGGGGGGGGGGGGGATCCCACAGCAACATGCGAAAACTCCCACTCACAAAGCGCAACAACACAGCGACAGCCTGCCTGGTTACTGAGGCTCCGTGTTTGTCAATCGCAGCAGACCAAAATAAAAGCAAGGCAACATATGGAAAGCCCGTGAAGCATTTATTTGATACTCTTGATGCCAAGCTTAACATCCATGTACTAGCATGCGCTGATCCCCATTAAGTAGGACAACTTTGGCATACTAGTCGAACAACTACATGTAACGGGTAAGGCCAAACGGCGCGTGAGTTGACCGCACACAAATAGTGAGAGTTTTTTTTTTTTTTTTTTTGTTTAATCTTCTCTGCTTACCAACACACACATCGCCAAGTGCCTTGCCCCGCCCACTTTTGGTACCCCGTCACTGTGATTGGTAGGGAAGCTCATGGTACGATTTTATTGCCGTACTTTGCCAACAATGCTCCCAGTATTGTGATATCGTGATTGCGTTAGAATCTTTTTTCAGTTATAACTTTCTTGTTTCTATTTTTATTGACTGTAATGAAATTAAGTTTGCATTTGTGGTTTTGACAAAACAAAGAAAAAAATTAATGTGTGTACGCAAAAATATCAAACCGTGACAAGATTGATATTGGCAGTATTGATATTGCACTGGAAACGATACTGGTATCATACATTGCAAAATCGATTTTTTTTCCATTGGTGGTTTAAATCCGCAGTTAAAAGAATATTCATCAACTGTCAAAATGGTCAAACAGGTGCTTACGTGGAAATCAGACCCTGACAATATCAAAATGTATTAGTTCCTAAAATGTACTGATAAAACGATGATATCTCAGGATATCAAGAGTTGACAGTAGATGAGCTCATCAAAATGATCCAACATTGCCAAAAAGTGTCAATATCCCCGTTTGCTGCTTCTGTATTGATACGGCGCGTGAAAGCGATACGATACGGCCCAATAATGATATCTTCTCTGTGGTCAGTTAGACACACATTGGAAGAATAGTTCAAAATGGTCTGAAAGTGAACCACGACAATATCGCTACTCGCCACTTATGTATTGATACTGGAGCTATATTTTATTCATATACAAAACTGTAAAAAATAAAACCTAAAATAAGATAAAAAATGACAACATTGAAAACGGTCATATAGTTCACATAGCCCCATGATTTTATCACTTTGCTTCCCACAATGTGAAAATTATTATTTCGTATATCCTGCTGCTGCTATCCTGGATGATGGTTGGAGATTCCGACGTAAGGTTTAGGGGAAAAAATTACATACCAAACAATGTTCTTTGTTTACATCCGTCATTTTCCAGCACTCTCAAATGCACATTCGAAACTCACTGCACTGATTTTTTTTGTTGCCCATTGTTGCCGTGGTTCCTCAGCCTCCCCTGGTGGCCATTTGAAGATACGAAGAGGAAGAGAAGGAGGAGGGAATGAGGAGGAGGAGGAGGAGGAGGAGGAGGGGATGCATCAGCACACAACAGGTGGTGCTGATTTAAGGCACATCAAAGTGTGTGTGTGAAAAGCCGGCGAAAGGTTCCGCTGCGGGTCGCATGGTACGGTGGAAACGTAATACAGTACAAATGGGGGTTGGTTGTGTGGACGAACACACAACCGGATTTTTTTTTTTTTTTAAAGAAAGATCAGATTTATTTTTTTTAATGGAAAACATATTGTAATTTTAAGCAATTGTCCTATTTTTCAGGAAAAGGCAATATTTTTGCAATGAATGTTTGTGTTTTTGGTTTCCAAGAAGAAATAATATTTTAATTTCAGGAAAGCTTCCTATTTTGAAGAATAAAAAAAAAAAAATCCGATTTTTAAGCAAACATTTTGAAGGGTCCCCCCCCCCCTCAACTCAACTGTTTATATTGTCTAATAAAAATCATTAAAAAAAATTCTGATTTGATTCGAGGAATGTGTATTTTGGGTCAGATTGTTGTCCTCTTTTTTTAATATATTTCCAAACAAAAGGTTATAGTTTGAGAAGAATTTTTTTTTTGGATGCATTCGTTTTTCAATTGGTAGGTGTGGAGCAAGGTCTCCCCCAGCTTGTCTGTGAAACCAAGTTTGTAAGCCACTGTTATGACTGAAAGATCCCTGTAGATGGCAGCGTTGCTACACTTTGGATTCAAGATCAGCACAGCTTTTGAGTTGAAGATGACGCTTAAAAGGTGGATCTCAGGCTTGCCATATCAATTATGAGGGAGAAAAATATCAACACGGAACTCGGACAAGTTCAGATATCTCACACATAAACATAAACACAGCCTGTGTTGCGGCACCGGAATAGAGACTGCGTAGCGTGATCTTCAGAAAGTGAATTCATGTAAAAAATCAAAACAAAACCAAAAAAAAGCCACTGACGTTCATCGAGAGCCATGCGGTGAGTCAGGGTCAGTCACGGCGTGTTTCTCAGTTGAAGAAAAAAAAAAAAGTCTGATTTTTGCAGTAAAAAAACACACACACACAGCAAAACATGCATAAACTCTGCAGTGTAGCGCTTGGCCGCCAGCCACCCTTCCCCGTCTCATCCCCCCGGGGTCCTGTCACTTTGCCTTGCCAAGTCCTCACACATACATACACACACACGCGCACCAAAAGACATAAACACACTCACATAGAGTCCCGTGTGCCTGTCTCCGAAGAAGGGGAACGCCACCGAGATGTCCAGGAGTCCCGAGCCTCCGTCGTCCTGGGCCGCCGTCTGTACGTCCCCCCGCTCCGGGCCGAAGGGGTAGAAGTCCTCCAGGGTCACGGCCGCCTCCGTCCTTCCAGGCAGCAGCAGCAGCAGCAGCAGCAGCAGCAGCGGCAGGACGCACAGCAAGGAAGACAGCGGCGGCATGGCCTCAGCCACCCTAGGGGGGTGGGGGGGAAGCGGATGGAGGAGGCCCCGACTCGAACCCACCTCGGGAGGGGGGTGAACAAGTCGTCTTGGAGAGTCGCACGCTGGTCCTTCAGCTCCGCGCCGTCTGAGGAATACTGGGGATTCCTCGCATTACTGCTCAGGGAATGAACGAGCAGGAGCCGGAGCTGATTTTTTTTTGGGAGGGGGGTAAACAATCCTGCAATTTTGTTTGAAATTTTTGTAAGGGGGTTCCCTGATGACTGAGCTTGTGAGATATCCTCAATAAAAGCGCTCTATTCTAAGCCTGCTAAAGGACTTCTTTCACTATTTAGCCACACCTACGCACCCTTCCGCCCACCCCCCCCAGCAGGGATAGACCACCTTGCATAATTAGCCGGTGCCAGCCAATGGCGACCGGGAGGCGGGAAACCGGAGCACGGCTGAGGGCGGGGCTATGGAAATCAAAGGCGCTGGAAGTCCGACCTGGCCACTCGAGGGACAAGCACACAAGGAGGCGCACTCATGAAACAAGTACACACGCACGCTCAGTCACACACACACACACACACGAAAAGAAAGCCTTTTGAGCATTTATTCGATACCCTTGAAACCCAGTTTCAGGTCCATGGACTAGTACGCTCTTTGTCATCACGAGTAAAATAATTCAGAATCCTTTAAGTACCATTTTTGGCCTACTTGTAAAATTAACTGCGCAAAGCCGTTTGAGTCTTAATTCCACATCCATATAAGTTGGCGGACAATACAAAAGACAATTAGTTCTATAAACTCTGATTTCTTTGTTAAAAATGCGGGAAGGCCAATTATCATCGTACAAAATTGAAAATATTTTGTTGGATTGCTCAATTTTTTTTTTCTTACGGTGTTAGTTGGAATACTTCGACATACGAGTAGAACCACTACATGTTACTCGTGAGACAAAACTGTGCCCGAGTTGACAAGCGAATGCGGCAATAAATACTCGCGATAATGACATTTTGTTAGCTTTCGTTAAGTTCACGAGTGGTACCAGTAGCTCTGAGAAATCATTAAAATCAGTTTTGCCTCACTAGTAGCTGTCCCACTAGCATAACCAAATTGGCTAAACTGGTGAGCAGAAATGTCATGCATTAGTGGGAAAAAAAACGTTACTAGTCAAACAGTCGTCAACCGGTGCATCCTTGTCAGCAGTTCATTCTCCAACAGCCGTCACAACACTAAATCTGGATTTTTAAAAATTAATTAAATTAATTAAAAATTATTTAACTCATTCAGTCCCAGCAACCCCCTGGTTGCTCGTTTTACTGGATTTTGACTGCTCTTGCAAGGCCCACCAAATATTTGGCTCTAATGCTATATAAACATGGAGCCTACCAAAATAAAGTTTGGACTTTCTTCTTTCAACAGAAAACATTTCCAATCTTCAGCAATCAGCATTACAAAATGGCTAAGTTTCATGAAAATGGCGATTCCTGGGCAAAAAAAACAAAGAAAAAGAGCTTTTTGTAAAAACATGCATTTCAAGCACGTGAGGCACCACTGCCACCTACTGGTCGCTTTTTTTTTTACATGATTTACAATGCAAGCGTATTCTCATTCACAGATTGCATCAGACCCTCCTCCTCTCTATGACGCAAAAAAAACCCAAAAAACGACTTAGACGTACAAGTACGTCCTTGGTAGGCGGGGCCTACATTTAAAAAGACGTACAAGTACGTCTCGTGGAATGAAAGAGTTAATGGGTCAGCATGTTGGGAGGGACAGAATCCCACCCCGAGATATAACCCAAAAGCCACCCCCCCTCCCCCCCACCAAAAAAGCCACACAAAGAACAGTGTAAAAATGTCAAGAAAATCGGACAAAGGGTAGTCAAATAAACACCATATTGTCTTTCATGTCCACTTCAAAAGCTTTTCGAACCCGACCGTAGTAAAGAATACGTCACTAGCTACATCTTTTAACAAATAACTCGTAACTGTATCGGCACATGCATTTTTTATTTTTTTTTAAATTTTTTTACAGTAGTGCCCCCAAGCCCGTTCATGACTGATAAGCTTGATGGCCTGCACCCATGTGGGAGCGTTTGTCATCCAGAAGAATCGAACAGTTCGTCCCGTCCAGTCAGTCCAATGTTGTAAACAAAAGCATCTTTGTTGTTGTCCACATGTGGCGGTCGCAACATACTTGAGTGCGCGCTGGTCTGCAGCATCTTGTGGACGCAGGCCTGTCGCCTGCGCGTCTCCTCGTCCAGCTGCTGCTTTAGCGTGGACACCTGCGCACCAGATAGTACCTTCATGAACTGAGGACTTCAAAACAAAGCTATAGTCTAAAACTATGATTAAAGCCAAAGAAGTTGAGATTTTCTAGTCGGGTTTTTTCCTGACATTTCCTTTTTGATTTCTCACAGAAGCCTGGAGGTACTTCACCTTGCTCTCCGGCCGCTCAGCGTTTTCCTGCGCCGCCTGCAGTACCGGATGTTGCCACTTCTGACACTGTGAATTTTGTTGGTGTACGGGACAGATCGCCATGCTGATTTCTTCTGGTGCTTTGTGACACTTAGCTTGGGATGTTTCAAGAGAATTGATGCCTTGACTGTCAGCTACACCAGCAATAACTGCAGATGAAGCTGATGAGCTCTGGCCAAGGAGGCGCTTCACCATCTGCCATCGTGAGGTAGAAAAATTAGCATGTGAGGGTTTTACGTTTTTTTGTATATTATGTATCAAGTTTCAATGTTAACTTTTGTTGACCATTTACCCCTGCGGCGATTTTGCAACATTTTTTAGACGAATAAATATACATTGGGGGAAGCAAGTGGGATAATCATGGTGGTATATCGATGCTAGTTTGGCTAGCTCGTCCATATGAAATTCCCACCAATTCCTGTTAGCCACAAGATAGATTTACAGTCAAACCTCTGTTTTCGTCCATAATCCGTTCCAGAAGGCTGTTTGAAAACCGAAATTGTTCAAAAACCGAAACTACGCTCTTTTTAAAATAAAAATGTTTACTGAACACGTCTGCTCACAATGGAAAGCAACACGAGGAAGCGTCACTTCCTCGTGTAAGGAAGGCGGGAGGAGTCAAATGGTGCATTCAAGTGCGCTCAGTTTGTTCGAGAACCGAAATTTGTTCGTCATCCGAGGCATAAAAAAACTCGAAATATTTAGTCGAAAACCGAACTGGTCGAGAACTGAGACGTTTGAAAACTGAGGTTTGACGGTATATCGATGCTAGTTTGGCTAGCTTGTCCGTATGAAATTCCCACCAATTCCTGTTAGCCTCAAGATAGATTTATTAAGTTAGGTGGTTTGGTTGAATATGCAACGTGAAGTACCCAGGCGAGGAACCACCGTCCCTAATCAAGTTTCTCGTGTTCTAACCTGCTGCAGGCTCTTGTTGTGTTTGTCTAGCTCGCAGTTTTTCCGCTCTGAGTCCTCCTGTTGCCTCTGAAGTGTCCGACTGCGTTCCGTCAGAGAGCGGTTCAGCTTCTTGCTCTCCGCCAGGGCATCTCGGCTTTCGTCCAGAAGATCCTGTGATGTCGCATGTCGGGACGTTGGGATCAAAGCTCACACTGGTCAGGTTAGTGCTATGTTCAGTGTCAACCGGAATCAAGTCGACGCACAAGCGCTGCTTTCCATTGAAAGGAATGGAGAATTTGAAACAATTTTACTCGGTCACCATCTTGAGTTAGGGCTAAGGTCGGGGGTCGGCAACACGCGGCTCCGGAGCCGCATGCGGCTCTTTAGCGACATCTAGTGGCTCCTTGGAGCTTTATAAAAAAATGTTTGAAAATGGAAAAAGATTTTTATAGTAGGCTAATATAGCTCAAATAAATAGAGATACATGTTGCAGCTCCGAAAAAGGAGAGCTGTGGTGTTGTTTTTTTTAAAAACGTACATTTTATTTATGCTTTTAACAGTCGCGACAAACACAGACACGTCTGCGTCCGACTCCGTGCCTTCTCTATTCTCGTTCGACTCGAGAGGCGTTCAAAGACAGCCTCCGAAAAACGGAAATTCATGATCACTTCAATGAAACTAAGAAAAGCGAAAATAATGCACCAAAACAAAAAAATCAAGCGAGGAAATCACAAAATAAATTCTATGGACAATTCTGAGACAGTCCAGTCTCCTACATACATACAGCATGTGTTTCCTTCATTGTAAGTTTTATAGAAGGCTTTTATTTTTTTGTGGCTCCAGACATATTAGTTTTTTGTTTGTTTTTTTGTCCTATATGGCTCTTTCAACATTTCGGGTTGCCGACCCCCTGGCTTAGGTTCAAAATGAATCCCAATATTGAGAACGCAAACAAAGATCAAACCGAGGGTAACATTTTTCACGGCGGTAAGGGAGGACCTGCAGGAGTCGTCGTTCCGTCTCGCTGTCAGTCATGGTTCTCTGCAGCTGCTTCAGGTTCTCCTGCAGCGCCCCCTCGCTGCTGCGCTGCTCACCCAGCGTGGCGGTCAAGGCTCGCACCTGCTCACCCAGCTGTCCCTGGCGCCGATCGGCCCGGCCCGGCGCCGCTCTCTGCCGCTCCTTGCCGGCCCTCAGCGCCGCCTCGCTCCCTCTGAGTTTCCTCGAGACCTCGGCCAGCCTCCCCCGTAACGCCGTTGTCTCCGACTCCAGCTCAGATGCGCTTTGGCGGGCGAGTTGCAGTTCAGCCTCCAAAGAGCACCGATCGAGCTCCAGGCGGACTATACGACTTTGGGCTTCCTCCAGGGCTTCTTTTAGTCTCTCGTGTTCCGCGTGTGCATGAGCTTGGGAGCGATCCCTCTTTTCCTTGAACAGAATCATCAAAGTGTCAGTCTGGAGCAGGGACGGGCTACTGGCGGCCCGTAGTTGTGCATCAGAGATGAAGTCAAGAGTGTTTTTCAGTTAAAATCGGAAGCAGATTCTTGGTCACTGAATTGAAATGCAAACCTTGAGCACTGAAAGATTTGAACTTTAAGAGCGATGGCCTCCATCCTTGCCGTCCGAATACACACCTTGAGTGAATTCGACTCAGCCTGCGAAGCGAGCAGGGCGGACCGCAGCTGAGTCGCCTCCTCCTCCAGACCCATTTTGTCGCGCTCGGCTGCTTCCCGCTGCATAAAAAGTGAGGTCTGGGATTCGCGCAGTCGCTCTTCCATCTCCCTGTTTCCTGCGAATAAGAATCGTGTTTGATTTTGAAGCGGCGCTCAGGTGAACGTGCAAACACTCCCTACCGTCTTTCAACTGCTTCAGGGACTTGTGAAGTTTGGTCACCTCACTGTCCGACTTGTCCTTGAGTGCTGACACCTGCTCGCTGAGAATGATTCGCTGGGCCTCGGATTGATCCTGAAAACATCCACAAATAGACCTTCTCTAATTCCTCGAAAACCGAAGAACAGAGATAGACTGTAGATTCTTGACTATTTGCTTACATGAGGGTCAAAGACTACAACGTATTTAAAACAATCTATTTAGCCCTCAAGTCCACTAGCTAACGATATGCTTTGTCATGGCAATTACAATAATCCGTCCCTGTTCCGGCGTCGCACGGCCTCCGGCTGACATCCGTCCCCGTTCCGGTGGCCTGCAATGTTGCTGTCATGTTGTTTTGTGCTTCTGTCCTGGGTTTTTGTTTGTTACTTTGGTTTAGTGTGGTTTTGAGGATTTTGTGTTTTAGATTGAGTTTTTCCAGTGTACCCCTGTCGGTGTTTTTTTTTGTGTTTTCTTATGCAGTACTCCCTGGCTCTCCTGCTTTTTTGGGTCTACTACCATCACGCACATGTGACAAATAAGAACAACCCTGCATTCGAGTTGACGATTCGACCCGGTAAGAAGTGAAGACGTACTCTTTCTCTCCGTGTGTCCCTGAGTTCTCTCTGGAGTTCCTGCAGGCCGGCCTGGATGAAGTCCAAGTCCAGTTCTTCATCAGCACAGGACGTGGAGATGCCGTCTCCCGCCGAGCCTGCGGCGAGCGTGTGTAAACCTCCACTGACAACCGCATGTAAAGCAACAAGACAAACCTTGAAGAGGAAGTCTCCTCCTGGGAGAGGACAAGCGGAGACGGCGCAGCGTGGAGCCCACCGCCAGCACTTTGCGCTCCAGCTGGCGCCTCCGGCCCTCGCTCTCTCCCAGTCTTTGCTCCAAGTCCAGGGCGGCGGCCTCCGCGCGGCCCAGCCGGGCGTTCACCTCGCCGGTCTGGAGGGCGGCGTCCTCCAGGGTTCGCTGCAGCCGGGTGGCCTCGTCGCAATGCTTCTGGTCGGCCAGCTGCTGCTGGGCTTGTCGGGCCTGCAGGAGCTCCCAGCCCTGACGCTCGGCCTCCTCCAGCTCCAACACGCGTCTCTGCAGGGATGACACCTGATCAAGTAGAACAGAGCTGCAGTTACATTGGCTGGTAAAGCGCAGGAATTCTCAAAGGGTGCTACGTGAAGTTCATTTGGATTTCATTGACATGACAGTACATTTGCATTCGGTGTTTAAGAACTGTCGTGTTTATTTCATTCATTTAGAAATGCTACCTCTTCCCTCACTCTGAGTGAGCTGCGCGTCATTTTGTCGCCTCAAAATCGAAAGTCTGCATCAGTTTCCTTTCCCCAGTCTTGCTCAAAACGTGCTTGACATCCCGCGCGTCGGCTACAAGCTACGTTTGAAAGTAAACGAGAAGCTGTAGCTGTCCATTGAGGCTAAAAGAGATCGGTTTACTTCTCCCCTCGTGTAAATCCGCTTCAATTCCAAGCGGCAGCACCCAGCTCCAAATACAGTCAAACCTCGGTTTTCGAACGTCTCGGTTCTCCACCAATTCGGTTTTCGAACAAAAATTTCGAGTTTTTTATGCCTCGGATGACGAACAAGTTTCGGTTCTCGAACAAACTGAGTGCACTTGAATGCACCATTTGACTTCTCTCGCCTTCCTTACACGAGGAAGTGACGCTTCCTCCTCGTGTTGCTTTCCATTGTGAGCAGACGTGTTCAAGAAACATTTTTATTTTAAAAAGAGCGTGGTTTGGCTTTTCGAACAATTCGAAAAACAGCCTTCTGGAACGGATTATGGACGAAAATCGAGGTTTGACTGTAAAAAAAAAATCCATCAATTAATAATAATCGAATAATCTGATACAATTTGACTTTGCATGGAATTGTATAACCGTTTTCCCCTCCGACTGCTGTTCATTAAACAATTATTGGTGTTTATTTGATGTTGTTTAGAGATTGAAAACCCGAAACATTATTTGGTGATTAAAAAACATGAAACACCAATTAAGCGACACCGCGCAAGATCGATGATTCTCTCGCCGACCTTTTTGAAACGGATTCAGTTACTCTTTCGGTCATGGTTTGCCAAAGTCAAAGCAGATGTTCGCAAATGGCTTGTTTGTTACTAATCGCAAACGATTCAACAGACTGCTTTCACGAAGGACTCCAGATAACGGAGACGAATGACAGTTGAGAGGCTGAAATCAGAAAATTTGGAGTTCAACCGCGGCTCTCAACGATTCCTCGATTATTAAAATAGTTGTCGATTAATTTGCAAATCGATTTAGTTGCCCATTTGTCGATGAATTTGACACCTCAAATATATTCTAAAAACAATTTGGAAATGAGCCTCTGTTACTTTATGATTAAAATGAACTATTTTCCGTGGGCATTGAATTTTTTTTTTTAACTAATCCATGAAACATCGAGTCCATCTTTTCCAAGACATCCATTCACCCTGGCCAGATGTATTGATCGCCTGGATCAAAAGCAAAATGTGGGCAATACCTGCTTGCTGGCTGCATCTCTGGCTGCCTCGCATTCCAACACTCTCTGCTTGAGGCTGAAGGCTTGGCGTCGCGCGTCTTCGTGCCGTTGCTCCTCCTGACAGAGTTGCGCCTGCAGCTGCTTCAGCTCTTGCTCCTGAGACTGCTTTTCACCTTCCAGGACCTTCACCTGTGATAGTCAGCCTTTGTTTGTTTATTTTTTATTTTTTTCCTCTGACTAATTTCAGACCTCTCAAAATCTTTAATATCATCGCTGCGATTCTTGCTTGGGATGTGAGACGTTACTCCACCTTATAGCTTTGGGATCATGATTTTTAAAAGTTATTGTAACATCATTCTGACATCCATACATGAATCAAGTCATTTGGTTTATTTTTTCGACAATTAATGTGTCTTCAAGGGGGTCTCAAACTTTTCATTTTCCAAGGTCTCATAACACTAACGCCAAATGACAAATAAACATCTTCAATCTTGAAGATAAGGATAAACACTAAAGAAGTGAGTCCCTGCTCAGAAATGATGTCGTAACTTTTCCAACTGTGTGCAAATGAATTTGAGGGCGTATTTCACTTTGTGTCGAGGTTTCCGACCTGTCTGCGCATCTCCTGGTTCCGTCGGCGCGCCTGCAGCCGTGACTTCTCGATCTCCCGCATGCCGCTCCTCAAGGTGGACGCCTCCCGCTGCATGGAGGCGCTGCGCTCTTCCAAGATGGACAACTGCTGCTCACGCTCCTCTGCCGCTCGCCTCAAACTGATAGGAATGAGAATTAGAAGATTTTTTTTTTCTTGAGACCTGGTGTCACATGGTGGTCCATTTAACAAAAAAATAAAAATAAAAAATGAGTTGAACGAGAAGAGAGAAGGCACGGAGTCGGACGCAGACGTGTCTGTCTTTGTCGAGACTGTTAAAAACATAAATAAAATGTACGTTTTAAAAAACCAACACCTCAGCTCTCCTTTTTCGGAGCTGCAACATGTATCTATATCTATTTGAGCTATGTTAGCCTACTATCAAAATCTTTTTCCATTTTCAAACATTTTTTATAAAGCTCCAGTCTGTGTTGGCGAAGAAGTTCGGGATGCCGAAATGCCCCGCCAATGCCTGATGACAGCTGGGATAGGCGCACGCCCCACGACAGGTAGAGAGAGAGAGAGAGAGAGAGAGATGTTCCTTCAATTTTTGTTACTATGTTAATGTTAAAATTGGTGAAAATAAAACATATTACAGTTTGTTTGTACAGTATTTTACATATTACCTGCTCTCCTATTACATGTGTACAGTTTATGGTGTGAAATTGTAAAAAAAAAAGTGGTTTAAAAAAGTTGTTTTCTTGATTTGGAACGGATTAAAATTTTTTACATTGATTCCAATGGGAAACATGATTTTGGTTTTCCAAACAATTCGGTTTTCGAACAGTCTTCTGGAACGGATTAAGTACGAAAACCGAGGTTTGACTGTACATTCAAAATCAACACCAAAAGCCCGCGTATTAAATCAATTGCCAAAGACGAAAATGAAGGACATTAACGTTATAACCATAACTTAGTTTTCAATAGTTTTGGGAACTTGGAAATGTAGTTTACGTTAGTTATCTTTTTTTTTTTTTTTTGAAAAACACTCGTTTTTATTTTATTTTGTAAAATGTTTTTTGCAATTTTTGTTTTTGTTAATTTAAAAAAACATTTTTTATGAACTATAATATCCTTACTCTGTACACCAGAATCCCGCACCAGGACCAAGGAACCACCCATGACAGCGAATGACCCGATTACATGTCACACGACCATGTGATGAAGTCTCGTGATGAAGTCCCGTTTCGAACGCAGCATACCCAAATGACATCCTGGAAACAAAGAGATTCTTCACCTGCTGTTGTCGCTCTCCGCTCGCTTGACGTTGGCTCTGAGCTCCTGGTTGGAAGTGTGCATGGCTTCCTTCGCACTGGTCTCGTCCTCCAGTAAGCGTCGCAGGTTGACGGCCTCCTTGCGCTGCTTCTCCCAACCCTGAGAGCTCTCCTGGAGGGACCGCCTGGCATCGGCCAGCTCCCTCCGGGCATCTCCCAGTTGCTCCTCGGCGTCCTGCTGCTGAGCCTGAACAACCTCCACCTTACATATTTTGGTCGAGGGTGGACAACGTTATAAACGTAACAAAGTAGAGGAAATTGTTGCTCATAATTAAACACTGCTCAACATATTACAGTAACCCCACGCTATCAAAAATGTTCAAATGAGACAAAAAAAATATTGTCAGTACAGATTTTAAGACAATAAATACTGGATTCAATTTCCATTAGTTCCTATGAGGAAACCAAATAGGATCCACTGTTCACGTTCTGGGTGTGTTGGTTCATTTTGTGGAACAAGGTCAAAAATGTTGAGGCAGCTACTTGGGGGGGGGGGGGGGGGGGAGATGATGCCGATGATAAAAAAGTAAAAGTAACAAGGAATTGAATTTCAAGTCCAAATGGGTGAATGAGCTCATGTAAACAAAGCAGAGTGAGCACATGACCTATATTAGTATCTATTTATTTTTATTTTTTATATATTTATATTTGGCTCCGGGGGAGGACGGGGGCTTATCAGGGCCGGAGGGGCTAAGAGCTGTTTGGGCACACGGCCAGCTTGCGTCTCCTCGTTGAGCTCACGGTGTCGAGAATCCACGGAGCAGCGTGATAAACAGCAGCACACCCCGCTGAACCTCTGAATGTGTGGGGGGGAGGAAGAGGAGGCCGCACAGGATGATTGTATGTGAGGAAGAACGAGCTGATCCGACCAATTAGCCTTTATGAGGAACACTGGACAATGAAGTCCCCAAAACCAATTTTACTCGGCAACATGTATCGGTATATGTATCACATATCATTGAGTACTCACAGAAAACAAAAAAACCAACAAAAAAGGCTCAAAAAGCCATATCTGAAAAGACACACGAACTCGAGATAAAACTTGAGTCAGTGATACACTTCTTACAAAATCATCCCCCTAAGGTCAGTTACGCAAGTAACATCCAATTTTGCATACATGTGCATGAGAAGACCCACAAAATAGTCTCCAGAAGCCAAACCCGAAAAGACACAGAAGTCATTCACTTTGATTTTTTAACGCAGAAATGTACTGATTTTAGAAGAAAAAAAAAAAGTCAGACCCCAGACCACAAAGCCAGTTTTACTTAGCAACAGTAAATTGATATATTTGGTACACAAGTCTATAATCAGTAGGCCTATAATAAAAGCGTCCAGAAGCCATGCCAAAAAAGATTTAGGATATCTTCCATATTGATTTGAAGCAGCCATTTAACAGTACAATCCAAGGGCTCTTTGAAAAACAAACTTTGAACCATGCACAGTATTTGGACACATGGGCTGAATTGCAAAGAATTAAGAGTTTTCATCATTGCGTGTGGGCGGAGTTTGGCAGTAGTGTTTGATGACTCGCCATGAAATATGGAACTCTAGTGACACCATAACTGAAGAAAATTTTGCTTCGAGGGTACGTTTACCTTCGCAACATAAAACTTGATGGGTTATGTCTATCATGAGTCGACCCACAAAAATGGCAAAAAACACAAAACAACTCAGCAAACTTTTGTTTAAAGCAATTACAGTCAAACCTCGGTTTTCAAACGTCTCGGTTCTCGACCAATTCGGTTTTCGACCAAATATTTTGAGTTTTTTATGCCTCGGATGACCAACAAATTTCGGTTCTCGAACAAACTGAGCGCACTTGAATGCACCATTTGACTCCTCCCGCCTTCCTTACACGAGGAAGTGACGCTTCCTCGTGTTGCTTTCCATTGTGAGCAGACGTGTTCAGGAAACATTGTTATTTTAAAAAGAGCGTGGTTTCGGTTTTCGAACAATTTCGGTTTTCGAACAGCCTTCTGGAACGGATTATGGACGAAAACCCAGGTTTGACTGTACTTCCGATTACATTTGAGCAGGTCCTTCAAAAATAACTTGCACTGTTGTCCAAATTTTATCCAGCTGCCACCAAACTACATTTTTTTAACAGACGGCTGATGGTTAAATTATATCGCATTTTAGTTTTCCGCATTGCTCGTGGCCCGATCTTTGGAGCCAAGTTGGATAATTCGCCATTAAAACAGTCAACTCTATTAACTCCACAAACGCCTCGTGTGTGTGATGAAGGTCCCGCCCTGAAAAGAATCGCCGGCGCGACCAACTGGCAGAAATCTCTCACACACCCCCTGAGACCTGAGGGTGTGAGGGTTCCTTCATCGCCGCCCGCGGCTTTAATTTTATATGACTTTCGCCCCCCCCCCAGCCCCCTCCCCTCTTCGTCAGGATGAGATGGGGCAGTGTTGTGTTATGCGGATGGGAGAGGGAGGGGAGAGGTGGGAGTGGGGTTGAGGGTCCCGGTGGAGCCAGCCTTTTTGCTGTTACAAGGCGGAGAAAATAAACAGTCAGCCGCCCCCATTACCGCTGGCTTATTTACACAAGGGGTTAACACAAACTTTTGATTTCATAATACGGTACCAGGGACCCCCCCGATCCCACCGTTGTCCCGTCGGCCCTCCTCTTACTGATGCTGTCCAGCTTCTCCTGCTCTGCCGCTCATATGCAAATGACGTCAAAATCAAATGAATGACGGGCCGTTGTTTGGATAACGCTGAGTGTTGTGTTGTGGTGGTTTTGGGAACCAAATGTGTAAAGCAGGGTCATTACATCGTGAGATGCAAGTATATTGACAGAGTAACTCGTGTTCGGTTTTCATCAAGGCTTTTCATTTGAGGTACTGTATGATTCATTGTAGAGTGAAAATACAAAAAAGGACTCGTGCGGACAAATAAATAGAATGTAACACAAGGACAAAGACAACATTGAGCAGTGACCAAATGTCAGACTCTACTGCGGGCAAAGAACCATTGAGAGGGGGGGAAAAAAAAAACCCCAAAACGACAAGTAATGAGGCAGACCAGGCGAACTAAAGAAGTCCCACATCTCTTGAGAACGTATACAGGGACACACACAACATTGTGGAGCGACCATGTTTCAAAATCTATTGGAAGAAAATGACTATCCGTGACAAATAATGGCAAACCTAAAGGAATTAAGCAGACTTGCCTGAATAAATAGCTCTTTGGATTTAAAAAAAAAAAACATGGAGGTACACAACACTGTGGACTAACCACCTGCTAGGAGACTAGCAGGAAATACTGTACAGTCAAACCTGGGTTTTCGGACGTCTCTGTTCTCGTCCAATTCGGTTTTCGACCAAGAATTTCCAAGTTTTTTATGCCTCGGATGACGAACAAATTTCGGTTCTCGAACAAATTGAGCGCACTTGAACGCACCATTTGACTCCTCTCGCCTTCCTTACACGAGGAAGTGACGCTTCCTCGTGTTGCTTTCCATTGTGAGCATAAAAGAGCCTGGTTTCGGTTTTCAAACAATTTCGGTTTTCGAACAGCCTTCTGGAACGGATTATGGACGAAAACCGAGGTTTGACTGTAAATGTTGACGGAGAAATGCAGACACATTAGAAGTGAGGGAGTCCGGGGCTGTTCTCTTAAGTCCACAGAAGGTAAGCATGGATGCACACAACACTGTGGAGTGACCACGTCAAACTCCACAAACAAAAATAGGGACTCTGCATGCAGTCAAATCGCAAAAACCAAGGCGTCTGGCCAGAACAAATACGTGGCTTACATGGAACATAAACACCAACGCACACAACCTTGTGTGGCGAACACATGTCACAATCTTGTGGGGAAAGCGAACTCCTAAGAAAAAATTCGCTGAACTCATTCACTCCCAAAGACGTTTTTAAACGTCTTTTCAGACTTGGTCTAGAATTGGCTGGTACTGAATGAGTTATATGGCCCAAAAAAAAAAAACAGAGGAAGACTGGCTGGAACAAATAAGTGTCGTAACCCCGCACAACATTGTGGAGCGACCGCCTGTCCCAGAAAAGCGAAATGTCCCTTCATATGGCTGTCCCAAAATCGCATAAAATACTGCGCATGGATCTGCTTTTCAAGCAGTTCACATAACTGTGGGAACTCTTCCAATGGTGGTGTTGGCCTGGGGGGGAGGGTGGGGTGGGCTCGTCTGCACTCATTTGCTACAATTTGACAGACTGAAGACAAGATAATCCCCTCTCCTGAAAGACAAATTTTGCCCCGAGATAAACATCTGTTTCTTTTGGAGTGTCTAAATCACGGCAAAGTAAGCCTCCTTTCGGCTTTATGAGCTGATTGTGAGCTCACTGCTACGCTAAAAGCTCCTTTTGTATTTGTCATAAAAATAAGATCAGTGTTCATAGTTGGTCAGCAGATCTCCTTTTGTTAAAAGTTTTCTTGTTAAAAAAAAAAATGTTCAACTACAATCACCATGAAAAATATGTAACACGTATGCCAGGGTACGTGTTGGCCATGTTAGGCAGTTAGTTAGTCTTTTGAGTTATGTAAGGAATTCCGAGTCGACTATCCAAAATGGAATTCCTTCTCCCCGGTTCTTGTAATGTTTATAAGTGATGTTGTATCCAAATAAAATTCCACTGCACCGAACTGGTTTCTGGGTGCTAAATACAACAAATACGATTTAAGAGAAATGATGGTCGAGCATAACCATTCGGGGCTGAGTCGTACATCCGTCGTCTCTATAAGAGCAGGAAGTACAACCAGAAGAAACACAAACCCACTGGACAGAATTTCCTGACCTGGCGCTGGGCTGCCTGCTGCTGTTGGTCCAGCTCGCGCAGCCTCTCGCGTCCACTCCGCTGGGCCGCCTCGTGCGAGTTAAGCGACGCCTCAAAGTCTGCTCTCAGCTGCTGCGTCTCGCGCCGCAGGGCCGACATTTCATCCTGGAAAACAACAACAAGAAGAGGATGTGCGCCGTTCAATTTGAGGGGAAGCTTCGAGGATGGAAAGGATGGTGACGGTGACCTTGTCCTGCTCTTGTGCGACGAGCGCTTCCTTCCGAGTGAGCTCCAGATCACTGGTGACAGAGTTTAGATCCTTTTGGAGGACAGCAAGCTTCTCCAAAAGCGAAGCGTTCTCCACCTCCTTCTGGGACAAAGCCTGATCACCACAAACACATAATCACCGCTCTTATCGAACCTACTCTCTATCTGTCGAGATACATTCAAGTCAAGTCCACTTTATTGTCAAATGTGCTCCATGTGCAACATACAGCACAGATCAAATTTCTTTCCTCACGAGAGAGAGGAGCCGCTGCGGGTGCCCACGCCGCCATTCCTCCCTATCATTAAAGCGCCGTTTGGCTTCTTGGTCTTGATATGATCATTCCATCCATCCATTTTCTGATCTGCTCATCTTCACAAAGGTCGCGGGGGTTGCTGGAGCCTATCCCAGCCGTCTTCGGGTATTAGGCGGGGGACACCCTGAACCGGTTGTCAGCCAATCGCAGGGCACACAGAGACCAACAACCATTCGCGCTCACACTCACACCTGGGGACAATTTAGAGTGTTCAACCAGCCTGCCGTGCATGGTTTTGTGGAATGAGGAAACCGGAGTACCCGGAGAAAACCCACGCAGGCCCGGGGAGAACATGCTAACTCCACACAGGAAGGCCGGAGCTGGAATTGAACCTCTGCACTGTGAGGTTGATGCGCTAACCACTGGTCCAGCCGATACTGGAATCCCAGGTTCAAATCCTTTTTTTTGGGGGGGGGGGATAATAAATACGTAAAAAGAAATATTTTTGAAAAACAAAAACAAATAAATATAAATAAATAAATAAATACATAGTTAAATAATTAGCTAAATAAATAAATGCCGTTGCCCATGTGACAACGTGACCATCCAAGAAAAGCTGTGGCTCGTTGGTCTAGGGGTATGATTCTCGCTTTGGGTGCGAGAGGTCCCGGGTTCAACTCCCGGACGAGCCCATCTATCCGTTCTTTTCAATATAATGGCCTATGTGACAAGTGACGCAGTTTTCCCCCTTTTCTCCATGGCTAACAAATTCCAAGAAAATGGGTCTTCTCTCACAAGCAACAAGCAAGGTGGCCATCATACACAATCTGTGTATCCGGGTGTGATTCTTGCCTTTGGGTATCAGAGGTCCTGCTTTCCAGTCCCAATTTTTTGTGGGGGCAACTGTCACACGGTGGTCCATGGGACAGAAAAAAAATGCTTTGGCTCATTGGTATGGAGGCTTCTGAATGTTATCCTACTTCGCTACCGACTTTCCCAGCCAAACTATCTTCCGATCACTCTACCTATCTACCTTCCTTCCTTTTTTTTCTTTTGTCCTTCCCACCTGCTGTTTCTCACTGTGGGCTTTCAAGATGCTCCTCTCGCAGTCCCGCTGGGCTCTGAGCATCTCCTCCTTTGCCTTCCGCACCTCCTCCCTGCCGCCCTCTGCCAATTCCTGGTTGAGTGAGCGCAGCTGCTCCTGCTGCCTCGTCATCTCCAGAAGCTGCTGCTCCTGTCGAACCCCCCCCCCCCACACACCGCCGTCTGTGACGCCTCATCGTCGTCTTAACGGTAGCATCACGATCGTCCTTTTCATCGGGGTCAAACCTTCCGCCTGCGTTCGTCCTCCAGCTGCTCTCTGTGAAGCTCGTCGCTGTTCTTCAGGCTCTGCAGGGTCTTCCTCTCCGCTTGGAGCAGTTTCTCCTCCAGGTCGCTGCGCTCCTGCGCAACTTGAGCAAGCTCACGTTCAGCATCCAAACGCACTCGAGCGACGTCACCTGCGCAAAATGACGGCTCGTAAATATGGTCGAAAAATTGCACAAATTCTCTAGGATGAGCGTGTCTTTGAAGGGCCCCTGAACATCGCCGAAATGACCCTAAAATGGCTGCTTTGAACCAACACAATCCACTTCCTGTGTCTTTTATGGAATAGATCTCGATTTATAACCTACATTAAATTTTGAACCTACATTCAAAACACACAATGCTCCTCGAAAAACTATTAGTTTGTGGGTAAAGTTCCGAAGGTTACTGACTCTTAAAGAAAATGTTTTTTCTTTATTAACCCCCCCTGGGAGTGTTACTTTCAACTTGATAAGATTCCCCCAAGACTAAATTTAGAGTCTGCAGTCCAAAGACAAAAGGGCCCTCGAAATGTCCGGGGGTAAAATTAAAAAAGGTTCCTGAATCATTCGAGACAGTCGAATTGCCCCCAGGGGACAAATAACGGCTTTAAACTGAAAACAGATAGACCCCCAAGCAAAACCTTCCCTCTGCCTTTATGAATGACCTCAGAAGTAAATATAGAACTTGCATTCAAACAAACAATGCTGCTTGCAGTAAAAGTTGCTCATTCCCAGGAAATTAATTCTGCGGCGGAAGAATGCCAGTGAAAGACATTTCGAAATGACTTCCTGCCGTCCGAATACACGATATTGCGTTAAATGTTCTTTGTTCCTGCATAGCTAAAGTACCTGCATGAAAAAACAAAAGAAAAAGATGATCCAAGACATGTAAGCTGGCTTTCGCATTACAATGTCATGTTTATGACACCATGGTGGGATTGATGTGCTTGGAAAGTCATCTCCATACATGTGCAGCTGTTGCAGAGCTCCTACATAAAAAAATCTGGTTCTCTTGTGGGCCCTTTGGAAAGGCTCCACGGACAGAAGGGGGTTGGCACACGGGGGTGAGGGTGGGGTAGGGGTTACAGTGCGTTTATGTGTGTGTGTGTGTGTGTGTGTGTATATATATATATGATGGATGGGGGTCTACTCACGCGTCAAGGCTTCGTTAGCCAACATCACGCCGCGCCGCTCGGCCCCCGCGCGACGGCACTCGGCCTCCAGGGACGAGGCCAGCTCCTGGCTCTGGAACACGCTGGTCTCCAGGGACTGATTCTCGGCTCTGGAAATACAAGCGCAATCAGAGGGCGGCAATGTTGAAATGTCGCTATTTTTGTCTGTTAAGGTGTTTAAAAAAATAAATAAATCGGCAAAAAAAGAAAAAAAAATCAACCAAGCTAACATCCATCCATCCATTTTCCGCAATCTGTTTTATCCTCACTAGGGTCGCGGGGGGTGCTGGAGCCTATCCAGCCGTTTTCGGTCAGGAGGCGGGGGACACCCTGAACCGGTTGCCAGCCAATCGCAGGGCACACAGAGACAAACAATCATTCGCGCTCACACTCACACTTAGCGACATTTTTGGAGTGTTCAATTAGCCTGTCATGAATGTTTTTGGAATGTGGGAGGAAACCGGAATACCCGGAGAAAACCCACGCAGGCCCGGGGAGAACATGCAAACTCCACACAGGGAGGTCGGAGCTGGGATCAAACCCACGAACTCTGCACAGTGAGGTCGACGTGCAAACCACTGGACCACCGAGGCGCCCCGGCAATGAAATTAAACTCGATATTTGCTTTTCTACCCCACAAACCTGAGTGCCAGCAGCTCCTGCGCAAGGTCGCAGGTTTTGCGCTCGGCCGAGCAAAGTCGGACTTCCAGGGCCGCCTTGTCCTTGGCGAGATGGCCTCTGTCCGCGGCGACTCTCTCCAGGGCCGCCGCCTGCTCGTCCAACTGCCTCCTGCTCTCGCAAAGCTCCTCGGATGTGCTCTGCACCTGCCTGCTCACCTGCGTGCACAGAGACATCATTGCAGTACACGTAACGACGCACTTCAATTTGTGCAGTTCTAAGAGGTCTACTTCACACGGGGATCATTTTGTAGGGCTATAGTGAATTTGAACCGCAGGAAATATTGTCGAAATGTAGTTCCAGGAACAAAAACGAGCATTTGCATTGTGGGAGTTGAACTTTTCACAGGTCCAGAAATTTTTTTATTTTTTTAGGTGGGTGAGAAAAAGGACAGAAAAAAAATTGTGCACTTGCATGGAGCCGTAACACAATGGCCGAGTTTTTAATGGACCCCAGCACCCTCTCATGTTTATTATATCATTTCGAGCACGGCGGAAGGTTTAAAAAAGCAACAATCGGCGTAATTTGATTTCCATCCAGGCTAAATTGAAGTCAAAGTAAATATTAGCGCACCGCGTCTCCCGGCTCGGGCTGGATGACACCCAAGCTTTTTCACATTTATTTTCACAGCTCGCTTATCTCCAAGTGTTTGGATGGAATTTGTCCATTTTGTTTGGTTTGTTAAAAACTACCTGAGCTCAAATGCGGAGGTCCTGCTCGGGCGATAATAAAGCAGGAGAGGATTCTTGTCATTCTTCCGCGGGCAAAGAATGAGAAGACTTTGGCGGTGCAAATTTTACGAGTCTCGAACTTTAAAAAAAGCACTCTGACGCTCCATTTATCTTCCTCACATTTGTGCACTATTCTTTCTCCCTACTGCCTCGTAAAATACTTTTAATAGCACTTCAGGCTTAAGAAAATATCAGTTATAAAAAGACAGTAATGATCGTGAAAGTTATGTACTGGCCTTTGTCTCTGCAGTAGCTTAGTTTGTTGAGAAATGCAGACCTTCACCTTCACAGAAATATGACATTCAGGAATGACTGATTTTGTTGTTTTTTTTTGCATGTAATACATTTAAAAAGAAAATTTGCATGAGAAGGACAAAATCATGAGGACGTGTTTGTCTTGAAAAGGGCCAATATGACACAGAATGGCAGCTTTGAACCAAAACGTCAAAGTTCCTGTGTCTTTTCCGGCTTGGCTTTTTGAGACTTTTTTTGTGAGTCTCCAGAAAAACAGGTCGACCAATTTTCATGTTTCAAAGTTGAAGTGACTTGTGGGGTCACCTGAAATTGGCCGCCGCAAACCAAAATACGAGATTTCCTGCATCTTTTCGGGTTAGACTGCATCAGACTTTTTTGTGGGTCCACTCTTGACCGACATGTCTACCAAACTTCCCGTTACCAAGCAAAAATGGCTGATTTTAAAAATATTGAGTGTCGCAACTCCAGGACGTACCTGCGAGTGCTGCTCCAGGTTGCGTGCATTTTCCTTCTGCAGTCGTTCCAGGTCGTCTTCCATTTTGCGCCGCGAGTCCCACAAAATGCCCTGTGAGCGCTTTAGGGATTCTTTTTCCGCCACAGCGTTCGTCTTCTCCCATTGTAGCTGGGCCACCTCTTCCCGGGCCAGTGCCCGCTCCGCTTCCGCCTCCCGACGGCGGTCACCAAGCTCCGCCTTCTCAGTTTCGGCCTGAAACGGGGGACACAACAGGGCACGGTTTTCAGCCCACTTATGTGAAATGGAATCCTTTCTCTCAGCACACCTGATGAATTTTTCATAATTTTCAGTCTTCTTTCAATGTCGTTAACGTGGCTTTCTAACCTGCAGTAGCAGGCGGTTAAGCTCCACCTTGTCCTTGGCCAGGCCCTCACTCAGGGCCACCATCTTGGCCAGGGAGTCTTTCAATCCCGCTTCCTGGTGGTGCAGCTTGGCCACTAGCGCTTCCTGCTTCGCGCTGCGACACTCGGCCTGTGTCAAGAAACATCATTGTGGTCAAACCGTGGATAAGGACACAGACGTGGTGTTCGAACCTTGGTGAGAGCCAGAGCCAGGCTAGCCTTGTCCTCCTCTAGAACCTCCTTCTCCAAGCCCGAGCGGCTCAGCGCCTCCCTCGCCGCCACCAGCTCCCGCCGGAGGTCCGAGTGCTTCCCCTCCAGCTCCTCCAGGCTTTGCTCGCTGGAACGTAAACGCATTTTCTCACGCCGTTGTGTCATCAGACAAACAAGAAAACAAAAAAAACCCTAAGCAAGAATCCGGGGATGGAGCTGGATCCCCCCAAAAAAACTTTCATTTCATTTCAAACTCATCGTACGCCAATAAATGGCTGACAGATGATATGAATTGTGGAAAAAAATGCATAAAAAGTGTCAGGACGCTAGCGTGTGGGTGTGTGAATTTGTGTGTATGTGTCGCACCCTTGCTGGACCTCGGAGCGCAGCCGTGCCAACTGCAGCTCGGCATCTAGGTGCCGCCGTCTCAGGGCCTCCAGCTCGCAGCGCTGGGAGTCGCGCTCCTGTTGCACTCCTGCTAAAAGCTGCTCCACACCGCACTTCTCGCTGGGAACAAAAATGAATAGGATAGTGAAGTTGGATAGACGTGAAATGACATATTTGCTCAAATAACGATCTAATAATATGCTATTGTTATTTGTTCCTAATGAATAATATTCCATACAGTGATCCATCTGTTGCGTTTTATATATTTTAGTCCACGTGGCAAGTTGTGGGGTTAGTAGCTCTTCAGAGTGGCTTGTCGCTGACCACTTGTCTTTGTAGAAGGTTAACGCGGTACCTGGACATGACATCCAGCGAGGAGCGGTATCTGTCCCTCTGCCGAACGGTTTCCTCTAATGCCTCTTGGACCTCTTGACTTTCCTTCGTCACTTGCCGGATCCTGCCCTCCAGTTCCGTCTTGTCCGAGTCACCCTGCTGCGGTCGACTACGCAGCAAGTCGGCTTCTTTCAGTGAGGCCTCCAGTTGACTAGAAAGATCCTGGAAGATTGTGTGGCTTTTCTATTTGTTTGTGTTGGATGATATGAGGAAACGGGAGGCAAACCTGAATCTGTTGCTTGTGCTTGTCGAGGGCACCCTGCACAGCCATCAAGGTGGCGATGCTTTGTGGAGAACAATCAAGAAGACCTCCAAACGTGCCGCCGTCACCTTCATTGGACACCAGCTGTTGATCCATTATGGATATTTTTAGATTCTGGATGTTTGTACACATTGAACTTTTTTTTTTTTATTCTGACCTGGTGGACCTTGCAGAGTACTTTGTGCAGGGTTTGGTTCTCAGCCTTGAGGACTTCCATCTCTCCTTTGTCCTCGCTTCTGCTCGTCTCCTGAAGGGTAGACCAGGCAGGTCAAATAAACTTCAAACTTAAGTCCGACCTTGTTCGGATGGCAGCTGCTCAACGCCCCCCAAGTTGATGAAAGCCTTGAGAACAGCTAATTCAGCTAATCTAACCCCAACTCAAAGTCTCACCATCCTGTCCAGGCTGGCGTCCTTCTCGCTGTTTTGGCTGCGAAGATGCTTCACTGTATCCATGAGCTCCATGAGCCTGAATCAGAAAAAAAAAAAATTACATTGTCTTGTTTGGTTGAGTCCTATTCCCAATGAAAAATGTAATTTGTCATTCCAAATAGCTTCTGAATGCAGAATTCTGAAAAAAATCTATGGCTTCACTCGATGCCTTTTCCGTTGGCTTCGTCTTCTGGTACATCCTGTCGTGCTGTTTTTTGACTGAAGCTAATCGAATCAAAATCTGTTAATCAATCAATACAACCGTCTCTGAAAAATCTTGGCTTGACACAAAACCGCATAGCCTCTTTGAAGATTCGTGCACCCTGTGATGATAAACACCGCATGGAGAGGTTTGCAAAATGTTCTGTATATGAAAAACTCCATTCTTAATGTGATTTTTTAACTCCCCAGAAGGGGCGCTACTGAGATGGTTAGCAAAACCCAGAAGAGGAGCCTCAACATTTTCATTGTTCAGAGAAAACAGGCTCCTTCCTGTTCTCTACCTGGAGTTGAGTTCCACTTTCTCCGCATCCCAGCGGCCCTGAAGCTGCATGGCTTCTCGGAGTTTCTCCTTCAGCTGCTGCTGCTCCAGCGCTGACACGTCCACGCCACCGGGGGCGCTCTCCTGCGTGGCCTGGGCCTCCAGATGACGACAGGCCACTTGAAGCCGCTGGCCGGCGGCGACGTACTCGCTGCGCATATCAGACAGTGTCCTGGACGACACATCAGAGATATTAACGGTAGCGCTGCTATTTATTTGCGTTTTACCCTGAGCCCAGTGGGGCAGGAAGTAATCGTACCCGTCTTCGATGTGAATTTTACGGAATATCTGTGTTAAAGGGAAGAAAGGAAAGCTGGGACAGGACTATGAAGTTTAATACCCAACATTTCTTTATGTCACCATTATGTCAACCATTAGCATGTCAATGCTATTTTCCATTACATGTTAGCTTTAAGCTAATGGACGTTCTTAAAGCAATGTTATTTGCTTGATTTAAAAAAAAAAAAACAACTGCAATTGTCTTTGTTTTAGATTTACTATTCATTCATTCATCTTCCGAACCGCTTTATCCACACTAGGGTCGCGGGGGGGTGCTGGAGCCTATCCCAGCTGTCCTCGGGCAGTAGGCGGGGGACACCCTGAATCGGTTGCCAGCCAATCGCAGAGATTTACTATGACTTACTTTTCCAAACTGTTGCTTGTTGTGAAGTGAGTTTGATCGGCCAAACACCGACATGGTTTAAAAACTCCTTTTCCGTGTGAAAGGGGCTTGTGAGGGATTGCATGTGCTTTTTGTTGACTGCATAGTCACCTGTCAGCGAAGGTCCTGAGCTGAGTGAAGGCGGTCCTCAGGGAGGCGGCCTGGCGCCACAAGCTTCTGACGTGTGCCTGCTCCCGACTCAGGCGGCAAGACGACGTCTGCGAAGGGGGTGAGCGTATGTGTAAGTGTGTGTGTATGTGAGAAGTGGGTTGCAGAGACGTTAGCGAGAGATGGCACCTCTCATGTTATTGTGATTCCAAACAGACGCTGTCCTGGAAGTGAGCTGGCATACACACAAGTCATTGGATTTCCCTGAATAAACACACGTCCAACATTTACGGCAACAAAGGGGGCCTCTTAAACATCGCCCCTTCCACCATTGCCACTTGGAATGTTTTCAAAGGAAAAAAAAACAACGGGAGAAATAATGCGGGAGTGACTGTTTGGCTATGAATGAGATTACTAAAGTTAACCATTGAGCGATCCTGTGATCATTTTGGAGTTTTTTTTGACGTTTTTCGACCAGATGGTGCAACTCGTTTGCCTTTCAAAACATGAGAGCAAAAATATCATTCTCTATTTTTTCTGTTTTCGGCAAGTGTGGCCTGCAGAAATAATTGAAATAATACGCTGCTCACCTCGTGAACCTGTCGCAGGCGCGTATCGCACAGCTCGGCGTCCTGACGGGCCTTCCGCAGGCTTTCTACCAAGCCCTGGTTGAGGGCGTCTGCCTTCTCCAGCTGTTCTCGCAGAACGCAGTTGACTTGGCCCAGGCTGCCACATCTGGAAATACGACAACGGCAACTTAGCACATCTGCGTTAGCTTAGCTCAAGTTAGATGCATCCTGTTACATGTGTTGATGCGATCTGTTTGCGTACATGCTGGATGATGTTTTGTATTACCTAATGATGTTTGTGGTGGATTTGCGCAGCATTCGAGACAACTGGGATTTCGGAAATATCCAATTTGGAGTTTATGGGGTCTGACATCAAAGACCTCCGAGTATCCGTAAACAAAAAAAACAAAAAAAAAAAAAAACATGGCTGAGGACCTCAGTAATGTTTTGAGTTTTTGTTTTGCTTATGAATTGAACAAAAATGTGGTAAGCTTCAAGTGTGAAATTTCCAAATTGACGGTTTCCTGTCGAGGTTTTTTAATGACTAAAACTGCCCATCACCAGTGATAAGCAAGTCTATTTCATTTTTGAAAGCAGGCAAAAAAGGATTTTGCAATATGATTGGCTGCTTGCAGAAGTCTGTAAACAAGCCGTTTTCTTGAAGATAATTAGAGGGGCCGGTGGATTTTTTTCCCGCCCTCTTTCTCTACTGAGCAGAAAGGGGAGGGGTGAGCAGCTACACACATGAAAGGGGAGGCGAGGATGGACGAAGACGACAGCAAATGCTATGTCGAATGGATCGATGGATTGATGTGCATTGGCCGACCTTCTCTGTTCTTCCTCCAGTTGAGCGATCTTGCTCCGGATGCTGATGTTGAGATCTTGTACCTGACGTTGGGCCGAGTCCTGGTGGGCCTGCAGCTACTCACATCCGCACACAGAAACAGTGGTTGGTTTTACGTATACACGAGACAGATATGTTGGTACATACCAACAGTCGCATCTTCTCCACGTCGGAGGTCTTCTCCAGGACTTGTCCTTCCAGCAGGCCACACCTACCTTTGTACTGGAGGACCTTGAAGGAAAAATCTGGATTCAAATTGAGGCACATGCTGTATAAAAACTCAATTTGGCATTTATTTCATATTTATATTCAATTTGAGTCTCCTATGAGTGAGGACAAAGAGAGTCCTGCTGCAGTGCTCCGTAAAATGGATATCAAGGCTGTGGAAAAAATGCTCAGACTGCTTAACATCTGTGCGTTTCTTCACCTTGGTCTGGAGCCTTTGGACCAGCTGGACCTGCTTCTGCTGGGCCTCCTGGAAGAGCAGCAGCCTCTGCCTGTACCCTCGATCCTGCACCGCCTGTTGCCGCGGCAACATACCATCCTGGTCCGAGTCCGCCGGTGACGGCATGCTCAGCATATGATCCAGCTGGATGGCGAGAGAATTCGAACCAAAACTGAAACTGAACCAAAGCCATCCAGCAAAACCAGCGTGCTGTTGTTGTTCTACTGGTCGATGATGAAACCAGCAGACCAGCAATGGTCTGGTAGGGTCCGAGGATCTTGTTTGACCTTGCTGGGCAGCTGTGTCTCAGTTCATAAAGCGTTAGCTGTTTCAATCTTTGCTGTTTTATTTTGCAAGACCAGTTCGAAAAACACAACACTAAGTTTTTGCTGGGTTTTATTTTTTTAAACAGGGTTTAGAAACAGCGGCCATTCACCACATTGGTTCTTTGCTATTCGAGCTGGCCACATGACCGGGTTTAAAGGTTTCAAAGTGACAACATTCTGGCAAATTTGTACTTCAGTTTGATTCTGAACTTTACACAGCAGGGTGGGGAATAAGCTGCTGGAGAGTCAATCGCACGAACGTATGTTTTTTTTTAATCGAGCACAGAAGCCTTGATGTCATTTCAGGACTCAAAATGGTTGCTATGGTTGCCTTTGATGCCGCACCCTGGGCCTATGCGCACGTTTCCAACGCCCTCTTCGCCTTTGGAAATATGCTTCAAATTATCTTTTTTTTTTCTAGATACGTATGATTTGTGCCCCTCCTCGCCTTTGTCTCCTCTGATAAATACTTGAAGGAACCGCTTTGATGTGGCTGCCAGCGAGCAAGCGGAGGCTCGTCCGGAGGCCCCCAAAAAAGCCTTTGGTGTCGTTGCCAAGCCGAGATGGCCGAGGGTGCATTTTCGTGACGCTCCTTGCGAGCAGCTGATCGAACCTCTCGGGCCGCATCTGCCACATCTGGCGGACCCGCTCAGCCGCCGTGCAAAAGTTTGGACCAGCTGCTGCCATTTTTTTTTTCCTCAAGTCAAGGGCCTTAATAAAGGGAATTAATGGAGCGTGCTATCTGGAAGATTCTTAAACACAGCTGGAATGGATGTCATCGCTGAGTGCTGGCTGGGAAAGCTGAAAAGATTCTGTTTTATCCAAGAGGAGACTGAGGGCCAATGCAGAAAAGTGGAGATTGTGGAGTCCAGAGCAAAGGCAACAGCTGTTTTGAGCAAAACAGAGAGTCACTCTATTTGCTGGGAATACAGATCTGCTTGAGTGATGAGTAAGTAAGTAAGTAAGTAAAGAGCACATTTAACCACAGAGACCAAAGTGCTGTACATAGTGCATAAGCTGTTTAGAATAGATAAGTAAAAAAATAAAATACACATACAGCACAGTGATTTAAGCTAAAATGATAACAACACAACACTTAATTACAGACAGCAGGGTAAGACAATTAGGGCACAGGGAAGGCCAATGTAAAAAGGTGCGTCTTGAGCTTCGTTTTGAGTGTTATGACATTTCTGATATCAAGTGGCAGTTGGTTCCATAGCTGAGGGCCAGCAACAGAAAATGCTCTATCACCTTTTTGTTTAGTAAATGCTTTGGGGCAAAGCTTTGAAAGTGGTTGCTTTTTATTGTCTTTCTTGATTTTTACCAAGTGGCCCAAATTTGACTCCGAGGATGGGAACAATTTTACGATGAAGTCGTCATTTTTAGTGGTTATGATTCCTGGTTTTCACCCAGGCGACCTGGTTCAAATCCTGTTGTGGGTGTGGACTCTTCACATAATTTGCCATCTTGCAGAGAAAAAAAAACTACACTTTATACAAGGAAATAATAAGTGTAAGTGATGTTGTACACCACTGTCTGTTAGTGGTTTGGATTTCGGCCCCGACTCCAGTACGATGTTGACCATTTTGGGAGATGAGAAATTGGGCCGTCAGAAGTCCTGGTTTGGTGAGGATAGATCCCACTCTCCGTTAGTGGTTTGGATTCCTGGCTCGACTCCAATACAGAAACAAATCTTACAACTATTTCGATGATTTGGGGAAGAGGGCATTCGTCCAATTAGGACTCTTGGTTTGGTGAAGAAAACTTACCAGAATCTCTAAAGCACTGTCCCATATGGTCTAGCGGTTAGGATACCTGGTTTTCACCCAGGTGGCCCGGGTTCAACTCCCGGTGTGGGAACAAACATCTGTCCTCTTTTAGAGTCAGCCAATACGTTATACTTGGAAAAAAGTCCATGATTTTGAAAACAATTTGTGTTAGTGATATATACCACTGTCCGGTAGTGTTTTGGATTCCTGGCTCGACTCCAGTACAGAAACACATCTTACGACTATTTCGATCCTTTTGGGAAGAGGGCGTTCGTCCAATTAGGACTCTTAGTTTGATGAGGAAAACTAACTAGGATCACTCAAGCACTGTCCCATATGGTCTAGCGGTTAGGATACCTGGTTTTCACCCAGGTGGCCCGGGTTCAACTCCCGGTGTGGGAACAAACATTTATCATCTTTTAGAGTCAATCCAATACTTTATACTTGGAAAAAAGTCCACTGTTTTGAAAACAATTTGTGTTAGTGATAGATCCCAATGTCCGTTAGTGGTTTGGATTCCTGGCTCGCCTCCAATACAGAAACAAATCTTACAACTATTTCGATGATTTGGGGAAGAGGGTATTCGTCCAATTAGGACTCTTGGTTTGGTGAGAAAAACTTACTAGAATCGCTATAGCACTGCCCCATATGGTCTAGCGGTTAGGATACCTGGTTTTTACCCAGGTGGCCCGGGTTCATCTCTCGGTGTGGGAACAAACTTCTATCCTCTTTTAGAGTAAGCCAATACTTTATACTTGGAAAAAAGTCCATGATTTTGAAAACAATTTGTGTAATTGATATATACCACTGTCCGGTAGTGTTTTGGATTCCTGGCTCGACTCCAGTACAGAAACACATCTTACGACTATTTCGATCCTTTTGGGAAGAGGGCGTTAGTCCAATTAGGACTCTTGGTTTGGTGAGGAAAACTTACTAGAATCACTGATGCACTGTCCCATATGGTCTAGCGGTTAGGATACCTGGTTTTCACCCAGGTGGCCCGGGTTCAACTCCCGGTGTGGGAACAAACATTTATCATCTTTTAGAGTCAAGCCAATACTTTATACTTGGAAAAAAGTCCACTATTTTGAAAACAATTTGTGTTTGTGATAGATCCCACTCTCCGTTAGTGGTTTGGATTCCTGGCTCGACTCCAATACAGAAACAAATCTTACAACTATTTCGATGATTTGGGGAAGATGGCATTCGTCCAATTAGGACTCTTGGTTTGGTGAAGAAAACTTACTAGAATCCCTAAATCACTGTCCCATATGGTCTAGCGGTTAGGATACCTGGTTTTCACCCAGGTGGCCTGGGTTCAACTCCCAGTGTGGGAACAAACATCTATCCTCTTTTAGAGTCAGCCAATACTTTATACTTGGAAAAAAGTCCATGATTTTGAAAACAATTTGTGTAATTGATATATACCACTGTCCGGTAGCGTTTTGGATTTCTGGCTCGACTCCAGTACAGAAACACATCTTACGACTATTTCGATCCTTTTGGGAAGAGGGCGTTCGTCCAATTAGGACTCTTGGTTTGGTGAGGAAAACTTACTAGACTCACTCAAGCACTGTTCCATCTGGTCTAGCGGTTAGGATACCTGGTTTTCACCCAGGTGGCCCGGGTTCAACTCCCGGTGTGGGAACAAACATCTATCCTCTTTTAGAGTCAGCCAATACTTTATACTTGGAAAAAAGTCCATGATTTTGAAAACAATTTGTGTAATTGATATATACCACTGTCCGGTAGCGTTTTGGATTCCTGGCTCGACTCCAGTACAGAAACACATCTTACGACTATTTCGATCCTTTTGGGAAGAGGGCGTTCGTCCAATTAGGACTCTTGGTTTGGTGAGGAAAACTTACTAGACTCACTCAAGCACTGTTCCATCTGGTCTAGCGGTTAGGATACCTGGTTTTCACCCAGGTGGCCCGGGTTCAACTCCCGGTGTGGGAACAAACATCTATCCTCTTTTAGAGTCAGCCAATACTTTATACTTGGAAAAAAGTCCATGATTTTGAAAACAATTTGTGTAATTGATATATACCACTGTCCGGTAGCGTTTTGGATTCCTGGCTCGACTCCAGTACAGAAACACATCTTACGACTATTTCGATCCTTTTGGGAAGAGGGCGTTCGTCCAATTAGGACTCTTGGTTTGGTGAGGAAAACTTACTAGACTCACTCAAGCACTGTCCCATATGGTCTAGCGGTTAGGATACCTGGTTTTCACCCAGGTGGCCCGGGTTCAACTCCCGGTGTGGGAACAAACAACTTGCAGAGAAAACCCAGTATTTCATACTCAGGGGGCGACACTCCACAATTTCAAAACAATAATTGTAAATGTCAAGTGTATACCACTGTCCATTCGTGATTTTGATTCCGGGCTCCATTCCAGTACGGAAACGAATCTTTCTATTTCAACCATTTTGGGAGGGCAAATTGGTCCAATTAGGACTCCTGGTTTGGTGAGGAAAACTTAGAGCCACTCCTGCGCTTTCCCATATGGTCTAGCGGTTAGAATCCCTGGTTTTCACCCAGGTGGCCTGGGTTCAACTCCTGGTGTGGGAATAGACACATGCCATCTTACCTTTGATAATATCGCAGAGTAAAACCTGTTTATTATTCTTCGGGAAAAAAAGTACACAATTATGAAAACAATATCTGTAAGTGATTTCTTTCATTGTCCAGTGAAGGTTTGGATTCCTGGTTTTGGTCTGAGCCCAAGTGTAATATATGTGTCAGAATTTCACAACAACCTTGCGTATACGTCTGGTTGCTAGCAGGGACTTAAATGTATCCCCATGAGGTAAGCGTAAACATAAGTGTCAAACTAATGAACTGACTTTTATAGTCTGGTTGAGCAGACAGAATGCATGCAGTGTTGTCACAAATGGTGACTTTGTGTGGCAGGTTAAAAAAAAAAAAAAGACCTTTTCTACACCGTGACGGCAGGAGGGGAGGGGGGACACGAAGGAGACGGCGGTCCCCACAGGGGGAGCCTTCATGGACTCCCTCATTCGCAAAAGCTTTTACAGTTACATTCATAAAGGGTTTGGTAATCGTCGTCATTCTAATGCCGAGTTCAAAATGCCCCCTGAAGTCCAACAAACGTCCAGAATTTTCGAAGAAAGTTTCTAAAGTCAGAAAAATCTTCGGATGTCACATGTTACTGATACTAACTTCAAATTTCACAGAATTACACAAAACAACACAAGGTTAGTTTCAAACAAAGTTTAGTTTAGAATCTGACTTTTTCTCAAGAAAATTTGATTTTGCTCTCATAGTCTCTTCTTGTATTTTTTAATGACTTTTTGTGTTGGGGGGGGATTATTTTGTCATAGGATTACCAGTTTTTCAATGACTCTTCAATAAACTCTCCATGAAATAACTTAAGTAATCCACTTCCTAGTTTGAGTGATATATTTTCCATTTCTTACGAGTGAAGTTTGAGAGCGCCATTTGTTACCTTCTTCGTGAGGCTGCACTCTTGGACTTGCTCCTTGCAGTCCATCACAGTCAAAGAATCCGCATCCTGTCGGTTCTCCTCCATGGCTGCCTTATCTGCCACCAGGAAAGCAAATACCAAAAATTCACTTTTTCCCCAAAGTGCTTCTTGGAGTCTTTGTCTTGCTAACCGACCGTCAGGCGACTCGGCCAGGTTCCTGGTGATAATGCGGCGGATACAGGTTGACACCGGTGCCGGTGCAACTCCGGAGTTCGGTTCATGGCTCTCAAAGTCAAGCAGAGACTCCTCTAGCTTCTGCAAGTCATTGATAGTGATTAAAAATATGCATTTTAAAATGTGTTTGGGGGCGGCCCGGTAGCCCAGTGGTTAGCACGTCGGTTTCACAGTGCAGAGGTACCGGGTTCGATCCCAGCTCCGGCCTCCCTGTGTGGAGTTTGCAGTTTCCTCCCACATTCCCATGCATGGCAGGCTCGTTGGGCACTCTAAATTGTCCCTAGGTGTGAGTGTGAGCGTGGATGGTTGTTCGTCTCTGTGTGCCCTGCGATTGGCTGGCAACCAATTCAGGGTGTCCCCCGCCTACTGCCCGAAGACTGCTGGGATAGGCTCCAGCACCCCCCGCGACCCTAGTGAGGATGAAGCGGTTTGGAAAATGAATGAATGAATGAAAATGTGTTTGGGCTCATTTAGGGTTAAACATTTGTAGATGCTAGTTGTCTTGCAGGAGTACTCATTTATTTGATATTTAAGATCCACATACAAAGTATCACGGTGGTTAAAGTGGAACTATTTCTTGAGCCATTCCAGAATTGGAGGACATTTTCTGTTCCCCCTCATGAAATTTTCAAAATTAAGTTCAATTATAGTTGTCCCGAGACCAACTCTATCTGGCGTAAGCGTGATTCCTAAATATTATTTAAAAATCAGAACATCTTTTTTTTTTGCCTTGTCCCTCCCTGCTGATGGACAACTTACATTTGTCAGTGTTTTCAGACTTGGATAATGTGTCGAACCACGACAATCATGTTTCTAATATGGTTTTCATTAAAACATCAATATTCAAAGTTACATTTATTCTTGTTTTTAGCATAGCAATTAACAATTAGCACGTACACTTGAACGTCCGCACATTTGTTAAATTGTTACGGTTTTTGTTTGTTTACTTTTTTGTCAAATGAGTGATGTTTTTTAGAAGAATACGACTCACAACATATTAGGCAAAAAAGTTAAAACAAACAGCTATTGTAATTGATATAAAACTCACTCGAAAGTTGATTTTCGAGGACGCTGGAACCGGGAAGTCGGACACGGAAGTTGTCTTCATTTATGTCCGCTGCCGTAAATAGCCGATAAACTATTATAAAAGTAATTATTTAGTTTATAAATAATTTAATCGTGATGGTTGTTTTAGTGATTTAAAAGTCGTTTTAAACAAATGCAACACTGAAAAGTCACAAATTACCAAACCAAAGTTACGAGACGGCGCAAATATTACTATACGATGTCGATGCGCAACATTTTACAGTAATCGCGAATTAACCTATACCCACACACGTTTACAAAGCAAAGTAAATAAATAAATAATTTCCAGGTGTATGGACACGCTTAACAAATGAATACAATTTGCAAACCTCAGCAATTCAATAATGAAACAAGCTGTACAAAAATGGAAGTTTACCAACCTGAATGACAAGGTCCAGTGTAGGTGAATGTGTGCCGTCTTCCTCCAGCGAGGAACTCATATCACCCACGCAACCCAAAAATTGGATTAAGAAAATACTCTTGATAAAATTAAGTAGAACAAAAGTTGTTGGTCAAACTTTTTCGTCGGCAGCAGAGATTTTGGCGTCCCTGCGACCACTGATCTGGTCCAGCGGTTGCCATGACGACCTCACATAAATCCTGGGTGGGGGGTCGTTGCTGGGGTAACTGAGTGTTGTTTGACTATCGCCCTGGCAGCCTCTGCTAGGACTGGATTCCTCAAGGGTTAATGATCACAATACCACGTTGTGCCATTTTATTCTTTTATTTCTCAAGTCCAAAAGCGTAAAAATGACCACAGATGACCAGGGACACTTTGAAAATAAATGCATAAAAATTACAGAACGGGATTAATATCAGTTGTATGAGAATGAACGTGTGGCTTATCACAAGGCGTAATTTTCAAAAATGCGGTTGTAATGAAAAACAAGTCATTTATTTTATGTATTTAGAAAAAGGCAGAATAAATAGAGTATATTTCAGTCGCACTTTTAGAGAAAAAAATTACAACCGTACAAGGATAAAGTCATAATTGTAGAAGAATCAAGTTGTTTAAAAAAAAAAAAAAATCAATTGTTTGATTTGGCTTGTTTCTCCTGTTGAGGAAATAGCTGAAAGCGCAGTGGCAACTTTGGCTCTCCTTGCCCACATGCGAGGGCATAACAGTACCTAGTATTGCATCAAGCGGCAGCGTGTCTGATGCACGCAAAGCCAAAAATGGACCAAGCGACTGTTCGTCACTGGAAAAACTCATAAAATGGTTGTATTTGTCCAGGCGCCACTGCGTGTAACTAAACAACCACAAAGCTCTCGCTTGTCCGCCCGTCACGTGACGTCACCTACGTATCGTCTGCGGGGAAGATGTGAGGCCAGTTGGAGGGGTCGAGGAAGATGGTGGATACGCCGCTGTAGAACCAGAGTCTGGGCAGAACGCCCTCCACCTCCCAGGTGTCAGAGGCCCGGTTGTACACTTCCACCTCCACGCCGTAGTCACCCTCCATGCCCTTCCAGTGGCCACCCGTCACGTACAGCCTCCCGTCCAGCGACACCAGGCCGCCGTTCTCGTGCAGCATGTGGAGCAGCTGGATCTAGGGAAAAAGAAGACGAGTCGCGCTATGATGATATCGTCACAGAAGAGCCGTTACAGTGTTTTTGTGGGTTATATGTTCCAGAACGGATCACCAAATAAGAGGCGAACTACCAAAAATGCCCCATCAAATCATATCCTTTTGTCAAAAGCGAGTCCATTAGCTTAATGCTAACATACAATGTGAAACGTCATAGATGGGCTAGCAGCAACACATCCAAACGTAGCATAGCGCAAATGTGATGACCCTTCATCTCAAAACTGATGAAGGGTGACTGCCCAGGGGACAAAATTGATTGTAATCATCAGTATTCTATTTTAATCATGTCATAATAAAATATATTGAGAATATAATAATTATATTTCTCAAAATAATTGAATATTTCAAAAATGATATTTCAAAATTTTAGACAAACTCCTGCTGGGATATCCGAATGAAAATTCTAAAGATCATTTTCGCGGAAATAAATGGTGTATATTTCATTCATTTCTGGTTAAGTGCTAGCATGCGCAATATAGCGATGCTCCACTGTCTCTTCGTGAGCTGGCACCTTCTGCCACATGTTGGCATGGGGGTCGTAGGAGTAGACTTTCTTGGTGTTGTCGGCCAGCAGGTAGATGTTTCCCTCCATGCACACCGAGCAAGGAGATGAAAGGTACTTGGGGATGAATGGGGAGCAAATACTCATCCAGCTGTCTGGGGAAAAAAAAAAACAGAACTATAGGATGCACACGTCACCTTTCTGCTGCTTGCGCGAAAACGCAAGTAAATAATGAAAAGTCGCCTCAATTGACCTTGCGTGTCCTCACCTATGACGGGGTTGTAGCACTGCATGGTCAAGGGGTTGTACTTGACGGCACAGGAGCCGATAACGTAGAGCTTTCCCTGGCACGCCGTACACGTGAAGTTGGTCACGTACTTGACGGCGGGGCACGTAGCGGTCCAGGAGTTGTGGTACGGGTCGTAACGCTCCACCTCCACGTGGGTCAACGTCGTACCTGAATATGCGCACACACGAGGAAAAGATCGGAAAGCTTGGGTAAGACTATTGGGATACAGTGAAACTCCTCTACAACGAAACGTACATGGGCGAAAATACCCCCTAGTGTGAAAAAAACGTAGTGTAAAAAATACTTTTCTGCTCCCCCTATAACGAAAAGTCCCCCTAAAAAAAGTACACGTATACGTTTTTTGTGTGTGTTCGTGTTTACGTCCGAGATATAATCTGCTACAGTGAAAAGTCCCCTGTTGTGAAAAATGTCTTGCTGCAAACATGATTTCGTTGTAGAGGAGTTTCACTGTACTGACAAAACGTGAAATACATGTTGGTAATTGGGACACCCACAGGAAGTTGAAAACGTGGGGGAAAAAATACGGGCAGTTTGTCCATTTTCTCACTTACCTCCAATGACGTAAATCTCTCCGTTGAGCGTGGCCGATGAGTGATTGGTGCGAGGTCGGAGCATGGGCGCCACCGTGACCCAGCGCCCCTCCTTGGTGATGTACTTCCATGTCTCCGTGGTGGACCAGGTGTTGGTGTTGGAGCCCCGAGAGCCGCCTACAGGGGAGACATTTTATTTGAGGGCTAAATTGACGCCGACACAGGCAGCCAGAGGGACGGCTCCTCACCTGTGACGTAGACGTCATTATTCAGCGACACCATAGAAAAGCCCCATTTGTTGGGGTTGGGGAAATTGGGGAGCTCATGCCACTGTTCTGGAAAGACAACAAACGTGGGCAAATTATTTTGGGACACAAAGTATATTGAGTTTTAGCAAAAGCTTTGGGACAGATCCAGGAAGTCAAAAGGGAAAAGATATTGGGCGTTTGGGCTAAAGTATTGGGACGTAGAGCCGCAAAGGATCTTTTAAGTAGCCTTAAAAGATGGAAAGCCATTTCGTTTGGACAGGGACACACAAAGTAGCCTTGAAAGTCACCAGAAAAAACGGTAAACAGCCTCAAATTGAGACGAGGGATTTATTTGAGTCCTTAACTCATTCACTCCCAAAGACGTTTTTAAACGTCTTTTCAGACTTGGTCCAGAATTGGCTGGTACTGAATGAGTTAAGTACTTGTCTTGGTGTTGTAGAAGGCGCAGTTCCTGGGCTGAGCTCTGCGCTCTCTCGCTCTCGCTCGCTCGCCATCCTCGTCGTCCAAATCGTCGTCGGAGTCGTCATCCAGGGAGCGACCCCCCATGACGAAGAGCACTTCCTGCAGGTTGGGCTGTGGACTTGGGCCGTCCGCAGTGCCCGCGCACTCCGGAGCCAAATGCATAGTCTACAAAATAAATATGTGGATAATAATTGAAAATGAAAAGCCACGTTTGTAGTCAGTCAGGTAAAAATCCGAAAATGATTGACTTTGGCACTACGAAGCTGAAGATTACAAATAAAATCTATTGTTGTTGAAATGTCAACGGTGACAATGCTAGCAACGTAGCATTTAACCCTTTCAGGGACAGCAGTTACTATGTCCGAACCTCCATGTGGACCTTCTCCAACACCTCCCTGCAGCCGTCCGAGGACTGCACCAGAGGGTCCTGCATCAGCGTGCCGCTCAGGTAGTCCCGATCGAGCAGCTCCAGTCTGCATAGGCCCAGAAGCTCCGGCATATGGGCCAAACGTGGTTCCTGCCAGTGCCCGACCCACCTGAGCACAGCCTCCACGCGGGTACGCTCGCATCGGATCTGCAGGCCGTCGTGGCTCAGGCAGGAGACCAGGCGGTCTTTCTCCTGGAGTAAGAACTCCTCGCTCATCTGGACGGCCTCAAAGTTCTCTAAGAGGAAAGCCCGCGCCTTGGCCACCACCTCGGGGCAACCGTGGATCTCGCCGAACTCCAGGATGCCCAGGCAATTGGTAGCGTCGATCTGATGCTGGAGGTAGCGCGTGCACACAGCGCGGACGGTCTGGAACTGCAGCCGGCTGGAGGTGCGGATCAGACCCTCCACGTTGCTCTGGTTGATGGTCAGCTTGCCCGTGTAGGCGAAGTCCAGCAGACAGCCCAGGATATCCGGGTCGACTTCTTGGAGCTCCACGCGGGCCGCGATGCTCTCGACGAAATCACCCGAGAACATGCTTCCGAAGTAGGCGCTGCAGAGGGCCAGGACCCCTCGGTGGCACGGGAAGTCACGCCCCCCGGCGCTCAGCGTCACGTCCACCATCTTGGGCTGAGAGCACAGAGAGCGCAGGCCCTCCAGTATGGTCTGCGGGTGCGACGGCAGGCAGAAGTCAAGGTCGTCCACGTTGCGAACCATTCTCAACGGCGAGGAAATAAATAAAGAAGAAGAAGGGAACTCACAGTCATTCACCTGAAAAGCAAAGTAAAGCGTTATGTTTGAAAGGTTACAATTAATGTAGCATCTATGCTAATTTACGTTAGCATGTTGCATCATGTTAGCATTAAGCTAGCAGTGTTGTTCTTAACCCTCATGCAGTATTTTTAAGCGGCTGCATGAAGGGTATTACGTCCCAAAAATGTCCCTCTTCCAATGTGCAACAACTTTTTTCACTTTTAATTTTTTTTCACTTTCAACCCCTCAAAATGTTCAGTGGGAATTGGCCAAGACATAGATATACATCCAATGCAAAATTTCAGCTTCGTGGAGTTATTTTTCACTGTTTTGTCTGTGGTGTCCATTTGTCCAACAGTCCAAAATCGTCCAAAGTGTCCGTCCAAAATGTCCAATTTTGGGATAATTACTGCATGGGGGTTAAATTATCTGAACAAACTCTGCAAATTTCCCCAGTGTGGGACAAATAAAGGTTATCTTATCTTAAATTATATGGTTTGGTTGAACATTTTGGGGTTTTAATACACTTGGTTTGGTTCTCATGTTTACGGTAAACTTCAACTGGGAGCGAAAAACAACTTGTCGCAAGCAGGCTTTTTGCCAATTTTATAGTACTGTGCAAGCAACAGTCTTCTTTCAGTTGCCTCAAAATTTCTTATCAACACGAGTGAGAACATGCAAAATACTTACTAAAAATAACTTTCATGGTATTTTCTATGGATCTCGAAAGTATCCTCACGATCGGGTTTTACCGTAAATATTTCAAATGAACCCACTTGAGGAACTACTACAAACTTGTATCTACCCGACATACGGCTCCACGTGGTTATGTCAACCACACCAAAGAAATCTAAAACTAAGGCCTCAATGTGCGTGAAAAAAAGCAAGTTTCCTCATCATAAAAATGTAATCAGACTCACCGGGGCGACTCATCCTACGATAGCGCTTTTTGTTTGCAAAATCAACATGAGAGAAGGCGAACGTTGTGCCCAGTCACCGGGACGCTGGCAGCCTCGCGTCGTGCTGCCTTTGGGTTATTTTGGGCCGAGACTGACAAGTGACGCCAAGGGTTGGAGTCAGATTCCAAACAACGTGCAGCTGCTGTCACACACACTAATACACACACGCGGACGGATTGCAGGGCAAGCTCAAATGACCTAAAAGACAAGCGACGGCCCGGCTTTGCTCATGTGCACATTTGATCATTTATTGCCTCTCACCATGAAAAACAAACTGCTAAATTCAGTATGAGCAGAGTAGCTTGTAGGTCGGGCTCATTAGCAAGAGTTTATGTTGCAATATAGACATCAAAATGGTGTCAAACTCATTTTTGTCGCGGGCCACATTGTCGTTACGATTTCCCAAGGAGGGCCATATAAATGTTTCATCACCTCCACATATTACATAAACAGCGCACAACAAATTGATGAATAACTAGTTTTAAAATCAGAAGTCAAGAAAAATGACTGTTATTGCGGATTACATATGACAATTTGAAATTTTGGTTCCGACTTTAGCAGGCATCATGGAGCTTGACATGCTTGATTAGCTTTTGCGGGCCGCATAAAATGATGTGGCGGGCCAGATCTGGCCCCCGGGCCTTGACTTTGACACCGGTGTTCTAAAAGGTACAGTCAAACCTCGGTTTTCGAACGTCTCGGTTCTCGACCAATTCGGTTTTCGACCAAAAATTTTGAGTTTTTATTGCCTCGGATGACGAACAAATTTCGGTTCTCGGACAAACTGAGCGCACTTGAATGCACCGTTTGACTCCTCTCGCCTTCCTTACAACACGCCAACTCATTGATCCTTAAGGGCAAAGCCATGTTTAATGTAAAAGAAATGAATTTGGCGCCATCTGGTGGCATCTGTAAGCAGTTCCAAATTAAACGAGTTTGAATGTGTGAGGGAGAGGAGTGCTCAGAGAGAATGAGCGCTCCAAAATTTTTTTCTTGAGATAAAATGTATTGCATCACTGATGAAAACCGGAGCAACTACTCAAAATCAAAAATTTCCGCCTCCTTTTCCTTCCAAAAGGCAAAGCTGCGGTCGATGTATTGGCATATTTCCTCATTGCTGAAACAGGAGATATCGGTCCCGACGTAGAGCGAGCCCTCATCCGGTGTGGGTGTCTGCACGATGACTTTAGGGAGCGGTCGAATCTCTCTGGAAGCTGTCGCGTCTCGGCCTCCGTCTCCGCCTCTGCCTCGGGAGTGACCCGCTCACACCCGGCTGTCGCCCCGCCGAAAAACTTGAGCTTCAGGTCCTCGAAGCCGTCCTTCCACTCGCGGTCGCCGGCCGCAATGTCCTGGAGGACGGCTTTGTGGAAGTCGCGCACCAGCTCCCAGGGGAAGCTGCCGACGTGGTCGAAGACCTCGAAGCACAGCAGGTGCCTCATCTTGCGCTCGTCCACCGGCAGGTCCAACTCGAGGATGTGGAAGTAGCCTAGCATGAAGAGGTCCAGCGTCAACTTGTCGTACTCCAGCGGCACGCCATCCATGCGTGGGAGGAACTGCTCCGGGGAGTAGAGGGCTTGCTGCCTGTGAAGCCTAAAAAAAAGATAATACAGTCAAACCTCGGTTTTCGTCCATAATCCGTTCCAGAAGGCTGTTTGAAAACCGAAATTGTTCGAAAACCGAAACCACGCTCTTTTTAAAATAAAAATGTTTATTGAACACATCTGCTCACAATGGAAAGCAACACGAGGAAGCGTCACTTCCTCGCGTAAGGAAGGCAAGAGGAGTCAAATGGTGCATTCAAGTGCGCTCAGTTTGTTCGAGAACTGAAATTTGGTCGTCTTCCGAGGCATAAAAAACTCGAAATTTTTGGTTGAAAACCGAATTGGTCGAGAACTGTGACTGTACCATATTGGCCCGAATATAAGACGATGTTTTTTGCATTGAAATAAGACTGAAAAAGTGGGGTTCGTCTTAAATAAAAAATAGCGGTAAGCAAGAAAAAAGAAGATAATAATAGAAGAGATAACAGAAATTGGAGAAACATCGTGACAATCTGGAGAAAAGTGGGTCCAAGATCGGACAGGTTAACCGGCAGGAGAAGTTATGACGTAATTTACATTTCAAAATCCAGAAGCCATTCATTTATGAATGTGATTGCACTTTAGTTTACATATTTAAATGTTCAGATATTAAGATTTGAATGAGGCAAAATAACATGTTTTTTCTCTCAAATATATTCTTATAATCATTTTTTTCAGATGTACTGTCATTATTTTCTGTATAAAAAATTAATTTGGTGTTCAAAAAGTCTTTTTTCAAACTTGAGTCTTGAAAAAGAGGGGGGCGTCTTATAATCAGGGCCGTCTTATATTCGGGCCAAGACGGTAATAGTTTAAAAAAACAAAACACTTTGGGCTGAGTCTAAATGCTGCATTTAATTTTGATGAACACCACATGATGTCAACTACAATTTGAGGATGCTCCATGGACGGACCTCAGAGGTGCTCGCCACCCAAAATAGACAATCTCTGGCTCAGAAGATGGAAGTCGTCCAGTTAGTGATATAAATATTTCCGAGCCTACCGTCGTATCTGTCGCGACGGCACGCTGTGGATCATCCTCCTCCAGTTGCCCAACATCTTGTTGACAGCGCTCCTCTGTTTGAAAAAGTGGCCCAAGGAGCTGTTCATCATCTTGCTCTCCTCGCCGCCCCCACCATCAGCGTCGCAACTCTTCTTCCTCTCGGCGGCGTCTTTGTTCTTGAGCGTCACCGCGTAGGCCGACTTCTTCCAGTGTCCCAGGAAGAGCACCACGATGCGCTCTTTCCTCAGACTGGTGCTCTCCACCACTTCCGGAGCCTTCTCCTTAGGATCCGGAGCTGGAGTCGAGGCTTCTTCCGCATTCTCGTTCTTGTTCTGCATCTCGAAATTGCACTTGAGCGTCCTCACCGACACGCCGAAGCGCTGGATCTCGTCCTCGATCCTCTGGCGCCGGCCCCTGGTCGAGGTCTGGCGGCTCGGGCGCTTGCGAGAAGACGCTGGCCAGCTGGCTGTCGGGCATCTTGCAGTGCGGCTGCTCGGCGAAATCGCTCATGAGCAGAGACATGCTCATGATGATGCCCGAGATGCGGCCGCACCAGCCGGGCAGCAGCGGCGGGCGTCCGGCCGGGTCGGCGAAGCGGGCGTGGGCGCTGATGTTGACGATGGCCGCCGGCAGGATGTGGCGCAGCTCCTCGGCCAGCCGCGCCAGCTCCGGCGCGTAGCCCTCGCCGGCGGTGCGGCGCAGAGTCAGGCTGGCGATCTGCTGCTCCAGGTAGGCCAGGTCGTGCTCGGTCAGGAGTTCGCCCGACGGACCCAAGATGGCGTTGTGGGCCTGCGAGTAGCGCCAGTTGACTTTGGACAAGCTCCGGCCGTTCTCCTTGAACAGATGAACAAAAGAGTCGCGTTGCCAGAGTTGGGGAGTACGTTACATGCCGCTGCACACTTTTCATGAAATTTAGGGCTATTCAAATTTGAAATATTTTTTGTGGAGCAGCTTTGCAAAGTGATGACTTCATTATTTTGTGGCTCTTTTTTTGTTTGTTTTCCAGCCCATCATGCTATCAGGTTACAGGTGATCATTCCTGGTGCATGAAAGGGTTAAATCAGGGGTCGGCAAACCCAAAATGTTGAAAGAGCCATATAGGACCAAAAAACCCCCAAAAACAAACATGTCTGGAGCCACAAAAAAATCAAAGCCTTCAATAAAACTTACAATGAAGGAAATACATGCTGTATGTATGTAGGAGACTGGACTGTCTCAGAATTGTTTTGTTTTTTTTTTTTATAAAGCTCCAGGGAGCCACTAGATGTCGCTAAAGAGCCTCATGCGGCTCTGGAGCCGCGTGTTGCCGACCCCCGGGTTAAATAAACAATAATATACCGTATTTTCCACACTAAAAGGTGCACTGGATTATGAGGCGCACCTTCAATGAAAGGCCTGTTATTATTATAAGACGCAATCTATAATACATCCACTAGATGGAGCTATGTTCATGTAAACGCCAACAGAACGATCGGATGTCAGTAAAACTTATTTGACCAACAGCAAATTATAAAATTGACTCATTAACGTTGAACTCTTGCCGCCGTTCAACTGTGTAATCGCCTTAATTTTGAACTCCGCGTTGTCAGCATGTCCCGAGCAAGGGAGCCATTTTGGGGGTCAAAATATTACCGTAATGACCATACACAAGGCGCATCGGATTTTAAGGCACGCTGTGAGCTTTGAAGAAAATGAAATTTAGGTGCGTCTTTTAGTGCGGAAAATACGGTAACAATATAACAGATTGCGACAGATGAACAATTGGTTTACTTTTTCACAGGGTCACGAGTTTTTCGTTTCTTAAATTCACATCGCGGCCGGCGTTACCTTCAACCTTTGGTCCTCCTCGTCCAGCAGTCGGGCCTGCAGCTGCCTCACCATCACCTGCCGCTTCCACTCGGCGATCGGCCGGCCCTTCTCGTCGTGGCTGGGCACCAGGTAGTCCATGTCGGCCAGGTTGGCTTCCTCGGTGGGCAAGACCACCATCTTACTCTGCGACGGGTGGGAAGTCAGCAAGTACAAATACTTAACTAACCAAGTACACTGTACCGTCCGTACATGTCAATCTAAGATCCACCACATATATGAATGCTGATGACAAATCTAAGATAAGGCAGCCGCGCTTACGGCTTGTCCGGTGAAGACACCCGAAAGGCACGACTGTTTGAGTGACACGATGGGCTTCATGTCGCGAAGGAGCTTTCTGTCGGCGAGGAGTTTGTTGGTGTCGGGTGGCGTCCTCTTTGGCTGATGCAGACCTTTAATCACTGAACACAACAACGCCCGTGCCGTCTCGTCACCTCGTCCTCCGCTTTGCCAAAACCTTTCGTAAACGTACCAGAAGTGGCCGTTTGGATCTTCTCAATGCGCGGGATGATGCTCTTGGAAGGCCGCGGGTACCTGGCCGCCACCGTCTCCTCGCTCTCGGGTTGCTGATTGGGGGAAGATGAAGAGGATGCGATGTGTTTGGGGTTGGTTTGAGGGTTTCTTTTGAGGTGTGCAAATGACAAAGCACCTTCAAGGTGTCCATGACGGTCACGGCCGTCTTCATGACGTCTTCCTGTGTTGATGGGATGGCGACCTGGGTGCATCAGAAAAAATTCTCAGTAGGGTTCCAGGTGAGCTGGGACCCTTCTCACCAGTGACTAGTCTAGGGACTAGTCACGTCCAATCACAATGTGATTGAGTCTGTCACGTCCAGTCTCTCGTCATAAATAGGAGGACACCATCTTACGATTGGTCAATGCCCAATCACCAATCGATTGACCAATGACTAGTCTCTACACTACTCAATCGATTGGTCAATCGATTGTCAATCACCAATCGATTGACCAGTGATTAGTCCCTAGACTAGTTTGATTGCCAATCGATTGGTGGTTGGCAATCGATTGACCAATCGATTGATGATTGGGCATTGACCAATCGTAAGATGGTGTCCTCCTATTTATGACGAGAGACTAGACGTGGCAGACACAATCACATTCTAGTGTATAGTATCTAAAAAAAGTGACTTGAGCAAAAGTGGAAATATTGCAAAGTACACAGAGTATTTCCACTCATGCTACGTTTGCTAAGATGCTAACTGATGAGCAAGCGTGGTGACCTCAAATTCATTTTAGCCCTCCACCAAAAGGTTTATAATTGCTTTTGGATGGAACAAAATGGCAGCAAAGCCCTACGTTTATCTAAATGAAGCTCTCCAACTCACCGTGACCTAGTTCCTTGGCATCAAGATGCCCAAGATGGTAACAAAACACAACTTTTGTCTGAATGAAGCTCCTCAACTCACTCTGACATAGATCCTTGGCAGGTAGATTGCCACAAGAGGGCGACAAAGCACCGCTTTTGTCTTCATGAACCTCCTCAACTCACAATTCTATTATTGCTCGGCATCAAGGTGGCACAAGATGGTGCCAATGCAATAAAAATATTGCTGAACCGGTCGGCCTGAGCACCAAAACAGCAAATGTAACTTTTTTTTAAACGATTTATTTATTTTTTTTCCACTTGTGTGAACAGTCCTTTGACTCCCCTTGCCAGGCACCTTCCTGTGCTTGTAGAGCCGGGACGCGCATGTTCCATGCGATGCGTGACGAGTATCCGTGTCGCTCTCAAGTTGCCTTTAAGGCTTAACACATGTAGCATATATAAACACAACAAATTGACACTCCAGTGGTTCAAACAAACAATGGTCGTTCGCAAGTCCGACGTGACAGCGAGCGTGGCCGCTTTAGAGTGCCTCATTGACGTGGCACCCCGGTGGGATAGATTTCAGCCACCGGAGTTTTGAAGTGAATACATTTTCGTGGCTCAAACATGTCGTTATGTGTACGTAGAAAGATGCTAGAAGAAGCAGCCTCCATTTTTCCAGGACTATTTGCCTGGAAAAAGGGGTGTGGTTACAGCGCATTCGGCAGACACGCCCACAATTTAAGAGAGCGGAGACCGTCGATTGATTTTTCAGATTTTTAAAGCCTCTCTTTATATGTGTCGACTTTATTTTTTTTTGTAATCACTCAAATTTGGCAAGGTTGTTAACGACACATCTCTGTGTCAAATTTCCTTGACATGTGGTACCTATTTTCACTTCACAGGGAATTTAAAAATCGGCTTTATTAGTCCCCATGAAGAGGAAATTCCCCAACAACATGTTTATGCATTTCATTATCCTGACATATCCACTACAAACAAAACAATTTACATGATAAATGGAGAAAAAAAAATAAATTCAGACGACAGGACTATAAAGCAAACCATGCAATGGCGGTTGTGTTGAAAAATGTACACTGTCCTCATGTGCACCGCGGACAACGCGCCCGTATCGCGTTCCGCCTCCGAGCGCATCGCGGGTCCACATCAAAGCCCAAAAAATCGGAGGCCGGTCCTCGCCGCTTCCTACAGCTTCCCCGAAGTTGTGCAATCACCGAGAGATAAACAAGGAGAGAAAGAAGAAGGGAGGAGGAAGAGGAGGGAAAGGAGGAGGTGGTGCTTCCTGGGTGACCCTTTCTCGTAACAGTTCAACGTCCCTGTGCGTGCCTTTAATTGGACCCAGTGGCAGCCAGCATTTGGTTTTCATCAACGCCACCTCTCAGCTGCTCCGCACACACACACACACACACACACACACACACACACACACACACACACACAAGTATTATCAAAGGCTCCGATCACAACACATCAAGAGTTCACAACCTTGCACTGCGCTCCAGTTCACTCCTGCCAGTGTTTGTAACAAACTTGGACTATTTCACCCCCCCCCCCATCTTTTTTCCCCTTGCTACATAGAGACGTGGGGGATGTACACACACACACGCACACACTGTACACATGCACGCACTCGCGCACAAAACTGCGGGTTTCAGTATCTCGCGAGTTCACACTCTGGTTTCTGAGTCGTCTATTTCCCTCATTCACAGGGGCACTGAGTGCAAACACCAGCGATGCGAACCGCTGTAGTGACGCCCGACGGACTGGATGTTTTCATGCGGTTTATCTTTAGCGCACTCGCTGGATGAATTTTTACAGTTTGAATGAATTATCGGGCGCCTTCAGTATAGCACGTTGGGGCGGTCAAGATTTTTCAGTGAGTCGCACTAATAGTAGTTGTTCTTCGCAGAGGATGAAGAATCTATGCCTACTGTTACCTTATCTGTCGACATATGTTGGTCCAGAGGTTGGTTTTTTAAAATGCGTTGCTTCAAGAGTTATTACACCGCGACAGATGATGTCCATTAGCCCGTCAATGGATTTTTTTGCTAGCATTAAGCTAGCTGGGGCATTCCTAAGGTTGTTTGAAATACACATACCGTATTGGCCCTAATATAAGACGGTGTTTTTTTGCATTGAAATAAGACTGAAAAAGTGGGGTGGGGGTCGTCTTATATTCGGGGTCTAGACATTATACCCATTCACGAGGCTAGATGGCGCCAGATATCATTGAAGCGAATGCTGAACTTGACTCCCCAGGCCAAAGCGAACCCTTGTCACAAAGAATAAAAATAAAAATAGCGATAGCACGAAGAAGAAAAATAAAAAATAGCGGTAAGAAAGAAAAGAGAAGAAAAGTAATAGAAGCGATAACAGAAAATGGAGAAACGTAGCGACAAGCTAGAGAAAAGTGGGTCGAAGATCGGCCAAGTTAACCGGCAGCTGAGGAGAAGTTATGATGTCATTTGCATTTCAAAAACCAGAAGCCATTCATTTACGAATGTGATTGCACTTTAATTTACATATTTAAATGTTCAGATATTAAGATTTGAGTGAGGCAAAATAACATGCTTTATCTCTCAAATATATTGTTAGAATCATTTGTTTCATATGTACTGTCATTATTTTCTGTATAAAAATTAATTTGGTGTTCAAAAAGTCTTTTTTCAAATTTGAGTCTTGAAAAAGAGGGGGTCGTCTTATAATCGGGCCACCGTTGAATATGGACGATATCGCCGTATTGTGAGATCACCCCCCCCTGGTTCAATAGTGCAATAATATTGTTTGGCAAATTACAACGTGATTCCTCCGCCAGGCAGATTTTAAAAAAAAAATACAATAAAATAGGCCAGCAAGACATCTTGACAAAGTTTCAACAAGGTAAAAATGGACCGACCTGGATGTCAGCGGTTCAGCATGGCTGCGCGTTGAGGATGTGGCAGCGGGAGGGCTGGTTCAACACCGACAGTTAGCGTTTGCGCTATGGCTCGAGGGCCCGTAAACAATAAAGCCGATGGAGGACAGTGTGAATAATTGAAGGGGGAAGGGATTGGGTGGCTGCTAATGTGAATGGCGCACTGGCACGCAGCAGGTATCAGCGGAAGCCTTCGAAAAGAGAAATTTTATCCCGTCGTATCCTGATGTTTTTTTTTTTTTTTTTTTTTTCTCCCGTTGAATGGAGCAAACGCTCAGCTGGAGAGGACTCGTGAAAGGCGGGAGTGGAAAAGACAATGTGACAACGTCACGCCTGATAAGACGCTTCAACAACAAGAAGACACCCGCGGATGACGTTGTCAACGAGTTGGATCTGTAACAATTGTGTTGCTACCGTTCCCATTTTGTCGCTTTTTTTTTTTACTTCCTGCTTCGACAGCTACCCCATTTTGATGACAAACTTGTTGTGGGTAAAACAATTGTTTGCTCGACGGGTTGCTGTCAATCTATTTTGCCTCCAGTGCTTCACTTTGTTACGTCGTACAGTGATCCCTCGCGATTCGTTTATCGCGGCCTCGGTGCATTGCGGATTTTTTCAAACATATTCATAAAAAAAAATTTTTTTTTATTGTGAAAATGCCAATTCTCATTGCTTCACGTGATTACCGTATTGGCCCGAATATAAGACGACCCCCACTTTTTCAGTCTTATTTCAATACAAAAAACACCGTCTTATATTCGGGCCAATACGGTAACTTCCTGTTGGGGCTTAACCAATTGCTTTTGACAGTTTCTGCCAAACCATTCACATGAGTTCAATGTGTTAACTTCCGCCTCTCTATTTAGGCAACAAACTTGTTTGGACTGGAAAAAAAAACTGCCGTTGGCCCTTTGCGGCCAATCCAACTCATCACCTTCGATTTACTCTATTATCGCAACGGGCAGCTCTAGCGCCAGGAAGTTGGCAAACTTATACGAGCTGAAATATCGGTGTCCTCTACTTGTTCCTAACAACCCGCTATGCCTTCATTGCCTCACTCAGTTCACTTCCTGCTTCCACAGCAGCCCGTCGAGGCGCCTCGACAAGCTGAACTAATGTATCATCTCTTGTGTTTACTGTTTATCTGTCTGCAGCTGCTTCCGCACTGCCAAATGAGGAGCGCCGGTTGTACTTCCACCTTTCACGCGAGGGAAACGAGCTGAACCGAGCCTCCGCTTCGAAGACGCCTGCAGAGATGTAATTAAAGCTCAGCTGATCTCCAGTATGAGGAGGATCCAGCTCAAGAGTCTTCCTTTGAACCCTTGCTCCTTTAGCGGGATTAAGTTGCCAGTCGCTGGCGCGGAGACGGCGCAAAGTGTGAAACCGGACCCCGCGGATCTGCTAACGGACCTCGAGGCCTTACACCTGAGAAGAGTGGGGCGAAAGCTGAGAGGACCCCTCGGCCGACGGCGGGTTGCCAGAGTCTGCGCTAATTACCCCGCCATTGTTCCGAGGACGGCGAGGCGCGGATCCCGTCGAAACAAGTGCAGCTGCGCTGCTTCTTCTTGACTTATTGCCGGCTCCCGTTGGCCCGGCCGGTGATGCGGGTGGTCCGCCGAGACACCTGGGAGGCTTTAAGGTCTGTCGGCGGACAACATTCCCTGATTACTACGCCGCCCTTTGATCGCACGTCGGGGGGGTCGTAAATCAAGAAGACGCGGTACAAACTGGCTGAGCTAGTGCTTTTAAACTCTTTTTTTTTTTAAGTTTTCTTTGTTTATTATTCAAGACTTTTATAAAAAGTACACTGGAACCTCTGTACATGGTTCAAATGAAACCCAGTGATCTCTGATGCCTTGATGCTGACCCCCCCCCCCCCCGCCAACTTCGCTTCTAATTCCATGCTTTTTACCCCATAAATTTGTCCTTTTATAGCACAGTTCACAAAAAGTTAACCCTCATGCAGTATTTTTAAGCGGCTGCATGAAGGGTATTACGTCCCAAAAATGTCCCTCTTCCAATGTGCAACAACTTTTTTCACTTTTCATTTGTTTTCACTTTCAACCCCTCAAAATGTTCAGTGGGAATTGGCCAAGACATAGATATACATCCTATGCAAGATTTCAGCTTTGTGGAGTTATTTTTCACTGTTTTGTCTGTGGTGTCCATTTGTCCAACAGTCCAAAATCGTCCAAAGTGTCCGAAATGTCCAATTTTGGGATAATTACTGCATGGGGTGTTAAAGGGATATTGGGGCTTTGAATCAACAGAAAATGGGCGATGACCTTACAGTAAAGGTCATTGGATCTCTAAACTTTCAACACACATGTCCGACTGATTCCCTTCGTGCGCGACTTGCTGTTCTTTAACAACGACAAATGGAAATGTCCAAGGACGACCACTGCCATGCCTTTCTGTGACTCTTCCAGTCACTCTATTTCAACCGGCTGATGACACTCAGCCCAGTGGCCACTAAGGGGAGGATTCCAGATACAGCCTCAGTGCGAAAGTACTCACGCGGGACCGATAGCACTCAAGCAAGGGGGCTATTAAAAAGCTATTAAGCACATTCCCCAAATTTCACAATAAAATTGCCAAATTCAGAGAAATAGTATGTCTTCAGACATGAGTTTAATTCATTCAGACATACGTATGTGCACGCGAGAGAGTCACAATTGCTCTGGAACCCGCAATCGCGCTGGTGTTCTTTGCAGAGGATAAAGAATAGATGCCCGTGAGTAAATGTTCTATTCTCAATATGTAGTTCCGCCGATGGTGTTAAAACATCCGCGGCTTACTGGATTACAACACGGCGACGTTGAAGCCATTTGTTGACCCATCTGTTTTGGATTGTTTGTTCACATCAAATCTAAATGGACTCAATGAAAGCCAAGCTAGGTAATTGTTTGAAATGCAGATGTACTTACATTAGTTTTATGTCTTGATGACAGCAAACTTCAACTGGCGGTGGCATTAAACCGCTTGAAGCCTTTTTTTTTTTTGGAAGAATTGTTTCCATTCTGCCAAACTTCTGTTTGTTGTGAAGGGAATTGAGTTCATTGCGACCAAACAACGCTCAAATGTGGTCGCAACTCAAAAAGGGGCACTCAAAAGTCAAGGTAACACTGGACCGTGCATTATTTCCTTTGTGAAATTTGTTTCGAAATCTTGTTCAGGCACACAATGGAAACCCTGAGACGTTTTTTTTTTTTTGCCTAAAACAAAAGTCCTCTCGGTCCAAGTTCTAGGCACACCAGCGCTTTCATTTCCCAGCCAACAAATCCGAGTGACCTCAGTGTCACAAATGGAGAAAATGATTGTGCGAGACGCTTCCAGATGTTTCACTTTTACCCCATACCACCCCCGCAACCCCCCACCGCCGACCACGCCAAGAAGCAGATGGTCAGCGCCGAACCAGAGGCACTAGCACGCTAAAGGAGGCCATCTTACTAGGTTCTCGTGGGATCGCAGGTATTTGGCGCACAGGTGGTGTCCGTTGTAGTGGGCCAGCTGGGTAGGCGTGAACCCGTCCATATCTCTGTCAGAGGGGTCGGCCTGGCTGGCCAGCAGCCGTTCGCAGCACTGAAATATGCACAGATGATTTACAGCTGCATTTACACATTTTTTAAAAAGTTTTTTTAATTATCAATTGTGCCCTCGGCAGACATTGTGTACATTGTTCTCATTCATTTTGTTTGTGGTACAGTTAGTGGGTGGAATTTATTTATTTTTAAGATCACTGTCTTTTAGGTTTACAAGTCTGAGACACATTTTGAACCCTCTGGAAGCGATTTATGGGGGGAAAACAAAGCTCAAAATAATGATCGATGTACAATCATTTTAAAGCAGTTTGTTTTAGGTAATAGACGTGGAGAGGTCACAAGGGTTTTAAGATGAAAAGCCAACCTCCATCTCCCCGTTCTCAGCGGCGTCGTGTAATGGCGTCCCGCCCCACAAATCCTTCAGGATCTTTGCCCCGGCACCGAGAAGCCGTTCCAAGACACAGGAGTGCCCCCTGCTGGCGGCAAAGTGCAGCGCGGTGGCACCGTCCACGTCCTGGCAGGATGGGTTCACGTCGGTGTGGGTCAACTTGTCATTTTTTGGGGGGGGTGATGAAAGAGAAAGTAGGGAATGCAATATTTGTACAAATTGTGTGAGAATTCTGAAGAGATGAAGGTGAAACGCTGGGGAATTCAGGAAATTATGACAGGGTTCCCACTCTTCCACTTGCTTTTTATTTATGGACCTTTTAAGGACTTTTGAGGGCGAATTTAACCATTTTTAAGGACTTTTTCTCCACTCAGCGGGGGATTCACGGTGGAATTAATTAATTTAATTAAATTTAGAAAATATAAAACTTCAATTTATTTTTGAATTAAAAATATTTTAAGGATTTTTATTGATTTTAGAAGCTTTCCGTGAAAATTAAGGACAATTAAGAACATAATTTTACAACTTCTTTTTTATGGATTTTTATGAACTTTAAGGACCCGTGGGAACCCTGTATGACGTTGCGCAATGAAAGTCAATGTGGACTCACCAGCCAGGCCACCACCCGGATGTGGCCCATGTGCGAGGCGGCGTGCAGGCAAGTCATGCCGTCGTGCGCCCTCACGTGCACGTCGGCCTCGCAACGCTTTACCAGGTACTCGGCCACGTTCACGTGCCCCTCTTGGCACGCCAAGTAGAGCGGTGTGGTGCCTGTGGACATCTGCCTGTTCACGCACCTGAAAGGAATGTCACAGGCTCTTCACATTTTGCGATGCAATGGGGTCTTATTCCTAACAAATGATGGCGTTCATTTTTTTCCCCACTGAAAATTCTCCACATCACGACAACGTGAAATATATTTTTTAAGGATTTTTTTGGACGAGCATTTTTTTCCGAACAAATGATGACGTTTATTTTTTCCCCACTCAAAATTCTTTACATCACGACAACGTGAAATATATTTTTTAAGGATTTTTTTGGACGAGCTTTTTTTTTTTAAAGCAAATTTAGGATAGAGAAGAAATAATGTTCCAAAATGGATAAGGTTCCAACAGCATTCACATTTTTTTTCACTTAATATGCACAGATTTGCAAACATTTAAAATCTATTTTTGTTTTTAATTACAGGGTGTTTTTTTGAGGGGGAAAAGGGATTGTTTTGTTTTTTTTCTATTGCGGAATAAGGCTATACTGTAACATGGAAAAAGTGATGCACTGTATATACTACTGTATATTCATTTCCCCCCCCCAAATTATGTTTTAAATATATTCGCAAATATTTCAAACACTGTTTTCATGTGATCATGTGATTATGGGGATTGAGGGGGGGTAAAACAATATTCTATTTTGCCATAAACGCCGTAACATTAAATGTGGAATAAGTGAAGCACTGTGAATACTTTTTTTTTAATTAATGAATTTGCACAAACTTTAAATCAACTTTTTTCTTTTTTTGTGTGCCGTGTGTAGAATTTCATTGTGAAAAAAAAAGCTAATTTATTCTATTTTGTAATAAAAGTGAAGCAGTTTGCATAACTTCTGAATCCACTGTAAGATCCTCCCCCCCACATTATTTTTATTTTATTATTTTTAAAACATTTGCAAAATAATCTTCAGACTTTAACAGAAGAAAATGTAAAGCCCTGTGAAATTTGCGGCAGCACCGGACATGTGACCCCCCCCCCCATTATGAACAGACCGCGGCGCGTGGCCCACAAGCAGCTCCACGCAGTCGAGGTGCCCGTTGAAGGCGGCGTAGTGAGCTGCCACGGCTCCGCACTCGGTCTCCGCTTCCTCCGTCGCCGGGCCTCCGACGGACAGCAGCCAGCGGACCGCCTCCGCGCAGCCGAAGCGGGCAGCCAGGTGCAGTGCAGTGGCACCGGCGGCATCCCGGTCCTACGTGCACGCATAAACGGCACTCGTATAGAACCTAATGTTTGCGTTTTCCTTGAACGTAAGGTACATAAAAGATCATTTCAAGTGCCTTGTACCTATCAGAGTTGATGTATTCATAAACAGACAATTTAGCCTTTCCAATTAACCGAAAACAAGTCATGTTATGAACAAACAATTCCAGTCTGATTGAACCCATGGCTCACCTCCACGCTGCATCCCGCCTCTTCCAGGAGCCACCTCAGCTCCTTCACGTGTCCCGTGGCCGCCGCGTCGTGGGCCGGCGTGGCCCCGTTGGCGGCCCGGGCGTCGGGTGGCAGGCCGAGCTCGCTCACCAGAAAGCGGAGGCACTCCAGGCGGCCGCAGCGGGCGGCGTGGTGCACGGGGCCGGCGCCTTGAGCGTCCACGGCGGGCGAGAGAAGGCCGCGAGACGCCAGTTCCCGCAGAGCGTGCAGGTCGCCCGCTCGGGCCGCTCGGATGGCCTGGTGGAGGACCATGGTTTAGTTTTGGGAACTGTCGAGGTCTTCAGAGTGTTAACGTGTCATTGTGTCATCCTACCGTGGTGGAAAAGTGACACCCGAGAGGTCGCCAGATGGCCAGCGTGGCTGCAGAGGGGCAGCCGAGCCAGCAGCCGCTGGGAAAGGGAACGAAAGACTGCCGGGTTGCTTTTGTGTGGCGCTGAGCACATGCTGACCCGTGAGTCAAGCCAGAGGGATAGCTTGGTGCCACTGAATGCAAATGCCATTATTTCGTTTAAATAAATAAATAAAATTAAAAAGAAAAATGGTATTTCCCCTTTAAAGCATTTGGACTCCTCTCTCAAGGCCCACAGGATGTTGAATTCTCACAATAATGATATCCTAGCAGAAAAAAAGAGCACCAAAAACAGCAGAGTGATATTATTGACGCTTCTACTTTTTGCTTTTGTGACACCTCAACTTAGGAAAAAAAAACAAAAAACAAGATGGAGAAAACGCTTTTGATTGCAAAATACAAAAATCGAGGGCGACAAACACTTTCTACTACGTACTGTGACACATCCTCTGCTTATTTCCCACATATGCATCCTCCATTCGAGTGTGAGGTACCTGAATTTGTCTGAATATCAGATTTTCACCATGTTGGCATTTCTCTCCTTCATAATCGATGCAACAAGCCGAGATTCACCGCCTAATCTTATCTTCAACTCAAAAACTGTGCTGATCTCAAAACTGAGCGATGCAATGCCGCCAACTGCAAAGCGGCGGCAGCTTTTTTTGTTATAGCACATTTCATACACAAGGTAACTCCGTGTGGTCGACAAAATTAAAAATGCAACATTTAAAGCTTTTCAGAAACAAAATAATTTAATCGATTTAAAAGCAAAGAAGTCAAAAGCACCCGTAGCTTACTAAAATTACTGAAAGAATGTACAGTGCCAGAACAAGATTTATTTGGTGTACAGTATGATTGAATGACTTGTCTACTGATTCGGTTTACATGATATAATTTTGTTGCTGCTGAACTGACTCATTAGTATTCATAATTTGAATGAGATGAATGAATGGATGCCGACTGGTAAAAATTTGGTGCAAATGCAAATTAAAATGGTAAAAAAAAAAAGAACCGTTGTGCATCGTTTGCATAGAAATAATAAAATATGTTTTAAAAGTGTGCCAGGCCTGCCTGTGTGATCAAGGGGGCTTTTTATTGGCTCTGCTCCAGCATCTTGACAGCCATTTGGAGGTCTTCCACTGCGACGTCCACGTCCTCTCTGCTGGTCCTGTGGCCCACGCTCAGCCGTAGGGCGTTGGACGCCACTTCGGGGGTCACGCCGCAGCTCAAGAGGATGGGGGAAGGCCTGACGGATTGCACGCAGATTGGTGGCGTGAGTCAATCCCAAACTGGGATGCGCGTTGGATTTCAGATTGACGGTTGTCAAATAGCATTGAATTGCTATTGGATTTCGTTCTGTTTTATCGTAAATGGAGTCAACAGTATTACCGTATTGGCCCGAATATAAGACGGTGTTTTTTGCATTGAAATCAGACTGAAAAAGTGGGGGTCGTCTTATATTTGGGGTCTAGACGTTATACCCATTCACGACACTAGATGGCGCCAGATACCATTGAAGCGAATGCTGAATTTGACTCCTGAGGCCAAAGTGAACTCTTGTCACGAAAAATAAAAATAAAAACAGCGGTAGCACAGCGGTAAAAAGATAAAGAAGAAAAACAATAAGTGGGTCCAAAAGGTTAGCGACGTAAAAAGCCATTCATTTAAATGTGATTGCAACTCTCAAATATAATCAAATATATTGTTAGAATAATTTGTTTCAGATGTACTGTTAATTATTTTCTGTATAAAAATTAATTTGGTGTTCAAAAAGTCTTTTTTCAAACTTGAGTCTTGAAAAAGAGGTGGGTCGTCTTATAATCAGGGCCGTCTTATATTCGGGCCAATACGGTACATCCTAAATTGTAGTGAACCACACCGTATTGTAACTGGAGAGAATCATCTCAAAATTGGACTGACCTGTGTCATGATGTCAGTCTGAAATAATGTTCCTTTTTTTTTTTTTTGAAGAGTCCATCGAACTAAACGGGAAAATTAAGTGAGCGTGTTAAGTGAGCCCCCAAAGCTACGTCACCTGTCTCCGTGGTCTGAGTGGCAGGCGGCGCCCACGCTGGCCAGCAGCTTCTTGCAGTGGGACAAAACTCGCCAGCCTGAGGCAGAACGGAACGAGCATTATTATTATTTTTTTTTTGTAATGATCCCAAAGCAGCTTGAAGCAGATAAGGAGGCTGCCGAGCGGACACCTTGTAAGCCTGGACCCAGGATGGACACGTTACAAGTGTTGGGCAAGCGATCAGAACCCTGGAAATGGTTGTTGAAGTGCAGCTTGTCTTTGAAGACGGCCTGCCAGGAAAACACACAAACATATTTAAATGAATGGAACTGTCATAAATCCGTTCAAGAGATAATTCTTTTGTGACATGATTATAATTTTTTTTAAATTATGCAAATTACCGTAATTTCCGGACTATAAGCCGCGACTTTTGTCACACGCTTTCAACTCTGCGGGAAGCGGCCTATATCTCTGTGTACCGTCTTTCTTTGTAAATATCTCATGTAACAATATGGGCACCTGCGGCTTATAGACAGGTGCGGCTTATGTGTGTACAAAAATTTTTTTTTCTCCTTTAAAAATGTAGAGGTGCGGCTTATAATCAGGTGCGCTCTATAGTCCAGAAATTACGGTAATTCTTTGTGACATGATTATAATTTTTTTTCAATTATGAAAATTACACTGATGCAATTTGTTGTGATGCTAGTTGTGAGGCAGGTTGAGTTCACTGCCCCCATTAAAAGGCAAAACTTTTTCAATTGTATCATCATCATCTGCTTATCCTATCAGCAAATCCGAAATTGGAATTTAGTGTTTAAAAAAAAAAAAAATCTGAGATTTTATTTGAAGACCATATCCAAACTAACCTCGAGGCGTTCCTCCAGGTATTCTCTTACGTCCAGCATGTGACTCTCGTAGTCAGACAGGCGATCTGTCACCAGTTCAGCAGCCTAGTAGGGACACACAAAAAAAAATTTTTTGAGTCATGAAACGGACGTCAGACAAATTGGTAAGTACATAGTTGGGAAAAAAAAGTTGAGTTTCACTTCCTGAGTACATACCTTCCCCAGTCCAGCAATCATTGGTGTGTTTTCTGTGCTGCCGTGTTAAAAAAACAAATACATTGATTAATTTACCGGGATGGCTCTATGAATGCAGCGGTACCTCGACTTATGAGTTTTTTGCAATTTGGGCCTTCGCTCATCTGATTTTTTTTTTGTGTCTGGAGTTGCGATCAAAAAATTTGACAACATTTAAAAGGTAAAGCAAAGAGAAATGTATCCAGTGTATTTCGCCAAACCACGTTGCTTTCCCAAAATCCGTTAGCTGATTGCTATCTTAGCGCTTCACTAGCTTTCATTTTCCTGTAGCAGCAAACCCTTCAACTCATTCACTCCCAAAGACATTTTTAAAACGTCTTTTCAGACTTGGTCCAGAATTGGCTGGTACTGAATGAGTTAAGCAATGGACATTTGTAAACAAAAGGCACTGCGTGTATTTGTGTATTTTCATTGCCTCATCAATGAAAATGTATAGAATTACAGTATGATACCCGGGTCGAAAGTTCCTCTCCTGCCCGCCGCCAAATAGCATGGAATAGAGTGGCGTTTTCACCCCGAGGCCGTTCACATAAAGCGCGCCGATGCGAGGCCCGTAAAACTAAAGGAAAAAAAAAAATTAAAATAAAAACTCATTATCAGCTGATTGTTGCTTCATGAAAAAAAAAAAAAAAACGTTCACACGCTACCCACCTTATGACCCACGATGGTGAGGTAATCCACACCCAGCTCCTTGACATCCACTGGGATCTTCCCCAAGGCTTGAGCGGCGTCCGTGTGGATGAGGACACGCGCGCGCCCATCCTGTTGCCTCAGTGAGCGGACACGTTGCGAGATCTCGCGGATGGGCTGACATAGGAATGGATGGAACATATAAGGAGAGCGCTCGTTTAATTTTGAGTAAGGGTCCTTGAAAGTTTTTGTGCATCCGGTTTTGATCAATCAAACTTTAGAGAGCACTTTTTTCATACGTAAAAATGAAACTCAAAGTTCTGATACACATGTCCACTGAATTGCGTGTTGACTGGTTGAACTGGTGTCTGCAGTAAAAAAAATAAATCAGATTTTCCAACCCTGGAATTTGCCCCAAATTGCTGCCAAAAACAGACAACATCATTTTGTGGAGCTGGTCTCAGGGACTTATTTTTTTCCCATCAATTTTGACTCCTAAATTTGCCACAAAATAGCTGCTTCAAAATGAAACGGGCAACATTCTATTTAATTTTGGACGTGGGATTTGAGACTTTTTTTTTTTGTACGTCCTGTTACGATACGAAAAGAATAACGTTATATTTACTTTCGAGCTCTGGAATTCGCCCAAAACGTTGCGGGTTATTTATTTATTTATTTTAAGCTATGGAATTTGCACTAAAACGGCTGATTTAAAGCAAAACAGCCGACATTGTTGAATTCTGGACATGGATCCTTGAGGCTTTTTGTCCAATTTTGTGTTGATTGGTGGAACGGATGTCTTTGAAGCCAACTTCTTTTCTTACCATGATGATGCCCGTCTCATTGTTGGCCAGCATGATAGACACCAGGCAGGTGTTGGGGCGCACGGCGGCGACCACGTCATCTGCCTCCACGCGGCCCGTTGTCTTGGAAACCGGCACACAGGTAAACTCTGCAATAGGACATTCTCGTAAAAAATCTGATGCAAACAGCAAAGGCGATTCACGGTCAAGGTGAAAACCGAGGGGACTGGATTCTTCTCGATCCGCTTAAATCCAAGAGGCTGCGGTTCAGTTCTGAACGTCAACAAAAACAATTAGATTTGGTTGCTGCTGTCCTCGTACCCACTTTGCCTTCCCTCTTCAGATGCTCGGCCACCAGTTTAACCGAGTCGTGCTCCACATCGGAGGCGATGATGTGCGGCTGGCTTCCGTCGTCACCTTTTCTGGCGTCACGTTGGCTCCTCCAGAAATGCTCGACGGCGGTGTGGAGCACCATGTTGTTGGACTGGAATGAGTTCCATTTTTGTTTATTTTTCAGTTTTCTAAAACGCCAGCGGGCGGAACGTGTCGGCGTTACCTCGGTTCCGCCCGAGGTGAAAATGATGTCCTCGGAGTTGCCTCCGATCATTCTTGCCACGTTCTCCCTGGACTGAGTAATGATGGCCTTTGCGGTCAAGCCTTAGAAGAGCAAATTGCAATGGAGAGAATGCAACAAAATTATGTTGGAGGAGAGAAACATCGAAAACATTCAAGATAGGAGGCCCTTGTAGACCGGAGTTGACCGGTCTAGCTGAATGAGCTTTTCCACTTTGAAATGAGAATACTTTTAATCTGTTGAGAATAGATTTGTAAAGCAGTTTAAAGTTGGAATATTTTAAATGATGTTTTCAATGACCTTAAAATTACAGTCTCAGCAAACGTAGCCTCACCTGCAACATAGCTGCTACTCGGGTTTCCCCAGGCGTCCCGCATGGCCTCGTAGGTGGCACGGATCACTTCGGGCGCCAATGGCGTTGTCGCATTGTAGTCCATGTATATGCTAAATCAAAATGTTTATTAGCAATCAGCATTTGCAGTGATGTTGACACATGTAGCAGTTGTTAACGTCCCACCTGTTGTGACTCTTTTCGGCATTACCAAACTCTATTCCATGTCCGGGCATTATGTCAGCATTGCATTGACAGGACATCTCCTGGGGAGAAAGCACTTTTAACTATCCACCCATCCATTGATCCGTAGATGGATTGATGAGAGATGCTGAAAAGCTGAACTGAAACACATGACTTTCAATACGGAAGTTTTGCGTTCTGAGCACGGTCACAAACCAATGAAACTCCTATCTCAAAGCAGCCCCACTGAAATAAAAATAATTTTGAAATCCTTGATAGCGCGGTGGGCGAACGCTGAACCGCAATGAGAAACGCGACATACACGTACCGCTCCAATATGGCTGGAGTAAACGAACACAGGTAATCGGAGCGCGCCAAGTTCAAGATGCATTCAGGAAAGGAAGTTGAGGCAAAACATCATATCTGATACATTAAACAAAAAATGTGGACAAAACAATTATTTTGACCTACGAGCCGATTCAAAATCGCATTAAAACGTGTTTACAACATATATAAATTCAGAATACGTGTGTGTCAAATAATGTGTCGTCAATGATGGCGCATTGTGAAACTGAAACAAATGAAGTAAAAGTAACAAAAAGGCCTGGCCCAGATATGGTGTAAAAGTGAAACGACAACTCAATTAGCGAAAAATGATAGCTCCAAATGACATGTTTTAAACGAGTTTTACCGGTGGCTACAGTTGGTGACGTAAAGCGAGTGGGACTTGTACATGCTAGCACAATTTTGGCCATTTGACAATCGTACAGTATATTCAATGTAGACGAGCCGAGGCAGGTTTATATGCTCATCTTCGTCTCTGACCTTGTCAAGTGGTGTCAAGTTGTCCCGAAGATACTTGTATTGCGTCTAGCTCCAGTCGCGTCAATCGTCTGCTAAAAAAAGCGGAAGCTGAGAGGAGACGTTGAGAGAGAGAGAGAGAGAGAGAGAGAGAGAGAGAGAGAGAGAGAGAGAGAGAGAGAGAGAGAGAGAGAGAGAGCGCCTCTACTTGGGTTGCCAGGTTTGACGGATTGAGGAAGCCGTTTTTTAAATTAATTTAGTTTTTATAACCACCACACACCTTTTGATTTAATCAATATGTTTGTATTCAAAATGAGCAGTGTATAATCCTTTACAAATAGAAGAATGAGAAAACGATGTACGTAGCCGTGGGAATGGGCGTTAATGTTTGGATCTGGCAACTTACATAAATAAAATGCCGTACTGTATTGCCCGGTTTGATGAATAAAAATAACTTAGTACGTGTAATAGTACAGGTACTCTACCACTACTAGTATTTGTATCAGTAGTTGTTTTAATTAAATAAAATCATATCCCAATAAGTTAAAATTCCTAAAAGTCAAACAAATGTATTGTTCTCAAAAGGTAAAAGAACTGAAATGTACTTAGTAGTGATTGTTTCGCGTACCACTAGAGCGCGCTCGCGCAATACCAGAACAACACTGAGAATCACTATTCTGTCTTCTCAAGACGCCCTTTCAGAACACTAAGAAACACAAACAGCTATTCGGTGTCTAAAAATAACGGACACCGTCGATATGTTGCATCATTGTTATTTTATTTTTATTCCATATATGATAATGTGTTTCGGTGCAAACACACACGCACAAATATTTGGACGCTTTACTCCGACACTCGGAAAAAAAAAGACACACTGAATGAACTCCAACAGCCCATTGACAGTAAGAGCTCGGCCCCCTTAATGTTTGATACACACCGTTCACAGCAATCATGTTTATTATATACAATGCGATGTCGTTGTTTTTTTCTAGAAAGCAGGAAAAAAGAAATGTGGAAGCACAAAAATGGCCTTTTCCCATTCAGAGCCAAAGGTGATAGAAAATGACGGTCAAGGGTCGCGTGTTTTAATAAATAACAGTGGTGCCGCACACACATCAACACACAGTAGTACACGTCTTGAAGTGCGTGAGGTCAAATGGGAGCACACGCGCACACACAAGCACTTAAGGAGTGGGAGGAGCTTAAAAATGTGGTTTGTACATTCAGTGTTGAATGACTACAACAACTTTGGTTGGAGCCAATGTGACACTTAGTTTGTGTAAAAATTCTGAGACCATTTTGTGAGAATGAAAAGGGATTTTTTGTTGTTGTTGTAAGCGTGCACTCAGGTTGGCTGACCTGACGCACAACTCACCTCACCCGGGAAGTGAAAAATTGAAGAAAAAAAATAAAAATCTTACGTTTCACGTTTGAATTAGGCTGGGATCACTTGTGTCGGCTAAGTAGAGTACATCAGAACCTGTTACATGCACCAATAATGATAACCTGTAACCTGATAAACTGTCCACTGTCGTAACCGCTGTCCCTGAAAGGGTTAAAGTGGAGACATTGCGTAGATGATAATACATAATAATGATGATGTCAGGATGAAGAGCACAAATAGCAGCGTGAAGGTTGTCCGATAGAACGCAACCGTGAGGCACGATGTCATCTATATGCACTTTATAGAGTATATCTATTTAGGATTTCATATTACTTCCTACTGGCCTGACAACTTAAAAGGAGTGGAGGGGGGATTCATTCAAGTAAAGTGTGTTTGCGTTATTCTTTTCAAAACAACATCGTGGGAGGGAGCGTCTTACAAAAGTGCCGTGTGCACACATTGCACCACTTTACAAATACACTGTAAACAAACGTCTTTGTCCATGAATACATACATGCACATGGAAATAAATACAAAAATAAATAAAGCGACAGCGGAAGTTTCCAAATGTGAGGATGAACGTGGCGTCGCTGTTGTGTTACGCGAGTGCAGATGTGCAAACATGGAAGGCAGCGTGTGAGAAAGTTTGTCGGAGAAATGACAACAACAACAACAACAACAACAAAAAAGATAGCTGTTCAAGAGGTGCATTTTTATCCGCATAGAGAGACAAAAGTATTAGGACACACTTGTTCATGAATTAATCGTTAAGTGTCGGAGGAAGGTCATTTTCAGTCCATAAAAAGCTGGCTGGATGGAAAACAAAAAAAATTGCCAAACCAAGACGAATTAATATTTTGTCAACATTTTCAAACAGTTTTCATTTCCTATCCATTTTTCTTACTTCCTGCGTATCCCAAGAATTTTTGTGACTGTACTTCATGGTCATCACCATACCTTTGTTCAAACCCCAATACTTTTGCAAAAACTCAAATTGGGTTTCTTAATACTTTTTGTCCCAGTTCCAGTTTTGACTTGGTCAATGTCCCAATACTTTTGCCCAAACTCAGATTTTCTTTCTTGCTGCATGTCCACGCACATGCGTACGCACACACGTACAGTAGGTAATGTGTTGTATGTATAAGATCGGATGCGCCACTGACACGACTACATGACATCACCACACACGTTTGGAATCTGACTACCGGATTGATTAGAAAAATCCTGACACAAGATGGCGTAGAGTAACGCTAACTGGGGGAAGGAAGATGGCGCCGGCGGGGTGGAAAGGGAGAGGGGTCGGTAGTCTATGTACATCTCAAGTCTTTTCCATCACATCCTCATCTGTCCCACTCGTCTTCTGGACAACTTGGATCTGAGAGGCAGAGGCCAAATAGCATGTTAGCATTTCAGCTCGCATGCGAGCATTCTTTTACCTCCCTCATCTTTTAATTGACCCGACTACAGGATGGGTTTTAAGGCACTTATGATGGTGCCTTAGCACTTTGTCCATTTAAGGTACTATGTTTCTGAATGTTAGCATGTCAACGACTAGCGCGTTAGCATCATATCTACAATGTTAGCATTTTATTAATCATCATTTGTAATAGTACCCAATGACAAAGAGGGACACAAGATCCTTATTCACTTGCCTTAGCGCTTTGCCTCCTCTGGTTATCTTGGAGCTAACGTGCCAACTAGCATGTTAGCATTTTGTCAAGAATGTAAGCATTTTTATAATCCTCATTTGTAATAGTTACCAACTAAAGAGAGAACCTCATGAATCTTTCTCTATTTGGATTGACGTCTTGCTGAATGTCAGCAGCATTATTAGCAAACATGTTAGCATACTTAGCTAACATGCCAGCCCTTGATCAACTGTCATGTTTCAAAATTAAGTTGATACCTTGCTGTATGTCTACATTTTTAGCAACCATGTTATGATATTTAGCTCTCATTTTACCATTTGATCAACTGTCGTTTGTTATAGTACCTATAGGGCTGGAATGTCAAATCTTTATTCATCAGGGCTTTCTCAACTGATACTGCTATCTTGCTATCTGTTAGCACGCCAAATTTTAGCATTCAACGCAATACCTGATAGTCCCCGCCAGAAGAGGATTGAAGGCATAGAGCCAGTCGTGCATATCTTTGTCACTTGTGGCTTGAAGCAATATTCCACGGTGCTCCGTGCACACCGCAAAAGTGTTGGGGGTCTATCGGAGAGAAAAAAAAGAAAGAAACTGTTAGAAGCTGGCTGGGTGTCTATCACTCATCAATAGGGAGACAACGCGTCACACCTTGAGCATGGCCTGCTGGTCCTCGCTGTACTCCACCTGCGCCAAGGACAGGTTGAGAATGGCTCGCTCTACGGCATCACGCTCCGTGTTGTATATGTAGACGTACGGCCGGCGCACCACCACGTAGCGCTTCACCCAGCCGTTGGTGTGCGGCTCCAGGAAGTGCAGGTAACCCTTTTTGGACACAATGGGGCTGCGAGGAGGGAACACTGTTATTACCTCCATCCAGGTACGTTTGTGTCAGCTATGAGCTCATTGTTTGGTTTGTAGACTTCCACACGCATTATGTTTTCTTCGATACGGCAACTCACCTGACTCGGATCTCTTGGATATTGGGAACGAATCTACGGATGCGAGGTTTCCCTTCTGAGCTTGCGCTCGCGCACTTTTTGGCATCGGCATCCGGCTGCGCGCCGGGACTCGGACTGACGGCACGGGAGCGAGGAGCGGGAGGTCTGTGAAATTGTATTTATTTTTTTTTTAAATGTAATAATTTCCATCATATTTATTGTTTTCAACTTCATGGTATGATCTGCGAATAACTGCTAATTTACAACAAAAAGTGACATATTTAGGATTGACCTGAGATCGGTGTTGCCATAGCAACCCTCCACCAGGGAAGGGCAGGTGGACGAGGGCGTGATGGTGTTGAGGGTGGAGATGGAGGCCGAGTCCCTCAGCGTGGTGACGGACATCTGCGAGATCTGAGACAACGATTTAGTGTTGTTGCGTTTGGGTTATCGTGACAGAAAGCGCATGTGGTGCAGAACAGGAAGTACCTTGCTTTCACTGGCGCTGACGCAAACGTGAGTGTACTCTCTGTCGAAGGAGTGAGCGAGCAGCCGCAGACACTGTGCGGACAAAAAGCGCACGATTGGTTTGTTGCATGTCTGTATTGTAATTTCTAATGACAGCATTTCATTTATTTTACATTTGTATTTAAGTTTTCATTTTCAGCATTGCTTTCACTTCAAAAAGTGTACAATGAATGTGTTTTAAGTGTGTGGGTGGAGTCAAGTTCACCGCATTCACTGCATTTTAAACATTCAGAGAAGTGAGAATGCAGTCAACCTTGGTGGCGAGCTCCCGTTGCCTGTCGGTGGTGAATGTCGGATGCCGTGCAGACTTCCGGGTCTTCGGGCTCCTCCTCCGCCGGCTGCTGAGCCCCCCGACCCGCCTGCAGTAGGGTGGACTCAAGCTTCTCCCGCAGCAACAGGAAATGTTTGGTCTTCTCCACCTGACGACCAAAAACAAACAGAAAAATGAGATTTCTTATATTTGGCCCTCACTGGTCCCCCTATCGGTGGCGACGTGACCCAAAAACAAGATGAGGTCGCTCACATCCTGAAGCAAGCTGAGCTTGTCGAGCTCCCACTGGTGCTCCAGGATGAGGCTGTCGCTGCGAGGCCTCCACCCGGCCAGGTTCTCCTCGCCGCGGACGTACGCCACTGACGTGTCCAGCACTCGCCGCCTGCGCCGCTGCATGCCCGGACTTCCCGCATCCGCCAGGTTGCACAGGCTCAACTCGTACACGCCCGTCACGCGATTTCTTGTGGCGGAAGGAGAAGATGATGAAGATGTGAAATGTCAAAAATAACATTTACAACCCAAAAAATTTTCACGTGACTTTCACCCAATCCGAATCTGGCAAAAAAGGTTTCACATGATTGCTTTTTCATTTAATTAGTTCAAGTTTTATTATTTTTGTTTTATTAAAGGTGTGAAAAGGAGCAGACATATGTGTGAGAGGTGTTTTAGTGTGCGTCTGTGGGAAGACAGAGAAAGAGAGAGAGTGAGCTTGCATATGTGTGATGAAATGTTTTTTGTGTTCAGTGAGTTTTGGGTGTGGGTGTGAGAGTGGGTTTTAGGTGGGTGTGAGCTATTTTTGGGGAGTTTATGTGTGGTGTGTGTGTGAGTTTGTGTGAGATTTTTGGCGGGTGAGAGTTTTTTGTGACTGTTTTTGAGATTAGAGGTAGCTTCTATTTGCTCACTCAATTTGACTCTCAAGAAAGGGTTTTCAGTTTTGAGCAATCTTTCACAAAATTTCTGACTCTCTCGTTAAAATGTGAGTGTTTTTAACAACGTGACAGGCTTAATGTGCATGAGAGATATTTGGTTTGCAGGTAAGACAGTTTATGTGTGAGAGTTTTTCCTGTGAGGTGACAGAATTTTTTTTTTGTTAGTGTGTGTGTGTGTGTGTGGGCGGTAAGTTCTTTTCGGTTTGCGCGAGGAGTTTGCGTGAAACTCACCCATCGGCCGCTCTCAGGCTCCCGGTGCCGAAAAGATTGCGAATGGAACGCGAAGCGGATAGTTTGGTGTCGCGAGAGTAGAAGACCATGCACACGTCTTTGGTCACCACCGCCGGCTGCGTGCATTTCTCCAGCTGGAAAAAACAGCGACATGATGATGCGATCCTGTCATCATCCACGTTCATCATCCACATGACCGTTACTCAAGGGTCACCTCTAAGTACGCCGAGAGCGTCATGTAGATCTTCTCGCCGTGGGGCGTGACTCGGTTGAGGAGCAGGGAGTTGTGCATGGAGCTGTCCCACGCCGCCTCGAAGCGGTAGAACGTCCTGAGGGCAAACCAATCGCCGCCGCAGAGGCACACACGGACGACAATCAATACGAGAGGTGCACAGATGCTACCGGTAAGTTTGTGCAAGTGGTGAAGAAATGATGATAGCATGCTTGATTGGCTGAGATGAAGCACCGATGAAGAATATGCGCACGGAAAGCCGTTTGAGCAATTTTTCCAGATCCAACTTAAGGTCCGTGTACTTTTACGCTCTTTTTCCTCACTAGAAAGACAACTCTATGCACTAATAGAATGGCAAAGTCAGACGAGTCGAATGAACGTGTATGACATTACTCGTCATATTTTTATCCATGACTAGCGCCACTTTTGGCCTCCTAGCACGCAACGAAACCTTACTAACAAATAACTGTGCTGCACTCGTCAACACTACGATGTTCAAATTGACATATACTCACCAGTAGTACTGCAATTTGACATCTGTATGCTACTATTCCTATTCTTTAAGGCCTCGATGTAAACTACAGGAATTTTATAATGCCACGAGTAGTACTATTAACTCATTCACTCCCAAAGACGTTTTTAAACGTCTTTTCAGACTTGGTCTAGAATTGGCTGGTACTGAATGAGTTAAGCACAGTTTCTCCTCACAAGTAAATATCAAGAATTTTGGAGCAACAACATTAACTCATTCAGTACCAGCCAATTCTGGACCAAGTCTGAAAAGACGTTTAAAAACGTCTTTGGGAGTGAATGAGTTAAGAAACCAATTTGAGCATTTAGTTACTAGTGAGGCAAAAAAACTGTGCATTAGTTGACATCTGCCTGCTTTGAGTACTACGCGCGAAGCACTAGATGTTAACTAGTAGAACTTTATAATGTCAGTACTAATAAGTCAACAGTTTTTCCTCACTGGTAACATGTACACTAGCTGCGCCACGAGTGAGGACAAAGAATGTACTAGTACACGGATCCAAATGATTGGGGCTTTCCATAGACGAGTGAGGCAGAGCATCAATACCTCGGATCAAGTCCCCGACGGGAGATGCTGTGAGGAAGAAGAGATGACAGAGGAAGAGGAAGAGTGAGAGAGGTTGAGAGACAGGAAGTGGGCTGCATACGCTACTAGTCCCAGAAGTGATTTTTTATCTATATATATCTATATATATAGATATATATAGATATATATATAGTTGCCCCCCCCCCCCCATCATGCCATAGATTATTGACATGTGCATGCGCAGTTGTGCTCGACACCCACTTCACAGGTGAACAGGACGAAGTTCACCAACAGTGAAAATTAAGTACAAACATTGTAGAAAATACAATTTAAGGGTTACGAAATTTTGAACCAAATTTTTGTCTCATTGAGATTGCATGTATTATTTTTTTTTTCTTCACAGTGTGGGCTGAAAACTGCTGGGTCACATGTGAATGGAACCCCCCCACCACCCTCTCCCCCTCCTTCCCGATCCCCACTTGCGAAGCCGGGCCATGCAGACATACATCATTCAAAGTATGAAGAGAACAAAGAACAAACAGCGACACGTGGAGTTGATGAAGAAATGGCCGTGAAGACACACGTGAAAAGGATGAAGGCGCAAAATATGATACAGTGAACCCACGTTATATCGCGGGTCATCTTTCGCACCCCCGCTATTCCAACAATGTTTATGCGTCACATTAATGAATTAATCAATTAATTAATTTATTAACACGTGAACTAATTCATTTATTTATAGGGTGTCCACATTTGGGCTTAAAGTCGTTTTTAATCACTGACGACTTACTCTTACTCAAGTCATTATCTGGAGGATTACTTTTGACTTTAACAGTACGCGTACCATTTTTGGTGAGCCGAATCAACAGTAAGCACACTTCACACCTAATTTTGAACATTATCGCCTGCAATAAACGAGGGTTCACTGTTCATAATTGATAAATAAAATAAAATATACCTAGGCATGTCTGAATCAAGAAACTGTCTGCAAAAAGCAAAACAAAACAAACAAACAAACAAAAAAAACATTCCATTAGTGGACTGGAGGGAGAAAATCGTTAGCAGCCATTCAAATATTCCATGTTAGTTTCTCAATGCACAGCAACGCAAAGGACCAAAGACAGGTTACTTAACGGCAGCCGGTGCAGGCCAGGCTGGCAGGTAGCTTGGCAAATCAACAAAATTTCCCCACTAGCAAAAATCATAACTTGAAATGAGCTTGAATTGTTCAATATGCTCGACACAATGTAAACACTTTTCACAGTCCTGTATGTAACATGGAAGTCAAATATAAAAAATTCTCTGACATTTTGCGGGGAATAAATGTTAAGAATAGCATGCTAGGCTCAAGGCGTGATAAGAAAAACCGCTATTATGTAACAGAGGAAATGTGAATGTGCTGCATGTTGTGTTACTTCCTGGCACAGAATCACGTCAAATGACACGGTAGTGTGATTTCTATCGTAAAAATTATGACAAAAACATGCAATGCCTCAGACAATGCTAGCAAGGCCAAATTTTAGTGTACATAATGTTTCTGTTTCATGAATATTTTTTTTTCCCACTGAAAAATTATAGCTTTGTTCCATAAAATATTAAGGCTCTTGCAACAACTTTTTTTTTAGTTTCTATCCATTTTCTGGAAAATTCATAATTTTCGAAAATAATTTAAAAAATATATATATACATCATGGAATATTCTTTTCCCTCCCAATAATATATTATTGAATCAATATGAGCTTTTCTATTGAAAAAAAACCCATGATTAATTCTATGAAAAATGTTGACTTTTCCTGTAAAAATGTAACTTTTTTTTAAAACCCAAAGTGTTTAATTAAAAAAAAGACATTTTCTCTGTTCAAAAAACATGTATTTTTCTATTTTTAAAAAAATAGACATTTATGATTCAAAAATATGAATGATCAGGTAAAAATAATCATACATTTAAAATATGACCTTTTCTATTTAAAAAAATTACACAACCGCATTTTTTTAAATTAAAAAACAAAAAAAACAAAGTTCAACTCTTTCAACTAACATTACAAATCACTTCTGAGAACATTACACTTTTACAGTATTTACAAAATGTTCCGCTACCCCCGCCCCCCTGTGTGACCTAATGCCTACGTAACAATAAAGTAACTACAAAACTAGTGACATAAAAAAATAATAATAATAATAATAAAAAAATAAATAAACAAAATGAGCGTTTGGCTATTGAAGTCTGCATCAAGCAGGTTAATTCTTCGGTTAGTTGACATGATGCATGACGACGAAACGGGACGACAGGCGTGCCATGACAAAAAGTGAAATGACAAACATCGGAAGCTCGCACAGCTAGCGCGGCATCAAGTCGCGGCGACCATTTTGCATAGCAGCTCTCTCAGTTGAACATGCATCGTCAAGTTGTCGTATGCTTGTATGAAAAGCCTTGTGAGCATTTATTAAATAGCCTTCAAAACTAGCTTCAGGTCCATGCACTAGTATGCCCTTTGGCCTGATTGGCCAAGTATACCTGTCATCGTGCAAGGGCCTGACGTAGCCGGCGGACAAGATGTTAAGGGACAGAATGTTGGGGTCCACGATGCTCTCGTCAGATTCCAGCGTGTTGCGGAGACGTCCTGGTGTCAAAAACGAGTGCACCAATGAGACGATACAAAAAGATGAACGCACAAATGTACGATGTAACCACAACGTACCGACAACAAGCTCACGCACGTCTCTCCAATCGATGTCGCCGCCAGACTCGTGCACGATGGTGACGGTGATTCTCCTCTGGAGGCCCTGCATAACAAAGACACATTTTTTTGTTCGTATAAGATAACAACTTAAGGTACAAAATAACAAAACTTATTATTCGACGTAAAAGTGTGAAGGAGTGCTTGGAAGTTTTTGGTGGAGGTAACAAAAGGGACCGACCTGGTGCAGGAGGAAGGTGCCATGACAAGGCATTCCTCCTCTGTGGTCCACCACAGCAGGGAGATAGCTGGAAAACAAACAAATCAAAAAATTAAAAACACAGTCATTTAATTTATTTTGAAGAGACCCTAACAGGATATATGGTACTTACTCTCCGTTGGCTTCCAGCTCACAGATCTCAAAGAAAACCATCAGGTCGTACTTGCAGTGGCACGGTCCTACCTGCGGGCGCGCCATCGCCGTCAGCTTGGTGGCCGGCACTAAACAGGAAACAGAGCAGATTAGACAGGAAGTTGAACGGGCTAGACAGGAAGTAATGCCAGCTCGTCCAATGTGGGAGCAAGAGAGGAAAGAAGACAGGAAAGCTATTATGGAGGGATGAAGAGAAAATAACATTTGCACTTTAGTCTCATTACTTGATGACTTTCTGTGAAAGTATGTTTTGTTTTGTTTAAAAAAAAAAAAAAAACTTTGACAAGGGGGAAAAAAATGTTACTTTTTCGAGTTACTCTAAATTATTTTTCTAAATAATCTGACTTTTCGCTAAACGTGGCTTACTTTCCATAACCTTAGCTGTTTAATTCCCCTTTAAAATAATCTTTTTAGGAAAAATGTCTTGAGATTTTTCTTTCAAATGAAACGTGCCTTAGCTATAGTATTATAAATTTTTTTGCTTGTAATATTTCTGACACCAGAAAACTTAAAAAATGAGGTTTTGGTCTTTGAAAATAAAAACAGAGGATTTAGAAAATAAAAAAACCTCACTGGACAGACACATCATTAGGTACACCTGAATGATCACTCGTGATTGCAGTGCTACTAAAATGTGTTACACTTTGTGAGGTGTATCCTATTGTTGTGGAATTCCATCGTATATGACCGCAAATATAGATCTTCAATGTAAGTTATGGGCCAATGAACAAAGTCCGTGTGGTCCAGAGGAAGGAAGAGCAAGGGAAGAGTAAACACACGTGACACCCCAAAAAGTGAGAATCCAGCTGACCAATCCTGACACATCAAACAAAGTTTTCATGTCACTTCACTTATCTGTCGCTGTTTCTTTCAAATGAAAATGGATATTTTGAGCTGAGGTGTAACTATTTATAATGTCTGTTTAGAGGTGGTTCGAGTTTGATTGATGAAGCAAAAAAAAAAAAAAAAAGGCTGGACTTGCATAACCTGATTCAAGTGACAATTCACATACAGTAGGTGTTATAAAGAGAAAAAAAAGTCATGGAAAAAACATTGATATCAAGAATCGAAAGATCTTGAAATAGTGTTGATTTTAAAAATTTTAAAACATTTTTCTGCATTTCTCGGAATTGTCAACTTTTTTTGGGACCTCTTTCTTGACAACAAAATTCATTACTGTATATTTATTTATTTTTAGGAGGGGTAATAGATGACATTTTTCCTCTAAAAAAACAAAAATCTTCCAAAATTCGTCAATATAAGCTCTTTTAAAATCTGCAAAAAATTCACCAAATTTTGAACGATTCTTTTTTTTTTTTCATTTCATTTCAACCTAAGACAAAGACAATGACATTCAAACACCACCCTCCCCAAAATGGCCAGATTTTTCTCTCTATTTTAAATTTAAACAAATATTAAAGAATAAAGTTTTGTTCATCGGTCATATATTCTTCCTGTAAAAAATAAGGAATTAAAAAAAAAACTCATCGAACAATTAATCCGTTATCAGAATTAAATTTTTCTAAGTATTGTAAACAGGCTCAGCCTCCAAAAATCCTTATCAATGGGGCCCTATTCTTAACAGTCGACAAAGTGAGTGACATTAAAAAAAAGGCCTCGTGTCAGGATTGTCTGGGATCATCGTGAACCAACCGGGCGTCTGCGCTTTAACAACGGAACAAATGGATGGGGCCACGGCGACCCACGCAGGCTCGTTCGCTTCCACGAGGAAGGAAGCGGCCAGGCCCGCGGCGGAGAGGGCGTGGCCCGACAGAGAGTCCACCAGTGCCCCGTTGAGCTTGTCGGGCACCAAATAGCGGATCAGCTCCAGCGTTTTCTCCTGGTTCTGCTCCGAGTCCGCTGCTCACAGGCAACGACAGCAACATGACCGACACGCGTCCGGCGGGGCGGTATTACGACAAAATCCACAAAACAGTCCGTGTTGTGCTTCTTTTTTTTTTTACCTGGTTTGGACAAAGGCATCACACGGGGGAACTGTCTCCTGCAGGGCCGCAGTGGACTATGAAGAAGGAAGAAGGTATTAGTGAAGTATTTGAACATTTATTATTACCATCTTTGATCATTTCCATTGGCGTGTCTATGGCGTTTCACTTTTCACTTCTTTTCAGTAGCTTTAACCTACCGGGCTTTCATTAGGCAAAATGAGAAAAGTTTGGTTGAGCATTTGGTTTTGAGAATATATTTTTCTTGTATGTGTTTCAACTCAAATATCAGCCCCTTACTCAAAACAGAGGCAATTTTGCAACAATGTACAATGCAAATTTCCCCAGTGCGGGACAAATAAAGGTTTTCTTATTCTTATTCAATTGAGTGTTTAGTGTGAATAATTTTACCAAAATATGCCCAAAATATTTTTCACTTTGGTTTAATGCTTCAATGCTAGAATTCTGATCGATTTATTAATATTTTATAAAACTGATAGATAATAAAAAGTGCTACCTGATGATATCTTTACAGAGAGGAAGAAAAACTTGTTTCTGGTAGTGTCCAAACACCTCAAACACAATCGGTTGAGTGCTGATGTAGTCGACAAACGATTTGGTTACTTCAACGGCGATCTGAAAAGAGACAAAAGTGACAATGCGAGCTACTGTAGTAAAACAAGCTACGACACTTCATCATCAATAATATCATCCTCAGTTATTACATTCTGCACGTGGTAAAAGCCCAGTGGCGGTCCACGGGGCGTGTTCTTCAAGGGTTCCGTAGAGAAGGCTTCGTCATGGCGGTGGATGAAACTGTGCACAAGAAAAGACACGCAGATAAGTCATTCAGGTGTGAATAAATAATAATTTGACTTTTTTCAGAGTTTTTTTTTTTATCTTAAAAATCCTTTTTTTTAAAGATGAGGACAGTCTGAAAAACGTTTTTTTCTAGAAATATTCTAATATTTTCTTGGAAAAATAAACACTTTTACTCATAACTGACTTTTCTTGAAATTCAATAAATCTATTTTCGTAAGGTGAATTATTAACTGTGAAAAACTGATATTATCTTTGGAAAATAGGAAAAAAAGATTGTGAAATGTTCAAGGTGCGTCGGGGGGGGAGAGATGTCTTACTTGAACTGGCAGAAGATGTCAGCGTACTCAGCGGAAATGTTGGATGCTTGCAGCACGGTCACACGAAAGGTGAAAACATTCCCGATCTTCAGATGCTCCACCGTCACATCCACTTGCCCATCCAGTCCCGACTTCACTGCCAAGTCATCTTCATTACTGCCAGCTGCCATCAAAGCACAAAAATAAACAAACATGAGTCAACAGCTGGGATGCTTCACTATAATGGAGTCCCTCAGGGTTCTGTCCTTGGTCCACTTCTTTTTTCATTGTACATGTGTAATGGGAATTTAAATTCCCATTACACATGTTCCCTCTGGGTCAGTTGTTTAGCCGCTTTCATTCCACCATACCTTGAACCCCAATGTGCAAAACAATGATTCTCACATGTGTTATTGTTGACCTCGTCCGCCGAGGGCCCGGTCTCCGCGCTCTGGCCCTCGCCCTCCACGATGCGAAGTTCCTCCTGGGAGTTTCCAGTGCGTGGCAGGCCCGCCGGGCAGGACTCAGACTGAAACTGAAGGGGGGGGGGGGGGAAAAATTGCAGTACTAAGCGCCTTTACATTGAGATTTTGTTTAAACTTCAAGCGTGCTTGATATGACACGTTTTTTCCAGCACATTAAAAAAAAAAAAAGTAATTTACAACACGAAACAAAAATACAGCGACAACTCCCACTATCCTCACTCCCCTAGATCACACGGCAAAGAGATTTCACCCTATGCGACATGCTATGCTAACTCTCTAATGCAAACAATAAACTGTAACGTGTTGTTTACGCACCTTTTCATATTGTTGATCTTCAAAGGAGATTTTGGCAGTGCCCGACTGTCGCACCCCCGAGCCGTAGTCGGGTGCTTCCTCGTCGGCTGGAGGGTGGAAAGATTGCCATTTACGAGCCAATCGTGCGCAACTCCCTTTTCATAGCCCCACCCGTCCTGTGAGCCTTACGCGATATGGCCTGCACCGCCACACGCAGGAAGCCCTTAACGTCGCCCTTCTCGCTTACGACGGCCACACGATGCACCAGCGGAACGGGGTAGAGCAGGTTGCTTAAGTATACAAAGGACCTGAACGAGAAATGGAAAGAGAAGGACAAAATGATCGCGTCAAGTAGGAAAAGATGACGAATCACAAAACAAAGAACACTGAGCTGCGAAGCAACCAAACACAAGCTGGGACTGCTCTTGAGCGATGGCCATGGCTGCCCTTTACTCCTGCTTTCATATTTCAAGATTTTGTATTTTATTCGTCTTGCATTAGGGTCAGGGATTACCAAACTGTGGTGCGTCCATTTGGTGCGCCAAATTAAGAATGCAGAGCAACTCTGATAGAACAATTATATATGGATTTTTTTTTTACCAAAATAAAACAGAAATGATTGATTCCTTAAAACATGCCTGGGCTGAACAAAAGGCCCTCCAGGAGCTGCACTGGTTTTAAATTATAATTGCAGCCTGGTATCATAGCGATGCTTCTCTTCATTAATCATGGTTTAAATGCCCAGACATTGTTTGGGAGAGTGTTTGACAGCTTTTTACATGTAAAACCATTTTCTTTCCATAAACAGCGTACAGAAATAGCCTAAATTTAGATGACATTTTTTTAAAAAGGTACTTGGTGGGACTGCACCACATCCCCACGTGCCAATTTGAGGGGGTAGACATTTAAAGGTGCTAAATCAGAGGGACGGCGGGGGGCAGGCTTATGACAAGATTGGTGAGGTGTTAAGAAAGGCATGCTCAGGACAAAAAAATAAATTAAACAATGTTTTTTTTGGGGGGGGGGGACGACATTCAAATGACATTCATTATACGGGGTAAGGGCGGTGCAAACACGGCTCAGCCACAGCCGACCAATCAAATCAAAGGACACCTCGGCAAGGCCACGAGGAGGTCACGGAAAAGAAATACAGTCATTAAACAAAAAAAAAAATGAAAAGGACTTGTGCTCTGGCATGCCTAAAAAGAGACGGCCGAGGTCGAAACCAGCTCTTTCAACTTGAGACGTCAACTTCGGGTGTCATGATTAAAGATGTCAAGACGTGACAAACACACGCAACACAAGCAGGTCGTTGAGCTTCGACATTGCTTGGTATGATCCCATCCCGGCTGGACTGTTATGTAACAAGAGAGTTAGCGCGTTACAACTGTTAGCAATGAACATGGGGTTGAGGACAGGAAATTGTCATCAAAATAAAAGCCCAGAAATGTCTACTCCAGCATTGGATATTTGCGTCGGAAGTATTTGAACAAGTTACATGCTACTCGTAATCCATTAAAAGGTCACTCGAGCATTTATTCAACATCCTTCATATTCAGCTTAATCAATATCGCGGTTATTTTTTGTTGTCGTTTGACCTCATCTATGCAAAATCTTGCCGCGCTGCCTGTTTTAAAAAAAAAACGAAATTCATTTGTCCTGCCATTGACGGAGATCCGTCTGAAAAACACGCGTACACTTTATCCCGCCTGTCATTCGTTAAGGCGTCCCCGCCTCTCAGCGTGAAAGAGCTAGTTTCGCCCATCAGCACGCGCTCTCTCCCTGTAAACCTCACCAACCTTCCCACTACACTGAATAATGGCGAGCGGTCGTAAAAGGGATCCTGGCCTTCGCTGGAGCTTCGGCACAGCTCTCGCTCCTCCTCCACCTCCTCATCATCATCATCCTCATCCTCCTCCTCTCCCACCAGCTCCGAGCTTGGCTCATCCAAAAAGATATCATCGTCCAGATCCTCCGACTCGTCGTCCTCGCCGCCGCCGCCGCCGCGGAGCCTCCCGCTGAGGGGAGTCGGTGGTCTCGGAGGCGGAGAGGGTGGGGGACGGAGTGGGGTCGCTCATGCGCTCGCTCATGCACGCGTTGAAAAGAGGGTTTCTGGGAGAAGCGGGTTAGTAGAGAGAAAGTACACACTGAATATGGATCGGCCCCGCCTGTTAGTGGACCCACACCAGGACGGGATGCACAACAACCGGGGCGAGAATATGTTGGATGATCTTTGATGTTGGAGTGGGGGGTTAAAAAAAAAAACAACAACAAAAAAAACATTTTTGGGGATGGTCAATGACGCCAATTTTTACCACAGGGTTATAGCGTACCTGCCCACCAATCTGAACCATGGGAAGCGGTCGTAAAAAGGGTCGCCGCCCGTCATGGCACCTTCACCGTCGTCTGTGGTGGGATTTGTACCCGTCGAGGAGGCAAGGACAACGGTAGGAGGAACCTCAGCAGCACGGTCGTACATCTCTCGCATGAGATCAAGTCTTTGCCTAAAAGGACACATTTTTTTTTCCTAGTTAATACTATTTTATCATAAGTGAAGTGATTCAAATCGCATTTTGTATGTCGTTGCTGTGAGATGGAAACCATGTGGCCAAAGATGGCAAACAAATCGATATGATTGGTCTGCATTTGAGGATGGAAAGATGTCATTACAAGTATATATTTAAATATATTGTTTTGCCAAAAGCAGACCTCACAACAAAACCTAGAGTCTGCCGACTCGCGAGGGAATTAATAGTTCCTTAATTGCTCCATTTTTTGGCCACTTCAGTGTATCTAAAGTGTGCTTGTACATCAAATTTCGGCTCACAATACAAAGCGGCAAAAAAAAAAGTTTTAAAAATGATCCAAACGACAGCTCATAACACAAAAAACGAAGACCATAAAACCTAATATTATAAATTAAAATATGCTATTCACAGGATTTTACAGTACTTTCAAAGTAAAGCTTCAACTTTCAAAAGGAAAGTTTGCAACTTTGAAAATTCTCAGAATTTTATAATCCTCTGCGAACCTGAGTTTTTCCAGTGTCCAATAATGCGTGGCTCCATTCTTCTGATCCTGCACCTCCACGGCCACGATCGTTTGCGGGAAGATTCGCCTCTCACGCTCTTTTCCGGCGTCGGGCGGAAGCAGGTCGGGTGGGAGCGGCGAATAGAGGGTGTCGGTCAACAGCACAAACTGGAACTGAACCTGTCGGGCACAAACAAACGCCTTGTTAGCATCATGGGAGCTAACAATATGGGCGTTAAGATCACACATTTTTTGTTTTTGTTTTTTCTTGCCTTCTTCTTGAGCTCAACACTGATGGCGTTGGCCTCCTTGAGGAAAATGGCGTTGCCCCAAAGGAGGTCCCGTAGGGAGGTGAACTGGTAGCACCGCCACCTGCGAAAGCTCCACTCGGCGAGCTCTCTTTCATGCTCGCTCCACTGAACTGTGAGACGGCAAAGAACATGAAAGGTCAGCTTTTAGTCACACGACATACAAGCGATGATTTGCTCCATGCGTTACGACCTTCCTCTTCTGGTTCCTCCTCTTCCTCGGTAGCCTCCGGGTAATAACGATCCACCTGCTTCTGAAGAGCCTCCAGCTTGCTTTCATAATCCTGGAAAATAATGGGACCACACACTTCATTCACAAGATAATGAGATCCAATACAAAAAAAAATATTTTTTTTTAAGTTTGCAGTAGTACACAGATAGTCTGTATTATCATACTGAGAAATAAAATTTGGCTACTGAGAAATCAAATGTTGGCTATCGTTTGAGTGTGAAAATATTAGAAACATCTCTCAGTATAGTGCAGGGCAGTTTTCAAAACGCAAACTACTTTGTCCGCTAGTTACTCTGTTGGTTTGTTGGTCAATCAAACAGTCAGTTGGTTGGTCACAGGGTTGGCTTGCTTATTTGGTTGGTCAGTCAAACAAAATTTGGCTAGTTAGTCAGTCAGTCAGTCATTTATTTGGTTCATTGGTCCTTCATAAAATCGCTTGACTTGGTTTTTTTTTTTTTCTCAGCCAAGGGTCAGTTAGTCAGATGGCCGGTTAGTTACTTTGTTGGGTGGCCACTTAGCTAGTTGTGAGTAGTTTTTAGTTAGCCGCTTATCCTCGCGTACCAGTCTTTGTTGCTCCAGCAGGTTGTTGGCCTCCTCTCTTTCTTTGCGATATTGATCTTCCAACTCTTGCAGCCTAAACGCAAACATTGTTAGTTTAAGCATTCAGCTCATGATCGGTATAAGTCCTCATTTTGTTTACCTCTGTTCCATTTCTTGCTTCATGTCAATGCCTTGCTTCTCCAGAAGCTCCCTCTGGGCAAAGGCCCAGTCCACGGGCTCCGCGGGAGTCTCGGCACACGGGGTCCTCTCCCTCTCAGCCCGCGCCTGCACGGGGTGGTTGAAGCGGAACACGTGGCTCTTGCCCAAAATGATACGATTGCCTGAACATGACAGTAGCACCATATCAGGACAAACGTAGAGTACATACGTGCGTCTACAAATTGATATCATGTTATTAAATAGGGATTGTAAACACAGCAGTGTTGTGTCCGAGGACCGGCAACCCGAGGCCAAGGACTTGACTCCAAGTCAAGGCCAAGGCCCAGGACTTGGAAAATGTTCCGAGGCAAGGCCAAGGCCAAGGATTTGAGGAATTTTCCGAGGCCAAGGCCAAGGACCAAGGACTTGCCTCCGAGACCAAGGCCAAGGACCAAGGACTTGCCTCTGAAGCCAAGGCCAAGGACCAAGGACCGACTTTCGGTCCTTGGCCTCGTGGACCAGCTCGAGGACCACAACACTGACACACAGTAGTCAGTCGGTCAGTTAGTTTGACCAACCAAACAGTCAGTCAGTCTGTCGAGTACTTCGTTGGCTGGTTGGCCAATATGCTGGTCAACCAGTCAGTTAGTAAGTTAATCAGGTCGTGATGGTTTGGTTGAGCCTTTAACTGGTTGGTTACTGAGTTAGTTGCTTGGTTAGTCAGCTTATTAGTTATAAAGACATAAGTCATTCAGTCGCTCGCTTGGTTGGTCACTTAATCAGCTAGTTGTTTTGCTTGTAAGTTAGTCAATGGGTTCATTTGTGAATGGTTGGTTACTTAGTTGCTTGGTTAAGTGATTAGCCACTCAATTATGAAGTCAGTTTATGTAATCAGTCTGTTGGTCGCTTGGATCATTAGGTAGTTGCTTGGTTGATTAGTCAGTTGGCTTGTTAGTCAATGGTTGTTGGTTAGTTAGTCAGATGGTTAGTTAGTCATTAAAAAAACGGCCATTTTATTGATATTGTGACTTCTATATCAATGTAATAATGGTCTTAGAACAATAGTAAGGGATTCCATTTTCCTGACCTGATTTGAGGACTGTGGCCTCTGTTACTCTCTTGCCGTTGACGTAGGTCTCAGCTCCTTCGCAGGGCTCCAGGACAACGGCTACTTGGCAACAAAGACCCCAACAATGTAAAGCAACAACAACAAGGCCTGTCTGGATCTAACCTAAAACACCCACTTTCTCCCTGCGGTCCAGAGGAGCTGGTGAAAGTGCAGTGCTCATCCTTGATGAAGTGGCCGCTAAGTACGATGTCCTGGCGGCTTGCGGCATCCACACGGCCCACCCTGAAAAAAAAATTTTCTTGGTTAGTTCATTTTGCCAGCCAGGTACGATTAGTGTGAAATCTTGATTGAACAAGCCTGGTGGTAAACGGTCTTGGGTATGGTCAGTGAAAATGAACTGAAAAATGTGATTAGCCACAGTTGTTCAGTTTCTTATTTGGTTCGTTGGTTAGTCAGTCAGTCAGTTAATGGCTCATTTTATTTAGTTTGCTGAAAAAGTACCAAAAGTACTGGTGCAGTGGAAATGCACCAGAACAGGCTCCTTTATGGGATCTGATGTTTTTTTAGGATTGGTAAAGCAGCATGCAGCTCATCAATATAAGTCTGGCTGCATCTAACCTGGTGATTCCATCCTTGATGTAGTAGAGCAGGCACTCGGACATGAGCGGGTCCTCATTCAGGTTCACCAGATGAGGCGTCTGAGGGGGAACAAAAAAACAATAAAATAAGCTCGTCGTCTGTACAAGTCAATTTCTGTCTGTCTCTTTATGATCCCTTTATGAAGTATGAACATTATGCAAACACTGCATATCACAGCGCCCACACAAACCAATCTCATAGAGAGAAAACATGCAGATAAAGCGAGATTCATCTATCTTTATCTTCAATACTGTCAGGCAGTCTCGGGAGCTCTTGAGATAAAACTTAATGAAGGTCAGACTCAAAAGCACTCGCACACTTCTCCGCTACAAACCTCGTTAGGGGAAAACAGCCCGACAGTGTCAATAAACACAGCCTGGGGCTTTCTGTGGCTGTCTGACGGCTTAGGGGGGCGAATAAAGAGGCCGTTTATTCTTCAAATGCTTCACAGCACTTTGAGGAGTCAACTCAGTGGATGTCCGATTACCTTCTTGGGGGAGAAGACGCCAACTGTGCCGCCGTCCTCGCGCATGGCCACGCCCATTTCTGCCAGCAGAGCCTCTCTGTGGATGAAGACAATGTTTGAGTTAGCGGCAACATGCTAATCGCTACGTAACAAGACAATCCCGTGCTCGGAGTGAGTCTTTGTTATTGACGGGAAGTTGAAGGTCACCGTTCCATTCGAATGGCTTCAGTCCGACGAAGTTTCTCTTCCCATGTCTCGTTGAGCTCTGCGATGATTTTCTCAGTTTCCTGATGTTTATAAAAAATACAACAACAACAAAAAATTTCTGCCTGTGGTAGGTCGCCTTTGATGAATGACCGTTTCAAAGCAAAAGGGCTGACATCCTGTGTTTTTTGGCTTCTTGAGACTTTTTTGTGGGTCTCCTAATGATAGACATGCCTACCAAAAGAAAGGGAAAGGTTTTGGGGCTGAATTTTCATAATTGCAAGGTAATTAGAATATCATGGTTTAAGGCAAATCATCAAACTCTGCTGCCATGCTCTGCCCACACACACTGACCAAAATTCAACAGTTTTATAAATTAGCATCACTTATCATTCGCGATTCAAAATTTGGTAGCAATCAAACAAAATCTTGAGAATAAGCGTGGTTTTGAACGACTTAATTGGACCGAATGACCCTTAAAATGGCCAACTTCATCCCAAACAGGGAGACTTCCTGTGTCTTTTCAGGTGTGGCTTTTAGAGACTTTTTTGTGGGTCTAGTCATGATACATATGCCTGTCAAGGGAAACTGACTTTGGGGGCTGAATTTTTAAAATTCAGGACAAATTTCAATTGGATGTTTTTCATTTTGACTCCACACTCACCTTCAGGCGCTCAATGGCCTCCTCGTTGGCCGGGCTGAACATGATGCGGTCGTGCAGGCTGGCGATTGAGCCAGCGCGGCTGGAAAGGGCTGACAGTGACGGCGACGGACTCATGCCCGTCATGGCGTTGGTCACTGGAAAGCAAAAGACAAGAGAAAAAAACTCTGATTGATAACTGAGCTGTTATTATTGCTCTCGCCGTGCGACAAGCAAGCCAACAAGCGACAATGAAAAAGATGCAACACTGCGACCATCAAGTTAAAATTAAACAAGCTGCTGAATGTATTACGCTCATACGCCATTTCAGATAAGCGAGGATTACAGTCAACACAAATGAAATATAACAGCGAGGCCATTTCTGTGACTGATTAGCCTTGCATCTCATTTCAACACTGCACTTTTTTTCTGTCACTGTTATTTTTTTTAAGCTTTAATTGCACAGCCCGATTGTCAGCTGAGTCATCTCAGTGTGGAGGCGCTAGCGTTTCACTTGAGCCAGGTGAGGTGAATCAGCACTTATCCTCGCGAGGGCCGCTGATGTGCTGGAGTCTTATCCCAGCCGTCTTCAGGCAGAAGGGGGTACGCCCTGAACTGGTTTGCCAGCCGATCGCAGAATATGGGAACTCTGCTTTGAAAATGTCTGGCAGCAAATGATTTAAGAATGTTTAAATACTCTGTGAAGACCATGAGCATTATCTCTGCTGCACTGTAGCATTCGCAAATTGCGTGCGTGTCATTAAGTAACGCAGGGCAAAGCGCAAATAAAGCTGGCATTTGAATGTGATGCAAAGCTGGCAGGAGAGCGAGAAAACCAACAACAACACACGTTTCAAACCCTCGATCTCAGCAGCAGACCCTCGAAATGCTTGAGAGAGAAGAAAGAGAAAGACAGAATAAGACAAGCACCGCAGGCTGATGACATTAAAGTGCTCTTCAATTAACATCAATTAGGATGCTGACTTTAAAATCCTTCGCCATTACAGTGACCCCTTTACTATGTATCACCCATGAATGATTTTTAGAGATAATCTTTATGGGTTTTACAAGTCCCACTTCGGAGTTGGAGACCGACGCTGCAGTACCACACGGTGCCAAAACATGCCAGGCAGCACTGAGCTGTAATTGGATGTAGATGCAGTTTAATTAAGAGCAAAAACAAGAGACAAAGAAGGTCTATGCCTGCTGTTAGTCAGGTTGTATGCTTTGTTTGTGTGTAATGCTGCTGTGGGTTAAAATAGCAGTTGTTTAAAGTTTTTTAACATTTGTGCTCATTTTATTTAGCCCATCTATGTCTCACATGATGTTAGCAAACAGCTCGTGCGGTTGTTTTGGGTCTTCTTGTTATTTACAAATTATACTGTCTTACTACTATCATATTGCCGTTGTTAGCCATGTTTGTTTTTAATATTAACTCAACATAAAAAAAAAAAATACTTTTGCAATGATGCTGTCCTAACAGGAACACTATTTCAAAGGAACTTTTATGTCCAAAAGCTGCAAAAATGTGCGCTCACTTTCGATGATGTCACCCAGGCCTTGGGCAAAGAGCAGGTCTTTCAGGCGAGACACCTCCTCCTTTAGTTCACGCACCAGCCGGTTGTTAGGGTCCTCGTTGATGACTGCGTTGCAGCGGATTTGCTTGGCGCGGTCGGCATATCTGCCATCATGAACACACATTACCACAAGTAGTTTCTGGGAAGACAGAGCATTTATGTAACTGGTTGAAATTATATTCATCTGCTCCCCTTTGATATGGAGTTCCCCAAGGTTCAATTTTAGGTCCGGTTTTCTTTCGGTTTGTACAACTAAAAGTTGACCAGAATTTTAACTTTGCTCTTTTGAAATTGCTTTACGTGGCAAACGCGGAGAGGTCGGCGCGCTGTTTTTACCTGAGTGTGCTGAGTGTCTCATCATAGTTAATGTCCGCCGGGCTCAGCGCAGCCACCATGGCGGTGCGTGAATTCCCGCCTGATGCAAAGTGGAAACACGCAGCGTTAGCAGAGTTTAAATGAGAAAAGGCACTTAATCGAAGTTAGCTGAAACCTACCAAGATTCTCTCGGAGTAGCCAAGTCAGAACTGAATCACGATAAGGAATGAAACTTTCCACTTTCTTCTTCTTTTTGTTCTGCGTGTTAGTGAAGGCTGGGTTATTACCACCGCCAGGAAGCATATGTTTAGTTAGTTATCTGAAAATAATTTCTTTGGCATACCTTGTTTGGTCCAGAGTCCTGAAATGAACCACAGTGTGAACATCATTATCATTAACAAACATGAATAAAAGTGAACGGTGTTAGCTGTGCTTCTGGGTCTTGTCTAATTCAAGATCTCGTACTAGCTGTAGTTGTTGTTCTGCTATTAGCTCTACTTCTGGAAATAGTTCTAGCCGTTTTTCTTGTTCTGTTCCTCGAGTGGGTCTGCTTCCACTTCTTCTTTGAGTCCAGGTACTTAACCTTGTCCAATTTTTATTGTTCAGGGGGGTTTATTCAGGCTTTAGTTCTGGTTATGTTTCCATTTCTGCCTCTTATTCTTGTACTGGTTCAGGTCCTGGTACTTGTCCTAGTTATGGTACAGGCTCTAGTTCTGGTTATAGTTGTAGCTCTGATTGTGGTTGGAGTTCTTTTTCTGTATTGTGTTCTAATTCTTGTTATGTTTCTGTTTCCTGTACTGTTTCATGTCTCAGTGCTGGGACTTGATCTAGTTCTTGTTCTGGTTCGATCTGTACAATGAGAAGAATTTCGGAATAACTCTCACCACCTCTGCCAAAGCGGAGATGACTTTTCCCAACGTGGTTAGGGATTTGTTGATGTTGGCTCCTTCCTGTGGCCCAGCAAAAATAAGGTCACATGATGAGTTGAATATGTTCGTCTAAAAGGTGTGAAATCTTTGAAAAAAAAAAAAAGTCCTACCTTCAGCCTGGTCCCTTTGGCTCCAGTGGAATCAGCTCTCTCACTGCCAGCCAAATCCACCAAACTGATTTTACTCACCTGAAAGCGCAGAGTTGAGGAGACTCCAGTCAAGAAAACATGAGTAGAAAGGCTTCTTCATATTATGACAATGTCTGACATGTGGTCATACCACGGTGTTGACATTCTGGGCAGCGACACCAGTTTTTATGTAGTCTCGTTGTGTTGAGTTGCATCCACGCAACGTTGTGTGTGTGTTACCTTCTCAGAGGTGTTGTCGGAGTCGGCGTCGTGGCGTTTCTGAGTGAATATGATGTTAAAAACGGCGTGTGAGCGACTGCTGGTCTCGTTCATGTTGGTAGCAGCCACCGTCCTGTCGGGAGAAAGGCAGTCACTCCAGTTTGTCTGCAGAATGCTTCATAGCAGTGGTCCCCCAAACCTTTTTACCACCCCAGACCGTTTCAGACAAGTACAAGTAAATCAAACAAGCGTCTGCTTGAAAAACGCACAATTTAGAGCCCTTGTCAATCAAGATACTACTGTAATTGATGTTTGAGTCCGCCCTACCTGGCTTTGTTGCCAGAGTCCATCAGATCCTGGATGTCATTGTAGGAGGTGACAGCCAACTTGGACAGGTCCTCCACGTAGGGACCCATCAGCGGATGCTCTCGCACCCGCAGGTTGCCTTTGTTCTTGGGGTTGAGGAGGTCACGCACACGCTCGCAGTAGATTTCCATGTAGCTCACCTACCAAGACGCAACAAGTCAGCACTGCACCACAAAGTTAACACACATTTTTGGAATCTCACCCTCAAAACATTTACAAACATCTGTTTTGATCTATATTTTTGCCATTTCTTTTCACAGGTTCCAAGGACCAAACCGGTAACTGTAGCATCATAAATTGTGTTAGTTTGTGCATTTTCTGCACTGTCATATATGAAGTCATGTTTTTTTGGTCAAGGGTTGAAAATGAAAACTTTGTTCAATTCATCGAATAATCAACATTTATCGATTAATCGACAAAATAATTGAGAGATTAATTGATTATTAAAATAATTGTTGGTTGCAGCCTTATCGTCGGTATCTTATTTTTCATCTTTTTTTTTTTTAATGCCTGAAAATAGTCAATATATTTTTGTTTCTGCTTCGGTCGCGCCACAATTTTGTGTGCATCCAACAAAAGGATGAAAAGAGGGACAAAATGTGGGCCCTTACCTCCACGGAGTAGGACATACTGTTGTTTGTGTTGTCGTTGATTTTGGTAAAGAGATCTTCACACAGCTGCAAGCGGGAAAATGACATTCATCAGGATTTCGTCACAAAAAACAACTTCCGAGTAGCAGAAAGAACCTCTGGTTGAGGAGGACACTGTAAATCAAATCCTCTGCCAAAGTCAAATGCCACCCGGAACTACGTGTGATGTCATGGAGAAACGGTTTATTGGATGAGTCATCACTACACATGCGTACCAGCGGGATAATGCCCTGTTGATCTTTGACGTCTTGCTTTCCCATCATGGTGTAGGACTTGCCGGCGCCTGTCTGTCCGTACGCAAAGATGCAGACGTTGTAACCCTCGAAGGCGTGCAGCAGCATTTCCTCGCCGATGTCTTTGTAGACGAGCATCTGAGATGCGTAGTTCACATCCTCGGGCTGCCGGTGGCAATGAAAACATATTTGTGAATATGAACAATGCACAGCATCGAGGTGCGTGTTTGTGGGAGGTTACCGAAGTGTGTGACCAGTAGGAGTAATCAAAGTTGAAGCTCTTGTTGTCTTTGGCCTGCTTGGGGTTAATAATGGCTGGAAGACAGAAAGACAAGGAGAAAATATTATCCATCCATCTATTTTCTGTAGCGTTTTTCCTCTTTGGGGTTTTAAATGAATGACTTACTATTGTTTATTTTTATTAAATAAAAAAAATGAATATGTGAAAATTAATCACTTAATAAAACAGACCAAAAACATTTCTTACAAAACAATGAATTACTACATATATTTTCAACGCTTTTTTTAATTCAATGAAAACAGATCAGATAAACTCGGGCAAAAAAAAAAAAAAAAATCACACTTTTTTTCAAAACAGTGATTACATAAATAAAAATGCATACAAATAATGTATTTATTATTATTGACACAATTATAATTATAGATTTAAATTCAATATAAATTACAACATATATTTTGTATATAAAAGATGTTAAAAATAAAATAAATATGAGTCTATATTTATTACTCTATTTTTTTAATGAATCAAAGATATTCCTCAACCATTATTTCAAAACGACACAAAATATAAATGACATGAAAACAGATAAGATAAACAGAGGCAAGTAAAATAACCACAATTCTTCCGCAGTCAATAATTATGTAAATAAAAAATACATGATAGATAAAATGTACAGTATTATTTTTTATTCTTATCACGTGTTATTTATTAAGTGATAGATTTTGATTACATGAACACTTGTTCTCTCAATTGTGATGATATCCATCATCTGTTTTGTATTTAATGAAAATAAATACTAAATTCCTTTTCTGAAATCTAACATTCGTGGATAATAATGAGTCATTATATTTTTAGTGATCGTATTTTTCAAGCATAGTATGAATGTGTCAGGAAAAAAAGGACGGGTAGAAACCATCCAGGAAAACCCATTATTGGCCGGTCAATTTAGAAGATGAATATCTCATTCCTTGCCCGGAAAGGGAAGCACCAGATCGGCCTTTCAAGACGTGACCTAGAGCGGCGGAGCTTCTAATGAGCTCGTGGGCTGACGTCAGCGCCCCTCGCTGTGCTCTGCCGGTGACGCCACTCTGAGCGGCGCTATTAGTACGCCGAGCACGTCTTTCTGTGTACCACGCATTAATTTCTTTTCACGAGGGCAGCACGGGCGTGGCAGCAGCTGAGTGCACGTTCGCTCACACCGGTCGGTACACAACCTAATGACATCCGATGCAAGAGCTGGATGGAGAAGGAAAAAACAATAAGTCATGATCACTTTTTTTAAAATCCAGCCCTCGAAGCCACTTTCACTTGTCAATAGGAGATTTCGTCAGGATGTCTATCATGGATAGACCCACCAAAAATTGTCAAGACGCCTTGCAAGAAAAGACATTGGAAGTCTGGCCTTTTGGTTTAAAGCAGCCATTTTACGGTAATTTTAAAAGATATTTCAAAAGCATTCTTGTCTTAAAGATTTTGTCCAAAAGCTACTGAATACAAACTATGTAAACTAGACAAATTAGTGATGCGAAATTAAAAGGGATATGCAATACCATATTTATTCAGACTTCTACCAATATGAGTATTTACTCTTTGAAAAGTCACCGATACTGAGCACCGATACATCGAGTACTTTTGATACATTCACTTTTCTTTAAAACAATGACAAAAAAATTGTGAATAAAGATTTTTCTTCCTGAGGCCGATGATGATTGACCATTGTGTGAAACTGACACAGCGTAGCGCCAACTACTGCCAAGGAGGACTTACTCAATGTCTGATTTTTTTTTCGGCCTTTAGTACCGCTGGCTCGTATTGGCAGCTTCTACGATTATCTGATCTGATACTTTAAAATAGGGCCAGTATCAGCCCGATGCCAAAACCTGGTTAGGTTCTCACCCATCCCTACTAAATAAGAAAGGGTTTGAGTGGTTCTCATTGGGTATTGTTTGATGATTCATCATATTTTGTACAAAGTAAAAAAAAAATTCAGCCCCTAAAGCCAATTTCACATCGCAACATGAAATTTGGTACACATGTCTGTTATGAGCGGGCCCACAAAAAAGTCTCAATTTGCCAGGTAAAAAAAAAACAAGCAAAAAAAAAAAAACAAACAGACCAGAAAGTCAGCCATTTTGACTTGATTTTGATTATAGCCATTCGAGAGACCCTTCAGAGATGGACCTGATTTTGTCCAATTGGTACAGAATTTGAATATTCACAAGCATGAAACTCCAATAACTCCACACTTGAAAATTCAGCCCCCGAAGTCCGTTTCACTTGACAACATGAAATTTGCTAGACATGTCTATTATGAGCCGACCCACAGAAAAGTCTCAAGAAGCCGTGCCTGAAAACCACAGGAACGCTGTCATTTTGATTGAAGGGGTCCATGCGTGTTTCAGGCTAAGGGCTAAGCGCTCTCCAACAAGAGGCCTATTATTGCTTTAGCTCAGTGTCTTGCATCCTAATTCATCTCAGCGTGGGAGAAACCCTCTCCATCCCAACAGCCCAACCCTTCTAAAAAAAAAACAAACAAAAAAAATAGATGTCTGCCATTCTTCTGCCGTGTGGGAAGCGGCCTGTCGAGCAGCATGGCAACAAAGACGACGGGAAGACAAGGAGACGTTTATATGCCGTCAACACTGCAGAAGCAATGAACTCGTTCACGCCCCCCCCCCCTTACCCCCCCAAACACTGAATGTCTGTATGGGCAAGTCTTTGTGTGGACACCAAGCGGCATTGCAACGGACTTAAGTGAAATTGTGGTTTAAAACACAACAAAAAGGACTATTATGAAACAAAGTAGACTGGAATGATCATATTACATTGTGGAATGACCATAAACTTAAAAAAAAAAAAAAAAAAAAACAGACTACGATGGAGAAGTTTTGGGAGACCAAAAAATGAGGCAAACTGTCTAGATGAATTAAGCCATATAGCTTCCTGGAATGTAAACACAAGATACACACAACAACATTGTGGAGAGACAATATGGCAACTTCGACTGTATAAAAAGTGAGTAAACGACAGAAAACGAGGCAGACAGGAAGTAAAAAAATAATTATTGTAGCTCCATGGAACGAAAAGGTGAGATGGCATGCACATAATGTATATCCCCAGAACTTAAAAATGGATACACAGAATATTGTGGAGTGACTGCATATCACAATTGTGTTTTTCAATTAACTTGAGCCCAGCAAAAAAAAAAAAAAAAAAAAAAAGAAAAAAAATCAAAAAGGCGCACAGCTGAGAAGCCATGTTGTCGTTTAGTCAGCCGTGACGCGACACAGGGGACAGCAAGGGTTTAAATTAGGCCAAACGTTAAATATTTCACAAGGCTTCATCTATTATTGACGTGTGGCTTTAACTCGGCGAGCAGACCACATATCCAGTGTCTCCTCCGTAGGCCATGCTACACCGTCAACTTCGTAAAGTACATTTTACACTAAAAAGACGATATTTGGTCTCAGTCTAAACAGAGCAATTTTTTTTTTACACTCGGAAGAGAGTAAAATATTAATTTTTCACTGGAAATATTTGAAGCGATACGGACGTAAAATAAAGTTATTGAACAAAAGAACACAATTGCATCTACTACCCTCGAAATTGAAATATGGGTGTGGTTACAACTCACTGGTAGTGTTTCCTGACATCTGGATGATGCATTTGCTGTCTTTGCTCATCTCCCTGGAGTTGAAAGGCCGGACACGGACCGCCACCTTCACAGAGGCTCCCGCCATGGTGCACCGCCTTTCTTCGCCGACTTATTCGGACCACCGCAGCTCTGTGGAGGGAAATCGAACAGTGAATTCTAGTTACTTTTACTGTACGTCAATGAATAAAAAAATAATATTCGACAACTTCCTGCCGACTAGAGCTGGACAGTTAAGAGATTAGCCTGGATTGATGATTCGACTCTTTGTGGGAATCTGAATATTTCTTTCACTGAATCGAGCGAGTGGACTCACTGGAAACACTGCAGACTTGAATAATTCGTTTCACTGACTCGAGTAAACAGACCCACCAAAAAAACAGTCGACTTGGATGATTTGGTTCACTGACTTGAGTGGGGGGGACTCCCTGGAAACACCGCCGACTCACATTATTTGTATCACTGAGTCAAATAGACTCTTCTGTTTTATTAGTTCGTTGACTCAAACGGGTCAGTTGTACCAATTCTCCGACTCAGGGTAGTGGACTCGCAACAAATTCAACTGATGCAATTTACTGACCGCAACCTCAGATATTTCGTTGTACTGACTGACTCAAGTTAACAAAGTCACCAGTAACACGGCAGACTCAAATCATTCAGGTTCACTGACTCCAGTCAGCAGACTCACAGAAAAGAGTCGAATGGTTTGGTTCATTGATTCAATTTATCTGATTCGATTTTATCCGTTCACTGACTGGAGCTTGCGGGCTCACCCAAGGTGTGGTGCCAATCACCAGGCTCACTGGAAACACCACAGACTCGGATAATTCGATTCACTTACTCAAGTTAGCGTACTCACTAGAAACCCAACGGACTCCCTAAACTCCACTGACTCAAATTAGCGGATTCACTGTAAACAACAGTGACTCAGGGTGATTCAAGTGAATCAGTTCTCTTAGGTGTGCGAGTCCGAGTTTAGCAGCGCAACTGAAGACGTTCTGGTGTTCAAGAAAGAATATGACCTGAGGGGCGGATGTTTGGGACAATGGCGGCGGGTGCATGGTCAGCTGCTGCCATAGCGACACATGATAAAGTGAGGGGCGGACAAAAGATGTGCAGGCGCAGCTGAAACGTGTCCCGGGATTAGAGCGCCACATTCCCGGGCCTCGCGGAACTTAAAAACCACAATGCTGTCACTCTAATGTGTGTCGGGGGAAAAGCGTGACTCATCCCTGTCAATTGAGTTAATGATAATCTTCATCGATAGCAGTCAGAAGGCAGGCAGGATGACGCAACGACAGTGGCAGTACGGGAAGCACTCGGGCAGACGAGAGAATAGGTAATACGTAGCTGAGTAGCAACAAGCTAGGTTGCTAGGTTGTTAAGATGCTAGGTAGGAAACATGCTAGTGAGATAATAAGTGAGTAGCTAAAAGTGCGAGATAACCTGTTACCAGCTAGGGTGCTAAGTAGGTAGGTAGGTAGGCAGGCAGGCAGGTAAGTAGGTAGGTAGCTTGCTAGCAGTTTAATCAGAATGCCATGATCAGACTAATGGAGGCGCATAGAACATATTATAGTAAAGAACATTTTTGACTTGACTTCCCCTTTTAATACTTGGGATGTGGCTGTGATCAGAATTAATCAATCACATGCAAACCCATTTTAACTTGGAGTCGGCAACACTCCTGTCACCATTTAAAATGCCTCTGATTAAACCCAAATAAAGTTCAGCTGTTCTATTAGTGTAGTCGTAGTTTTTTTTATATCCACAAGGGAGTATCTACGATGATAAGAAGATTGGACACTGAAACGCTGGGTAGATCAAAGTAATTGGACACCGCTTGGGGTGTTTTCTGCCTCGAAGGCGTCCGCTTACTTCACGCGAAGTTCCGCTCTCGTTTCCATTTGGGTGTTATTTCGCCATATGGGCACACTTGCAGGGCTACTCCCTTGATGCTGTCAGAAAAGAGGTCTACTAAGGTATACTGTTGTGTCATGCTCTGTTTTTGCTGAGTCATCGGGGTTGCCGCCTTTGCCAAGTAGCACCGAAATGAATATCATGTGCCACTCATTCAGGCTGTTAAGTGTGGCATCTTCTTTGTCAGTCAGATGGCACGTACAGTGTAGCCCACACACACACAAACAATAATTCAGTTCCTTTTTTTATCCCTAAAGATGTCATTTGTATGATTTTTCTGTATGTTTTGCGCCAGTAATAACAATGCAGGCCAGTCAGGGCGGTCACCGAGCTGCTGATGACAAAAGACTACACCTCATGTCCCTCCCAAGATGTCAAATATTGACAGAAATCAGCACTGACAAATTCTGACAAATAAACAGCATAGAAATGTCATGTGGAGAAAGAAATTACACTTCAATTAATGTAAATGTGTAAAGAATGTTGATTCGTCTAAATTCATCTGAACTGTGTTAATGTTACATACATTAATATTATACAATAACGTGTAAACATGGTAAGTGTCCCGTGGGAGGCAGTGGCTGTCTACTCAATGGCCGCACCCTGAGCCCACGTCGGTGGGATTTAAAACACACTCACTCACTCACTCACTCACACACACACACAAACGCCAAAACGGACAAATTGTGTCGGATAAAAGCAAAATATTTATAAAAAAAATAGTACATACGTGACGTTAGCACCGTGTTTGTGGACCTCAGTCGTATTTTCAATTGGATCCTTCCCGCCTACGACCAGTCTCCATCAAGACGGAAGGACTCGGTGTCCTCTGTCGACCCGTGAAAGGAGGTGCCTTTTCGGGGTAGGCGGTGGCCGTGGGGGCCGCTGACCAGCGGGCTTGGGTCTGGAGTGGGTGGTGGTGTCCAAAATGGTTGTGTCGGAGGAGGATGCTGTACCGAACCACGGGGCGGTGACGTCATCGCCGAGGGAGGTAACAGCATCAATGCAGTGGTCGGAACAGCGCGGTGTGGAAAGATGGACGATAGGAGGAAGAGCCAGAAGGGAGGAGGAAGTGCACCTATCCGATGCTTGACGTCATACCAAAAACTAAGGAATATTTTTATTTACCGAGACAATGTATAAATGTGTGAACACATACATACATATATATATATATATACATTTTGACTCAGCAAAATGGTTTCTGCAAAAGCCAGCGAAGTGACACCCAAACTAGTTACGCGTTGTTGATTAGCTCCCAGTTTGGTTGCTAATTATGTACTTAACGACGTGCAATATAGGTTGCTAAGGCAGGTAGTTTGGCAAAAATGCTTACTAAATAGTTAGCCGAATAGCGAAAAGCTATGTCAGTAGGTATGAAACGTGGGAGTGAGACAGGAAAGTGAGGAGCTGAGAGCTAGGTTCCCTAGTAGTAGGGGGCAACGTTGGACAACCTACCTGGTAGCTAACCACCTACCTAGTTATTTATGTAGCTCTCGCTACCTACAGTATTTATGCTAACATTTCAGGTTTCGTGCACAAGTACACTCATTGATATTGATATATATGCCATCAGGTCATTGATTTGATTAAGACCTTTTAACTAAGCGGCTCGTCCTAATGAGCGAAAGCGCTCACGCATCTATCACATGAAGTTCGTCAAACGTGTGACAACTATCGAAATATGTATCTCTTAAGATGGACATTTATGATCAAGTAGAGACCAACAGATGGGTGATGATAATGATTTTCCATTCAAATGACTTGGGAGCATGTCATCTTCATTAGTAGCCTACCTATTAGCCACCCTGTTTGTACCTAATATACAGTGAATAGGCAGGTTAAGAGCGCCCCCTACGGGTACTTGTATCTCTATTCTGCCATGTCTAAAGACAGTGGTGGGACTATCTTAAATTATTTAGACCAGTTTTTTTCCCTCCTGCTAAGCGTGACGTACAGTTCTCTTTGTTCAGATGTCATTGTGTCACTACAATAGGGTGGGACAAAAGGCAGTAGACAATTTTGAAACGTACTTGATTAAGGAAAGGGGGGAGAGGGAGGGGTGCGATGGAGAAGGGGATGCGAGAGGAGAGAAAGGATGGAAGGAAGGTAGGGATGAAGAGTGGAAAGTAGCAAGGGTGGATTGAAGGATAGGGGGTCATGAGAGGATAGGAGGGCAGGGAACAAGGATAGTGTGAAAGAAAGATTGGGAGGAGTGAGGGAAAGAAGAAAGGAGATCAGGAAGGAGTGAAGACAATATCAAAGGACCAAAAGAAAGAAGGAAAACGAGGATGTATATAAGGGAGGAATTAGGGAAAAAGGGAAGAATGATGGGAGGCATCAAGGGTGGATGAAAGGAAGGAAAGAAGGACGGATGGAAGGTATCTTGGGAGGATGGAGGACGAAGAAAATGGAACAAGGATGGTGTTAAGAGATTTTGTGTATAAGAATTGACGACAGGAGGGAGAAGGAGTGAAGGGAGGAAGGATGTGTGAAAGAAAGGCCTTGGGTAAAGAAGTGGGTGGAATAGTGGAAGTTAGTAAAAGGGGAGGGATGTTAGGAAGCATACAATTGTAAGAAATTCAGGAAGTAAAGGGGGAAGGCAACAAGCACAGTGTGAAAGTGAATTAGGAAATAGAGAAGGGTAGTTTGGAGATCACAATGAAAAGATTGAAGAATACTCAAGAAAGAAGACTGCACACAGCTACACAAGAAAACACAGCAGTAGTTGTTTGGATTGAGGGAAAAGTGGTTTTATTGTCGCGTTTAGTGACATTTGAACTTAAACATCGATCTGAACATTAGTGGACAACTCACATTCCTCCACATTCATCGCACAACAAAGAGGTGAGGAAAAACAAACACAGTAACAGCCATTACTTACATTTTCTTGGGGTCACCTCACTAAAATGGCTTCTTTTTTTTTTTTTTTTAAGTTGAATTAAAGTAGACGCACAACATGACACATGGTGTAAACAGATGGACTGTAAATGGTTCACTATCAGGACAGTATGCAAAGTCGACATTATTTACCAGCACCTTTCAAGTCAGATTTGCTTAATTTGGACATGCAGACGTTGAAGATTTGAAGTCACTTTCATGTACCTGCTATGCCATGCATAGAGGACACTAAAATACTGGCGGCGTGAGTCAGATCGAAAACGCCTGAGTTGATTGAGTCATATTGAGTCATTCCCTCGAAGTCAAGTTAGCGGATCGGATCGTTTACTAACTCCAGTGAGCGGACTCACTGGGAAACACCACCGATTCAAATGATTCTTTTGTATCGGTTCAGTGACCCGAGTAAAATAAAATAAATCGCCAGAAACACCGCTGACTCACGTGATTCAATTCTATCGATGAACTAACTTGAGTTAGGTTGTTTTGGTTTGCTGAATCTGGTTGGTGGAAATTCTGCACTCGCAAGGTTTCAGTTTTACCGCTTCGCTGACCCGCAGCCTCGGATGATTTGGTTCTATTTCGTCATTGACTCAAGTTAGTTGAGTTGCCGTAAACATCGCAGTTTCACAATGAAGTATCGGCTCAGTGAATCGATAGTCAACTCAGGTGATTAATCGGGAACACTGGCGACGAAGACAATTCTCTCATGTTGGTTCTCTGACTTGAGATAGCAAACTTAGATGATTCGGTTGTATCAGTTTACTGACTCAAGTTGGCTGACTGAAGCGATTCAGTCGTATCGGTCCACTTACTCGAGTTAGAGGGCTCACTGTAAACCCACTCGGGTAATTGGGTTGTTTCTTGACTGTGCTGAGTCAGTTGAATAAGTTCACTTCATCGAGTTAGCAAGCATACCACGAAACACCGTGGCTTTAACAAGCTAATAGCTAGCTGGTTAGCCTTTGGCAACAAAAACACTTTGGCTTGGTTTGTGTTGAAATGATAACGCTTAAGGGTTTAACATTTTCAACATAGTTGTTCCTGGACTAGGCCATCACAAGGATTTTAAAGAAAAACAAAAAACAAAACCAAACATATTTTTCAAGATATTTTAGCCTTTCATCTACATGTATTTTTCATCATTGCTCGTATTTGTTATTTGTTGAAAAAAAAACATTAGAACTGTGCGCTCTAAATAAAATGTATCCTTACGATATTTTCTTGATTGATTAATGATTGTGATTATACAACATATATGATTTCTGTCAATGACAAAGTATGTAATTATTTTTAAACATACAGTACTTGTATTGTGATAATGTTGTTTTCGCCGGGAAAAACAAAACTCCAAATTTCTTGAGTTTTAAAATGAAAATGTGTTTTTTTTTTTTTTTAATTCTACGCGTAGAAAGCAAAAGGAAAAAAAAAGTGGAGCTCAAGTATCTTTTTTTTTTTTTAACTGCATGAATTAAAGCAGTGCCAGACCGGCTGAATCATACTTCGCAAAACACAGACAACATTTTATGTGGAAAATTATTTCGTTAAAACTGTCTTTTAAAAAAACTTGTGTGGACTTATTTTTTTGTGAATGGGACCTATTTGTTGACTTAATTTTCCTGCATCCGGCACCAAATTCCTTAGCGTTGTACACTGAGGGTGGTCGTGACAGGCTCAAGAAACAAATTCATAACAGCTGAATGCATTCTTACACAGACAAAAATTCTCTTAAAACTGTTTTTTAAAAACATTTCTGTGAGAAAAATTTCGTTAAAATCACATTTGATGCCAACGCCACACATTTCTGTGGCTGCATCGACTTTGTTTCCTTGCATCCGTCATCCAATATCGTAATGTCATACACAGGCGGTGCTTGTGATGAGCTAAATCAAACTGCGGGTGAATGCATTTTTACACCAACAAAAATCCGGTCAAAACGTGCCACCATTTGTTGTAAGTGGGACAAATATACAGTACTTGTGTGCACTGTCTTCGTTTTCCTGCATCCGGCACCTGATATCTTAATATGGTACGCTAGGTAAACAAGTGCATTTCCCCCCCCCCCCCCAAAATCGTTTACATCGGGTCTGGAGGTTTCCCTTAAGAGTCCCAGTCCGTCGGTTACCAGATGGTGTAAAAAGGCTAACGTCAACCTCCTCTGGAGTCACTGAGGCACGAGTTCCTTCAGAGAGGCTAATGCCGAATGGATGCGCACATGTAGCCTGTTCTCAAAGTCATAGCCTGTGAAATCCTCCTGGAACCACAAATCGAGAATTCAAATAACTACCATGTTAGCCTGTAATGCTAAAGTCTGCGTGCTCACTTCGCAGCAGCAGATTACATAAAACATTACAAATTCAAAGAACAGATTTCGATGATCATTTTTACCTTTGCTTGAAGTAGGAAAGACCTCCCCTTCCCCACCGTCTGATTGGCGGGAACACAAAAGTAACGTTAGAAAACAGCACATGTCCAAAAACATTTAATTATTATCCCTATTGTTTTGCTCAGAAAACTTTTTCGTGTTTAGGATAAAAACAGAAAAGAAAATTGGAGACACCTGCTTTTAATCTGCAGTAAATGTATGTATCTCTCATTGGAGACCCAACACAAGTAGCATTTGTGTAAAAATAATTTCCATTTTTTGTTACGAGCGTTAAAAAGTATTGATACATTTTTCAACAGTATCGCCCAGCCCTATTTTCCAACTTTATAGTCCCATGCTGAACAGTAAAAGTGGAGCCTGTATTATTTTCCACTTGAATTTATTTTGAACAAAGACTAAAACTCAAGAGTTGTCAGTTTATTGTTTTTGCACTTTTAATGACTCAAAACGAATACTAAATCAGAGTGAGTTGTTTGTGTTTTATTTCGTACTTAAATTCTTAGTTGCACAGTGACTGTTGTAACTGTTGTCAGAAATAAACAAGAAGTCTTTCTTTAAAACAATCTGTCATAGAAATTTTGGAGATCAAAAGTAATAGAGGTATCACTTAATTGGTATCGGTATCGGTAAGTACTCATACTGGTATCGGTAAAAAAAAAATGGTATTGATCATTCCGATCATTAATCAGAACGCCATGTTTAGTGTTTACATTGCTGATGGCCCCATAGAACATATTGCAAAGAAAATGTTTGAAGAGAACTGGACTGACCTCGGGTTTGGCTAACAGCACGCAGCCCAACTCGTAGACGGCGTACGGCTGAACGTACGAATTCGTCTGACGTCCGTACTCGTCTCTGGCTGCCATTTGGAAGGACTGTACAAAAATGTCCCACGGTAAACACCGATGTAGGGTCATTATTAGACGGCGTTCATTTACCTGGACGGCGTCCCTGGTGTTGCCGTGACATTTGTGGACGGCGCCCAGCAGGAGATGTTTCAAGCCGCGGCACGACGCCTCATCAAGACGCTGCAGCACTGAACCAACAATACAGATCAAGAAATCGATCCCAGCTCTGCTCTTCAGTTGTCAACTCGGCTCATGCTGCGCACCCGTGACATGAACATCCTCATCAATCTACAGGGGGGGGGGATTCATCAGCTACCTCTTTTGACATAATCTAGTGAAAAATGAGAGGATTCCTGCGCAACTCACGGCTTCGTCATACCAATCGCAAGACCGTCACTTTTGTACCTTGGTTCATGACCTGCAGCTTGGAGGAGGAGCAATTGGGAAGTGCTTTCCACAGGTACAACACCTCGATGACGCCCAGGATGCAAAGCTCTCTGCTGAGGGGGATCTTTCTCAAACGCTCAGCCTGCATGCACGCATCAACGACACACGTCAAAGACACACCCGGACCAACAACACTCCAAAGAGGGAGGGAAAACACTTTTTTTTTTTTTAGAACGCATACCCGTTTAACAGCAAACTGCTCAATCTGGTTATTTTTCCTCTTGAACAGCTTCTGCACGTCTTTGAAGACGCCACTGGCGCCGTCCAGGTCACCCGAGGCTCCCTGACACACTAAAAAAAAAGAAGCCCGAGATGAAAACAAACCCAGCAATGCTACGATGCCAATTCCTGCGCTAGGAAGGAGCATCCCACCTCCTGTCAAGTAAGCATAGTAGCACTGCGACCATCTTGACTCATTCTTCAGTCTCTCGAAGGACTGGTGAGCATCCTCGAAGTTCATCTCGATCATGCTGCACCAGCCTGACGTGACAAGATTGAAACAATCTAGCAGTGTAAAGCCCCGACGAGTCGCGCCACACCCGACGAGTTGCAAACGTACCGATCTCGTACAGACACACGTGCTGTATTTCTCTTTGGCCGGAAGCCAGTTCCAGTGCGTCGTTGAAGCAGGCCAGAGCGCTGTTGATGTGACACTAAGGATACATAAAACACCCACATGATCCTGAACGCCTCACTGCAGTCTTTTTTTAATCACTGTGTCCAGCAAGCAAGCTAAATACCTACGGTACCTGCTCTCTAGCTATCTCATCAACATCTCACAAACTTGCTTGGCGAAAACTACCCGTGTTAAAAATCTACTGAGGTACGCGCAACATGGCTATCTAGCAACCTTGCTAGCTACTAAGACACCTATCCAGCTAACAACCCAGTAATTCAACTCGCTATCTATCATATTTGTTTGCTTCCTTCCCACCTACTCATCTTCCCTTCTGACATCGCCACCTCGTTTCCTTCTCCACCTTACCAAACAATTGTAGATAGAGAACAAGCTAACTTGCTGACATGCCTATCTAACAACCTATCTAGTGCTGCATTCCAGAAAACTGGGAAGTTGGATTAAACCCGCTCACATAGCAGTGACGTGCAGTGAGGGTTGGGGTTGGGGAGGCACTGACTGAATGAAATCCTCCATTTTCAGGGCGAGAAGTTACAGCTTGTAGCATCGCACCGCGATTTTTTACTATAAAATGGTCAAACTAGATTAAGAACGACACCAAAATCATAATCGAGCGGACAAATATTAATACTTGTGATGACAGTACTGCACGCCACTGTCACATAGTACCCGTTGCTACCGTGTTAAATTTTTTTGGCTTTGTTTTGTTCTTCAAAACACTTTGACCCCCGGCAAACCTGTCTTCACAAATATTTATGTACAGTATAAACGGCATCACGACTTGGGAGGACATCCCAGTTCGGGTGGCGTTCCGGTGTTGTTTTCCCGGAAAAAGACTTCCCACGTTCCTTGAATGCAGCATATTGCCGGCAGCCCCTACCTCCAGCCTGTGTACGCGCCCCTTGAAGAAAATGAAGAGGGAGGAATTTGGGTAGACCAGCGACTTCCTGTGTAGGATCTCTTTGGCCTCTGTCAGGCCAGCGTGAGAATCGCACCCGTCTAGCGCAAAGAAGGGCAACACTACCGTGTGGTACCACAATAGGGCCAACCTGCAAGATCCGACAGAACTGCATCATTGGAAACCAAAATGACTGCATTCGTAAGAGCTAGCTGTATGTGACGTACTCACGTAGCTAATGGTGCCTTCATGTCTTTGCTTTCGCTGGCATAGGCGAGAGCGGCAAGGCCTTGGAGGCGGTCTCCGGGAAAGCCCAGCAGGTTGATGATCTTGAGAAGGTGCGGGGGCACCATGGAGATGCACAGATGGAACAGGCCGTAACCGAAGCTCACCGAGCCCTTCAGGCGGTCCAGGGCCTCGGTCGTTACGCCGCTCTCCACCTTATTGTGGTTGGCGTTGTCGGGCATGGTGGTGGTGGTAGTGGTGGTGGTGGTGGTGGGCTCGGTGGTGGTCTGCTGGCAAGCGACCTGCAGCTGGCTGATGTCGCTGTGACATTTGTTGTACATCTTCCACGCCTTGCGGAGGATCCAGCCGCCTTTGATGTATGCTGTCTCGCCACAAAATACTCCATTTATGAAGCAAACATTCTCAAGAAAGGCACTAAAACAGCTCTCAGTAGAGAACTACTCACTAGCAAAGTAACTCACAAACTCATAAGAGCTAACAAACAACCTGCGAGATAACTAACAAACAAAACAAGTCACTAACTCGCTTGCTCATAAAAATTGACTGACTAACTGGTTGCGGCTGCATTTTTTTTAAGTGCTCTAGAAATAAAGTTGAGTTGAGTATATCATGAACTGCTAGCTAACTAGCTACCTGAATAACTAACAACAGTTAAAAAACAACAAGCAAATTAAATAACTAGCAAGCTAACTGACTGGCTAATTACTTGACAAACTACTCGACACCTACAACCGGCTGGCAACCAGTTTAGGGTATAATGGACGCATGGACTATTAGACAATGAGATGACAAACTAAATTGATGGCTAGTTGTCAAACAAGCAAACTATTAGCGACCTAAAAAAAAAAAAGTAACTACTTACCAAAGAAGTTACCTACTGGCAAGCTAACACATCATAACAACCTGCTACCTTATGAACGAATAAACTAGCAAACTCTAACCCTAACTACCAGCTAACAAGCAACCTATATTAACACAAATTACTAACTAGCTAATCCTACTACTATTCCTAACTGACAAATTACAATAAAGATGATTCTTGTTGTTCGAACAAACTCTAATGAGCTAAGTAACTAGTCCACACCACAGGCACGCCGGAAAGTCTGCAACTGACCTGAGAGTTCCTGCTTGACGAAGGAAAGCACGGCCAAGTAAACCTGACAGTCGGCCACAATGATCTGTCTTTGCAGACGGTCGACCACCACCACGCCGGACCTCTGAGAGTCCATCTGTACACCCAGAGAACATTCGAGTCCATTATCTTGCGTGTTATTATAGTGGTTTATGAGGGTTTTTTTAATGTGTTGCTACTCCTAGCATTACGTTCAACTGTTTAAAGCGGGTTGGATGGGGTAAAACTACCGTACACTAAACAGTAAAAATCTCCATATGTCAAGAGTTTCACAGGTGGGTCTGAAACGTAATACTGTATATATACACTGACACTCTTCTTAATCTTGTTTCTGATGGTCTCCAGCACGCCGACGCTGTCGCTCTCACACAGCTTTTCGGTGGTCTTCAGGTCGTCGCACGCTGTCTGCATCTTCTCCTCCTCGAATGTCATCATGGCATTCTGAAAACGATTCGACACAACTCAATCGACCGTTTCACCAGGACGTCGCACGTACAGTACTTCCGGGTGGCAAAAGTTAAAGCCCTCTCTGATGACTACGCAAGTAAACAAATCCTTACAGGTCATTTGGCCAAGAAAGGCTAATTGCGAAAACAGGGTAAAGCTGACGTTTTGTGAGGTGAACCGCTCGGTCCATCGGTCAATTGCAGATGAAACACACTTTGAATGAGAATTAAAAAATTTAACAAAATGATATTGATATTATGGCTCTGATCGCAAGCTGCAATTGCAGACTGTTGACCACTAACAACTTCCGGTGATGCAGGATGCTTAGGGTGCAGTGTACACTAACACAAAAATATATCATATTGATAACACACACACACAGACACATCCCATTTCCTCCCACACCCCTCGCAATCGACTTAGGACCAGTCCACAGACTACCGATCGATCACGACCAACTGGTTGGACACCCCCCTCTAGGCGCTCCATCTATGAACACAGTACGCGCAGAGTGTCAAGCAGAACAGATGGAACAGTGCCTAATTAACTATCAGGCTAAAAACAAATGCTGTCTAAATAAGGAAGTAACAACCTAAGTTAAAAAATTAAATAACTACCTATCCACATTCCAGTCAGCCAAAATGTTTGCACTCACCAAGAAGCTCACAAAACTTGCACCGAAGCTCATCAGCGGACTTTGACTCCTGCAGAGGGAACATAAGTGAAGGCACACCGCAGTGAACGCTGAAGCTGAAATCTACGACAACCAATACCATCATATGGTACGTTGCAGAGGGCGTCTTTAGTCTTTAGCAGTTTAAATACCTGTTATCTGTTAAGCTGACGTTTACAACTATTGATACAACTATGTGTAGTGGTGCATGACCTTCCTCCAGGCTTGGCTTTTGAAACCTATAAAGCTAATATTACTATGTATCATGGTAGATGTCTTTACCACAACTATGGTATCTGTCAAGATGACGTACTAGCTAGCATGTGCCACGGTAGGTGTCTAAAGAACAAGTCTCATGCAGGTGGGGCATTTGTAAAGATGAAATTTACTGTATCCAGATATTTTTTGTTGTTGTTATGACTTAGAAAAACGGTTAACTTTAAAGACGCACACAAAAATGCCTCACCCACCAGTCAGTCGTACGCACTTCGGGATGTGACGTCACGACGTCGACTTTACATTACACCGGTTCACCGCATCTATTTGTGAACACAAACGCGCACAGACATCCCCAGGCATGTGCGTGGACGTTACCTGTATCTCCTGAAGAGCTCGTCGCTCTCCTTAAAGCCGTTGTTGAGCAGCATGTTGATGCCCCGCAGCGCCATCTCGGCGTCATCGATGTGCTCGGCCTTCTCCTCCACCTGCTGCTGATGCTGCTTCTGCTGCTCCGGGCCAGCCATCCCTGCTTGAGTGATGAAGGTGATAATGAATGATGCGGGTAATCGAGGACAATCGTCAAAAGTAAGCTGCCTCTCACTATTCCATTCTTTTTTTTTTTTTTTTTACTAGCGAGCCATCCGCCCATCCATCGCTTGCTCGCCCCGGTCGTGCAGCATCCGGTGCATTACGTAATCAAAACAGTCACGTGACGCGTCGAGATTTGCGTCATGACATCGCTGGAAGAGAAATCAATGCCACTTAAACTAACATAAAATAAGTTGTTGGAATGTAAGTATGAATATTATGTTTATAATAAATAAATAAAGTAAGAGAGAATGTAAAATTAAACAAACGAAGTTTTATGTATGGAACAAATATTAGCGGCATGAATGATGTTTGAAATGAGTATGATGTTAAATGTAGTTTGCCAAGACGATGTAACATTTCTGGATACACACACACGAACAACAAAATTAACTACGGCCGTGCACTTAGTTTGAAAATATTTTACAGGCACAATTGAATTTGAATACTTGAGTAAACTATTGGGGGCGGCCCGGTAGTCCAGTGGTTAGCACGTCGGCTTCACAGTGCTGAGGTACCGGGTTCAAATCCAGCTCCGGCCTCCCTGTGTGGAGTTTGCATGTTCTCCCCGGGCCTGCGTGGGTTTTCTCCGGGTGCTCCGGTTTCCTCCCACCTTCCAAAAACGTGCATGGCAGGCTGATTGTGCACTCTAAATTGTCCCTAGGTATGAGTGTGAGCGTGGATAGTTGTTCGTCTCTGTGTGCCCTGCGATTGGCTGGCAACCAATTCAGGGTGTCCCCCGCCTACTGCCCGACGACAGCTGGGATGGGCTCCGGCACCCCCCGCGACCCTAGTGAGGATAGAGCGGTTCGGAAAATGGATGGATGGATGGAGTAAACTATTGCAAAATTAAACTTGCGTACTAACTGAACTTCTGCTTATTGGCAAGTCATCGCAGCCAACGGAAGTACAGAATGTACAGAACTTTTTGAATTATCAACATGCTAACACAATCAAATGTGAGAAAATTGTACCTGCTAATTTCGATAAACAACAGGTCTCAAGTTTCAAGAAGAAATACAGTAGTCCCTTTTTTCACCCATTTTTCCCTCCCAAACATTTTAACTACAACTCTCAACATTAATAGATTGTCTCGTAATAAAAAAATTAAAATGACAGAACTATACTTAAATCAGTAGACACACGTAGGTAGGTAGAGTGGTTTCTGGATAGATAGGTAGGTCACGTACAAGCAGAATAGAGATTTAGGTAGGCAGGCACGAGGCAGTCCCCGCAAGGATCCGCGATTCTGCGGATTTCAAAGCTGAAAGCAGCCCACGGAAGTCAGGGCGAGGTGCAGACTATGACATTTACATGTAGTTTTCATCCTTGCAGCTAGATGTCGCGGTCAAACAGGCTTCGTTCACACTGCAGGACGTGATGCCCAATTCGGATTTTTTTTTTTTTTTTTAATGTTAGATCCATTGGTTTTACGTTCTCGTTGACATTTCCGAAACAAAGGCGTCCTCCAATGTTAACTGAACGCGTCCATGATAGCTACATTACTTGATAGCTACATTACTAGGTAGGTAGCTGAAAGGCGACCGAGACAGCTCGTGGGTCACTGTCCAGGTTTTTGGATAGCTCAGTTGGTGACATGCCAGCTAGATAGGTATGCAGTTACATAGGTTGCTTAAAATAGCAAGAATTTCCAAACATGACAGTCTGCCAACATGCTTAGTATGGGTGGGATGGCCACTTCAACCTGAGCACGATGCACCAAGAATTTCGAAAATCAAATGATAGACTTCAGAGAAATTGAATGTTTTCCATCCATCCATCCATCCATTTGCTAATCCGCTTATCCTCATATAGGCGTGCTGGAAGCTATCCCAGCTATCTTCAGGCAGTAGGTGGGGACAATTTAGTGTTCCATTAACATGCCATGCATATTTTTGGAATGTGGGAGGAAACTGGAGTACCCGGATAAAACCCAACCCACGCAGGCAGGGGGGAGAACATGCAAAATCCACACAGGAAGGCCGGAGCCGGACTCGAACCCTGCATCTCTGTATTATAAGGCGGACATGCCAACCAGTCAATCACCATGCTCCCAAATTAAATGTTTTATGTCGGAAAAAAAAGAAGCTTTTTTGGGGAATGTTTTTGTATGATATTGCCTGTAGCAATCTGTCCGTAAAACAGTATACCGTCATTATTTCTCAACATAGTTCGGTAACACTTTCGTTTTGTCTCCTACTCGGGGAACCCTTTGTTCGAATGACAGACAAGTGCCATTTAAAAATATCTACCAATAAGCTCGTATAGGCTGAAATTTAGAAGGGTTTTCCAAGTCAATGCATCAAAATTACCATAACGTTTCAAACTTTTAGGGCAAGCGTCTCGACTCCTAAATGCTCAGCTTTGTCAAATGGATCATGATGTGAGATAGGTAGGGGCTACCTGGCTAGGTCGTTAGATACATGCATAGACAGATAGATGGATAGATAGTAGTCAGCAATATAACTTTGGAGTGAAAAAAGACTGTAGCATGTGTTGGAAAATAGAGTGAAATGTTTTTCGTCCCTTATTGGGACATATAATTTTCTTTTTGTGTGGATTGTTTAGATAATCGTCACATGGTGATGACTCAGCAGTACTGATCCTGTGAACCGTTTTAGAGGGCAAGGGGCGGATATGCTCGAAGGAACATGAGCGTCCCACATGATACAGCTTGATGATTAGAGAGACACTTTGGAATATTTTTCGGCTTCACAGACAATGAAGGCAGACATGGAGCTAGGATCTACTGTGGCGGCGGTGAAGAGCACCAGAGTGTTTCTGGGTAACCAACAAGTCGGGCCTGCCGTCATCCTAATACGAGATGGTAAAATCCACCAGGTACTTTCTGGTGGGGAAGTTACAGAGGGTGTTGAGGTAAGATCAAACTGTTAATAGAGATTGTAATATTGCTTGCCAGATATATAGGTAGGTGACTTGTTAATTTTCTAGGTGACACACCCGTACTTGGTAGCAAGCTAGTAGCTAGAAAGGTATCAGCAGGTTGGTGGGTAGCTGGCGAGGTTGCAAGAAAGCTTGGTAGGAGCTTGGCATGTTTGCTAGCTTTCTAGTCAGGTATGCCTCTCTACCTCGATAGTTGGTGTCATGTTAGCTAGATAGGTATGGGACACGGTACAGTGTTAGGTCATACATAGAAAAACTTGCTTGTGTGCTTGGTGTAGCTGACTTGGTTCCAAATTAAGCAGATCGTTGACATGCTGGCAGGCCGGCTATGTGTCCAATTAACTCTGTTGTCTTGTCTGCAGGTGTTGGATGCAGGCGACAGTGTCGTGATGCCAGGAATCGTGGACTGTCACGTCCACGTCAACGAGCCGGGACGCACCTCCTGGGAAGGTTTCTGGACAGCCACCAGGGCGGCGGCAGCGGGAGGCATCACTACCATTGTGGACATGCCGTTGTGAGTCACCTACCCGTTTATCTAGCCTGTCTAAGTAGGTCAGAAATTGGGCATGTGGAATGCTGGCTAAATAGCCAGCTGGATCGATACCTCAGTTTACCTAGTTGATTGCTAGTTAGCTGACCCTGTACCTAACACAGTACATAATCCATTTGTTCCAGAAACAGCATCCCTCCCACCACCACGCTGGCTAATTTACAGGAGAAGTTGCGCGAGACCTCGGGTAAATGCTTCGTGGACACAGCCTTTTGGGGTGGCGTGATTCCCGGCAATCAGGTAAAGTCGGAACACCCAACATGGCGCGGTGTGATCTATCAAATTGCCAAACATGCTAAAGCTTGTACCTTTCTGAAATTCAAGATAAGACCATGTCGTCATGCGCCGTCTGCAAAAATATAACCCATAGTATCAAACTTTCTGCTTAAAGCTAGAACTTCAGCCCATGATCCAGGCCGGAGTAGCTGGCTTCAAGTGCTTCCTGATCCACAGTGGCGTGGATGAGTTCCCTCACGTGAGCCACGGAGACCTGCATGCCGCCTTAGAGCAGCTGAGAGGAACAGGAAGTGTCCTACTGGTATGGTGCTAATCAGCTGGCACAACCACTGCCCAAACTATTTTACATATACAGTTACCTTTCGCCAGCTAGCGTACACGAACGACACCACTGTTTTACACAGTTAGTGTTAGCTTTAGTTACACTTAGCTTTAGTTAGCTATGACAACCACAGCGCAACTGTATTTTGCATACAGGTAGCATTAGCCATCGAAATCGACAACATGACACCTGTATTTTAGTTGCACGGTTAGCACGTTATCATGAAAAAACAGATTTATTCTTGAAGGGTTAGCAGCTGAATCTTCTTTGTCTCCTTTAGTTTCATGCTGAGAAGGAAGTCCAACTGACCAATGAGAGCAATGGCGGTAACATTCTATTCTATTGCAGCCAGGAGACATATCGCTTACTCATCTAGTTAGCATGGCGGCTACCTATCTACCCACCAAACAGCGATCCACCTAACAGTCTATACACTTACTTATCTATCTAGCAAACACGCTAACTGGCACCAAGCCAGCTATCTAGCCTTCTATCCTGCAACCTACTTACCCATCTATTTAGCTAGTTTAGCCACCAATCAATCTAGCTATCTACCTTAATTCTAGCTAGCATGTCAAAACTAACGCTCTATCTAGCTAGGTACAGTAATTGGCTCAGTAGTTGCCTAGCTTGCCAGCATATTGCGCAACTATTTTCTAGCAATACCCGTCAATGTGGATTTATTGAGTTGACTTGTGTCCATATCAGACCCTCAGCAATACGACACCTTCCTGCAGTCCAGACCTGACATCATGGAGGTGGAAGCCATCCGCAGTGTGGTACAACTCTGCACCGAGTACCAGTGAGCTGATCACTTTGACACTCAGAAACACTGAACTCCCATTTATCGCGGGGATTCATTCTCGACCCACCTACAGAATAGAAAGGCCACTATTAAAAAAAAAAAAAAAGACATGCTCGCTTTATGCTCTTTATTTGTCACTCTTAGTTGAAGTTTATTGTAAAACTGACCCATGGAATAAAATTGAATTAAACATCTCAGATTTAAGCACCAGAAGTTCACCCAATCACTGACAACAAAGGTCTGCTAGCTTAATGCTAACATGTGTGTGTTTTTGTGCTTTAGGGTGCGCTGCCATGTGGTCCACTTGTCTTCATCCCAGGCACTGCCCGTTATCCAAGAAGCCAAGAAGGGCGGGGCCCCCTATCGGTGGAGACCACCCACCACTACCTGAGCTTGAGTGCAGAAAACGTACCAGCGGGGGCCACACAGTTCAAGTGTTGCCCACCAATCAGATCGGCTCACAACCAGGTCGAAAGCAGAATGTCATTGTTACTCACCTTCTTTCCCTTCTTCTTTTTTCCTTTTTTTCACTTTGTCTTGCTCTGTTGGTCATGTGCACTCAGTATTTGAACCACATCAATGCACAAGGTGATGATTTCTTTACATGTGTTGGTTCTGTCACTTATTACAAAATTTATAAAGATATTTGTGTGAGTGTGTGTGTGTGTGTGTGGTGGGGCGGCGGGGAGGGGTACTGGCCTCACAGTGTAAATGATTACTTGGTCCCGCAGGATCAGTTGTGGGCAGCGCTAAAGGCGGGCCACATAGACATGGTGGTGTCGGACCACTCCCCTTGCACGACTGACCTTAAGAAATTGGACTCTGGAGACTTCACTCAGGCCTGGGGAGGAATTTCGTCTCTCCAGTTTGGTAATAACAGCAACAGATGCATTTTAGAAGCCGTGCAACCTTAAATTGTTTTTTTTTTAAATAAATATAGTGATTTATGACCCCTGTGTGATTTATGACTACAATAAGGTGTAAAAGTCCCCCCCCCCAGTAAAAAAGTAAAAAGTCACATTTTAGTTTTTTGCCCATAACTTACATTATTTGTCATAAACCACTCCAAGGTTATGAATAATTATCATAAGACCAAATGTTTATGACTTCGTTTGTTATTGGTCAGGCTTGCCTCTGTTCTGGACCTCGGCCAGTCAGAAGGGCTTTCAGTTCGGGGACGCGGTGCGCCTCCTGTGCCAGAACACGGCTCGGCTGTGCGGCCTTGGCCAGCAGAAGGGCAGCCTGGCACCGGGCTACGACGCTGACCTGGTCATCTGGGACCCTGAGAGAGAATTTGAGGTTTGCATCAAGAACGAGTGAGAATTTGGTTTTTTTTATTTAAAAAAAAAACCCACCCACACAAAAAAATACTACTTTCTAGTAAGCTCGGAACATCGATTTGGTTGAGGCTCTAATGGCTGGTAAAATCTTTGTTTCCTTGTGTTGCAGATTAAAGAAGAAGGCATACATCATAAGAATAAGGTAGGAGAATTTAGAATGCACTTCAATATTTAGTGGTGAACTAATTTCGACTTCTCTGAAATTTTCAATGCCCAACTGTATCTGTACCTTTTGCACAACTTACTCTTCAACCAATCGATTAATCGTTATTCACGTAGCACTTTTCAGACAAGATACGCAACACAAAGGGCTTTACGTGAGTTAAAAACAACCCTACAACCCTTTTTTCGAAAGTGATGCGCTCATAATCAGCTGAATGAAATCACTGTTGCACTCCATTGTAATTTCGCAGATTTAATAGCCAATCAAGATTCACATGAGCTTTCACAGACAGACACACACACACACACACACACACACCTACATGCAAAATCGTCAGCCTCTCAAAATAACCAAACTCTCTCCTTTATTCTGACCCGCTTCCTCTTCATGGTAACTTGCTTCTTCCCTGACAATCACACCATGTTTTTGTGGTTCAATAAAAGTCATGGACAATATATAGTATGTGAAGCCTTAAAATGCAATACGGAGTTTCAATTTCAACGTACTGTGGTGCATCAGTGGAGATACAAGGCTCAATCGCAGGATATGAGTCGCCAGTCAGATTCGGGTTCATCTTGAATATTTATCTGCTAGCCCCCACGATATACCAAAGTTTTTTATGGGATGTGCGTGTGTGTGGGTAGATAACGCCCTATCTTGGGATGTCGCTCCGAGGTGTCGTGAGGTCAACCATCGTGAGGGGACATCTGGTGTACCGTGACGGCTCCTTCAGCGCAGAGCCCCTGGGGAAGACCGTCCTCATACCCTCGAGGACCACCCCTCATGATGACGCATGAAGAGTGAGGATGAGGGAATGAAATCAAGTGTTTTTAAAATAGAAGTATACTAAAAAAAAAAGCATAACCAGACAGTATAAATATACAAGCTTTATATTAGATGTAGTTTAAAAAATCTGAACCTGCATTCCCTTTCAATGCAGTTTCTAAATTCATCTAATTTTATAAAAAGGCAAAACAGTAATAACTCATAATGAAAACTACCAGTGTCATTTTGTGCTTTTAATGCTTTTAATGCATTCTTGTACTAGGTGTCATGAGCTTGTGTTCCCACTGAGAGGATTTTAAAATCCTCCAAAAGTGTCATGCTGCCTTTTGTCTTTTCAAAGTATGACAAAAGTAATATGTAATAATTGTACTTTATTTTCACATATTTGTATATTGTAACTATAGAATTTTAAGATTCAAGATTTACACACAAAAAAAAAACATACATTACAAAGAAAAGCATAAAAAGATATGTTTTATATTATATTTTGGAGTAGAATTGGATTTTAAGTTTAATAATATTGTACACATTGTATGTCATTTGTAACATACATTATATCTATATACCTGTGTTATAAAACCAATCTAAATACATACAATACCAAAAAGTTAGCATACAGTATATATAAATACGCAGAAATATATAATCAATAGTTAAGATTATTTATGTGTGTATTTTTGTTTATTTATACACATTTTTAAACACTTTTGTTCATTTAGATTCTAAATAGAACAATTATAAAACTTGTAAAGGTTCCAAACTACTATATCGGTTATACACAAACTAAGAATACAATTTGATTCGGTTTTTGCCTCAAACATAAGAATAAAAACTGGAAAAGAAAAAAATTACACACTATGATCAAAACCTTTGCCTGATCATTAACTATGACCAATGTGATCAGTTACAATTTGACTGAATTATACAATAAAAAAACAACAACAACAACAAAAATGTGCAGAGTCATTTGTTAATCATTCACACGAGATTACCACCAAGTCAAACAAAGTTGGAAAACCGAGTGCCTTTCAGTCCGAGTGGAGTTCCCACAGCGATCCACACGTCTGCCGACATGTCCTCTCTGGCGGTGCCACCGCCCGAACGTCTGCGGACCCCCCTGCAGGTTCCTCAACGCCACATGTTTGGACCCGGACCCTCCAACGTTCCGCCGCGCATCTTGAGGGCAGGAGTCAATCCCGTCATTGGACACATGCATCCGGAGATTTTTGAGGTAAACTGAACAAACGGTTTGGGGAGAATGGGTCGTGGAAGGGCAGTGGCGCTTCTCTCGGCAGATTTGACAAAGGCCCGAGTTTGGATACCTCCACTAGAAAGGTTTCTTGATGTGAGTCCTCAACGGTTCGGATGAACCCCTAGCTTGTGTTCGAGTAGGTGATGGGACGGCACTGGTCTATGGTAGGTTTTTGGTAGACCTCAATTTGGGATGCCTCCCTTGGAGCTATAGCGCGACTGCAATGCCTAGGTCCTGGTACGATGGTAAATGAGACACCTTGGTTGAGGTTTTAACTCGACTTCAAGGCCACATACTTGATGAGTCTTGTGTTCCGGTAGTCCAAACTGAATACGAGGGCGAAGTCCTGGTGGAATATTAAATGAGATGCCATTGTCTTGGATGTACGTTCACCAGAATGCCTGTGGTTTTTGGTTTGTAGATAATGGCTGACATCCAGGGCGGAATACAGTACCTGTTCCAGACTCGGAACCCGGTGACTTTGGTGCTAAGTGGCACGGGCCACACCGCCATGGAGTGTGCCATCTTCAACGCCGTGGAGGCTGGCGACAGTGTGCTGGTGGCAGTCAATGGGATCTGGGGAGAGCGGGCAGCGGACATAGCAGAGAGGATAGGTAACAGTTAGCATTAGGGTTTTTTGAAGAGTATCACCCGCAACATACACATGAGAAAATTTGAATTTTCATTAACATTTCTGGTGAGGTGCTTTTAATGTTATACTGTAATTTGTTTCTGTGTCAATGGTTTTTAGCCATAATCTTGTCACACAACAGTGACGTGCAGTATGCCAGCTAACTTTCACTAGTTAGCATGAAAACATTACTTCTTCACAGAGGGTCAGAAAGGTTTGGATTTTTTTATATGAAAATTGGTTTGATGATTTGAAACCTTTGTATGTGATAGATATGGACAAAAGGAAATCAGGAGGGGCAAATTGTTCACAGCACTGTACAAGCATTAACCCTAGCTAATATAAGCTAGCTGAAAATACAAGTGCTACAATCCAATTGAAATGATACCAAAAACCTCAATTCCATCACAAATTTTGACAACTGAATGGCGGATTGATTGCAAAAGCTATAGTGGTTTGGATTTTTTTTTTTCTACTCAACAGGTGCTCGGGTTAACACCATCGTTGTGTCGCTTGCTGGATTCTTTACAAATGCAGAAATCGAGGCGGTAAACCACACAAGTCAATGTCAAATCATGCTAACACATCAATGGCAAATGATTGATGTGCTGTGATAGGCCTTAATCAAACACAGGCCTGTGCTGTTTTTCCTGGCGCACGGAGAATCATCCACTGGCGTCCTGCACCCATTGGATGGCATTGGACAACTGTGTCACAAGTAAGAACATTAACACTTAAAGCAGCAGCGTAAAACGATTATGACGAGTACGTTCATGCCCCAACAGGTACGACTGTTTGTTCCTGTTGGACTCTGTGGCGTCAATAGGCGGAGCTCCAGTGTACATGGACCAACAAGGTGCGACAGGACATCTGGAAGAATCCGTTTTTTTTTTTATTTGTGATGCTTGTTTACCAATAACGTACTTCAAAGCGATATATTGTGATCTTGATATATTGTTAATTGTTGTGTAAGTGTGAGGAGAAATTTCAATCTCTCCGCCGGCCTTGTTTAGGGATCGACATCCTGTACGCGGCTTCTCAGAAGGTTCTGAACGCCCCACCGGGTATAGCACCCATCTCTTTCAGCGAGCGAGCATGGTGAGACCTCCCCAGAGCATGAACTTGAACACGCCACAACATTGTGGAGCGACCATGTGTCAGTGGTCACATGCATTAACGTTGTACGACCGGTTTCGCCCACAGTCGTAAAATATTCAACCGCAGAACAAAGCCGGTGTCGTTCTTCTTGGACCTGAGCTTGCTGTCCAACTACTGGGGATGTGACGGCAAAGGCACTCGAATGTAAAAACACCTTTAAAAAAAATGTTTCAAAGCAGAAATCTTTCCAAGAACTAAGCAACACCTCCTTTTGTCCAATGCGTAGGTACCACCACACAGGCCCTGTCTCTGCTTTTTACTCCCTCAGGGAGAGCCTGGCCATCCTGGTGGAGGAGGTGAGGCTGAATAATTCCTTTAGTGGCTCCAAAGACTCAATTGCATTGTTCGCAGTAAATATTTAACAATAAGGGATGGACTGTATCTAATTGTCTCTTGCTCGGCAGGGTCTGGAAAGTTCTTGGAAGAGGCACGCGAACGTGACCGAATATTTCCACACCGGTTTAGAGCATATGGGACTCAAACTCTTGGTGAAGGATAAGGTGAAACGTTTGAGTTGGGCCACTCGTATTCCATTTTAGCACTGCAACAGTAATTCTAATAATTTCTAATACTAATTGTTTTTTTTCCCAAGGCTTTGAGGTTGCCGACGGTGACGACAATCGTGGCTCCAGACGGATACAACTGGAAGGAGATCACAGCCTACGTCATGAAGAGGCACAACTTGGAGATCTCCGGGGGGCTGGGACCCTCCGCCGGCATGGTAGTTTGCAACACACCCCTCTCTAGTGAGCTAGAGTGTTACAGACCTATCCTGCTTGAAAGATGGCTAACTGGCTCCTTAATGAGCTGTCTGACAACAAAGTCTGCTCCCCATCTATCTATCTATCTAGTTAGCAAGTAACCTATATGTGTGTCTAGCTACCTAGCTAGCTCTCGACCTACTTAGCTACCCAGAATGGCATTTAATTCACCTATCCATCTACCAACCTATTTAGGCACCCATCAACTTATCTAGTGATCATATCAGCTACCTATCTAGCAAGCTTTTTGAGTACAGGTTTATCATATCACCTTCCTAACTAGCTAGCAAAGGACATACTGGTGCTGGTGACCTACTTACTTCGGAACTTATCTTAGTACCCACATGCCTACGTACTTAACACATCACGAAGAAACCTAACGTGTTGGCTGTTGCAGGTACTTCGCGTTGGTCTGATGGGATGCAACAGCAGCATTACGAATGCTGACCTGGCGCTGGCCGCTCTGAGGGATGCGTTGACGCACTGTCACAAGAGCAAAGTCTGATTCTCAACATTAGCATCTAATAGTTTTACACTGTCACTGACAAGTTGACATGATTTGTGACATATGAGATCTTGTTATAATAGAAAAATGAAGAAAATAAATGTAATTATAAACATCAGCTCATTCTTTACTTTTTACTGTGTCGCCGTTGCTATTTTCACTCTCTGCCGTGAAGAAATGGGAGATTACCATACAACATCATTTTGGAAAAATAAAGACTAGTCATCATAGTTCTCCATCTAGGAGGCAACATTTGCTTGCCTCAATGTTGTTTGTCACTCCATGATGACTTACAGTAATTCTGACACATAAAACAAAAGAACATTGCTCTGATTCATTGTACAGTATATCATCCATCCATCTTCTAATCTGCTTATCCTCAGTCAGAGCGTGCTGGAGCCTATCCCAGCTGTCTCCGGGCAGTAGGCAAGGTACAACCCAAACTGGTGCCAGCAAGGCACCTATTTGTGCTCACAATCATTCTGAAGGACAATTTGGAGTGTCCAATCAACCTACAATCCATGTTTTGGGAATGTGGGAGGAATCCGAAGTCCCAGAAGAAAACACACGTAGGCACGGGGAGAACATGCAAACTCCACACAGCAAGGCCGGAGCCAGAGTCGAACCCTACACTTCTGCACTGTGAGGCCAAATTGAATTTTTTTTTAAAAAGTTTTTTTTTTTAACTCCTTGCTGCCTACGTAAATGAGGTGACGGCAGCAAAAGGGGGGGGGGGGGGGCTGCTTCTCCACAACCAGAAGTATTTGTTTTTAACGTCTGAGTCCAATTGACAAGGGTAAATGTATAAGCCTCAACGAGCCAGTTGATAGCAGTTAGTTTGAAGAAACAAACTGTGACATGACGTTTTTTTTTTTACGTTTTCGCTCTCCGCTGCTGTCGTCGTTTCCGTAGTTTCCACCCACTTTTCCTCCGCACGACGTGATGACGACACTAAAAGGGCTGGGCATTGCTCAGCTTATTTTTTAAGTTAGCCGCCTCCCTATTTTTTTCCCATCTCATGGTACCAAACAACCGAATCTAACTTTAATCATAAGAAAATAACAATATTAAAAGAAAGAAAATAAAAGTGCCATGGTCCGGTGATGTCATCCAGGCTCGCGGCCTACGTCAGACGTGATGACGTGCACCGGCTTCGGCTTCTCAACAGGACGTATTTTGTTTTCTTTTTATGTACTTCAAAAGTTATTTCCCAAAATGTTCAGTTGAATATCGTCAATGTTGTTAATTTTCATACGCTTGACGAGCTAGCTGCTAGCAGTTAGACTTTTGGAGACCTAAACTATTTACGCGTGACGTTACGTCGCTTTGAACGTTTGGTGGCGCCACAGAGGTTGTTAGCTTGGTGGTTGCAAACTGGTTGCTAACCTACCGTTTAAACCAATGCCTGCAACTTAACTTTATCGACCAAACTAATAAGACTAGATGGTCAGTACTCTGTCACCGGAAAACATCAATAAGCCGATATGGAGGCGTGTTGGAGCTCCTTGCTAAATTCGGACCTCAGGTTAGAGTCATGCAACTTGTTTCGAATCTCGTGCTGGCGGCTAGCTCACTCAACACGTTCACATGTGTCTATCTGCAAATTCTCCAGCTCCGTTTTGTTGGCGTGCGAGCCAGAGCTCCAGGAGCTGATGCGGCAGGTCGACATCATGATGAGCCAGCAGAGAAGCGAGTGGGAGGCGCAGGTGCGGGACCTCAAGCTGCGGCTGAAGGGCGGCCAAGAGGAAATTTCCGCCTCCAGGGTGGTCATCCAGCGCAAGGACCTGGAGGTGAAGCACACCTCCGTGTGTGTGTGTGTGTGTGTGTGTGTGTGTGTACACTATCTTGTTTCGGAAACTCTGACTTCTGTCTTTGGCGTTGTCAATGTAGATCGGAGTTCTTCGTAAGCATGTGGAGGACGTCCAAGCTGGACGACAGGACCTGGCTACCAAGTACGAAAAGCAGCTCGGAAAAGTCAGCGAGGAGGTGAGGTGCCTTTCTGGGTTGCTTTTGCCTAGAAAGGTGGCAACGTTTTCAGAACAGAAAAAATACTCTCCAGACAACGACAATTGTTTTGAACACACACAGCAACATCATTTGTGAAAACAAATGCGAGAAAAGCCAGGTTGTGAGGTGTGAAATTTAACAGCCCTCCAATTCTGCTGCTGAAGTCTGCAAATTTCCCCAGTGCGGGACAAATAAAGGTTTTCTTATTCTTATTCTTATTCATTTCTTCCCCCCTGTTGTGTTGAAAGCAATGTCACTGTCTGACAATCGAGATGTTTGATTGTGAGAAGCTGTGCTGCTGTTGAAAGAACACGCAGTTTCCCTCAGTAATATCCGATTCCCTGGGTTATGTGTAAATAATTTTTTTTTTCCTCAGTTGGACAAGTTGAAGAGGAGTTATCAGAAGCTTGAGCGCAGACATGTGAAGAAGGCCATCACTGAGGAATGCAAATCCAAAGAGGAGTACATATCTGACGTCAGGATTCTTCAGGCTCAGGTTGAGGTACTACATCGAATATTTTTCACACGAACTCACACGTGGAAAAAGCCAAAATGTTATCTGTTGGCACCACTAGTAAACAATGGTAACCTTTTGATGTGTCCAGGCACAGAGTGCATCGGAGCGCAAACACGCCGACTGCTGCGCCGACGTTAAGCGAATGCGCGCTCAGCTGGAAAAACTTCACCATGAGCTGCACACGCAGGAAGTGGAACTGGAGCGCTTCCGAGCCCTGGAGAACACGAGGCTGGGACATGACTGCAGGGAGCAACACGTAAGGGACAGAGAGAGAGAGAGAGAGAGAGAGAGAGAGAGCACCTTGCTGACAAAAGTATTCGGAAAGCCAGTCAACTTGTGTTTTGACTGACAGGACGAAACGGAGGAGGTTGAAAGGCTTCACAATGACGTCAGCACGCTCAAAAACATGGTGCACGACAAAGAGCAAGAGATACAGTGCGTAGTCTACCGCACGCGTTTGTGTATGTGTGTCTAGTTGTGAGTGAGTCAGTGTGTGTGCTTTTGTGTGTACAAGGGTTAGAATCGTTTTGGATTTGTCATTATTAATATTTTTTTTCCCGCCTCGACTTTTGGTATTTAAATTGTATTTGTTTTGCAGCAGGTTTTTTTAGTGTTTATTTCCCCCCCCCCCCCAAATATGGCATTTTAGTTTTTATTAGTTTAAGTATTAGTTTTAGTTTTTCTTAAATACAAAGTATTTGTCGAGTGGGAAAAAGGCCACAAAAAGGGAAAAAAGTCACAAAATATTTTGTAATAAAGTAAAGAAGTGACAGTTGGACCAAAGTCGAAATTAATACATTCAAAATGAACCCCGAAAGATGGCAAAGGTGAAAACGAGGGACATTTGCACTTTAATTGTAGTTCATTTTATAGTCATAAGATGTAAGCTTCAGGTTAGTTATTATTTCTTTAGAAGTGCTCTCCTTTTTATTTTGTAACAGAAAAAAAAAGTGATTTTGTTTTCATGACCTATAATAATGACCTTGGTGTGAATGCGTTTCAGCTCATTGGAGGAGTGTTTGGCGTCGCATGACTTTGCCGGTGTGGAGAAGCTTCGTGACGATCTGCAGACGACGTCCGCAGAGCTTGACCGCGCTCGGGCGAGTGAGGCTCAGCTCAAAGGGCAAGTGATGCAACTCAAACAGAGGTAAACCCGCTCAGCACCTCCATCTTGTTTTGTTCTTCTTGTCGTGTGCGGGTGTCACTATTTAATTATATTCTCTGTCTCTGTGTGTGGGTGTGCGCGCATTCAGACTGGAAGAGATGAGCGCCCAGCATGTGAGGGCGCAACAAGAAGCCAGGGTGCTAAAAGACGCCTTTGATACTCAGTGGAAGAAGTGAAAAGGGTTCGACATCCTTTTTTTAAATTTTTTTCTCCCACTAGTGACACACCATACTGGAAGGGACATCACCAGGCAGCAAGTCAACAAATGTGATGCTTAATTTTCCCTATCATTTCGTTTGGTCTCACTAATCCCACCCATTGGTTCAAACTGTATCTTATTTTGTAACACAGTTTTATTCTTTATGTACAGTCAAACCTCGGTTTTCGTCCATAATCCGTTCCAGAAGGCTGTTCGAAAACCGAAATTGTTCGAAAACCGAAACCACGCTCTTTTTAAAATTAATATGTTTACTGAACACGTCTGCTCACAATGGAAAGCAACACAAGGAAGCGTCACTTCCTCGTGTAAGGAAGGCGAGGGGAGTCAAATGGTGCATTCAAGTGCGCTCAGTTTGTTCGAGAACCGAAATTTGTTCGTCATCCGAGGCATAAAAAAATTGAAATTTGGGGTCGAAAACCGAATTGGTTGAGAACCGAGACGTTCGAAAACCGAGGTTTGACTGTATTTGTAATTCCATACACCTCTAAGGTTGCATATTTGCATCATAATTAATAATCCATACTTTAAATGGAAAATGTGTAATATATTTACCACGTACATATGTAATGTACCCAAATAACATATCTATGTACCTATTTATTACAATATTTTTATATATTTAGCACATTACATCACATTACAATTATTTAAAAACCTAAATCATCTTCATATCTCATGTGCATTCTCAGCTGCAAAAGGAGCTGTCTAGGGCGGAGCTGCAGCACAGCGGAGAAGTGGATTTCATGAGGAAGAAGGTTAGTAGTAAATCGCGCTGTACCCACTGGCCGTCCAGTTCTTATTCTATGGTTATTATAATCACACTCTTATCTTCTATGGTGACTGGACACCCCGCCCCCCCAAAAAAAGACAAAGAAAAAGCAAATCAAGCTTGCGGAGTTAGTACTGGAGATGCTCGCTGTGCTCAAGTCTCGCGAGTTCCCGTGTTCTTGCAGGCCGAGGCGTCTTCCGCAGCATCGCTGGCCTCCCTCCCGGAAAGCTGCGTGACGGAGCAGGACCGGCCGCAGCTGAGGCCGGAGGTCGCGCAGACGCCACGCCCGCCCACGTGGGCCGCGGGCGGACACAGGCCGGCCTTGCACGGACAGGCTGCGGGCGACCATTCTAAGACCGCCGCGGAAAGGTATGCCAAGCATACCGTATTCAACTCCAAATTACCAGAAGAACATAAAAGCATGAGCAACTTTCTAGGTGAACTTGAGAAATTAATCTGATCGCAGGGGATCATCGGGGCTGACCTGTAATGCGAATGGCAAATTAAATCAAGTTAAATTATTAAAAAAAAAGATTGATTTAATTACTTAGTATTTTTTTCAACGACAGTCAAACCTCAGTTTTCGTCCATAATCCGTTCCAGAAGGCTGTTCGAAAACCGAAACCACACTGTTTTTAAAATAAAAATGTTTACTGAACACGTCTGCTCACAATGGAAAGCAACATGAGGAAGCGTCACTTCCTCGTGTAAGGAAGGCGAGAGGAGTCAAATGGTGCATTCAAGTGCGCTTAGTTTGTTCGAGAACCGAAATGTGTTCGTCATTTTACTAAATCCTGAAACAACAACCTGAAGATAGATTAGGAACAACGTAAAAATAATATCGTTTACTAAAATAATAGCCCCCCAAAAAATACAAGTAAATACTGGCTGTTCCTGCGGTACACATATTGGCCTCGTAGGGGCAGTGTTGTGCCGCGCATGATAGGAGTAGCCTACTCTCAGTGCGTAGGAGACATGCGGGGGCATCACTTGAAAACATCCCAGCTCCTATTTTTTTTTTAAATTGATTGTTCTTGTCACCAGCCTTTCCTTTTCATGGAAAGTTTTGAAAAAGACACGACTGGATATCCAGGTACACTGCAACAGCACAATAGATGTTTAGAATTGTTGCGTCAGGTGAGAGAATAAGAAACATGCTTCCACTTTTAGGGGCCTTGTAAGAATTTACTCTGTGGCAAGGGTCCCTGGGCCCCAAATGTTTGAGAACCCTTGCTTGAAAGGACTTTTTTTTCATTGTTATCAACACCACTTCCTATTTCAGCAGCGGTGTCGACGAGGGGACATCCTATGACGGCGACCTCCAGCGTCTGTTCACGCAGCTTCGTTCGTCGGGCTCTCTGCAGCCGCCCAGTGACAGCACAGACTCCGGTGGGAAGTCTACATCGACCAAGGTTGCACCTGAGGGGCGTCGCTCCGTCTCGCCCTCCCCACCGGTGAGCAGAGGTTGCAAAAGTACTGAGAATCCACGCATATTCACAGTTCTTAAGCTTGGAAATCTCCCAAACGCACGTGTGAACATTTTGTTAGGCTAATTGCTTAAGTGATTTGGGAATGTTTTAGCAGAGAAGGAATATTGGAGGTAGAGAAAGAGTTATGTGTGGAACTTTATTTATTTATTTAACTAATCAATTTTAATTTTAATTTTGGCCATAATTCCAAAAGTTATGTTTAGCGCAAACACAAAAGTCTTATCACCAGAAAAAAAACATGGCAGTGGTAGCATCTTGCTATTCGGTTGATAAATATACCTTAAGGCTGCTCCCAGAAACCCCCCACCCCCCCCCCAAAAAAAAGTAAAGAAATGCCTTTTAGAACATCTGGGGATTTGCTAAAGATTGAGGGAAATATTAACATTTCCCCCCCCAAAAAATAGGTTTCTGCAAGTTAGCAAAACCAGTTAGGAAAAGCCTGCTGGAACAGCTGCACTTTATTTGGGGTTAATCAGAGGACCGTTGAACATGAGTTTGAAACTGACACAGACTCGAGTCAGTCAGAAATCTAAGAAATACTCAATAATAATATTAATAATAATAATACATTTTATTTATAAGCGCCTTTCAAGACACCCAAGGACACTTTACAATCAGGAACAAAAGCAATAAAACACAATACGGGTTGAGCAGCGGCAGCCAAACGCGCCAGTCAAGTCAAATATATTGGCACTGGCGGCGACAAATCTTCTGGCGCGCTCTCGAGATGACAGATGACTGACTGGGCTTTGATATTTGATATTTGTTCAGGATGTTTGGGCGGCGCCTTCTCAGGTGGACGCCACCGTGTCTCACTACCTGGAGAAGGAGAGGCTTCACTCCAAGGACCTTCTGGATAAGCTGGACACGCACATCCTCGGCATGGGCGACAGCAACGCCGCCAGCATAGCCAAGCGCCTCAACACCAAGACGTCGTGAAGGTGGAACAAAATCTTACCCGTCGTTTTTATTTTTTTTTAACTCTTTGCACATTAAACGTGTCTCAGAAGTCACAAGAGTTCCGCCAACATCTCATTTTTTGGAACCATCTTCCGGACAAATGTCAAGGTTAACCGCTGTGATGAGTGTGAAGTTGGAATTAAAAAGATTGAATGAGCAGAAGAAATTTGACATGAAGAAGTTGTTATATTCACATATAAAGTTGTGCGAAAACATCGTTTTCACGGGGGGGAAAAGGAAGATTATGAGAAGTAAATGTGCTTTCATGCGAACAAAATGACAGGGGAAAAAAATTGTAAGATTTGGAGCATTCCTTCAGGAATGCAATTTTGTAAGGAACCAGTTAAAATTCAGATCGTAAAAAATAATTTACATGGGGTAATGGGGGGTGGAAAAAAAAAAAAGAGTACCCAGGTAGGTAGACAGACACGCACACACACACGATTTTAATTTTAGAAAGGAATGTCACTTTCCTTTGATGCTAGACTGACTCCAGAGTAGTGCACTTCCTGTGTGTGTGTGTGTGTGTGTGTGTGTGTGTGCGCGTGCGTGTGTTTGTGTTTGTGTAGTGTAGGGCATTCAAAATTCACCCACTAAACTGAAACATAAAGCGAACAATAATTATACAATGCAGTTTTATTCAAGGATATCACATAAAAATATTCCAAGAATACATTTGGATGACAAAATATTCATATCAGCTGTGACGTTTTTAAGAGAATATTGTTTCAATATTAGGGGCGGAAAAAAGGTTTTAATTTTACATGGTAAACGTTGATTTACTGCAAGGACAGTCATAAATGTAAGGGGGGGGAGCTGTCGGAAAGAGAAAAAAAAATCGGTATCTATCCCCTGTGAATTCTGCCTAGCAACAAAATGGAAAATATCCCCAATGATCAATCAGTAGTGCTTTGCATGCATCACGTTGACTCTTCACAGCATGGCCACCTGCTCTCCACTCATCTTGTTGCCTGAGGGAGGTCAACCCGTTATCTGCTCTTTACTGGCCATCTGGGAGTGGGTGGGGCTTATTACGAGACCCCCCCAGGCTTTGTTCCGATTTCTCTCATCTTTGCGTCCATTTGTGAGGGGCAAAAATTGAGAACATCCCTGCAGAACAAATGTCATGTGGTTAGAAGTAAAACCGACGTTTGATGAGAACAAAATTGCAATATATGTGAAAAGTATTGAAGTATGTAAACAAAAAAAAAAGTAATTTTATGAGAAAATACCACATGAACAATGAAAATTCATTTTTAATATGACAACTAAAATGGACATTTGAAAAAAAATGTTTAAATATGGAAAAAAAATGGTAATTGTATGAGGAAAAAATTTTACAGATTTTTTTTTTAGATATGAGAAAAATTAATATGACAAATTGTCATTTATGAGTAAAACAAAGTTGGAAAAACGATAAAAAATGTGATTTGCGAGGAAAAAAGTAAAGGAATTATGAGAAAGGTTTCATTGAATGGAAACAAAGTTTATACATGAGAACAAAAAAATTATTTTCTAAAGTTTGAATACCATTTGAAGAAGAAAATTGATACATCATATAAGCCTTCATGTTAAATTAATCATAGAGTGTGAAAAGTTTGTCTTTTTCGAAGACACTTCAACATGCATTTCAGCTTTTGTGTCAAGCTCCATATGGTGCGTGCGTGTGCGCGCGTGTGTGGCAGGTGCACATGTAAGTGCTGCAGGGCAGGACATGTTCTTTTGTGTGCTGGAAAACATCTGCCGCTTTGCTTAAAGGCTTCACATGAATCTTTCCACATGGACTCAGTGGACATTTATTTAATATCCAGCCCAGCGTTCAAAGACTCGTATTCTTTGTCCTCACTAATTAGACAAATCAATGCGCTTGTCAATCAGTGTCGTACTAGCAAGTGTTTTTTTTTCCTCAATACTAGTCGCAGATGTTTTTTTTTTGTTTGTTTGTTTTTTTTTAGGAACTCGAGTGGGATTTATAAAATCATCGGATTCGCAGTCGCTCCTCGCAGAGAATAAACAATACAGTACAGCGGGACCTCGATTTAATGGACCCGCGACTAATGGACTTCAGATGTAACAAACAGAAAAAGCTGTGGTTTGTTCTACATACACAACAGATCTTTTTCTTTCGTATCTCAAGTTTACGTTTGCAACTCAAAGCAATAAATACTTTTTTTTATTAAATTGGTCAAACCATAGCTTTGTTTTTGGTTTTTTTAACTCGAAAAACTCATTGTGAGGTTATGTTTATCTCAAGACACTGTTTTTTTTTTTTCCTTCAGTGTTTGCTTTAAAAACTTTATAAACCTGTGTCATTCAAACCCGTGTGCTGGAGGAAAGGTAGTCGACATGAATTAGGGCTACCATGTGGGGCGCCAAACACACCCCCCCCCCTCCCCTCCCCGTCCAAACCCCCAGCAGCAGACTGCAGGCTAGGTCAGACGCCATGGTCATGGTAATTTGAGGAATGTGTCCATTTCCTCCTTTTGCGGGGGGATTCAAACAAAAGAAGCTTCTCCCACCTCAGATCACGTTGTGCTCACTACCACAACGGCGCCCGCACTTCCAATAGCTACGAAAAAAACAAAACAAAAAACGTTTATTTATAATGACAGCAGCCTTTGGGAGAATTTGGAAAACTGGTTTCTGTGTTTTTGTGTCAACATTGCAGGTGAAAACAAAAGAAAATGTGTTGAGTGTACACACACTACGATGTCACAACCACAACAGTCCAAACAGCCAAGACAAAGAAATTGGACACTCGGGCACTTGTAAAGCAAACTACAAACAAACACAACAATGTGTACGTACACTTGTCGGAGTCTACTAGAAAAATGGACAAATATCAAACATTGTCGACAAACGGCAACAATTGAGGCAGAGTGGGTTCCAAGACCGCGACCCTCTAGTGACCCTAAAATGACTGCTTCAAACCAAAATGGCTGACTTTCTGTCTCTTTTCGGGCATGACTTTTCGACCAAAAAATTGTAGGGCTCCTGACAAATGACATTCCTACCAAGTTTCATATTACTTGATGGAATACGCTTTGGGAGGTGATTTTTTTTTTTTTTGGGGGGGAAAACTCCAGAGGTGCTACCGCATGTGATTCAACAATGGGGGTTTCACACCAAAATACCAGACCTCCTGCGACTTTTAAAAACATGACTTTGAGAGACTTTTTTTTATCGGTCTACTCAACATAGAATTGATGTAGTCCAGTGAAACCAGCGCTGGAGGTTGAATTAAGGGAAAAAAACTGCACAAGTTCAATTTATAATGACCAAACCAAACCAAAATGGCCGACATTGTGCATGTTTTCAGTCACTCGGGTTTCTTCTTTTTTGCGGGTCTACTCATAACATTCCAAATTTCATTATTTCTGAATTTGTTTTAATTGTGTCCTTTTATGCGGGTAACTTAGCAGACTTTTTTGACTTCTTGAAACCGGCGCTGCCCCGGACAAAGACGACATTGTGTCGATTAGCGTACACAGTTAGCATTTTAGCGCTGTCGGGGTCGTTTCTTTGCATAACGGCTGGTCTTATCTGGAGACTAGTGTCTGGTGTCTGTTTAACCGCCATGCAAATGAGCAGGTGGACGTTTGCCCGCCAGAGATAAAGCCAACCTGCGCCGTCTCCAGGCCGCCAGGCAAGCGCTGACAAGCGCTGTTTTGTTTACAAGCTGCCGACATTATAGTCACCACCCCGACCCCTCCACCCTCCGTGGATGGCCAGCTGATCCCTAAGAAATGTAGAGTAGTAGCTGCAATGGCGGTAGGGCTGGGGGTGGGGATAGCAGATGGCAGGTCTACCCCCGTCATGTCTGCTTTTTTTGGTGGGGGGGGGGGGAGAACAATGCATCTCTCACAGCTTCTGCTCAAAGGAGGCGAGATAGGTGGGGGGGGGGGGTAGTTTGTGGACAGCTGGCAGGCAGCGTGCCTCGTAGACCAACAACCCCTTTCGCCGACCCCCGCCCATACACACTACACAGCACACCAGGACTCTCACGCTGCAATTACTCGCCACGAGCCCGGCTTAAGTATTTACCGGGGACACGCCAACCACGCAGCGTCATGATTAATCGCAGACCAGGTTCACTGCAAATCGTTTCCAAACGTCATCCATCCTCTTCTAACTGCGACTGTGTTGAGGATGAACCAAATCACATGCCAATTCATGTGAGATGCAAGGTTAAGGTGCCTCTCAACCTTACAGCACAAGCCGGCGACGTGCACACTCGTGGGACCGTCAAATTTGGATTTCTGACAGCCCCTGAAGGCAACGCCTGACTTTTTGTTAGCTAGATGAAGGGTGTGGAGTTTATGAGGAGAAAACTTTTTTTTTTTCCTGACAGTCTCTGAATGCACAACCAGAGTTGGACGGACGGACGGGGCTGCGTGATATTGGGAAAATGTGATATGGATATGTATTTATAGTTGGGGGGTTTTCCTGGCGGCCTCATAGCATAATTGCCTAAACAAGAAAAACAATTCTTAGAACATACATTGGTATTTTTTACTGTTTTTTTTTTTGTTTTTTGGTCTTTCCCTTACTTGCCCACCCATCTGGTTGAAATTTTTTTGTTAAAATATGGATAATAAAACCAACAAAGAAATAATGTGTGTTATAAAAATGTGTGCATCAAACTTATCCTACGCCTTTGCAATACACATATTGCATAAGCCATGATCACGCTAAGGATCTTTTTCAATATACTGCGCCGCCCTGACACCATGTTAGATTTTTTTTTAAAGGAAATCCAGTATTTCTGACAGTCCTTGAAGGCAACATCAGCGGGATCTTTTTCAATACGTACACTGTGCCGCCCTGACACCATAATAGATTTTTTTCTTTCTTTTTTTAGGAAATCCAAGATTTCTGACAGTCCTTGAAGGCGACATCAGCAGGATCTTTTTCAATACACTGCGTCGCCCTGCCACCAAGAAGATTTTTTTCCCTTTTTTTTTTTTAGGAAAACGAGGATTTCTGACAGTCCTTGAAGGCAACATCAGACCCTTCGAAAGCAAGAGCGGTAGTTAAATAAATAGCTCGACAGCCCCCTCATCATCAGCCCCTGCCAACCGCCCCCATGCAATTGGCCAGGCCAGCCCCCCCGCCCCCCCCCCCCCTTCCCTATATCCCCCCTCCCCTGCTCCTGGTGCGTTTGATCCCCGGGGGACTTGGAGCCTCAGCATTCCTCTCATTCCTCCCTCGCAACAATCAGCCTGTGAGCCTTTATGAGCCACACTCACTCAGTCTGCTCACAGACGCGCTCACACTCCACACGCGCGCGTGGACTTCATTCGCGCACTCCACGAGCTTTTCCGGGGGCTTCTTTTTCTTGGGAGTTTGAAGTGTTCTTTTTTGTGGGATGAGATGAAGATTTGGTGAGTTTGGAGCGTTTTATTTCGTTTTCTGTTTTGTTCGTTTGTTCTTTTTTTTTTTTTTCAATGGAATATGTTGCACAGCAGTGCAAGGGGATCAACTGAAATGTGTATGGAGCGGGATTTGGCAGTTTGCGGTCCCGCTGCTTCTTGCATTTATGTTAAAATGCGCCAGAATGTTGGTTTTATTTCGAAATGGTGTCACCAAACCTAATTCAAGATCAGGAATGCGTCGTTGACCATTTAAGTCATACCGTAATACCACAGAGAATTAAGAGTCACAGAATTTTTACCACTTTATTGGCAGTAAAAAAAAAAAAGTTCACATTCATTTTTTTAATGTTAAAGAATATTTTTATTTAACGTTTTATTGGTCACACACTGCACTTTAAACATTGTCAACTCAACTCAGCTGTATTTATAGAGCACTTTCAAACAGCCATCGCATTCAAGGGTTAATTGAACGTATAATTCCGGTGAGAGTTTGTAGAGTTTCACATGATCTGTTTTTCATATTTAGATTTTTATAATCGCATCTAAAAATCTAGAGTAATTTTATTTACTCTGTACATCTGTATATACGTGTGTGTGTGTGTGTGTGTGTGCGCGCGCGCGTGTGTGTGTGTGTATATGTATATGTATATATATATATATATATATATATATATATATATATATATATATATATACACACATACGCGAGCACACACACACACACACACACGCACACACACACATGTAGATCTTGTGACTGTGGAGTAATCGGCAAATGCTGGTTTCTGTGTGATTGAGTGCCGCAATCATGTGGCTGATTTGAGGAGCTCACCTCTTCACAAATAGACGCCTGCTTCAAATAAACGCCTGCAGGTCTGCTACTATTTGAGGAAATATGGTATTTCATCTCTTGGGCTTGGGTACTGAACTGATTTATATAGTTGTTGGAGTGTTTGAGCAACAACATGGAAAGGACCCTTGGAAATAGCCAAATTGACCCCCAAAAAGGGCCACTTTAAACCAAACTGTCAGGCTTCCTGTGTTTATGGCTCCTCGAGAAATTTCGGGGGCCTCATGATCGACATGCTGATCAGATTTCATGATGTTATGTAAAACTTGCTCTGGAGGCAACATTTTCAAATTTTTTTACATTAAGAAATTGTGTTCTATGGCAAGTTTTGAAACTTTGCTGCCACTCTCTGCCCCCACACAATAGCAAAAACCTTAAATATATATTTTAAGGTGCCATGGTTCATTTGTGTAATGTATGCAGTTAAAGTTTCTAAAAAAATCTCCAGTACGAGTCAGTCTTTGAAGGACCACTGGAAAAACGATCAAAAATAATGTCAAATGTCTGCTTTCAACCATGGCTATTTGAGACTTTTTTGTGGGTCTACTCTTAAATGTCATGTCCTTCGAATGTCATTTTATGAAGTGAAACTGTCTTCAGGGGCTGAATTTTAGAAATACCCACCATCAAAGACAGTTTTGCTGGTGTGACCTGACTCCTACCGAAGTTTTCATGATGTGCTCGGTCCCTAAAGGGTTTTTAAGGAATTGCTCAACTTAGTTTTTTTCCTTTTAGAACCCTTGTGATTTGTAACCTTGACACTTTTTGCGTTTGCCCTCATGACAGACATGGCGAACTGGCTTCAGGGTAGGATTTTAAAAAAATTAAAAAAAATTCCAGGGAGACAACAAATACGGCAGACTTGGGGGATTGTTTCTTGAGACTTTTTTTTTTGTGGGTCACATCATGATTGCCACATACCTGTCAACTTGTACGTTTTCCCTGTATTTTATATTCATTCATTTCCGAACCGCTTCATCCTCACTAGGGTCGCGGGGGGTGCTGGAGCCTGTCCCAGCAGTCTTCGGGCAGTAGGCGGGGGACACCCTGAATTGGTTGCCAGCCAATCGCAGGGCACACAGAGACGAACAACCATCCACGCTCACACTCACACCTAGGGACAATTTAGAGTGATCAATCAGCCTGTCATGCATGTTTTTGGAATGTGGGAGGAAACCGGAGCACCCGGAGAAAACCCACGCAAGCCCGGGGAGAACATGCAAACTCCACACAGGGAGGCCGGAGCTGGGATCGAACCCGGTACCTCTGCACTGTGAAGCCGACGTGCTAACCACTGGGCTACCGGGCCGCCCTGTATTTTATATGTTTTTTTTTAATCATTTCAAATCATGTACGGCGTATTACAACTTTTGTACGGAAAAATAAATAAAAAAAATTGTGAACCGATCTCACAAAGACCATTTTGGCTCAAATCCAGATCGTCTCACCTGCTGGTAGCCAACGACAATGCCGTCGTCGATCGCTACTATTGTCACGGCAAACCAGCAAAAGTAATCCTCGATCGTATATATTTTTTTTCATCGCTTGCATGCGCGGTAAGCCGTTGTCCGGGTTTTTGTTGCTTTGTGAGGGGAATCGTAATCATTCATAACGGCAGCTATCAGCCGAGGTTGACAGGTATGTTGACACGCCCACCAAATTTCAAAGAATTACGATGCAGCAGTCAGGGGAGGCAGGTGAGGCTGTGCCTCCCCTGTCATCACAAGTATTAATATTTGTCCGCTCGATTATGATTTTGGTGTCGTTCTTTTTATTAAAAAATCTATTCGCCCTTGACAGTCATTTGCACGAACACTATAGTACCAAAAAAAATCGGTCGGTCGCCTGACAGGTGTGTTTTCCTTCAGAGTCCTTGTGATCAGTGCTAGTCCCTCAAGTCCCACCATCCAGGCCGCCTCGCCTTCTTGGACATGAGAACCGCCGAGGCCGCCCCAGGGACGGTCCTGCACCGCCTCATCCAGGAGCAACTTCGCTTCGGGAATCTGACCGACACCCGGTCCCTGCTTGCCATCCAGCAGCAGGCCCTGCGAGGTAGCGGCGGCGGTCGCGGTAGTCCACGATCTTCCCAGGAGAGCCTGACCCAAGACGAGTGCCAGTACATGCACGTGTCCACACGGCAGGACCCTCAAGGCCAGGAATACCAGGGAAGCTGCGTTCATCCAGAAAACCCCTCGAGGATTTCCTCCCACGGGGAGGAGCTGCCCACCTACGAGGAGGCCAAAGCGCACTCGCAGTACCTGAAAGGGGAGCAACCGGACTCGGCTGTGGACGTGCACTGGGATGCCAAGCGGGAGCACGCCCGCTCCCTCAGCGAGCGCCTCATGCGGCTCACCCTGGAAGGGGGCGCGGTACTCGGAAACATCCCGGCCGTGAGCTCCTCGCAGAGTTTTCCACAGTTGTACAACGCCGCCGCCCCGAGTCAAGGGCACCCGCGAGGGCCGCCGCCGGCGTACCCGCCCCAGGAGCGGGAGATGTACTTCCGAGAAGCTACGCTGCCACCGTTTTATTCTCAGCACAGGTTAGAAGGTGACCGGCTTGACTCTTGGCTCGTCGTCCGCGGTCCTTTAAATTCACCCCCCCCCCCCCGCCCCCTCCCCTCCCACTACCAGGAACGGCAGCGTTCCCGCAAGGGCGACGTCCGGGGACGAGGGCGACACCCTGAGGTGGGAGAACTGGAGACTGAGGCGGGAAGTGGACATCTACGCAGAGAAGGCCGCACGCCTGCATAAGGTAGATGAGAGGAAAATGTGTCGATTCTTGGGGGGGGGGAGTCCATCGAGGGATTCCCCATCCATTTTTCTTGCTGTCTCCTTTTCTGTCTGCTTCCGCCTTCGCATCCTTTCAGTCGTGGCTCGTTTCTCTTTGTCCTTCTTCCTTCTAGAAGTCTTCCCTTTTCTTTCTCTTCTTTCCATTTTCCTCGCTTCTGTCTTTTCCTTGTTTCGTGCTTTTCATTTCGATGACGCTTTGGTCTTTTCCCTTCATCTTTCCCTTTTTCCTTCCCCCAACTTTTTTTTTTCTTTTTCCCTGGTTTTCTCCCCCAACCCCCCCCCCCCTCTCCCCACCCCCACCCCGTCCTTCCATTCATCTACATTTCTCTCCTCTGATTCTTGGATTCTTTCATTCCCGCGTCATCCCTCATCTAAATACAGTCAAACCTCGGTTTTTGAACGTCTCGGTTCTCGACCAATTCGGTTTTCGACCAAAAATGTTGAATTTTTTTATGCCTCGGATGACGAACAAATTTCGGTTCTCGAACAAACTGAGCGCACTTGAATGCACCATTTGACTCCTCTCGCCTTCCTTACACGAGGAAGTGACGCTCCCTCGGGTAGACGAGGAAGTGACGCTTCCTCGTGTTGCTTTCCGTTGTGAGCAGTAAACATTTTTCTTTTAAAAAGAGCGTGGTTTCGGTTTTCAAACAGTTTCGGTTTTCAAACCGCCTTCTGGAACGGATGACGGACGAAAACCGAGGTTTGACTGTACATCCATCACCGTCATTTTGTTCCTGTTCCTGCACTCTGCGTTTTCCTTGCTTTCTCGGTGCCACCACTCCGTCCATCAAGTCGCTTTAATGTCCCCTTTTCTGCATTCCTCCAATCTCTCTCTCTCTCTCTTGTCCTCTCAAATTCTCATCTTGACCTTTTTCCTTGTCTTCGATTCCTCTGCCTTTGATTTGACTTTTTTCCTTTTCTCTTTCCCTTCTGATTTCCTTGTTTTTGTCCTTCCTTTCATCCTCTTCTTCTTGGTTTCCTGCCTTGGAGCAATATTTATCTTTTTTTTAATTTTTTATTCTTGCTCCTTCTTTCTGTCTTTCCTTTAAATTCTTCCTTCTCTTCATTTCGTCCTGCTTCACTCACCATTTTCCTCTCTCCATTTCTTTTGTCTTTTACACCCCTTCCATCATCTAGTCGTCTTTCCCCTTTCTCCTGCGTACATTTTTCCTATCCCCTTATTTTCGTTCCACTCTTCTTTTCCTTTTTTTTTTTTGTTTCTTGCTTTGGAATCCTCAATACTGTATTTCTCTTTTTTTTTTAAACCCTTTTCCTAACTGTCTTCTTCCTGGCATCATCGACTTCCTCTTTTCATTCCTTTTGAATCATCCGTATCTTTTTTTTCACTCATCTGTCTTTCATCCTTTCCTTCTTTCTCCCTTTCAATTCCACCAAAACACCCCCCCCCCTTTTATTATTATTTGTTTTCATTTTCTCCCCCCCCCCCCCTCCTTGCATTCTCTGATCAATGTGTTCCCCAACGTCCCCCCCGTTAGCTGGAGAACGAGATCGCCAGGATCTCGGAGGAATACGAGACTCTGATGAAAGGCTCGGCCAAGCGCGAAGCGCTGGAGAAGACCATGAGGAACAAGCTGGAGGCTCAGATCAAAAGGATGCACGACTTCAACCGGGATCTCAAAGGTACGGCGCAGATCCAAAAGCGTAACTTGATACCCTACCCGCACTTTCAAAAGCCTAACGAGGATGTGTGTCGTTCCCCAGAACAAGTGTGCGCGGCCGCCAAGCAGAGAGCGGACAAGGAAGCGGAATGCTCGGAACAAAAGCAGCACGTCTTCCTCAAGCTACTCGAACAAAGTGCGTTCATCGGGAGAACGGGTTTGAAGCCCCTCACACTTGTTTGCCTTTGAAACATTTCTAAACCTGTTTTGAAACTCTCTCTCCCATGTTTGAAACTCAAACCTCGGCTTTAAACCTGACTTTAAAACCCTAACCCTCATTTGAAACCCCAACCAAGGCATTCAAAGCCTTCCACACTGGCTTGAAACCCTACTTTCAAACCATAACTTGAAATACTAATCCTACCTTGAAACCTTATGAAACTTTGAAACTTTGAACCCGAACTTCAAATCCTTGCTCTGCCTTGTCACTCAAATTCAAAACCCTAACCCTTTTTTTTCTCGAAACCCTAACAATTCCAGACCAGACATTTTGCGGATGTACTGAATGTCGTGTAAGTGCCATGCAACATGTGCACACACACACACACACACACACACAAACACACACACACCCCAGACTGCGATTGTTTGTTAGTGGGGTGGACGCAACTTGGAACAATAGTAGGGCGTTTACTTCACCATCTCCCTGGCACTCTCTTATATTTTCAGCTTCTTGTTTACTCTGCGTTCCGTGGAAGCATTCCATAGCTTCTGGCAGTACAAAGCTACGCCTTGTGCATGTGCGTACGTGTGTGTGTCTGTGTTTGTGTGTGTATGTGTGTGTGTGTGTGTGTGTGCGCATGTAAGTGGATCAGAGGAAGTCTGCATTCCCCTGGCAGGCATGCAGTCACAGCACAGGGGGGTGGTTGTGTAATCAAGCCCCTTTCCAGGGTGACACACCAGTTTCTGTTTCATTGAGGAGTTACCGAAAAACAAGTACGAAAGCTGCAGTGTGCATGCCAGGACAGTAGTTGGCGATGTCACCGGAAAGTGACCCTTGATGCAAACTGCTTTAGTGGCGTACGCTTTTTTTTTTTTTTTTTTAAACCCAACCCATGTTTGAAAAACTCCTTTGAAATCCTAAGCCATAACCATGTCTCCAAGTCCACCCCCAAAACATGAAATCCTTTAGCATTTTAAACCTTATTCGAATTCTAATTCAAAACCCTAACACCCTTACTTTATACCGTTCTCTGAAAACATTACCCAGGCTTAAAACTCAACTTTATTTCTAGAGCCCTTGAAGTTATGTCCTCGCTCTTATGAGCTCCAGTTAGGAGGCGAGCAGCATTTTGGACCAACTGGACATGCACGATGGAGGACCGGCTAACTCCAAAATAACGTGGATTACAGTAATCCATCTGAGATGTGAAAAAAAAGTGCTGTTCTGAAAAAAAGGATTTAATCCAGCTGCTAAAGATAAAAAAAAAATGGTGTGGTGCCATTCGGGTTGCTCAAACTCCATCTTAACATGTATCCAGATGAGGAGCAGCAGCGCGAGCGCGAGCGCCTGGAGAGATCCATCCAGAACCTGCGGGTGTCGGCGGAGGAGAGCCAGCGTGGACGCGAGCTCCTGGAGAAGGCTCTGCTCTCGGCGCACGCCCGCAACCGGCAACTGGAGGACGAGCTCCACAGGAAGCGCGCCTACGTGGAGAAGGTGGAACGCCTCCAGAGCTCACTGGGCCAGCTGCAGGCAGCTTGCGAGAAGCGGGAAGAGCTGGAGATGCGACTGCGCACCCGCCTCGAGCAGGAACTCAAAAGCCTGCGGGTGCAACAGGTGAGGAACTCTTTTCTTCAACCAAATACACGAGTATATACAGTACATACCTCCATTAAAAACGACCCCCAATGCAAACGAAAACCCGTTTCACTAAACGTGCCACCTATGTTGGTTGCCCTTTAGAACCAGAGCTCGGGACCGCCGGCATCCGAGCTGAGCTCCTCGCTGTCGCAGCAGCAGCAGTTGCGGGAACGCGAGGAACGTATCCTGGCCTTGGAAGCCGACATCACCAAATGGGAACAGAAGTATCTCGAGGAGAGCACCATGAGACAGTTTGCCATGGATGCCGCCGCCACGGCTGCGGCGCAGAGGTACCGTGACAAAAGCACGGGTGCCTAAAAAAATAAATAAAAAATCTGTCGACCGTTGAGCGACTTGGAACTGTTTTTGTTTCCTCACAGAGATACCACCATCATCAACAACTCGCCTCGGCATTCGCCCGACAGCAGTTTTAACGAGGACCTGCCTCTGACCAATCACAGACATCAGGAGATGGAGAACAGGTAGACATTTCTCGCCACCCTTGTCGAAGGGATCCTCTCATCATGATCATCCAAATACAGTCAAACCTCTGTTTTCGTCCATAATCCGTTCCAGAAGGCTGTTCGAAAACCAAAACCACGCTCTTTTTAAAATAAAAATGAACACGTCTGCTCACAATGGCTCAGTTTGTTCGAGAACCGAATGTGTTCGTCATCCGAAGCATAAAAAACGTGAAATTTTATTTTATGAAATTTTTGGTTTGGTCGAGAACCGAGACGTCCGAAAACCAAGGTTTGACTCTATGTTGAAAATGGACTGAAAGCGAGAACTGAATCAAGAAAAATGTCAGATCAAGGGTATGATGACCCAACAAGGATTAGGGTCATGTGGACCCAAGAAGCCAATAAAATCCCACCAAATCAAATTCATCCTATTCTTAAAATCTCAAGGCCTTTCCTTGAAGTTATGGTTGAAGGGTATGTTTACCCAAAGTCCGATCCAGGATTTTTCACTCATTGAAAACCAGCAAAATTCACCCAAAATTGACCTTTTGAGATACCGACTGCTCTGGTTCCAGCAGATCAGGAATAATCTGAAATTTTATTGTTCTGCGCAATCGATCAGATATGATCACTGTGTGACAAGAAGCCAAGATAAGCTTTGTGTTTTTGAAATCAGGCCTCAAAAAAAGTTTTTCTTATTTGTGGACCCAACACGAGCGCCCTTTGTGTGTTGCTCCAGGATCCGAGCCCTTCACGCACAGCTCCTGGAGAAGGACGCCATGATCAAGGTCCTCCAGCAACGCTCCAGGTGGGAGCAGTGCAAGCTGGAGAAACAAGGTCTTCGGCTGGCCAGGTCCGTCCCGTCCATCACCATGGCGACCGGCAGTACCGAGACTAAAGGTGAGTCAGCCCCGCCCCCTTTTTTAACGCGAGCGCCGTGACTAACTTTGCGATGGTATCAGACGACAACTGGCCGCCAGACGGACAGAATGTAGCGACGTCATAAGAAGAAAAAAAAAAAAGACGAGACGGCGACGGGCCGACGGCCTCAAATAGACCGGCCGATTTTAAGTCGGAATGCGTGTCATCGCCCGCCTCCAGAATAGTCATGGGAAGAACCAAGCATCTAAGTGCGGATGTAAGCACGGGTGGGGGTTAATTCGGCCACTTCTTTCTTTGTCCGCATCTGCAGGAAAGAGCCTCTCGGATGACCAGACAGGTGGTGCCGCGCTGCGACGCAAGAATGCCAGCCGGGACTCCAGCACCCAATGTGACCAACTCGAGGCGAAGCCATCCAAGGACTTGGCGGTACCCGCTTCTGGTGTGTAGCCTCTGTTAAGTTTTTGATGAAGATGTTAGACCTTAGTGGTTATGTTTAAAAGGGTAAGAGTTTAGGGTTATGTTTAGGTCAGGGGTAGGGTACTCGGGTTCCTCGAGGGCCATATCCGGCCTGTTTTAAGGCTCTCCCTCCTCCAACAGAACCAGAGTTCCCTTAACCCTGGTTAGGGTCAAGGGTCAGGGCAGGGGTCGGCAACCCAAAATGTTGACCAAAAAAAAACCCATTTTTGTCTGGAGCCACAAAAAAATTAAAAGCCTTAATCCTCATTGACAGAATTTTTTAATATTTATTCTCCACATTTTTTCCGCATTGGAAAACGTTAAGAATGTGTCATGTATGTCCACTTAGAGAAACCATCTTAAAACAATAAATATATTTCCCTCCCCCATCAATTATCAAATTTTGGAAAAATCTCCAGGGAGCCACTAGGGCGGCGCTCAAGAGCCGCACACGGCTCTTGAGCCGCCGGTTGCCGACCCCCGGGTTAGTGTTTTGGGGTTTTGAGTTCAAGATAAGACTTAGGGGTCAGGGAAGCAAAGTTGTTATCATTGCAATCACAATGACGCCCGTTTATCTGCTCTTTGGCTCAGACACTCCAGAGGAAGCCGAGCTGGGAGGAGTCCAACCCTCGGAGAGCGTCAACAACACAATTGACTCAGACATGGTGGAGATCCTCATTTAAGGGGTGCCCCCAGACATGTTGCTGTATCTTATTTATTTCCCCATCTTGTCATCGCTGCTCGTTTCAATCGTGTTGCCCTTTAAGCTAAATGATGTCTTTGTCTAATTTAAAATCACGGGAGTGATTCTCGATGTTCTTGGTGGTGGCATCCGGTGTGTTTGAGGGTTGTCCTGTGTGACAGGACAACATACGTATATTTAACTTTATTTATCTTTGCGGATGAAGCGTTTACAAACCTCTGAATGCGGAGAACGGCTTTTCGAAGATCCAGACCGAAACAACGTACGCAGTCGTCGTGTTTGTCGCCATCTTGTCTGCGTCGCACGTGGACGTTCCAAATGTATCGTAGCACTTCCGATGTATTTTCGCATGACGCCGGTCCGTACTGTGTGTCAATGTTGCGCGACTAGAGGACGAGATGGCTGAGGGTTAAATTGAGGGATAGGTTAGAGGTCACGTTTTCAGATTTGGGTTTGGGTGTCGAGTTTATGGTTGAGGTTTCATGATCGGTTCATAGGTGGGCAATTTGGGGTTTTCGGGGTTCGATTGAGTGGTTAGAATTCCGGATAGGTTTAGCTTCATGGGGTAGGATTCAGTTTTGCAAGTCGGGGGTTTATGGTAAAACTTTACGCGATTAGGGCTACGTTAGGTTTCGGGTTGAGGCTTTACGCGGGGTCACACCTTCCAGCTCCGAAGCTAATATTTGCGGCCTTGTAGCGCAAATTCCCCCTGGCCTTGCCTCGCCCCTGCACTGGAAGCTAATCTTCTCACATTCCTGACCGAGGGAGTGAGGGGGCGAAAAAAAAAAAAAAAAAAAAAGGCTATCTAAAGCGGGGGGAATGTGAAGTCCCTTAGCCCTCGTTAAAACGTTGCACATTCCCCCGCTTTAGATAGACTTTGGTTTCCGCCATCAGCCAAACACCTCAAGTTTGCCTGGAATGTGTTTTCGTATGAAACTGGAATAATGCCCGCTCTGGAAGAAGAGGGGGGGTGGGGGGGGGGGGGGGGTGAGACCGCCTCGGTAGACTAATCCAGTTTGGAATCGTCGCTGTTGGTGTCATCAGGGGGGATTATCCACACGTAAATTCTGACATTTAATGGCTCGTTCCACTTCATGCTTTTCCGTCAAACGAGCGCACGCACACACAAAATAGGAATGAATGCATTTGCTGGTCAATGCAGTGTGACGGATTGACTTAAATGTCCCTTTGGACCCCTTGGAATGTGTTTACATGGAAGTGAAGTTAATATATTTTGTTGTTGTTTTTTTTTTTTTGTGTGTGTTTTGTTTTGTTTTTCATTCATAAGCTTTGCGTTTGTGTTGTTTTCTGGTGCCAAAGATTGACTCGGATTTTTGTTCTCTTATTCATGTCGTAACAGGTGACACGGACACACAAAGGTTTCTCAATTTGGACATTGCTGTGAACTTTTTTTTTTGTGCGTATGTTTTGCTGAATATTTCACCCACTGAGAGATTAAAGATATTAATATATGTACTGCAAATGGCTCCCTCCTTTACTAGTGGTTTGCTCTCCAAACATTCATCCATCCATCCGTTTGCCGATCCGCTTTATCCTCACAAGGGGGGTTTGCTGGAGCCTATCCCAGCTGTCTTTGGACAGTAGGCTGGGGACACCCTGAACCGATCGCCAGCCAATCGCAGGGCACACACAGACGAACAACCATCCGAGTTTATACTCACACCTCAGGACAATTTCGAGTGTTCCATGAACCTGCCACGCATGTTTTTGGAATGTGGGAGGAAACCGGAGTACCCGGAGAAAACCCACGCAGGCACGGGGAGAACATGCAGACTCCACACAGGAAGGCCGGAGCCGGGATCGAACCCGCAACCCCTGCACTGGGAAGTCGACACCCTCTCTACAAACAATAGAAAAAAAATTGATTTGAATAAAAAAATTTAATAAAAATAAAAAGTTCTTACCATTTCGGGATAAGTGTTTGGGATTTAGGGTCATGGTTCAGAGATTTAAGAGTTTAGGTCAAGGGTTAGGTTAAGCAGTTTTATGATTTAAATTTAGGGGTTAGGTTGAGAGTTTAGGATTTAAGAATGTAGGGTTATGAGTTGATCTTAGGTTTGTACTGGGTTTTAGAGTTTAGGATTATGGGTTGGGTTCATAACGTTAGGTTAGGGGAGGGGTGAGGGTTACAGGCTCGATTTTGGATTCAAACTCACTGGTTACGGTTAGCTTTTCGGGTTAGGTTTACAGGTCACGGCGCGAGCACTGCGGAAACGCTTGCACTTTGAGAATTGTAGAAGTATTTGCATTTTTACGCTACAAAATGTGAAAGAACTTTTTTTTTTTGGCTTTGTTTTTTTTTGTTCTTGCTAGTTCTCAGTTAAATCACTTTCCTGTCAACAAACCCTGACAATGCTCATCTCCCAATACTGAGATGTAGTTTATCAGGCATCTTCCGTCTCGACATGTGCAGTTGTACCACGTTAACAAATAAATAAATCATAAAAAGTCCTCAGCAAGCATCAACTCCTAATGTCAATATTGACACCTTCCTCATTCCCCCAGCCGATGAGATGGCGATGGCATTCCGCGGATGCCACACATTCTCGCACACCGCTACTGTCTTTACTTGTTGCAGAAAGTGGTGGAGGCTCATTACCCTAAATGGGGCAGGTGTCTCCGAGATTTACCGTCCCCCCCTTTTTTTGGCCCATTTCTCACTCGCATACTCCACATTTCTGATTAATTCCTGCTAGCGTCATTCTCCCTTCGCCTGGCGAGGAACTGACAGGAATGTTCCAAGCTGGAGCGGTGACTGATGGGACGTTGCTCCCAGGAATTCAGACCTCATGTCATTCCATCGTCTCTCTCTCTCTCTCTCACACACACACACACACACACACACACGCACGCACGCACACACACACACACACACACACGCAGACACACACACACACACACACACACACACACACACACACACACACATCTGGATTCCTGCTGGGATTGCCGTGACCCAGCATCTCAAGTCTCAGTGGATCCATTTTCGAACTTTCAAGCATTGAAATTCGCCCAACATGGCTGCTTGAAATCAACATGGAAAACTTTCTGTTCAATTTCAGGCATGCATTGAGAGATATATTTTTTTTTTCGTAATAGACGTGTCCACCGAATTGTGTTTTGATCGTTCAAAATGGTGATTTTTTTTTTTTCTACAATTTTCGAGCTATGGATTGGCGCCAAAATATCTGCATGAAAGCAAAATGTCTGACTTCCTGTTCCATTGGAGGCATGGGCCCTTGAGACTTTTTCATGTGTTATGTGATCATAGTTTCACATCAATCAGCGAAACTGGTGTCGGAGGCTAATTTTGTCCAACTTTCATGCTGTGGAATTAGCCTCAAAATGGACGCTTTGAATCAAAATGTCTGACTTCCTGTTCAGTTTATAGCAAAGGTTCTTGAGATATTTTCGCATGTAAACTTGGACACCTAATTTATTTGGTATTTCAGATCGGTGTTGCTGGTATACTTCAGGTATAGGTTCTCGGCAATTGCTTGTGCGTCCTGTTATGCTAGGTAGACGACTACCAAGTACTGGATTACCCCCAAAATGTCTGCTTCCACTCAAAATGGCTGACTTCCTATTGAATTTCAGGCATAGGTCCTTGCGACTTGAAGACGTGTCGATCGTTGAAGTAGCTCTCAGGGCTTTTTTCCCCCCCCCTAACTTTCCGCAAAGCGCTACTAAAGTATTCTACATAATCTAGCTATTATTGTCATTAAAAGGTCAGCCACAAAGAATATGGGGGAAAATATGCATGTGGAACTCTGTGCTATGCTCTCATTTTCATGGAAATTCCACAACTTCCTGCTTACAGCTTCCATGGAATGTTCACCCCCACCCCAGCACTCCACCTCATCAACTTTTCCACAAAGCTGCTGATTTTTGGAATGTTTCTCCCATGAACGAATGCCTGAGAGCGCACCATTAGTGCGAGTCCTTGTTACCGTGTAAAATTGTTGGTATTTTATGAGGCACTAAAAATTTTGAAAAAAGATACCCCTCCCCCCCCCCCCCCCCCACACACACACAGACACACACTATATTCAGCAAGTGACCCACAATTGGGTGGAGATTTATCATAAAATGGCGGAAAAGAAGAAGACTCAAGTACAGTATCTATGCCCGAAATTGAAAAGGAAACCGTTTCATAGCAGCCATTTGGGGGTGGATTCTAGAGCTGAAAAAATGGGGGGGGGGGGGGGGGGAAATCGCCCCAGTGAGTGCCTATCAAGACAAGGAAAGTACTTTCCCTTGTCGAGGCTGCAGTCCATCCATCACACTGTGTTTGTGGCCCATGGGCACATGAAGAAACGCAAACATTTTGACATTGTCACGCAAAGGTAAAAAATAACTTCCTCTACAGCCACTGTCGTTCTTATTGTTTGATGCTTGCTGAACCGAAATGTTAACATTACAGTATTGACAGGTGCAGACCATAAAATGCAACTTTCCAGGTGAAAAGAGCAGAACGCCAGGCCCTCGTTCCCCACGAGGTGGCCTATACACATATTGAAGTCTGGCGCCCCCTAGTGTATATAGGGTATGCTACAACCTGAACTGACAACGACTACGTAACGTGTTTGCCATTTTCACTCAATAGAAGTGAAAATACGGAGCTGCCACTTCAACTGCTGAATAAAAAAAAAAAAAAGAAGAATCAAGTAACGGAAGTAACGGTGAACAATCCTATGCTATGTTCCTTGCTTACACGACAGTAGCCAAGCAGGTGGTGGAGATCGGAGCAGCCCACTCCACACCACACCACACCACCCCACCCACCCTCGGTCCGTCTGTAGTGGGATCGGCGAAGCAATTCTCGCGCTCCCATAAGTGGTTGCATTGGTTTTCTCCTTTCTGATTGGTTTTAAGAGGCCAAAAAAAGGGAGCCGGCTCCCTGTTGAAGATTTAGTTTGGTCGACGCATTTCTCGCGTTTCCAATTGTCAGCGTCCCGGTATTCTCATCGCTCATTGGTTAAAACAATTTAGAGGGGCCGGGTCTGCCTTGAATGTTATGGGCGGTCGTCACATTCTCCACCCTCCCATTGGGCGACACTTGGAAGAGTTCTTCACCAATTGGTTGAAAGATGTCAAGGGGGCGGCTCCCCCGCGAGCGTTCTTCCGGTTTGTATGTCGGGAAGGGAGAAAAAAAGAAAAAGAAAAGACGAATGGAAAAATTGTAATCCTGAAAAGGAGCGTTGCTTTGGAACTCAGCGAAACGGCAAACACCTGTGCGTACTCCGAAACGCGCTCGCTTGTGCAGCGAGACCGGGTTTAAGCCGTTGTTCCCATTAAAAGTTCAACATTTAGACGTGAGTGTCGAACTGGCGGCAGCAGAGAACCGAGCGAGTCTCACGTTAGCTTGTTGCTAATCAGTTCGCTAGGCTAGCAGCGTATCGTTTCTACTATGTGAGGTTATCGAAGCAAAACTGGTCGAATATTTCCAGTTAAAGAGTCACTGGGCTAACATCGCGTTTGCGTTCTCTTCCCAAAGCGGCCAAAGCGACGTCGCTTCATCCGATAAACTTGACGTTAGGGGAGTGTTTCGACCAATAAACGCAAGCCAAAATACTCTTCAACGTTACGTATTAATTTGCTAATGTTAGACGAGTGTCTTAAAATGACGGCTGTTTACAATAAGCATAACTAAGCTCAGTTGTTGTTTACTCGCTCGGTCCGCTAAGGGTTAATTTTCGTTTTCATTGTTAAGGTGCTCGTACTTTTGTTGTCCGGCCGCGCATGCGCACAGTTTCTAGTCAAGCGTTTTGACATGCGTTTATTTACGTCCTTTTTCTTTTTTTCAGGTCGTTGAATAAAGTAAAAACACCCGAATGAGCTCTCAGCAATTCCCACGACACGGGCTTCCCGCCTCGAACCCAGGGGGGGCTCCACTCATGCCCACCGGTGGAAACCTGGTGCCTGTCAGTCAGCCGTCAAACCCACAAGGTGATCGATCGATCTATCTATCCATCCATCCCCATGTTTTTTTTTTAAATTCGCTTTTGAAAAAGGACTTTGTCTGCCCTAAAAACTCAAAATGTCCCACCCTATATGATCTTTATACCTGTGTTGTCACATGACCAAGATCATGACATTGGTATTACAGACCAGGTGTTCTAAAATGTTTACAGGCAAATACTTCCTATAGAAAGACTTGAATTGTTTCAGAATGTGCTGTAAGGGGTGAAGACACACATGTCCTTGTCTTCCATCAGACATCCTGTAGAGTGAACGTGTCTTAAGTAACTGTGTGTTAGCTATGAAAGCAAAATATTCCATAGCTCACTGAGTGGCTTTTTTTTTTTGCTGCAACTCAATATAATTGATTGCTTGTTAGCTGTTGAAGCTGCAGACGGCAACCAGCAGGAGCACCCGACGGCGGGGTGCGGCACCAGCACGACGGTGTTCCGGGACGACAAGCAGGAGACCATGGTGGTCCGACCGTACCCGCAGGCCCAGACGCACGGCCAGCCACAACCCGCCCCGCAGGCGCTGCCCATCCAGCCTGGCTGCCCTGCCCGTGGCCTTGCCTGCTCCGCCGGTGCATCTACCGCAGGGCCAGCCCGCGGTCCTCACTGACGGACAGATGAAGGTGAGTCTCGAAATATAGTCTCCAATTGGTGTTTTGCACATTAAGACAGAGGTACCTTGTCTGAGAATTGAATTCGTTCCATAACCAACATTGTTTGTGTGTGTGTCTTTCCAGGCGGTCCTGAAGTCCCCCATGCCGAGCCGCCTGATCGCCCCTGCGCCAGCTTCCAACCAGGGCCACATCCCCATGCCCCCCAAGGTCCCGGGCCACATGACGTCGGCCTCGGAGAGCAGCAGCGCCACCACGCTTTCTATTCCCGTGGCCACCATCAGCGGACAGCAGGTGAGGATATGATGTCATTGTTACACTCAAAAAGGACTTTCGATTTCACATTCAGGCCATGTTCACACATTCAAATATGTTCACAATGAATCTGATTGCCTTTTTTTTTTTGTGTGTGTGTCAGGGTCACTCCAGTAATTTGCACCAACTGATGTCGGCCAACATCCAGATCATTCGAGGCAGCGGTCCCACGTTGCAGATCGGGACCCCTGCCGTGCCGCCGCAGACCTTCACGTCACATCTACCACGAGGTACCGCGCGTGCTAATTTGACAGCGACATATGCTTTCAACACAATACCGAGGCTGAATTTGTGTTAGATTGAACACCCCTGTCCTAGCATTGTCATACTCAGAAAGGATGAAACTTTGCCACTGAAACCAACCAAGGTGTCCCTTAAATCTGTACACACTGATTCACAATTTCGCTCATCTAAATCTTTCTAAGTATTCTGTTTAGTACCTCTTAGTCAAGTCAGGTTTACTTGTACAGCCTTTAATCACAAAATAGTCACAAAGGGATTCACGTGTTGGTGTGATCAGCATGAGAGTTCATTTAGAAAAAGAGAAGGGGCAGCAAAACAGGCTCAAATCCAGATGTCGGTGGTTTACATATTTGAGAGTGTAGAAATAAGTCATAAGTAGAAATATAAACATTTCGACAGAGGTAGCTGCTCTATTTTCCATGGTTCGAGGAATTGAATCCTCCGCACCAAAGTACCCTGTTTACAACCATGAAACGGGTTATGTCAGGGGTCTCCAGCCCTTTATTTCCTTTGCACTTCTTTTACACAGTGAAAGTGCTGGAATGGATTTTTAGAAAAATGAATGCAGGAACATTTATTTAGATTGCAAATTCCATTTTGTATCTTTTCCTCCATAGGCGCAGCTGCAGCCGCGGTCATGTCCAGCTCCAAAACGGTCCTCCGACCGGCCACCGGAGCAGGCGCGGGCCCAGGCCAGCCCACCGTGCAGCACATCATCCACCAGACTATTCAGGTACTGCGTTGTGCACCAATAACATCTTTTTGTGTACGTGTGTCTATAACGCGTCTTTCACTTCGCCTCCGCAGTCTCGCCCGGCTGTGACGACATCCACGTCTGTGCTTCCCACCGTGGTGGCACCCATTTCAGCCACGAGGACCCAGTCTCCCGTCATCAGTCCCACCGTCACGCACTCTGCAGAAGTGGCTCACGGGTAAGATGACACCGCCGCCTGTCTTCATTTGCGAACGTAGGGTCACCTTCTGTCAACATACAAGTTGCTCTTCCAGGCGTCCCGGCCTGACCATTCACCCGCCGCCGGCCAGCATCAGCATCCAGAGGCCCCAGACGTCGCGTGACACGGCCACGCGCATCACGCTGCCTTCGCACCCGGCCATCGGCGCTCAGAAGCCTCAGCCGCCGCACACCATGGCGCAGGTTACTCGCCTCCATGACAAATGAGTTGTTCATTTCTGAGACGGAAAATGTGAAGGCTCTGTTCTGACCTCACAGAAGCCCATCTTCAGTACCGTCACGCCAGTCGCCGCGGCCACCGTGGCGCCCATCGTTGCCACCAACACGGTGCCCTCGACCACGTCTATGGGTACAGATTCAAAATCAAAAGAAAGACACAACTGCCAAAAAGTTTTGGGATGTTGGGCTTTTTCAGGTGACATTTCCCAATAATGCAAAAACCCGTGTTGCGTTCAGGTTCCATGCCGCACACCCAAATGAGCAGCAACACTATTGTCACCATGACGATGGCCTCCCACTCGTCGCACGCCACCGCCGTCACTACCTCCGCCATCCCCGTCGGTGAGTTGGGTCTCCCCGGTTATTTTGGCATTCCCACTTTCCCTCACTTTCGCCTCACCTCGGTTTTCGCCCGCAGCCAAAGTGGTGCCTCAACCCATCGCCCACTCGTCATCTCGCGTGCAGGCCGACTACCCCGGGGAGAGGGCCAACCTCATCCCCATCCAGGGCCATCGCTCCTCGCCCAACCCTGTCACCATGGAGCCGAGAAGTGACAACAGGTGATCGAAACTGTCAGACTTTTGGCGAAACAGTATCTTTGCTATATTGGGGCAAAGTATCGCCCGTGGGTCACAACACTGACCAAATAAAGGTCAAATAAATAAAACAAATAAGTCACTGCCATGGGGATGGCGACGTTGTTTCGCTTTGGAGATGTGGCTAGCACAGCTTTTGAGTGGAAGATAAAGATCTTGGGGCGAATCTCTGCTTGTTCTGTCAATTATGAGGGAGTCATAATTGAATTGAACAGAGTATATGTCATGGTCGTTGTTAGAAAGTGTTTGTTGTACTTTTGAGAAACGAGGACGCAGTTCATGAAACGAATGATGAACACCATGTAAAAAAAAAAAGGCACTAAACTCGAGCCATGGTTTTGTGGTTGTTTTTCTGCAAATAAATTATGTTGCCATCAAAAGTCTTTACAAATGATGTGACCATTTTAAAAAAAAAAACTTTGTTGTTGTTATCGAAGTTTCATGTACAGGTGAGCAATTGAAGAACCGTGCTATCGTATGTACATGCTAACCTTTTTTGTCCTTTAATTTTCAAGGCCCCCCGTTCCGGTCCAGTTCCAGTATTTCCTGCCGACGTATTCGTCGTCGTATCCCTTGACTCACACCTACACCCCCATCAGCAGCTCTGTGTCCACTATCCGTCAGTATCCTGGTATGAAGCACCACAAATGTGTACATCCACCCAAAAAAATGACCGGTAGTCATTTTTGATTACTCGGCCGAACGATTAATCGGCCTGCTGATTAATCGTTCGAGCCGTGCCATTAACATAAAGCTATGGGGAAAAAATTAAGACCAAAAACATTGGACCGTTTTTTTTTTTCTACTTTGACTTAAAAGTGTCTCCTCCTTCCCAAGTGACCCCTCAAGCCCCAAGTAATGCGCTGCCTACCCAGGCTGGCGTCGGGGTGGCCACCACCGTGCACCTCAACCACATGCAGCTGATGGCAGTGGACCGCATTGGCCTGCCGTCGGCGCAGATCAGCACCCAGGGCATCCAGCCGACACCCATCGCCACGCAGGGTATTCAACCGGCGCCCATTGGCGTGCAGGGCCTTCACCCGGGTACGGCGTCCATCGGCGCGCCGGGCCTCCAGCAGGGTGCCGGCATCGCTCAGCAGCAGCAACCGCCCACCGACGCAAAATCCGGTACCATGTGTGCCTTGAATATTTATAGTTCATTAAAAAATAAATATGAAAGTTTTTTTTTCAACTCTTTCTGCTAATATGCTTCATAGTAAAGTAGTACAGTAATTGGTCTCAAAGGATTACATGACTCAACCTTTTAAACCCCATCTAGGCATGGTCTTGGCCGACAGCTTTGTGGCTAACCCAATCAGCGGCACCACTCAGCCGGTCGGCACCATGGTGCAGACTCATGGCCAGGCAGGGGCGCCCACCCTGGTGTCCTCGCCCAGACCCAGCATCCTACGCAAGAAGCCTACCACCGAAAGGTCAGAGGCAAAGACGTTTGCCAGATCTTAATGTGCACATTCTTGGTACTTTTTCTTCTGTTTACGTACATCGAACTCGCAGTTGTTTACATAAAAATTCAGGTAAACGACAAGGCACTATACATAAATGTTCCATATCGTTTATCGCATTTGGTCTGGATCTACTCCGTCATATTTCATGCCTATAGACATCTCATTTCCAATCCTGACATCAGCTGTAATTATATACAGCTAATTTACCAATTTTGTTATATTCGCCGACAGTATAATATACCATATGTATTTCATATTTAATATATTTCTCATACCTTATTTTTTTCATTTTCAGTTGTGTTCGCAAGACCCTCATTCCCACTCAGCCCAATGAACCGAGCGGCGTGAGAGGGGCCAGTTCTCCCCGACCTGCGGGGTGAGCTTCTAACCATACAAGCCTGGCAGAAGCTTAGCTTATCTTTTAGTGTGAATACTGTATATGATCGAGGTGTGCTGTGGTTGTGGGAACTTGGTTAAGCTACCTGCATGTGTTTACAAATAGAGTTGCGCTGAGATCATATTAGCCATTTAGAGTTAACTTTTAGGTAAAATACAGGTGTGATGTGGTCCTGCTAGCTAGCTAATGCTAACTTTAACTGTAAAAAAGAGGGGATGCTATAGTTGTGGTAACTGGCCAATGGTCACTGTAAATTCGAAGTGTTTGAGCCGTGCTAGCTGGCTATCGTTAACTGTATGAAAAATAGTAGTCAGCCAACTAACAATGAATATTTCGAGGTGCGATGTGGCCATGCTAGCTGGTTAATGATGACTGTATTTGTAAAATAGAGGTGCGCTAACTGGCTAATGCTGACTATGTAAATTACCACTGTATTCTGCCCGTGCTAGCTAGCTTAAGCTAACTGCTTTAAAAAAAATAGAGATGCTTTATGGTTAGGTCACATTTTGTATATTAGAGGTAGGATTTTGTCATGTTAGCTTTCTAATGCTAACGTTTACCTGATGTGTAAAATAAAGTTGCGATGTGGTCGTGCTAACTACCCAAAGCTAAAAATGTCCATAACTGTGTATGTAAACTGCCACAATTTGACCGTTTTTAGCCAGCTGGAAAACAGTTCTGATCACACGTTGATCTTTCTCCCCCTCAGAGTCAAACCCAAAGCTGAGGTACACATGGCGGTGGCCCCTCCCGTCATGGCCGCCGTGGATGCGCTTCCCCTGCCGCAGGGTGGCGAGCAGCAAGCGATGGCGGCATCGGGCGCCCCGCACCTCGCTCAGGCCCTGCCCGCCATTCTGGCCACGCCGGGGCCTGCGCCGCCCTCGCAGCCCTCCACCGTCCTCTCGGCCCTGCCCGCAGCCATCGCGGTGACGCCACCCACCCCCGCCTCCATGGCCAACACGGTGGCGTCGCCCACGCAGCCGGCCCCCAGCAGCACCGCCTCCTGTGTCGCAAGCTGCCCCGACGTCAAGGTCAAGCATGAGGTGGACACCGTGAACACCTCGCAGCCAGGTGAGGAGGCGACGCTCGCCCGCCTTTTACACAGAGCTTAAAATAAGAAATAAAACCAAAAAATGACTTCAGCTTTACAACGGCAACTCAGAAGAGCTTGTTTTAGTCTCATTGTACTCCATCAGACAATTATTTTTGTTATTATTTGCTTGCTCTTTCCCCCTCACAGACTCCAACGCCAACCCTGCCCTGAATGCCCAGTCTTCCACCCTCAACATGCCCCCCACGGGAGACCTCATCCCCGGGGCATCCCCGAGGAAGAAGCCTCGCAAGCAGCAGCACGTCATCTCCACCGAGGAGAGCGAGATGATGGAGACTAACAGCACGGATGAGGAGAAGGCGCCCGGGAGGCCCGTCACCGGCAGGGCCGAGCGCCGAGAGTCTCCCCCCAGGGAATATGTCGGTACGGAGATGGTGTTCTGCTCATGCTGCGCTCCCAGCCAACTCAAATACAGACTTTCTGTGAAGTATTTCAATCCATTTTACTGTTCTTTCCTGTTAAAATGTCCCTTAACATTTTAAAATGTTCCCCTGTCAGATGAGGAAGGGGTGCGCTACGTGCCCGTCAAGCCCCGCCCACCCGTCACCCTCCTACGGCACTACCGTAACCCCTGGAAAGCCGCCTACCACCACTTCCAGAGGTACAGCGATATCCGTGTCAAAGGTTAGTTTTTCCAGACGGGGGGAAAAATTTTGCTGGGCTATGAATGAAATGTAATTCATTCATATTTTGTTTTGTCTCAGAAGAGAAGAAGGGCACCTTACAGGATATGGCCAACCAGAGAGGCGTGGCGTGCCGAGCGCAAGGCTGGAAGATTCACCTGTGTGCCGCACAGCTCAGACAGCTGGTGAGTGAAAGGTTCAATAGGTTCAAGCGGTGTTTGCCAACTTTTATTGAGCAAAGGCACATTTTGGCCATTAATTGACTGGACCAGAGACATTCCCCCGCTGTATTTAATATCCAATACGTTTGACTTATAACCTTTTATTTAAGGAATATTCACAAGTCATAGTTAATCAGCTCGGATCACATCTCCCATCATTTGTGTTGTACAGTTAGCATTAGCTAAAATTACCTATACAAAAATCACTACAGTGAAACTCCTCTACAACGAAATCATGTTTGCAGCAAGACTTTTCACAACAGGGGGTTTTTCACTGTAGCAAAGTTGAAACAGGAAAGTGGGAATGGTGTTAATGCATGACGATTTTTTCACACTAGGGGGTATTTTCACCCATGTAGATTTCGTTGTAGAGTTTCACTGTACGAAGTTAGAGGTTTGGAAAAGACCATTCGATACATGTGGTGTGGAACCTTTCGGTTTGATTTGATGCAGCCACATCTTTAAAACCCAAACCGTTTTTCCCCCCATTTAAATCTGTTTTCATTGCACCCCTACTGTGTCATGCTTTCAGAATTGGAAATGAGCAAATAATTGTATGAACCCAGCCAAGTGAAAGCAGCCAATTTGTCTTCCCTTTTTTTTACTCCGATCATGCATAACGCCAACATGTCCGCCATGCTTGACTTTAATGTATTTGACCGGCCTTCCTGGTCGTTTTCTGTTCTCAGTCTAGTTTGGAGCATGATGTGTACAGCCGGCTGTCCTCTCTGCAAGAGGGCCTCATACCCAAGAAGAGAGCGAGCGCAGACGACGACCTGCACCGTATCAATGAACTCATACAGGTCCAACTTAAATATATATATTTTCCCCCAAAATTGCACTCTATAATATTATAGACTTCTTTATATTATATATTTAGCTTCTTTTTTTAAATTATTCATTCATTTCAATGGACATTGTGCTACTTCCGGTGCCTCGAACACCAGGAGCAAAGAGTAAAACCCTTTAGTGAGTCACACCAATATTATTTGCTTTTTTTAAATGATAAAAAAAATTATCTTAGACCTGTAAGTGACAATAACCACTTGCGTTGCTTTCACTTTGTGTTGAAATATCCGTCGCTTCAAAGGTCGAAACAGCACAAAAAGCAACGCTTGTTAGCCTCTCTACAGGCGAGATGACATCTCCCATCTTTTACCCGCAGGGCAACATGCAGCGCTGCAAGCTGGTAATGGACCAGGTGACAGAGGCTCGCGACACCATGATGAAAGTCCTGGAGCACAAAGACAAAGTTCTGAAGCTGCTAAACAAGAACAGTTCCGTCAAGAAATCATCCAAGCTCAAGCGGAAGGAGCGGGCATGAGATTCCACCCTAACTCACGCATCCCTTTACCACCCCCACCCCCCTCTCCCCGCGCTCAGAATCTGGTGCTATGATCTGCTTCATACAATCACAAGCACCCACCGTGGGCAAACAAGTGGCTGGCGGGGAAACCTTATTAGGTTCATTTCCGAAGACCTCAAGAGACAGTGTTTGCTAACTTAGCTTCCGCCAGGTCACCGAGCCGTGGCGCGAAAGAGGCAAGAAGGAGTTGAAAATGGTAACCTGAAGACCAACCTCAAACGTGCTGTTTTTTTTGTTTGTTTTGTTTTGTTTGGTTTTGATCAGTGCCTTCTTTGTGTTTGCCGATGATCGAACCGCCGCCATTTTGCGACGATGTGTGCTCGCCTGTCACTGGTTTTTCCCGACGATTTTTAGCACTCTAATTAGATTAAAATTTCTCCCCGGGTCTTTCAAGGGGGAGTTTGCAGATTAAAAACAAATCACTTTTTGTCATAATTGTTTCACTGTCAGTAGAAACCTGACAGTAATTTAAAATAATATATATTTTTTTAATTTGATGCGGACGTCAGAAACATTGGAGAAAACTTCTAATAGCACATTTGTAAATTGATCGATGGAAAAAAATAATTCTCTGACCCCATCTCTGATTTGACTTTGAAGAAAATGCTTTGTTAGAGGAAAAACAACCACTCAGAGACCAAAGGTGTGTCTTCTGCGGTGTATTTTATTTTATTTTTTGCAAACTCCCCCAGCAAATCTGATTATTACTTAAGAACCTCCATAGTCGAGCTCCCCACAAGAGATTAAAGTCCACATCATACAAAAAGGTTTGCAATTGCCTCCCAATGCCACATGATGGAGTCATATTTTTACATTAGACGTGGCTTTGGCTTGAGCACAAAAAACGGCATATAGATAATAGCTTCCTGTTGAACCTCAAAGGGGAGTTTCAATTTTTCAGACCGTAGTCGAGCTCAAATGAAAAATATTCCTCTGGTGGCATCTAGTGGCAATTGAATCCTTTTTGGGTAAGGGTCAATTGTGGATTTTCGTGACTATAATAGCAGCGGTTCACTGTCAAAGGAATATTTGGAATTGGCAGGAGTCATCAATTATTTTTGTTTTTTTTGGTTATTCATTAAGAAGGCAGAGAAGGATTTGCAGTGGAGCGTCCTCATGTTCACAAAGCTGTTACTGTTTAAATGTGCTGTTTTTTTCCCCCTTTTTCTTTTGTACACACACCCCAATCTCAAAATGGAGACATTTTGTGCCGTGCGTGCAATGTGTAAAAACAAACAAATTTCACAGAGAGGTAGCGTGGTAGGGTCGCGATCATTCAGACCAGACGTTGTACATTGTTTTTTTTGTCTGTAAGTATAGTAAAGATGCTTCAACAACACACACTAGTACTCGGATGTTATTCCACACCGGCAGTTCAGTTCCGCATGTGTGATTCTCAGTGGGGTATGTAACGCCCTCTAGTGGGTCATAAAATAATCACTGATTTAAGTTGCGTAATACAGTACAGTATTACAGTGGCTTCAACTTTTGCGCTCAAGTAAAATATGCAGTACAGTTCAGGTGTCATTTTTTAAAATGGATTATATTGTTGGTGATAATGGTGGTGTTTGATGAGGCAAAATCTTTCTTGTGCCAGTACTTCTTTAAAAAAAAAAAAAAAAAGGTATTTACTGTCATACATGTGGCGTCTGCTGATTCTACCATTTACTATGTTGTCACTGGGTGGTTCTACAGGAGCAAAGTCAAAGAGTCATAAAAAAAAAAAAAAGACTTCCTTCTTCAGTGTCATTGAGGGAACAACATCTCACAGGAAAAACCAAACCCTCAGGTAAGACTTGACTCTAAAATGTATATTCTTAAATTCAAAGTCACCTTATTTTAAAGGATGAGATCGATGGTTTTTTATTTGTTTTGTTTTTTTCTAACTAAGCCAATTCAGTGAAAAAAAAATTACACTGGTATGTAAATATGCTGCGGCTCTAACAGAAGACAAATGAAATACTGTACGTAAATCATAGGTGGGCACTCGTCCCAGAAGAGTTTTAACAATTCTAAAGGAAAAATAAAACCACAGGAAGTGTGATAAAAAATATCCCTTGGAATGACTTCATCAAATGGGACCTGAGAGGAAAAAGATTTGAATGACACTACAAGTGAAAAAAAATGTTTTTCTTCCAGATTTCCAGTGATGCATCTGTTGAAGGTAAATGATTTTTAAAATGTATTTAATAATAATAATAATGCTTCAGCATATAAAGTGCATCAGGAAATTATTTCCTGGATGTAATACACATTTTGTTATAAGGCTGCCTGGAATATAACCAAAGGTGGGAAAATTGAAGTACTGTGAAAACTTTCTGGATGCGTTATTTGCATATGCAATTACTGCTGATGTTTCATCAATTAGGGGGATTTTGTGTGGGTGGACACCGGGGCCGGCGTGCCCATCGGGGCCCAGGTGAATGTGACTGACACGGGGCAGCTTCAACTAATCGATGACGAAGGAAAGGTAATATTTATATATATATAATCTCTGATATCAAATTAGATATGTCCAATTTCGAGATCAGCGATGCAGTGAAAGCGTGAAATGTGAACTGTGATACGGGAAAGGGCGACCTATGTACTGTATGGCGTATCAACGAAAAGATAAATCTGTCAAGTTCTTGGTGACGTGTATGAACAAACCCGACTTCCAGGAGCACAAGATCACCAAGGGTATTGAGGGTGGCCTGCGGCCCATGCACCCCACTTCGGTGCACGGTGTGGACGACATGATCCGGCTGGGGGACCTGAACGAAGCCGGCCTCCTCAGGAACCTCTTTGTGCGGCACAGAGACGGACTCATCTACGTAAGTCCATCCCGCCTCGCATTTTATGGGCTGTAATCGCCCTGCTGGAAGTGGTTAATCTGCGCCCTGGACTTTGCCCCCCCACCCCCTTTTGGGTGTTTTATCACTCGTCTCCATGGTGACCAATCGGCCTCTGTCGGTGAAAGGAAACTGAAGTGAGATTGAGAGTCGTTTTGTCACATGTAGTTACGAATGCTGTAAATGTCAGAGTCAACATGATCAGTGTTTGGGGGGGGGGGGGTGTTGGCCAGAGTTCCAAAGGGGGTCGTAACCACAATGGCCACCACTTCTCCTCAGTTCTTAGTTACCCGTTAACCTGTCTGTCACTGTACAAATTCTTATTTGTTCTTCACAGAGGATAAATAATACATGCCTGTAAAAAATTTCAGGTTTTTTTTTTGTCCTCTGTATGTCCGCATTTTTCATTGCGCCGCCCAGGTCCGTCAATGGGCAATTTAAATTTAAATTCCTGGGCAATTTAAAAAAATATATATCTCCAGATATTTTCCTTTCTTCCATACCCATTTAAGAGCCTTGTTTGTAATACCTCAGATCCACACTTTTTCCCTTTAAACACGTTTACATTATGTTCGTATGGAAATGGACAGAGTGGTGTACGCTGACAATAACCAACGTAGCCTGTTACCAATACTAACTCTGGGAGTACAGTGACCCCGAAAGCAGTAAAAGACATGAAACGGATGACCCTGTTTGTTTTTTTTTCAGACATTCACAGGTTCTATCCTGGTGGCGGTGAACCCCTATCAACTGTTGCCGCTCTTCACGGCCGATCACGTGCACCAGTACACGGACCGGCGTCTGGGCGAGCTGCCACCGCACGTCTTCGCCATCGCAGACAGCTGTTTCTTCAAAATGCGCCGCAACCGCAGGAACCAATGCTGCGTCATCAGGTTTGGGGGACCTTCGGGGTTCTTCTAGTTGGAAAACGTCACAATTGCTTCTTACGTTGACTTCCGAGTATAAGAATGTTAGTCTTTTGGAAGGGCTGGAACAGATTAATGGAATTTGCATTCATTTCAAAGGGCAAAGTTGATTTGAGTTACGAGCATTGTCATGGAAACTGATTAGACTTGTCAGTCAAGGTACCACCGTACTCAGTTTTTCCCTTGCCTCGTAAATTTGGCCCATCTTGAAACTGTTGGTAAATCTGTATTTTAACCATACGAAGCAATTTGTGAGTCCTCTGTGTGGGAAGTGCAACATGAATAAAATATTGATTCCTGTTTTGTGTGTTGCGGTGCCACAGTGGGGAATCGGGGGCCGGCAAAACGGAGAGCACCAAACTCATGCTGCAGTTCCTCGCTGCCGTGAGCGGCCAGCACTCTTGGATTGAGCAGCAGATCCTGGAGGCCAATCCCATCTTGGAAGGTTAGTTTACAACAACGGGGGTTTTCTTGGCTGAAATTGAGCCAGAGGTACCAGTTGTCATCATCTCGGAGCTTTTCGAGCCAGAGTTGGTCGGGTATTAGGTGGAGGCGGCCGCTCTGGTCGACGCAAAACACCAAATTGTCCTTAGCTGTGAAAGTGAGTGTGAATGGTTGTTGGATTTTTACATACCCTGCAATTGGCTGGAACCCAGTCAATGAGGGTGCGTCCCAAACTCAGCTTGTATCGACTCCAGCTCACCCACAACCTTTAGCGAGGATTAAAAAAAAAAAAAAAAATTAAAAATGGATGGCTGGAAAAACCGTAGCTTCTCACTTCCTCTAACGACACCCCGCAGCCTTTGGGAACGCGAAAACCATCCGTAATGACAACTCCAGTCGCTTTGGCAAGTACATCGACATCAACTTCACCAAAGGGGGCGCCATCGAAGGGGCTCGCGTCGAGCAGTACCTGCTGGAGAAGTCCAGGGTGTGTCGCCAGGTAAGAACACCTAGAGAAAAAATAAATAAATAATCGACTGAAGATGAAGAAGAACGTTTGCTTTCCAGGCACCCGAGGAGAGGAACTACCATGTTTTCTACTACCTGCTGATGGGAATGCCGGCTGAGCAGAAGAAGATCCTTTCGCTCGGGAGTGCCGCTCAATACAACTACTTGACGATGGTATTGAACGCCCTTTCGACAGACTCCTAGTCCATGGATTAACACACACACACACACACACACAAAACTGTACTGTATGAACAGGGAAAGTGCACCAGCTGCGAGGGTCGTGACGATATTAAGGAATACGCTCACTTCCGCTCGGCGTTGAAGATCCTCATGTTCAGCGAGAACGACACCTGGGAAATCTGCAAGCTGCTCGCAGCCATCCTGCACATTGGCAATGTCAACTTTGAAGGTGAGAGAGGTGCAAGGTGGCCATAGTTCTACGTTGGTATAGTCTTGGTCCAGACTTCTCAAGGTCTTGGTCTATGACTCGGTCTCAGCTACCAAATTCTTGGCCTCGATTTGGTCTCGGGTCTTGAAATTCTTGGTCTTCTCGAAGTCCTGTTATTTAACTTGATCTTGGCTTCTTTTGACTCATCCTAAATCCTTCAAAGTCTTGGTTTTGACTCAGATCTCCAGATTATGGTCTTGACTTGGTTTGGGTTCCTCTTGATTTTGGTCTGGGATCCTCGAATATTTCGGTTTTGGCTTGGTCCCGGCGCCTGAAAATCTTGGTATTGATATGGTGACAATGGCGTTAAGTTTTTGTCTTGAGTTGGTCCCAACTGCTCCAAGTCTGGATCACGGTCTAGGCTCTCAAAGTCTTCGCTTTTGAGCTCGTCTCAGCTCCTAAAAGTCTTGCTTTTGACTTGGTTCTCGACTCGGTCGAGGTCTTGACTTGTCTTTGATCCTAAAAATACTCTCACTTCCCTCCATATCAGGAACCATCATTAACAATCTGGAGGGCTGCGAATTCCTGGCGTCATTACATTTCGACATGGTGTGCCAACTTTTGGAGGTGAGTTAAAAAATATTTTGATAGCAAATGCAAATTAGTTGTTGTTAAGTCTTGACACCACTTCCTGTGATTGCCTTTTGTCCGTTAGGTGGAGCCAAAAGTTTTAGAGCAGAGTTTGACTCAGCGTTCCTTTATGACCATTCGGGAGAGCGTCAGCAAAGTTCTGACCTCAGCACAGGCCCAGGATGGCAGGGACGCCTTTGTCAAGGTAACAGGAAGTCACTTCTTCGCCTGTATTAAACTTGCAAATGTGAGATTTTGGTTGAAAATATCATGGCCACAAATGCGTCTTTGTCTCCAGCTCTCACGATTTTAGTCGAGACTTGATTTTTGCTCCTTGCTATTTTGGTCTCTACTTGGTCTCAAGCCCTTTGAGTCTTGGTCTCAACTTGTTCTTGTCTGCTTAGTCTTTTATTTTGACTTGGTATCAATTACCTCATTATCTGGTTCTTGAGTCTGTCCCAACTCTTCAAAGTTTTAGTCTTACCATGGTCTCTACTCTCATCTTCGAGTCTTATCCTGACTTCTTCGTGGCTCCTTAAAATCTTCGTCTTGTCCGGGTCCCCAACCCTCAAAGTCTTCGCCATGACTTGATTTTAGACCCCATCTCACCTCAGGTTCTTGGTTTCGACTTGGCCCCAACCCTTGAAAGTTTTGAATTGATCTTGACTCCTCCAAATCTTCAGGACTCTCAATATGTTTTAAAGTGGATATTTTTGTTCTGTTGATAATTTACTGTGTGTGTGCGTGGGAACCTATTGTGCTTCGGTGGACACACTTTATGACAGAAATCATTTTCTTTATGGTCCGCCAGGCTATTTACGGCCGTCTTTTCATTTGGGTGGTGGACAAAATCAATGCGGCCATTCACAAGCCGCCCGGGGAGTCCGACGAGGTCAGACAGTCCATCGGCCTCCTTGACATCTTCGGCTTCGAGAATTTCAACACAAACAGGTCAGTGTTCTCCTCTTGGAGAGTCCGTGTTTTCTGGCATGATCTACGAGCCGTCTCCTTATCTATGTTGTTTTCGTAACTTGTGGTTGGCAAAAAATACTCACACCCTGCACTTGAGTAGAAGTAAAAGTACTGTATTTGTGTTAAAAGAAAGAACAAAAAAAGTCCGAAAAATACAGTAGTACCTTGACTTCAGAGCGCCCCATTTACTATTTTTGAAGTTTTTCTCTTTTTTTGCTTTGTGTTGCATGTGAAAATTTACGTAATGAGCAAACTTGAGATGCAACACCATCAAAGTAAAGTGAAAAAAATGGTGGGAATTTTCAGCCTTTTATTGAACAGTCAAACACGCGTATGAAAAGTGAACACGAGCACCGAGCTGCCCCTTAAAGGCACACATCCAACATCCAACACCCAAATACAGTGGGGGCTCGGAACCGTACCCTGCCGTCAATGTCAAAATCAGCAATTATAGTGACACCTCCCTAAAGACAAAGGACTACTTTTGTCTAAATGAAGCTTCTCATCAAATAGAAACAAAGCTACATTGTTATTGTCAATATCTGTTGCCACAAAAACAATTGTGGCGTTTTCTGGTGGGTACTTGAACGAATTAATGACATTTCAATTCATTCCAGTGGGGAATATCGATTTGATAGATGGATCAATGGAATTATGATCTTGTCACAAAAGAAATCAAACTTATATATCAAGGAACCGCCGTTCGCTGGTAAAGTACAACGAGCAGAAAAATTGACTGACGTACAGTAAGGACGAATTTGTATTTCCAACCACTGCAGCTTTGAGCAGCTCTGCATCAACTACGCCAACGAGCAGCTGCAGCAGTTTTTCGTCAAGCACGTGTTCAAGCTGGAGCAGGATGAATATGCCAGAGAAAGCATCGTGTGGGAGCGCATCGACTACAAGGACAACCAGGAAACTTTGGATGTGCTTGCCAACAAGGCCCTCAACATACTGGCCCTCATAGATGAAGAAAGCAACTTCCCCAAGGTCCAAATTCTTGAATTTGTCTTGTTTTTTTAGGTCAAAATGTTCCTGTTCAAAGTTCAAAGTGTTTGTATTTGTTTTTGGGTGTGCCTCATCAGGGTACGGATACTACCATGCTCGAAAAAATGAATCAGGTTCATGGGAAGGGGAGCATCTACATTTCCCCCAAGAATAACTACGAGACTCAGTTTGGAGTCAGTCATTTCGCAGGCGCCGTCTACTACGACTCCAAAGGTAAAAATCGAACAAACTAGCCCACGGTCAATTTTCAGAAAGGCAACCCATCAAAGTCTGGCCTCAAGTTATGGTTTCAAGTCGAGGTTAGTGTCAGAAAATTGGGGTTGAAGCCGGTAGTGGGATTTAAGAGCAAGTTTCAAATGAGGATTAGAGTTTCAGAACAGGGTTATGGTTTCAAATTTGGAATTCAGTGCGGAGTTCGGGCTTCAAATAAGGATTCAAAGCCAGTGTTAAGGTTTCAATTTAGAGTTTTAGGATAGCGTCCTGGTTCAAATCAGGTTTTCATAAATGGATCGGGGGTATGAATGAAGATGCGGAGCCAAGAATTTCCGTTGGTTAGGGACTCAGGAAAGGGTTATAGTTTAAAATTAGGGTTTCAAGGGTAAGAATTTTAAATGAGGTTTTCACAGCAGAGTTATGGTTTCAAATTTGTATTTCAGGACAGTGTTAGACTTTCAAATTAGGGTTTAAGGGCAGGATTAGGGTTTCAAACAATTGGGGTTTTAGATTACAGTTTAGGAATTCGGGACAGGATTAGGGTTTCAAATTTGCAGTTCAGGAAAGGGTTAGGATTTCAAGCCAGTGTTATGGTTTCAGTTGTGCCTTCCACACAAAATCGTGATATTTTCTTTATCACTCTAAAACCTCTTCCGGCCAAAGAGAAAATTTTGCTAACAAAGTCCCCGTTTCTCAAATGAAACATCCCAAGGTTTCCTGGAGAAGAACCGTGACGCCCTGAGCCTCGACTTCATCCAGCTGGTGGAGACATCCAGTAACAAGTTGCTCAAGATGGTCTTTCACAACGAGATTTCTACGAGCACCAAGAACACAGCCAACCCCAAGATGGTCATCAACACCCCCAAGAACACGCTACGGGTAAGTTAGCATAAACCTCAAAGCTACCATAACGCTATATTGAAACCATCACGCTATCCTGATCCCTGTCCTGAATCCCTCATCTCAAACCAACAGTCCTGTCCCTAAACCTTGAACGCTATTTCAAAGTAATTTGAAATGCTAACTTCTAAAGCCCTATTCCAGGCCTGAAACCCTAATCCAGGACCAAAACCCTGATTTGAAACCATAACCCTGTCCTTATACCCAAAACCTGATTTGGTGTTCGTAAGACTAAATTTCCTATGTTTTGTCTGTAACAGCAAGCAAACGACGGCAAGAAGCGAGTTCCCACGCTGACCGGCCAGTTCCGTCAATCCCTCGACTCTCTGATGAAAACCCTGACAGCATGTCAGCCGTATTTCATCCGGTGCATCAAACCCAACGACTATAAGAAGCCCATGGTCAGCACCGCCCATTCCAACACACGCTAACAGAGGACACGCATTCATTTTATTTGGATGTTTTGTGTGTGTGTGTGTGCGGGTGTGTGTGTATTCAGCTGTTTGACAGAGAGCTGTGCCTACGTCAGTTGCGCTACTCGGGCATGATGGAGACCATCAGGATCCGCAAAGCCGGTTATCCGGTACGCTATACATTTGACGAGTTCTTGGACCGCTACAGGGTTCTTCTCAAGACCTACATCTGTGACCCACAAAAGGTGCGTGAACCTGTTGGATATTCAACCTCGTTGTCTTGAATTATTTGTCTTGAGTTGGTCTCAACCATTCAAAGTTTTGGTCAAGACTTGATTTTGGTTCCTGGTTAATGAGTCATTCTCAAGCTAGTGGTCTTGGCTCCTTAAAATGATTGTTCTTTGCTGGTTCATGGCATCTCAAAATCTTGATCTGGGCTCATTCATCAAATTCTTGGTCTTGATTTGCTCTCAACCCTCAAATTCGTGATCTTGTCTTGACTAGACGTCTTGGTCTTGTTTCTCGTCTTATCAACACCGTTAAGCTTCTCAAAGTCTTGGTCTTGTTTTGGTCTCTATTCCTTAATATCTGAATCATGATCAGTCAACTGTTCAAGTCTTGTTCTTAACTTGGTCTCAACAACATTTTGGTCTTGACTCATTGTTGGCTCGTTTGTGACTCGGCCTTAACCCCTTCATTTCTTGGTCTTACCTTCTCAAAGTCTTGTTCTTGACATGGTCTAGATTTCCTCAAGATCTTTGTTTGGCTCCTCGTTCCCAACCTCTCAAACTCTTGTTCTGGATGTTGTTTTGGCTCGTCAGATGATTCTTTTTCCGACTGTGCGGACAGGAAAGCAAAGAGAAATGTTGCGAAAGCATCTGCGAATCTATGCTGGCGGGAGAGGGTGGCTGGAAGACTGGAAAGACAAAGATCTTCCTCAAGGTGAGCTGACTTTGAATGGTGAAGGAATTATATGATTTAAAAAAAAATTGCAACAAATCCAGAACAAATGACCCGTAGGACTTCCACGACACCATGCTGGAAGTGGAACGGATGAAAGAACTGAACGCCAAAGCGCTTTTGATCCAGAAGGTTCTACGAGGCTACAAATACCGGTAGAAGAGAAAAGATATCACGTCGCATGTCTTCTGATCATTGGTACTGATGAGTCGTGGCTCTTTGCAGAAAACAGTTCCTCAAGAAAAAAGCGGCTGCTCTCGTCATCCAGAAGCACTGGCGAGGGCACAAAGGGAGACAAGTGTACCGTGTGGTAAGTCCAGACAGCAACTTTACATTCTTCTTAGACATTCACAAAAGGTTTCTGGTCCAGATTTTTTTGTGTTCTTCACTGAGCTGAAGGGCAAAATTTGTGAGTAGTGCACTCCACTTATAATTAAAATGATCCCTCATTGTTCTTGTGAAACCTTTTAGGTCCAGAAGGGCTTTGCCAGACTTCAGGCACAGGTTCGCTCCCGCCAGCTGCACCTCCAGTACAAGAGGAAGCGGCAGGCGGCCATCTTGCTGCAGGCACAGGTGCGAGGCTGTGTGGCCCGCAGGGACTGGAAGCGCAAGAGGGACGCCGTGGTCTTCCTGCAGGCGCACACCAGAGGCTTTCTGGCCAGGAGGACTGTCAAGAACATGAGAACCGTAAGACCACCGTCAACATCTGACACATTTCAAATGTATTTCTAGGTCAGTAGAGTTAGCCAATGCCAGATGTAAGGATTCAAACAGTGTTTACAGTTTTAAATAAGAATTATGTATCTATCTATATATTTAAGTATCTGTCAGCTAAAGAGAAAGAGGCGGAGCGTCTGGCCATGCTGAAGCGTCAGAAACATCTTGAGGACGTGCTCAGGCAGCAGAAGAAGGAGATGGAGGCCCAAGCCCAGTCCGAGTCCATCATGGATCAGCAGGTGGACGACATCTTTGGATTCCTGCCCGTCATGGTGGGGGGGCAAGAGGGACAGGCGCCCGAAGGGTTTGAGGTGAGGACACATAAGGCTCCCCTTTTTGGCCTCCTTTTATGTCAACACGTCGTTTCTGTGCGCTTTCAAGACCTTGGAGAGCAAACGAGTTCTGCTGGAGGAGATCGACATTGACACCATCTCCATGGAGGATGAAGACCTGCCCGTAGAGGACCATGATGACCTGGACGATTACCCCTTCTCCAAGTTGGCGTCAATGTACTTCCAGGGCGGTGCGTCACATACGCACATCCGCCAGAGGCTGAGACGACCGCTTCTTTACCATGAGGATGAGGGAGACGTCCTGGTACTTCTCATCCACTAACACCTCATTCCAGACCAGGCATGAAGTCGAGAGTTTTCCGTTTGGCAGCGACCCAGCTGCCAGCTATCGTGAAAAAAATTGTAATTCTGTAAAATAATCCTCATTTTTAATCAATCTACCTGTAATCTGATTACATTTTTTTTCTGCAGGTGTAACAGAAGTTACTTTTTTGTCTTCTGAATACATAATGCCAGTACATGTATTCCATTACTCCCCAAGCCTGCAAATGACGGACATAACACGCGGTTGCAGTCAGGAGCTAGCGGCTACAACAGGAAGCTAACGTAGGAGTTGACGACAGGCTATATCGTAGCTCAACAGTTGACTAGCTAACTTGTGGCTATGAAAAATGAGATCCTAATAGAGGCGTCAACATCTTCACTCTAATGTAATGTGAACTATTCAACATAATACGTATATAAAAGATTTTACATCTGGATCACAATAACAAGCAAATGACAGCTAGCCAGTCGCCAAGCTAGCAGCTAGCTTGTTAGCGACTTCCCAGGTGTCTGGAATGTAGCCCCAATCTTTTTGCAAGTTTAGCTCATTTTCTCATGATGTCATTTTTTACTTGTTCTTGTGTGGTTATTAGGCCTCGCTGAGCGTTTGGTGGATCATCCTGAGGTTCATGGGGGATCTTCCTGAGCCAAAAAAGCAGTTCCAGTTGCAGGGAAGCTCCTCACAGGGGCGCTTTCTCAATCAGGATGTAATGGACAGAAAGGACAGACGTCTCAGCCACATGGTCGGGCTGGATCAGGTACAAGGCCCTCGGTCTCGTAGTGCAGATTACTGGGATAAATTCCAGACAAATCAAGGTTTGAAATCAGGGTTCACAAGGTTAGTGTTTAAAACTTTACAAAAACTCTCAAATCAAAAGAGTTCTCCATATTTTCATTTTAGCGTGTGCTCCGGAACAAAAAGGCCCCGCAGCCTTCTCCTGTTCAGGAGGAGTCCACTCCCAACAGAAAGGCGTCCGTGTTCACCGATCTCCTGTCGAGAAACAAGAGGGCCGCTCCGGGCGAGGTGGCCCCAAACACCAAGGTCTACACCGTCCCAGAAGGGAGCCCTCGCACCCGAAAGGGCTCCACCTTCACAGACCTACTGTCCCGGAATCGGAAAACCCCGAGCGTTCAGGAAAATGGAATTCCCAGATCGTCTACCAGCTTCCGGAAACCCTCCATCATTATGGAAGAGGTGAGACCGATACTTTTAAACTGTCCTAAGAATTTTTTGGTGTGAGTTTCCTGTCAATAAACTATTTCGCCTTGAAAATACACATACTTCCAGGTGCTCATAGCTCTGGTAGCAACACTTGTAAACAAACCCTTTTGTGTCAATTGACCGAGGCAGAGCGATTGAGAAAATGTTAAATTGCTCAAATTATTGTAACCTCCTCTTCTGCTGTATTTTGTATCTGTAAAGTGTCAGTTGAGATGAAGATGTTACGTGAGGTGAATTACTTGGACGGGTGATGAAACGCCAGGCGTAATTTATATTTTATATTTATATTTAAAGGTACACACTTGCTCTTTGGATACTATTCTGAAGAGCAGATACGAGCTAACAAGGTTAAAGTATTTTTTGACACATAGATCTGTGTCAAAAATATCTTCCAAAAAACTGACGATGGATATTTGGTTCCCAGTTTGGCTCTTTTAGTGGCTAGTCTTCCACTAGGCAGTCTTACAATCCCTTTCATAATTTCTATGTAAGAAAATGACCAAAAAAAATGCAATATCTAAAGTTTTGGTCATAATTTCAGAGCAAGTCGTGACTCTTTTTGCCACCCGGAACGACCTAGCTTCACCGTTCACAAATTTTATGTAAAGGTCTCTATTCCCTTTAGTCTGACGATCCGACGGAGGTGTCCAAGGCTCCCACCCTACAGACGGTGATGGAGGATGGTGACGATGTCTTGATCGGGGAGGGTCCCACCATGGATCGGCCCCTGACGGCTCTGGAAAAGCTGCACATCATCGTGGGCTATGCCATAGTCCGACGTGACCTCAGGGATGAGATCTATTGCCAGATCTGCAAGCAGCTGCAGGACAACAATAACCGCAACAGCTACTTCCGAGGATGGATCCTGCTCTCACTCTGTCTGGGCGTCTTCCCGCCGAGTGAACGGATTATAAAGGTGAGGAGGGAGGCCATTTTGACACTCAGACGCTACGTATCATAAAAGGCGACACTTTGTTCTGGTGTATTATAAAAATACAAACTTCAAGTACACAAAGCAATCTTACCTTTGTTGGTCTTGAAAGGCGCTTATAAATAAAATGTATTATTATTACTATAAACAAGCACGTGAGAGCTAATTAAATTGGTGGCTAGCTAGCCAGCTAGCAAGTAAGACAAACGAACTTAAGCACTCTACATCGGTCATTTTAAAACATAAGAAATACAGAAAACACGGTTAAACAGACAGCGGCTGTATCGTTAGTGGCTAGTAAGCATCAGAAATATCCAAGCAGGTAACACACCTTGACATTAATTTAATGGAAAACATCAAACATGACACGCATTGTACACGCTAACTTTTATTCACAAGTGGCATATAACCAGCCGGTGGGTTAGCTTGCGACTAACAAGCATGAGATGTCTACATTGTCCCCGCTGCGGTCCTTTTGTAACAGTACATCCAGAGTTTCATCCGCTTCGCTCCCAGCGGCTACGCATCCTACTGTGCCGAGAGGCTGCGTCGCACCCTCACGAGCGGCGCGCGAGGGGAGCCCCCCGCCTGGCTCGAGCTACAGGTACTGCGACTGATTTAGCGTCAAATTTCATCGAGCAGCCTGATTACTTTTTTATTTTTATTTTTTTTTGGACATGACAGGCCACCAAGACGAAGAAGCCCATGGTGGTGTCAGTCACGCTCATGGACGGGCGCTCCATCAACCTTCCCGTGGATTCGGCTTCCACTTCCAAGGAGCTCTGCCAGCTCCTCGCTAACAAAGTCCAACTCAAAGACATGTTTGGCTTTTCCCTCTACGCTGCTCTGTATGAAAAGGTAAATGGTCAGTCAGTGGTCTGAGTAAATCCCAAATTCCCTTGAACCAAAATTTGTGGCTCTCACTCCCTGATACTTTGCTTAAAACCCTAGAGAACCCACAGGGTCAAATCCGGCCCCTATAAATTCTGCTACTCAAATGCTGCCCTTAAATCACATCCATCCATCCATCCATTTTCCGAACCGCTTTATCCTCACTAGGGTCGCGGGGGGGGGTTGCCGGAGCCTATCCCAGCTGTCTTCGGGCAGTAGGCGGGGGACACCCTGAATTGGTTGCCAGCCAATCGCAGGGCACACAGAGACGAAGAACCATCCACGCTCACACTCATACCTAAGGACAATTTAGAGTGCACAATCAGCCTGTCATGCATGTTTTTGGAACGTGGGAGGAAACCGGAGCACCCGGAGAAAACCCACGCAGGCCCGGGGAGAACATGCAAACTCCACACAGGGAGGCCGGAGCTGGATTTGAACCCGGTACCTCAGCACTGTGAAGCCGACGTGCTAACCACTGGACTACCGGGCCGCCCCCCTTAAATCCCAAAGGGTCATATTTGGCCCTCATCCTAAATTAGGATTAAAGCATTAAATATTTGAAAAAACATATATTTTGGTGTTCAGTGAAGATATAGCAGTCATTTAATGTATAATTCATCATTTTCCAAAGAAGAAAAAGGTTCTTGGGTTCTCCAGGGTTAATGACATCACCTCTGTACTCCACATCATCGCCTAACGGTGGGTTGCCAGGTGTGGTCGTGATTCTGGAGCTACTACTTCCAGAAACAAAACAAGTGGCGCAATCGTCCTCTACACACAACGTCAAATGTAAACAGGAAAGACTTGTCAAGATCTTTCATCGGTTTTGGTCGTTTTTAGTACAAGCAAGTCCCAAGTACCCACTCAAATTAGCAACTTAAGTCTGACTTAACTCATGGAACTCGTGTGACTTAACTCCCCCACCTTACCCGGGGTCAAAGTGTGCAGGTCAGACGGCCCTAACTTGTGGACTCTCGTCGCCCAGGTGTGGGCCCTGGGCAGCGGCCGCGAGCACGTGATGGACGCCATCTCCCAGTGCGAGCAGGAGGTGAAGCGGCGCGGCGGGCAGGAGCAGCACGCGCCCTGGCGCCTGTTCTTTCGCAAGGAGATCTTCACGCCGTGGCACGACTGCGCCGAGGACGAGATCAGCACCGAGCTCATCTACCAGCAGGTCGTCCACGGCCTGAAGTTTGGAGAGTACCAAATGGAGAAGGTGAGCTCGGACCCGGATGGGTACGGATGCTCCATCAGTAATACTGTGCAGTAATCAGTAAATCGACGCAGGAAGAGGATCTCGTCCACCTCGCCGCCAAGCATCTCTATATCCAGCACGGCTCGGATGACAGCAGCGAGGCGGTGAGGGAGGCTGTGCAGGCCTGCATCAGCAACCCCCTGCTGGAGGCCAAATCTGAAGGCAAATGGGTGCAAATGATTTCCACGGCCCACGCGCAGGTCAGTTGCATTCCTCCATGGTCACTCCTGAGCCCCCCGGTGTCTGATTTTTGGGCTTCTTTTGTGCAAAGGGTTCATACTTGAGTTCTCTGCAAAAAGCGGATTCGGTGAAGGCGGAGGTGGTGGATTACGCCCGCGGGAAGTGGCCCATCTTCTTCTCTAGGTTCTTTGAGGTGCTCAAGTTGTCAGGTAGGACTTAAGTCTATGAGCAGAGAACGGGGAAAAAGAGTGTCAAGGAATGTCCGACAATAGGTGCGATCGCACTCCTCAGCCTCCCTGGGAATAATGTTGAGGAGAATCCGGCCAGGTGTTGAACCTCAGGTACAGAAGGTGGAATAAGGTCTTTGTCCCGGTCATGGAGGTCTAGGACCAGACCCTCAGAAGCATGGGTTCCCAAGTTGGATTTCGTGGCGTGTCCCTGCCAGTTACGGTCCCTTAAAATCTTCAGAACTTCCCCCGCCCCCTTTACGATATGCCTGCTCATAAGGACGCTGGAGGTTACCGTCCTATGAGTCCGCTCGTGATCTGTATAAGTGGAATCGGGGCAACTAGATTCTTCTTAGTTGTCCAAAAGACTTTTTCAGTCCTGAATCTTTCGCGCGGCGTTGACCCCCAAATTGAGAAGTCCTTTGTCATGTTTCCAGGTCCTCCACTACCAAAGAACAAGTTCATCGTTGCCATCAACTGGACTGGCATCACTTTCCTGGATGAGCGAGAAAAGAGACTTCTGGAACTCTCCTTCCCAGAAGTCACCGGCGTTAACTCCACCAGGTTCGAGTCTAGAAAGCAAGAATGGATTCCGAGAGTACTCCATACCTGAAAGCTCAAAGCCATCTTTTCCTTCTACCAGAGGTGCTAACGGCCCGGTGGTGTCTTTGCTGACTCTGAAGGGAGACTTCACGCTGAGCGGATCCACGGCGACGGACATGGCCGAGCTGGTCACCATGTTCCTCAGCGGACTGACCGAGCGCTCGCAATATGCCGTCACCCTGAAGGAAATGGAAAAGCGAGGTTTGTCACCGCATCGCTGGCCGGGTTCAGTGATAACCGCTCAACTTTGTTTGGATTCCTGACAGATGACCCGACGTTCCTCAGCTTCAAGAAGGGCGAGCTCATCATCATACTTAAGGACAATGAGTTCTCGCAGCAGCGCGGCTGGATAAACGGGCAAAATTACAGCACGGGAAAAACAGGGGCCGTTCCCACGGAGGCCGTCTTAATCCTGCCGACGCTCAACAAACCCACAAATGAAGTCATGGTAAAGGCGTGCATCTTCGATCAGCTTTTCCATCCATCCATCCATTTTCCGAACCGCTTGATCCTCACGAGGGTCGCGGGGGTTGCTGGAGCCTATCCCAGCTGTCTTCGGGCAGTAGGCGGGGGACACCCTGAACCGGTTGCCAGCCAATCGCAGGGCACACAGAGACGAACAACCATCCACGCTCACACTCACACTTGGGGACATTTTTGGAGGGTTCAATCAGCCTGCCATGCATGTTTTTGGAATGTGGGAGGAAACCGGAGCACCCGGAGAAAACCCACGCAGGCCCCAGGGAGAACATGCAAACTCCACACAGGGAGGCCGGAGCTGGAATCGAACCCGGTATACCTCTGCACTGTGAAGCCGACGTGCTAACCACTGGACTACCGGGCCGCCCCGATCAGCTTTTATAAAAGTTTATTCATTCATCGTTTACGTTACTGAAATAAGGGGTTAGGGAACAAGAAAATGCGTACAGCATCACTCTTATTAAATACAAATAAGATTTTGACATTTTGGTCGCGATTTTACCAAGCGTCATGAAAGTTGCCATCTTTGATTTGCTTTTGCGCGGGGCCGCATAAAATGATGTGGCGGGCCAGATATGGCCCCCGGGCCATGAGTTTGAGACCCGTGCCTTCATTCTTTTAATTTTGGTTTTTCCCGTCTTCATGTCAGAGCCTGCTCAACCTCTCCCCCAACCAGCGGAAGACCGCCCTGGCCAACCAGAAAGAGACCGGTACAGTGGAGCGACTCGCTCCCTTTACCTTGAGGGAGTTTTCCCTCGAGTACTTCAGGTAGTTTCACCTTGTCCGTGACAACCTCGAGGAGATTCTCGGAACGATCTCGTGTCCGTGATTCTGCAGGCAGCCGGCAAAGGACGTCAACCGGCAGGTGATGTCGCGCAACGCCGCTCCCGAGAGGCTGTGGTTGAACTCGCGCGAGCCCATCCGACAGCCCCTCCTCAAGAAGCTTGTTGGCCACTCGGATTTGAGCCACAAAGCCTGTCTGGCCTTCACCGATATCCTCTTGAGGATTCCGTTTCGCGTCTCCAGTTTGAATATTGCCTCACCAGAATCCAACCGTTCCTATTTTCTCCCTGACTCCCCGCGCACCCATCCTAAAGTACATGGGCGATTACCCGACCAAGCAGGTCCAGAGTCCCCTTGAACTCACCGATCAGATCTTTGGGCCCGCCACGGAAAAGGAGACCCTCAGAGATGAGATCTACTGCCAAATTATGAAGCAGATGAGCAGCAATAACAACCGGTAAGACGCAGTCACGCTCTCGTGATTATCAAGACTATTAGCATTGCTAGCATTGCTAGCATTGCTACCTTTTAAACCCCTTCGTGTATCATAAACGGCTCCGACTCCATTTGCAGGTTCAGCGTGGAGCAGGGTTGGCAGCTGCTGTGGTTGTGCTGCGGCCTCTTCCCTCCCAGCCAACCGCTCCTGAAGCACGCGCAGCGATTCCTGGAGTCGCGGCGCACCGAGCCGCTGGCCTCCGACTGCGTGCAACGGCTGCAGAGCTCGTTGAGGTCAGGAGAAGACCCCCCACAAACACGGGTCAATGAGGTTGACCGGCGCTTCTGAGCTTCTCCTCTCTTGTTTTTCTTTTCATTTTGCATCATGTCGACCATGGTGCAGAATGGAGGCCAGGAAGCTTCCGCCGCACCAGGTCGAAGTGGACGCCATCCAGCAGAACAGCACGCAAATCTTCCACAAAGTCCACTTTCCCAACGACACGGGCGAGGTATGACAAACTCACGTCGCGCGGCCAACGCTGGAGAAAAAAAACAACCTCCCCCCGTGTGTGTGTGTCCGTTGTGTTTTAGATCTTTGAGGTGGCCACCAGCACCAAGATCAGGGATCTCATTCAGAACATTTCCAACAAGCTGCAACTGACTACAGCCGACGGCTTCAGCATTTTCATTAAAACGCACAACAAGGTCCTTTGACACCTTTTCACAAATTCCTGAATATTTTATTGATTTTTTTGGGGTGGCTTTAATGACTTCTTTTTCCATTGTAGGCCCTCAGTCTGAATGACAGCGACTATTTCTTTGACAGTCTGCGGCAAATCACAGACTGGTCCAAACAGAACAAACGCATGAAAGACGGTAATTCTTGGACACTCCTGATCGCGTTCCACGTGGACATTTTTTTTTTTTTTTGAGTGTCCCGTATCCGTGTCCTCCGCAGTTAGTCAAGTCAGCATGCCCTACTCGGTTTTCTTCATGAGGAAGCTGTGGTTAAATGTGATCCCTGGCAGGGACCTGGAGGCGGACCTCGTCTTTCACTTCCCTCAGGTGTGCACCCGAAAACCAATCAAGTCATTTTACTCTCTGAACCAGACCGCGCATTTGGTGTTTGTGAAATTTGGCGGACGTGGATATCATGATCCATCCATCAAGCCATTTTTTTAATTCGGGCGACACCCTTAGGTGGTTGCCAGCCAATCACAGGGCACACAGAGACGAACGACCATTTTGGTTCAAAATGGCCATTCAAGGCTCAAATTTGGCTGTTTGCAAGGCTCCTTAAAAAAAAAACACCTCTACCTCCTCAAATTCCAAGAACCAAACTGTTTTGTGTTTTTCCAGGAAGTCCCAAAGTACTTGAGGGGTTACCACGTGTGCGGAAAGGCCGACATGGTTCACATCGCGTCCCTGCTCTTCCGCATTAAAGTTGGTAATGACAAGAGTCAGTTCGTGACCATTCCCAAGATGCTGAAAGAACTCGTACCCGGTGACCAGCTGAAGACGTTTTCCGAGAACGAGTGGAAGAAGGTACGACCTGCGGGACGGAAACGCCAGCTCCGTTTGAACGCTTTTGCTAACCCGGGGGTCGGCAACACGCGGCTCCGGAGCCGCATGCGGCTCTTTAGCGACATCTAGTGGCTCCCTGGAGCTTTATAAGAAAAATGTTTGAAAATGGAAAAAGATTTTGATAGTAGGCTAATATCGCTCAAATAGATATCGATACATGTTGCAGCTCCGAAAAAGGAGAGCTGTGGCGTAGTTTTTTTGTTTTTTTTTTAACGTACATTTTATTTATGCTTTTAACAATCTCTTCTCGTTCGACTCGAGAGGCGTTCAAAGACGGCCTCAGAAAAACGGAAATTCATGATCACTTGACTGACACATAGAAAAGCGAAAATAATGCGCCGACACAAAAAAAAAATCAAGCGAGGAAATCACAAAATAAATTCTATGGGGGCGTTTGCGAACGCACAACAAAGGAAGGAATAACAAACAATTCTGTCCAGCCTCTTACATACATCCAGCATGTGTTTCCTTCATTGTAAGTTTTATAGAAGGCTTTTATTTTTTTGCGGCTCCAGGCATATTTGTTTTTGGGGTTTTTTTTGTCCGTATGGCTCTTTCAACATTTTTGGTTGCCGACCCCTGTGCTAACCAAAACAGCAGCACACAGAGTCTCACCGACTAAGTGTATCATGCAAATGAGTTCCTTGCGTGTCCTTATACGTTTCACAGAACTCTGCCACTTCTGGCTTTTGTTTTTTGTTTTTTTTACATCAGGGCATCGTGGCGTCTTTCAACAAGCAAGCGGGAATGACCGTGGACGAAGCCAAAGTGGCGTTCCTGAAAACGGTTTGCCGCTGGCCAACCTTTGGCTGCGCCTTCTTTGAAGTGAAGGTGATTCTTCTTTTACCGCTCCTCCATTCGTGTATTCTCGCTCCACATCGTGACAACCATGAAAACGCGTTCTCATTTTCCACCCTTTCAGCAAACATCCGAGCCCAATTTTCCGGATATTGTGCGGATCGCTATCAGCAAGCAAGGACTCACCATCATCCACCCCAAAACCAAAGTCAGGCGGACGCTTGCATGCGTGCGATGACGAGTGTCATCCGTGTTGTTAAGACGTCTTTTCTCCCATGTAGGAAGTGTTGGCCAACCACCCTTTTAACCGCATCGCCAACTGGTGCAGCGGGAGCACGTATTTCCATATGACCATCGGCAGTTTGGTGCAGGGCAGCAAATTCCTCTGTGAGACGTCGCTGGTGAGCACTTTTTTGAGGGGGGGGGGGCCACTCCGTGTGTATACCAGCCAGCCTTCCGTCTTCCAAATAACGACTTTTTTCCAAGTCTGCCATTTTGGTTTGAAGAGGCAAACTTCCCTTTGAGAGTTTTTCCAATTGCTACCAAATTTGCATCTGGCGGGAAAGTTTCATGACTCGTCACACAACCCAAAACTTATCACGGCAACTTTTGGAAAATTCAGCACCCAAAGCCCTGAGGTCCTTCAAACTGATTTTTTTTTTTTTACCTGACTCTCACCATAATTCGGGTCACTCACATAAAGCTACCATTTAGATCACAGGTGTCAAACTCGAGGCCCGGGGGCCGGATATGGCCCGCCACATCATTTTATGTGGCCCGCGAAAGCAGCTCAAACATTCCGTGATCCTTTTCTAAAATGTCTCCCAAAACGTATCTCCAGATTTTGTCCAATTGCTACCAAATGTGACCCATGTAAACTAAAATGAAAAATTGCCCAAAAATTTGTGTTTTGACACGGAGCATGGCGGCAAAATGCGATGACTTCACCAGACAATTTATAACATTCAACTCCTGACGCCAGTTTCACTTCGCAACATGAAACTTGGGACATCAAAGCTGAAAAAGTTGGCAAATAACGATCACGGGGATGTGGGCACGTGCCCATTTCATCTGCTTGAACCACTGCGTTGTCTCTGTCAAAATAAAGGGCTACAAGATGGACGACCTCATCACCTCCTTCGTCAACATGTACGTGCAAGAGAGGAGGCCGGTGCAGAGCAGGAACCAGCGCTTCAAATGATGCCTGCAGCCCCCAGCGTGACTCCAAAGCACCAGCTATAACGAAACTCCCATTTTGACGTGATAGTCTGTGAAAACGTTGCGGCTTTACTGTAGGAATTGCCGGATTATGCATTTTAAAATATTTATTCAAGTTCCTTTGCTCACCATATTTGCATTCATGACATTGCTTGATCTGATTGGATGCTTCACAAATAAAAGCTCACGTTATCCACACAGATGAAATGTTTTCCGCCAAATTTCTCATCGAGCTGCTTCACGAGCAGCAAAAAAAAAAAAAAAAAAAGAGCAAGTTCAAGTTAGCGCTGATTGAAGTTACGGACAGCATGTTTACTGTGTACGCCACGTGACTTTCCAATGACGTCAGCTCGCTGTCGACCAAAACTGATTACAATCCGACAACCACTCACACTCACATAATCGCCGAGTGAGATCTGAAGCCACAAACGGTAAAATAAAATTGGACAAAAAAAAAAGCATAAAATACAGTCAAACCTCAGTTTTCGTCCATAATCCGTTCCAGAAAGCTGTTCGAAAACCGAAATTGTTCGAAAACCGAAACCACGCTCTTTTTAAAATAAAAATGTTTACTGAACACGTCTGCTCACAATGGAAAGCAACTAGAGGAAGCGTCACTTCCTCCTGTAAGGAAGGCAAGAGGAGTCAAATGGTGCATTCAAGTGCACTCAGTTTGTTCGAGAACTGAAATTTGTTCGTCATCCGAGGCATAAAAACCTCGAAATTTTTGGTCAAAAACCGAATTGGTCGAGAACCGAGATGTTCGAAAACCGAGGTGTGACTGTCCAGTCCAGAAACCATCCCAAAATACTGGAAAACAAAATCGTACAACCCTGCAAACATACGCTAAAAAATATAAACAACCCTACCAAATTTAATCCGAAATCCACCAAATCAGCTTCAAAATTAAGAAAAAAAAAATCCAAAACACACTTAGTGGTCAACTACGGCTGGCATAGGAGAAGGACTCTGTCCTCAACTGCTGACCCCAATGTATGATTGTTCACTTTAATTAACAGAGCACCAAGAAAGACCAAAAAAAAAAAAACAAAGAAAAGTCCAGCAACAAAGATCAAGAACCCCCCCCCCCCCAAAAAAAAAGTCTATCAATACAGTACATGCAATTTTCACAAGGCGGTGATTTTTCTTTTTTGTTTTCATCTTTCAGGCGGGAGAAGGAGTCCGACGGGGGCGGGGGGAGGGGGGGGTGTACGCGCGGCAGACAGAGCGTCTCAGCCCGACAAAGCCTTTCGTTACGGGAGGGGGAGGGGGGAGCGGGGTGATGGGAGGGGGGGGGGGGTTGGATTTGGGGTTTCTTTGTCCCAATTAGCAGTCGATTAATAACAGGGTAGCAATGTCAAGGCGCAGATAGTGGCCTCATTGTCGGTATCCATTTGCATGTGGACGGGTGGGGGTGTGGGGGGGGGGGGGGGGACAAAGAGCAAAAAGGTCTGATGTGTGCGCGCAAGGACAGCTGTGCTCTGAAAGAAATATCTCTCCGCTTTCCACATCTGTGCCGCCGGCGATGTGACTGATTATTTTTGGTGGCGCTGTGAGTCGGCAAGCCCCCAGGAGGCAGGGGGGGACCAACAAGGGCCTCTGTTTCTTGAGTGTCCAATCCAACCCCCCCCCCCCCTGCCCTCATCCCCGTCCGCTCCTTCTTCCCACCGGCAACACTCTTGTTTTGCTCCCGTTGCATGAGGCCCTCTGTGGAATCTTGAACAGAGCATCTCCGAGTCATCATCTCTGAGGCTTCACTCATACAAGTGTCAATTGGGGGGGGGGGGCTTCACGGTTTCCATGGAGCGGCGGCCCGACAAGCGGGTCCCCGGCCGGGCGAGGCATGCCATTCTTCTCCACTTAGTCTGACTCGGGGCTATTGTGGAGCGCGACAAGTAACTCTCTGAGGAGGAAGAAAGGGGAGGGTTCAGGGTTCAAACCCAAGCCTCCCGTCGGGACTCCCTCTCTCTGTTGTCAAATTTGTACAGGCACAAAAAGAGCCGCCGTCTCGCCGGCGAGAACATCTTGAGGGAGGAGAGGCGACGGTTAAGGTGAAGAAGAATCACGATCTGTTTATCTCGCAGTGGCCCGCCCCCCACCCCACGACCCCCCAGACGTCTTCATCCTCTGTGGCGATCAGACTGTCAGCGGGTTTTTCCTTCAGGCTTTCTCTGAGAATATCAGGTGAGTCTTTTCAATTACTTTATTTTTGCTCTTGGAGAGCACGGTGTGTCACATGAGTCGGTATCACTTTATGATACCTGATACTGTATCGTGATACATCTCGGATGTGAAAATCAAAGTTTCGGAGCAAGGAAAAAAAATTGAATAACCAAAATCCATGAATTTATTGACAAATATATGCCAGCCCTTGGTTACGAGGAATCCATCCAAACGGGATTCCATTCATTGCCCAACTCGACCAACCAAATCGCGATCAGCGTTTCTCAAGGTCTCACTTATCCGAGTCTTCAGATCAGCCACAAAACGCCTTCTTTGTTCCACTGAACTGCAACAATGACATAAATGCGGAGCACCTTTCCCGCAAAAACTAAAAACGTTGATTGTGGCCTGACAAGACCACCGCAACCAAAAACTTGAAGGTTTCAACTTATAAGTCAACTGTTTTTATCTTGCTACACCTTGCCAGTTCCTAAGATAAGACTTTTTGTAAAGTGACCTTGAATTATGAAACACTGTGTCATAGAAAGAATGATTCGATTTTTGTTTTGGAAGACTCTTTCAACCAATTTCAGTCACCCACGCAATCCTCAACAGGAAAAAAAACCCAAAAAAACACCAGTTTTGTTTACCAAAGGTTTCAATAATTTATGATCATTTGTGTGTAGTGGTTCACATAACTGACGTTGATCCAGTACGTCGTCCTGGAAAAATAACTTGGGGTAGGACTAGATAAGTTTTTTTACTTCTTCCTACTCCTTTGAACATAATAATTGTGTTTGTATGATGACTGATTTCTCTTTTACAATTTTACTTACCTTACTTTCTGTCAATTTATTACTGTATATGTTTTTATGTTCAATAAACAAACAAACAAACAAAAAAAGAGTGCCCCGTCGTCCACTGAGATGTCCATATACATATATGTATATATATGTGTATATGTGTATATGTATATATGTATGTATATATGTATGTATATGTATGTATATATATGTATGTATATATATGTATGTATATATGTATATATATGTATGTATATATGTATATATGTATGTATATATGTATATGTATATATGTATATATATGTATGTATATGTGTGTATGTATATGTGTATATACATATGTATATATATATATATATATATATATATATATGTACATCTCAGTGGACGACGGGGCACTCTTTTTAAATTTTAATTTATTTTTGGGGGGACATATATAACTCTTTAACTGTAAATCTGAACATGTATAATCTGCATTGTTTATCAATATACTCCCGCAGCGGTTTAGTAATAGTTGGGCTACATCACGTAGTGTAAAAACAACTTCCTTCATTGGTGTATACACACACGAGAGATGTCGTGCTGAATACGTGACTTGGCTCCGATGTGTGACGTCAGTCCCCCACCGCCACCAAACGATCGGCCTGAGATGACCTCATTCCCAAATGCTTCGTGGTTAAAGATGTAAATCATTTATTTCTTCATGTTCCTTAATCGTCTTTGTTGTACGTTTTTTTTGGTTCGTACTGCAATCAGATTCACGTGCACGTATCGGACCGTGTCTTCTTAATTTTGTCATTGTTACTCACAATGACTCACGTGCGATACAAATCACATTATCCGATCGATTGAGAGAAACGTTATTCATTTCCAAAGAATTATGCAAGTGGTGAGCGGCCGACTGGCAGAAGGAATGAAAGGGGGTCTGTCCTCATCGGGGGCCGTACAAGTAACGCCGGCCCGAGGGCATCAAGACAAATTCCGCGGCGAGAACGTGTTCTTTTTTGGCTGATGATTTTCTGGATTTTTTTTTTTTCACGTTCTCTATATCAAAAGCCCGAGTCTCCCATTATCTTGGGCGCACACTCTGACAAATCCGTTTAAGGCGCTTTTTTGTTTTGAACTGACAATCCATTGAAGCGATGACATAAAAGAAAATGTTCAAGGCTTTCAAATTAAAAATGGGATTAAACAGCATCACTGGGAGAAAAGGAGCGCAGCTTCTTTTTTTTGTTTTTTTTTTGCAATCAATGTGTCCTTTGTTGACCTCGCGTCGCTACTTGGAGTCACTGTCTCGAAAAAAAACAAAGACCGAGTGTGAAATTTTTTGGTGCTGATGGACGCCGACCTGAAATCGATCACTCAAACTGCCTTTTACCAGAGGAAAAACATCTTCAGACTGAAGGGTCACAATGCTCCCAGCAGACCAAAAAAAATTAATTCGTGCATTTTTTTGGGGGGGGGTTATTGTAACGGTCTACTTTCTGGATTCCCTCAAAAGATCATCAAACACCTGCAGCTCATTCAAAGCGCTGCAGATGGAGAAAGAGAACATACTACAGTGAAACTCCTCTACAACGAAATCTACATGGGTGAAAATACCCCCTAGTGTGAAAAAAATCTTCACGCATTAACACCATTCCCACTTTCCTGTTTCAAATTTGCTACAGTGAAAAACCCCCTGTTGTGAAAAATGTCTCGCTGCAAACAGGATTTCGTTGTAGAGGAGTTTCACTGTAGTCCAGTTCGAAAGGTCTTGACGGCTCCCAATCATCATGTAAATTATTTTCAAATTTCCGCGACTGATCTGGAAATCATTGAACGGCTCGGGTTGTGAATATATTTCAAAAAAATGCGAATTGAATAAATGCCGGTAGGGCTCGACAGACTGGGGTCAATTTATTTATTTTTTATTTATTCATATATCATTTATTCTTGAAGCTACTTTTATTCTTCTTTGCTTTATTGTTTTTTTTTTGTAAATGCTTTTGCTGTTGTGCTTTTTTGGTTGTACGTAAGCACATGCACACCACCAACGGTTTCGTGACCTGTGATTTTGTTGTCGGATTACTGACATGGTAATTTTCACTCTTGTCAGCTGCCTCTAATTAGTTTTTCACTATTTGAGCTCACTTGGCAGCCTGATCTTTTCCCTCCCTCGCCAAAAGCCGTCACGCAGAAACGCACACGCTGCAAAGTCTGACTGACTCCCTATGCACCAAAAGTCAGGGGCACTCGCAATCGAGACGGATTCCTTTCGGTTTTTCCTTGACCCCGTCGTTCCTTTCACCATCTGCGGCGCCGTCGGCAAGCTATTACTTTTTGGTCGTTCCCGCCCTGCTGTTGCGATGAAAAGGAACGCCGTAACAATATGGTCGTGATGCAGTCTGTCAGAAGGGTGGGTGGGGGGGGTCCCGGGGGAGCGGAGTCGAGGGTGATTCAAAGCAAGGTGTGTCTTAAAGATAACATGCAATCTCAAGTGGAATGCGGGAATGTGTTCGCCAAACTTGACTCCATTTTAGATGCAACTGGGGAATATCCTCCCAGGTTACTTCAAGGTTACCAGTTGAGGTTTATTTATGGCAAGAGGCATTTTCTTGTTTTGTTTATAGGACACGCCTTTAGCACTTTACATACCAGAACTTTGGAAAGCAATTTTTTTTGGCTGTGCAAGATGACTTGACAAGAAAAGTAGCACCCTGCACAGTTAGGCTAACGAACGTTCAGATTCATAATCGCACTTTTTGGACTATTTCCAATCCTCAATTCGTCCGACGTGTTCTATTTTGGGGAGGAAAGAAACATGCAAATTGAAAGCCAGGAGATCAGATTTGAACCTCGACCAGCGCAACTGCGAGGCGGATTTGATGACCACATGCACCCACATGTTGACCTCGGTGTAAAATCTTCACCGTATCTCTGCGATTCGCAGAAAAGCGGACGATGACGAAAAACTGAACGCAGCAGAAGGGATGTGTGTCACCGGTAATCTAAACCTTCTTCTGTCTGCTATTAGCGGAAAGCAGGACAGCGACAGGAAACTCGGTGCAGCAGTTTTTTTTTTACAGTGTTTGTCACAGGCCGGTCCCCACTGCCCAACAATAGATGTCAGTGTTGCTAATCGGCAAAAAAAAAAAATGAATCGTGACTTCACTTGGACTAGCTCAAAGATCAAGACTTCCTCTGTGCAAAGCAAGAGCCCCAAAACACTGCTCAGTCATTCGGGCCCCCCTGCGCCTTGCTAATCTGACATTAGCGACGAATACGGCGGTGAACTGTTTGCTAGCTTCGGGCTAGCTACCAAACTGTTTGCTAGTTCGGGCTAGCTAGCAAACTGTTTGCTGGTTCGGGCTAGCTAGCAAACTGTTTGCTGGTTCGGGCTAGCTAGCAAACAGTTTGCTAGCTCGGGCTAGCTAGCAAACAGTTTGCTGGTTCGGGCTAGCTAGCAAACAGTTTGCTAGCTAGGGCTAGCTAGCAAACAGTTGAAACTTCCAAACTCATACGTTGTCAAACTTGTTTTCATCACAGGAAAGATTGTTGGTTTGGGGAGCGTTTGAGATTTTTAACAAACGATCCCGTTTGTTTGTTTGTTTTTTTTTAACAAATGTTTGCCAGACACCAAAGATGGAGTCGTCCGCGACGGAGCTGCCGTCCCTGATGCCCAATCAGACGTTCCAAAGCTGCGCAACGGAGTCGGCAATGGAGAACGCCCTGTTTGGGAGCTTCTACATCCTGATCTTCTTCCTAGCGCTCAACGGCAACAGCCTGGCGCTCTGGATCTTCTCCCACCAGCGCGGCACGTCCTCGCCAGCCAACGTCTTCCTAACCCACCTGGCCGTGGCCGACCTATCCTACGTGGTCATCCTTCCCCTGAGGGCCACTTACCACCTCATCGGGGGACACTGGCCCTTTGGCGAGGTGCCCTGCCGCTTGGCGGGCTTCCTTTTTTACGTCAACATGTACGCTAGCTTGTACTTCCTGGCGTGCGTGGCGGGCGACCGCTACCTGGCGGTCGTCCACGCCGTCCGCTCGCTGAAGGTGCGCCGCGCCCGCTACGCCCGCATCATCAGTTTCAGTTTGTGGGTGTTGGTTACTGTCTCCATGGCGCCCCTGCTGATGACCCGCCAGACGCTGGAGGTGGACGGCACCACCGTTTGCTTGCAGCTCTACCGGGAAAATGCGTCACGCAAGGCGCTAATTTCCCTCGCCGTCGCTTTTACGCCGCCCTTCCTCGCTACGCTGTGCTGCTACCTGCTCATCATCCGTAGCCTGCACCGGGGGTCCCGGCTGGAGCCCACCCTCAAACTGAGGGCGCTGAGAACCATCGGTCTGGTCATGCTTATTTACGTGGTGTGCTTCGTGCCTACCATGCTAGCCGCACCACCTTCATCTTGGGCTACAGCCAGCCGGATGTGTCCTGCCAGACGCGCCGAGGCCTGAGCCTGGCCAACCGACTGACGTCACTCCTGACGTGCCTCAACGGCGCCATGGACCCGCTCATCTACCTTTTCGGTGCGGAAAAGTTCCGCAGTACCTTGATACGACTGCTGTGCAAAGACAAGGCGGCGGGGGCGTCCGGAGCCACCAGTGGAGAGTTGAAAGGAACCCATGAGAGTTCTGTGAGTGCCAAGTCAGAGTTTTGAACTGGATCTTAATCCGTTAAATCACGGGTGTCAAACTCAAGGTCCGAGGGCCAGATCTGCCCCCCCCACATCATTTTATGTGGCCCCGTGAAAGTAAATCTAAACTTCCATGATGCTTGCTAAAAGCTCGACCAAAATTTCAAATTCTCACAAGTAATAAATAAGAAATATTATAAGCATATTGTTACCAAACTCCTCATTACAGTACCTTAAACAAAACTTGAATAAACTGCTATTCTTGAATTCTTTATAAGTGAAACGGTAACTAAAATGTGACCTGCAAGAAAAATTAATTTGACTTTTGACTTCCATGCATTTGAACGGTCATCTTTTCTGTTTGTGTGTTTAGCAAGATTTCCAACGATAGCAACCGTCTGAAACTAGGATAAAGATGAAGAAGGTTATGAAAGTTTGAAACTCTTGATTCATCAAAAAAAAAGGTCACATGCGGTAGTGCGCCCCCTGTTGGCTTGACATAAAAAAAACGCTAGCCAGAAATGTGTGGATTTTCACTGGTTTTACTCATAACCTCCTTCATGTTTGTCTCAGGCAATGTTCACGACAGTACATCAATGGAATCATCTTGAAAAGATCTGTCTGATAATGCTGGTCTCATGTAAATAAATGTATCTTTGACATTTTACATACATACCTATTCCAAACATTGGAGCCATAGCATTTATAGCGAGTTCAACAAATAAAATAATTTCAATTGCCAAAAGTGCTTTTTCTCACCGTGGAGGCCGATACTAACTGTCCATTCTGCCATGTTTTTAGTGCTAGTGTAAGCCAAAGTGAGAGCCAAAAGATGAAGATTAACATGATCACAACTCTAGCGTGATAGCATTTAGCTATTTAGCTTAACGTTGAATTCTGTACAACCGCAAAGAAGTGTTGAATTCACCCAATTAAATATTTTCGCAATATAGCTTTATATGACATTTACATTTTTATACTATGTAGTGCTATCACGGTTTGATACCGGTATCATATTTACTTGTGCTTAACAAATCTTCAATGTAAATATAAACATCATTGTCCAGAACTGTGCCTTTAATTCCATTTCAAATACTTTTTTACTTTAAAAAACGTGACATTTTGTGATGAAATATAACCCCCCCCAATATACATGGCAACATTTTCTTTCAAATCTCACTCTTACCCTCAAAAATATATTGCTTCATTTAATAAAATTCAGACTTTAAACTCATTTTCTCACCTTTTTCTCTTTAGTATGGCCCTAACTCTCGTAAACCATTTGATCTCATGTATGGTAACAAGGAAAAAACTTTGTATTGTATTTGTGAACTAATGGTATGCTGTTGTTAGCTTGTTAGCCAAAATGCTACGGCAAAGGCTAGCCAAGCTAACAGGATGACATTTTTATACTTCTCTTGCTTTTGTGCTTGTATATATGATTGTAAATAGAGAATGTAGAACATTTTCAGCCTTTTATGACTTTATACTGTCAACAATAAATGTATTAAGACAAAAATGTGTGATTAATCTCTGAACTCTATTGTCAGTAAATTTAGTTTAAAAAAAAAAAAGGACATTAAACCATCACGGTTTACTGTGAAAGTGGTGAAAGCTATTTAAAGATCAGGCAGGGTTTGTCATTTGCACATCTACTTTTTTTGTGTCATGTGACCCGGGTTGTGGTTTACTTCAGCCGTCTATTTTCCTCCTCCTATTTCTGCAATGCTTCCTGTCCGTCGCATGAAAATGGCAAGCCGCTCGAAAGCGATGCTTCCTGAATATTGTTCACACCCGACTTCTCACGTAAATTCATTGAAGCCGGTATTCACATGACAGTAACTTTAGGCTAGAACACCAGGCCGATTAATTTTATTTGTAGCAGAGTCTCACACCTAGTTACGTAACTATGTATTAAATATGTTATGATTGGCACTTCCTTTTTTTTTGTGAGTTCCTGGTTTTCTTTGGTACAGTTCAAAGACATACCCCAAAAAAACAAAAACAAGCTGCACTTCTTAAGAGAAGGGTATTAATATGACAAATACTGCCTTTTGTGCCTGTATTTGCATTTATGGATATGCGACATATCTACCATATGGGGGTGTGTGTGTGTGTAGGGGTATGGGTGTCTGTTTCAAATGAGGAAGTGAGAATGAAAGACCGCACTTGTGAAAGATGAAGCTCCCAAAGGAAAAAAAAACAAAACAATCGGCATTAATGTTAGACTAGTTTAGATGCAAAAGGAACAGGACAGGGCACGATGCACAGCTACCAAGCTTGGTGTCATGGTAATATCACTCGGTCCAAGACGGAGGATCTGCTCTCTAAGACGGCCAAAGATGGAAGCTTCCTCATTCGGGACAGCGAGTCAATACAAGGGGCATTTGCCCTGTGTGTTTTGTAAGTACACGACATTCGAGTTCTCCTTGTACTTGTTAAATATGTAAATATGTGTTAAGAAGTGACATTGTTGCACTTTTTACAATGTTTAACTACAGATTCCAGAACCAGGTTTACACATACAGAATTCTACCCAATGAAGACAAGAAGCTGTCGGTCCAGGTGGGTCACAATCTGTTTAAGGTTTCTAAAGATACTACACAACTGTCGTACAAGGCTAAAAATAGGTTATCCCCACGTGTAAATAAATACATTTTAAAAAACGATTTGTCCTATGAGGGTACAGAGGGAACAGGACGGTGTTTGCAGAGTCAGACTCTCATCTCGTGGCATTTTCTCAGCCTGTGACAGACTGAAGTGAAACCGGTTTAAAATCCATAGACAAGAGTTCAGCTGGGTAGAGCAATGATAGGATAGGAAGGGACCTGACTAGCTTGGACAGAATGAGCAGTGAGCTGATTAGTGGACATAAAGTATCCAGAACAGGATTGAGCTGAGCGGTTTACACGTCAAAAAAATACAGGCAAACAGCTTACTTTGTAGGCGTGATTCTTGAGTTCTAAAGATTCAGGAATATTGCTTCGGTTATCCATTCGGTTGTTGACGACCAAATTTGCCCTCCAAAGACCTAGCGAGGATTTTGTGTTTGTGCTTCTATCGTCCCTCCAGGCGTCAGAAGGAGTTCCCATCAGGTTCTTCTCCATGCTTCCAGAACTGGTGGAGGCCTATCACAACCCGAACATGGGGCTCATCACCCATTTGCAGTACGCCGTCCAAAGGGAGGAGGAGCTCGACGAGGAACCAGGTTAGGACACATCCAAGTAAAGGTTGAGCTCCAACAAAAGATCCTAACAACCCCCGGGGTTTGTCCTCCAGAAGCCAAATATCCTCCGCCACAGCTTCCACCCAGAAACTTCATGGCTAACGAGCTAAAGGACAATGAGCAAGCCGGCAAATGCCTGTCAGACACCTTCCTGATGACGCTGCAGCACATGGACATGACCACGTATGCTTGTTTTGATGCAAACTTGAACATCTTGGTACCTTGTCTTGGCGTTCAAGCTTTGTAGGTGTAATTTTCAGGATCCCAGAGGAGCAGCAAACCCTCATTTTCGACTACTTTAGGACCTCCATCTCTCTGGATGCTGAACACGTCCAAAATGGTAACACTAGTCTTCCTGGTCTCAAGAAGCTAACGGTGGCCATCTGTAAAAATCTGAACAGGTACGCTCATCGACTATCTATCTATCCATTTTCGATGCTTATTCAGTGTTTAGAGTTACAAGTGGGTTGGAGTTTATCCCGGGACACCTTGTACTGTCAAAAATCAGTCACGGGACAAATATTAACAAACAGCATTCACACTACACCGACACTTACCCAAATCCACACCGTGACAGTCTTTGACAGAAAATCAGACTACTGGATGAGAAGTTTGAGAACCACATGCTTCACTGTCTTGCCCACTCATTGATCGAGACCAGATAACTCAGACAAACATATTACCGAATAATAAGAGACATTTTTTCATGGGGTTTTCGGGGTGGGTGGCAGTGAAATTTCCCGCATCCTACCGGCTCTGGAGATTTGCCGCCGAGCGTTGGACCAGCAGCTCTCACCAGGCATTGGAACGCTTCCAAAACAAGTGAGTGTCATGCTCTTTTGGTGTCCTGGCTAACTCAACCCCCCAATATTGTCACTGGGCTATTTTGTTTCCCCAGATTCCACCAGATCCAGGACAATCTGTCTCCACCAGACTGGAGCAACTGACCAAACTGCTCTACTCCATCGAGGATAACGTAACTTCCGACGTTCATTCCGATATGTACTACGAGCTATGCCGTCGGGTTTCAAACACCGTTCTCTCTTTTTAGGCTATAAATGCTGTGTTCAACTCTGTCGGCTATGAAGGACGCCAGAGAAAGTCTCTTATACCGCCTGTTGTCTTTGAGGTAAGCGCTTTGGAACGTTTTGGAAATCGACGGTTTGTCATTTATTGGATCATCGTCTTCTCACCTGTCAGGTCAAGCAGGAATCTTTGGGAATCCCAATCAAGATGTTCATGAAAGTCGATGTGGAAGGCGGGAAGCTTCACATCAAGAAAGCCAAGGACGGGCCTGACGACAAGTACTTTGTGCACAACAAAAGTAAGGATCGTTTTTTTTTAATCCGCACTGATATTTTGTCCAGGCTACTTTGACTATTGACCTGATTTTATGGATATGAAGCAGCACATTTTAAACCATGTACTGTACTTGGTATTGTCATTCAGTCAGACAGCTGGTGAAGTCGCTAAAGATGCACGCCAAACTGGTCATCGTGGTGGAGACGGAGAAAGAGAAGATTTTACGAAAGGAGTTTAACTTTGACAACACCAAGGTTCGACACACGCTTTCTCGGTTTTCAACCATAATCCGTTCCAGAAGGCTGTTCGAAAATCGGTTTGTTTGAAATCCGAAACTATTTTATTCGGCCATCATGAGGGGCTAATACACTATGCAGAAATAACATAAAAACTGTCAGATTTGCGTAAATCACAACAAACACGTCAGCCCAATGAACGCTACTTCTTCGTGTAAGGAAGCCGAGAGGAGTCAAGTGGCGGATATGGGTTTGCTCAATTTGCTTGAAATCCGGTTTTCGGTTGTAATCCGAGGCGTAATAGCTCGAATTTTCTGGTTGAGAACAGAAACGTTCGAAAACCGAAGAAAATATAATAAGTAAAAAAAGAGTGAGGGTAGAAGAAGAGTACAAGACGCGAGACTCATTGTTTCGTCACTTATCTGCTAACGAAATTGCAGTCACACACTTTATCGAACTCGGTGTAGGATTTCGGATCACAGACTGAAGGATTTGTCATTGTATCTAGAGAACGAGAAATCGTGACATTTTTCCTTTCCTATTTCAGAAAAGAGAAGGTTTCTGTCAGCTTCTTCAACAAATGAAGAACAAACATTCGGAAAAGCCAGAACCGGACATGATCACCGTCTTTGTCGGCACCTGGAATATGGGTAAGAATCTTCATGTCTGGCCACGCCAAGTAGGTAGGAAAATCCGGAAAACATATGCCCATGTCAGGAGTCAAACCTGGTCCGCCTTGGTTAAAAATCATCCATCTTAACCCATTAGACCACAGGTGTCAAACTCAAGGCCCAAGGGCCAGATCTGGTCCGCCGCATTTTATGTGGCCTGCGAAACCAAATCAAATCAACTTACAGAGTGCTTGCTAAAATCTGTACCGAAAATTCATATTCTCATTCGTAATAAATAACAGAAATATTGTAAGTATTTTCTTGTTGCCAAAACCCGTCACTATCGTAACTTCAACGACAGTCACAACGGCCCTCCAAGGTAAACACTAACTAAAACGTGGCCCGTGACCCCCCCTAAAAAAAAAAATGGGGTTGACACCCCTGCATTAGACCAAATGGTGTCATGTTCTACTCTAATCCGCCCCCTCAACCTCCCCCATGAACCTGCAGGAAACGCGGGTCCACCGCACAACATCAACTCCTGGTTTCAGTCTAAAGGCCAAGGGAAAACCCGAGATGACACGGCTGACCACATCCCGCACGACATTTACGTCATCGGGACGCAGGAGGACCCTCTTGGCGAAAGGGAGTGGGCCGACACGGTGAAAGGAGTCTTGAGGGATATCACGAATATCAGCTTCAAACAGGTCAGTGGATCAGGAAGTGTCAGTTCAGGAGGCATCTATCCTTAAATGACCTTCCGACGACCTCTCACAGGTAGCGATCCAAACACTGTGGAACATTCGGATTATGGTCCTGGCCAAGCCGGAGCATGAAAACAGGATCTCACATGTTTTTTCCGACAGTGTCAAGACAGGGATTGCCAACACTTTGGGTAGGCAAGCCGTAAAAATGACGCGACACAAATGTTCCTGGGCAAGTGTGTTCCCCTGTGACGTTCATTTTTTTTTTTCTCCTCTCAGGAAACAAAGGAGCAGTCGGAGTGTCCTTCATGTTCAACGGCACATCCTTCGGGTTTGTCAACAGTCACCTGACGTCAGGAAGCGAGAAAAAGCTCAGGTGGGCGGGGGACATGCTACCGGTTCTCACGGCTTCTGGATTTGGCAAGCTTGACATGTAACCGTGCGCGTTTTCCTGTCTTTGCAGGCGTAACCAAAACTACTTGAACATTTTGCGATTCCTCAATCTGGGAGACAAGAAGCTCAATTCGTTTGACATTACCCATCAGTTCACGCACCTCTTCTGGCTCGGCGATCTCAACTATCGGGTGGACTTCTCCAATCTGGTAAATGGCAGAAACCGAGGAAATATCATACGCAGTCAAGTTCTCGCTCTGGAAAGTGTTTGCGGCTAAATTAACGATCCAGTGAAAGTTGTTATTCTTGTTGTTTTGGGGTTTTTTTAACACCTCAGGAAGCGGAGTATGTGGTATCCAAGATCAAGCAGCAGCATTACCAGGAACTGCTGTGCCGAGACCAACTCAACATGGAGATCAACGACGACAAAATCTTCCTGCACTTTGGTGAGTTTTGATTGATCAAATTCATCCGGGGAAAAAAAAAAATCCAAATGACTGAGACGTATTTTTTTTCCTTCTCACTTTCTTTTTCGGATCCTAGCCGAGGAGGAAATCACTTTTGCTCCCACGTATCGCTTTGAGCGCTACACGCGTGACAAGTATGCCTACACAAAGGCCAAAACCACAGGGGTACGTTTGTGTTTTGCCAGATGTTTAACCCCCCCCCTTAATGCATATAACATTGTTTCTCAAATTCAAAGGGCGGTGGGAATCTCAAGTAACTCCACCCATAACTCAACTCATATCAATAACATCATGATACAGCGATTGTGCGATGTCGTTTACGTTCATAAGTTACTCACATTTGAGGCTTACTTGGGGACCACCAGTGGTCCATACACTGCCCTTATTTACCGTATTGGCCCGAATATAAGACGGCCCTGATTATAAGACGACATCCTTTTTTTCAAGACTCAAATTTGAAAAAAGACTTTTTGAACACCAAATTAATTTTTTATACAGAAAATAATTACAGTACATCTGAAAAAAATGATTATAAGAATATATTTGAGAGAAAAAGGCATGTTATTTTGCCTCATTCAAATCTTAATATCGGAATATTTAAATTTGTAAATTAAAGCGCAATCACATTCGTAAATGAATGGCTTCTGGTTTTTGAAATGTAAATGACATCATAACTTCTCAGCTGCCGGTTAACCTGGCCGATCTTGGACCCACTTTTCTCCAGATTGTGGCTACGTTTCTCCATTTTCTGTTATCTCTTCTATTATTTTCTTCTCTTTTCTATCTTACCGCTATTTTTTATTTTTCTTCTTCGCGCTACTGCTATTTTTATTTTTATTCTTCGTGACAGGGGTTCACTTTGGCCTGGGGAGTCAAGTTCAGCATTCGCTTCAATGATCTCTGGCGCCATCTAGCGTCGTGAATGGGTATAACGTCTAGAGCCTGAATATAAGTCGACCCCCACTTTTTCAGTCTTATTTCAATGCAAAAAAAACACAGTCTTATATTCGGGCCAATACGATATACATATGAATATTTTGCATTTGACACACCCCAAAAAATGCTTTAATATAATAATAATAATAAAGTGTTCACATTGAAATCACGCAGACGAAATATAATTTACCGTCATGGTGCGATCGTGTCCTGTGGAAGTCGTACCCTCTGGTCCATGTGGTCTGTCAAGCCTATGGTGAGTCATTCGCAGCACATTTTTCTCTCAGCCTCCAAATATTTTCTAAAATAGAAGAATCTTGTCACTTGACCAGGCTGCACAAACGACATTATGACCAGCGACCACTCACCGGTATTCGCCTCATTTGAAGTGGGCGTGGCTTCGCAGTTTGTCTCCAAGCGAGGTTTGTTTACGCCACGGACGATTTTCCACTCCTCCTCCTCCTTCAAAACCGCTAAGTTGTGTAATTTTCATTTTCTTTTCTCCAGATCCAAACAGTGCCCCCCAAGGTGCGATCCAGATTATGAACTGCAAGGCCACCCTGCTGACAAAGTCCAAGACCAAGTTCTTTATCGAATACCACTCCAGCTGCTTGGAGAGTAAGCTAACGGACCTTTCGGCCAATTCTTTGATTGTGAAGACATGATAAACTGTCCACTGCAGTTACCGCCGTCCCTGAAAGGGTTCATGCGCCTTTACGGGAATTTCAATTCTGAATTGTACCTCCCGCTTCGACTTCAGCCGGTCCAGCTTACCTTAAGGACCTCCTCAAATACCTCACATGTCACTGAATTCTTTCAGAAAGCGTCCGGACCTGCGAAGGCGAGAACACGGAGCATTCGGACGGCTCCATCAAAGTGTGGTTCGGCAACCAAGTCGAGGTAAAGATTCTGTTGATGAAAAAAGAAGACCCGTCGCAGAATGGAACGAATCTTGTTTATCTCTTCCCAGCTGACGCCAATCATCTCGGACGCCGAGTACCTGCTTGACCAGCACATCCTCATCTGCGTGAAGTCCACAGACTCGGACGAGTCATACGGTAAAAATAGCCGATGGTCAAAAAAACGTGAAAACGAAAGCATTTCAATGAAATTGATTTATTAACTCTTTCATTCCACAAGACGCACTTGTACGTCTTTTTAAAATTAGGCCCCGCCTACCAAAGACGTACTTGTACGTCTAAGTCTTTTTTTTTTTTGCAATCTGTGAATAAGAATAAGCCGTTTGCATTGTAAATCATGTGAAAAAGCGACCAGAAGGTGGCAGTGGTGCCTCGAGCTTGAAATGCATGCTTTTACAAAAAGCCTTTTCTCTGTTTTTTGCCCAGGAATCGCCATTTTCATGAAACTTAGCCATTTTCATGAAACTTAGCCATTTTGTAATGGTGATTGCTGAAGAAAGGAAAAAGATAGAAAAACATTTTTTTTTCTGTTTTTCTGCTGAAAGAAGAGAGTCCAAACTTTATTTTGGTAGCCTCCATGTTTATATAGCATTAGAACCAAATATTCTGTGGGCCTTGCAAGATCAGTCAAAATCCAGTAAAACGCTGGGATTGAGGGGGTTGCTCCAGTGAAAAATGGCTACGATTGAATGAGTTCATTAAATTATTATTTTTTTTTTTTACATTTGCTCCAAGGTGAGGGTTGCGTGGCCCTACGAGCCGCCCAGTTCTGCTACACGGAGTTCCAAGTGGCGCTCACCCACCACGGCGAGAAATCCGGCATGTTGAGCGGCGGTATTCAGCTCCACACCTTTGAAGGCAAACCCACGGAGAAGTTATACGGTCAGTCCGATCACTTCATTTAGTTGGAAACTTCAGCTTCATCAATTTTTTTTTTAAATGATTAATTTTTTGTAATTTGACCGTCAGACTTCGTCAAAGTGGAGCGAGACGACTCGAAGGCAAAAGCGGCGACAGGACTCCGGTGACCCATGACATATCCAACCCGAACTACATGGAGGTGTCCTACAGGAGCGTGATCGACAAAGGTTGGAGTTACAGCATGCCGCCCAGGAGCATGCCCATCGGTGGTCAAGCCGCGATGGACTCCAAGAAGAGTCCCACCGGAAAACCTTTGAAGCCAGCGTGAGTGCCACGTTTCACAGTTGACAACAGCGTGAACGATAAACCCAACCGGAAATGTGGATTTTGTCTCTTAGTGGCGTGGAGGCCTCCGAGATGTTCGACAATCCACTTTACGCCTCCATGAGAACATCACAAAGTCAGGGCAAGGACCAGGATGCCACGCAGAAGAACCAGCTCATGCAGCCGGATCCCGTTTTCGGATCCAAGTCGCCGGACGGAGACCCCGAACGGCCCCCGGTGCCCACACCTCGCAATCGTTCCTTCACCTGCTCCGAGTCGAAATCTCTCCTTCCAGCCGCTGTCGCGCAGCACAAGAAGCCAGTGGTTCCGTCACGCTCGCAGGGCTGCGGGGTCAACAGCCGACCTCCCCTGCCCACCAAAGCTCGCCCAGGTCCCCCGGATCCACAGGCCCCCAAGTCCAGAGACTACAGGGATTCCTCTGAACTCCCAGGCAAACTCAGACCACCTGCGAGACCCGGCCAGACGCCACTCCAAAAAGACCGTAAGGAGGGTGTCTCCACACCTTATACTTTACAACTAGCTTGTTGGTTTTGTCCGTCTTGACCCCAGTCCAGGACCCAAAAGGGTACCCGAACAAATATGTCCCAAATTTCCAGACCAGTTTGTTTCATGATGTTTTTTGTTTTTTTTTTTTTTTTTTCAGCGCATCCCAACGTTCCCAAAATGGGCCATTCTGTGAAGTGAGAGCTGGTTGCTGCTTGGGACGCTGCTTTCCCGCCTCACAACTCATAACTATTCCATCATTGTGTCTTTCTGTTCTCTTTTCTGCTGAGCTGAATGCTAATTATTTTATATATATACATACAGACATATAAATATATAGACACACACACACACACACACACACACACACACAACAGTCGCATCTTGCACATATTGTACGTTTGATGCCACTGAGATTTATGATCATTGCTCCAATAAACGTAACTGCAACAGCAACGTCTGGACTTACTGTACAGTACTTGTGTGTTTTAGCACTATCTCACTCTATATGTATTTCATTCATTTTTTTTTTCATTCAGCACAAACATTTAGTCAGAAATGTGCACATTATCTCAATTTACATACGACCAAGCATCACACATTTCATCGCGAAAGCTGACATTATGGTCAAAATGGCGCCATCTGGTGGAACTCTGGTCAAATCGCCTTCGTCGCCACGCTCTGTCGCCTTGAAAGGACGTCACAGACGCGGTTCAGACATCATCGACGTCAGACCAAACGCCGCAAAAATCAAAACGGCGCAGCAATGGTGAGAAAACCGACTTGAATGAATGAATTTGTCGCGATTTGAAGCATTTCAGCGACGTTAAATGAAGGTTTTCGTCTCCACGAAAATAATCTTTTCCTTGGTTGTGTGCTAACCGGGTCCCCTTCTCTGTTAGCTTGCAGCTAGGCTAACGATGTTGTGTCGTTTTCTGCTCTTTTTTTTATGTTCAGCTTTTCTACTCGTTTTTCAAGTCGCTTGTCGGCAAAGACGTGGTAGTGGAGCTGAAAAACGACCTGAGGTGAGCTTAATTTTTGTATTGTATCGGAAAATTGATAACTTTATAGCATTGTGTGAATCAATCGAAAATTGATTGGAACGCGTGGTGATGCTCGGCTGTACTGTTTTACTTCTCAATTTATTTTCTTTCTAGCATATGTGGAACTCTTCATTCAGTTGACCAGGTATGGATATACAATATTTATTCGTGTTAATATGTGTGTGTGTGTGACCTGACAAGTGCCCTGCTTGTTTCCTTTTCCTGTTTCAGTACCTCAACATCAAGCTGACGGACATCAGCGTCACGGATCCAGAAAAATACCCGCACATGGTAAGCAATTTAACATTCTTGCTAACCAAAACAGCAGCATCTGCTGAGGCCCATTGACGAGTCTCTCGGGTGGACGAAAGGTGTGGGAATTTGACCGCATATTGAAAACCGATTGCCTTTACATGGAGACGGTGTGTCATTCCACAATGTTGTGTGTGTCTATTTTTTTTTCTGATTCCGGTGCAGTGTTGCGTGCTTCTTACTAACACGAACTCTTTCGGCGGTTGCTTTCAGTTATCTGTGAAAAACTGCTTCATCCGCGGGTCGGTGGTCCGCTACGTGCAGCTGCCTGCCGACGAGGTGGACACGCAGCTACTTCAAGACGCCGCACGCAAAGAGGCCATGCAGCAGAAGCAGTGATTGCAGGGGTGGGCGGGCCATGGGTGGGTAGGGTGTTTATTATTTGGGTCCGGGTTGTCGCAAAGACGACTTGAGTTGTTTTCTGTTCATTTAAAAAGAGGTCAGGTATGGACTCAACTTTGTCAGTCGACTCCATATTTGGTCATTAAGAACACATCTTAACAAAACATGAAAAAAATGATTATTAATGTTCGAATAATCATGTAAATATCCTTAGAAGGGTTTGTTTGATTTAATTTCAAGTGAAAGAAACGGTGAGTCAAAACAGCCCAAAAGATTTCATACCTGTCTTAGTTTGTTTACTGTATGGAAAGAAAGAAAAAAAAAAGCAAACTTTTGTATGAAAACAGGTATTTTTTTAAAGTCATGTTTTAATGCCTGTGTCTTTTTTTTTTTTTAAACTTTATGTTGAGCCTCACGAAGAGCGTTGCTTTGTGAATGTTCATTTCTGGGAAATAAAGATGCAACATTTCACGGCAAATCTGTATGGCGTTAGTTTTAAGAACCAAAAAAAAAAGCATTTTATTTATTATCTTTCAAAAGTATGATCTTTAAAATGAGCTATTGTCTTGAGTTGATTTGCAAACGAGCGTTACGACGACACTGATAAGTAAAACGACGAGTAAATCGGAATCCTATAACGCATAGAAATCAATTACCTTTATTTTACATTCATACATCAAAGGACATGGTACAATAGTTTTTCCAATTCCGTTAAAAAAAAAAAAAAATCCCAATCCAAAAAGATTTACAGTGATGCATTTACTTTTTAAGGTTGGTGACAAGCATTGAAGAAAACAAAAACACACACATATTCAAACATACTTACACGCACGGGGGAGGGGGTTGGAGAAGAGGGGCTGTACCTTAACAGAGCTGAATTGCGTTGCAGTGGAAAAAAGGCACATTGAATCCACAGTGTATATATGTACAAAGTGACAACGACACAACTGTACGTCGGGAGCAAGAACAATGATCGAAAAAACTCGAAACCTTCACTTATGAAAAACAAAATCCAATAACAACCACTCACCCCCACCCACACACACAAAAAAAAAGAGAAGGAAAAACACCTCTACAAATACATCAAAATGTCATCAAACATCAAAGACGATTGGCTCCGCCCGCAGAGAACAATCCCACAAATATGTATAAATACACAATATATATCACAATATTTATAATCGTACCCCTCGAGTGAGTGGCTCATGCATAAGCAGTTGTTGGGCAAATTTTCCTTTTTGTTTTTTCTCCCCCCCCTCATTTCACAGCAGTGTTTTTTAAAATGAATAAACGACTCCCGTTCTTTTGAAAATATACGTTACCACCCGTCAGTCAGTGTTTCCAGAAAAGTAAGTTCTCTGATATAAAATACTGTACTTTTTTTTTTTTTTTTAATCTTCTCCCTAAAAATCACCTTTTTTAAAATGTTTAAATACATTCCATCCTTCGAGAAAATAAAGCTTTATGTACTTTCGAAGCTTAGAAACACACATACGTACATACGCGCTTATATTGATTTGTACGTATAGAAACCATAAAGTGACTCCATGTTCACATGTAGTGGAAACCCGTTTTTGTTTTTTTTCTCTTTTGTTAGCGTAGCCTCGCCGTTTTGATTTGTCACAGTGTGGCACTAGCGTCTTGAATGATTGTACACATCAAAAGGGGGGTGGGACCATTTTAGGCCCATGTGGACATCTTGAGTACTGCTACTAATATATGAAATTTGATCCGAATGATCCAAATAAAAAAATGTGAGCTGTATTTTGTGAAAAAAAAAGAAAAATGGCGGACTGGCATCTGAGAAAATTTAACGTTACCTGAATAAAACTGACCGATGTTCTGTTTGAACATTAAAAAAAACAAAACTGTTTTTGAATGAGAATTTTTACGACATTTTTGTAAAAGAGGATTCCAGACCAAGTCTGAAAAGACGTTTAAAAACGTCTTTGGGAATGAATGAGTTAAAAACCAAATCCAACCACGCTTTTCTAGATTTTTTTTTTTTTGGCACTGATTACAAATCGGCCCTCTTTTTGGTTTAGCATGTCAGGTTTTCATAATAATAATAATTTGTAATGTATGAATTACTGCAACAGGTGGATTTTTTTTCCTGAAATGTCAGCTATTGCACAGGCTAACATATATTTCATGTGATCGAATTTTAAAAAAAATCCCTTCTCTGCGTAAAAAAATTGAAAAGTGAAATTTATTGTCACCTAATCAAAAATGAAAAACATTTTTGGCCTGCATAGAGCTCAAGAACTGCTATTAATGTGCAAAATTTCAAAATCGCACAAACAAAAACGAACCCCCCCCCAAAAAAACCATTGGACTAGTTTTGACTACAGTGAAACTCCTCTACAATGAAATCTACATGGGTGAAAATACCCCCTAGTGTGAAAAAATCTTCATGCATTAACACCATTCACACTTTCCTGTTTCAAATTTGCTACCGTGAAAACCCCCCTGTTGTGAAAAATTTCTTGCTGCAAAATTTCGTTGTAGAGGAGTTTCACTGTAGTCCAATGACATCGATGTAAAATTTGCTCTCACTTCATCAAAATTGTCGAATGGGACACAAACTTTTGGCCCCTGTGGAGATCACGACGACCGCTAACACCAAATAAAATCGGAATGCAATCTAATGCAATCAATGTTTTGCCCCCCCACCCCCACACACACACAATAAAAACACCGCCATTGTGATTAGTCCAACGAACACAATGCGGCCAATAGCGTTTTAGGATGATTGTACACGTCGAAAGGGAGCCGTTGGAATGGGGTGGGGGGGGGGGGGGGTTTGGAGCTGCCCACCATGGCGTTGTCCATTTCAACAGGCCTTGGTGAGGTCTGTGGGCATGATGTCAGTGGAAATGCGGTACTGGATTTTGGTGTTGGTGATGGCGCCGTGCTTCTGTCGCAAATGAAGACGCAGCTGACTCTTGTGGCGGAAGTGCAAATTGCATTTCTCACACTACAGGGAGGGAAAAAAGTTCAACGCAAGGTTAACAGCAGCTCAAACAAAAAAATGACACATAGAAAGTTTCCAATATTGGAGTTGGGCGGGGGGGGGGGGGGGATTTTAAGATGAAGTGAAAATGCGCTGTGACCTTGTGTAAACTTTTGGAAGTCTAGTTGTTAAATGTTGGATTACTTTTGCACAATTTGCCCTGTCTTCACGAGTTCACATTTTCCATGAAAATAAATTCCATGAATTCAAATGAGACATTTTACAAATTAAGATATCCTTTATTTGTCCCACACTGAGGAAATTTACAGAAATTTACAAATTTAAATTGAACTCGCGGCCCAAAACGTATCAGATGACATTTTGATCCGAGGATCAAGATGGCTACCGTATTTTTGGCTGAAGTCGAGCTCTCGAATATTGCCACCAACGCGAAAAGATTTGAAAAGTCAAATTTTTTGCAACGTCGTCATAACTGAAGAAAGCCGTCGAATTTTTGGCCTGGGCTGAAGTACTGTCAAACCTGGGTTTTCGTCCATAATTCGTTCCAGAGGGCTGTTTGAAAACCGAAATGGTTCGAAAACTGAAACCATCCATCCATCCATCCATTTTCCGAACCGCTTTATCCTCACTAGGGTCGCGGGGGGTGCTGGAGCCTATCCCAGCTGTCTTCGGGCAGTAGGCGGGGGACACCCTGAATTGGTTGCCAGCCAATCGCAGGGCACACAGAGACGAACAACCATCCACGCTCACACTCACACCTAGGGACAATGTAGAGTGTTCAATCAGCCTGCCATGCATATTTTTGGAATGTGGGAGGAAACCGGAGTACCCGGAGAAAACCCACGCAGGCCCGGGGAGAACATGCAAACTCCACACAGGGAGGCCGGAGCTGGATTTGAACCCGGTACCTCAGCACTGTGAAGCCGACGTGCTAACCACTGGACTACCGGGCCGCCGAAAACTGAAACCACACTCTTTAAAAAAAAAAAAAGTTTATTAAACACATCTGCTCACATTGGAAAGTGATACGAGGAAGCGTCACTTCCTCGTCTACCCGAGTAAGCGTCACTCCCTCGTGCAAGGAGGTCGGGAGGAGTCAAATGGTGCATTCAAGTGCGCTCAGTTTGTTCGAGAACCGAAATTTGTTCGTCATCCGAGGCATAAAAAAAAACTCGACATTTTTGGTCGAAAACCGAATTGGTCGAGAACCGAGATGTTCGAAAACCGAGGTTTGACTGTACTCCTAATGTGCAAAATTTGAAAGCAATATAGAATGGGGGGGGAAGAAAGGGAGCAAAAACATTTCAAAATTTGCAAACCATGTTTGGCACACAAAAAACTTTGGAAACCCACTATTTTGACTTATCCGATGGACACGTGTTGCACTCGTGCTGTATTTGGAAGCATTGTGTGTCTTTTACATGACATTTTTTCAACACCAAATTTGCAGACTCGGCCCAGAGTTAAAAAGCAAACCCGGATGAATCGGCAGCTGAACGCCGACTTACGTGGTAGGGCTTCTCGCCTGTATGTATGCGCAGGTGGCTCTTCAGGGTCTGCAGGTGGCGGAAGCGCGTCCCGCAGATCTCGCAGGGGTACGGCTTCTCGCCCGTGTGGATTAACACGTGGGCTCGGAGGTGGGCGACCTGCCGGGGATCAAAACCAGAGCACGTCAGTCACGACGAAAAAAAACCACGAGCCAAGTGTCGATGTCTGCTTCGTACTAAAAGCGGATGGCGTTGTGTTCCATTTCCGACATGATTTTTTTTTGTTTTTTTTGTGCGTCCTGATTCTAGAGAGAGATCCGGCTAATTTAGTGTCGTGGATATCTTGTCAATCATCTGCGTCATTTCTTTCCCACGGCAATAAAATGTTCTATGCTTGGCTGTAAAAGAGTCGGGAGCTCCTTCTGCAGTCTCAGGCAGGCAGTTTTTGTCGTCGGTCGCGATGGAATGTTTCAAAAGGCGATACTTTTGAATCTCTACAATCAGTCGAGCTGCAGTTAGGGTTTCAAGTCAGTGTTAGGGTTTCAAACCAAGGTATCATGATACTTTTTTGAAGGAAGGTTGAGGTTTCAAATTAAGGTTTCATGTCAGGGTTTGGGTTTTCAGGTTTTGGTATTCAAGTTATAAGGGTAGGGTTTCAAATGAGCGCTTCCAGTCATGGTTTCGATGTATACGATGAAGGTGTCGAGTGAGCATTAGGGGTTTCAAGGAAGGGTGAAAGTTTTCAAGCACCATTTCAAGGCAGGGTTAGAAATGAACATTATTGGGGGTCAGGTGCGAAGTCAGGGTTTCAAGCCTGTGTTGGAGTTTAATCCTAGAATTGGGGTTTGTTTAGAGTATCAAGCAAGGGCTAGTTTCAAGTTTTATGGAGAAGGTTTCAAGATTCAAATCAAATACAGTCAAACCTCGGTTTTCGAACGTCTCGGTTCTCGTCCAATTCGGTTTTCGATCAAAAATTCGAGTTTTTTATGCCTCGGATGACGAACAAATTTCGGTTCTCAAACAAACTGAGCGCACTTGAATGCACCATTTGACTCCTCCCGCCTTCCTTACACGAGGAAGTGACGCTTCCTCGTGTTGCTTTCCATTGTGAGCAGACGTGTTCAGTAAACATTTTTATTTTAAAAGTTTCGCTTTTCGAACAATTTCGGTTTTCGAACAGCCTTCTGGAACAAATTATGGACGAAAACCGAGGTTTGACTGTACATAGTTTATAAAATGTTGTGTTTTCAGGCATGTCGAGACCCCCCAAAAAATGTTCAGTACGGGACTGCAGACAATTATTATTATTTTTTTTAATTACCTGTACAAAGCGAGCACCGCACGTCTCGCATTTGTATGGCTTCTCTCCTGAGTGGATGCGAGTGTGAGTCTTGAGGTTGGCTGGTCGGTTGAACTGAGCACCACAGATGTTGCAGCGGTACGGCTTCTCTCCTACAAACACAACGACAAGCGATGAGCTGAAATGCAACAAACCCCCCCCCCATAAAAACAGGGATTGGGTTCGCAATCATTCCCTCACCGTACTTTCCCGATTAAAAAAAACAAAACACTCTACAAGGTTAGTAGACTTCGAACCTAGTCTCAATACAGTTTTAACCCTCATGCAGTATTTTTAAGCGGCTGCATGAAGGGTATTACGTCCCAAAAATGTCCCTCTTCCAATGTGCAACAACTTTTTTCACTTTTAATTTGTTTTCACTTTCAACCCCTCAAAATGTTCAGTGGGAATTGGCCAAGACATAGATATACATCCTACGCAAAATTTCAGCTTCGTGGAGTTATTTTTCACTGTTTTGTCTGTGGTGTCCATTTGTCCAACAGTCCAAAATCGTCCAAAGTGCCCGAAATGTCCAATTTGGGATAATTACTGCATGGGGGTTAAACTGCAAACACAGGAAGGGGACGCGAAGGACCGGGCGTCAGCGCACCCGTATGGACGGTCTTGTGGCTGGCGAGATTGCCCTTGTAGCGGAAGGCGGCCTGGCATCGGTCGCACTTGTAGGGCTTGTCGCTGTGGACTTGGAGCGCGTGCTGCTTCAGAGATTCCTCCTCGGCAAACTTGGAGTCACACTCGTTGCAGAAGAAGCTGCCGTTTTCTGTTCGGGAGGGCGATGCGGGTAAAAACCGTGAGTTAGAAAACGGCGGGGAGTGGTGGATCAGATCCACCACCCAAAAAACAACCGCACAATAGCTGGGCTATAGGGTCTGAAAATGAAATCTCAAATTTCCTTCAATTTTATAAAAAGCACACCACAGTGATGTTAGAGTGGACCCCTGTGTAGCGCGGGAGTTACGTTCCAGACCCGATCGCCTATTCTGTGTTTTTTTGCGCTCCGGCCAAAGCCGTGTCTAATACACAAATAATGCATTGACGCTTTCTTGTGTCATCTTGGGGCCAAGAAACGATGAAGTGAGTTAAGGAGCTTCATTTAGTCACGCCATAGCCTTGTCTAACTTCATCTGGATGAAGTTACAAACTTTTTTTTTTTGCGTGGGTGTCCTTTGTGTTTCCACATATAGCGAAAAAAAATCAACAAAAAACAGGGGCTGTATGTAGTCATTTTTTTGTTTTTTGATCTGGGTCAGAGAAGTGGCCAAGTTCGCAACTCCGAGTGCGCTTTTGTAAACTAGCTCCTCAGTTTGAGCTGCCATGTTGTTCATCTAAATCGGGGGTCGGCAACACGCGGCTCCAGAGCCGCATGCGGCTCTTTAGCGACATCTAGCGGCTCCCTGGAGCTTTATAAAAAAAATTTTGAAAATGGAAAAAGATTTTGATAGTCGGCTAACGTAGCTCAAATAGATAGAGATACATGTTGCAGCGCCGAAAAAGGAGAGCTGTGGTGTCGTTGTTTTTTTTAAACGTACATTTTATTTATGCTTTTAACAGGCTCGACAAACGCAGACACGTCTACGCATCCGACTCCGTGCCTTCTCTCTTCTCGTTCGACTCGAGAGGCGTTCAAAGACAGCCTCCGAAAAACGGAAATTCATGATCACTTCACTGACACGAAGAAAAGCGAAAATGATGAACCAAAACAAAAAGTAAAACGAGGAAATCACTAAATAAATTCTATGGGGGCGTTTGTGAGCACACAAAAAAGGAATGAAGAACAAAAATTCCGCAACAGTCCAGTCTCCTACATACATACAGCATGTGTTTCCTTGTGTTTTTATAGAAATTTATTTTTTTGCGGCTCCAGACATATTTGTTTTTGTTTTTTTTGTCCTATATGGGTCTTTCAACATTTTGGGTTGCCGACCCCTGATCTAAGTCGTGCACACCAGAGGAAAGATGCTTTGTAATCCAGACGCCCTCCACCCTAGAAAACCCGATTTGAAAATCAAAAATGAACTGAAATCGCCCGAGACTTACCACAACTGGAGTCGGAGTACTCTGAGCGCATATCGACCAGGTCCTCGCCCAGCCGCGCCCGGGAAGGGCAGACCTCAGAATGCTGCGGGGACTGGGCGCCGCAAGACGAGCAGTTGAGGCGAGTCAGGTACCGTGTCGGGTGCTGGCCCTCTGCGTTTCTCAGCGACCCGTCCAGCGCACTTGAGAGCAAAACACAAAAAATATCAGTTTTCAACAACTAGACATCCATTTTGATTCTAGAGTCTAATTCAAACATTTTCAATCCAGTCCCCCCCCCCCCCCACACTTTCTTTCAAATATTAAAAACAAAATTTTTAAACATGAATTCAGCAGAACTTAGTTGTGGGTGGACAACCATTCACGCCGTCATTTATGGGAACCATTCATTCAAACAAGCTGCCCGGTGAAAGTACAAAATAAGAGTCTGAATTGTGAGGATTGGCGGGTGGTAAAGTATGAAAAGCTTTAAAAATAGAACCTGTTGTTATTCAACAACAATGACGAGTACCGTTGCCTTGGTTTTACCGCGACCTGGATGACGGAGGCAACCAGGGGCTTTCCAAGTCAACCAAAAACCAAAAGTGCCTTCATTTCAAAATAAAAAAAAATAAAAGAAATTATCCGACCTGCTAAATTTTTTGACCATCACGGTTTTAAGTACAAAACAAAGAAAATGGCATCCGAACCCCGTTTAAGTAGAATCGAGGCAAGTGGATTCATCCTGGCTGTTTAACAACCAATTGCCTCAATTTCAGACCAACAACACTTCAAACTTGGAATCACTCAAAACGTCTTCTAAGTCAGTGTTTTTCAACCCCTGTGCCGCGAGACATTGTCAGGTGTGCCGCGGTAAAATATCCAATTCGTATGCCTGTGCGATCTACGGCCCAGAAAGTAATCATGTAGTACCCTTCCATACCGCTAGGGAGCAGCAAAGGCTAGCCAATTGCCTTGTGTTTCGACCACGAGAGACAAGCGAATTTGTGCCGCATGAATGCAGGACGACAGTGAAACAATAAATAGGAAAGATTATAAAATACTTTTTTTCTTTGCGCTCATTTGATTCCGATTCAAGCTGTTTGTAGCGTCATTCTTCAATGTTAAAAACGGTTATTGTAGATCTGTTTATTATTGTTTTGTTGTAACCTGCTGTCATACCTCCCGTCCACAAGGTGTCGTAAGAGTTCTATTGTTGATTGCTACACGAATAAGCCTGTAACACGTTCTCGGTGCTGCTGGAGTAAAAACCGGACTGGTCTCTTCATATCAAAACTACAGTTATAGTAACAACATAACACGTTAATTGTTAAAATAAGCGTTTTTTTTTTTTTTACATTTTCAGTGATTTTTTTCAATGAAAAAAGTGTGCCTTGGCTCAAAAAAAGTTTATGAAAAAAACTGTTCTAAGTTACTAACATGCAAAAACCACAAAAGCAGAACTGAAGAAACTGAGCCGCTCTCTGTTTTCCCTACAAGTTCGAGCTCCCGTCGTTTCTACATTAGCAGACGACCGCGATCTCGGTGGCGCCGCGAACTGAATTTTGTCCAAACGCGTCCTCGACTCCGTAGCTTTTCCCTCACCTGCTGATGATGTTGTTGAGTCGGCTGGTCTGCGGCACGGGATGATCCTCCACGCTCTTCCTTGTGCTTTGCGCCTCCAAGTTGTCGGAGTCTCCCGGGTGGAGATACGCCTGCAGGCCGACGCGCTGAGGCGAGCACAGGCCGGGGTTGCGCAGACCGGCCTCGTCCTCCCTGGCGCTCTGGTTGAGCACAATGAATTTGTACTTCTTCCAAGTTGCGAGCTTTGGGGTCCTGGGTTCCCGCCCCCGGCTGCTGCGCCCCGGAGGCGGCCTGCGACAGGCCGGCGTTCTTGCTACTGCTGGACTCTGTCGGGGAGTTGGGCTGGCAGTCGGATTTCAGGGGGCTCTGCGGGCTACTCATGAGACTCTTGCGCCCGGCGGAGGAGATCCCGAGCGGGTAGTGGTGCTGGATCAGGTCTTCCTCAGTCGGCGGGGTGTGTTCTTTGTCTTTGTGGTGGTCCAGGGTCAAGACTGGGTAGACCCGCTTCCTCCCGCCCAAGCCCAGCGGTAGCCCGAGCGCCTCGTTGCTTTCCTTCTTCACCTCGTCCTCCCGCCCCAACTCCCTGGGGGCAAAGTTTGCAGCGTGTAGGACGCCGGAGGAGCCCACCGCCCGAGCGTACTCGGCCCTGCTGACGGCGGCGGCGTCGTGCGCGTACTTGTGGTGGATTCCGCTCCGTGACAGGTCGCCGAATGCGTTCTTGGCATCGGTCAGCTTACAGAGAGGGAAAGGGAACCCCGGCATGGGGAACTGCCCGTAGAGATGGTAGTTGCCGGGGGTGCCGACGCCGTTGAGCATGCCGGAGCTGTACGTCGGCCGCGCGTCCCTGAAGGGGGCCACGCGGCCGTGCAAGGCATCCACCACCTCGTGGGGGCGGTATGCGTGGACGTCCTGGGGCAGAACAAGCGGGCTCACCAGGAATTCATCTCGGGGAAGCTTCCCGTTGGGCTCGCTGCAGGAGAAGAGACAACGTGAATGTCTAGAACTGTAAAGGGGCATATTTAACTCATTCACTCCCAAAGACGTTTTTAGACGTCTTTTCAGACTTGGTCCAGAATTGGCTGGTACTGAATGAGTTTTTAATGGAGTTTTAATAAATTCACTGGGCAGCTTTCGGACTCTTTCTGAAAAATACCACAAGTCAGATCTGCGCAGGAGGACCCAACAAAAGTCAGGTCCTAACAGCTTCATTAACCTCATTAGACCCTGGGAACCCAATCAAGATCTTGTCTCAAGGCCCCGTTCAATGACTCTGACTCGAAAGCACCAGGGGTGACCCAGAGCAAAACACACCAACCCCACACAGAAAGTCCGGAACTGAACCAGAGCCCCTTTCTCGCAGTGATCGCGTGACCAACCTGGACTTGATGAAGCGGTGGCAGGTGTCCACCACGTGGTCCATCTGCAGGTAGACGGCAGTGTTCATAATGGCCATGATCAGACTCTCCCTGAGAGCCAGCCTGGAGGTGTACATGAACTCCAGCAGGATGGCAAAGCCCTCCGGGTCCACCTTGGGGTCCAGGCTGATGGCGTTGAGGTTGCACTTGTGCGAGTCCGTGAAGATGGTGTAGAAGAGCCCGCTGTGGGGTTGGTAGGTGAGGACAAAATGAGCTCCTGTTGAGCTGTGGGACAGCTACACGCTTTCTGTATGTACTGTTCTCCTTTTGCCCTCTTGGTGAAGACCCCCTCCAGGGATGGATACATTTTTTTTTTTTAAAGTGAAATGCATACCTGCAAGCCATGAGGACGGTCTTGTGTGCCCGGAATTGCTGCCTGCTGACCAGGATGGTAACGTCGGTGAGGATGTCCCTGCTGCGGAGGCGGTTCAGATTGAGCAAGACGTCGCTGGCGTGACGCGTGAACTGGATGCAGCTGTCGGTCAAGCAAGACATCCTGCCGACTTCTGGAGGGATGAGTGGGACACACACACAAAAAAAAAAGTACATTTGTACGTTAGTTGCATGTAATTCTTGATTAAACTGCATTTTGAAGGCGCCCGTTGCATTTCACCTGAGTGCCATTAGAGGGCGCAATTTAGCCGACTACAACGCCGGTTTGGGACATTTAAATTTTGACACCCACTTTTTTTTCTCCCCCCCTTCTGAACCGCAGCTTTGAGGGAAACGCGGGTTGACAAGAAGAGGACAACAAATTATTTAAATGAATTACAATAAGGTGGGGGGTGGGGGGAAGTGCACAGCGCGAAAACGATTGGAGTGCACGGCAAAAAGTGCGTGACAGAACTATGTAATAAATAAAACTTGTTTAAACAATTAAAAAAAAGGACACATAGGAAACATTTTAAAACATTCACATGCATAACAAACAATTTACATTTGCTTAATAAAAAGCAACTTTTATAACACATTTGTACTCTTTTGACCATGCACAAGAATCCATTCGAAAGCTTTTTATAAGTGGGAAAACCCGAGATTTAACACTTTAAAGTAAGACGCATGTTCCAGTGATGTTTTGTCGACGGTTTAAACTTAAACTACATTCTCTCCCCCATGCACTTTTTCCCCCCCACATTCAATTCATCGGATTTTGCTGTACTTCATTTCCTGTAATTTCTGCACTAGTTTTCCACCATGCATACTTGGCTGCAAATGCAATCTCTTTGAGCGGTGCAAACACTCGCACAACAACGTTATGAAAAAAAGCATGCAACGTGCACACGCAGCCCCACTTTGCGCAAACGTAAAGAGACAAGTTGACAACTCCACTTCGGCAACGCACGCACGACACAACACCATTATGCACATTTACACAGCAATGGCACGTTAACTGTACGCATCCCAACATTAAATCGTAGCGAATACATAATTTAGTTGTGAAAAAAAAAAAACAAATCAAAGTTGGGGATGTGTGACAATCGAGAGCACGCGAGGAGCGGCTCTGGCCCTCGCTGCAAGCCGCCTGACGCGCGCCCTATCTCGGCTACAGAAGCCGCTTAGGACCGGGGGTGGCGGTGGAGGTGGTAGCGTGAGCGGGAAGCGTTTGCGGGCGAGAGCCGCGGGAAAGAGACGGACGGAAGGGGAATGGGAAGGTGCGGTGAGATGGGAAAGAAGGTTCTGGCGTCTCGGTTGTCTGACAGCCGGGGAGCCGCCGCCGCCGCCGCCGCCGCCGCCGCCGTCACACAAGTACGCGCACATAGACAAATTCACACTCCAAACACGATGACATTAGCGACACAACAAGTTGGCCGCTAAATAATTACAAGGGAAGATGAGAGGGAAGAGAAGCGGACAAGGGGAGGGATAATGTAAAAAAAATGAATTTTTTGAAAAATCACCTGGTAGCGCTTTCCTAGAAACTTCTTGCATCACCACTTCTAAGAAGCTCAGTTCTAAGAATCAGACCAGCTCAATTCTCGGAATTTGAGCCCGGGACCGTACCAACGTCTCCGGCCAGGGGGGGAGAGGCCGCTCGTCCCCCTCCGGCTTCAACTCTACATTCTCTAACTATTCCCTTCCATCTTTTCACACCAAATACATTCCTGTGTCTCTCTAAAGCGCCGAATTGATCTCTAAATCGATTTAAATCCACTCTGTTGTGATAAAGTAACCAAAGCGGGGTAAGCACGCTAGCCCGGATTCCCCCCGCAAGGTTGGTGGAGTCCAAAGCTTGTCGACGTCACACGTCTCAGAGCCCCGCCCATCCGCGGAGCTTTTGAGAAGTGGCTCGGAGTCAAGACGTCGAAGCGAGAGGCTACATAAGGAGACTGAACGATGGCGTAAACCTTTGTGTGTGTGTGTGTGTGTGCGTGGAGGGGGGAGGGTCGTGGACAGCAAATTTGAGGCTTTTTTATATCGACTTGAACTCGTTACAAGATGGTTGGTTAGTCGCGGTCGCGTTTGCTGTCAAACGAGATGCACGTTTTCGTCGTCGGAAGCAGATGAGGGAAGTGGCGCACTTGTTGCATGTCCGTGAACGCGTCATCGGGAACAGAAGTGTGGCAGTGGTGACAGAACTTTAAAGTTGAGACGCGTTTTTAAAAACAGGGAAAAGCAAATCTTTGGAATTGAGAGTAAATTGGACTTTTTCATTGAGAGTTTGTGAATTATTAGGCCTTATTTTTGTCCTGTATTTAAAACGATTCTCTTGATCGATCGTCTTGTACACTTTTTATACATTTCAAATAAATAGTCAAATACATTTATTTTCCTGTGGCTATTAATATTTTTTTTTAGTTTTACGATGTACTTACTGTGTTTTAAAATTAGTTTGTAACATTTCATTTTATTGGAATTTTGTGGCACTATATTTGTGTCCAGTACCTCATAATTAATTACAGTTTTGTATCTGTAATTTTTACTTTTATTTTATTTCAACTTGTGTGACACATTGCTTTTATTGCGGTCATATAATCTTAATTTTTAGAGTTTTGGGACTTAATTATATTGGTTATTTTAACTAGTTTTCCATTTGTTGTTGTTTTAAAATTGGGTTAAGTTTCACATATACATTTTTGTTTCTTTTGATTTTCCCAAATATTTTCATTTTATTTTTAATGGTATCCCCATTTGCTTTCCTTGTTTTTCTGTCTTACCTTTTATATGCAAAATTTCATATTATCAGTGTTTGTATTTTAAATACCTATTTAGAATATATTTTATTCACATTTCAAGTATTCTATTAAGATTTCATATTTATGTGTGATTTATTTTAATTGTAATCTGCCTTTTATTTTGTTTCACTTTATATCATCTCATATTTTGTAATAAAAGTATGTGTATATTTTTAATTGTATTAAGTTTTTTTCGGTTTTTAAATGTTTATTTATTGTATTGCATTTTCATCACAAGTTTTACATTCAACGACCGTTTAATGTGTTTGATATTAATTAATTTCTTTCTCTTATTTTCATTGACGTAAAGCAAATTTAATTGGCTTGTACGAGACAAAAATGAAAGTCCGTGACAAGCACGTCTAATGGAGGATACATGCTGTTTCTCCCCCAAAAAACGGATTAAAAAAAAACAAAACAATATAAAATCATTTGAACTTTGTTTGTTTTTGGAGTCCAAAAGCAGATGAAGAATGTCAGGGCCAAGATGTTGAGCGACACTAACGCTTCACGTTTAGAAAGTGGCCACTCACCGTGGAAAGTTTGCTTGTGGTGATTCCAAAGCAGGGATTCCCCGTTCTTGTCAACTCTCTGGCACAGAAGTGACAATTTCTGCCCTGGGAAGCCACAAAAACACAACCACATGATGTTACTTTTATTGAAAAATACATCGCTTGCTACCCTAAAACACACAAACAAGAAATTGTACGTGAGGATAGTAGATTGGAGTCACTGAGAATTCGAGTGGGGCAAACGCCATTTGCAGGAGATATCAGAAGCGAGGAGTACAATCTTTTTGACTGGCAAATATGTTCGAATGTACTGCTAAACGTAGATCATCAATCAACTCGGGACGGAGCACCTTTCATTTGAAGCCACCCACGTTTCTCGTGAACAAAAGTATTCGAACGGACATTCGGACATTGATTTAATATTGGGTGGTTTGACCCTTCCTTGCAATAACCGCATTGAGCCAGGGAGTCATCGTCTGCACCAGACTGTCGGATTCTTCATTTGAAATCCTTTTCCAGGCCTTTACCTCGGCCCCTTTCAGTTCTTGTTTGTTTCTGGAGGTTTCTCCCTTCAGTCTCCTCTTTGGGAGGTAAAATGCATGCTCGATTGGGTTAAGGTCCCAACGATGGACTTGGCCCGTCTAAGACAACTGAACCAGAAGTAGCCATACAAGCCCAAGCCATGACATTACTTCCATCGTGCTTTCACAGATGAGCTCGTCTGTTTTGGATCATCCGCAGATCCTTTCTTTCTCCATCTGATCAGAACGTCTTCAATATACAACAAAAAGGCAGAATTGTCATTCCACTACTTTTGTCAGGGGATGTTGAGTGCATTTTCAAAATAAATATTTCACATATGGAGTTTTGTTACTATCTGTTATTTTTAAAACACCATTCTCCTAATTTAGATTTGAATGTCAATTAAATTCAGTCTTATTTAAAAAAAAAAAAAAAAAAATTTGAGATGATAAAATATTTATTTGTGGTATCTTTAAAACATTTGTCTTTTGAATTTTTTGCATTTGCTATTTTTCATTTTAAAATAATATTTTGGCTTCTTTTGCTTATGTACATGATGATTTTTGTTTCACATTTGTTTGTATATATATATATAGTTTTATTTCTTTTCCTTATTTTTTTTTTACACATTTTCGGCCTTGAAATCATTTGATTTAGTTGTTTTGACCAGACGAAGGCTCTCAATCGATGGGCGCCATTAAAACGGGTTTTGAGCAGCCCTGCGCCGCTCATTTAGCATCCACGTGACGTGACCCAAATCAACGCCGCCTGCAGTTTCCCTTTTGTGTTTAACCCTTTTGTACCGTGACGCTCGCCGCCGTAATGCATCTGACATTGCTTTTCACCCCTTGAGGAACGCCTGCAGCCCATCTGCATCGGCTGTTATTCAGCACCCCCACACCCCAAAAAAAAAAAAGAAATCACTGCAGGTGTAAACAAACCACTAGGGAGGCGGCTAAAAATGAAAAAAAATGAATCAAATAATTAAGAGTGCAAACAAAGAGCAGCGTCAACTTTATTTCCATCCACTCGGGGGATGTTGGAGGCACCGCATGCATAATGCACCGCGAGTGTGGTGGCACGTGCGGGATATTCATTCGCTCAAGGATGACGGTCAACTCTTCTTCTTCTCGCCAAGATAAGGGAGAACACTTTCAAGGGACTTTGTTTTCTGGAAACGGATAAAAAACTGTGAAACAAACTACCTCAGAAGGTAGGGTGAGATGTACAAAAATTCTTTGTAATTAAAAAGAAAAGTTTGTATCGGTGTCGTCGATTGCGCTATTCTTGTTCTTGGACGCGACTTAATCGCCAAGATGCCTAAACGCTTAAACGTTTATGGCGGCAGCTTGTGAGCTGGAAATACGAAAACTACAAAACTAAGTATGCCATAAGGGAGGAACCCACCAAAGTTTTGTTTGTGTTCAGGATTAAAAAAAAAAAATATATATATTGGTTTTGTTATTTGGACTTTTAATCTGATTCCCCGACAAGATGCATAAAACCACTTTCAAAAGATTTTTTCCCAGCTGTGAACTGACATAAACAACGTGAAAAAAATGACCACAAGAAATTTTTACTTTAATTCATTTTTTTCCACATAAAAAGAAAAAAAAAATTTTGCCATTAGTGTCAGCACTCTTTTTTTTTGTACCACAAAAAAACAAAATTTTCAAGCGATATTTACCCCCACGGTTTTTAGCTTGAAAGTGAATTTTAAAAAAAAACGACCTCAGAAGGCAGGAGAAAACACTTTTAAAGTTTTCTTGTGTTGAAGGCCAAAAGAAAAAACATTTGGTACGTAACAATGTTATGTTCTGTACTCTTCTTCCATACCACTTAATTGGAAAGATGTGAAAAAGCATCTTCAAGGGACATTTACTACTACGCTTATTAGTTGGAAATGGAAAAAAATCTACCCCGGATGGTGGGAGCTCATAAAAAACAGTTTCGATAAAAACAAAACTTGGAATCTGTGTTTTTTGCGCTCTTCTGTACCGTATGAGATGCGAAAATAAACCCACTTTCAAGGGACGTTTCTTGCCATGGCTTTTAGCTGGAAAATGGGTAAAACCAATGAAAGGTGGGAAATTGACAGCGGCGTCATCACCAACATTTAGTGTCGGTGAAAGAACAGCAACACGGAAAAATAGCGGAAAATTCCCGGCTTTATAAGCGTAGGAATGTTTGGCTGGCACATCCCGTTTTCTTTGTCTGTCTGCCTTATCTACGTGAGGAGTGAACATGCGTAAAACCTACATACCGTACATGCTACATTTCAGCGGATGCCCTGAAGTACAGCCGCTAGCCTGTGGGAATATTTGACCGGCTAACCTTGCCGTTGACCGGATATGGCTAACGCTAGCAACGGGAATTTTCGCCTCAGCTGTTGGCAGACTAATTCCCTACTAGCACCAAACAAAAGGGACTTTTCAAACTTGTACGCCAGACCTGAGGACGAAGTAGCGTAGCGCTAGCTAGGATAAGGCCAGGAGCAACATTGGTAGATTTAAAATGGGACCAAAAAGAAAAAAAAACGTTCTGCCATTGCCCAGAATTCGGGGTGAGATCCCGGAGGTTAAAGGAAGTTATTTTAAACTCAAAAGGTTAACCTTTTCTGTTTCTTGATACGCTTCATTTACGCGCTAGGCTACGCTAGCTACTCGTCAACATATGATCAAGATTGCTAGTCCGAGCTCGATTTGTGACGTTTCAAATCAGACTTTCAACACAACACGACGGGAGAAGTAAGTGTCGGCTGTTAAAGTTACACCTTTGTTCCCGCGTTGTACTATTCCCCTTCTTACTTGTATTATTATTTTATTTTATAGACGTGTAAAATAGTTGTTGGATGTTCGCAATTGCTTTCGACGCAACAAGGCCAGACAGTGTTAAACGTCACACCTTTGTCCCGGCGTTTCTCTTCCACACGACTGAACTCCCTCTGAAGGCCGTGTCGACCAGAAGGAAAAATTGCGTAAAAAGTCCGGCTACTACTTTTTTGGGGGGGGGTTTTGTACCCGGACGGTGGGTGACAAAGGCCCGAGGCCCGGAGGTTGCCTCACTCGCAAAGTGATTCACTTTTGTCTGAGGTTTTCGCAGCAAAATTGTGCCGACTTGAGCGTTCATTGTCAGCAAAGAGTTTTTTTTTTTTTTTTTGTTCTGAGCGGCATGATGCAACATGGCTGTAACACCCAAACACACACGGAGATGTTAGAGGAGATGTTAGAGCTGTTAGCGGCACAGCTACTCCTCCTCCTCTTTCTTCTTCTTTTTTTCTTTTCAAACTCTTTTCTTTTCTTTTTGTTAACTTTCACTTTTTTTCCTTTTTTTTTTTAAAGGCCCTTGCAGGCCACCGCAGATGTCCATAATCATGATCTTCAATGAGAATTAATTGCAAGCAAGAATGATTTCAGTATTTTTTTTTTCCTAAATTCCGCGGCGCCACATGAAAGCTTTTCTGTGTCACAATTTTATTGCTTTCTTTAATTTTTTAAATAAACTTGAACCACTAAGGTCAGAGAAGTCAAAATAAGGGCGTGGTTTGGCACTGCTTTGCTTTGATTCCAATTATTGGGAATACAAAGCGTGTGGAATCAAGTATTTTTGCGCTCGGCAGGAATGTGGTCTGCAAAGTCGGAATTTTCCACATGGTGAGCCTCCTCGCTGGGTTGGGATGATAAATCTTTGGAAAAGGTCAAACAATTACCTTTTATTTGTTTGCCAGTGGAAATCAAACCCTGCCCACTTTCACCAAACTTCCTCATATCATGGTTCAGGTGTGTGTTTGGGCATGCCATGAACAAAAAACAAAAAACTCAATGAACCTCAATCGTTTGCCCTGGAGGAAACAATAGAAAGAGAAACTGCCACCGCTGTATGTTTATGCAGAATATTTGAGCATTCTAAATTCTTTTCAACTCTGACCGTTGTCATATTCGAATACAAATTTGAATATGACAACAAAACTAAAATAATCCAATGAAAAACTTAATGAACTGGCTGACAAACTAACGTACAAACTTACTAACCAACAAACAAAATAACTAACTAACTAACTAACTACCTCAATGAACTCACACCTGTCCATGCTAATGCAGTCGACCGGGCTAGCTTGATCCTTATCCTCCGCGAATAGCAAAAAAACGTTTTTTTCAGCAGTTTTGTGCCATCCTTGAATGTAATATTCATGCACGAGAGCCCCTTGCACTGACAAAATAGACAAAGACAGACATATGGCCGTCTTTTATCCATATTTTAAAAAAGCTATTTTATCACACATTTAGCTAGCATGATGTGTGTACCCCACCCCCAATCGTACTGATGGAAAATTGTGACCCCATCTTCATTTAAATCGCCGATCGTCAGTATACGGTTGTTACCGTGATTAACCAATTCAATTCAATCTCTGACTAAGCTCGCATTTCAACTTCAGGGAATGCTAAAAAGGTCGCGGTCTGTGCAATGTCCCAATGAAACCGCAAAGGTGTCTTTGGACATTCATTAGCATAACGGCGTATTGTCCCCCTGCAGAAGGAATGATTGTCGAGTACATTACTAGATTTCAATCCCCAACGTGAGCACACTCGGGGGGATTGAGCGGGATCAACTCAATCCCTAAACCCCTCTCCACCGATATGGAGATGCTGCGTGCATATGTCCGCTCGACATCCCGAATTATCTAATGTAGCGATTGTCAAAGTGCGCCGCACGTACCACTCAAGGTACTTATTTCAGTACATGTTTGGAAACGTTTCTGTATATAAGTGCTTATGTTCTAAAGACGCACAATGTAACAATGGATTAAAGTTTTAGACTTTCACGTGCAATACATTTGACTGTAATCCTTATTTAGGTAACTTTTGATTTTCCTCTAGTTCAGCGCAGTGTTACTGTTTGAGCGATGGAAAATGTTAGAGGAATGTTACGTAGACTTTTTAGGAATGAAACAAGTCAGTCTTGTTATTAGGTTGTGAAATGTTATTTTTGACAAGTCGCTGCTTGTCTTCATTCGTTCCCATTTGACTATCAGCTGTCAGTTGTGCAGACGCTTTGCATGATCCTTAATGCTTACTTTATGGCCCTCTCATATCGCATTTTACTGGTTGATACGTTCCTGTTACTTTCATTATTTTGCTCGTTCAAACTTGCGCAGTTCTATGGGCTCGCATCAGCGCAGATTAGTGAGTGCGTTAAATCGAATTGGCAAAGAAACAAATGAAAAAAAAAAAAGCTAACAAATTAACCAACAAGACTGATCAGCCGAGTAATAAACAGACGGATTAAAGCAGGTTCGTTGGTAAGTTAGTTGGTTAGTTGTTAAGTCGAGCTGTCTATTGGTCTATTTGTTGCAAATTTGGGTAGGTCGGTTAATTTGTGATTTAACACTATCAAACGTATCAAATGAACAGCCGACCTAACAAACCAACCAAATGGCTGCCCAACTGACATAACCACTATCGAACGTACTGACAGTCTGTTAATCGGTTAGTTGGTTATGACAACTAACTAACCAACTAACAAATGGGTGAATGGGAAAACTTGGTTCATGAGTTGGTCCGTCAGTTTGCCAGTGTTGATTAGTTAGTTAAGAAAAACCAACCAACCTAACAGCAGACTGACGTAGTTAATTGGTTAGTTCGTCAGGTAGTTATTTAATTTGGTGTTAAACTAAAAAGGGGATAAGCCAACCAATGTTCCCCTCTACAAAAAAAAAATTGGCTGACAAATTAACCAATCCACTGACAACAAATGAAGCTAGTTGGTTAGCTATTTAGCTGTTTGGCTAATCCACTTGTTAGTTGGTTGGCTAGTCCACTTGTTTACTCGATTAGTTCAAATCAAACAACCGATGGGCTGGGAGAGTGAATCTTTATAAATCTTTTCTGACCGACCAACTAACAAACGGACAAAGTGTGCTGATTAGCTGATCAGTTGGTCGTACAGTCGGCTTGTTGGTTGATTGGTTGGTCGTCAACCGACGAAACAGTTTTCATACCTTTTCAGACCTCACCTTTTTTCCTCTGCAGGGAGGGAGGCATGCTGGGAAATACAGTCTTCGATCTTGAATGAATCCAACTATCGATGGTAAGAACCTTTACTTGACTTCTTCTAAATGTGGAGACGTGAGAAGGACAACGCTGTCTTGACGTCCTCCACAGTGGCGGGATGCAAAAAAAAAAATCTCGGAAAAATACGAGCTAGAGATTGTAGTGCTCACTTGCTCGGCTTTCCTGTGAATGTTACAAGCTCTGATTTTTTTTGGGGGGGGGGGGCTAGTCGGGGAGGGACAGAAAAGAGATTAAATTAATCCCACTTGTTCTACATATAATTCATTGGAAAGAAGAAGTCTCCAATCCCATTAGGACACACACAGACTAGCTGTGCCTTTAGCATAGCGAGCGAGCGAGCGTCCAGAGATGATGAGCCATCTGCCATAGAGACACATTGTTTGATAAACACTGCTTTTATACAACAAACATTTGAGTGCATTAATCTAGCTAAACTCGGCTCAATCTGGGGAAGCAGATATTGCTCTTTATAACTTGACCGCAGCGGGGGGGAAAGGGAAGGAGGGCTATTGCGTTGTTACATCACGCCAGATGTCGCGTCTTCAACCTGGTCAAGTTACGCCCACAAAAACTGAATTCGTCTCGCAGTTGAGGAAGAAATGGCAGAATCTCAATAGTGCCATATCTCGGAAAGGTCGCTGCTGAATTGGGCCGTTCGTCCGTTTTTTACGACGTTGGTCCATCCGAGAATAAGTGGCTAGCTGACCAACCTAAGAACAAATGAGCAAGTCTGGTTGGTTCCTGGGTACGCTGTTTGACTAGCCCATTAGCCCATGTATTGGTTAGTTGGTTCGCTAGTTAAGTTAAACAAATTTGAATTGAGTTAAAACTAATTCGAAAAATGGCCAATAAATTTACCAAATGACAAAAGTCTTTTACGCGCCTAGCTAGCACGCGTTTCACCAACGCACATCCTCCAATGACACCTGTTACCTGGAAATTTGTGGACAACCACTAAAAAGGCGTGACTCATTGAACTCAGAGGCTGTCTCTGAGTCATTTTGTCGTTCGTGTCACTTTAACGTGACCATTGCTCGTTAACATGACGCGGTTGACACCTGATTTTTGAACCGACGCCATTGCCTGCGCGGATAATCTCACCCAGAGAGAAGACATTATAGAGAACGCTACCGTCCAGCGAGGGATAATCTGATGGATGAGTGGACTAATATGAGGCCAATCCCGTTTTAAGACAAATTAGTCCAACACATTTTCATCACTGCGGAGAGCCTAACCAAGCTGAGCCCTCGGGGGATGTTGGCGGGAAAATTCGCTGTCAGATCCCTGGTCATCCCGGGATAAACGTGGCAGATTAAAACCTTTTCCCATGGTTGGGACGCACACTCGAAGGCCAACGACAGGTCAGGAAACAGTTTTTCCCCCACCTATGTTACTTCAGAAAGTACATTTTTCACCCTGCAAAGGGAACAAGTTGCAAAAAATTGCTGTTTTTCCCCCCCCAAAAATGTTCGAAACCCATCGACCAATACACAGAACATTCCAAAGCGTTTTTCACACCGACGTTGGTGGTATTTGTATAAAACAACATAGGGGTTGGGTGTGCGTGTGAAAAAAAAAAAAAAAATTACCCATCTACCAATACTCCGGAATCAGAAAGACCTTCGGAAGAGGACACTACAACAAAATCTACGCATCACCCCCCTCCCCCGCCCGCCCCACTTTGACGCTGTTTGAGGCTTACACGAATGACCTTAATCATCAGGCGGGCTATTTGGCTTTTTATTGGCCCGAGTGCTGCAGTGCCACTGGCAGGCATCAAAAAAATAAATAAATAAATTCATAAAAAAAACAAGCGGGAGGGCAAGGTCGGTTGTCCCGGCGTAATCCATATCATCCCGTTACACAGGCGACGCGCGGCCGCCCGCTAGCTCGCGAGCTAGCCTGCTGCATTTTTTGTTGTTGTTGGTTTTTTTTTTTTATGTTGATAATAATGGCGGGATTACGCTGTCATCTGATGTCATTTCAAAGGAACGAAAAAGGGGCATCCGGAGGAGGATTCTTTCAAAGAAGGATGAAATGGGAGATGCTCCATGGTGTGAGGTCACGGAGGACTGATGTATTTATTTATTGCCCTCGCGGGGGAGACTCGTCATGAGAATAGCAGGGGGCGCTATGATGCGTTGTAGTCAAACGCTTTCTGTGAAGTGAATAAAGGTTTTTTACAGTGATCCGGCAAGAGTAACCCAACAGCAGATCTGACATTTATCTGCTTCTGCCTTTCTGAAGGTGAAGAAATCAGGGCAACAATTACAAAACTGATGTGCTCACAAACACGTTGAACTAAGCTCTGGGTGAGGATTGTCTGATTCACCGGAACACGTTTTACAAAAAAAGGGGGAAAAAAATGGGGCCACTTTCAAAACCCCTCTAGAAGTTAGATGCAACATTCATGAAAATGGACAGCGAAAGATTATGTCCAACACTTATCATTTGGTCAAATTTCAAAGTCACTCAGAATTTTCGTGAAAGTTGAGCAAAAGTTTTTGGTAAATTTTGAAGTGAAATTCTAAATGGAAATCAACTGGGAATTCATCCAACTCTTTTCAAGCGACCTCATCCTTTGTGAAAAAAAATGGAGCAGATTTTTGCAGGCAACATCCTGAAGGACTTCAAAATTTAACCAATAGTTAGGAAGTCCCGTAGAAATGTCATGTGATTTTTGTGAAAATTTCGGTCAAATTTTGAAATTCCCTCAGACGTTTGGTGGGATTTTGACAAAAACAGCCAGCAAACAAAAAGAATTAAAAAAATTGGCCAACACCATTTTCAGTTTTGTCAAATTTGGTCCAGTTTTGAAATCATGTGCGACTTCCACAAAAACATTTGGTTTAATTTTGAAATCCCTCTCTAAAACAAATAACTTCCTATCTCCAATGTATTTCCATTTTATATTTCAGAAATGTTTTGGTTCCGTTTTGAATTCACTGTGAAATTTTGCGCGACTTTCATGAAAATTCGGGATATTCAATGCAAACAATGATTTCATTCCGCTTCAGTGTGTATATTTCTACGAAAATGTTGAGAGGAAAAAAAAAAAAATCCTCACCGCACAATCACTGAAAGTGTCGGCTTTCAAACATGTCTGTATGTTTTTTTTCACGGTGCATCAACACAACCAAATTCAGGGCAACAATGACAAAAACTGTGAGCGCTTTGAAGGTTTTTGCTGCATGACTCTCCCACATACACGTTTAACTAACGCGCTAGCTCCGGGCGGGGATTGTTCGATTGACATGCTCAAACACAAGAATTAGAATTCATTAGCGCAATCTGGGGTCTCCATCAAGACGCCGACTTGTTTGATGAGTGGCTTTGGGACATTGTTTTTTTTTTTTTTGCCCTCACTCTGTCTGCCTGCTGCCTACTTTTGTCGGCTCCTTATTTGGCGTGACTCTCCTGCTAACGTGGCTGCTGTGCTTGCAGACTAATCTGCGCTATCTACACTCTTAATTAAGGCGGCGTATGCGCTTCCCTGACACGCTTGTTGTTCCTGCCTGTTATAAAAGTCTTGTTTTTCTCGGCCTGCCGCCGTTCCCTGAAAAAAAAAAAACATCATTAGAATCCTCTTGTGAGTCAGATGTGAGTCAGGATTGACCTGTCACCAGGCCACGCCCCCGAAAAAACACAGATTGATCAATGAGAGCACAGCAGAGACTAACGGTCTAACGCTTTCATGCGGGTTGCATTATAATTTTTTTACCATTATTTTTCTTCCGCTAACAGTTTTTGGGGGTCTGTTTCAAAATGCCAAAATTAAACCAGATAATGCAGGCTCTGGATATCGCTATGTGGCTCTCAATAAAGCTATGTGTCTGTCCACATACTCAATTTGAATTGCCAAGTCTCTAGGTAATTTTTTTGCAAGAAAACAATGCTATTCTGTTTTTAGCTCAAAATGACTAAGGATATCCTAGTTGCTCTGCAGATCACAACCCTAGATAAAAATGTACTTGCCCCCTAAATGTAAGAACTGGTGGCGCCACCATCAAACAGAAAGCACTCAAAGTCAACCAGGTCCTGGAGTAGACAGCAACCGCAACCCATCACACTAGCACCACCATGTTTGACTGTTGGTATGATGTTCTTTTTTTTTGGGAAATGCTGTGCTCCGTTATGTTGAATGAGTCCAAGTCATGTACAGGATATGTTTAGTCATATCAGACAGGCTAACAATAGATTTTGGAAAGATTTTTAGTTCATCAATTGAAACAGACAATTATGGTGAGGATATTTTTGGCCTGCCTCAAACATTCGATGCGTGCATGGAAACTGAGAAATATGTCAGGGTTAACTTGGGTTCAAATCAAGTCATGTGAATCGAATCGCCCACCTCCGATTCCTGGAGACTGTTGATTTGGCGGAAGCGAGCATGTGTTATTTTGTGGGAGGGTTTGAAATGCGAGCATTTAATCATCAGACGTTGAAAGAGGAAGTGAGGACTGCAGCTGCTGTCTTCTAAGTTTGAGGTTTACTCATCTCAGAGGGGAAGTGGTGTATGTGTGTGTGCGTGTGTGTGTGTGTGTGTGTGTGTGTGTGGGCAGCACTACAACCTGCGAGTCAAACAGGATATGCAACGTGGAACAAATTGAAATGTTGACTTCATCTCTCTGCCAATGTCATCAACTCAACACGAATAAAGGCTTCTTTCTTATATAGACCAGTTCGACTGATAAAAGTTGTTTAAAAATATAAATGCAATTGAAATTCAGACCAAATTAATATACAGTACTCATCTAGGGATTGGCTAATTAATTGAATTTGCGGTTACTCTGATAAATAGCATCTCTTGACGCCAAAGTGGACAGCACGCTGTTGAGATAGCATTAGCTAGCCGCTACGTTTTGCTACATTACTCAAAGGCAACCCAATCTTCATTTTTATACATACCTGTGGGAACATCTCTTCCACAAACGATGGAGTATCACTTTCAAGTACTTTCAAGTATCAAGTACAACTTTATTGTCCAATGTGCTGTTATGTGTAGCATACTTTCCCTTTTGAAGTAGCTAATCTGCTCCGAGTTAGTCTCGACATCCACTTGAAATAACTTCACTTAAAATAATGCTATCACCCTCATAAAAAGATTAAGGCTGAGCTAATTTGAACCCCGTTGCCAACGAAAACAGCAGCGCCAACGCGATGTCTTTCGCGACGATTAGCATTCCAGGAGACACTGACGACGTGGTGGCTCCCTTTGTCTGTGTCATGATGATAATTATCTTTGTCTCGTCGACATGGCATATGAACTCTCCATCACTTATTTGTTCCACTTTGTCTGCCTCCTTTTCTTTTCTCTGCATTCTCCTTGGTAGTCTCTTTCTTCCAGTACGATGTGATATATGGTTCGTTTTATAGGTTCACAGTGTGTTGTGCATTCATTTTTATGTTCTGTGAAGCTATGCTACTCATTAGTACATGACTCGGCCTGTCTGGTTTCTTGACATTTCCACGCATTTCTACATAGTAGTCGCTTTTAGTTTGCCAGTAGGATTTGACACGTGGTCACCCCACGATGTTGTGTGCGCACGTCTGTTTTCGGGAGCTGTTTGACGTCTTTGTTTCACCCGTTCGGCCTGGTTGTGGCTGTTTCGCTGCATTTGGAGTCTGTTTTCTCGGGTAAAATATTGCACGTTGTTTTTTTTTGTTTTTTTACTTGACATTAAATATAATATTCTATTGTTTTAAGATTATTACAAAATAAAGTTAGCTTGTTAGCTTAGTAGCATAGCTGCCTATGTCATTTCTAACTTAGTGTGACCAAACAAATATGAAATAAAAATGTGCCTGCTATTTTTTTTTTTAAACCATTTTTTTAAGGGGGCTGGGGGTTCGGGCATCTCAACACTACTTTGGCAACTATGCTTAGGGTAATGATATACTGTATATCGGCAGCAGGATATCGGACGCTAAAACAAGTTATTCTCTCCGGCTCGTTGCTAAAATTGTCACATTGCGATAAAAGAAAGGATCTGTAGCGCGACTTATCTGTGGTGGTGGACCCTGAGAGCGTAACTCCAACCTCCCACCCCCATTCATGTGTGAAATTGAACGGCAAGGAGAGGGGAGACATCAAAGCTCCCAACGTCTTCTAACACAGCATGCTAATTGCTCTTTGATTGCTAACTTGACTTCTTGTTGCGGGGTGTCTGTTTGAAATCGGCTTTGCTGGTGGTGGCGGGCCCTTTAGGAAATTAGGAACTAAAACGTTACATGTTACAAATGAGATTAGCTGAAGCGACCCGCGGACGCTAAAATAGCCAAAATCCTTTTGGTTTGTTATCAGCGTGCTCGAACCGTGTGTGCTGTTTATGCTTCCTGATCGGGGGGAAAAAAAAAAGAAACAACATGAGAATATTCTACCGCTGGCAGCACAATGCGATCAGATGCAGTAGCGTGACAAGACGATTTTGCCCGTTCTCGTGTTAAGGCCGTGACAGGCCGTAAATTCCCTTGGAAACGTTCGGAGCTGGTTTTCATAAAAGATAGCATCAATGTGTATTTGCATGTTTTTAGGTACACAACACAATGTCAGCATTGTAAGACACTGAACTATCAAGATGAGCAGAGGGGGAAGAAGTTAGCGTTTATTTGCATGAACTCATGAATGGGGAATCTAAACGGACATATACACCCATAAACGTTTAAAGCGGAGGACATGTACCCTAAAATTGAGAAAAAAACAAAACAAACACCATTTTGGATGTTTTTTTCTCCCGATCATACTTGCCCAATAAAGATGATTCTGATTCTGATTTATGTCATTTAGGAGCCTGAAAACACATTTTCGAAACATCCATTAAAAAAAAGCAAGCACGAAATTATTATAAGTTAGGTCAAGTATGAAAGATGTCTGCTTCATTTAGTGTGGACATTTTGAAATCCACCTTAGTTGTTCATGATACAGTTTTGGGACTTTTCCATGTGTTTTTTTCTAAAACATGGCAAACATTTTTCTTTTCAGTGTGTGTGTGTGTGTGAGACAATTTCAAAATTCCCTCATGAATGTTTAAAAAAAATTTTTTTTTTTAGATTTGAATCTCTGAATCTTGTGATATAATCCCAGGATGAGATAGAATTTGTTTTCTCACTCGAATATTATGATTTTTTTCCCTCTAAAAGATAACACTTTATTCTCTTTTTTTGTGCTGGAATTTTGAAATTTACTTGCGTGTCTGTTTTAGTCAGTTTATTATAGTTAAGTAGAAAACCAATCAACCGACCCGCTCCATTTGTCCGTTTGTGAACCCCTCGCTTTGGTGAGTTGGCCGGACCGTTTCCGGCTCAAGTAAAGATAGAAATACATATATTTCAAACTATTTCAATTTATCTAGAACATTTTCATTCCTTTTTTTTTTTAGTCTTCAAGAAAAGTAATGTGGTGAACATACCACCGTGTGTGGCGGGGCAGTGCCCTGTAGCGCCCTCAATTGACCAAAATATAACTTCAAAATACAACCTCTGCCTTGTTTTGGATAAACAGTACTCTATTTTAATGTTGCTCATAATGGAACGTGGACAGTTTTTTTTAAACGTCATAGTTGGTGAAAACGTTTATCACTACTGTAATTAATTAGATTTTTTTTTTTTTCTCGAGGCAAACATACTTCCACCTATGCAAAAGAGGGCGTCGGCTCTGCGCAGGCCGGGTGACGGTGCGTCTGAGTGGGGTGTCCCGGCTGATGTCCCCGCTGGCCTGCTGCCTTACATGGGCAAACCTCGGCTTGGAATTTCAGCGAGTGACGTCACTGCCCACAAAACTCTCCCATAATTGAGGATCAAGAAGTTTGGCTGTTTTTTCCTGGCTATTCTGACCCTCTTCCTATCTTTTTGATTTCCTCGAAAGTTGGGGGAAAAAAAGGTAAGACGAACCGAGCCGAAACCGAGCGCGGTTGCGTTCAGCTTGACGCGAGGTTTTAGGAAATGTTTGACGTACGATGGCGACAGCTCGAGTGCGAGGAGAAGCTGCATAATCTTTGGGTCTTCGTTTTAGCAGCGGTAAGAATGCGAGCATGTGGCCGAGGTTCGGACTTGGATGACTGGTGGGGGGGAGGGCGTGGGCACCTGGCGTTGACACTCCAGTACTTGCCTAACTAGCATGACGAGCCGGGCTGACTCTAGCTAGTCACTAGCTAACGAAAAGACACCAAGCGAAGCTGGGGAAAGTTTTTTTTCGTCAAAACTTTGAGCGTCTCTTCCTCTGCTTGTGTCTTGTTTTTAGCCCAGTGGCGGGCTGCTCGACAATGCGGAAGACGGAACTATGAGCCACGGAGAGTAAAAATGTCTCGAAAATTTCGACTTTTATGTGGGGGAGAAAAATCACAAGAGCAAAACGAGCTTGTTAGCTTGTTTGTTAGCCCTTTGAAGTAAATCCAGCCCTTGAGTTTAAGACGCAGATTCGTCAAACTGCCACAGGGGATTTGAATGTGTTTATTTTTCGTGATTATTGCCAGTTTCAGAATTTGTATTATTAGTTGTGTACAGTTAAATTACAGTTTATTATTATTTTGGAGCAGGGGTTCTCAGCCAATATAGATTACATTAGTCGAAAAGTACTCCTCAACCTTTTAAAAGTTATCTCTGTACTACTTAACATAATCAAGCATCCATCCAAAAAGCAACTGTGTGGTTTTATCCCTTAAAAATATACTTCATGTTATTGTATTGTAACATTATGTGCAGTTTGAACATTAACATGTGCAAAACTATTCTATAAAACACTTTTGCACTTATAATTTAAATAATAATAACATCTAAATAAAAGTTTTAAAAGTGTTCCTCAAGATTAAATGGCGATGTACTAAAAAGTTTAATGCAACTTAACTATACTACCCTGCGGTATCTCACAAGTGGTACGTGATCATCCATTGACTAAACATGAATTAGCATGTACAGTTAATGCAGCGTAGAAAGCACGTATATGTCACGAACAGGCTTTGGCTATGATCATGAGTATAATTGGAGGAAAAATGCATCCAGAATTTACACAAGTGTAGCAGTGCAATGGGATGATTTACAAAACATAATTGCTGTATAAAGGAGCAGTGGTCATCAGACAGACCGTATTGGATTTTATTGCTCAATGTTTGTTGTAATAAAGTCCTATCACTGCTGAGCATACATATAATGATGTCACTTCAAAACTCACAAGTGAGCCAAGGCCCCAGCCAAAGTTGAAAGGCAGGTGAATTGTTATCTCGCATGGGGCCGTTTCATTCGATAAAGTGAACTCCTCGCTATTAGCTTCAAACAATGATTCCCAACCTTTATTGCATCAAGGCACATATTTTTCACCAGTCATTTTACACTCGTGTCACAGTTAAGAGATTAAAGAGCGTTTAAAGTTTTTTTAAAAAGTGCAATATATGAATATAAGGGTGGTAATGTAAAATAAAAAAATCATTTGTCTGGACAGTTGATTAAGGTTGAATGAAAGTAGACATTTTTTATTCTGTTAGCGTCAATGAGTGCTTATCGCTTAATATAAACACATTATGCTTTCTCTGGAGAAACATTCTTACTGGGAACCTTTTTTTTTTTTTTTTTTTAAATCTCAAAGACCGTCCACTACTTCTCATCGCGCCATAAAAGGTCATCAACAATGCTGCGGTTTCGAGAGCGTCATACGCGCTATGCATGTCCTCTCCATAGAACACCACTTATGCAACATGGTTGCAATCGCTTGAAAACAAATGGGTACACATGGTATTTATGCTTAAAAGGACTATCCGGGGAGGAGTCTTGGAAAAACAAAATCCACTGTAAAGGATCCCTGGAACCAGAAAGTTCACTTGATTTAGGCAATTTTATGTATAATGTAATTTTATGTATTTATTTAACTGCCTGCCTCCCTTTTCCATTTTCTGTATATTTCTGCTGTTTTCCAAGTCGCTGCTTGATATTTAACCCCTGTGATGGGCTTCACTGGAGAGTGGGAGCTTGCCTTAAAAAATTCCAACGCTGCTGTTTAGGACAGTTGATATTGGTGTAACAATGTTGGCGGCACCTGCATGGCAGCCTTTGGGAAAGAAAGAAAGAAAAAAAAAACCCTTTTGTTTTCCCTGATGATCTTGCTCGTAACAACTGTGGTGACGTATCTGAAACTTGTTTGTAACTAAAAATGTTGTAGCCCGGGCCATTCTGCGACTTCCGGGGCCACCCAAAGTCCACTGACACTTGTCTCACCTTTACAGTACAAATTTCACAACAAAGTATGATGTAATCAATACATTCTTGTTTTTTAATATTAAATGTTCAATATTTGGAATTTTTTTCTACTTCGATCTTTTTACTGCACCACACAGATTTCTTTTTGCCAGTCAGGTTAAATCCTTCCATAAGGAATGGCTTGAACAAGATATAAATTCCAGAATTTGTCAAATGTTAAATATTAAATTAGATTGTAATACAGTCAAACCTCGGTTTTCGAACGTCTCGGTTCTCGACCAATTCGGTTTTCAATCAAAAATGTCGAGTTTTTTTATGCCTCGGATGGCGAACAAATTTCGGTTCTCGAACAAACTGAGCGCACTTGAATGCACCATTTGACTCCTCTGGCCTTCCTTACACGAGGAAGTGACGCTTCCTCGGTTAGGCGAGGAAGTGACGCTTCCTCGTGTTGCTTTCCATTGTGAGCAGACGTGTTCAGTAAACATTTTTATTTTAAAAAGAGCGTGGTTTCGCTTTTCGAACAGCCTTCTGGAACGGATTATGGACGAAAACCGAGGTTTGACTGTAAAAAAATAGCATGCAAAACAGTAACCACGCAGAAGTACTGTTTTCTTCACGGCATGATTAATCCAGTAGAAAGAATGTAATCATCGTTGAAACTTATTGTACTATATCATGAATATACAGGGCCAGTGTCCGTTTGAGCAGGGTAAGCACAACATGGCTTAACCTGGCCTGCCTGGACCCCCTCCCAAAAAGTATTTATGTAGGTCACTGGCGAAACCATTTCTGGTCTAAAAGTAGTGCTGGTCATACCTGTAGAAGATGAAACTTCTTCTCAAAGTCCTTAATGTTAACGTGATAGCTCTTAGATGACTCACGCAGAGTCGCCGCCGCATCCCCATTAAAATGTGCCTGAGCGACTGCAATGAACCCACCAGGAGGATCCGCGGCTCAAAGTCAAAGCGTCTTTCAACTTTAACATCATCAACACTGTCAAACGTGTCCTTTTTATTTTTTAAAAGAGCACCGCCGCGTTTAATGTAGTCAGAAATGGTTCTGAGCGACGCAGATGTATGCGGTTTGATACTGGCTGCTCTCAAGAGGTGCCGCGGCGGTAGGGCGGGGGAATGGAGTTCGTATTCTTGATTTGAAATTCACACGATGTGCGAGTCCTCCTTTTAACAAGTACAGTCAGGCTGTTTTTCATATTAGTTTATTCTAATGCCGAGTCAAAAGCGCGCTGACATTGCAATACAGTACTGTTTGCCTCTGAATTGCCACCTGTGCAAAATCACATTGCAATGATTTTAATTGGCGTGTAAGTCCCTTTGGATGTGTCTTTATTCTCAAAAATAGGCTGAAATGAATAACACTGCTACGAGTTTCCACATTAGGATATGACGAGACAATGAAGGCAACTGTTAATGTGTTGTCATCTGTTGGGATTTATTTACGGTCAAGCGTAGTGAAGATGTAGCGCGGCCCGTGGCTAACGTTAGCTGCTACCCTCCAGCTAACAATCTGGGCCAGTTATGATCCCTTTGAATGGTTGCGTTTCATTTGAAGTCAGGCTGCAGTGTTGTCAGTGCTAACGTTAGCCGAACGCTGCTACCTAGCTTACTAGCTGCTGACTGGCCGGCTGCTAAATGCACCCAGGTTTCTAATATCACATGTTGTCTCAGGTAGAATATTTTAACATCTTTCAAGAGGTGTCACAAATATTCATTATTCATGTAGAGGTATAGATATTAGAATCTAAAAATACTTGAGTAGAAGGTCAAGTATCAATGCAAGATTTTTACTGAAGAAAAAGTATCCAAGTATTGGCTTCAAAACCATCTAAAGTATTAACACAAGGGGAAAAATTCACCCAATTAAACCACCAATTATTCCACTCCAGCCACAAATTTTTGATCCCCAAAACATTTTTTTCCAAAGGCGAAATGATTATAATGTTATACAAAAATTTTTATGTTACCTGTTTCAGCTCATACATGCCCATTAAAAACGATCACATTTAGTAGGCCTACAACGCAAATATATTAAAGAGCCATGTGGATGACTGAGCATTAACGTGTGTTTCGTTTTGTGTTGACTTTTCTAACCGGTGTGATGGGGCAAATGTATTGAGTTCTGGAATTTAGCACAAAATGGTGACTTGAAAACAAAATACCCAACTTCCTGCTCACTTGACAGCATGGGTCCTTGAGACTTTATCTGCCCTGTCATGATAGACATGATAACCCCATTTTGTGTAGATCAGCGACTCTGGTTTCAAATCAATTTTTTGCCAACCTTAAAACCAATGGATACTCCCTGAAATGGCAGCTTAGAAAAATTACCTGGTCTTTGAAACTTGTTTTGTGCGTCCTGTTAAGATGGACGTGTTCAAGCTAATTCATGCCGATGGGTGAAACTTGTTTTTGTGGGGCTAACAATTTAGGGGGCACGTTCCTGAAGGGTGTTACATAGGGGACCCTGCAAAATAAATTTGACACATGCCTTAAAAAGTGAAGTGAAGTGTGTGGGTTTGACCACAATGTGGGCTCACAAAGCTGATGAATTTGCAACAAGAATAATGAGAAACAGTCATTCCAAGAGAGAAGAGTTTGGAGGTTCAGGTAAAACGTGGTACGTAATTGACGTTCATTGAGAGGAAAGAAATGAGCGCTTTTGTTAATCAAAAGAAGCAAATTATGTGTGAATATAAGAAAAAAAAAAGGAGGGTCCATTTACTCTGCAGATTACATTGTAGCGATTAAAAAGGTCTAATTAAAGTCTGATGACTCTCCAGGAGTGCCGCAGGGGTCAGCGGTGATGAAGGTGATATTAACAGCAGCAAAGGAGAGACAGACAGAATATTATTATATTATTACACAGGCAAGTCTTCTCGGCGAGACTGCGGTTTGATTCGCACCATATCCGTTGAGTGGTTCTCTGTCATCATGTTCTTATGGACTGGATGCATCTATTGAGTTGAGATTTGGCGTCTGCCTCCGAAAAGTTTTGAGTGCCCCGGCTGTCCTGGTGGGGTTGGTTTGGAACTTTATCAATACAAATAATATTCCTGCTTGCCTCCATTAAACACCCACACGACGATATGTTGCAACACGCTGCGCACGCAAAGCGAGGCGTGCCGCGCCAACAATGGTCAAGTGTGCGCTCAGTGACTGTTGTGCAGACTTAATTTCCCAAGTGCTATGTGAACTGCGATCAATCATGATGTTCATGTCTTCACTTCTTCAAAGTGGGGCGTGTGCAACCTGGCAAGAAGGTGTAAGGAGTCAGTGTTTTCCCAATAATGACTTAAACCAAAGTCATTAATGATGTCACGGCATTGCTACCCTCATTTAGGGATCGATATCGTTAAGTTGTTCACAATGCTACTACTCTGAATGATATTGTTTATCGATTCCGTTCTTTCATGGTATTCTTATTTTTTTTGGTTTAAATTTTTAAATGTAAATCAATGTGTCTTACAACTACATTAATGTAAAATAAATAAATAAATAAATAAATGGAAACATTAAATCACGGAAAAATATTGTGGCACTCAATCTTTAAGAAATGTAACCAATCTCCCGCTGTGATTCTGAGCACCGACGTTACCAATCAATCGCAGCTTTTGTTTTAGACAGATACTTTATTCACCTGCAATGGGAAATCATATTTGTTAAAATAAACTTTTTTTGAACAGGTTTTACAAGACGTTTTTTTAAACTTGCCTTCGCTCCTCTTAGCTTGTGCTAACTGCCTCTAGCTTGTGTTACCCGCATAGTATATGCTAGCTCCCGTTTTATATAGATTATATTCTAAATTTTATAAGGCATTTCCCTATTTTCTTTTTTTAGGTGATTAGTGTATTAGCTGATGTAAGGTTTATAATTATTACTATTTATTTTTTTTGCTACCTACATGCGGTTGGTGTGCCAGCTGCATTTAGCCTCATTTGCTCCCTTAGCTAGTGCTTAGTGTCTGTGGTTGGTATTAGCTACCTTAAGCTAGTGTTAAGGCTCTTTAACTAACGCTAACTTCCTGAGTTTAATATATAAGCTGCCGCACTCTAATGCTAAGTCCCTTTAGCTCCTGTTAACTGCATGTGGTTGGTATACTGGCTGCTAATTAAGCTACGCATGAAGTCAAGGCTATGTGCTTGTGAATGATTTTGCCTTCTGGTCCGACCTGGGAATGCAGAAATTGCCAGATCGACTGCGCACCCCCTTTCTATGTTGCACAAATGGCGACTTAGTCGAGCACTGTGACAGTGGCTTCTATTCTAGCACTTCCTCCAAAGCTGAAAAATTGCCAGGTTACTTCATACTGATGTTTGTGCAGAGCAGAGACACAGGGAAGGAAATGGTGGATCGTGGTGTTTGAAAAGAGCTTTCCAAAGATGGATCGACTTTCCATCTCAATTCCATGTCGTGGATTCAACTTTTCTTCATGTTTGTCCGATTTACCCAAGCAAGTGCATGAGCTTTCTGGTTATCTCTGTGGATACAACCCCCACTTTTGGAGCGTCCGCTAGCAATGATTTGTGCTGCATGTGGCAAACACGCATTTAGCAAACACACGATGTATCCTGCAACATTGAGCAATAACAGCCGCAGACAAATTACTGTTACGTAAGAACAGATTACAAGTTTCTTGGATATTAATTTTCTCTGCAAAAAAAAAAAAAAAAAAAAAGCCACCGGGGGAGTAGCGGAAGAGGCAGCGGTGGACAGGCAAGAATGCGCAGTAATTCTTGCAAGCCACTTCGTAAATGGGATAAACACTTGTGAAGAAGCTTTTTTCTGGGACACGTCTTTGCATTCAAACATCAATCGGCGTTACCGAGGGACAAACTGCCGCCCTGTTATCAAAACACGAGATAACACAATGTTGTTTTGCTTGCTATTGACAGCGTTTAATCGACCCTTGTGGCAGCTATGAGTTTGTACGGTTCATATTTCGAACAAACATAGCGTTGAGAAATGTTATGCTTTTTCTAGCTAGGGCAATGAACGTGGGGGAAACACGGTGTAAAAGTTTGATCAATTGGTGGATTCAACGTTTTTTGAACATTTGGTGGATTCAACGTTTCATGATCATTTCGTACATTCTCGGAATTGCGGAAAAAGTTTCGCAGATGGTGATGAAATTCATTTTGGTATGAGGCGATCATTTATGGACAATTCCAGGACTTGTACTGTTGATGAACCCCTAACTTGGGACGCTGAAAGAGATTGGCTAAAATGCCATGCCGTTTTGATGAGATCATTTTGAACATTTGCCATGAAACGGAGGTTGCAAGTGCCCGTTCATCGCCGCTTGCAGCGTCCAATATTTTGATTTCAAAGCTATGCGCCGCAGTACTGGCTCTCTCTTGACATTCCCGGTGAATGCAAACCAAAAGCGACATTGCCCCTCCATTGCTGACTTCATACTTTCTCCATATTTGGAAATGTTTGCCTCCTTGCGATGCTCGACAGTGATCAGCGGAGAAGGGATGTGAGTCACTTGGGCTGCACACAACTTTGTCTGCCATTCGCCTTCTTGTTGCGCTTCCCTGATCCAAAGAAATTGTGAGTATCTTCTTTTTATTGATTGATAGTGTCTGAAGACGCTGCGGTCTGGTGTGCGTTAAGGCTAAAATGGTTGCTGCGTGACCAACACAACAACAAACTCATTTTCGGCACAATTTTCTGGCTGCTGCTGTGGCCTTTGAAGACTGATGATACGAACTGTACCTTTAAGAGTGCCTATCTCCCTTGCCTCCTTTCTTCCAGCTCCCACGTTCGCACTTCAAACATCGGGTGGCCCGGTGGAGAACATGGGAGGGGGGAATGGGGAGGGGGGGGGGGTGATATAGCGCTAAATGACTTTGACTTGGTTGCGAGGGCCGAGAGACGTCCCTATCTTGTCGGTTTGGCACGAGGGGCTACCACATTATCACTGAGCCTTTGAAGCCGATTAAGCACCCGTCCCTGCACCTGCTGCTATCACACCCGTCGAGTTGTGCCCCCCGAGGCCAACGGTGTCGCGCTCCGAAGGGCTTTGTTTTTGAACAGAAAGTGGAAGAAAAGGTGTCGCTTTGGACGTTTGTTCACACGGCAGTGATATATTTAAAAATTGGTCTTGAAGTTTTAATAAACGGTAGCCTTTTCCGTTTCAGGATAGAAAACAGTTGTCGGAATAATTAGCGTACAATTTTGATTAGGCTAGTGCTTGTTTATACTGCTCGTCAAGCTAAACTATATTTTTACCCTCCAAACGTGCATTTACATGTTTAAATCTATTCATTTGGGCCCTTCAGGCGAACCTCACATTACATAGAGCTTGTTATGAACTAAAAACTACAAAGAAATATTATTTTGGCCATCAATTTACAGGACAATGGTTGTTTTGAGCTAGTTAAGATGTCCTTGTAGCTCCAGGCCAGCAATATTGGATTCCAAAGGGACTATTTTGAGTGGAAAATGTTAAAAAAAAAAAAAAAAAAAAGGTCATTATTTGGGTGTTTGTTGAATGGTAGCAAGTTTTTAACAAGGATAGAATCGAATCAATCATTTTTGCTTTAAGGCTGAAAACATTTGTCTGTGAAAGTGACGCATTGCTCAGCTTTGAAGCTAGTTTAGCGCCCACTTACAGTACCTTACTGTTATCAAACCTATTATGTTATGGACTCAAAATGCAAAAAAAACCCCCCAAAAGGCATTTTGGGCATTTATTTACATGACTGAGCTTATGGAAGTGTGTCCCCCTTGCATTTTTTAACACCCAAAAAATAGTCATTGGCTGTAATTTGTTCATTTCTGTGTCTTTCTGATTCCGGCTCAACAGCCTCTTGAAATTGTTGCATGAATATTCGTATTTTTTTTTAAGGGGAGTTCTTTTAATGAACAGTAATTTGTCTGGTAGTTTAAAAGGCCTACTGACCGTCGCGCTACATCGTTTCGAAACTTAATCTGGCCTCACACTTCTTTTCCTTGTCCTTAATTTCAAGATGCTGGCAACTTGTCCGAAAAGAAATCTCAAGTCAACAAATTAATACATGATTAACGGGAGCAATTACACCCGCTGCCGATGCCGACCCAGCTCAAGTGCAGATTATCTGTCTGTCGTTAATCACTTTAAAAGGTTTTGATTACTTTCTGTTTTTCCCGCTTAAAGTCATCTTTAAATCCTGCTAGCCCCTTCACAAACAGCTATTTACTGTTGACGGTTTGTGAGTGCCGATCGGAGATTATCCGCACACGTGCCATCGTTGTGGCAGCGTATTTCCATTTATTCCTTTTGGGCTCGAAGCACTTTTGAAGGATTTTTGGATTTATCCCGTTAACCCTCCCAAGCCCTCTCAAGCCGGTCGGGTTGATTGAATAACCGCTAGCTCTATGAGGCTTCAATCTAGCGTTACCTGTGTCGGTTTGTTCCATTTTTCTGTGTACAAAAAGGTACAATTTTAAGGATGAATTGCTACCGTTTCACTGGATGTGCCACTAGATGTTGGCAGTCAAAACGAAAGCCGTTCATATTATCCGAGTCCTGGTGCACATTTCCACTTCCTGTCGATGAGCATTTTTTTTTTTTTTTACCAGTCAAGGAAATGCATCGTCATGAAGCTAACCGTCCCGGACAGCCAAACTAGCGCCGTGCCAGAAATGACATTTCCTTTGCATCCTCCTCCCCTCTCGTTCAGCATGGGATGCCGCTAAGTGATTAAACCGAGATTAGGCAGCCGGGCCGCTGCAGGCTAACGGGACACACTTAGCGCTGTGTGTGTGAGACTGATACACTCTCAGATGGCAGCCTCGAAAGACGCTCGAATGACTGTGGTGGCCCGTTGCCAAACCACACGGCCGTTTAGAATAAAATTTAAATATGCACTAATGTTCGGATGACTTAAGCAGCAAGGACGTGAGGAAACCACCCTCAACCTAACCCTTGACCTGTAACCAGAACCTTAAATCTTCCCTAAAGCTAAACCTAACACTTAACCCGTAGCCACCACCCTATCATTTTCCGCTAACATAAAATAGCGCTTTTTGTTTTTGTTTTGTCCCACAACTTCACAGTCTCTTTGTGGACTTTGTGCTGAGTCAAAAGGTGTCAACATCCGTCACTATTTTGACACGCGGCAAACGGGACGAGGGAGCATATTTCCACTGACTCGCCGTCGGTGGCATTAATTGCCGACATGTCCCCCGTGGTCCCAGAATGCAATTACCTACTGACCCAAATCATTTTCTTGGCCGCGTGTGTGTGTGTGTGTGTGTGTGTGTGTATGTGTGTGTGTGGTGTGGCAATGTTACACTGGGCATTAAAGTCCACACACCGCATCCATAGATCACGCTGGCGTACCGCTTTATGTCCCGTGTAGTCCAGCGTGCGTGATGTAAGGCAAATATTTATCACCGTAAAATGTTTCGTCGGCCGATTATTCATTTACCCGAATTAAACGTTTTCCGTCTTTATATGTTTGATTGCATGCAAAGAAGTGCACGTCAAATCGTGAGTTTGGAACGTCGCCAAATATGCCATCGGCATGAGACTTAGCGGACTCATGAGACCGCACTGTTGGATTTTTTAATTATTTTTTTTTTAGCCATAAGAAATTGTTTATGAGTCTGTTCCAGACCCCACGTGAGGATAAAAAGCTTGAATTCTTCCCAACTATTTACGAAACATGATGAAAAGTTCGATTGTTTCACGTTAGCCGACATTTTATTGCTGGGTGAAAGCGTCTGCAAGACTCATTGACTCAGCAAGACAATTGCTGCAAGACTCATTTGTCAATCTCAATTTTTTCTTTTTTTTTTCTGATTTGCATTTGGTTCCTCATTCTGATTACCTTCAATTAGATTCCACTGAGGCCCAAAATAAAACAAGCAGAAAAAGTCAGCTTAACCGAATGGAAACCTTTTATTTTTTTGGTATTATTATTATTTTTTTTGGTGGTACACTTAAAAGCTTTAACGGCGCACTGTTAATGCTCTCCTAAGTGTGCGACAGTGGAGTGCGAAACTTCTTATGTCATGTCTGAACGCATCTTTTAGCGGCTGGTCTCAGAAAATATTTCATTAATGGATTAACCAGTTGTATACAGTATAAACACAGTAGTGTGCGTTGTGGATCATAAATGTGTGTTTTAATGTGCAGTCATAAGTTAACATTTGTCACTGTTTTGTTGTTGTTTTTGTGTTGTTTTTATTTTTATTTTATTTTTTAAACGTGACTTGTGTGTGAAATAGTCCAGATCAATTCCTCACTTTTCGTTAGCGATACATAGACCATTGCTGGTTAAAAATAACGGAATACCGAGGAGGGAAATACATAAGGCAAGTTTATCATCAGGTAAGCGATCGGCCATTAATAGGTTTGATCCCGTTCACCGATCACGCACTTTTTAACGAATGTCTGCTTGTTTATATGTTTGGTTCGGTTCGAGTAAGGGTATATGCAAACTAAATTTAAACACCCAACGATAGTCCAAACTTAAATGATAAATGACAAAGGCGTCATGCAGAAGATAAGTTGCATCTCACATTTTCACAACGGCGGTTAATTGTCGCGTAAAAACAATAAAACACAAAGTGGACACCACAGTCTTGCTGTGAATATGTTCTTCTCATCACCTAATCTTTTTTTTTTTTTTTTTTTTTTTTTTTTTTTGCAAAAGGTTAAGGTTGTTTGTTTGGGTTCACGTGTTCAGTCCCTTGTGTAGTTGGCAACGTGAACGTATGCATTTACTGACGCTGCAAAGGGGCTATAAATACACAGGCATAAGGCCAGGTGTGTTCATGGCTCGATGTATTTTTCATTGCCTCTGCTCGACCATTTCCAGGCTATTAGTGTGTTATGGCCCAATAAGGTTTGCCCACAGCCTGATGGAACTCATCTCCATGGAGATGCATTCGCCTATTAAAGAAAAAAAAAAAAAGACATCTTATGTAGTTCACAAAAATAGCAGCAGCAGGAGAAGAAAGGATAGAAAGACGCATCATTGCTTTTGTGATTGAATTTTTCCCTCAAGGCTTCTGGACAATTGTCGCCTTTCAATGCCTTGCTTGACTTTGCTGAGTGAATAAAAATACATTGCAACTGTATATTTTTCTGGGTTGTGAATGTAAAGCTTTGTACTGTATTTGGAAAAATTACTTTTAAAGTTTTTGGTCAATCGCAAAAAAAAAAAAAAAACAAATACAAAAAAACTGTTTTTGGTCAATCGCAAAAAAAACCCCCCAAAAACAGTGAGGATACAAGTGCAACACTTTTCATACGTAAGCATAGACGTGATGTGCATTGCCGCATATCTTTCATTAAAAAAAAAAAAAAAAAAGTGTATGGGCACATCATCGAAATACCGCACAAAAACTTTTTGTCCTTTTATAAATTTTTTTTTTTTTTTTAAACATATATACTGTTTTCGCTGTGCTTGTCCAAAAATAAACAAATGAGCACCACTGTCTTGTTCCCCAACACGCGAACAAGCAAAAAGTTGAGGAAAAGTCTCGCTTGTCAGGAAATTATACTTGCAAAAAAAAAAAAAAAAAAAGTGCGAAGGAGGCGGCCTGGATCACATCCAAACTGGCGCCCACCCGTAATTACAATGCGAGTACAAAAGAAGAAGAGGATGCATGGCGTCCTAAAGGGAAAAAGGGGGGCGGGGGGGAGTGTAGGTGTATTAATTCCTATTCCTTCCTCGCCTTCCTCGCCTAGGAAGTTCAGAAAGAAAAAAAAAAAAGGAGACCCATCCTCCCTCCTTCGTTCTTTTTAAAAGAAAAGAAAAAAAAACCCAACTGTCACGTTGACTGACGCCCATCGCGCGGAGCATCTGTATTGTATCCCAGCGCCGCTACTGTTGTTCCCTGTAGTATACGCCGCCGTGTGGGAAACTGACACTGTCAATTTACGGGAACAAAAGGCTTGCGTGCATCGTTTTTTTTTGGGGGGGGGGGTTAGGGACCCTGGAGACAAAGCGAAAATAAATAAAATAAAGAAATCACGCCGCCCCCACTTTTACCTGCATCCAAAGAGAATGTAGGACATTTCCCCCGCGCCAGAAATAGCAATTTCACTCACAATTATCTTTTTTCGATCCATCCCCTAACGTCAAAAGTTGCCTGGTTTCACTTTGTTTGCGTTGCGCTTTAATGCAAACTTGGCGGAAAGAAAAAAAAACGCCCATGCGGACGCCGTGAGAGGCAAACTTTCGCCACCAGAGATTGGACAACGCAGATGAAAAAAATGACGTGTATTTGAATGTATTTTTTTTGTGTACTCGTGTTGTTTCCCCAGCTTGATTCTGAGCGTTGTGTGTTCTGTTGTGTGCTTTCAGGTGCTGCATTGTGTCATCGTTGCCATCGCCTTGTGTTAAAAGTTTTGGTGAGTGTTTTTATTTATTTATTTTGTTTGTTTTTTGTTTGCACAACAAACTCCCGGGGATAATCCCAAAGCATTTGACCTCGTGTCGTGATCAAATGTTGCGAGTGACTTTGCTCACATGATTTCAAGAAGATGTGTGGAGAACACATTTTTCAAAGCAGACTTTTGTGGCTAGCCCACAATTCGAAACAGCTTCTTGATATTGGCTCACGTGCAGCCCGCATATTGAACGTTTTGTTCGCTAATGACCCGAAGTGCCTAAGGCTCTTTTTTTTTTTTTTTTCAGAAAACAAATTCAACAAACAAGTCCAGTGGCTTTGATTTAATTTTTGATTCGGTATGAATGATGATGACTTGGATCACTGAGAATCTACGCAGACATAAACAAACAAATAAACAAAAAAAATAAATAAATACCCCCCCCCCCCCCCCCCACAATATTCAAAAAGTTTAGTGAAAAAGTTCGGACAGTCGCTTCCATTCTTGACAGCGATGCGATTTGAGGGCGGGAGGTCAAGCACGGCGACACCAAAACATCCTGAGCAAAATGAATGATCTTTTTCTGACAGTCTTCCGTGGCGAGTTCTGCTCATTGTTCTCGTCTATAAAATAAGAATTAAAACCATCAGCGTTGGCATATTTCGAGCTGCCAGTCGGAGAAACGGCGGTTGAAAGCGTGACAAATTGTCCTTGAAATCTCGTTCTCATCTCCAGTGAAAAGCAACTCACAATCCATTTAGCAAAATGTGCACAACAGGCGTGACTGTCATTGAATATGAAAATATAGAAGAGGTGTTTTTTGGGGGAGTGGGGGAGCGGGGGGGAACAGATGCCCAGCCGCTGGTTGAACAGGTGCTCCAAGAGTGATTCTTTATTCTTCTGGTAATAATGATCCCGCGCGCTTCTCTATTTCTGTGTGTCGGCACAACACAAGATGAGAAAAAGGACACAACCAAAGCGATGCGGTGCTCTCTTTGTAACATTTGTTGATACATGTTGCGGGTGTAGTACAACCTGATGTATATTTGATGCCATATTTTGGAGGGTTTGGTGACATTTAAAGGGCATGATTTTTTCATTGGCATCCATTATTGACTGCATCTTTGATTTCTCTCTCTTTTTAAACGGGCTGCACTAACTTTCCGAACGTTGATGTGCTATGATGATCTTTTTTTTTTTTTTTCTTTTTTTGCGCTGTTTAGAGAAAGAAAGGACAACAAAAAAACCCAATTCAATTGGAAAGCATGCATTGAGAATTGAACGGGTTCCATGGTCAAAGATAAAATGAAAAAGGAGTAATGTGTTTCAGGGTCATAAAAGAAGATTGACTGAAAAATGAATTTTAAAATGAAACTTTTCAACGGGTGGTATTGTTTTTTCTGTTGGAAATAGTTGAACTAATCTGTAGCAGATATTTAAAATCTCCAAACGAGTATGGTGAATTATACTAATTTAAAAAAATTATAATTCTTATTCAAAATAATGAAAATTGTAATCTGTCATTTTTTTTGTTGCTTTTATTGTGATAAATTTTACACAAATTACAAAAAGGTAAGACTAATTCAATAAAAATATGAGCTTCCAGCATTGTAAAATGCAAGTAAAATCTTATAACAGAAACATTTTGACATGGAAAGTACAATTAATAAAGATTTATATTTTCACAATTTTTTTCAACATGACAAAAAAATATTTCATCGCTAATCAGATTTACAGTCTACCAAAAAAAGATACATTTTCATACATTCACTTATAATTGGTGTGATCAAAAATATCACATTTTCAAGGTTTGCATTGTTGTTCGGCTAAGTACCTGTCAGACTTTTTTTTTTTTTAAATTAGCGGTTTTTCAAAATTAGGATGACAAATCACAAAAAAACTAAACAAAAAATTACATTGGTAAATATTCATTGAAAAAAACCCCCCTCCCTACCATAATTTAAAAACACAAAAAGGAACGTTTACATCTTTTCTGCTTTGGCATACATATAAATAAACGGTTCCAGTTTGAAAATGTACATTTATTCTACATACATTATACACACACACACACACACACACACACACACACACACACACACACACACACACACACACTTATCTTTGGATATCTGTCTATAAATCGAAAATAATCCATTCATACAAGTGTAAAATGAAGTCCACTGCTCTTAACATGAAACTACAAAAAACACAAACCACCCTGCCGTACCTTTTTAATGACTGACAAGACACAGAATTAAAAAGAGCGACAAATCCACCACTCTGAAAGATGAAAGCTATCAATGTGGCACAAAGTGGCTGTGAATGCCCTCAGTACAAGCCAATTGTGCCCCCCCCACCTCATCCCTTCATTTCACACGCTTTGATAGCCATCTTTGTTCCTCCTCGAGAATACCGCTGCACCTCTTTTTGTCAAAAGACGAGGGGGGGGGGAGAAAAAAATGTGTGCAATTATGTCGTTAGGGCTAAACATAGCAGACTGTCATTGCATTCACCTCGCACCCGCTGACCCAGTCAAGTAAAAAAGAAAACAGCGCATCACGAAAAGAGTTACGCAAGTGGCTGCGAGTTTCATCTGACAGCCACGGTAATAATGAGCTCTGTTTCGAGCTTTAATGTGTTAAAAATATCCGCAGGAGCATCTCTGCATTCCTGCGGTTGCTCCTTCGAAAAAAAAAAAAAAAAAAGTGGGGGGGGGGTGGGTGGGGGGTATGAGGGGGTGGGGGTGGGGGGGGGGGGTGGAATACGCGCCAGCGATGGCTGCTTGTTGATGTCGCCTCCTCGCATTCCTGACGCTGAATCAGGGGCCAGATTTCTTCAAGCTGCCGTCCAAACCCCGAGATGAGTCGCCAGGCCGGCTGCCAACGTGAATTTCAAGAACTCGGTTCAGGATATTCCAATGCTTGAGATTGACGGACGGGTTTGTTTTGTTGTGAATGTCGCGCTTATGGAATTGTGTGATTGCGGCTTTCTTCGCCGGGTAAACCTCTTTTCATGGATGTACTTTTAAGTCCTCCTTTCATTCAAGCTCGTTCCTGGCGCTCTCTTTTGTACTCTTCTCCTACCTGTGAATTTGCGCGTATGTTCCTGGTGCGCCCTGAAAAATTTTCAACCCCTAAAAATGTTGTGACGGCTAAGTATAGACAATTTGTCACAACACGAGCTCTAAATTCCGATCTCTGAAGTTGTCCAAAAGTCTGAGCGAGAACAAAAATTCTTCCAAGAAGCCTCGAAAGGTTTCATTTTTATTAACATTTTGGAAAAACACCATGCAGAGTAATTTGCAAATACTGCGAGACTCATGCAGCTATGGGGGAAAAAAACCAAACAATCCGTCAACCCTTCGAAACATCTGCTAAACGTCACGGCAATTCTGCAAATCCCCAGTGAACTCTCTGCAAATCTCGCACAGTGTCTGAAAGTCCTGCGAAAATTCCACGTATTCGGCAAGACCCCAGAAAATATCGTAAACCCTCTTCAAATCTTTCAACCCCTCGGGCAAATCTGGCACGGCCTCTGAAAATATTGTCGAACCTCCGCAAACCCTCCGAGGCTGCTACAAATCCTGCCGATCGCCGACAACGCTCGCAAACTTCGACAATACTTACGAAATGTTTCAAAATCACTCCGGATATCCGGACAGCTTTTCGACGCATCTTCAAATCCGGCCAGACCTCGGCAAATCTCACGGACCACCTGTAGATCTCATGAGACCTCTGACAATGACTGTAAAACCACTGTCCCAAAGAACCTCTCCGAATCGCTGTAAACTCTCTGTAAATCTTACCCACAAGATCTCCAGCAAGTCTGGCGAGAGCTTTGCAAGTATGTGGAGAGATTTGAACTCGGTGAGCATATATTTCTAAAAATTCAGGCCACACAAGCATTTTTCAAAAGTATTTAGGTTTGGTCGTATTTTGTGTGTGGTCTGCTCCGATAATCTCAACACAGCGCCAGACACATTAAAACTCATTCACTCCAAAAGACGTATTTAGATGTCTTTTCAGACGCCACGCATTTAATCCCAGCTCCTCATTTTATATTGACTGTACTTGAAACTGGCCAGACATTTTCAGACCCTTTTCAAATGGCGTACAGTTTAATACAAAATGAGGAGCTGGGATTAAATCTGTGGCGTCTGAAAAGACATCTAAATACGTCTTTGGGAGTGAATTGAGATTCTGTTCCACTGTCCAATCTCGAAACAAAGTCTTCCGAAGCAGAAAGATGGCAGGAAAAACAAAGAAGAACAGGAACTCCCATTGTTGTTGTTTTTTTTTGCGCCGATGTTACAGAAGAACGTCGTTAAGACTTGCTTTGGAAACTACGTCTTTGCGTCTGGGGACCCCACTTTTATCCCCCAAAAAACAGTGTCAGGTATGACATTCAGACTGCTTTTTTGATTGGCTGCATTCCATATACATCACCGTCCGCAGAGTCAAATGAGTCTAGAGTTAAACCCCCCCTCGTGAAGATTTTTGGGTCAGAAATATCGAAGAAGTGCATCGTCGAGATTGTCGGCCCGACTTGTTTTTGGACCAGGTCATTGGCCCAGACATACAATAAGGATCATCTTTGGAGAACAATCTTCTTAAGACGTAAGAGGAGTTGGCCATTCAACGTCTTTGATCAGGAAAGGGGCTAAATCAGGATCAAAACAACCGTCAACTTTACCCCACAGCGTCATTAAGCACAAGGCGGTGGGAAACCCCTGCGAATCTTGCAAGACCTGTAAACATTCCCAGAGACTTCGGCATATTTTGAGCAACTCTCGCTCTATGAGCGCCTAATTGCCACGCAAATGACAGTAAGAATGCTAAAAGGTCACTGTCACTTTGACGCAACCAGGCCCCAAATTCAGCCAGGGAATTTGAGATGGAGACGTTTGTTCCTTCCGTCGTCGTAAATACAAGCCAGTGAGACAGTGACAGTGATTTTGACGCCTGCCTTATGAACCCTTCCATGCACCCTGTGACGTGGTAACATGATAAGATGTCCACTGTCATAACCGCTGTCCCTGAAAGAGTAAAACTCGGTACAAACATGTTAACATCGTATCGCAACTAAATCCAAATAAGATCCATCTTTGGATAAACACCTACTACAGCCTGCATGCAATAATTCTTGAGTCTGACACGGATCTCTGGCAAGTTACTCGTCCAGCTGTGTGGCCAAAGCAGCCCAGTGTGCTTGTTGGGACTTTTGTCGTAATACAGCTCAGGCTACCCTTTCGTCTGAGATTCATACTCTCATGTCTCATGAACAGAAAATTTCCCGAGCCACTCCCTTAATCATCATGTTAACCAGGTTTGAATTCCTGGCACGTCTGTTTTGTTTTTTGAAAATAAATGTCGATTTTGAACTGTAAATTTACGGTTGGCGTTGGAGCTCATTTTCAAGCACCTAAACCCGCGTTACATTTTAGTTTCGACCGAAGGCCAAGGGTGTGTTTGCTAGCGGTACCATTGGAGAAAAACCGCCGTTTGACCCAGAACTACATGTGACGTCACAGTCTATGGGAACGATTGCTCGGAATTCCAAAGGAATCCAACACGCCCGACGTGATTGTTTGGGTCTTGACAGATTTCACCGGACAGTCACCCGTGACATCATCATTTCGGTGGTCGAGTGGTTAGCGCGTCGACCTCACAGTGCAGAGAGTGGGTTCGATCCCGATCCTCTGGCCTTCCTGTGTGGAGTTTGCATATTCTCCCCTTTGCCTGCGTGGGTTTTTTCCGGGTACTCCGGTTTCCTCCCACATTCCAAAAACATGCATGGCAGGCTGATTGAACACTCCAAAAATGTCCCCAAGTGTGAGTGTGAGCGCGAATAGTTGTTCGTCTGTGTTTGCCCTGCGATTGGCTGGCCACCGGTTCAGGGTCTCCCCCGCCGACTGCCCAACGACAGCTGGGATAGCCGCGACCCTTGTGAGGATAAAGCGGATCGGAAAATGGATGGATGGATGGATGAAGGTTCCAGCGCACAGTCACCCATGACATCATCATTTCAGTGTGTCGCAGTTGTTCAAAAGTCCTCGACATGATGAGGCAAGGTGGTCCAGAGCGGCTGTTCCCAATGAACGTGCCGCTATTTGCTCGTTGCCACATTGCCGCCGGTGTTTTTGCGTACACCAGCGTCTGTTTAACAAAGCGTCCTGATTGCTCTGTTGCCGGCACCGTGTGGGATTTGGCGCCTCATTAGCATCACATTTGGCACATTTGGGATGAGGGAGGCGGGCGGTGCTGCGCCGCGCTGTCACAGGGGTAATCATCGTGTTGATTATGTGTTTACTCTTTCGATTTAGCTGGATTATTCGGCATCAGACGCGGGGCATAAAAAGGTGAATTTGGTTTTGAACTCATTACGCCTTAGAAGGGCCTGCGGAGATCGCTGGAATTGAAAGAGGCCGGATAAAAGCGCCTCACAATTCTAAACGCTGTCTTACCTGGATATGATTTTTTTTTTTTTCAAGCAATGTGTGTCTGAATCTTGAAGATTACTGAGATGTTTGTAAGCCCCGCCCAGGAAACTCTGACTGGCCAATCACAGCGTCGCACAGAACTACGTTAATTTTTGGGTGGGATATACAGCATCGATTTTTAGAATTTTAAAGGGTAATTATTCATTTTTTTCCCCCTTGTTTCCAAAATCCATAACGACCACCAAAAATATGTACCCGTACATGTATTAACCGTGAAATATGTTAGTTTACGAAATTTTCCCAAACGATAAAGCTTTGAGGTCATTCACATTGCCATTTTTTTAATGCCTCCCCCCCAAATTTTCATGTCATGATCAGATCATTTTTGTCCACCCCAAGGTAAGCCATGTTCTGCTTGTTGGCTGTAAAATAACGCATGGTGATATTAGCTCAAAATGCTAAGATGATGCTACTAATGTGAAGCTAACCTCAGATCACATTTTCATACAGTTTTGAAATTAGATGCCAGTAAAAACTGTTGACACTGATTTTAAAAAATGCTTTCAAAATCTCATTGACAATTTGCCATTTTAAAAAAATGAAGAAACAGAACAAGAAACATTATTTTTTGGGGGGGTTGCTTTGTTAATTGTCAACAGAAAACTGGTGTTGACTTTCTCGGATTTGTAGGGTAGTTGCTTTGATGCATTGGATATGAAGTTAAAGCGCCACGACATGTTTTTGTGTCGAGGATCAGGCCTGTTTTGAGCACGAAGCGAAGCGCGCGGGAGTCTGCCAATCCTCCATTAAGCGTCTCCAGTTGCTCCAGAATGCTGCTGCTCGCCTCTTGACTGGTGCCCGTAAGAGGGAGCACATAACTCCCACTCTGGCATCCCTTCACTGGCCCCCTATACACTTTAGAGTTTTTTTTTCTTCAAACTCATTTTTATTCTTTGGCTTTTGACTCCGCATGAGACGTTGAGATTTTTAGTTTGACTGTTTTTGTGCTCTCTACTGTCTTGGTTATTCATTTATTGTTTTTATTGTTTATTGTTGTATGAATTACTTTACTTGTACAGCGGTGGTGGTTGTTTTAAAGTGCTCCGTAAATACAATTGAGTTGAGATAAAGCCCGAGCTGAGCCGCGATCAGCCTCCTCCTCCTCCTCCTCCTCCTCGTAAAAGGAAAGTGAGGAGGCACCTAAAAAGGGGTAAATAAGACACGCTTAAGGATGGACAGATGTGATTAAGATGGGCCGCGGTGATTAAGAGGCTGATATAGATACGACTCGGATAAACAGCCTGAGCCGGGAGTCAATTAAAGTCCGGAGCTGGCCAAAAACAACTCGTTTTAACTTTTCAATTAATCTCCTTTGGGAGCGCTGAAAATGCTGCGGAGTGAGCAGCGATGTGCCAAACAGCTGCAAGCCCGCCAACACTCTGACCTCAACCTCCAGATGCTTTCAGGCAAACAAGATTTTCATTAAAGCATTCGGGTTTTTCTTCCCGAACTCATCGCCTCTTTCACACAGTGATGCTGCATCGGAACAATCGTTTGTGTTTCTCACAGAAGCCGGCGAAACGGGGATCGTAGTGCGACCGTGTGCGCTTTCAGACAGTGAACTGCAAAAAAATAAATCAATAATTACGTTTTTGAGGTTAAAATAAGGAGCCGCCTCAAGACAATCGTTTGTTGCATATATTTAAACTCAACACATTTTTGTAAAACTACGACACCGTTTTCATCTGTCGCATTTACCTAACGATAACAAACGTTACAATTAAATTATTTTGACACATAACGTTAATGTTTTCAGCTGGTGACGCTGTTTGCTTGTCACCATTATAAACAAACACGCGTACAAAATAAGGAGCCGCCTCCTTATGACAACGCATCCAATTGTTTCTTGCATAATTGCACATTGAAGCATTTTTGCTCGGACATGCTCCGTTTTGTCTGAACTTGACTTGACTGTGAGGTTGCCTGTCATGACGAACTGTATTTTTTTGCTCTGAACTGATTTTTGGGGACTTTGAGCATTTTTCATTCGTCACAATTGCGCAACAACACAATTGTCACATTCACTTGGAACAAAATGTAGAAAAACATTTCTGACGTCGAGCCACATGCTGCTTCACCTTATCTAACGACGAGCGTTACGTTACAAGATCACACGACGGCCCGTTCCGACTAAGCGCCGCGTCGGACGGGGTTGTTTAGTTGCGTTTTTGTTTAGAAACGCTAACTGGTGTCGGATCGTTTGAGGGGCGGATTAAACCCGGCTAAACTTTGCGTCGGGGGCCCGCAGCGATCGACATCTTTTGCGAGTGCTCGCCTTCCGCGGATAACAAGTTAAAACGTCGAAGTGGGGGGGGAAGTCCACATTTCACATTTTAACATTCGTCATGGCAGAAAAGCAGCCAAGTAAGAATCCACAGGCGTCTGGCGGTTCATGCAAAGGTTAGCTCAAGTATTCAGGTGGGTTTAATCGTGATGCAACGTCACCGCGGTTACAATACAGTACACTGATGAAACAAATCGAATAAAATGTCCTTTTTAAAATTTTTAAACTCATTCATTTGCCCTCCAAAATCAGATGCTTGTGAAGTTCAAGTTTAAAAAAAAAAAAAAAAAAAAAGAAAGAAAGAACCCCGTGGTGAGCTTAACCGCGTGCTATTGTGTGCAAAAGGCAGTATGAGGAAACCTTGGCGCACTGTGACATGATGGAAGTTTTTTTTTTTTTTTAATCAGGGTGCCTAGAGCTGCTCATTGTTATGTGTCGGCCGTATTGCTCTTCTTTCTCCGAGAAGGGCTGGAGAAATCGGCCACGCGGCTGCCAACTTTCCCCGAGACGAAGTTCAAGTATGCAGTACTAAGTCGAGACGAGCAGATAAATCAACCTTCGCTCTCTTTTCATGAGGCCGCGTTGAGATAACGTGGACGCTAGGCCGGAAGATAGAGACTCTTCCAAGTTGAGATTGATGCCCGCCGGCGTCGGCGATGTGGCGTTTCAACCGCTTCTTTGTCTTCTACGGTTGGCGTTGTCATTCGCAGTTTGTTTGTTTTCTTCTCGGTTCATCTTTTCCTCTCTCATTTGCATATCGGGGAAAGAAAGCACATTGGCGACACATCCCCCCCCCCCCCCCCGGCCAGTTCGAAATGCTTCACACACACTCGCCACTGTTAGCGAATTGGCAAATTTGCATCCTCTACAGTTTGCGTCGTCTTTTGCCGTTTTTGCCTTCTGCGGTTTGAGTCATTTTGTATTGTGCAAAATACAGAATGAGGAAAACCTTGGCGCACTCTGACACAGTGGAAGTATTTTTTTTTTCTTTCACGGGGGCCTAGAGCTGCTCATTGTTTTTTGTACGAGTTATTTTTCTTCCTTCTCAAAAGAAGGGCTGGAGAAATGGGCCTAACTCTTGCCCGTTTCGCCAAGAACACGTTTGCGGATGCGCCGTTTTAAAAAAAAGTCGTCATAAGTTAAGAAAAGTGGAAAAATCAGACTCTGTCTGTTTCATCAGGCACCGTTGGGAAAACGGGGACGCCGTTGCTACGCGGAAGATAGCCAGGCTCTGAAAGTCATCTGTAGACAAAGTGCCATTGACGAGCGGCGGCTATGCGGCCTTGCCAGGGAGGGAAGGGATTACACGCCTGAGCCCCCCCCCCCCCCCCCCCCCCCAAACCCCGATACAAGTTTCAATCGTCTGCATATCGACAACGGAAACAATACCCGAGCTTTTTGTCATCTTCCAAACGTTGGCGACGTCAACTCTCTTAATTGCCGGTGAGAATAGTTTGTGTCATTAAGCAAACTGCCGCGGCTTTTTTAGCAGCATATGGCCGAGAAGAAATCCCGAAAATCCACACTAATCCGCCAATCTTGTACAGTACACTCACCACGGGGATTAGACGTTCCCACTTTCCCCATGTTTACCTCCTTGGCTTTGCATTGAGCCGAGCTCCCTTTCAGCAAATGTTGTTGTTGTTGTTGAGCTGCGTGGAAGTTGACGTTGCGCGGAGCATCTGGTCAGCGGGCGTAGTTGAATCCGAAAAAAAAAACTTGTTTTCCGCTGCTTTTGGCTTGAAAACGGGTTCAGAGTAAATAAGCAGAAAAGCTCTCACCCGTACGTAAAAGACGCAATGGAGGAGATTATTGTGCAGTATTTACGGTGCGCCAGAAATCACAGTTCGGGTCATACCTTGGTTTCAAGGTCACGTTTGGTACAGTTTGGTAAACAGGTGAAATGACATACAATGTATCCATCCATCCATCCATCCATTTTCCGAATCCGCTTTATCCTCACAAGGGTCGCGGGTGATGCTGGAGCCTATCCGAGCAGTCTTGGGGCAGTAGGCGGGGGACACCCTGAACCGGTTGCCAGCCAATCGCAGGGCACACACAGACGAACAATCAACCACCGTCACACCAACACCGAGGAACAATTTAGCGTGTTCAGCCTGCCGTGCATGTTTTTGGAATGTGCCCGAGTACCCGGAGAAAACCCACGCAGGCCCCCGGGAGAACAAGCAAACTCACACAGGGAGGCCGGAGCTGGAATTGAACTGTGAGGTCGACGTGCTAAACCGGGCTGCCCTTACATGCACTATATTTAAAAAAACAAAACAAAACTGCCAGCTGTAAATTTTACAGAAAATGAAAGTTTCTTAAATAAACAAAAAAAAACCCCACAATACAACAAAAGTTAAAGAAATTATGTAATAACAGCTTAAATGTAATAACAGCTTAAAGTCCCCGTAAACAGAAAATAACTTCTCAATTTGACATACCACAGAGATCAGTGTTGTTAAAACGAGCCTGCCGAATTTGAATGACGAAGGCACGCACCAAGTACGTAAAATAAGGCTTGAAAATTATGCGAAATAAAGTCATTGTCTCCGCTCTCAAATGACCTGTTTGCCAAGTGAGTGAAACCAAACAGCTCTCTCGCTCTCTCTCTCTCCATTTCTCTTCTATGTTTCACACATTCGTCTTCCCGCATTTTTCTTGCTCTTGCGGAAGACGCCGAAAGACACCGCAGCGCCGTGCTAAAATGCTACGGTAAATATGGTAAAACTTCAAACGGTAATCGTCTAAAATTGTATCCCGCTTCACTGATAAACAGTTTCATCCTCAGCGCATTGACTTTCCTAAAGCGGTCCGCTGTGCTTTGATGCGCAACATTTGAGCCTTTGACTTGTTTAGCTCGAAGCCAGCCCTCATTGGTCGATCTTTGCATCCCAAAATGTCAATGGGTGTCCGCCCCCCTCGCAAAATGAATTAAATTCAAACGTGTTAATCCGGAGATGACAGCGGTGACAATGACGGGACATTATTCAATCATTGCCAGCGGCTACGTGTTTTCAGGCAGGCGGAGTTTCAGCGGCAAATAAGCAAATCGGCGCTTTGGCTTCGGAAGAGGTTTCTGGCAAAGACGAAAAACAGTAAAGCCTATCTGGAAGGGAACAACGTTGCCTTGAATCGATTAAATGTCACATCAAACCAGAGTTAATTGCTCTCATCTGACAGGCAACCTTCTTGTCCTGGAGGTTGTTATTAGCGCTAGCGCGTGGTAGCGCGCTACCTGCATGCGAGCGTCTCTCACTTCCAAATTCAGCCCCCGAAGCCGGTTTAACTTTGCCACGTGAAATGCGGTCGGCGGGTCTCTCATGAGCAGACGCACTAAAAAGTCTCGAGAAGACACGTTTGTGCTTTAGTTTTTATTTGTCACTGCATGTTATTGGAGCACGGCGGAGAAGTTTGATGTCTCGCCATCAAAAAGATTAACCGCAACAGACTGCGGTCGAAGTTCGTTCGCCGTAACCCCGAGTAAAACTTTCTAAAAAGTCTTGTTCGGAAGCCAAAGAGAACAAGTTGCGGGTTCTGAATTTGTGTCAGGAGAGGTGTGGCCTTCCTTCATTTCCAGCCTTTCATGCTTGGCGCACCTGAATGTTTGGCATGCTAATCAGGCGACTCATATTGATTTGCAGATGCCTGGGTTTGTTTGTTGTCGGCGTGGCATTCCTGCCTTTAAAAGAAGAGCGCAATCCTCGGCGGAGGCTCGCGGCTTTGCGACGTTGATATATTTACAGCTGTCACTCAGCGACCTCCCGAGACGCGAGCGAGATCGACTCCCGAGACGCGGCGCACTTATCAAGGAGCGAGCCGAGCAAGCCCGTCCCGTTTTTTTTTTTTTCCCCTTCCCCTTTTTGATTCCTCCCCCGCCGACGCGGGCTGTCAGTCAGCGTTCAAGTCACGTTCGGCGTATTGACAGGAACAAGTTTGGCTCCGTGCCGTCATTAGGGAGCAAAGGCCAACTTGAACTGGCATCAACAACATCCTGAGCGTTTTGTCAACACGTTTGAGCGGCGCCCATCATTTATTGCGACGGAAACTTAAATGAATGAAGAAACGCAACAATGTGATGTCATAATAATAGAGTCCCGTTACGTTTATTGAAATCTTTTTACACACAACTAACTGTATTCCGCAGGTCAGAAAATTCCAGATGCATACAGTAAATGTTTTAGAGAACTTTTTTAAATGTTGATGTTTTTGAATCTAGTTCTTTTCTCTGCGTATCTCGATTTTATTTCTTCCCGTAAATTTAATGAGGGAGCTTTGATGAACCTCGAGTGTGAAATAAACAATTGAATTGAATGAAAGCGTGCGCAAACAATTTTACGATTGATTATTGTCGTCAAAAATAAGTTAACCGGTTAAAAAGAAGATTCAGGGCAGTAATAAAATGAAATGATATCAGATGATGTTCCCTCGTTTTAATTATGGCGCTTTTATGAACCTAGATTTTGAAAAACAAAAAACAAAAAAAACAATTGAACAAGTGAGGAAATTGCATTGATTTATTGCAGTCAAAAACAAGTTAATCAGTAAAAACAAAACAAAAACTAATAGTCACATCAAATGATAAGAGATTAAGGAAACACATGAGACACAGGACATGGAATGTAAAGATCACGAATGATTATTCAAACAAAGTAATCACATTCTAATTTGAATTAATTGCGCATGATTATATTAAAAAATAATACTGTAGAGAGGAAAACAATGAACGAGTCACTAAAACAGAAAAAGAAAAAAAAAAATCAAAACTTTGATTTTACACAGTGCTGAAAAGATGTAATTGATTGTGTTCTCGGTTTTTTATCTCTAAGGTTCAGAATAAACGGAAAAAAACAAATATTTGGAGATGTATGCTCTTTAATGGACAGTGACAAAAATAGACATTAGCTATTATTATAATAATAGTAAATTATGTGAAGATGTAATTATGTTGGATTATAACATATCAGCTTTATGTTGGAAAAACATAATTGAACATGTGTACGAAAATTAAATAGATACAATGAAATTAAAATCACATCCAGTAGCTATACACTATTTAAATAATTCATATATATATATATATATATATATATATATTTCAATTTTTTAAAAATAGGGCTTTTATCACATACAGGCACAGAAAAATTACTGTAGAATCCCGCAAAAAAAAGTGTGTGTGCGTGTGTGTGTGTGTGTGTGTGTTTTATGTCTTTGTATCTATTCACAGTTGGCAATCAGATTCGGAATGCTTATCAATAACAATAGCTAACGGGGGACAAATGTGCATTTATGGATTAACCTTCTCATCATCCTCTGTGTAATTAGCCACATTACGCGGCGGGATAAAACTTATTGCATCCTTTGCTCTCTTTCTCACTGCTCCAAGCTCCTCTTGAAAAAAGAAAAAAAAAAAAATCGCGCAACGGGTGCTGCTGGAATCATGTACCTTCCCGATATTTTGTGCAGAGATCCTGCTAGCGTCCTGCATTGGAATGGTAACTGAAAATGCGGCCTTGATCCGCCAATGTCTTTTTCACCGGTAAAGCCAGCGTCTGATATTAAACGTTTGTTGTATGGTGACAAACGTCTGTGCCTTTCAGACAAAGCCCAACGTCGGGTTAATACTGTGTTTGCTTACTTTTTAACTTTTGGCTTTAAGTACCTTTCAGAAGCTCTACCTTGAAACAGTTCAACTAGTACTTTCACACACTTAACTTTACAACTAGACGTACAGAATAGAATGTCAGTACTTTGGCTGCCTTAATGCAGAGGATACCTCACGGTGGACAGACTCAAACAATTAGCGTTAGCATGTAGCTTCAGCCTTTCGCAAGTGTTTGAGTGTTGTTACGAGCGTTAAAAAAAAGTTTTCTTGTTGTTTTTCGCAGTTGCTTTGGACACTGTAAAAAAGGTGACGCTAGCTGGCGGCGCTTCTCGTCGGCGTTGTCGAGGCCGCTTTGTGTCAGATGTCCGCTAATTCGGCTCACACGTGGGCGACTGCGTGCAGGTGTCGCAGGTGAAGCGTGTCACAAGTCGCCAGGCAGATTTGTCGTCACAGATTCTACCCGCCCTGAGGAGGTGTTGGAAAGGTAGAGGAGCTCCATTCAAGTGGACACCCGTAGCCTCAATTATCATCAATATGCGATCAACAAAACAAATGTGAAACATTCAAAGCAATGCCCACCAAAAGAAACTTTATTGATACCTCACCAGGAAGATTTTGGGGGAAAGAAGCACACTGCAAGTACGGAAGGAAAAAATAATGTGCTCATTTCAGACTCTCTTGCCGCTGTTCTATTTCCGTGTTCAACTGCAAAACCGATCGCCTTAAGTTTGAACTCGGCGCTGTCAGCAGGTCTCGAACAAAGAGCCATTTTGGGGGCGAAATATTACCGTAATGACCATACACAAGGCGCATCGGATTTTAAGGTGCGCTGTGAGCTTTTCAGAAAATGGAAGGCTTTTTGGCGCGCCTTTTAGTGCGGAAAATACGGTATTCTTATGACTTTAAAATAGATTTGTGTATTTTGTATCCCTTGAGGGAAAGTCATCAAATTTCATGGTGAAAGAATGACATTTAGATTATTTTTTTATTGCTGTGGGAAAGCGAGTCAAGTTTCTAATGTAGTGTTTTCAGTAGCTATGTTTCAGAACACTGTGTTTGACTTCGCCGGTGGTCCGACGCTGTTGTTGTCTCCTCTCGATTAAACTTTTAACACCCAAAAGAGGTCCCGAACAGCTCTCCGTGCATCAGTCAGCCTTGGAAGGGCCTCCTGAAAAATCTTGGTCTGCCACGACGACCCGCTTGAACTCCTTGCTCCTCGCGGCTTTTCTAAAAAGTCGCCAGGTGGTATGGTGGCGAGAAAGGCGGGAAAAAACGTCAAGTCGGCGCTGCTGTTTGTATAATGTCGCGTTAACCCACTCAGCCATTCAGGCGTATCCGAAGCGGCCGCCCCTGCCACTGCCGCCATGGGCTCGCTCGCTAGGATGGGAGCGTTGAATTTTTTAGAGCTTCCGCTCGCCTGGCTGAGCGGCCCCCGCGCTTGTTGCGTCATCCAGCGTAAGTGCTAATCCCGGTCAGCCCCCCCTCCCCGCCCCCCAAGCCCGCTGAGTTGGTACGGCAATGGTGTCTGTTTTAAGTGATGTTTTGATTGGTGCCTAGCCGAGCGAGCTAACTCTACTCCCGGGACAGAAACATTTTTTTTTTCTGGGGCGGGGGAAGGGGGGGTGGGGGTGTTTTCATTGGGATGACAGCGGCCCATCTAGGCGGCATCTCGTGAAAGGAGTTTGGCTGGCAGTTTCACGTGTCTTACTTGAGCCTTGCTAGAAAGCACGTCATGCCCAAAAGAAAAATGTTTGACAGTGTACCGGAGCGTCTCTGTTTGATGGCTTCCGTGGCGGCCATGAAAAATTAATGTAGTAGAGAAACACCTGCAGCAAGATCCTCAACGACAAGCGGGAGGAAAAATAGCAAAGTCGGTGGTTGTGGCACTTGTGGAGTGAAAATGTGGCCTTTTTTTTTTTTTTTTAATTGTGCGTTTGTTACTTAATTCGCATCACGAAGATGTGAATTGATGGTTAGGATTTCACTCAATTGACCGGATTTGTCTGTAACAGAAATGAATTGAGTCTGGAAGCAAAATGGGGGAGTGCTGACTAAAAAACAAAAAAAAACAATCTGTCATATTGACACGGCCTCAGTCGGTCGGCAATGACCAATGAGAATGTTGATGACATGATGTAAAAGTTAAAATAGAAATTGTCTTACTGTACTTGTTCGATCATCTCAGTCTTGCGAATAACTGGTTTTAGAAATACGGTCAGCATTATTAGTCCGCAATAATTATGTCAACATGTACGTTGTTGTGCGTAGTAGTGCATAGTCACGAAGCATCCACGCGCTCCATCTTTTACTGTTATCTTCCTTTCACATGCCTCCATTCTACGGCTCCAGATAAGGCGATTTTTATTTTTATTATTATTTTTTTTTGATGATTCTGACATCTAAAAGTTATGTTGCGCCTCGTGGTAACTAACATGAATCATGAGTTAGGAAATTGTTCCGTCGAAGCAGGAGATTGTTTAATGCAACTTTGTGTAGTGTGATTACCCGGAAAAGCAACCGTGAAATTGTCGCTCATCGTCGCCAGGAAGAGACACATACGTACGTATCTGTGTACCGTTAAACGCTCTGTCGTCAGCACAGCCCGTCGTAAAATCCTCTTTGTGACAAATCCTCGTGTGGTTGAGATTGACACTGATGACCGTTTCGAATATTTAGTCCTTTTTAGCTCAAATTTGGCTCAGCGATATGGCCATAAAATGACATTTTTTGCTGCCAAAAATCCGAATCCCGATTTTAACAGTTTTTTGTTCCGCTTTGATAAAAAGATAATCAAATGGCAGTTAGATTATTGAAACCTTTGCTTTTTGGATTTTTTTTGCCCTTTCTGTAATTTGCGTCACTTATCCTGAAACCAAACCGCAGTTTCTGTATCAGTTGACACAGAAAGAATATGCCGTTTTCCACACTGCCGAAATTCACACTTTTTTTCCGCATTCCACGTTTCCCGGGACAACATAATCAGCAATATGTTCCATTTCCCCTTTTTACATACTTTCAGGCCTTTGTGTGTTGTTTTTTTTTGGAGGGGGGGGGGGTTATTGTTTTTTGTTTGTTGAGCTCCCGCTATGTCCCACTAAGTCCCATTTTCTGTTCTATGGCCATCGTCACGTTATTTGTTAGCTTTCTGGCACTGACAGATATTTGAATCGCTGGCGTGCCCAACGCGCACGTTAGCACCAGGTAAGCACAAAACGACGACACGCTGCGATTGTACACGTCGCGATCAAAGCGCGGCGGCGTGTATTGTCTGCGCCGCATTGAATGTGTCGCACGCCTCTGATCATTTTTCCTTTTCCTTACCTCGCTTTTTTTTTTTTTTTTTTTTTTTTGTGAAAGGCGTGAAAGGACAGGTGGGTGTGAGACATCCCGCGTTAAGATATCAAACGTGAGGAGCCGGGTTTTCAGCTGATATTAAAAGATGATTGTGCGTGGGCCCCAGCCATAAGAATGTAAACCGCCCGAATCAGTCGCAGCCGGGATAAGAAGACAGCGCAACCGACAAACAAGGAAAGGGAAGGAGGAAGAGAAGGACGGCAAAAATGTTGCCGTATAAATAGTTGAAATAGTTGATGTGATTTGTGGATAAAGAGCCTTCTTGTTGTTGACTCTTGTTGTATTTGTTTATTTATTTATTGCTGTTTGCTATGACAAATATCAACACAGTCAACACACTGTTTCCCTTTTTGGGGAACACTTTAACCGCTACAAAGCAAAGAGCCACAATGCGAACACTGACACCCTTTGGAACCTGAAATTTGAGGTGTTTACATCAATGTAAAGTCAACATAAAAAGTCTACACACCGTCTTCATATTGCTGTTTGTGTGTGTGTGTGTGTGTTTGTTTGTTTTTGAAAGGGGGAAGTGGAACAAACGACTGAGATAATGAGCTTTTTCACCATATTTTTTGCTGACTTTACATTGCTTATAATTAGTTACTTAGCTACAGTTACTTATTAACAGTTACTTAGTTACAGTTTTGGGATGTGTCCGTGTTCGAAATACTTTCGAAACAATCTCATGCTAAATGGCGTTCCGCAGTTCTGCTCGGTTCTGGTAGATTAACTCTTTGCTTATTTCACTTGCCTGAGTTGCCTTCGTAAGACTAACTTGGTTACCGTTAGTTAGCTACAGGACTCAGACACAAATACTTATATAGTTACACTTGCTGTTTCGTACTGTATTTGCATTTGCTTGTTAGCATTAGCATAGTAACCGTAGCTTAGCAAGGGTAGTGGAATAGTATCCCCCAATCGGCTCCAACATAAGCAAAGAATAACCGGCAAAAATAGTGCTACATCTTGTTTGCTAACGCTGTCCTGGCTGATGTGCCTGGGCATTTGCCATCAATGCTAACTCTTTTTTTTTTTAAATGTTTGGAGTGAAAAGGGGGCTAACTATGCTGTATTATTGTTGTCCTCAGTCTCCATCACTTGTTAGCATTATGTTAGTAGCTGTGGTTTCGCAACAGTAGCTTAGCAACAGTAGCTTAGTGAAAGTTCAATTAAGTATGAATTCCAAACAGGGTTTTTGAGAAGTGCGTCAAACCAGCAGCGGTTACAGCAGCATTGCAGCATTTTTTTTTCTTCTTCAATATGTTTTTATTTCATTATTTTTACTGTTGTTGTTGTTGTTGAGTGCGCTTTTGTCTCTCATTTTGATTTGTGGGCTTTGTAACTCAAGAAAGAGAGCAACAAAAGGTTTGGCACTTCAAAGTCGTTTTGATAGTTTTCTTGTTACAGGCTTTTGGACACATTAAAAGGTGTCAAGATCACAGGATCACGCCTTGCTTGTGCTTGTCTTCTCAACTGACTCAATAGTTAAAAAGTTCACTCAGGTCTCACGCCTCCCTAATTACTTAAAGGGTGCGGAGGGTGCATGTTGTTGAAAAACCCCAAATAATTATTCTGTTTGCATTAAAGATATTTACTGTTACAGTCATTCACTTTATATGATTTTGTTCTCAACATATAGCTATTGTCATAGCATTGCAATGTTATTCGTGTTAAAATAACTTTTAAAATAACAAAAATATGAAACAGATTAACTCGACAACATATAGCTATTACCGAAACATTTCTCTAAAATAAGACTTTTTGTTCTCATCTGATTCGCAATTTTTCGCAAATGTGACTATTTTTCTCTCTTCTCACCAGAAGCATGTGGAACGCAGGCATCAGTGGCGACGGTGGTCAGGTGACCGGTAGGATGGAGACCACGCCGTCGCCGGGCAGCGCCAGCATCTCCGTGTCGCAGCAGCAGGCGCCCAAAAAGTTTGCCCCGGTGGTGGCGCCCAAGCCCAAGTTCAACCCCTACAAGCATGCTACCGACCCAGATCCCGCAGGTAAACAAAACGCAACCTCGAACGTAACCAATATCGCCAATTAACATTAATTTTAGTGGAAATATTTATCCTAGCAGGACCCACAAAAAAGTCTCAAGGATCCATACCCAAAATTGAACTACTAACTACTTTCTAACTAGCGATGGTAGATTAAAAACCTGCGTCGTTACCTTGCTGCTGAGTAACACGATGGATTGCTGCCTTTGACACAGTGGGCCATGGTTCAAATCCCAGTCATGGACGCTAACATCCTAATGGGTATGCTACACCCGAATTCCAAGCCACTGCTTGTCTTGCCCGCTGCCAAACCCAGATGAAAATGAGTGCAATGCATCAGGGAGGCCATCCGGTGTAAAAACGATGCAAGGTCGGGGGAAAATTCAGCCTTTGACACCTGTTTCGCTGATTCTCACAAATTTTGGTTGACATGTTGATTATACACGGGCGCACGAAAAAGTCTCAAGGACCTGTGTTGGACCTGTGGCTGTCCGCCATATTGGGTCAAATTCAAAGTTTGATGATTCGGTGTGAAAACGGTTGTGGGAAGCCCCATTCATTGCCACTCGCAGCCTTCATTTTCTCATCCGGCACGCCGTGGCATCCAGTTGGAAAGCACAAGAGGCTCTTGACCTGTTATCGCATTTACGCTCACGCAAACGCGAGAATCACACAGGCCAATGTGGAAAAACAGAGCTTAGAACAATATTAGTGCCGGTGACACAGAGGGATCTATAAAGGACACTCCGGATGGTGATTAAGAGCGCTCGTCGCTTAAAGCAGCTAATTAGGATTCCTTGTTGAGCGAGCAGCCTCTTGAAGCTAATTGCTCAATAAAGGGAGTGGAAGCGTCGCGATTAAAACACTCTTCCGCTGCTTCTTGTCTCAATTAGCGCTCGCGGCTTCAAAGCCCGTCAAAATGGACGCCCCCTGATGCACGGCACAGACCGGAAAAAGTCACAGACGCATGACGTCTTGTTCTAAGTACGTCTCATTGATGAGTGACAGCGACAAATGTAAGCGTCACCCCAAAAAAAAAAAAAAATCAGTGACGTCAGATTTTGGTATTGTTGAGCATTGTTTATATATTTGTATTTATATTGACATGTTTTTTTTCCCAATGTCCCTTTCTAAAAAAGCAGCTTTTTTATGTTGGTTAAAAAAAACAGTTTTTGGGACAGCGATAATATTTAAAAAGAAATGTGAAGATCAAAAATATAAAAGTAAATAAAATCGGTAAAAATGAAAAAAAAAACGATTTGGAGATACATCTGTGTTTTTTTTTTAAGCCCACAATGTTTTAAGAATATACGAATGTATGTATAAAAATAGAATATAAAATAAAGCAATATATAATTAGAAAGTTCACAAAAAATGGAACAAAAATAAGAATATGAAAATGTAGGTTTTGACACTCTGTTGCTGTGTTTTGTCAAACGGACTCAGAGTCAAAGTAGACATTGCAACACAAGTTTTATTTTTTTTCTGTATGTAACGAATATACAGTATATATGTATATGTACATGTTTGTGTGTACTGTATATAAATGTACATGTATATGTCTATGTATATATCTGTGTGTGCGTGCGCGTATAAACCCTGTTGTAAAAAAAAATGTATTCAAAGCCAGTTTTAGCAGACGGCATACTGTCAACGAGCGCTGAAAACCTGTTTTATTACTCTTAGTCCAAATCTTTTCAGTATTTCCAGATAAAAGTGTCTTTGCGCTGCGCATGGGAGAGCGGCTGATCTGCATGGCATCAATCTATAGCGACATGTTAAACCCTCAAATCTGTTGTAAGTCATCTTGAGTCGTCGTCTGGCTCTCGCTTCCCTTCCCGCTGGGAATCGACATAACTTCTCCGCAAAAAAAAGATTTGGAGGCGGCGGACTCTGCTACTGTCCCCGGTGAAGCCCCCGCCCCCTTTTAAAAGCAACAAGGCGAGACAAAGGCGACACCGAGGCACGGTGCCAAATTGACTTGTCTCTTAATTTCTATGCTAATCCTCATTTTTACATCAGAAGATTGATTAAAAAAATAAAAAATAGGAGGGATTAATAATAATGCGCTCATAAAGGCGTCTTATCTTTTTGACAAGCATCTGCAGACGCTTGCACATGCTGTCATGTTTCATTTTAGTGTCTATAGGCTGAAACTTGATCTGCTGGATACATTGATCAATCCTAAAAAAATGCTGTATTTACACATAATGGTGTATATGTACTCAGATGCACAAAGTTTGACAAGCACACAAAAAAAAAGCCGGGAAAAAGATGCCCATTGTGCTATGCTTTGAGAAAAGATGAAAAGGGATACATGCAAATACAAAATAATGGAACACGTAAGTTGATACGGACAAAAATCTGAAAAAGATGCATAAAAAGTGAGTGTGTGTGATGAATTGACTGCAGGGCGCGACACAAAAAAAAAAGTCTGAAGAAGGCGCTTCCGAGTAGTGAAGACGTGGCTAAGCGTTATTGCACCGTGCTGTGAAAAAGCGCAGTTAAAGTTTGATTTAAAAAAATAAAAAAAAATCCTGACAAATGATTTTAGTTTGTATCATTATTTTTATTGCAGTTTGCTACACAAAAGTTTGAAAAATAAGTGTGACTGCAGTGTACGGTGTAAAAAATGAAACCGGGTGAAAAAAGAGCATGAGGTGACCACGAAGTGCGCACCACAAAAGCCTGAAAAAGATACACGGTATCCCAGGCCTCCAAAAAGAAGTTTCAAGAAGCATGACAGCAGATTGTTCCACCCTTAAAACTATTGGGCGGAAAAAGAACCTAATGTGGATTTTTTTAAAAAACTGAAAAAGAAGCACAGTGTATGAGACCAAGCAGACACATCCTTACTGACAGCTCACACCAAAAACAAGAGCAAGTTTTACCAGTTTTAAAACCGTGACTTTTAAAATCCGCCGTATATTTTCAAAGTGGGAGATTGGCCCTTGCCTATTATCGACCACTTGCGGATCCCCGGGTCGCGTGGTGCATTATGGGTGATGCAAAATAAAAAGCTATATTTTCTCGGTTTCCGGCCCACAATACAGAAAAACACATTTTCCAAGCGGTGAGAATGAGCTGCCGTGTTTTATTAATTCATTTATTTAGTCGTTTTCATTTTTGGCATGCACATTATACTTATGCCTTAGATTTACGGGATCTCTTGTTGTCTCGAGAGGCGAAAAGAAAAAAAAAATGGAAAAGCTCGGCGAGGAGCTCTTAATTAGCGAGATACGTACAAAAGGAGACCGATTTATGACATTTTAGTCCTCTCAAGTGCAGACGGGCTGGAGGATTTGGGGGTACTTTGGAGATGTGAAAAAGCATGAAAACCCTGAAAAAAAAAGAATTCCCTCCGGATGAGAAATAGAGATGGGGAACAATAGGCGGATTATTTTATTGCAGCAAGGAAAAAAAAAAAAAACGCAGGCAGAAAAGGTGAATGCTTTTCAAAGAGCAGCCAGACTCCTTATCGGAATATTTGAGACAGGTTGAAACAAATGACGGCTGTGAAATATTCGCTGTGCGTGTTTGTGTGTGTGTGTGTGTGTGTGTGTGTCTGTCTGTGTGTGTGTGAGAGAGAGAGAGAGAGAGAGAGAGAATGTGCCACAACATGAAGGAGGCCGCCTTCATTCTGAGGAGGGGCAGTGAAATTAGACATTTCAAGTGTTACTTTCATGTCTAACCAATGAAAGCCTTGAATGGGGAGTTTTTCTCGTCTGTAAAGTTTACCTCCACAATGACCAAATCACAATTTAGCATCGCCAACCTGTGTAGTGTCCTTATTTGAAATTTGGTAGTATGCCATTTTTGTTGGAAAATGGAGAAAATGACTTTAAGTAGGTTGCTGAAAATCAAAATGGCCGACTTCCTGTGCATTTTTGGGGGATGGCTTCTTGTCACTTCTTGTTCGGTCTCCTCATGATAGTCGTGTCAACCACACGTCGTATTGCTCAGTGTGTAGTTAGTTTACTATTTTTCGTGACCCTAGTAATGAAACTAAAATGTCTGCTTCAAACCAAAATGGCAATCCTGTTGTGTTTTAAAACGTATGGCTGGTTGAGACTTTTTTGTGAGTCTACTCATAATTCTAGGGGCTGGAATTTTACCCCAACATTTCGTAACTGCTTCAAACCAAAATGGCAGCCTTCTTGTGTCTATTTCGACATGGCTTTTTGAGACTTTTTGGTCAGTCAAGTCATGCTAGACATATCTACCAAATTTCTTGTGATGTGAAGCTTAACTTGTGCACTGACTTTTTAAAAAATATTTTTTTGTGTGTGTACTCCGGATGGACATGCCAGCCATATTTCATGTTGTGAAATGAAACTGGCGTCGAGGGCTACATTTTTATAATTTTTCATTTTATGACCATTTTCCCTCTCGTAGACTGACACGTGCTAGCTCAACAACGCTAAGTTCCGACGAGAAAGCCTGAATCCTCATTTTTGTTTAGTTTTAAACTCCACTTTTCACTTGAGACACAGAAAAAAAATCTCCCGTAAACCGATTGTCATCAGATGCCACGGGCATAAAAAGTGCAGTCACAAGGCAAAGAAACATCAAGGGCTTACGCTAATACACACCAAATAAAGTATGCATTGATGTGGAAGCCGCCAGGCGCGAACCAGCGGTCTCCACGGGGCTGCCGAGGCCGCTCGCTCGCTGGACTTCCTGTCAATCCTCCCGGCGAGGTGCGCCAGGGACCGCGACCAAACAGTCGCTCGTCACCCTCGCCTCGGAGCAGCGACGAAAAAGCGCTTATGCAAACGCTTAACGACACAAAGCCAGCCCACAATTAGTAAGTTGACTCGCAACTTGTAGCAAGTTTTGTCGGAAAAGCAGCTCGTCGGATGTTTTTGAAACTTTTTTTTTTTGCATGTGTGTGTGTTATCGGCTGTGCTGATCAGCGCCGTGACATCATGTGGCGACCAGGACCGCTTCCTCTCAACAAATCTGTTTAGCTCGGGGGTTGGAGGGTGCTAATTGCTTTGAAAAAGAACGACTTTGTGTTCGCTCATTCTTTGTCACATGGACGTTTGTAAAAAAATAAAAATCTGTTTAGGGCTTTGCCAAAGATAATAATAATAATAATAATACATTTCATTTATAAGCGCCGGGGCGGCCCGGTAGCCCAGTGGTTAGCACGTCGGCTTCACAGTGCAGAGGTACCGGGTTCGATCCCAGCTCCGGCCTCCCTGTGTGGAGTTTGCATGTTCTCCCCGGGCTTGCGTGGGTTTTCTCCGGGTGCTCCGGTTTCCTCCCACATTTGCATGGCAGGCTGATTGATCACTCAAAGTCCCTAGGTGTGAGTGTGAGCGTGGATGGTTGTTCGTCTCTGTGTGCCCTGCGATTGGCTGGCAACCAATTCAACTGCCCGAAGACTGCTATAGGCTACCCTAGTGAGGATGAAGCGGTTCGGAAAATGGATGGATGGATTTATAAGCGCCTTTCAAAACACTTAAAGACACTTTACAATCAAAACAAGAACAATAAAACCACAAATAAAATTACAAGAGTTCTTGTTCAACTCATTTTGACAGGATTTTTTTTCCCAGCTCTTGACTAACCTGGGGCTCTCAAACTTTTCGGTCTAGGGACCTTTAGCCCCTTTTTCAGTCCTGATGCCAGTTGCATTTCACAACCATGCGTATCCCTAAATGCCATTGAAATTAAAGTTACCATTTATCAAAATGGCTACCCCACTGACTTTTAGGGTGGTTCTAACTACTTCCGCCACTAGGGGCACTGCACTGTAATACAATACTTACACCACTAGGGGCACTGCACTGTAATATAGTACAATCACTGGGGGCAGCATACTAAATGCCTTCGAAATTAAAGTTGCCAATTTTTGAGGAAAAAACGGATCATAATGTAATAAAAGAAGAGAAAAAATGTACGTGAATTATTATGACAGTAAATATTATTATTATTAATATATCATATTTCATCAAGGGGAAAAAATGACAGCATCTTTCCAATCACAAAGAATTATTTGGTCTGCTTTTGAGAGTTGAAATTTTATGGGAATAAAAGCTAACAATGACTATTAAAAAAGAAAAATTTGAAATATGGCAAGAATAAAGCTGTGGACAAAAGGCCTTTCAAGAGCTAATACGTTTTATTGGGACAATCAATTTTGATCTTATGATAATAGTCATATCCCCCACCCCACAAAACAAAAATCCCACAAAAGTAATGATCTTTACAAGAACAAAGATGGATTTTTCCAGTATTAAATTTTCTTATGAGGGAAAAAATTGTGCCATTTTTTTTCAAACAAACTTTCTTGCAAACAAACAAAATAATGAACAAACCAAGTAACTCACAAAGACACAAACCGTGCAATGAACAAAGCAAGTCACCAAAAAAAACCCAGTCTTGACCAAATAAAGTACCGAACGACCCAAGAAGCAAACTAATCTACAAAACTGTCACGATCAGAATTGATCATGAACAAAATGGCTTCCAAACAAACTGGGTAACACACAAACCAAACAACAAATTCAGTAAAAACCAAACTGTGATAATTAACTAAAAGGGCTAAGAAGCTTTGGCCACAAAGTTTCACATGACGTTCTCGTTGCCGTCACATGTCAAGAAAAACAGGAAAACAAAGTAAGGAGGTTCCCGACGTCACGTTCTCGGTTCCCGCCACGTCATGCGCGCGCATGATGTCAGATGTGTCCAATTAGAACCACGACGTATTATCCGTCTGCTAAATTAATTTGCCAGTCTGTCTCGGATAAGCGACACCGACGACATCAATTAAGACGTAATGAAATTCGTCAAAGTCCTGAAATTGGCACCGGTTCCCGTTCGTGTCCAACCTCGCGTACGATGATCCCGCCGTCTTAAGTCTCCGGTTTAATTTGGCCACGCAACTCCTTATCCCCGTCTGAAACATGTGTCCCCCCCCACCCCCCTCTCCCACGCCGCAATCCTTTTGGATTAGCGCCGATTTAAGGAGTATAAATTTGGCTCGTTTCCCTCATCGCCCCTCACGCCCCTCACCAAAACATTTGACATTTCTAATCGGAAATAAAACGACAACCTGACATGCAGATTTATCAGACCACGACGACTTCTTCTTGAAACAGATTGCGACAATTATGTGTGCCGATCCACCGAAGCCTGCTGACTCTTTCAACATGTGACATGACAGACTTTGTATTCATTGTATGTACAGTATTTATTTTTGTCCCAAGCTGACAGCTATCGTCAATCACTAGCGACAGGAGTGACCAACGGAGTTCATGCGGGAGATCAGCTGATGTGCCAAAATAGGTTATCGGCCGTGTCGCATGTCTGTCGTTTTGTCATTTGTCACCATTTCAGTCTTTTTTTGTGGTTTTTTTTTTTTGGGGAGTCCTCCAAACGCAACACAATTGAGGTCTTTGTCTCCCGTACGCGCTGTGTAAAATTCCAATCACTGTGAAGCAGGTGCCGATCCATTTTTGCAGGGCAATATTTGCTCAAGCGAATAATCGACCTTCAGTGGGGACCGTGCAGGGCATCCCCTGGACGTTGGCTCTTTTTCAAAGAGGATCAGTCACTATTTCTCATTGGAAAAGGACTCTTGACATTATGGACTCGTTGATCAGAATGATTTTTCCGTTGAATCTTCGGTGTCACTGTGGCTGGCGCACGCTGCGACTTTTTGATCAAAGGCCATGTTTTTGTGACCTTCATTAAAACGACATTAACCATGACAAAAATTTGTGTTGGCAGGAGTATTGCTCATATTTCACCAAATTATAAAAAAATAAATGTATTGTTACATGCTCTGTTTGTATTTGTTGTGGTCCAAAACTAGTTGTTTAGAATCAATGCTTGTTTTGTTAGCGAGCGAAATTTTGTGAGGCCAAGTTATGTGGTTTGGTTAAATGGTGCTTGGTTTGTTTTATGTTCAGTTCTTCAGGAAACTTCAACTGGATTGGCAAGAAAACAGCTTGAAGCAAGCTCACTTGACCTCTCGTTTTTGAAGCGCTTTTAAAGTCTGCACACGGTAGAATAGACATCATGCGCTTCTTTTCAGAGTTTCAATTTTTCCCCAAAATATTAGGTGGATTTTCAATTTTACCATGTCGAATTAATCCTTTGGTGTACTGAAGTGTAACATTGCAAGTGTCTTATTTTTTTTTTCTTTCTCTCCCTAGCTGACTACCCTCCTCCTCCTCCGCCGCCTGCCGCCGATCCGATCCACTCGCCGCCATCGTCGGCCGCTTCCTTCCCGCCGCCTCCGCCCACCAACTCGTACGACTATCAGGTGAGAAACGCTTGCTCGCCGCTTTTTTTTTCTCCTCTCCTCTCCTTTTTTCTTTTTTTTTTTTTTCCCCTTCTCGTTTCTGTCCAAAGTGTCGGCAAGGAGTAACGAAATGCCGCGAGCGTGCCGCGCTCTCGAGTTCACGTGGCGAGGTCCGGCCCAAGCATGCGGCCGTTCGTCCGCGCCGACTCGCAGCCAAGCATGGATACTTTGCAGCTCGGCTCCACGCCCGCAGCCATGAGCCTGAACTCCAGGACCCAGCGCCCCCCCCCCACACACACACACGCGCACACACACAAGCAAGCAAACAAACTTTCTCAGCTGTTAAGAATGAAGGCTGACACCTGTTGGTGAAGCCTGGTCCTGCCTGCCTCATTGGGGGAACCTGAGAGGACAAAAATAACAAAAACAAAACAACAAAAACAGCAGATAACTATATGTTGGGGACCGGAGAGTAAACGAGATAAAAAAAAATTAGCACAGGAAGAAACAACAAAAGGAGAGAGCATCATCTGTCGGTGAAAAGTGTAAAAATGACGGCAATGAGGAAAGAGAGCGCAAAAAGCAAGCACAAATGACGACAAATGTTGGAGCCTGTTTGTCGAAGCTGTTCGCAAATGAGGAGAAAAGAAAGCTCAAAACAATAACAACAACAACAACAAAAAAGGCACCTTTATCTCTTGGACCAGCACGTGAAGCAATAAAAGAACAGAGACCACAAAAAAAAAAAGAAACGTGTTTGGTGCTAAGCAAAGAGAGAAGAGAGCACAAAAAGCAATAAAAACAGACAAATAGGAACAACACTTTTTGGAATCAGGTCATTAGCAAAGAGAGGACCACAAAAGACGGCAAAAATGACATCATTAGTTGATGCTGACGGATAAGGACAAAATAGCACACAAACAACAATAAATAAAAGACGGGAATGCTCATTGAAGAACCTGAGGATCAAAAGAAGGAAATAGAGCACAAACAGCAAGGACAAAAGACACCTGTTGAGGAACTTGAGCATAATAAGGACACAAAGGCCACCCACCAAAAGCAGTCATAAGCCACAATTGCTAGACCTTGATCGGGCCACCAAGGTTAAAACGCAAAAACAAAACACGGCAACACCTGTTGAGGAACTTTGGGATGAACGTGGGAGGGGAAAAAAAAGCACAAATAGCAATAACAAAAAAATAATAATAACAGCAACATTTCTTCAAGTGCTTGACATTCCATTGGGGTGAGTAACGCTGAGCGCGAAATAATCCACAATGCTCATTTGATGGTCTGATGTGCTGCTTCACAAAGCTTCACTTGTGTTCACATATGTTGCGCAATCTCCTGCGCGATTCCACAAGCTTCATCCATTTATTTTTGATGATTTTTTTTCTTTTCTTTTTTAACAAATGCAATCAACTTTTGACAATGGAAAAACCATACCAACATGAAGGTACTCTGGTTAAATGTATTTTGTATGATCCTCTCGCAGACGAGAGGACCCGAAAAGACTCTGGCGGAGCGACGCTCCAGCTTGGACGCCGAGATCGACTCTCTCACCAGCATCCTGGCCGACCTGGAGAGCAGTTCGCCATACAAGACGCGAAACACTCAGGTAAACGCAAGTACCTCATTTCATATTTCCTGACACTTTTTGGAGCCCTGTTTTTTTTTTTTTTTTCCCAGAAAATGTTTCCAAATTGTGTCTTTGAATGACTGGTTCATAATTTCCCCCAGATTGTGTCGTCACAGTATGGTTTATTTGCATAACACCGCCTCCACATTGAATTGTATAACATAATTTAAAAAAAAAACCCTTAAAAAACAAACAAACAAAAAAATTATAACATTGACAAATAGTTTGGTGACCTTTGACCCAAATTGTATCTATGAGCGACGATTCAGACTTTTGTGTGATGTCACAGTGCGGGCTCATTTACATACAGTAATTATTTAATAACCTAATAACCCAATTTTATTCGAAAGTACAATACTTAAAAATTGTATAATTGAGATTATTGAATTATTTTTAGATTGAGAATAAAAAAATTGCCAAACAGCAAGTCATTTTATTCTTTTGTTTTGTCATTTATTGACATCTATTTATAATACTTTTAGTCCCTAAAAATGAGAGACCATTTTTTTTTTTTTTAAATTAAAAAACAGAAATACTGTCCAAAAAAATAATTAAATGTCCTTTATCATTGAAAAATACCCAAACAAGTCATTATAAGAAAGAAATTAACAGAATGGGTCTTGAGACTCGAGACTTTGTGACGTGTCTGCTGCATGCCTCACATGCACGACTGCGAAGCTAATGGACAAAGTGTATGAAGCGCTGTCTCCTCCAGTAAAAAAATGCTTTTATATTTCCAAATGGCCATTCTCATTTTTTGGGGCCCTTGAATTTTTTATTTTTTTTTCAAACGCTAGGCTGCACTTCAGCAAAGTAGAAGACGCTTGCCTGGTCGCAACGCCCTCGCTCTGCCCGTGGTCATCATTTTAAGCAAGGACTCTTCTGCACAACACAGGACTGTCCCTTCAAAACCAGCTACTTTCACAGAGGATGTTGTGTGCTTAACTAATAGTAGATCCTTGGGCTACTTTGGCGAAAGCGTGTCCAGACATGTCATTTAAGCGTAGATGACATTTGTGGAAAATAAAACCAAAATTATACTATTGCTCCTTTAAAAAAAAAAAAAAAAAAGAAATAGAAGAAGAAGCCCAAATGAGGCCCCCTTTTTGTTTGGCAATAGCGACTAAATGTGCCTCGACCTACATAAACGAGTTGATTTTTAAGGATATTAAAAGAAAGTCAAAGCCTTGGGCGCAAAACTAAATCGTTTCAATCAATGTAGGACAGACACGTGATTTATATGTATTAGAAAAAAAAAGGTCGCGGAGGATGTCGCCTATGGCGCATTTAGTGTTGTTGTATTAGTGTATCGAAGGAGGCATACATAGAGTACATCCTGTATATTTATACTCGACATGCATACAAAGTGACAACAAGGTTAACATACGCGGACATAAATAATTGACTGGCTGTTCATTTAGCTCCCATTGAACTCGGTGGCCTCATACAAGATGTAGTGTGTAGCGTGTGTGTGTGTGTGTGTGCGTGCGCGTGTGTGGGAGAAGCCCAATGCACAAATGAAAAGAAAAACATAGTTCATTCGCAGCCAACGTTTCAGGAAAATAGACTTATCTTGTCATGTGTTTTTTAAAAATCATTACTATTTTAAAATATATACAAATAAAAAAAGCATAGGAATAGATAATATCATGTCTGATATTATCTAAGAGTTTTCACTACAAAATCATCTTGCTAAATATTTGGTAATTTCAGTGATATTATTTTTATTATTGTTTTTATTATTATTTTTGATATGATATTATTAGTATTTCTGAGTAGAGCAACTGCTTGTCTGCATCGAGAACGAGCCAGATGAGGTGGGTTGGGCATCTGTTTAGGATCTGGTTGTGTAGGACGCCGCCCCTGGTTCAGGTGTTCTCGGGGTGACCCACAACAAACTGGAGAGACTGTTTACCTGATGGTCAAATATTACCTTGGGCTTTCCCCCGTAAGAGCTGGACGAAGTGGCTGGGGAAAGGGAATTTTAGGCTTCGCCGCTAAAGCTGCTGGCCCTGCGACCCGACCCCGGATAAGCTAAAGAAAATGTATTGATGGGTGGAGGATAATAAAATTAAAATGAGTACAACACAAAATATAATATAACAAATATAATTATTCAATTTTATTGCTGAAATTAAATTTTGTCAAAAACACAGCTCGAATTAATAAATGTATAATGCAAATATTTCTTTCAATTAAACAAATGTAATTTAAAAGATATTAATATTTTTTAATGTTTTAATGAGACACAAAAAAAACAAAACAGAAAAAGAAATCAGTGAATGACACAACGGTGTACATGGTCAAACGAAATATGTGTCGTCGTGGTCAGGTATAGAAAAACTTTCAAGAGGTATACCTGAAAGTGCTTGAAAAGCACTCGGATGTGACCTTTCACAAAGTGTGCGGAGCGAACGCTTCACGCTATGCATGGTCGAACTCGACAAGCACGTGTACGTCGGCCAGCCGCTTTCTTGCTTATATACAGCTCGTCTTTTTTGTTTTGTAAATAAAATATAGTATAAGTGCATAGCTTAGTCGAGAGAAATCATGTGCTATACTGTATTAGCCATGGGGACCTGAAAGCTTTTGTCAACATGGCGTAAAAAATTGATAGGCACCTGTGTGCGGGATCGAGTGTGCGGGTTAGCCTCTGTGCTAACTAATGTATGGCCGACCTGCTGCTTTTTACCTGACGTGGTTTCAAAATAAATAAATAAATAAAAAAGCCCAAGAAGCCGTTATTTATTTATTTCATTTTATTTTATTTTTAGCTGTCTGCGCACTGCCACCAACATGCCTGTGCATGTTTTAATCATGACCAATTTTAAATGGGCCGTTTTTGATGTGCATGGACGTACACGTGCAGATTTTTTTTTTTTTCCCTAGCCGCCAACGTTGATTTATTGAGCCACAGTAGTTGACCCCTCAAAAGGTCCAAAATGTTTTTGAAGAACAGAGCGCCTAATGCTGTGCACTACATGATCTCTTTTTTTGATGACGGAAACAGAAGCAAACAACATTTTTGGTTTGCTGCGGGAGGATCATTTAATTTGGGCTTTGATTTCAAAAACATAGGGAGGACTCAAATAGACATCCATCCATCCATTTTCCGATACGCTTTTATCCCCACAAGGGTCGCGGGGGGTGCTGGAGCCTATCCCAGCAGTCTTCGGGCAGTAGGCCATGGGACACCCTGAACCGGTTGCCAGCCAATCGCATCGCACACACAGACGAACAACCAACCGCCGTCACACCAAGGGAACAATTTAGCGTGTTCAATCAGCCTGCCATGCATGTTTTTGGAATGTGGGAGGAAACCGGAGTACCCGGAGAAAACCCACGCAGGCATGGGGGAGGACATGCAAACTCCACCAGGGAGGCCCAAGTTTTTTAAACATACAGGTTAACCCCCCCCAAAAAAGCAGGAAATATACGTGTATATGCAGTGTTATCATCAAAAGGGTTTTGTGGCCCCCGGTGTTGAAAACCGTACCTTTACTTGAAACACTAATCCCGTTATGGATGCCACTTGCCCTCAGTGATCCTCAGTCTGAGAAGGCTGCTTTTGTCCAATGTAGTTTTCCATTTAGCACCTCTTCCGGTTTGTGTCCCCGCTGCGCTGAGTTGAGCAAGTGTATGATGCCATGATATCTACCTACGCTGGTGTTTAGTGTACACGAGGACAAAACCCCGACAGTGCGGCTTTTCCCCTTCCCTCTAAATGTTTCCCTCGGAGAGTTTTGCTGCTCGCTTGTCCGAGCTCATCATCTCTGTTTTGGTGAGTTAACAAGGAGGCGAGCGCCTGTGTCAAAATAGACTAGTCGTCAACCCACTGCGTTAGCGCCGCCACCGCTAGGCGACACCACGCTACGCTGACCTCCTGCTCGTATCCTCGTTGACCACTGGTGATTTTTATTTACGGTGGTTTTTTTTTCTCTAAATCAAAAGACGAATTTGAAGCCTCTTTTTTTTTTTTTTTGGGTTACTGGAGGTCACTGTTAACCTCATTTTTGTAAAAATCTCCAGCCAGCTCGCTGAAAATTCTCCCCCTTAAGTGCGAAAAAGACACGTCAAGTGATATCTTCACTTCGGAGTGCCTCGACGGGTTTCACAAGCAGTCGTATGGTCCATTTTTTCCCCCCGCTTTGTGTGGAATGGGACAAATACAAAATGAAAACACTTGCAAGGAGCTGCTGTAGGCAACAACTCAGCCAAACGCTTTCATACGGACTAAACGTCCGCTAATCAGATCGTGATGCCACCCAGGTGGCCACGCCCCTTGAATGTTATTATTTTCGCTTTGTTTAAATAATAAAAATAAACATACTAAAACACCAATCAATAAAAATATTAGTAATTCTATTTGGACAAAGAAAGAAATAATGTAATGCATTGTAAAATGTTAGTTTCTAAACACTAAAACATGAGGTCAATCTAATATATTTTTGGATTTTTTTTTTTACCCAATCAACTAATTAAAATATGGAAGAAAATACACTTATTATTTATCTATTATTTATTAATTGAATTTCACATTTTGCTACATTCAGTAATGAATACAATTTTAAATAGGATTTTTTTTTTGTCAATTAGCAATTTTATAGAAAATAGTTTAAAAATCTGGTCTTCTATTTGTTCATCAGAGGTGGAAAAAGCATTCTGTTCAATTTGTGTCGATTTTTAATTTTTTTGTGAATTAAAATACAACTTTTAAATCTATGCTTTGTATATCTCAAAGAATGTGCTGATCATATATTTCGTCAGCCTCCAAAAATAATAGCCAAAAGTCACGTTTTCATCTTTTTCAGAAAACACATAAAAACAGATCGCTCGCAGATTAGAGGTGTAGCCCCTGTCGATGTTTAAGGCAAATCTTTGTTTTTTTCCAAAATTATTGATTTATTTATTAATTTTTTGGGGTCAACATGTAACAGGCCCTTATTTTCGCAGCTGATGATTTGCAAAATAAAAAAAATCAATAAAAAAAAATCAAGTGAACAAAATATTGGCATTTACGTGCTTCTGTTTTTCAAGGGTTGGAATCAGAGTCTGTTGTGGTTTGTCCTCAAATGACTTGCCGCGGAGCAAGGCTAGCGGCCAGCTAATCAGCCCATATCGTCATTAACGGCCTCCACGTGACACCGCTATGAAATCAAAGCTGTGTTCTTCTTCCTCCACATACAAAACTATCTCATCGTGTGGCCTGAATCTTTCATTTACGCGCCAGTCAGCTAACCGGCGTGTTTCTTCCGCCCTTTTAGCGGCGTACAAGCTTGTAATAGTTACCGTCGGGCCGTTTGTTTTGGACTAAGTGCTCTCTCGTGTTTGTTCCTCTTTAAGTTTGAAAGTGAAGTCGAGCTGTTTGACATAAGTTGAACAGGGAAGACTCGTAATGGTAAGAAGTTAGGGTTTCACCTCAAGTTTAGCATTTCAAATGAGGGTTTCAAGCCAGGGTTAGGCTTTTAAGTTGAGCCAACACGATGATTTCTTACGCCGTCGTTTTGCCGACCCCAGTTTGTGCGCACGTGGAGAGATGTGGGAGTGAGCATTCAGACGGCGGATCACGTTGCCGTGTTGTGACATCCCGTGACGGAAGACGCTTTGACGGACGCGCCGTGACGCCGGGCCCCCCCTTCGGCGCATCTCGCCGGAGCCATCCGGCATCTCGGTGCCATTTCCAGTACTCGGCTTCTGTCAGCGTGTCACGCTCCATACATGACATGAGCTCTACATCGGGCCTTTTGACCCCCAAGTATGAAAATAGCGTGCAAGGTAGCTGAGCGGACGGTGATAGTGATGCACAAAGACAACTGGACTTTTTCTTTGTGTGCTCACTTACACTTCAGTGCGCTTGACCGACTCGCCGTTTGGGATGGTGATACTCACCGTCGGCTGTCGGCCAATCCGAGGACGGCGGTGGCGTTGAGCTCCACAAAGCGTGTTCAAAATCCGGATTTGTGTGTAGAGAGCAAGAGATGATGCTAAAGATGACTATTCCCTTTTTGCCAATTTTGTAAACATTTTAATACCGTATTTTCCGCACTAAAAGGCGCACCTAAAAGCCTTCCATTTTCTTAAAAGCTCTCAGCGTGCCTTAAAATCCGATGCGCCTTGTGTATTGTCATTACGGTAATATGTCGACCCCTAAAATGGCTCCTTGCTCGAGACATGCTTATAACGAAGAGTTCAAACTTAGGGTGATCGGTTTCGCAGGTGAACACGGAAATAGAGCAAGAGAGTTCAACGTTAATGAGTCAACGTTATAACTTGCTGTTGGTTCAGTGAACTGTGTCGCTGCTTTATTAAATACGTTTTATTGACATCTGATCGTCGCTATATAAATCAGGGTGTAGTGTAGTATAGTGTTCTGTTGGCATTTCCTTGAGCATAGCTCCATCTAGTGGATGCATTGTAGATTGCGTCTTATAATGCATTGCGTCCAATATATGAAAACAAGTTACAAAATAGGCCATTCATTGAAGGTGATCCTCATAATCCACCAGTGCGGAAAATACGCTAATGGTACGTCATTAGGAACTACGAGAATCTGCAGGATTTTCCATAAAAAATTCACATGAACTTCAGGAAAAAAAATGGAACAAGCGTCGGCTTGGAACTGGAAAAACTCAAGTATGTACAACTGTAATCACAGGAACAAGGACATTTTCCAATCTTCCAGCTTTCATCTTGACGTATAATTGTCTTTAGAATCTCCTGAGACAACTCCTTCGCTTCCTCTGGTCCATGTTTTGTGTGGTACAGTGAAACTCCTCTACAACGAAATCATGTTTGCAGCAAGAAATTTTTCGCAACAGGGGGTTTTTCACTGTAGCAAATTTGAAACAGGAAAGTGGAAATGGTGTTAATGCATAAAGATTTTTTCACACTAGGGGGTATTTTCACCCATGTAGATTTCATTGTAGAGGAGTTTCACTGTACATACCATGCCACCAAACAGCTCAGTGACTATTAGCCATCCTATAAATTGCCCAAGTTTGACATCTGTGATGCTAATTAGAGGACACACCATTGTTGAACATGTTTCTACAGTGTTCTAGCGGTACTGCCAATCATTTCCACACCTGTTTCATGGGTTTGTTTTTTAAAATAATTTCGTTGAACCACTATTCGATTCGGTGTACTATTCAAATATTCAAATGCCTACTTGTCATTCGTTGATTCTTAGAACATTTTTATTTATTATTTCTTTATTATTATTAAGTCAGATACTTGTGATTTTTTTGTTGTTGCTTTTTTGTGACAACTGTGTTGTTTCTTCCACCAACAATTTTGTCTAATGTACAACTTAGTCAATGTACTGAATAGTTGACAAGTGCCGATGTTGTGATATCTGCCATGAAGTAACCGTCCAAAATCGGACGTATTACTCATAGTGTCAGTGTCATCAAACTCTGCGTTTATGTGCCGTAATTTACAGTGACAGCAGTTGACGTTGAGCCTCTTAGCGTTGTTTCTAGGACTTGATTTTGTTTTGTGAGATAAAGAGTTGACATTGCGGCTGCGACCCTTGTTTGTCATTGGCTCGGCCTGTTTATCAAAGACAAAAGACGGTGACTAACAAACGTTGACGGAACAATGCGGCGCGCCCCCGCACCTCCTTCACCTCGAGGCTAAGCTACCCTAGCCCGCAGTGGGCCGCCCCTGTCAAAACTCTGAACCTGCTGCCGGATTGACCTTCCAGTCAACAGTCGCCACTGGCTAGCGGAGCGCCGTGCAAACAATCAAGGCCAAAATACAAAATGTTCCACCAGTGCTCACATTTGCTGCCGTTATGATGCTGCAACCATATAATTACGTGGTCCACTCCATGCAACACAAACTCAGTGACACGAATTATCCGAGTCTGGTCTGTTGTAATAACTCAAACATAAATGTACACATGAAATCTGCTTCACAGCTGTGTTGGATGGTTTACACCAGTTGCGCAACACGGCGATGCATTTTCAGCAAACGCAGAAATCCAACCCTCAGCCCGGCGCTCTGAATTCACCGCGACTTTTCCGACAAGTTGAGTGTGAAATTTGTCGGCGAGTCTCCAGAAAGCCTTTTCGACACGTGAGGGGAAGATTAGGAACCACTCCAGCAGCCTTTGGGGGCTGCTCGCTAAAAACTGTTAACTTTGCATTTCAAATCACCCGGGTGGAGGAGTCATCCTTCTCTTTTTTTAAACCTTTAGGAAAAAGCCCCAGAGGAAGGGAGCTCTGCATCTTTTTTTGTTTTTGATGCATCATAAAACTTTGTTCTTTACTCACACGATGCATGGATGCTTTGCACTGTCGGCTTCAAATGTTCGTCCGAGCGTTCGCTGTTGGAGCCTTGTTTAAACCGCGAGGTGCCTGGGAGGCCGCTCTCTTCACATCAAGGCAAAACACATCTGAAATTTTGTGACCGACCCCCCCCCCCCCCAAAACATTTTTTTTTCAAACTCCAGATTGGAGAATCTGTCGTGAACAAGCATTTTTGTTTTGTACGGCTAGGTGATTGTGCGATAGTCTTATCAAACCAACTCAAGATTCCTGATAGCGTGTTTTGTCTTTTTTTGCGCGTGATCGTATGAGCTTTGCGTCAAAATAGCCACTCGGGCGGACATGCTATCTGCGTGGGCGGATCCCGAAATTTTTTTTTTATCCCGCTTGGCAGAGCGACTAATGGTACGCATTTGATTAGTTTCATCACATTCCGCTGGCATAATTGGTAGAAAATCTACCATGGCGGCGTAATTATTTTGGAGGGGCCCCTCGATTTGAATTAGCCGTGGCCGCGCTAACTTAACGCTAGCTCTGGAGGCCTAAAGAGATTAATGAATAATCGGCACTCTTTAAAAGCCATGAAACATTTAAATGAAGTAATGTCTCTTCCTAAAGGGCAGAGTGGAAATTTCTCTCCATACATATGCAGATAAACCCTTGATTTTTCCACACCCCCCCCTTTTAATGAACATCAGCGTTAATCAGCCAGCCAAAAATCAGACTGGAAGCACGGCATGTTTTTGGTAACTTCCTCAAGGGCCACCCTTCTGACGTGGATTAGTTGGGATTCAAACAAACAAGCCGCATGCAGCTCAGATGCTAACAAACAACTTTACGCTAATGTTGTTGCTAGCTTCCTCATAGCAAGATGCTAAAGATGCAGTTAGTGTCATTCCGGCAACATGTGACAGGGGAATTCCCTAATAATAAAAACAGAATTTAATGTAAGATCTGAGACGTTACCGTTAACACGGACATTTTAGGAGTTTTTTTTTTTCTAGTTGACTGTGACATTGTCGCTCCACACAGCATTGTGTGCGTCCTTGTTTATGTTCCAGGAAGCCACAGAATTTATTAGATCCACCCAGTCTGCTTTGGTTTTCTCTGTTTTGCCGCATTTCTCCATCGTAGTAAATTATTTCCCACTAAACCGTGACTATGTGGTTGCTCCGCAATGTTGTGGGCTTCTTTGTTTATGTCACAGCGAGCTCGGCGCCTGATTGGTTCCACGCCGATTCTTGATTTTTCTTACAGTTTGAAGCGACCGTTTCTCACAAATCCAGTGAAACATCAAAAACCAAAGCAGACTGGGCGGAAATATGTCACGGAGCTCGAAAGACGCGAACATGGAGACACACAGCAATGTGGAGGGACTTGTTTTTCAGTTAAAATGGACTGCAGTGAGTAAATTCCAAAGCATCTTGACAGCAGCCACACACAATGTACAGCTAATGGGCGGAGAGAAGGACGGCGGACCGGGATAAATGGTTGCGCAGGCTGGGAACGTCACATAACACTTGTGCTGACTCGGGCAGCTCGGACGGGAAAAGACGCTAAATCACGGAGATTTGCGACGCTCTCCGCCTTTCCTGGGAAGAGTTGCGGCGGCCGGACGCCGGCTTTCAAGGCCGCCAAAATAATAACATCTCAATCACGGGGCGTCAGGGCTAAAGTAGCTGTGGTGTCAGTCTTAATTGTTTTCCGCCCAACGCCACTTATCGGTGTCAGACCACGCAGCCCGTCTAAAAAGGGTCTGTCATTAACCTTGGACGGCCTTATTAGGTTAGCGCCTCAAGACAAAAAAAGTCAATTACTACAAGTTACTGCACAAGGAGAAAAAAAAAGACACGAGCGACGCTTCAAGACCTTTGGTACTCCACCAGACGTCTGCTGAACCAGGGCAATTGTTGCAACATGTTGCTCTCGACGGGGGAAAAACGTCAAGTACCTACTTGGAGCCACACAACATTGTGAAGCAACGACATTTCATCATCGACTGGGAAATCGTTGACGATTATGTATAAAATTCAAGTCGAGGCACACTTGGCAGAATTAATAAGTGGCATCGCTCCAGTGTTGATGGACGCACTCAATATTGTAAAGTGACTATGTCAGGGTCTAATGGCGGGGGGGGGGGGAGTGTGAGGGGGTAAATTATAGAGAAAAACAGCAAAAACCAAGGCAGACTGGGCTGGATTCATAAAGTGTCGAGTCACTGAACTTAAAAATGGACGCACACAACATTGTGTCGTGATTGCATGAATTACGAGTTCTGCCTGGTTGCCTTTGGTTCTCGATTGTTTCACTTTATTTCACTATAAAAGTCAACCAAAAAAAATAGGGTGTAGATTTTGACTGGTTGTCAGTCCACAGTATTTTGCGTTTCGTTTTTCTGTTCCAGGGAGCTCCAAGACTTGATTCCACCCGCTCGGTTTCTCTGTCGTCATTAGTTTTTCCCATCCCCTCGCCGTGTTTATGGTCCGCGCGGCTCCATAACTTAAGTTCCACCCTTTCCGCCTTGGTTCTTGACGTGCCTATTTCATGACAGGATGACATCATTGCTCCACAATGGTGTGTGTCCTTCTTTAAGATTTTTGGGGAGCTACTGTATATGGCTTAATAGTTCTTCCCAGTTTCCTTTCTGTAATTTGTTTTTTCCAGGTAAGTATCATTAACCCGGGGGTCGGCAACACACGGCTCCAGAGCCGCGTGCGACTCTTTAGCGACATCTTAGTGGCTCCCTGGAGCTTTATAAAAAATGTTTGAAAATGGAAAAAGATTTTGATAGTCGGCTAAGATAGCTCAAATAGATGTTGAAGCTCTGAAAAAGGAGAGCTGTGGTGTCGGTTTTTTAAAACGTACACTTTATTTATGCTTTTAACAGTCTCGACAAACACGGACACGTCTGCCTTCTCTCTTCTCGTTCGACTCAAGAGGCGTTCAAAGACAGCCTCAGAAAAACGGAAATTAATGATCACTTCACTGACACTAAGAAAAGCGTAAATAATGCACCAAAACAAAACAATTAAGCAAGGAAATGACAAAATAAATTCTATGGGGGCGTTTGTGAACACACAACAAAGGAATGAATAACAAACCATTCTGAGACAGTCCAGTCTCCTACATGCATACAGCCTGGGTTTCCTTCATTGTAAGTTTTATAGAAGGCTTTGATTTTTTTGCGGCTCCAGACATATTTGTTTTTTGTTTTTTTTTTGTCCTATGTGGCTCTTTCAACATTTTGGGTTACCATCCCCTGCATTAACCATTGTATGTAAATCTCGATTCCTAGACCCTTGGCCCTTCGTCGGTGTCCACCCCCAGTGCTCCGGTGACGGGTTACAAGCGCATGGTCATCCCCAATCAGCCGCCGCTGACCGCCACCAAGAAGTCCACGCCCAAAGCCCAGGGCCCGGGCGGCGGTTCGTCCACACTGCCGGCGAAGCTCCAGCCCGTGGCGGCGTCCTACGCCACCGCCTCCACTCCCAGCCAACCCACCTTCAACGTCCAAGTGCGGGCAGCCCAGCCCAGCCCCCAGCACCCCACCGCCGGTGGGCAGCACTTTGGAGGGGTGCAGCAGCCAGCGCGCAGCCCCACCCAGGTGCAGTACATGCCGGCCCAGACCAAAGGGCCCGACTTTGCCTTCGGGCCGCCCCAGCCGGGGTTCTCCCCCGTTGGTCCGGGCGTGTATCAGGAGCAGCAGGCTTACAGGAAAACCGAGCCTCAACCCTACCAGGCGGCGGGCCCCAAGAAAACCTACATTACTGACGTGCCGCAGAGCCTGGACCTCTCCGCTTCTGGGCCGGTCATTCCACCGAAGGTAAGAACAGTCCCAGAACACAGCAGTACCTTGAGGTGTGTATCTATTTACCAGAGACCTTATGCAACTTTGTGAATCCCGTGCAGTCAGCTTTGTTGATTGCCATTTCGTTGTATTTCTCCATTGTTCGTGTGTGTGTGTGTGTGTGTGTGTGTGTGTTACATGAGGATTGTGTCTTCCAACCTGGTGTTCGCACACATTTTTTGTGTATGTGTGTGCATGCATATACAATATTTACTTGCATGGTAATGCGACAGGGGAGGCGCTTGCAGCCTTTGATTGCGATGCACAAAATCAACTGTTGTTTTAACCTTTATAAAAATTTCAAAGATGGCGTCCGTTGGGGCCATGCGCCATCTGAATCAATTTGTCTAGTAAGAATTTTTTTTTTTTTACCAGCCGCGGCGTTTTCTTCATCCCTGACTCCCTCGCTGTGATTGGTTGTAGCGTTTGTGCAGAAATGAAAAGATTTGCACTTGATTTATTGTCAGGTGGAGATGTGTTTCTCTTTGGCGTTAGGACGCGTACAAATGGAGAAGCTCTGTTGAGCTTTTGAACTCCCAAATTTGTTGCTCTTTGCACAAAGTTATGTGGTGAAATGGTGAAGTTTGAAATGCGCAAAGTTGCTGTTAGACTGCAACTCAAACTAAAAAAAGGAGTCAATACATTTTCTTCTCAGTAAATCTAAAAAAACGGCATCTTGCTTAACATGCCAAACACTGCATTATTCAAGTTTGTATTATACCGTATTTTCCACACTATAAGGCGCACCTAAAAGCATTACATTTTCTCAAAAGCCGACTGTGTGCCTTATAATCCGATGCGCCTTATAATATGGATCAATATTGTGATTTCTTGGAGGTATTTGAAATGTTCCGTAAAGCGCTTTAGTACAGCTGCAGCGGTTGTGAAAGCTCTCTATAAATAAATCATGTATTGTATTCCTTTAGCGTAGCTCCATCTAGTGGATGCAAAGCGCAACCGCAGCCACTGTTGTAGCTTCTATTCCATGTGCCTTATAATGCGTTGCGCCCTACATATGAAAGTTTTAAAATAGGCCATTCATCAAAGGGGCACCTTATACTCTGAAGCGCCTTATAGTGCGGAAAATACGGTACTTTATGTTGTACTTTATATATATATATGTATATATATATATATATATATATATATATATATATATATACATATATATATATACACACACAGAGAGAGAGAGAAATATAGAATGCATTTTTGCATAATATAAATTAGAAAAGTAACAACATTCAATCCCTTTTGAGTTTTGCATTTTTTATTTTATTAAAAGGCGACTTGCTTGCAGCATGTAGACCAGTGCCAACAGAGCTTTTAATAGTACCCTGCGTCTGTGTGCTGAGAATTGTCAAGTACAGTGTAGTCCAATGCCACAGAGACAGACTTGTTGTAATGTGAACAACATCTCTGGAAAGTGGAAGGCCCTGGAGTTCTCCTTTAATTCAAGGATTCTCGTTCACGTACAAAGCGCGAACGGCGTCCTGCGGGAGCCGTTCATCAAGGACCGTACGTGTTTTACTAAACACAAATTAGACGCGCCAGCCTAATTATATTTGTTCAAAAGACGAGAAAATCTACATTTTTTTTTTTTTACTTGAAAGCTCGCTCGGCCGGCGTCCCAGTTTGGCGCCAAAACACAAAAGGTGACGTTTAGTGCGTTTGTTTGCCTTTGATGCCACATAAAAGAAAAGGAACGAATTCATTAAATGCAGTGAAAAGCAAATGAGTGTGTTGGATATATTTAGACCTCACTCTCTAAGGTCTTTCTGTTTTGTTTGTTACTTCCGTCAAGGATGCTAGGTGTTCGCCCCATAAGATTGAAAGTTGAACGAATCATTGTAATATATACTGTCTATACTTATAATATCAAGTGTCAAAATAAGATAAATTACTTCTATTCGTAATTGTAGCATTCCAAAAATAAATCATAAAATGGTGAGAAGAAAGATGGACACATGTTAGCGTTTATGCTAGCGTTTAGAATTATATGTAATAAAATAACGACAGCAAAAATACAAAGTCAAAGTTTTAAATAAATATAAGAAACGTAAAGACAAATATGGGGATGTAATGGAGAATAACGCTAATAATGCCAGTCAAAAATAGTCAAATATTCGATCTAAAATATGCAGGTCCTCAAAGAAATACAAAAAAATAAGTCGACGTAGTACAAAATTGATGCCACAAATTCAAAACTATTCGGGGAAAAATATTGGTTAACATTTAGAAAAAAAATACTGCAACTATTACAGCAAAAACATGACATAATTACAATAATATAAATGGAAATGGAAAATACACAATGAAAAATGATTGATGAACAAAAAAACCACAATGATGGATAAAATTGATAAGTCAGGAAATGTCAGGAAAAAAAATAATTTAATGTTTTCATCTTACACACAAAACTGAACAAACCAAAAATGACAATAAAATCCACCCGCCATGTTTCAAAGGACCACACCGTCGTCATCGTCTGCTTCATTTTCTCGTGCGCCTTCTCTCTTCCTCTTTGACAACTCGTCTCCGATCTGCTAAATACGGTCCGGCCGATAATTAAAATTTTCAGCGTGATGAAAACATTTGCTCGCTAATCATGCGCTGACTCGTCGGTAACCTTGGCAAACGGCGGTTTGAATTGAACGCCGCCGTCTCTTTAAATGCCGTTTTAGATTAAAGCCGCACTAAAGAAGTCCGTCCATTAGCTTGATTGAGTGACGGGCTATCGGGATGCCCTTTGATGGATGTCTTCATTAAAAGATGAGTAGTCACAGAAGGTTATGACACGTTCAACACCAACTCATGCAACCCAAATCTTAACTTTTTTTTTTTTTCCCTCCATCCCCGCGTCAAAAATAAACCAGCAATTTCCATGAATCTCCATCGCTCCACGAAATGGGAACGCAAAGGCTAAGCGGGATGACGACTCGTGTTATTGCCGGCTGAGCTTGAGTGACGGCGGTTTTGACAGCAGCGGATTATTTCACAATCCCGACCGGCGGCCGATGTCCGCCAGAAGGTCAGCCATCTTGCCCGCTGTTAAAAGTTGCAAAAGGGTGGACAGTTTCTGGAAAGTTTGGGGGGGGGGGGGGGAATTTCAACTGAGGAATTTTAGGAAATAGTAAGCATAGCTAGAAACATTTTGTTTTGTCCTAACCAGACATGAATGCAAATAATAGGATTAAACGCCATTAAAAAAAAAAAAAAAAAAAAAAAAAGGATCCTGACAGGTATGAATTTTTTTTTGAGGCAGAATCAAATTGCAATATCTGATTAATCGCTGATAAATTGAAAAAAAATATGACAAAAATAATTTCACTTTTGCTTCCGAAATGCTTACTACAATAAAGATATGAAGAATAGCAGTCTTTCCATTATCAGGATTTTCAGAATTAAATCCCAGAATTAAATGTAAAAAAAATTATGATCACAAGATCGACCAATCTATCCAATGTATTTAAACAACTTGCTTGTTTATATGTTGGGATGTCATTGAATGTCTACTTTGTCTTACATTGGATTATGTGGAGAATAGAATAAAAAAAAACCTTCCAAAATCAGATAATTCCCCCCCCCCCCAGATTTTTGGAGATTTTAAATGAGCTAATTTTAGCTCATTAAATCGGCCAACCAATTATTCAGTCAGGCCCTAAAAATCAAAATGAGCCTATATTATCATGCAGATGACTGACTAATGAAATTCTCAGTATTTTATCTCCGAACTTGACTTCCTGGTATGTTTTCACAGGGCGCTCGCTCCACAAAGTTGTGTGCGTCCAGTGTTAGGTTCCATGGAGCTACAAAACTTTGCTTGCATATGCGACACGTAAATTCTATTCCGTCTACGTCGGTGTTACATGTGTCTTTGCATTTTTCCCCACAATCGCCACTTATTTCCTCCCGATTTTGACACGCGGTCACTCCCCGATGTTCCGCACGTCCGTCACTCCGTAACATTCCTGCGACCGACCCGTTCATTTCGCGGTCCATCTGAGCTCCGGCTGGCCTCCATGTGAAAGTAAAAGAGCTGAGTTGATTCGGTCGGCGGTCAGATCAGTATGTCACACGCACGCTCGTAAATAAGCGAGCGCTCACTCGTCCGCTCCCAGACAAACGGCGCGGGCGCTAAATAACGACCTCGATCGATAGCTGCCGTCGGGAACGCAGCTCAGTGGAAAATGCCTTCCGCTATTCTTCTGCAAGCCACATACCTGACATCCGCGCTACAGTTTCGCCAGCTCATACTGATGGTATTTTGTGTGTTATTATTCTCACTGCTTATTTTGTTTCGTATGTCATTTGGGGGCAGGCGTGGCTGCCACTTGATAGAAACGGTGGCCCCTGGTGGCCAATATTGGGTCACGTTCTCATGTTCTTCAGTGTCATTAGCGTTGTTGATAATCTAATGTGGCAAGACAGTTTGTCATATTTTGGTTGCGCGAGGTCAAAATATTTTGAAAGTCACTCTAGCGAATGAAGGTTAAAATTAACAGCTAGGGCAGATAAATTAAAATATATATTTTTTTCATTTTTTAAAGTCACTATATTTTCCCTACTGCATATTAATTATTAAGTGTCTTATGATATGCTGGAATATAATGTGCAATAATTGTGCCGTCGAATCTCGGCAAAGGAGAACACGGAGTTACATTTGGGAGAATATTTGGCAGAAATTCTGTCTGCTTTGAAAAGTTTTTGAGTTCACCGCATGGAAAAATGCAAGCAAAAGCAAAAGTTTTGATCAGTGTGTATACAAAAAAAAAAAAAAAAAAACTGACTTTTTTTTCTGAAATATTATATATTTAATATAATATCTATTTTTTTGAATAAAGCCAAAATTTTGATTCAGCAACATTACTAGAAAGGTGCAAGAATCTCTCGTATGTCCACTTCAAAGCTCCAAAATAAATACAAAACCATATCAAATGAATATATTTTTGACAAACTTATAATATCATTAACTCCACATGCTAAAGAGACGTCAAATAAGTTCACCTCTTGTCCCAACAACCAACCCGTCAGTTGTTGTTATGTTGTTTGCCTTTTTAATTCTTTTTTTTTGTGTTTTTTTGTTTTGTTTTTTTCCGCCCCTCCAGATTGCTGGTGGCGGCCCCTCTCTGCACTCAACAGATTTTCAAATATCTGTTTGCAGGCGCATGTGTCACTTCCAAACACATGACCTACTTTTGTACTCACGCACAATCTTACAAACGTGAAAAGAAAAAGAAAGCCATTTCCTCTCGCTGGCTCGCATACATTACATGTTGTCTCTTTGCGGGAATCCCGTCTGCACGGGAACACGCGGCGGTTATGGCTTGAGCCTTAATTTTTAATTACGGTACACAGCTGCTCTAGAGTTATATTTCTATATTTTCTCTCTCCCCCCACCCCCATGCACCCCTCAGCATTTAATTGGAGCTGAAAGAGAATGACCTATTTTGTTTGGAGAACATTTAGACTTACGTGCTCCTCCTCACAAGGCGGAAGGTGGCCTTGGGCTGCCAGGCTTCCTCAGGAAGAAAAAAAAAAATATATATAAAGTAAAAAAAATGTAATATGAATAAAATGATAATGCATCATATTGGCAATCAGGAAATTCGTCAAACGGGATTATGCAAATACATGTTGGTGCATCCCAAAAAAAGATAAATCATGCAGCTGGCGGGGGAACATGACGAAGCAAATTTTCCATATAAGCGTGGAAGCGCACAACATGTGTAGCACGCAGCGACCACATGTTGGCGTCTGCTGGCCGCAATCATGATTCGAGATGCTGTCTCCACTTAATGTCAAGGAACTAAACCAGGGGTCGGCAACCCCAATGTTGAAAGAGCCATATAGGACAAAAAAAACCCCAAAAACGAATATGTCTGGACCCGCAAAAAAATGAAAGCCTTCTACCAAACTTACAATGAAGGAAACACAGGCTGTATGTATGTAGGAGGCTGGACTGTCTCAGAATTGTTTGTTATTCATTCCTTTGTTGTGTGTCCACAAACGCCCCCATAGAATTTATTTTGTAATTTCCTCGCTTATTTTTTTTGTTTTCGCTTTTCTTAGTGTCAGTGAAGTGATCATTAATTTCCGTTCTTTGAACGCCTCTCGAGTCGAACGTGAAGAGAGAAGGCACGGAGTCGGACGCAGACGTGTCTGTGTTTGTCGAGACTGTTAAAAGCATATATAAAGTGTCCGTTTTGAAAAACCAACACCACAACTCTCCTTTTTCGGAGCTGCAACATGTATTTATATCTATTTGAGCTATATTAGCCTACTACCAAAATCTTTTTCCATTTTCAAACATTTTTTATAAAGTTCCAGTGAGCCACCAGATGTCGCTAAAGAGCCTCATGCGGCTCTGGAGCCGCGTGTTGCCGACCCCCAAACTAAACAGATTGGATGAAGGTATGGAGTGGCATAGCTGCCCCAGTTATGCTACCTCCTCTGAATTTTTGGCAAACAGCAATATTTAACTCCCCAGAATCTAACTATGGTCGCACACATTATATAGTGATCATTTGTCGTCTCCCCCCCCCCCCTTCCCTCTAAATACTAAAATGATTTTAGTACCGTACAGTGTATTGGGTTACAAATACAGTATGTTCAGAAACACAAATATTTAGCTATTTGGTCTGATTTAGGATTCCGTTTTAATACAGCTACTGTTATATTTTGTCTCAGGACAATTATTATTTACACAAGCGCATGAATTATTCTGTCTTTTTCGTGTATATAGCAAATTTTCCTCCAATTTTGGAATGACCTGCATCTAATTCCATTTTAGTTGAGGTGGGTAGGATGACGCACTGTAATTTGGACGTTCGTCGGAAGCTGCAAGGTGCCTCGATGGCGGGCGGGACACGGGGGAGGTCGTGTCGCCCTCCCATCAGCGGCGCTTCGTGCCACTTGACAGACGTCGTCAGTCGTCGACTGACATTTGAGAGCCGTCGTCTCCAATGTCACTCAAGCGGCGGCTTGCAAAAGGCACGGGTTTGTCGCCCCGAACAAAAACAAAACAAATGTCTTCATGTTGGAGAGCACACACAGGCGCACACAAACGCAGCCGTGTTTGTTTCTTTTGGTTTCATAGCAACCTGCGAAGCTCACAAGAAGCATCTTGGGCTCCATTTGTTGTTTTTTTTCAAGGGGTCCTTCAAACAGGAAGATTTTGTGCTTCCAGATTTGAAACTTGGATATGAGACAGATTGGCGTTTAATTGCAAAATGTTTCAGATAGATTGGCTTCTTCTGACTTTTTGGAACACCTCAGGGCGCTATACGTGGCTCCCATTTTTATGTAGCTCTATGCCCAACATAGCAAGATAGGGCTCTGTTAAATCTCTGGAGGGGGGGCGTTACAGGAATCTCAAATTACCCAAGTTTTCTAATTCAATCCCTGAAGACACATCCTCTTAGCGAGATGCCATTTGGTACGTATGTCTCGACCCAACAAGTCAATAGGATCATTTCGAGGAGTTGTGGAAAGGCTAAATTGCCGTCGAGATTTTGTTTCATTTGCTTCTGAATTCGAACCACGTACAGCAAGCAGTTTGTCGAAGCGAAACTGTAAATATTTGAGTTTTCTTAATTGCGTTATTTGTGAATCCCGGCGACAAAGTTTGGATTCTCTGGCTGCCATCCATTGTGTCTCATTGTGCACACGGGAGAAAAGAATGTCTGCTGCTTTTAAAGCACACACCTAAATGAAAGTTTGAGTCCCGAGGGGCCGAGGCAAACAAATGATTGCATTGAGACAGATGGAAGTAAAAAAAAAAAAAACAAAAAGAGCATCGATGGTTTCTATTGTCGCCGTGGAAGGGAAGGAAAAAAAAAAAACGCTCGTCGGTAAGTGCGGCGGCATCACAAAAGCGTGTGGCGGCATCACAAAAGCGTGTGGCGGCAAAGCAATTTCTTTTTTTATTCAAGTGAAAAAGTCTGGGGCGCTGTCACAAAAGAGAAGCCTAACAAGGCGCTTTAAACTCTGCCACCGCATCGCTGCGGGCTGTCAAACGAGCAGATCAGGTATATAAACCCAGCTTCAAGTCAAAAAGTCTGTTTGGGGTAATCGCTGCATTTTTCCGCCGCGCGTTTGATGTGCGGCTCAGATTAACTGCGTGAGATCTCACTGTGCCGTTCAAAACCTGAGACCAAAGGCCTTAACAGGTCCCGAGATCCACTTCCTCTCAGGTTAAGTCGATGCGCTCCATTTTATCTTCCTTCAACTCTGCATTATATTTACAAAATTCCCGATGTTGACTCTCACAAACGCTTGGACAATGGTGTCGTGACGTACGATAGGCCTGCGGTGAATTATCGACACACTCGAATAATCAATAATTTTTTGAAAAATGGACAAAGCAAATCTCATTTTGGGCGGAACTGCAGTCGCATTCCCCACGAAATAAAAATAATTTGCCGTGGTGGTGGCGGCGAGCCAGGAGAAAGTTTGTAAAAGACTGATAATGTCCCAAATTTCCTTTCGCCTATGACCACCAACACAGCTAACGGCCAGACAACTCTATTTTCCCGGTTCATGACGCCCACGTCACTCACCAGGCACGGCTGAACCATGCACGCTCTATAAGTCACAGATGCCACAGTAGTTATTAGTGTTTTTATGAATAATTGGCTAGGCGTGGTCAGATTAATATTTTCACACTTCTTAGTTTGTCTACATCACAGGTGTCAAACTCAAAGCCCGGGGGCCAGATCCGGCCCGCCAACGTCATTTTATCTGGCCCGCAAATCAAGCATGTCAACTTGCATGATGCTTGCTAAAATCGCTCGACCAAAATTTAATTTAAAATTCTCATATTCTCATATCACATTGTGAGCGTTTTCTTGTAACCAAACCCCTCATTTCAGTAACTTAAACAATAGTTGAATAAACCGTTATTGACTTTTTCAATTTGGTTTCAGTCATAACGGCTAAAACGGTAACTAAAATGTGGCCCACGACAAAAATGAGTTTGACACCCCTGGTCTAGATTGTCATTTAAATTTGGCAAAAATCCAGTGCACTTGTATTATCCGTAATCCAATTTCCTAACATCACATGGTCAATATCCATATAACGCTACATTGTTGTCAGCTTGATAGCCGGCGTGCTAACGTCATGCTATGAGTTGGCCCTGGGCCAAATGTTAACTACCCGTAAGACTTAGACATGTAAAATGAGGTGTGGTGCTTTTGCACGTCGTCATCGTTAGAAGAGCTCCCGCTCGATTTGCATCGACAGGTCTGATCTGGGATTGACTCGAGTCGGGAACCTTCCCGCCGCTCCCAAACGTCTCAATTAGAAGGAACAACTCAAAGGTCACGACAGACGTCAACCCGTGATGCGTTATTGAAAATCAAAGGCGGCGTAAAGATCTGCGCGGCGAAGGTCAGAAATGTAAAGAATGTGTGTGTGTGTGTGTGTGGGGGGATAAAATTTTTTTTGAAAAGACTCCAGTTGAGCAACGCCGCATAAAGGAGACCGCGTGACGGCACAAGATAAGCCTTGGGTGAAAATGTCAGATGGAAATGGGGGATCTTAAACTTTCGTCCTACTTTATGGAACGGATTATTCACGAAAACCGAGGTTCTACTGTACTCTAAACGGCAAGGAACAAAAAATGACCATATTTGTTATCTGGTTAAGGGCTGGTCGCTCTGTTTATTTCCATTGTAAGGTGACAGCACGAGTTTAAGCACCGCACAGATTGCCTCGTGTGACTACATCCTGACAAAATAAAACAACTCGAGATTTTTTTTCTATTTTTTTTGGTATTCTTTGTTTTTGGCCCAACACAAGGATGAGTCAGGGTCATCCTTTGTTCCACGGCAGGACGTGAGCGACCTCCTTGTATCGCACCGCCGGGGCCTGATCCAGGGTCAGCTCTCTCGTGGGGGGTGGGGGGGTTGACGCACCAACACCAGTACCGGCACGCATGCAAATCGCACTCGCTGACTTTGACCTTCAGGCAGCGCTTCATGAACGTGTGTGTGTGTGTGGGGGGGGGGGGGGGGGGTGTACGTGCGTGCGTGCGTTAATTCCAGCCTTTTTAATTATGCTCTCCCGCAACCACAAACAGACCACAGGTGATGCTCAGCGGCCACGTGGAAAGCAAAGCACGTCATGACTCAGCGCTTTTTCTTTATTACTTTTTTTTTTTCCTCTCAACTTCCTGTTTGTTTGTGTTTCCTTCAGACCGGCGGCGCAGGAGGCGTCGGACCCCCCGCCGCCCACCCCGAGGACGAGCTGGAGCGCCTGACCAAAAAGATGCTCTTTGACATGGACCACCCTCCATCTGATGAATACTTTGGTAAGTGTATCGTTCGGGTTTTTTTTGTTTTTTTTTAACACTGTGGATTATTTGGAGTGGTTTTGTTTCTTTCTGTGGCAATAGTCGTTATCATGACTGATGAAATGACATCAATGAAATGACATCAGTGACAGAATATGATACAAGAACAAGCACCTCAGTGTGATGTGGATTTTTTATATTTTATTTTATGGATTACTTTCAGTTTTATTCAGGGTTCCCACGGGTCCTTAAAGTTCATAAAAATCCATAAAAAAATAAGTTGCAAACTTATGTTCTTGATTGTCCTTCATTTTCAGGGAAATGTTCTAAAATCAATAAAAATCCTTACAAAAGTATTTCTATTTGAAAAATAAATAGAAGTTTTATATTTTCTAAATTTAAATTTTTCTTAGTGTACTTTAGTTGAAAATGATTTCAAGTATTTTTTATTTTCCTGAACATGAAAATTTGGCATACAGTATATCAAATAAAGCATATTGCTGAATCCCCGGCTAAATTGAGAAAAAGTCCTTAAAGAATTGCTACATTAGCCCTCAAAAGTCCTTAAAAGTTCGGTAAATAAAAAGCAAGTGGAAGAGTGGGAACCCTGTTATTGGTTTCTATGCAAGGTGGCGGTTTGCATTCATGTAATTTTATGACACAAGCACGTTTTTATTTGACTCATTAGTTTATTTCTAGTTATTCTGTTCATTTCTATTACGCAAGGTGGCAGTTTTTATGATTAACTGGTAAAGAACGGTTAGATTAATTTTATGACACGGGTACATTTGCCTGGGTGTGACCTGGACTTAAAAAAAATAATTAAAAAAATTAATTTGTTGCTTTCTATTGTGCAAGGTTGCCGTTACCATGACCAACTTGCAAGGAGCTTTCACAGAGGTTAATTTTATGACATGCCCACATTATTTTTTTTACTCTGTGGATTATTTCCAGTCATTTTGCTGATTTCAATTGTGCAAGGTGGCTTTTTGTTATGAGAAAAAGCAGTGCATTGCATTCATTGAATTACACGTTTACATGGCGTATGAATTCACTTTCTGTTAACTCTGTAGATTATTCATAGTCATTTGATTTATTTCGATTATTATTAATATTGTGAATAATTTACAAGGAACGATCTGCTGGAATTGGATGACATGACCACATTTGCATGCCGCCTGGACTTTTTTTTATTTTTTTTTTAAATAAATGTAGATTATTAGTTATTTTCTATTGCACGTGATTTTTTTTTTTATTTTTTTTTTATTTTTTAACATTTTGCTCAGAGGTGTTTGATAATTAATTTAGCTCTCGCTTTCATAAATAAAAATATAACTGCCAGGATTAAACGTTAATACTCTTTCGGGGATTGAAGGAGGATTCTCCGCATTTATACGTGGCTGATATTTTCCCGCCCTCTCTCCCCTCTGGAGCCTTTAATCCCCCTCGGGGGTGGCGCGGCAGAGGCGGGTAGGCTGCCGTCGCCTCACGTGCCCATTAGATGGCTGGCAGCGCTGGTGGCGTGTAGGTGTATTATGATATTAGCGCTGGCGGGGACATGTATTTAAACTGCTTCTGCTTAGAGAGGCCATGATGATGAAGACCTTAATTGCCTGCCTGGCCGAAGCGCAGCAGAGAAATGACCCTCAAAGCCTCGCTGGCCTCAATATTTTTATTTATTTATTTTTTCCGGGTGGCGTGCGCACATGTGAGTTGACGGATGGGTCGCATGTGAGCCGAGGTGGCTGTTTGGCATTGCTTTGCTGTAGGAGGTACAGCTCAGCAATGTTGTTTCGGGCGCTAACGCCACAATTTAAACAAATCGAGCACCCCAAAGATGGGTTTCCTTTGACAAGATGAAATTTCATAGCTATCTCTATCATGAGTAGACCCACAAAAAAAATCGGGAGAGGAAGTCTGCCAATTTGGTGCAAAGGAGCAATTTTATGCCCCTTTCCGCGGAAGTCTGCTAGCTTAGGTTTTATTAGGATCCCCCGTTCGTCAACCCTACGGTGAAGACAGTTCTTCCTGGGGTCCAAAATACGACCCCCAAAAACAGTTACTCTCAGGAACAGGATATATTTAGCCACGTCTATCACAAGGAGAACCACAAAAAAGGTCTCAAGAAGCCATTCCCAAAAATACAAGAAGTCTACCATTTTGTTTCATCGAGACTAGTCAAGACTCGTTCCCTCGGTCAATAGAAATTAGTGAACTCCAATTCGAAATGTTGTTAAAATAAGCCCTGGAGGACAGTTTCCCTGAACAAAATGAAATTTAATAGCCCAGTCTATCATGAGAAAACCCACCAAAAAAAAAGACTCAAATCCGCCATTTTGTTTTGAAGCGGTCATTTAAGGCTCATTTCCGGGGTCTACAAAAACAGGAAACGTCCCCGCTGATGGTTTCTCCTGGCAACCTAAAATTTAGGAGCCATCTCTCTTATGAGTCCACTCGCAAAAACAGTCTCAAGAAGCCATGCCCAGAACCATGGCGGAAGTCTTTTGGGTTACAAGTGGACATTTTAGAACCATTTTAACCATTAGCGACCATCTTGTTTTAGAGTTGTGGAGTTTTGACCTCCTGTACGAATCAAACATTTTTGACACTAAATTGCCTTTACATCATCGGCGACGACAAAGTTTGATCACTCGCCGCGATCCCCGCTCCGCTCCATCTCAGGCTTAATGAACCCCTGCAAACCAGGATCGTGAAAAGATTAAGGCCTGGCTGAGGTGAGTGCGGGAACTCATTAGCAGAGTCGGTTGGCCGTCCGCAGAGAGCCCCCCGCTAACAAGCCCCCGCCGCCCCACCCCACCCCACCAACACCCCTCCCTCCTCCCGACACACGGTCACCACGGCAACCTTAAGATCCATCACTTAAGTCTGCCATGCCTTCGGAAGCCCGTCCCAGAGCATGAGACTTTTGTAATTACAAAGAATGTAATAGCGCATACGCCTCTGCACACTTTTGTTTTAAGAGTGGGTATGTGGGTTGTGGGGGTCGGCGCGGGGGCGGGGGGTGGTTCTGACAAGGGGGCTCGCGGTCGCCAAGACCCCGGGGCCAGTAATTAACCAGATTAATCAAAGTAGGGCCGCGATCTGGACCCAATCGTTGTCTTTCTCAAGCAAAGTTCCACCGGCTATCGCCCAGGGTCTTTGATGAAGTTCAAACGGCGCCGCCGTCTCATCGGTCCACCGGGGCTTCGTTGAATTGAATTAAAGTTGTCGGCCTTTCCATGAGAGGTCCTTCAAGGCAGAGTTTAAAAAGCCTCGCTCGCTGTACTCTATAACTCTCCTAATAACGCTAAATTATCACTGAATGATTTTGCAAAATCATCTCATCCCTCCCCCCCCCCCGCCCACTCTCAGTTTTGTGTTTGCGATTATTTTTATTCCGGGTCCTCTTCGGATAAACACATCTCTACAACATGCGATTCGTCATCCTTCAATGTATTGGTCTTATAAGTGAAATAAATGCAAATGAAGCATGAATTAATATGAACGATACGCTTTTCTTAGCTTAGCTGATATATCGACATTTTTTTGGTGGGGGTGGGGGGGACAAAACCATTGCAAAAAGGAATTTAATGAATGGTTACTTAGCGCGTCGACCTCACAGTGCAGAGGTTGTGGGTTCGATCCCGGCTCCGGCCTCCCTGTGTAGAGTTTGCATGTTCTCTGCGTGGGTTTTCTCCGGGTACTCCAGTTTTCCTCCCACATTCCTAAAAACATGCATGACAGGCTGATTGAACACTCCAAAAATGTCCCTAGGGGTGAGTGTGAGTGCGGATGCTTGTTCGTCTCTGTGTGCCCTGCGATTGGCTGGCCACCGGTTCAGGGTGTCCCCCACCTACTGCCTGAAGACAGCTGGGATAGGTTCCAACACCCCCCGCGACCCTTGTGAATGATAAGCGGATCAGAAAATGGATGAACGGTAACTGGGAACCCGTCAGACGTCCGTCGTGTGCCACGTTGCAATTGGCCAGTCTGCGTTGCACGAGCAGGGTCAAGCGGTCATCTTGATCTGGAAAACCCTCAAAATAAAAGCGCATGTCAAAAAAAAAGAATGTTAGCATCTTTGATTTCGAATCTTAGATTAGATCGGACTAATCTGAAGGAGCCTCTTGTACAAATGTCATCATCCGTCATGTTTAATCCATTTAGCTGCTGCGTAGGTGTACGCGCTGTGCATGTGCGTAGCGTGCGTGCGCGTGTGCGTAGCGTGCAGGCAAATCTAATAAGATGCAGCAGCGGCGGCATTCGTACGTTATGTTGTCGTCGCTACGTGGCTGTCAAGCAAAAACCAGGACAAAAAGCTGAATAATTGAAAAAGGGATGAGTGGCTCTGCATTATTTACAATTAGTGATGAGGGTGTTTTATTTCTTTTTTGCCTTTGGGTTTTGTTTGAAAGCGGGAATGACAATTCCTTCGTCTCGTCTTGATGTATGGAATATCGGCTGAGATTTGTCATCGCATGTGTTGACAATGTTGAGTTAGTTGGTTAGGTTGTTGGTTGTTTAGGTGCTCAGGCTGTTCGTTTGGCTCGTTTGGTGGCTTGCTGGTCGGTTTAGGTCAGGGGTCGCCAACCCAAAAAGTTGAAAGAGCCATATAGGACAAAAAAAAAAAAATATGTCTGGAGCCGCAAAAAAAAATTAAAGCCTTCTATAAAACTTACAAAAAAGGAAACACATGCTGTACGTATGTAGGAGACTGGACTGTCTCAGAATTTTTTATGTTATTCATTCCTTTGTTGTGTGTTCACAAACGCCCCCATAGAATTTATTTTGTAATTTTCTCGCTTGATTTTTCTGTTTTGGTACATTATTTTCGCTTTTCTTAGTGTCAGTGAAGTGATCATTAATTTCCGTTTTTCGGAGGCTGTCTTTGAACGCCTCTTGAGTCGAACGGGAAGAGAGAAGTCTGTATTTGTCGAGCCGGTTAAAAGCATATATAAAGTGTACGTTTTAACAAACCAACACCACAGCTCTCCTTTTTTCGGAGCTGCAACGTGTATCTATATCTATTTGAGCTACGTTAGCCTACTATCAAAATCTTTTTCCACTTTCAAACATTTTTTTATAAAGCTCCAAGGCGCCACTAGATGTCGCTAAAGAGCCGCATGCGGCTCTGGGGCCGCGTGTTGCTGACCCTCGGTTTAGGTCATTACGTGTTCTCCTTGATTACTTTTTACCGTATAGAATCAAACATTTTAATCATGCCTGATCAATATTGACACAAACTTACTCTCTGGTGAGGTTTGTGAGCTTCCCCTGTGATTTATTTGATTTTTTTGTGTGGAATAAGCGGGTAACCTTTTGCCGTTTTTCCTGGAAACGTCCGTCGGAAGAGGCGTCAGAATTCACGAGGCAACTGGCATTAAATGTTGATAAGGAATCTTGGAAGATTCCGGATGGCGGATCAGCTCAGGTAATTGGGTCAGGCGCAAGTTTTGCTTTTCCGTCTTATTTGGCGAAGGTATTAATAGAGCCCTTCTTTAGACAGTAGCTCATGTGGTGATGCAGGTCGCCCTCAGCAGCCTGTCGGGAGTTTGCTTTTAGGTCTCGCCTGGCTTGTCAGAACAAGGAGATAGGGGTGTCAGACGAAGCTTAAAAGATGAACCCCGCACACCCCCATCAACGCACAATCACATTTCGCATCCACCGTCTCCAACCATTGCATTCTTTTCGAAATTCCTACTTTTTTTCATTGATAAGCCCCAGGAAGTCTGCTAATTTGCTTAAAAGTGGCCATTTTAAGCTCGGGTTGGCCATTTTGAGGGGTTCTTCCCAGGCAAACTTGCCCGAGAAATTTTGCGGTTGTCATACCAAATTTGATCCAGCTCTTTTGGAAAGCTGGATTGATAAAATGTGTTTTCATCCACTGCGTCTGGTTGCAGCGTGGCCGCAAAATTTAATGGCTCGCGGTACAAAACGGATAACCTGATCATTGATTGATCTGTTTTTCTGTGTATTTGCAGGTACAGTCAAACCTGGGTTTTCGTCCATAATCCGTTCCAGAAGGCTGTTCGAAAACCGAAATTGTTCGAAAACCGAAACCACGCTCTTTTTAAAATAAAATTGTTTATTGAACACGTCTGCTCATAATGGAAAGCAACACGAGGAAGCGTCACTTCCTCGTGTAAGGAAGGCGAGAGGAGTCAAATGGTGCATTCAAGTGCGCTCAGTTTGTTCGACAACCGAAATGTGTTCGTCATCCGAGGCATGAAAAACAAAATTTTTGGTCGAAAACCGAATTGGTCGAGAACCGAGACGTTCGAAAACCGAAGTTTGACTGTACGACTTCTTGAGACTTTTTTGGGAGGGTTTATTTTTGGTGGGTCTACTCATGAGATAAGACAAGAAAACCTATATTTGTCTCGCAATGGAGACATTCCCAATTGCTATGATAAGCATACCCACCAAATTCACAAGTGAAAATGTCTTTTGGGGCTGAATTTAATCCGACCAAACATAAAATTTCACCAGAATGAACACACTTTTGAAATCCAAATACGACAGCCCAAAATACAGATGTCACACAGAAACATAACCACAGAGATAATAAATCATAAGTTGCTTCATGTTCAGGCTTCGTGTTTTTGGGGGGGAAGGGTGGACTCTCTATGGGATCATTTTTAGCTTTTTGCTTCCAAATCTTCCCCTGCCTTTAATCTGCTTACAGGCCCTTTAGTTGTTTCCTCTTTTTTGACTCCTATTTAAGGATTTCCTCAATCACAGCATTGCCTCTTTGTCACGCTGTGCGCGTGCGTGTATGTGTGTGTGTGTGTGTGTGGGCGCATGCACATTATTATGGCGCGGCTGGAAGGAGGTCACCCAGCAGCCGGGGGGCAACAGGGGCCATCAGTCTGGTGACAGGGCAGCTCTCCGCTTAAGCCCGGCATCAGTCTCCTACCACCTCCACTGGATTAGGACGCCGTGCAAGCGCGTGCGTGTTTGACCGCAAAAAGGCCACACGAAAGCAGAGAATGGCCGCACATGATCCATCCGTATGCCGCTCGAACCAGGAAGTAGACAGACAATATCGGGATCTTGTTGAATGGGGATTGTTGAGAGTCATTTACTTGGTTTGCAGTCATTATGTGAACCGGTAGCTCCACAAATAACCAATACAACTTAAAATAATATATATATATATATATATATATATGTATATATATATATATATATATATGTGTGTGTATGTATGTATATATATATATGTGTGTGTATGTATGTATATATATGTATATATGTGTGTATGTATGTATATATATGTATATATATGTGTGTATGTATGTATATATACGTATATATATGTGTGTATGTATGTATATATACGTATATATGTATATATATATATGCATATATACGTATATATGTATATATATACACATATATACATATATATACATATGTATATATATGTATATATATATGTTTTCGAACAGCGTCACTTCCTTGTGTAAGGAAGGCGAGAGGAGTCAAATGGTGCATTCAAGTGTTCTCAGTTTGTTCGAGAACCGAAATTTGTTCGTCATCTGAGGCATAAAAAACTCGAAATTTTTGGTCAAAAACCGAATCTGTCGATAACCGAGGTTTGACTGTATGTGTGTGTGTATATATATATATATATATATATATATTTTGTTTTTTTGTTACTTTTTAGGGGGAAAAAACAAGAAAATGTGATTTGCTTTGTTTTGAAATGATTTTTATATATATATATATAAAATTTAAAAAAACAAATATATATATATATATTTTTTTTTTTTTTTTAAAACAATTTTTACTTTTTAGGGGAGAAAAAAAAAGAAAATGTGATTTACTTTGTTTTGATATGGAACGAAAACCTTCCCCGCCCCTTTTGCATCTCCCTGGTCCTGACGACGTACTCGGCGGCATCAGCTCTGCTTTCTAGTCTCCGCGCCGCCGTGTGCCAGCGCTTCTCTCGTCTTCCCTTCGCTTTTCTCGGCGACCAAAGCCTGCGCCTCTTCCTCTCTCTCTCTCTCTCTCTCTCTCTCCCCCACTCTCTCTCTTTTTCTCTGGCAGCGGTTCACGCGAGGTGACCGCCTCCACTTTCCCTCCCCCCCTCGCCATCGTCTCCCCCCTCGGGCAGGGGCGCTCGCCGGCGCTCCTGCCTCGTTGAGACAGCTCCAGTCAGGCTTGCAAGATCAGCTGGCGTGCGAGCGCATGCCAGGCTGCCGGGCGCTCACGTTGTTGCTAGATTTCATTTGTGAGCGAGTGTTTGACCTCGGGAGTGTGCAGACATCTGCATGCTCACGCACGCAAGCACACACGGGGAAAAAATCAGTTGCTCAACACACACACACACACACACATGCTCCACACACATACATAAAGTCACCTGTTCCCTGCCTTGACTCCACGCTGACCTGCTCCTCAAACATGTAAGCCACACTCGGCGCCCGACCGCGAGCCCCTGACGGGATGTGTGCTAATGTCGAGCGGCGCGGGGTTGGCCTGCTGTTTGCCGACACCGGGAATGAGATAAAAGGCGGGGTTAGGAGAGGCGGCCATGACGGCTGTCACGCGCCGCGCCGCTTTGGGGCGACAAGCGTGAACCAACGTTGGACGTCAAACGGGAAAATGAGGCTGCGTTGCAATGGCGTCGCCGTGAACGGGATGCCTCGTTTGAAGACTGGACCCCTTGAATGTAAAGAGATGCTTCATTTGCGGAACTATATGGGTGGTTGATTGGCTAGTTAGGTTGTTTGATTACTCATGCGGTCGGTTGTTTATTTGTTGTGGTGGTTGGTTACTTCATTCTGTCACGAGTAGGGCCCAACCGATGAATCGGCCGGGCAACTTTTGGATTTGCCGATTTTTTTTATTTTTTACCCTGAACCGGTTGTCAGCCAATCGCAGAAATATACTGTAGAACACAAGTGTGAAAGTCAAGACCCGGGGGCCAGATCCGGCCATCTACCTCATTTTCTGTGGCCCGCAAAAGCAATTCATGTGTCGACCTCCATGATCTTGCTAAAGTCTGTACCGAAATGTCAAATTGCGATTGTGTGATAAATAACGTTGACATTATGCAATCACTTTGTTACCCTGTTGACGCGCACTTGAACAATAACCGAACAAACAAACACAGTCAAACCTCGGTTTAATCCGTTCCAGAAGGCTGTTCGAAAACCGAAATTGTTCGAAAACCGAAACCACGCTCTTTTTAAAATAAAAATGTTTACGGAACACGTCTGCTCACAATGGAAAGCAACACGAGGAAGCGTCACTTCCTCGTGTAAGGAAGGCGAGAGGGGTCAAATGGTGCATTCAAGTGCGCTCAGTTTGTTCGAGAACCGAAATTTGTTCGTCATCCGAGGCATAAAAAACCTCGAATTGGTCGAGAACCGAGACGTTCGAAAACCGAGGTTTGACTGTAATCTGTTTATGATTCAAAGAATAAAGCAATATATCTTCAAAATGCTGTGATGAAGAAAAATGATTCATTTTAGAGGCAAAAAATAGTCTCTTCCACTTTGTGCTTTATGGCTGATTTCTGAAACCACCACTTCAAGTGACTGAGGTGGTTGTTTGGTCAGTTTATTAGGCGATTGGTTAGTTAGTTGGTTTGTCAGCTGAGGGGATTCAGCGTTTCCTAGCTTATTTGGTTGAATTGATAGGCATGTGGTTGTTTGGTTGGCCAATCAGGTTGCGGGTTGGGTATTGGTTTTGGTGACTGTTGCCGTTTTTGTTGGAATCGTGATTTAGTTGCGGGGGGTAGTTAGCAGTCGTATTCCGCTGTTTTTTTTTCGTTAGCTTGACTGCAGACGTTGTCTGCCTGGCCTCGGGGAGCTCGCAACGGTTGCGCCAGCGACAATGCCGTTCTTCATTTCCACACAAGTGGCGGGAAATAAAGTTTTTCTTCTCCCAGAAGGAAAAAAAAAAAAAAAAAAAGTTGCATGCGTGTGAACGCTCTCGCCTTTTTTTTTTTTTTTTTTTTTTTTTTTCCTTTACACGCCGCGTCTTTGATTTGCGAGGATGTAAGATCAAATTGAGGCGCGAGCGTGTGCTCCCTCACCGCCTTGATATCGCTTTGTGTGTTTGCGTGTATGCGCGGGTGAGAGTTTGTGTGTGTGTGTGTGTGTGTGTGTGTGTGTGTGTGTGTGTGTGTGTGTGTGTGTGTGCGCGTGTGACAAAACACACACAAAAAGGTTTTGGTGCCACTCGACAGCCCTCCACACCCGTCTCCAAACAAGGCCATCTCCCTGTCATTGCCGATACATTAGAAATCAATTATTAATGGCCCGGAGTCGGGGTCTCTTTAATCTTTGCCTTTTATCCAATTAAATTGTCTAAGCATCGCCAGGCGGCTCGCGGGGAACGTGCGCAAAAAAAAAAAAAAAAAAAAAAAAGGTTTTCTCCTCTTCTTTTCTTCTTTTTTGACTTTGGCACAGAAGAGGCACTTCTGAGGCGGCGAGAATGAAAGCAAAGAGAGCGCGAGTCAAGTGTAAATGAAGCTCCCGCCCTCCCCGTCACACTTGCGTTGCTTGTACAGGAAACATTTGAAGTGCAGACATTAAGGCTCTCCCGTTTCTATTCTGCGAGACGCTCGGGACAGCTCGGGCCTTCTTTCATGATTCCTTGATGGGCCCGCCACCGATGGTTGGAAAGTCTTTTGAGTTTTTGGTCGCCGTCCGTCCGTCGGGGTGGATCGTGGCAGAGTTCGCCGTTGTATGATTCGACGAGAACCATCAAGTCGGGTCTGGCGGCTGCGAATATGTTGAGGTGAAACAGATCTCGGCGTCGAGCCGTTTGTGTCGTGATCATACGAAGCGGCGGGAAAGTTAGATGCTGCTAAAGTCTCACTCTAATGGGGGTTGGGGGGGGGTTACTTTTGAAGCACGTTTTGTATCGAGAGAACACTTCACCTTTGAGCAAAAAAAATTGGAAAATGTATCAATTAAAAAAAAAAAAATTGAATTCTTGATTTTTAAAAATGTACTCCGAAATTTTGTTTTTCAGGTTTAAATATTTGAAAATGTCAGAATTGTGTCCCACATCGAGAAAAAAAAAAAAAAGTCAACAATTTTTCAATCATTTTCAAGAACGAAAATGCAGAAAAGTTTGTCACTGGCAAACAAATCAATAAATAAAGTACTATATAGCAAGATCAATTAATCTTGTCAATTTTGAGGAGCCAATATTGTGCCACATTGATGCCAAAAAAAAAAAAAAAGAAATTGTTGCAAGAAGAATTTCACTCAAAAAAAAAAAATGGAAATGTTTTCAGGAGCAAATAAAAAACAAACCTTCCTTATGATTAATAAAATACAACAATTTGGTCACCTGTGACACAATAACCAGATATTTTTTTTCTTTCACGTTTGATTATTTAAAGAAAAAAAAAAAGGGGGGGGGGGTTGGGAACGGGATGAGTATTTCCGCGAAGTTTCCTGCTCGCTGTGTAAAAGCGGGAGCCCCGCGGGACATGTTTGGCATTCCCATCAGCTCACCGGAGATGGCCTGTGATCCCCAGCTGCGAACAGGCTCCATCGACACACAGCATGCCTATATACACACACACGCACACACACGTGCGCACACGCGCTGTGTGTGAAGTGATTACCCCTCTCGTGATTCCGCCGACGCCCACGTGTTCCCCCGAGACGAGCCTTGGCTCCTTTGTTTAATGTGCCTCCTGTTCCGCACAATCGGTATCGGTGGCGTAATTGAGGCGCGGCGGAAGCTGATGAATCGTGGGAATCATTGGATGGTCATGCATGAAAACATGCCAATCAATATAACATGTTATCCATTTTTTATTTTATCTTTAGTATTTTTTTTTTTTTAATCAAATGGGGACTTTGGATCCTCTTTAAGCGGTCGTATCTGTTGCTGTCAAGGTGGTGTTGATATCCTGTAAATGACACGTGTAGACACGTTCTTATGCATTTTTAATTGGATCTCTTTTAAGTATTTTCCAAATCACGTTTTTGAAAATTTTGTTCTACGCAATTTTAGCCCGAAATGTATGTATGTATGTACTTACAGTCAAACCACAGTTTTCTTGTCTTATCTCATGATTAGACCCACCAAAAATAAACCCTCCAAAAAAGTCTCAAGAAGTCGTACAGTCAAACTTCGGTTTTCGAACGTCTCGGTTCTCGACCAATTCGGTTTTCGACCAAAAATTTGGAGTTTTTTTATGCCTTGGATGACGAACAAATTTCGGTTCTGGAACAAACTGAGCGCACTTGAATGCACCATTTGACTCCTCTCGCCTTCCTTACACGAGGAAGTGACGCTTCCTCGGGTAGACGAGGAAGTGACGCTTCCTCGTGTCGCTTTCCATTGTGAGCAGACGTGTTCAGTAAACATTTTTATTTTAAAAAGAGCATGGTTTCGGTTTTCGAACAGCCTTCTGGAACGGATTATGGACAAAAACCCAGGTTTGACTGTATTTATTTATTTTTGCCCTCGCTTGGCTTTGGCACGAACCAAAAAAATGTCACTTGGGAACCAAAAGCTGCAAGCATGTTGTATCAATCTCGCCTTTATTTTTCCTTTCGCCACAGCTAACATTCGAAAAAAATAAATAAAAACTTGACTACTTAGCTCGCTTTGATAATCCGATCAATGACTCGATCGGAGATGAGAATGCGCAACAGTCACCACGGGGTTCACATCGCTCCCTGACAAATGTCACCACAATCAAACAATCGGATAGCGCTCCAAAACGCTAACGCGCTCAACGGCTGCCAATCATCCATCAAATCGGCCCCGAAAATGAAAAGCGAGCGCAATGAATTGAAATGTGCCGTCGCAGATGGCATCGCTCGTCAGATGTGTCAAAAAATAACCCTATTCTCTGATATCTCTTTCAAGGCTATTATGGTAAGATAGCGCTAATGAAATTGACAGTGGCATTAATTGGCCGCGCAGATAAGTGGCATTGAGTTGGAGGACATCTTAAAACCAATTAAAGATATCGCCGACGCAATTAAAGATATCCAAATGCCACACCAGTGCGCGTTTGGGCGATTTCGCTCGGCAATCCTATCTCGGAGCTCGTGACCCCCTTTAAAAAGTTTGTTTTATCGCGCCGACACTTTCTTCTCTTTTGTTGCTTTTCTTGGTGGGATTACATTGAAGGCGCGCACACGCGGGAAGCCGACTTTTTTCCGAGACGGGATTTTAAGTCAAGGGAAGCGGACGCGTGAGCAATCGTGGCTGTTTGTCCATCCAGTTGTGCTGATTTTCAAGTTATTGACCCGATTCGAAACAGATCTTTTCTTTTCCTCCCAAAAAAAAAAATACATTTATTGTCTCAAATAATTAAAATCTACCGTTTTTCTCAAAAGTATGCCGTAAAATCTCGCAGTCTCGCAGTGGGTTTGTTGTAAAATTAAGACTTTTTTGTCAAGTGTATTTTTTACTTTTTTTTTTTTTTCGCTACCTTTTAAAAAAATAATTAATCACCTTTTTTCACAACTTTTTTCAAAAATATTTTTGAAAAATTGCAAACATTCTGACTTAACCCTTTCAGGGACAACGGTTACTACAGTATATATTTTATAATATTTTCTTCTGGGGAAAAAAACTGTGGGGGTTTTTTTTTAGATAAGATTTTGACTTTTTTTCCTCAAAATGCATGACCTAAAAAAGAATTTCCTCATTCTTTTTGTCTGAAAATATAACAAAAACACAAATCTTTAAAAAAAAAAGTGAAATGCATAACTGTGTAAATTTGAAGACAGACTTATTTCATAAAATACATGTTTTTTCCCCCCTATTTTCCGTTTTTCAAAAATGTTTCTCTTCTTTCTCCAAAATCAAATTCTTACTTTCAAAAATCCAATATCCTTTTTTAAATAATTCTTTGCTATTTTTTTACGTGTAAATACATATATATATATATATATATATATATATATATATACACACACACATACACCTTTTTAATGGAAAAAAAAATCTGAAATAAAAGTTCTTTTATCTTGAAAATATTTTTTTTAATTCCCAAATTTCCCCCAAAAAATCTTAAATTAAAGGGGAAAAAAATCCCCTCAAACAACTTTTTTTTCCTTTTTTTTTTTTACACAATACCACGTAGCTTTCAGCACAAGGGACTTTGAGAAGTGTCAAGTATGAAGTCTCACACTCCCGCCCGTCCCATGAGAATTCCGTGAAAATTTCTCACTCGGCTTTCCATTGCATTTATGGCCCGAGCATGATGTTTACTGCAGATCTGCGTGTGACTTTGAATTCATTCCTCCCTCCCCCCCCCCCTCCCTCCTTCTTCTCCCCCAGGGCGCTGCGCCAGCTGCGGTGAGAACGTGGTGGGCGAGGGCACCGGCTGCACGGCCATGGACCAGGTCTTCCACGTGGACTGCTTTGTGTGCATGACCTGCAACGGCAAGCTGCGCGGCAAACCCTTCTACGCCGTCGACAAAAAGGCCTACTGTGAGCCCTGCTATGTGGTGAGTGTGTTGCCCGTCACGGCTTGAACCCGGCGGCCTTTAAAAAAAAAAACACAAAAAAAACGAGACTGAGGCTCGTCATTTAGAAAAAGGTTTCCCCTTCCTTTAGCGGACCACCAAAAGTAAAATCTCATCAGGTTTTAGGTCAAAATGTTTTCCGCCATCAATGTGACGTACAACCCTCAATTGAAAAACCAAACATTTCTAGAGGGGAAGTTAAAATGAACATCCGATCGGGTTGCAGAAGTATGCACACCCTTTGACAATTGGGGATGTTGCGGAGTTGAGAATTAACCAATCATGTTCAAACGCACGTTAAATGGCAGCCAGCACACAGCTGCCATCTCCTTAAATTGCTTCTGATCGACCCCAAATCAAGTTCGGCTGTTGTAGTCGGCTTTTTTTAGGACTTTTTTTCCTAGGCTTTCTAGCTCAAGCCTGAAGATGTTGTGAAAATATATATATTTTTTTTAAATGTCAAAATAACCTGACATTTTAACCAGGGTGTGTGCAATTTTTATATTTGCTACAATCTACCTTTTCTCCAAAATACAATGTCTGGCGAGAGCGTTCAAATGTGTTGCAAGCATAAATCACTCATTCTACATAAAATACGGCCGTACACAATAAGTCACAATAAGTTGAGACAACTTGACTAAATAATGATCTCAGCTTCTCTTTGACTTGATTTCTTCTTTTTGTTCTTTTTGTTCATGACACTATCTGCAAGTTGATGGCGCCGATACGCCGATAAGATGGCGTTCCACCGCTCTTTGTGTTATTTCATAAATGTCAAAAGCATGTCGGGATGTTTTTTTTTTTTTTTTTTCCTAATTAGCTTTGCCGAGCTGATAAGGAGAAGAAAGAAAGAAAAAGTTTAAACTCGTCTGATCGCTTTTTGGGGTGGGACTGTTTGACTTGGATCGTGCCATCTTCCGCATCAACACTGATGCGATTTATGAGGAGCGATGTGACGCGCCGCTAATTATCGGAAGAAGTCGTCAGTCAGTTTGAGTTCAAAGCACTAAGTTGAACACAGACCGCCACCAAGGCCCCCCCCCCATATTTTCAATAATACTTCAATTTTGGGGATGTTGTCGTGTGTTGTCTGGGATGGGGCAGAAAGAAGGTCGGTGAATGGTTTAGGGGTGGAGCTTAGATGCGTCGGTCAAGTGACATGTTGAAACTTCAATTTGAGTCTCAAAGCATTGCCGAAAAAACGCGTGGCAAAGAAAAAGCAAAACACACATTGTGGTCCTCTTCTGCGGTTCGTACATCCCAACGTGGTTTTCATTGAAACGGGCACGGCCGAGAAAGTTGCGGTCGCCGAAAGGCGTACGACGTGCGCGGAAGCAGGCGAAGAGGCGGCACCCGGCCGCATCCCTTAAATCTTCCCGTTTTGCGAGGCACTCACTGCGATTGTGCCCCGTCTCGTCTGGAACTTCTCCAAGCGGGGATAATTGAGCAACTTTATTGATGTGTTTCATCAGCATAAATGTTCTTCTGGCGCCGGATCAAAAAGCGCGGCGAGGGAAAATCGGAATTCCTTAATGGAAGTCGTTGCTCCTCTTTTTATTCCCATCCCGAGCGGGCGTCTCCCGTGCGGTTTCGGCGGCGGCGGCGGCGGCGGCGGCTACAGAAGTGTCGCTCCCCTGTGAGGAAGAAAGAGGCAAAGTTTGCCTCAAACTCAGGCAGTCAGTCGAGGAATATCCCCCGACAGGTGCGCTCCCAAACCTCGTCAGCCCTCGGATGAATTTGCACCGTGGTCCCTGTTTGCACTTTCACGCAGCGCTTATCCGCTGCTAAAAAACGAAAATTCCATGTTGGCCCACAAGGATAGTTCAGCGGTCGAGGACTAAAAATATTCATAAAAAATATAAAAAATGCTCCCTTACCCCCCAAATGTAACTTTTAAAATATTTATAAATATTGAAATATTTTTTCCTGAAATCTGAATAGGATCAGAAAAAATATTGAAAATATAAGATCATTTAAATATTGCTAAAACTGCTATGAAACAAAAAGAAAATGTACAAAAAAATTCAAAATACCGAGAAAATAAAACCAGATATTAACAACACATTAAAATGTGGAGGAAAAAAATACTCTTCCACAAAAATCATACTTTTTGTGAAGCAACACAATCTGTTGTTCCAGCAAAATCCAACTCAGAAAAAAACCCATTTTGTCTTCAAAAGGCTTCTCATCATGAAATAACACACGCAAAAAAAAATATTGACAACAAATAAATATATAAGAATAGAAGACTTAGTTTATGATGAAAGTATTTCTTTTCTCTGTAAAAATTTACGTAAAAAAAAAATTCCTAGTTATAAAATCTGCTGTGTTCAGATCGGATGTATAACAAAACAAAAGCACGCGAAACTGTCATTCAAGTTGAATGGTCTGCAAAAAAAAAGAAATACAAATCTGAGCATGAACATCCGCGGCGTCCATGCTCAACATATAACAAGGTCACACTGAAAGACGAGATAAAGATACTCATAAAAGAAAATAAAACCTCATTTGTCCTCTGCCTTTTTTTTTTTTTTTGTCTGGATTTTTCCAAGCATACCGGAGGTGACGGACACCGAGTGGCCTGAATGTAATTACGACTATTATCTGGCGCGCCACAAAAGCGAAATTATTGCAAAGAAATGACGGCGGCCGTATCGCCGCCTCCGCTCGGCCTTGACCTGTCAGTCAAACGCGGGTGACCGATGACGGCCCACCCATTACGCTGCTTTCCCATTTTAGGACTACAAATGCCGCCATCGAGTTTATAGACACTTTTTTTTTTTTTTTTTTGCACGCCAACTTCAAATTTCAACTGATATTTGAGGAACAAAAAAAAAAAGGCCTTTTGCGTACATAGAAAATAGTTGAGCTCGTGAAAGATGGGAACAGAAATAAAAGTGTTGCATTGACATTTTTTGTCCAGCACATGCAGAAAATGAACATTAAAAAAAACTGTATGGGGTTATTTGGGCGTGTATATGTGATAAATGACCTCACACACACACACACACACACACACACACACACTCGGACACACGCAGCGTGGCACCGTGTGTTTGTGTCACGGTAATCCTGTCATCTTGTTGTAGTGCACTTAATCAACTAGTGACAACACATTGAGCTGCTTAAAGGCCTTGTGAGCCCGAGCGGCGCTCCTCAAATGGAGGCGCAATCCGCATTAGCCCCAATCCCGCAGATTAACACCGTTTAAACTTGATGTCGCCATTATTCAACGGTGAGACCTTTTATCCGTCGCACTTTTAGCCATCCCCCAAAAAAGAAAAAAAAAATCCCCCCATCCGCCCTCCCCTCCCTTTAAAAAAAAATAAAAATATTACAGTCAAATTCCTGCTTTTAATCCTCTTTAAATACTCATACACAAAGGTGGTGTCCTGCCACTGCGACTACCGGGAAACGGCACAGGCAACTTTTTTCTCGAGCCATGTTGGCGCTGCTCATATTCTCCTTGGCGTTAAAAAAATTTATATATAATTTTTTTTAAATGAAAGTATTTAAATACTAATAAATTAAATAAATGTCAAATGATAGAACTGTCAAATTGTACAAAAGTATGTAGACTAGAATATAAAATATAGGAGTAGATTTAAAATAAATAAAATTTCAAAATATGTACATAAGTAACATATATAAAAAGAAATTATGTATTAGTATTGTAAGGAAAAAATTCTAAAAAATATCAAAGTAAAGAAAATTATACGGTCAGGAATAATATTCATAGTAAAACATCTATCTGGATTTTAGCAGATTTTGAAGGCCGCCATTATCTTCCTTGCTGCCATCGTTCGCCCCATTTCATGATATTGTCAAAATCGCACGAGAATATCGCGCCTATCTGGGATGGGTTGAAAATGAGCACGTAGCGCTGCTAGCCACCCAAACGCGCTAATTGCCTTTGGCAAGTGTGCCAACACACTGCCATTTGCGATCCCACTCATGCCGGTGCTAATTGTTGGGCTCCTTTGAGGAATTAACACAGACTTAATTACGTGTGAAAATGCACAAGTCAATTTCAACACACACACACGCACACACACGCACACACACCTTACGTGAATATTTGATGACTCAGCACAGCGCTCAATGTGAGGAGTGTGTTGCGGGTGGGGGGGTTGGGGGTCGGGGGGGTTGCAGTCTCTGAAAAGGGGGCGCTGAACACACTGCAGCATCTGCATGTGACGACCTGTATATCCATCACGGAGAGCGGTGGCAGGTGTGTGGGCGGGAAAAAGTCGGCTCCGATTAAAGTCACATCACTGACATCAAGACGCCGCTATCATCCTCATATTCTGTCATTCCGAGAGGTTAGCATTGTACCGGAACAAGGAAGACTGTTGCCAATAGCCCTTTTTTTTTTTTTCCGTTTTTTTTTCCTTTTCCACTTGCGCACATATTGGACGATGGAGAGATGTACGTCCAATATGGCGTACATAACGTCTCTTTAAAACTGAAGAAATTTACGACAAAAGCAAATGATTTGACACATCTGTGGAAAATACTGTATATAAATACAGAAATAATTATAGCAATAAGAATTAAACATTCGGATCAGGTACATTTTGGCTAGGAAATAGCTTCAATGCTAACAAGCTAATAGAAATAGCTAATCTTGTCTGAAGTTTTTATGTATTTTTGTGTTATTTGGGCTACAATATCTCTGTCACGTCACGAGACAGCAGCAAAGCAAAAGTGTGATGTCACAGCTCACAACACTTAAGTGCGGCTAGGAGTTGGATAGCTACACTGGCTAACGGCTTTCGTGACCGAGCGCTCGTTCCGTCGAGGTGCGCAAGCGTGTCGCGAAATGATCTCGACAGTATCCCAACCTGACAATCTTTGACGCCCGCCCCCGGGCATCCCTTTGACGAGGCGCGACGCAAACAAATTGCCGCGATGGCGTGTTCTCCACCGGTTGACTTGAGGTGCGCGTAGGCGTGAGTACGTCACACCGACGGAGAGTGATTCCCCCTAATGGGGAGCCCGCTCTCGGCCTCGGCGGCCTCCGAACGGATTTTCCGCCGGATTGTTTGTGACATCCTCAGTCTGAATGTTTGTGACACTCCTTGACGGAATGTTCATCCGGATATGTGCTGAGCTGAAGTTTCCACACAGTTGACCCGGCCTGGCCTCTTGAGTGTAGGTGTGAGCTGCCCCTGAAGTACATTTGCATGACGGTACGCACGACTGGCGGGTCCAGGAATGGAATTCGCCTTTCACTCACTCGTTAAGTTTACCGGACAAGTTTTGAGGAACTCGACAACGTGGACTTTAGTTAAATGTGATGAAACACTCTTCAGATGTGCTGGACTACGCGTCAGAGCAGGCTCTGGCCTCCCTGCGTAGAACAAAAGGGGTTTTCAAAGAGTCTCGCACAGACCCGCACAATGTCGCACTGCCCCCACAGGCCAAACATGCCCTGAGCACCAGAAAGCTCGCTCTTGCTTTGGTTATGGAAGCCTGGCAGGTGCAGAAACAAGATGAACCAGAGACAGAGACCCTTTTCCTGACCTTGGCACCTGACACTGACCTCACTGCGGAATCAAGCCTTGCTCCACACGGTAGAATTTGCCTAAAGTGGCAATGGTGGAAGCGGTTCCACCATTCTACTCCGGGCCAGAGTCACCCAACCTTTCTTTTGTCCAGACTGTGGCCCAAAGAAGTAGAAAAAAAGACATGACCCGCCCCGCATCAGACAGACAGAGGCAGACAGGCAGTTCCGGGCCACGTCGTACGTGCCGGAATGAGATTACGGCACCACTTTCACCGTTGCCACTTTTAGAAAGGTCTGATCCTGCTCTGATGTATCGCCCGTCAGATTCAAGAAAACGGTGTCGTTTTTCAAAACTTGCGTCCTGGTAGCTCTTTCCTGACTTTTCCTGACCTCGCCGCCTTGGACTACCTCACTGCAGACACATTTTGACAAACCTGTCCGAACCACGCGCCTTTAGTTTAACATGACGGTCCAGACTCCTTGTGTTGAATAAAAGGTGTCAGGGGTGCAGCGATCTCACTCCGGCGCCCCGGTACTGCCTCTCCGCCTTAAATCCCGCTCGGCAGCTGAAAGTGAACCCCTCGTGTCGCCGCCTGGGACTTTTTCCTTCAACGTGACGGGGACGCGCATCAGGCCTGCCCGCGCCGAACAAAAGGTGGCAGGAACGCCGCCCGTCCCGCTCCGGCCCGCCACTGCCTCTCCGCCTTAGATGCCACCGTGCAGCAGAAAGCGATCCCCTCTGGACTTAAGGCAACGTCTCCTGCCGCCGTTGCCGAGAGAAAGTGACAAAGAGCCCCGGCGGTTAGTTGGCCGATGTCATGAGTCGGAGTGACATTGCGGCGGGTCAGCAGTGGGTCGCCCATATTTTCCTTCCCCGCTCGCTTCCCCCTCGGCAAGGAAATATGCTTAGACAAAAAACATGAGAGAGCTTCTGCGACTCTTGTCCAAACAATGGACTCTAATGACAACACTTTGGGGCCAGAGGCAGGACAAAATATCGCCGTATATCCGATCATTAACTCTACATACAGACGGTGACAACTGCTTTCAACGCAACAGGGCGTGTTCAATTTCCCACTTCAAATAATGACTTGTGTTGGTCTCGTCTTAAGCGGCCTGGTGATCAAGTGGTTAGCGCCTCGACCTCAGTGCAGGGGTCGTGGGTTCGATTCCAGCTCCGGCCTCCCTGTGTGGAGTTTGAATGTTCTACCCGGGTCTGCATGGGTTTTCTCCGGGTATTCCGGTTTCCTCCCGCATTCCAAAAACATACGTGACAGGTTCATGGAACACACTAAATCGTTCCTCGGTGTCGGTGTGACGGTGGATGATTGTTCATCTGTGTGTGGCCTGCGATTGCCTGGCAACTGGTTCAGGGTGTCCCCCCGCCTACTGCCCAAAGACGGCTGGGATAGGCTCCAGCCTCCCTGTGTCTTGATAGCGTCTCTCCTCCCTTTGTCAATCATCTTGGTAAAAGCTAAATAAGCTAATAATGCTAAGCATACCTGATTCATCACCACCATATTTGGTGGGGGGGGGGGGGGCGTTTTGCGCGAAATAAGCTAATTACGCAAACGCTTGCTAATGCAGTCTGACACTGCTATGTGTGGGAAAAAAACGTTTGATGTAATTTAAGGTTGGGATTTTCGTTCTCGTCTCGGTAACGTCTTTCATCTCATTGTGAGTCATCATTGTCGTAGCTAAATAGGCTAACGAGGCTGAGTTTAGCATGTCCAATCCATGTTTGGGGGGGCAAGTATTTTTCTTGTCCCACCGGCATCTCTTCTCTTCGACTCATTGCTCTTCACTCTTGTTCAGCTGTCGCGTGGCAAAATGAGCTAACGAGGCTAACTTTAGCATGTCCAATCCGTTGCCGCTGCCGCGCTCAAGCAATCTTTGATGTTATTTTCGTGGAACCACGTTTCTTTTTTTTCGTTTGGCTAGCATCTCTTCTCCCTTTGTGAGTCATCATCGGGCATCGGGCGCTCTTCTTCATTTCATCTCCTCAACTTCCTCCTCGTAAACGGCACAAGAGGTTTGTTTGTCAAGCTTCGTTAAGTCACCTTCTCCAATTCGCCGAGGTGACTCATCCATTCGGCATTTCGTCCCGTCTTTCCCTCCGGTCGCTCGCTCATTCGCTGGTCCCACAGCAGTAAAGCAGGCACCGAGCAGACGCGGCACTGAATCAGCTCGGCAGTAAATTTAGCGGCGGCGAGTTCATCCTGCCAGGTCATAAATCGCGTGCAAAGCGCAGCCTGCCTCCCATCAACCCCGATCGGCCTCGCGGAAAACACGACGCGGAAAGGAAAGGAGAAAAAAAAAAAAACACTAGGTGTAAAATGTGTGTCAAAAGAGGAGAGATGAAGTTATTCCCCCGGTTTGGAACGCTGCTGTGTTTTTTATATGCGGGAAATCGGTGATGCAATCGAGAGCGGTTTTCGCATCACGGCGAGGAAAGAAAAAAAGTCTAGCGCAGATGTCGAGATGTTTAAATCGGAATAAGCACATGTAGGCAGCAGGGCTTCCTTCGACCAAAGTTGCCATTTCAGGATGCCGTCGCGTGTCAATCATTCGATTAAGCGCCGAGTCAGATTTGGGAGGTGTGAGGAACTTTGAATTTCAAGGTTTCATTTCAAAAATCCTCTTTATTTATTTGTAATCTTCGTCTTTTTGGGCCAGGGAGGAATTTATTTTAAAATTATATTGTTGAAAATTACTTTCTACTCAAAATGTTATTTTAAATAATACAATCAAGTCCAATCTGACCTGAAGAGACACTTTATTTATATACTTATATTTATTTAGATGAGAATTAATGCCGGGGGGTTATTTTTTTTATTTATTTATTTTTAATTTTGAAATGTGTATCATACAAAAAATAACGTTTTGCGTAATATCTCACTGACTAGGCAATGTGGCTATTTACTGAAATATAGACTGTATTTTATATTTACTTTTTAAATTAATCACTTAAATTAAAATCTAGTGTTTTTTGTATTCTTTTGAATGATATTTATAATAATAAAATTTATTAAAATAAAGCTACATAGCTTTTGGGTAAAAATTAGGTTGCACAATCACAAGACATGTTGCATGAATGGCAAAATGACACCAGTGGCAAATCATTTCCAGGCAGTTCTCATTGGAGCCTCTTACCTGTCAATCATTCCAGCAACACCGCGAATATATCCTTTTTTTTTTTTTACGCGCATGTCAAAAAGCAAAAGCGGGCCTCTTCTCGTGTTTTTAATGCGAGTATTTTACTGCAGGAAATTGGTGATGCAAGTTTTAACGCGTTATGCAATCGCCAGCGGTTTTAACATCACAGCGGCAGTGAGGGGAGAAGAGGCGGAAAAAAAAAAAAAAAGAGGAGGAGAAAGGGAGCGAACTTGAATGTCGCGACGTATGAATCACGGAGGAGTCGAGCAATAATTCCAAACATTTGGCGGGCGGGTGCAGCAGCAGCAGCGTCTCGCACGGCACAACACTGAATTTGGTTTATTTTGGTAACAATATTAGACAGCCTCATTAAGACGCCGTCATTATGTCCAACTGCATTTATTTTTAGTCTGCTTCTCACGGAGTTACAAAGTACAACTTGAAGCAGGACATAAATGAGCTCAATGACCTTGAGATGGCCCCCCCGATGCGGACCTTTCTTCACCCCTCACTCGTCTTTGACTGAGGAGAATGGTGATATATAACATTTATTTGTTATTATTATTATGACTAGTCGCAATACAAAATGACGCCTCGTGGTGTCATTTTATCGTCACTCGATTAATCGGCCGGGCGATGTAATTGTTTTGTTGGTGGCAAAAATTTTAAAAAAAAAATTGTCACACAGTATGACACTGGTGTCAAACCCAAGGCACGGGGGCCAGATCTGGCCCGCCACATCATTTGATGCGGCCCGCGAAAGCAAATCAAACATGTCGACTTTCACGATGCTTGCTAAAATCTGTACCGAAATTTCAAATTCTCATTTGTCATAAAGAAGCGTGACACTGTCAGCATTTTCTTGTTCCCCATGACAGGAACTGAAACAATAGTGGAATAAACCGTTATTCTCGACTTCTTCATATGGTTTCAGTCATAACGGCCCTCCAAGAGAAACTGTAACTAAAATCAGGCCCGCCACAAAAATGAGTTTGACACCGCTGCAGTATGGCATAAGAAAAAAAATCTGTTGTAAATTTAAATGACAATTTTAATTGTAAATAAAAGTACACTACAAGGCCCCGTTGCTAACCAAAACAGCAGCAGCAGAAGTCCCTCAACAGACCCCCTTTCTTCATTATCCTGAAACAGTTCCAAGTTGACTCGAAGCGCGCGTGGCCTCGTCGGGCCCCGAGTGCCACCAGAACACATGCTTGTGCCATTTTAACTCCCCGCTTACACGCTTTGTTTTGCCAACACGGCTCCTCGCGTCCGCCAAAAGCTGTCAGACGTCATTTAGCGTCCGGGCCCAGTCTCGGCGGACACTATGGGCTGCGCGGGAAGTAGTGGGGAGTGCAAGGAGCGGCGCTGGGTCGGGGGGTGGGGGTTGGGGGTTGGGGGTTGGGGTTTTCTCCATACAATTGACTTAAAGTGTGCGTCTGCGTGTGTGACCTACATTCACTTTACTGCCGAGACGTTTGTTTAGCCTTGTGGGCAAACACGCATTTGAGAGAGGAGAGGCGCATACAGTCAGTCAGTATGCTTCAATACGTCAGCGCCACCGCAGCGGTGCACGTATGGTGCCCTCTAGTGGCGGAGGGCATACGGCGCCCCGCAACAGAGGCCACGCTAGGTCTCAGTGGCAAAGCGAAGGGGGTGGCAACAGATGGCTCGTGGGCCCGAAAGTGGACCCTGGGTTGAGGTCATGGCGGGGAGAAAAATTATCTTTGGGGCTTTTATTTTGAAAATGATCTTCATCTTGAAAGGCAAGGACCAGTAAAGGAAATGGTTTGAAAATGAAAGGCCCAACATCACATTCAGAAAGCAAAAATCCCTTTATTTTGGAAGACAGGGATTGAAAAACAAACTTTTTCAACAAAAATAATTTCCAGAAGCTGATTTTAGTGTAGCAATTCCTTAAATATATAAATCAACGACCAAAACATTTGTCGATGCTAGCATTTGAAAGTAGAATGATTTCAAAATAAAAGTAGCAACATTATCAGATTAGTTTTTTGTTTTTTTTTTGAAAATTGAAAACCAGAAACAACTCTTGCTAGTATTAAATTTCAAACTGAATGACTTGTGACCCCCCCTTCCCAAAAAAAAAATCCCTACATCAACTCTACATTGTCTGTTTTGTTTAAAATAAATTGATGCATTCCATCAAAAAAAAAAAATTTTTTTAAACTCAGGGACCACTGCTTCAATGCACGTGTCATCTGTCAAAATTGGCAAAGCATCATCGACTGGGGGTGGTGACCGAAGGTGAGGGTGTTAGCATCACGTATTTTTTTTCTTTTTTGGGGAGCGGGGGGGTGTGGAGAGTTTCGAGTACTGTTCTCATTACGCCGGGCCGCAGGAAGTGAAATCACATGCTCCAGTTAAGCTAAACAAGGGTAAGGTATTCATTCCCACAAGAAGAGAGCCAAGAGGCAGGGAAGGATGCGGATCAAGTACCGTTCTAACGTTGCAGATGTATTTTACCCCCCACCCCCAACCCCTCCCCGACGTGCATTGGTGCCTGCGAGGTAAATAAAGCTGGCAGGCTCGCGGCATCCAGCTCATTAAAAAGCTTTTTTATCCATTTCCAACGAGCGCGCGGCGAGACTGCGGCGTGGACATTGTTTACACACAAACGCCGCCCCGGGAGTCGTGTTGATTTCTACGAGCGCCTCGCTTTTCATGAACTCCTTGAGCCACTCCAGGAAGAGCGTACAAGCCACGCGGCCGCAATGCCGCCGGTCCGAAACATGAAAGTCTGGCATCTGGCAAATTTGCGGGGCCCCAGGATGGCGTGACCATAATCCCCAATCCCGCACTAAAAATAACATCCGGCCGCCAGGTGTACACAATTTGGCAAGTGGAAAATTCTGCGCTTAGTAACGCACACATTTAATGTGGAAAAATAGCACTCTTAATATTGTACTTGATAAAATCAAACAGTCATGACATGATGACAATGTGAAGAATTCAACCGTTTTCGTCGCAGTTTTTGCTTTGATTCAATGGCCATTGTGCTGCTCTTTCCTATTTAAATTTCATTCATTCAATACAGTCAAACCTCGGTTTTCGAACGTCTCGGTTCTCAACCATTTCGGTTTTCGACCAGAAATTTCGATTTTTTTATGCCTCGGATGACGAACAAATTTCGGTTCTCGAACAAACTGAGCGCACTTGAATGCACCATTTGACTCCTCTCGCCTTCCTTACACGAGGAAGTGACGCTTCCTCGTGTTGCTTTCCATTGTGAGCAGACGTGCTCAGTAAACATTTTTATTTTAAAAAGAGCGTGGTTTCGGTTTTCGAACAATTTCGGTTTTCGAACAGCCTTTTGGAACGCATTATGGACGAAAACCGAGGTTTGACTGTAATCGAATTTCTCTTTTGTTGTACTGTGTCGCTTCCGCATTGAGATCCTCAATACATTCGGGTTAACTCAAAGATCGTGTCCTCAATGTGTCGGTGACCTGACACACTAGCCTACGACCCCCGCGTGAGCTACGCTGATTAGCACGCAGACGTAGAATGTCAGCGCACACGCCGGCGACCGCCCCGCGTGGTTTGCCTCGACCCGGCGCTCGGGGCCCGACAGCGCGTGACTCTGCGCCGTGTTGGCCACACACCCACGACCGTGTTTGGAAACACTGAGGCGACGGGGCGGGGGGGGGGCAGGGGGTGGGGGGATGGCAAATTTTGAAAGCAACTGAAGCATGTGCGCTTTAGCCTGGCCGAGCGCGCAAAACGGCTACGGCGGAGAACAGATCCAGGAAAAAGGGAAGGCTGTGGCGCTTGTATCATCTTTCCACAGTGAAATGAAGAAAAATCCATTTATACATTGAAACAACAAAAAAATATCTTACATATTTTAAATAGTAAAGTAAAATAGTGCTCTGGAATATTGTGCTGTGTAGAAACTAGGGCTTGACTTTTTATTTTATTTTTGCAAAATATTTGGCAGAATAAAATTCGGATAACCGACAATTAATTTAAAAATATATAATGAATAAAATAACTTTTTTGGGGGGGGTCCCCTAATGATTACAACAATAAAGATATGAATTACTGAATGGTCAATTTATAAAGGGCGGGTGTTGGTCCCTTACCACCACAAATAGCCCGAGTTGACGGACTGTCGGCGAATAACAAAAGCGAAGGAGATTCCGCCGAAGCGACAGAAGCGATTCAACCCCGCCGCCACACTAACCCCCCAAACACACACACACATACACACGTCCTCCGCCACGGGCCGCCTGCCCAAGCGTCCTGGCGGGAGAAAGCCTGCAGTCATCACAAAGTGGAAATATTTACCACCACTCTCGCACTCCACTGTGGCTCCGAGGGCATCCGCAGCCTTGCCAGGCAATGTGAGGACACACCAGCGCAGCAAAAAAAAAAAAAAAAAAAAAAACTTCACCAGACTCGTGGCTCAAAATATTGAGGGGCACTTTGGCGAATCACTGACTTCATTTGAGGAGCAATTTTCCTTCACCCAAGCACCGAATTCCATTGTAAAACGGTTACGTGCCAGTCTTGCGTTAGCTTAGCAATTAGCATGGCTATTCCGGCTTCTGTTGGTTACTACTCGTCATCGCTTCATAGCAAACGATACTTGGAAGAAGTGTCATCTATTCGCAACCATGGAGGTGATGATTATTGACTTATTATAATTAAGACGGTCTCCTCGACATGTTCAGCTGCACTAGTAGCTAGCCAAAGCTCGTTGCTAGCTTTCTGGTGTGCTAGTAGTTTAGAAGTCATTCCATTTTGAAAGGCTGCCAGCCCAACTGCGTATTTGTGGTTGATGGGTCACTGGCAACAGGTGAAAAAAATGATTGATGAAAAAAAAAAAAAAAATTTATTTTGAAAATCGTATTAATGTGTAATGTTGCAAGCCCATCTACTTTTGTTGTTGGTAGTTCATCAACAGAGTCAAAAATGATATTCCCCAAAAGGTTTGATGTTGATCATTTTATTTTGAAATGTTGGCACCTTACGACTTTTAGGTTTTGCAAAAATCCCATTTTAAAAAGTGGCTTTTAGTTTGAAAATCACTTCCCCTTTAGAAATGCAGACTCACAACTTCCAGGTAAGTTGCTTGACTGCTACATGTTTTGCGAGACTTTGAAACTAAAATGGCTCTCACAATCAAACGTATAACTTTTATTTTGAAAATAATGTCATTTTAAAATTCTCAAACAAGCCATTTCCGGCCGGCTCTTGGATGGCGAGGCGAAAATTCCGAAGGGTTTTTGGGGGCTTTTTTCACGCAAAAAAGCCAAGCTTGTACTTATGTGTATCCGTGTGTGTTTGCAGAACACACTGGAGACGTGCAGCATGTGCAGCAAGCCCATCATGGAGCGCATCTTGAGGGCCACGGGCAAAGCCTACCACCCTCACTGCTTCACCTGCGTGGTCTGCAAGCGCAGTCTGGACGGCGTGCCCTTCACTGTCGACGCCTCCAACCACATCCACTGCATACACGACTTCCACAAGTGAGGGCGCCACACCAAACGAGGACCATTGCGATTATAGTAGTGGTAGTCAAAGTACTTGTAGTGGTTTTAGTAGTAATATAATTAAAAAACATTAAAATGTAGCAATACCTTTTGTTGTTGTTGTGGCTGAGCAGGAAGTTTGCGCCCCGCTGCTGCGTGTGTTCTGAACCCATCATGCCCGCTCCCGGTCAGGAGGAGACGGTTCGCATCGTGGCTCTGGACAGAGACTTCCACGTCCACTGTTACCGCTGTGAGGTACGTACAACTACTTCTTAATACGAACTCACTTCGCCAACGCTAACTGCAGCTCCGAACACTTTTCTACGTTTTCTACGCATTTTTTTTCCACATGAAAAATGTTGCAGTTTTCGTTGATTAGCCTAGCTTGGCATGAATCCTAAGCTAAGATGTGATAGCATGCTAACGTTGTCTGTGTTTTGGGGTACAGGACTGCGGCTCTCTGCTGTCTGAGGGTGACAACCAGGGCTGTTACCCTCTGGATGGACACGTCCTGTGCAAGAACTGTAACACGGGACGCATCCAAGCGCTCTCTGCCAAGGCCACCACTGACCTCTGAACGGGCAACCAATATTTTTTCCGGCTCTTTACGTGGTCGCCTAGCTCTTCTTCCTTCCTTTGACTTGCTAGCATACATGCTTTTCTTCACGCGCTTGGATAAATACAATTAGAATCGCTGTATAAATACAGTTAGCCTAGCTTAGCATAAAGATGGCTAACTGCTAAATAAATTAAAATTGACAATATGTGAACATAGATTACTAGAAACTGAAATTACAAATTGACACAAAACGTATTTAAGGGCAGTAAAATCGATTTTGATTCCCAACAACACGCTTGCAGATTTTTAGCATTCGTCACCATTATACCAACGCTATCATTAGCCAGAGCATAAAAACAACAAACTGCCATAGTCTTGGCTCCAAAGTTTACGACAAACCAAGATCGTGATGAAATCTACAATTTATGTGTCATGAGCTAGGCTAATCAGTATTGTAGCCTATTTTAGGAGCATTTTCAACGCTACAGATATCATATTTTAGCATATAGATTGCTAACTTGGATTGAACGTTAGATTATGACTGTGTGACCAAACATGCCACATTTATGCTAAACTAGGCTAATCAGCAAAAAGGCATCAACATTTTTGCCATTTGTGACCATTCCAACATATCCTTTATCATTTTTACTGATCATGCTAAAATTCGACTAACAAAGCCTCGCGTTTTAGCCTTTGTGCCTCTTCATGAACTATCATTCCTCCTATGCAGAAAAAAATATGCAACTTTCTCTTTGTTTACGTGTTATCAGAAACTTTGCCACTTACTTGGCTAATGTCAGTCGCATGGACACTTTATCAAATTTTTTATGGGTTAAGGATTTTTTTTTTAACGTGTACAGAGCATACCATCCTCATTGCTATCTTTCTAACACCATCGGTACACCACCGCTACTAACGCTACTACCAGTATTTCACTCGACTTACCGTTTCCCGCCTTTATACTAAGCAAAGCTAATAAGCAGACGATCCATTCTTTCGTCATGATAGAAGCTACAAGTAGCCTAACTTAGCATGAAGGCACCTTACTGAGAGTGTTATAGTTTGATTCGAAAAGTGTAAGTCACACTTGCAGATTTATGTCACCATTATGCTAAGCTAGGCTATTTGGCAACTAGCTGCAGACATTTCAAGCATACGACAAGCTAACAGAATGCAGTTTGAGCATGTTTGAAGCTGCAGTTAGTGTAGATTAGCATAAAGACAGCTAACTTGGGGAGCGGTGTAGTTTGACGACCAAGTGTACGATACTCTCCATTCTTACCGTTTCTCGCCGCTGTGCTCAGCAAGGCATGCCCAAGACTTGCAGTGGACATTTTCTTAGATCATAATAGATGCTAACGTTATCCTAGCAGGAAAAAAACATGTATCTAAGAGAGAATTGTAGTATTGGGGATTTTCTTTTTTTTTTCCAAGTGTACGACACGCTCCCGCTCCAGATTTTCATCATTTCCTGCCATTTATGCTAAGCTAGTCCAAACGTATGACGGTAGCACTAAATGGTTCGCACATAATGAACGACGTAAAGCGATCATTTTTAAAAACGTTAATGTTTTTTAATGCCGTTGTGTTGTTAGCTTGCTTTCTTTTTGTTTGAAAAAAAAAGTGCCTTTGCCCCTTTGTGACCAAAGTAAACAAACAAGATGGCTTGCTGACACGCAACCACACTGTGGTGTTTGATTTTGTTTGCTTTTTTTTTTTTCCCCTTCCATAATAAAAAAATGCAACAGCATCTCCTGTCTTTGTTGTTGTTGGTCATTAGGATGTTAGCTTTTTCAAACAAGATCATAGTTAGCATATTAGCTGTTCTTCTGTTAAGGTTTTTATCCTTTCACTTTGCTTGTCTCCTTCAGGTGTGCTAACCTTATCAGCTACATCTTTCTTACCATATTAGCTAAGCTGGTCTTGTGTTAGCTTTTTCGGCAGAGCCCAGCTAATAGGTGAGCTTGTCTCTTGTCAGTATGTTAGTATTTTTTTTAAGCGTGCTTACCTTTCAGTGCTTAGTTAACAAGTTAGCTTTTTCTTGGTCATAGTTAGGATATTGTCTTATGTTAGCTACTGTTGCCAAAGTTAACATGTTCAAATGTTTGTTTGTTAGCATCTTAGCTTTTTCTTTCACACTCTATTGACTAATATAGAGTCATTCCATGTTTCTATCTGTGTTTTAGTTGCTGCTGCCGTGCCAGCACCACTGGAGATTTCCTGGTCATCTTTTCTTTTCCTTTCCCCCCCCTCCCCCTCATGTTCCTTGGATCCTGCAGGCCAAAAAGCGCTGAGCTCGTTGTTCATGCGTTCGCGTGCGGTGCTTAAGTCGCCGGCGGCTCTCTGCTCGCTTTAGTGCGCATAAATCTGTTGTTTACAAACAAATTGATGAGTGATGCGCCCCCTGGCCAACACGGTGCACACCCTCCCTCCCCCTCCTCCAACAGTCCCCCTTCTTCTGCATAAATATCCCGACGTGACTCCACTGTCTCTCTTTCTCTGCTGGCTCTTTTTCCCCTCCTGCTTAAACGTTTTCTTGTACGCTGAATTATTCCGCAGGAAGCAGTGAAGAGGTACAGCGGGGTCAAAGGTGGATGAAAGTGGGTAAAGGGGCTGCATTTGAACAAAAGGGGGGATGAAACAGGAGGTCTCAGGGGTTGAAGAGTGGCGACAAGAAAAACTGTTTGTGAGCCTGTTTGCGACCTTTAACAAACCCTGACCAAAAAAAAAATAAACATTTGCTACGTGCGCGCAAACCGTCGCCGCTAAGTGAGATACGGGCTTTAGTTAGCATTGTGGGCTAGTCTTCTTTTCGGTGAGATCCCATTTAAACTTTGATCTTTCATTCTGTAAGCACATTAGCTTTTTCAGCTAGCACTTGGCATGTTAGCTTGTGTCCTACCAAGACCTTCTTCAAGAGGTTTTTAGTTAGCATCCTTTATTTTTTCATTTGGCCTTTGTTTGTCCAGGCTAGGCAATTGAGAGCTGATTTACAGTGTAGACCAACAAGGCAACACAAAAGCAAGTACGTGTACAACTAAAAACTTACAACAAACTGTTAAAAGCTGATGCACACAACCTGTACATGAAACTTAAAATAATACAACCATAAATACCTGACAAAATCTTCTCCAGTCAAAACACACCATAGTTCAGGGCGCCAGACTAACGTTTTTAAATTTTTTATTTATTTATTTATTTTTACAAGGAGCTCAGTGGCCACCAACCAGAATTTTTTTGGGGTGCAAGTACAAAATGTAGGGGTGCACACTTTAAGTTGACTTGTGAAATAAATATCACGTCACTCATTTTCACTCTATTACTGATAAATGGGCCGAAATGTGGATGCAGAGGTCTGTCAGCAACAAAAATATTTAAGAATAGTTTTGGGTTTTTTTAATCAGCAAATTTTGTGGTCGCACAGTCTCGAGTTGATGAAAAATTTACTTGCACTGTCTCAAATTTTAGGGGCAAACTGCCACCATTTAGGGGCAGTCTGGATCGCTGTCATAGCTCCCTTGGCATTCGCACTTCACACTCAGGAGGTGCGGAATTTTATTCCCTCTGGATGCGCATGTTGTTTGAAGCTGTTCAGAGATGAGAGTGGAGCAAGATTGAAATTTCCTTTGACCAGTACGAGGGTGCCGGGGATCAAAGATGTCGCGATGGCAGCGTGCCTGACATCACTTTGAGAGCAAAGAAGCGACTGCAATTTACAAACAGCCAAAAGTTCGTCTGCTAGCGAGTAACGCGCAGACAGAAACTTTGACTGTTAAATCGCAGATTATTAGCCGCTACGTTTTGGCAATTGTGTTAGCATCAGTGGTAGCTTATATTTGTAACGTTACCCTTTTTGTCTCTCTCTGTGACTCATGTAGCAGAAAAGTGAGTATTTGCGCGACTTGTTGTCAAGGAAACTAGCATTCTGTGATGTTCTTCATCTATATTAGCTACTCTATTAGCTCAACAATTAAACTGCTGAGGAGATGCCACATTAGACGTTGTTTTAGTCAAGTGTAAGCTCTGTGACAAGCTGTCAAGGAAACCAGTGTACTGTTCCATTCATTCCCGTATCGTCTTTGTCTTTCTTAACAGTTCCGCGCGAGAATGAAAAGGTTGAAAAGTGAAAGTCGGTGTTTCTCTTTCTTTTCTTAGCCCCCGAGGTCGCAAGGTGCCGCCTCAAAAGACCTCCTTAAATCATGAGAACCGCGTTACCTTTCCGTAGCGCTCCCGCCCGTAAGTCACTAAAGTCGGAAGACTTATCCCAGATCCTCACGACGCTCCCGCCATGAATATCAAGCAGATGCCGCTCACTCCGCTAGCGCTACTGAAGCGCTACGAGGATCACACCCGGTGAGAGCGCGGCAGGCCAGACAAAGGTCAGCTAGATAAATGAGTCTTACGCCAAAAGTATGTAGTTCGATTTATATTAGCTACTACTTTAGACACCTTGTTTTCCACTAGCTTCCCCGCTATATTATCCAGCATTTTATCTACTCTGTGTAGCCACTATTGCAGCTCCTTTTTACGCACTTCACTTCAGATTTGAATTCCTCGTTTAATTAATCTTTCCCAACAATTCAATTTAAAGTTTGATATTTTGTGTTCTGTCATCACAATCAACAAGTTCAGCAGATTTCATCCAAATCAACATCCGCTTGGCTTTGGCATTGTCACCTCGATATTAGCCTGTATGCTAAGCACTATTTTAGCTGTTATTCTATCACCGCTTCCGTTAGCAGGGTATTAGCATTAACTCCATTTCTTGCGAGTGTCTGTGATTAATATAATTTCCCCACGTGACAACAAGTCATGATGAAAAGTGATTTGAAAAGTTTCTCGATTTTCATTCAGATTCGCTGGTATCAACTGTTAATGATAATTGGGCTGAACTCCAGCTGCACTTAGATGTGTTAAATGTAAATATGTGCTCACTCAAGTCGATGAGTCTATTAGTGGTGCGTATATATTAATACAACTCTCAGCATGAATAACAATTTTCTCCACGTGACATTTAATTGAATGTTCTCGTCCTTAACGTGTCCTGGTAAATTTCATGAGTGCAAAGCTATTGAAATAGATGTTTTATTTTTTGATATTAACCCCCGTCCCAAAAAGTTGTTTTTTTTAAATTCTCTTGACGGACAATTATTTGTTTGTGAGTGGAGCTACAATTATTTTTATTTAAAAAAAAAAAATCCTGGACACGCAACAAAGACCAGAGCGATGAATTATTCACAGCAAATGTCCCCCAACGCTCTTTTGCTAACTCATCCAAGCCGAAAAAAAACCCCCAAACTCGCACAACTTTTGTTAGCTCTTAGCCACACGGGGGAAGGAGCGTTGCGCATATCAGTCAAAATAACACAATAAATTCAATGTCGTAATTAGTCATCTCTATTTTTATTCAATTCTTTATGAAATAACTTTAAGATAGCAGTAAAATTATTTACATTTTTAATTATTTTATTATTATTTTAACTGTAAGGGACCAAATCAATCAATCAATTAAACACCTTTATTTTCAGTTGCTTTCAGTAGCATAAAATGAGTTATTAAAAAAATCAATTTTAATCTAATCAATTTACCAACCAATTATTTAGATTTTATTTATTTTTTAAAAAAATTTATAAATTAGGTGAAAAAATATGCTAAACGTTCATATATTTAAATAAAAAAACATTTTTTTAACTATTAAAAATTATCAATGGGTTCATCCATGTATGTGTTTAAATTAATCAAAGCAGCGGAACATACCACAAAATTTGTCAATCCCGCTTCTTTTTTTAATGCATTCTCAGGGTTTTGGAACCACGGGATGAAGTTGTGCCACTGCTGTTTTACTTTAATTCTACAATTTGTCCATTCACTTTCTGAGGCGATAAATGCCAAAAATGTCACTTAATGTATTCCTTCCAAAAAAATCAAATAAAATAAAATAAACAGCGTTCCCCCTGCTCCTCACGTCGTCTCACCCTGGCTGAGGTCTCATTTTATCCCCGGTTGATTTATGCGGACTGTTTTTTGTCGGGGATCAAGCGGCTGTGATTAAGGGGATTTGGGAGGAGAGGAAGTGTGTGTGTGTGCGTGTGTGTGTGCATGTGTTTGTGTGCGTTAGGGGGGGATTTGCTGGATTAGCGGTGCGAGGTTCGCGAGTGTGTGTGCGCGCGCGCGTGTGTTAACAGCTGAATGTCACAGGTTGTGTGTACTATCATTGACTTGAGTCTGTGCACTGGATTAACGCAACATCAGCTACTGTCACGTCGGGAACAAATGTTTTATCATCGGCATGCTGCACAAGCGGAGAAATTGATTTTTTTTTTTTTTAAGTTAAAAATATTTTGCATGTCATCCATTTTGTACCTCATGGCTGTTATTTCATTTCAAATGTCTTTTTCTGTCTCGAGCCACCTTTTTTTTTTTTTTTTTTTTTCCTCGAATGATTATAAATATGGCATCCCTGGCCGTGTGTTGAAAGTCCGCTACAGGTGACAGGGAAGTGCTCCCGCACTCGCCTCGTCAAGTGTACGAGGGAGAAGGCAGGTGAAAAGTGCTTTCGAAACATACGAAGCGGATTTCATGTGTTGTGTAAACAATGAAATTGGACACAAAGTGTTATGGAAACATGTAAAAACATTCGGAAGGCATTTTAGTGTCGTGTGGAGGAGAGGTAACGTATTCAGGAATTTGTGCAACAAAAAAAAAAAAACCCTGTAGGAACGAAGAAGACAGGAAACACTCGGGAGGAAGAAAAGAAGACCGGAAGTGCCCGGCAACATCACGAAAGCTAATCCAAAGCAAACAGGAAGTGAACAGGTGCAATGTCAAGCTAACAGGAAGTGCTCATGAGCAACGTAACGCAGACAGGAAGTGCTTAGAAGCAAACTAAAACCTGCAAATTGAGATTTTAAGTAATGTAACGCGCAAGGGAAATGCTTAACAGCAACAAGAAACACACACAGGACGTACTTTGGAGCTCTGTTTATGTTAAGAAACCTGCCTTGGGAATATGGTTGAAAACTAGCATTTATGCTAAGTCCAGCACATTTACACTGTTTATTCTTGTGTTGATTCATGTGCACTTTCCCAATGAAATTAATAAATACATAAATAAAATAAGAGCTAAAGCGCCAGAAAGTTCTTCGAAGCAGTGGCTGATTCTCAATTGGCTTTGATGTTTCTTCTGAAGAGGTTGTTCTTGTCTGCTAGCTTAAACCAAGGATGCATCGGTTAGTTACTTGTGAAGACTGGGAAAATATCCCAAGATGCATTTCGCTTCAAAATGACTGAGTTGTGAAGAACAGGATATTAGCCACTTCGTATCAAGCTCTGGGTTAAACTTGTTATCCTTGATTAAACGCCTCCCCCCGCCCTTCTCAACTCATCCCCTCTTAAAGTTTAATTACCCCTCCGTGTTTTTAGCATTAGCCTCCTTGCTGCTCGCCGGCCACGCGTGTTTTTTTGCTCCGCGCCGCTCGTCAATGATTCACGACCTACACGCTGGAAGTCGTTTTGCAGATGTTGTGCTGCGGTTGGGCTTTTTGCATGGCACGCGTGCAATCGCACAACACACACACACACACACACACCAATGCACGCGCGTAGCGCCGGCGGGAGCTTAAATTGTGGGTTAACCTCTGATTTACATCTCGGAATGTTGCACCTAGGGCGGGAAAAATGTGAGTGATACCCGCTTGCATTTGAAGAAATCATTAAGAATTAAGAGCGTAAAGGATGACTGCGAGCTGGCACGGAAAAAAAGGCAGAGCACAGTTGCGTGTAGTTGTCAGCTCTCTTAGGTGGAAGCCTTTGACTTGACACGGGAGAACGACGAGGCCAGAAATCGTCCGCCCTTGTTCCCAGAAAACGTTGATGGGAAGCAGGCAGGAAGTGCTTGGAAATAACGTGACGTGGGCAAGAAGTTCTTAATAGGAGCACAAAACAGACAGGAAGTGCTTCGGAACAATGGCTGCGTCTCAATACGAAGACCTAAGAATGTCAATTGGAACAGCCGTGTACTCGTTAACCCCCCCGACTCTTGACGTATTTCCGTGATGGTATCACGGAATGCATCTTGGTATCTTTTCCTAGCCTAGCCGTTGCATTCTTGGTTTAAGCTAGCAGACATCCAGGTACTCTGTGCGTTCTTGGTTTAAATATACTTTCGTCTGGGCCAGTACTTCCCTGGCCTGCGACTGATGACGTCTCGCAACATCACAAGAATTGACCCAAAAAATTGAGAAACAGCTACTTCCGGGAACTGCTTAGGAGCAACATGAAACAGGCAGGAAGTGCGATGAGCAGAAACCTGACACCGACAGGAAGTGTGTCGAGTCACTTGAAGTCGACAGGAAGTGTGTAAAGTTACTTGAAGCGGGCAGGAAGTGCTTTGGACCAAAGTGAAGCAGGGAGGAAGTGTGATGAGCAGAAACCTGACACCGACAGGAAGTGTGTAAAGTTACTTGAAGCAGGCAGGAAGTGCTTCAGACCAAAATAAAGCAGACAGCAAGTGTGATTAGCGGGAACTTGACACCGACAGGAAGTGTGTAAAGTTACTTGAAGCAGGCAGGAAGTGCTTCGGATTGAAGTGACACAGGCAGGAAGTGTGATCATCAGAAACCTGACACCGACAGTAAGTGTGTAACGTTACTTGAAGCAGGCCGGAAGTGCTTCAGACCAAAATAAAGCAGGCAGGAAGTGTGATTAGCGGGAACTTGACACCGACAGGAAGTGTGTAAAGTTACTTGAAGCAGGCAGGAAGTGCTTCGGACCGAAGTGAAGCAGGCAGGAAGTGTGATGAGCAGAAACCTGACACAGACAGGAAGTGTGTCGAGTCACTTGAAGTAGGCAGGAAGTGTGATTAGCGGGAACTTGACACCTACAGAAACAATTTGAGAAAAAATGGAAGACAGTACATAAGGAGTAATGACGTCACGGGTGTCAATCACGTCAAAACAAGATTGTGTGCATTGTTTGTTTTTGGCGATGTGTTTAGAGTTTGTGTATGAGCGTCAGACCCCCCCCCCCCCCTGGCAGGCGGCCAAACCAGAGTAGAGATAAAGGATGATGAGTAGATGGATGAAAAGGATGACGAGTGGATGGATGAATAGAATGACGGGTGGATGGCATTCAGAGAGCTCTCAAGCCGCACGCACACGCTTTTTTTTTTTTTTTTTTTACCTCTGCGCGTCTTGCCAGCCATCTGCTCCAACGTTGAAAGAAAAGCTCACTCGGGGAAGCTGCAGCAGACAACGCAGACGTGTAGTTAGGTTTTCATTTGTTTTGGGGTTTTTTTTCCCGTTCAGTTTGTTTCAATTGCTTTTTTGGAGCGGGTTTGTTCATTCTTATTTTTTCATAAATGCGTTGCTTTAGTTTGAATTGTTATTAGTTTTTGAGTCCAAAGGGGGGAAGGGGGGGGGGGGGCACAAGTTTGTCCACCCCTAGGGTGGGGGCTAAGTGTCAATCAAAGCACAAATATGAAGAAGACGATCCAACTTCCTGTGTGCGAAACCGTCGGCACGTGCGCGAGTAGCCTGCAAATTGACTTCCTGTCTTTCACCGCTCACTTCCTTTCAGCCTCTCTAATCAGCCACTCCTCACAAAAGGTCATTGGCGTGTGTTAAGTGGAGTGTCCTGGTCTTATCTGCCTCATTCATAAGAGTTCATTTTGCCAACAATGTTATCACGGCCCGTCTGTCTGCTCATAATTGGCTTTTTTTTTTGAATGCTTTTCACACTAAAAAGACGAGTAAAAAAAAAAAAAAATGACACTTCCTGCGGATTTTTTTGTGTGTGTGGGGGGGGGGGCACAGCCCTCCAAAAAGATGCCGACGCGTCGTTATTGTTCTGCTGTTTATATCTATTTACGGTGCTTAATACAATGATTCCCAGGCGCGACCTACTTAAGCGCAGCCTTTGGCAATCAGCTACAAAGTTAACGTGTGTGTGTGCGTGTGTGTGTGTGTGTGTGTGTGTGTGTGTGTGCGCGCGTGTGTGTGTAGGTGGAGGTTCAGAGGCCGCCTGTTTGTCTTCATTTAAGCAATGTTCTGTTGCCATAGGAGCGATGCTTCCTTTCTCTTTCCCCAGACTCAAATTGCAGTAACTTGTCATTCATTGATGAGAAGGCGTCGAGATGGGTGGCGGTACCGGCAAGGTTGTCCGGGATTTTTAAATTTTTTTTATGCAGCTCTTCGACTCCTTTTGTTTTCTGTTATGATTATACATTTTTATCATATTTGTTATTATGTTTATTTCTATCGCGCAAGGTAATGGAACAATGGGATTTTGGTTGAATCGTTTTTATTGGAATGAATGGAAATGTCCAGGACTCCCTCCAAAAAAAAACAACAAAAAAAACCCCCAAAAAACACACAAATGTGTTTTTTTTTTTAAAAGAAAAAATAATATTATTGTACTTAGCGGCCTGGTGCACTAGTGGTTAGCGCGTCGACCTCACAGTGCAGAGGTCGTGGGTTCAATGCCGGGTCCGGCCTCCCTGTGTGGAGTTTGCATGTTCTCCCCGTGCCTGCGTGGGTTTTCTCCGGGTGCTCCGGTTTCCTCCCACATTCCCAAAACATGCATGGCAGGTTAACGGAACACACTCAAAATTGTCCGTAGGTGTGAGCGTGGATGGTTGTTCCTCTCTGTGTGCCCTGCGATTGGCTGGCAACCGGTTCAGGGTGTCCCCCGAAGACAGCTGGGATAGGCTCCGTTGACCCGTGTGAGGATAAAGCTGATCAGAAAATGGATGGATGTATAAAAACACATCGTAATGACATCATTAAATAGAATGTGAAGACAAACAATTTGTATATATATATTTTTTTGCTTCAATTCCATACACATTGTGTTGTTCCTTCTGTTGTGTGCGACTTGGCCCTTCACTGCTAGCATACAGCGCTTCTACGTCAGATCATTGCTCCTGAATCAAAGGGGGGAAAAAAAAAAAATTTGCCAAATAATGACAGAATACCGTCAAGCAATAGAGTATGTGTCGTCATGATAACTCCGAATTTGCAGAATTAATCCACAAGAGTTAAAAAAAACAACAACAACAACAACAACAACAAAACTCAACATCACGCCACTGGCAATTGGAGAGGTGTCGCACCACGACTTTCGTGATGGGTCCTCGCCGGTGAGTCATAATGTGCGCCACTTTGCACAATCGAAATAAACAGAACGTCTGGAAATAATCCACAGAGTCAACAAGGTCTCCTTGCACAGTCTGCTGTGATCTCTCCTTTTTGCACAATAACACTCAGCCCAATTGAAAAAGTGGGTCAGCCGAGCTATTCTTAGTAGCCCCCCTCCAAACAAGCTACGCTAACATGAGTGAATCAACACGAAGGTGGAAATGAACTTTTTTTTTTTTTTTTTTTTAATCCGGATGCTCGCTTCACTTCAGCAAGGCGGGAATGTTTTTTTTTTTCTGTTTTTTTTCTTTGGGACATTTTCAAGCAAGTCTTCACTCATTTCCTCGCCTCGCTACCGCAAATTAACTTTCATTCCCCCACCCATCATTAAGAGACGAGCTGAAAGGGGAATGCTGGGAAGTGACACTGCGGGTGTATCAGAGGCATCGTCGTTCTCGCCAAAAATGTGTCGAGTCAAGCAAAAAAAAAAAAAAGAAGCGGTAATTATGACGTATACGTGACATGCGTGCATGACTGAGCATGCCTGAGTTGTTAAGTCAATTATTAATAAACGGCGAGGGGAACGCTTGGTTTATGTACGTGTGACTGTGGATACCGGAATTTTTTATTTTATTTATTTATTTATTTTTTTTTTTTTTTTACTCTGGTGGATTATTTGTAGCCGTTCTACTCATTTCTATTGTGCATGGCGGTGGTTATCACGAGGAACTGCTGAGATGCGCGATTGTATGAAGTGTTCGACACGGGTATGCCGCAAGGGATGTCTGCTAGAAGTCTAGAAATAATCCACAGAGTAAAAATTTAAAAAAAATTCAAATAATCCATTGCATAGATGGGCATACAATTTAAATACACGACGGGGCTGACGGTGTCCCTAGATGGCGCCATCGGGGCTCTTTAGGATGAGATCAGCTTGTCTCGATGGAATGTTGAAATGCGGAGCTTTGAACGCGTGATCGTTACAAGAGGCATTGGATTTGTTGGTCACGTTAAATTAACGGCAACGAATGTCACGAGAGAGAGAAAAGATGATGGTGATGATTTAAATTTAGAACTAGAAGCTGAGGTAGTGCACACGCGAGTGAGGTCCATGCACACACACACACACTACAAAATACTACTACTACTAAATTGCAGTTTGTCAAATGTGAAATTGTTACACTGGCGGTGAAGACGTTATTTTAAAACCCTGGAGAACCCAAGAACCCTTTTCTTCTTTGGAAAATGATGAATTATACATTACATGACTGCTATATGTTCATCCATCCATCCATCCATTTTCCGAACCGCTTCATCCTCACTAGGGTCGCGGGGGGCGCTGGAGCCTATCCCAGCAGTCTTCGGGCAGTAGGCGGGGGACACCCTGAATTGGTTGCCAGCCAATCGCAGGGCACACAGAGACGAACAACCATCCACGCTCACACTCATACCTAGGGACAATTTAGAGTGCCCAACGAGCCTGCCATGCATGTTTTTGGAATGTGGGAGGAAACCGGAGCACCCGGAGAAAACCCACGCAAGCCCGGGGAGAACATGCAAACTCCACACAGGGAGGCCGGAGCTGGGATCGAACCCGGTACCTCTGCACTGTGAAGCCGACGTGCTAACCACTGGGCTACCGGGCCGCCCTATATGTTCATTGAACACCAAAATATATGTTTTTTTCAAATATTCAATGCATTAATCCTACTTTAGGATGAGGGCCAAATCTGACCCTTTGGGATTTAAGGGTAGCATTTGAGGAGCAGAATTTATAGGGGCCAAATTAGACCCCGTGGGTTCTCCAGGGTTAACATCAAAAACACATTTTCATTGTTGGCATGATATACAAAAAAAAATATTAAAAATAAAGCCATTATTTGCATCAAAGTAATTTGCGCAAGCAAACTTTTTTGTTGTTGTTGTCCAATCTTTCATTTGCACAGTCATAAAGCACAATATTCTGTGAGTCTTGAAAGATGAGGTCGAATGCACCAATTTGGCTGGCACTCAGTCGGATCTCTTTTTGGAAAATGGCTGGCATTGAAAAAAAACCTTTTTTGAGTTTAAAAAAAAAAAGTTGTTGATAATAGGCATGTGGATAATGGATTTTGGCTATTTGTTATTTTCTTATTTAAAAAAAAAAAGTCTGTTTTTCGGTTGAGGCTGAGCCTGAACCAAATTTGAGATACAAGCGCGCTCACGGAACGGATTACATATTGCACAGCACCGCTGTATATAAAATGATCACGACTTCTGTTGCCAGTTATTCATGACAACCATTACCTTGTATAATAGAAATCCGCAAAATAACTAGAAATTATCCCCAAATCAAAAAAAAAAAACCTTACCCAGGTGGAATTTAGATTTTTTTTTTTTTTTCTCACCCGGTTAACGATGACGCGGGAGCAATCAGGCTGGATACATCACACACACACACACACACGAGGCTGTGTGCGCTAGCTCGGCAGAGCAGAAAGTGATTTGGAGGCCGAGCAGAAAATGCACTGTCTCCCTGCAGGCATTGCATGACAAATCTGTGAACTGGCACAATCCTCCTCCTCCTCCCCATCCACGGTGTTGTTTGTTTGTTTGTTTGTTTGTTTGCTTGTTTGGATGACTACCTGAACGCTCGCTTCACCCCCTGGCCCCGGCGTCCTAAATTACAGCTTTTTTTTTTTCTTCCCTATTTTTTTCCCGGAACCTCGGCTCAACCCTGACACCCTTTTTAAGGTGAATTGCGGCCAAGGCTTTTCCGTCAGGTGCCGGGGAGGATTTCCAGGAATATTCTATTCGTATTTGTCACCGGCAGTTAGTGAGTGAGTGAGTGAGTGAGTGAGTGAGTGAGCGAGACGTATTTTGGTGTAAAAAAGCAGCTAGTTCATTTTTTTTTCATGTAACTATACGCACAGTCAATGGAATACAGTGAAACTGCTCGACAACGAAATTATGTTTGCAGCAAAAAAAATTTCACAACAGGGGACTTTTCACTGTAGCAAATTTTATCTCAGAGAAAAAGATTTCGTATAATCGAACAGTGGGACTTTTCGTCATGGGGGAGCGGAAAAGTGGGAATGGCTTTCATGCATGAACATTTTTTTCACACTAGGGGGTATTTTCACCTATGTAGGTTTCGTTGTAGAGGAGTTTCACTGTAATACATCTCGGAAGCTCACATTAAGACCTTTTGTGAATTAATTTATGACTGTTACTGGTTAAATTATCCATTTTTTGTTTTTGAGTGGTGATGGGGAGGTATGTTTGTACGTCATCATTAGAGGGTTTATCGTGATCCGAAAAATGACAGATCTGAAAAGGCCTCATCAATATCTTTAATTTTAGGTCTGACCCCGTGTCGGTTGTTTCAAATCGATGTATGACTCTGAGTAGTAACGTTTTATTCGTGACACTGTTGAGAGTAAAATTGGAGCTAGAACAGGAGTTCCCTACCCTTGAGAAAGAATGTTGATTTTTTGTTTTGTTTTATTGTCATCATATTTGGGCATATTTTTAAACATCTGCAAAGCCTTCATAAAGACCTCTGATATGAGGTATGGCTCCGTGTAGATTGTTACAGTGTTATATAACTCTGTGGGCTGCCACATCTGATTTATGACTCTGTACTTAGTCACATTGGTGATTATGTCATAATATGGCGGCGCGGGCACCCGCAGCGGCTCCTCTTGTCGTCTGATGTCTTTTTAAGAGGGAGGAAATTTCATCTGTGCTGTATACAGCACAGATGACAATAAAGTTGTACTTGATCAATAACATCTAACACATATTGGCAGCACAGTTACTTGTCTGGAAAACGCTCATCATGAACTTTAATTTCAGGTTAAACTCCTTGCAATTTGTTTATAGATTTATGACCCTGTTACCAGGAAAATGTAGCATGGGTTTTGTTTATTACCAATCATATGAGGGCATACTGATGCCCCCCCCCCTCCCCCACCGTTATCTACTTATTTGATTGTGGGATGCTGTGTTGCATGTGGTTAAGTGCGCACTTCGCAGCAGTATCCCACCTTTGTTGGCTTTTGTGTAAACGCGGATACACAACAGGGCTTCTGTTACGTCTCTGATGTGGCACTTTTGCGTAATCTGTCTTTGTGGCCTCCTGAGTCGCCGTGGATACGCAGCTGGAAGCACCCTACACACACACACACACACACACACACACACACACACACAAATTTGCCATAAAGTGTGATGTTGTTGCACTGCAGCCTTGAGCGCAGAGTGACTGGCAAGGAAAAATAGCCAGGAAATTGCTGCCTTTGATTTGTGAGTCCTAAAAGCCTCAGCAGAGGCGATGAATTAAAGGTGCTAAGTGACATAATTTTATTTCGCAACCATCCCCCCCCACCAAAGGTCTCGATGAGGACTTTTCAGATCTGTATCTATGCTATCAATTCACCGTCCAATTACGACTTAGTAACCAAAACAAACAGGAAGCCTTCACCAGGTCGAATTTGAGTAAGAGCAGAGTCATGTATAAATTACCAGCAGTCATGTTTCAAACTAACGGTCCTCGTGATATACAGTGGTACCTCTACTTACGAACGTCTCTTTTTACAAAACGTTCAAGTTACAAAAGCCTCAACAGGAAAATATTGTCACTTGTTACGAAAGAAATTTCAAGTATGGTGTGCTATTCGCACTTCCGAGTTTCCTGAACGCAACATACTCATAGCTGTTCTGCCATTGGCTAACACCTAGCATCTTCCTGGCATCCCATTGGCTAAGAGGGACCTCAATCGTATGTGTGTAGCTAGCTAGCTAGCTAGCTACATAGGTATGTGTCTATGCAGCGTCCTCGTCATTCGCCCCTCGGGCCATGAGGCGTTCCATTAGTTTTACGTCAATGTGAATCACCCAGAAAAAGTGTTCACCAGTCGGCCGATCGCTCACTATGCTGATGTTTGCCTTGGACATTTTCGAAGGATTGTTTAAAAGATAAGATAAGCAAACCTTTATTTGTCTCACAATGGAGAAATTTTCAGCAGCAAAATTATGAAAGGGAGAAAGTAGAAGACAAAAAGTATATAAATAAATATAAAATATAAATAGAAGCATATTAAAAACGGCTGCGTGGGGGGGTGCGTGGGGGGCAATTCAATAGCCTGACAGCAGCGGACAAAAGCAAACGTCCTTGGATCAGTTCTTTACAAAACGCCAGTTTAAAACCACTTCTGAGAGAGAACATGAACAAAAGGGGGCAAAAAATGACGAGGATGCAGTTAAAAGTTAAATGACAATCATATGTATTCTCTATTCTTTGTTTTTTACATTATGCACAACTCTCATGCCCATTTTTGGGGGGGGGGGGGGGGGGGTTGTAACGGATTCGGGCATTTATCTACTTACGAAATTTCTTCCAGAACCAATTAATTTCGTAAGCAGAAGTGCCACTGTATGTAACCATTTGGTCAATATGCCCTCATTTGACACGGCAGCCCGCGTTACACAAGAAGCATGTTGTAACGTCACATGTATTTACTCTTGCCTAAAAGTGAGCCCCGCTCTGAGGTGCAGCTTGCGTTCGCCATGACTGGAATAACACTGCCACTTAGTGGTTTCATCATCTCCTCCATGTGGAATGAAGCAGAGAAGACTTTTCTTTTTTTCAAGCGCCACAGTTTGGAAAACAAAGTTTTCATGGGAAAAAAAAGTGGTTGGGGGGAGGAGGGGGGGGGGGCAAAGGCTGGTCTTGAACTGCATGTCGCAGCCCCCCCCGCAACGCTATTTATTATTATGCAAGTGCTTACTTTTTAAAAGGCAGCTTTTCCGCCCGGGGGATGACATCAACATTTAAATAAAGACGTTTAGCGCTCTGATTTTTGTTTTTATTGTCATTGTCTGTGATGTGACAAAGCTGTGATGTGTAGAAAGGACCTAAAAACCATGCAATGAACTCGCTTTAATTACCAGGTCAGCCGTTGTGTGCTAATTTCCACTTCAAAAGGGACGTCGCAGACAATCGAACCACATGATGCCACCCAGCCAACTTCATCTGAGAGGCTGTTTGGGTGACTCTGTAGGTGCTTTTGTTTTGGTCAGCAACGGAACATAAACATGGACGTGTACAGGATTGGAGAGTGACTACTAGGCAGGGAATAATTTCAAGACTGCACACATAACTTCATCTTTGACACATTTAAGTAGACAGTCAAACCTCGGTTTTCGTCCATAATCCGTTCCAGAAGGCTGTTCGAAAACGGAAATTGTTGAAAACTGAAACCACACTCTTTTTAAAATAAAAATGTTTACTGAACACGTCTGCTCACAATGGAAAGCAACACGAGGAAGCGTGTAAGGAAGGCGAGAGGAGTCAAATGGTGCATTCAAGTGCACTCATTCGAGAACCAAGTCGTCATCCGAGGCATAAAAAACTCAAAATTTTTGGTCGAAAATCAAATTGGTTGAGAACCGAGACGATCGAAAACCGAGGTTTGACTGTATTCCAAAAATCTTGCTCTTCCACTGTACGCCTTTGATTTCAAGCGATATCCATCATCTAAAGAGACAATTGTCATAATTCTTAATCATTTCAGCTCTCGCTTGAGCATTGAAATTTTTGGTCGAAAATTGAATTGGTCGAGAACCGAAACGTTCGAAAACCGAGGTTTGACTGCATTGGTCGGTGCTTCTGTTTTGGTTAGCAACAGAATTCAAATGAGATCACCCATTAAAAAAAGTGAAAGATCTGCATAGCGTGAGGCCTCCGCAGAGCAGCTTTTTTTGGGAGCGTTGTTGAATGTTTTGGGTTTTTTTTCCAGCTCAACAAGCTTCCGCGGAGCTAATGAAGCCTCACCGCCGCCCCCATGCGCCCCCACCGCCACTCCCGTCCTTGCATTATTTCCGCGACTAAAAAAGCTCCCGTATCTGTCTACGCCCCAGCGAGCCGCTGCGCACACACGCAGTAGATGGAGAGCATGGAACTTCTCCGCGGAGGGTCAAAGGGGTCTACACGAAACATCTGCTGATCCCCCCCCCCCCCCCTGCAACTCCTCCCCCCCCCCATCCCCATGCCGTGTTGCGAACGCGCCACCGCGCTGCCATGCGGGTAAACAAACATGGCGGGAACCAAATTGAATTACTTCCGTCCGTCAACAACCACGCGGATCGGCGGCTCAGACATGTTTGCTACCACAGCGGAGACAAAAGTCAGCATGCCGTGAAGTGACCTCAGTTCACAGTCCATCTTTGGATGAACTCAAATGGATTATTTTTGGCTTTTTCTTTAGCTTCCAGGGGACACGTGATTTTATTATTTTTTTTACACCGTGTGCCCATGAAAAATGTTTAGAAAGAATGATGTTAACTTACTTTTACACTTACATGACTAGGACGTCAACTTAGTTTTACACTTCCTTTATTGTTAATAATATTATCGGGAGGGCTTAACTTATTTTACATTATGAATGATATTCATGTAAATAAACTAAAATTACATTAAATGTTATTAAATTAAAATAAAATGATTACACTTGCATGACCATTTCAGTCTCGAATATATATATATATATAATATTATATATATATATATATATAATATTATATATTATATTATATATATAAGATTATCATCTTTTTAAAAATTATTATTTATGTACTTTTTCCTTTTTTAAATTTTTCCATCACATTTTACACATGAGCATTTTGGTCTTTTTTTTTTTTTTTTTTTTACATTTGTATGAGAGTTCCAAATGTGTGACTTAAAAAAAAAAGTTTCTGTAATATCTATTTTCATGATTTTCTATAGAAGTGGTGGGGGGCATGCAGGTCAGATTTGTAACAAACAAAACAAAAACAAAAAAACAAGAGTAATGCATGATAGTAAGCTACACGCAAGCATTAATGCATGATAGTAAGCTACACGCTAGCATTAAGCGCAAAACAATGGCAAACACGCTCGCAAGCCATTAAAAGGAAGCTCGTGTATTATTAAGTGTGTTATTAATTCATGACGGAGCCCATCAGCGATAAACACGTACGGCGTATGTCGTAGACGTAAACGTGAGGAGATAGAGGAACATCTCCGCATTTTACGCCGTCTTGATTGCTTAACCTAGATACAACATTATGGATTACTGTATTCTTATCCTCGCCTGTCGGGCTGCAGTGATGCATCATGGGGGCAAAGGCTTTCGAAGTTCACTTGCTTACATTAGAAGGAAAAAAAAAAAGTAACCTATTGTGTTGCAGCAGGAATCACTCTTTTTTGCAGGGGGCCCCAAATACTAACCAATTTTGTGGCACGAACTAAAGAGAGTCGAATGATGTCATACATCAAGGCACGCTAGGATATCAAGCTACGTAACTGAACCTGGTATAAATCTGATGCCGTAGCCCTGCTGCTGAATGAAAACCTGATTTAGCCTAACGTACAAATTTGCTGCTGTTTGCGGGCTGAAACAAGTGGTATGCGATACTAAATAATTTGGTATCGATCCAATACCAAGTAAATCCTAGGCCAGTATCCCCAATACCAATACCGATACTTTTTAACATTTGGTTGATGCACCATCAACAATCTCAAATAATTTTCATGACCTTTGTGTGTTTTGTGTGTTTTATTTGGTAGAAATTGTATCCCTGAATTAAATGTAAAACCACCAGGAACGGTCGGACAGCTGTTCTGCGCTGTGATTGGTGAGTCTCCCGTTTCTTGGGCGTGGCTTCGTAACATCTACGTTTAAGGTAAAGGTGATTTTAGAAAAAACATAGAACAACTTTCACACAGCAGAAAACAACTATAAGTTAAACGTTTGGACTATTTGGAACATCATTTGCATATGTTTTGTATGTTATTTCTGTCTAGGAAGTGTTTGCACAGAGGAAGGAGTAAAGGTATATTCCCGCTAGATGTGCAGAAAGATTGTCTTCCAAACAACAGAGGACTTATTCAAAAAGGGTTTTTTTGTTTTTCTAAATCACAGCAGAATTATTTATGACAGCTTTATTGAACACGGAGATGACTTGACAGCTCTCAGATTTGTGCGGTAAACAACATTGACAGTGTTGATGAAGGATTTTCAACGCGTCTTGCTAAAAATATCACTCAATGGCATTTAAAGACGCCACCGGACAATGAAACCGACGGGCGATTTGTTGCACAATGAGATTTTTTACACCCACAAAATCCTGGAAAAATAGCAGCGGCCATTGAGGCGTCAATCAGCGGCGAAGCTAATGTTTTGTGACGTGAGGCCATACTCTCGCTCAATCTCGATCGTTACGGATCTCAAAACGCCTCGTTGGACCTGGGAACCCTGTGCAGCTGTCAGAGAAATGTTTGTGATGGTTCGCATTCCGCGCGGCTGCTTAGCGACTCCCACGGGTTTTCTTTTCTGCCTTTTTAGCATCGATGTTGTCGTGGCGTGAATGGGCGTCGTGACCTGAAAGCTGACAACGCAAAACGTATTTTTGCTACAAAGAAGTGTGAAATCTCCATTAAATTAGACTTAGAAAGAGTGAGAAGAGAGCGTGCTTGGGATAGAACTTTTAAAGGGTCGTTCTGGAATTAGATGACATCTTCTTTCCCTCATCATGAAATTTCAAAAAAAAGGCTAAATACAGAAACGTGCACTTCTTGTGTAAGTTAAGTCCTGTTTCTTGTGTTTCATGAATATCTGGCCTTCACATTCGTATAAAATATTACTCTTACGTTATATAAAATATTACTCTTACGTTAATTACACGCATTAATTCATAATTCATCGCAAATGCATCGTGTGTTTGATAGTTGGATCATCTTTTTGAGCGGGCAAATAGTTTGGGTCACGTGACAGGCGCCACACCCGGAAGCAGGAAGTTCTCGCTGCACCTGTCACCAAGTTTCACTTTTCGAAAATTGCCCTCTCTAAGTTTCGATAAAGGAGAAGGAAACTGAACTCCGCCTGTGGTTGTTTTATGTCGTCAGTTGGGGTGAGTGAATACGCTGCTTGTTCTTGTCCTTCATTTAGAAAAAAAATCTCCGTTGTTAACGCTTTTCATTGATCAAAGACTTCCATGGAGGAGGCGGCGAAGGTGGCCGCGGCCGCGTCAACGCCAGCGCCCGCGCCCGCGTCGACGACGACGGCGACTGAGATGGAGAAGCAGCCCAGCACGAAAGCCGGGAGCCGGCGACGGACTGCGAAGTGAGCCGCTGTCAGTTCGGGGACCCGTCACGAGAGCCACCGCTGTCTGTAAATCAGTTTAAATGCAAGAAGTTCTTCGTCCTCAGGGTAAATTGTGATTTATTACAATACGTAACATTTTGAGCCTCACGTTATAACCATCAAAAAGGCACACGCACCAACATTAACTTTTGACTTTGTCCTGTCACCTCACCAAAGGAATTTAAAATCGCATTTTTCTTGACGATGATTTTTTTTTTTAATCTTTTGACTGAACAAAACAAAGTATCACGCAACTAAAAGAGCACTTTTTGTAGTTTTAATGTGTGAATCCAAATGCCAAAAATCAAAGCATAACCAAGAAATGAGTATCAAAACAAAAACGTTTCTTTTTTATTTATTTATTTTTTTTGCAAGAGAAATTAATGGCAACTCAAAATGCCGATAGAAATATTGTTCTGTGTGAGTATGTTTAGTTTGTGCCTCTTTATGAGGGCCATTTTGTGGCCATAGTGACATGCCTCATGTGTCTGTTTTTCTATGCAGCCCGGCACGCTGCACCAAGCCATCAAAGAGGTTAAAGTTCTGGTGGATCCGCAAGTTGATGGCAACATTCTTGGCATCTGGTTACTGGCAGAGTGAGTTCACTACGCACCGATAAACACACACACACACTTCCTTTTGACGTATAGGCTCACTTCTACATTATATCAATTAATAAAGGCAACCATGAAGTTGGAAAATAACAGAGAAAGAAAATATGAGCCCCACTGTCCCATCTGTACTGTAAAAATCTGAAACTATCGCTTAAAAAAAAAATCTGCAGTAAAGCGGTGGTGTAAACCATGAACCGCAGTATAGTGAGAACCACATTTTGGCAATGTTTGCTAATTTATTTTTAAAAAAAATTAAAAACTAATAAAAACTAAAACTAAAAAATTAAAATCAAATTTAAAAAAAAAAAAACCTAAAATATAACCCAGGTGCGCTCAGATTAAGCACTGGAAAGAGCTGCTGTAAAATGCCCTAACTGAAATCCAAGAAATCAACGTTAAACTGACAGGTTGTAAATAGCAAGTGCTCTGGCGGGCGTTAGTGCTGTTAGCGCCTTTTTTTCCCCCCCCTCCCTCAAGCTTTCAGGAAACATTTGAAAGGCACAGCGAGCGAGCAAGATTGAATGATAAATAATATAGTTTTTCCCAATACAGTTTGTCCTACATTCGGGTCAGCAGGTTTTCCCAGCTGCCGGATTCCTGCAAAGCTTGTAGTGACCCATGTCGTCGACGTCATGAGACCTTGTGTTCACAGAAGCTGCTTCGTTTCTTTGCCGAACCTGCATCGTTAGCGTTCCGGTACCGTATTTTCCACACTAAAGGGCGCACTAGATTATGAGGCGCAGCTTCAACGAATGGCCTATTTTGTAAATTTTTTTCATACATTGGGCGCACCGCATTTATAAGACGCAATCTACAATGCGTCCACTAGATGGAGCTACGCCAACAGAACGATCAGATGTCAGTAAAACTGACACCGTTCATTTAACCAACCGCAAGTTATAACATTGACTCGTTAACGTTGAACTCTCTTGCCGCTGCTCTATTTCTGTGTTCAACCGATCGCCTCAAGTTTGAACTCTGCGTTGTCAGCATGTCTCGAGCAAGGAGCCATTTTGGGGTTGAAATATTACCGTAATGACCATACACAAGGCGCAATCGGATTTTAAGGCGCGCTGTGAGCTTTGAAGAAGGCTTTTCGGTGGACCTTTTAGTGCGGAGACTACGGTAGTCCCTTGACATGTTGTCGCTTCTCAATGTTGTTGTTTATGTTCAAGGGAGAAGACACCATTTATTTTCTCCACCCAGTCTTCCTCGCCGCTTGATGTGGAAATAGCCGAAATTCTAAACCTCCTCACCTATCTCACCATTTTAGAAATAATTAGAGGCAATTTTATGACATTTTGAGCTTCACTTTCAATTGATGTCAGAATCAATCCACATTGGTAAAATTGTTACCGCCGGCATTTGCCTCTTCTCATCTGCATGAGCGCCCACTTTTTGCAGGTACACCCCGAACAGTTTCAGCTCCGTTTCAAAGCCGGAAGCCCGACGAAATGAAGGCCAAAGCAGAAATTCCAGAAAGTCACTTTCACTTTGACCAAAACCGGTTGGCAGCTGGAATTTGGTTGCGCGTTCAGCATGTCCACTGAAATGTGTTTGGCACGTTCATGCTGTGAACTTTACCAAGGTGCTGTGAAGTGTGGGTGTGTGTATTTTGTTTGCGGAGCTTTTGAACAACATCCACCTTTTCAGTCCGATACAACCGAACGCAACAATCAAATCGAGGCCTCAGTTTGTTCCCAAGGCCTAACAACGGATGCCGAGTCCCGATTGATCGATATGTTAAGAAGAAAATCCGAGCATGCGTCCTCCATTGCCCTCAACTGTTTTCATTTTGATGAAACTAACTGCCTCCCGACATGATATCTTTTTGATACGTCTAGTGCGGCACTCTTTTTATAGCGCATCGGTGGTTCAGCACGAAATAATGATGCAAACAAATTAAATAGCCAGTCTAAAAATATAAAAGATAATTCAGCTTAGTGCAGTTGCAAAATAAAGATCTTGAGCTATGAACACCAACATTGTTGGAACAGTTCCATGAGAACAGCTCTACTTTATTCTCATATCGCAACTTTTTTTCTTGGGGGGGGGGGGGAAATGCTACTTTTGTCTTACCCCCGCCCTCCCCCCCATTTTCTCTTGCAAAATTCCCACTTCTTTTCCACCAGTGTCCCAATTCTTTTGTCATTCATGTCACCCTGTGTCAAAGCTCGTCAGGCTCCCTTTTTTGTTTTGTTTTTGTTACTCGAGGTTGCCAACATGCCCGGCGGATATGAAACCCTCTTAATTTAGAACTCTGTATGTTTGTCTTTGTATGAAAATGTTTCCCAGCAAAAAGGAGCAAGTTCTTTTTCATTTTGAAAGGTGAGTTGCTTAATTTCCCTCGCTCTATTTGCTTGGTTAAAAAATTTTTTAAAAAATCATAACGGAGGCCTTCGAAACACTCGCATGTATACTTGATGATCTTTTTGCCGCGGGCATTTTTTGGGGTGAAATTTTCGAGCTTTTATCGTCCATAATTGAGCAGCCATGTTTTTTGTATTAACCCGAAGCCGCCTCGTGCGCTACTAAATTGCTAACGGTAGCGTCTTCTTCCAGCCTTCCACAAAGCACAAAAAGTCATTTCCCCCCGCCTTGGCCAGGTCCAATTAGAGAGTTTTTAAAGGTAAAAAGAGAAGACATCAGACAAAACAACATCAATCATCCTGTCAGTGCTCTCTCAAGTCATTAACGGAATAGCCACAACCAACAACAATGTTTCCATTCACCAAATGATTGTTGCTGGTAATTGCTCTAATTTGTGCTTGCTTTTCCCACTTTGCAATTAATCAAGTAAAAATAAAGGGGAAGAAGATGCTTTTCCGTAGCCATCATGCCGAGTCCTGTAGGTTAAAAACCATACCGCATCGCAATGTTAGCCATGTGAATTTGACTTGGCGTAAAAGGTCTTCGATGCCCCTGCCTCTCGAAAAATGGCCCGGAGATTCGAGCGGCCAGACAAAGTCAAAGAATGTTCAATATTCATCGGGGAACGCGGAAGCGCTTTTTTGAGTCCATGGATCGCATACCAAGGGTGTTTTATTCAGACCTTTTAAAGACTTTTAAACCTTTTGTCTTCAGGTTTTGGTCACAGGACCTCCAGGCTGATCCTACAGGGGTGTCAAACTTTGGTGCGGGCCACTAGGAGGGCCGTTATGACTGAAACCGTATAAAGAAGTCAAGAGTAACGGTTGATTCAACTATTGTTCACGTTACTATCATGAGGGGTTTGGTAACAAGAAAATGTTTCGAATGTGTCTCTGTATTTGTTACATTTGAGAATTAAAAATTTTGGTAGGCCTTTTAGAAAAGGATCATGGAAGTTGACATGTTTTAGCTGCGTTCGCGGGCCGCATAAAATGATGTTACGGGCCGGATCTGGCCCCCGGGCCTTGGGTTTGACACCTGCGCTCTACTGGAATGGGCGCACGGCAAATCAGAAGCTGCAATTAAAATGAATTTTTAAAAATGTGTCTTCATTTGAAGGAATTCATGAATCAATCAATCCCAATGAACACCTTGAAGACGCAACCCTCGTATTTTTACAAGATTTGAAAAAAGGAAATTCTTGTACGATTCCGACTTTGTTGTTGTCCTTGATTACAAACAAACAAACAAACCGAATGTGATGCATTGGTTCCGTAATAAAAGTTGCCGTGACCCGGATTCGAACCGGGGTTGCTGCGGCCACAACGCAGAGTACTAACCACTATACGATCACGGCGAGCTATCCGGGCGCACTTTTCTGCCCAAAACTGCATAAACGCGACTCTCAAGCAAACCCGGCGTGTTTGATTTCAGGGTGGATCACTGGAACAACGAAAAGGAGCGCCTGGTTGTCATCACCGACATCTTCCTGCTGATCTGCAAGTACGACTTTATGATGTTCCAGTGCGAGCAGATCCAGAAGATCCCGCTCAACATGGTGGATCGCATCTGCTACGGAAGCTTCACCTTCCCGCCCAACTCCGTACTTTAGTAAGTGCACGAAACGTCGGGAGACGCGCGACGTGTCCGTGGTTCAGTTGAGTCCATCTCTTCTCTCATCGGGCTCATTGTTAGCTTAGCTTAGTGCGCCCACTCGAACGCTGAAGCTCTTTGTTGGCTTTAAGGAGCTAATTAAAACATTTGGAAAGGAAAAAAAAAAAAAAAAGAAAAGTCCCCGCCTCGAGAGTTTCCAAAATTCCTTGTAATTATCCGGCTCATGCTCCGCTTTGCTTTACACAAAGAAACAAAATCCCCTTTGCTTCTGCAGCCAAGGGTTTCTTTTGGCATCGTACCTCAAAAGTGCCAAGAGGCGTTAGGGATGTACTTTTTTTTTTTTTCGGGAATTGGTTACAAAAAGATTGTCTTTTTTTTTGTGGGTAAAGGATCTTGTAAGTTTTAAGCTATTTCAAGAAAATATTCAGCGTGAAAGCTCAACTTGAACTGCACTCGATTGTATCTTATTTTTCCACCTAAAAATATGACTTTATCCTTGTAAGGTTACGACTAATTCAAAGTCATGATTTTCTATCACAATAATACGACTTTCTACTCGTGCGATTGTGACATTTACAAATAAATATGAAAACCTTTCTAAACAAAATGCCAGGGGAAAAAAAATACAATTTGATTTTACACAGGACCTAAAATGATATGAGGGCGGGAAAAAAGTGAAATATATTTCTCTCGAAAAGTTTCTCATTCGAACGGCACTTTTCTTCGAGAGAGTTTCTCATTGGGACAATAAAGGTTTCCCGTTTTAATGATAGTTTCTAATCCTGATGAGGAACATATTTCAACTTTCTTTTTTAAAATTTTGTTGTTTTTTTTTGTCACTTTAGTGGCTCCGCGTGATTCTCTTTGTGCTTGAAAAAAAACCTTTGGGCAATTTCGACTATCCTCAACAAGACACCACGTAATCTTCGTACAATTTTTTTTTTTCGGCCCAAAAATATCCCTCTTACTAGTTGTGTTATTTATTTTGTTGAACAACTTGATGTCAAGCTGCTTAAGTGGAATCGGTGTCCTAATATCGGAGCATTTTGCGGACCAGTCTGAGTCTAAACGTACCTTGTCAGTGTGCTTTTTTTTTTTCTTCTAAAATCCTGGAAAAAGAATACCATTTTTTTAAGGCCCCCTTAAAAAAAAAAAATAACATGCTTTTTCTCCCTGAAAAAAATGACGTAATGACTCAAGATTGCATTATTAAATATAATCAGTTATATAGAACTTAGCACATTTATTTGAAAAGAAACGCTCTGTTCTTTTGTAAGACACTTTTTTTTTTATTAATCCGTGTAATATTTTAATAAGAAAAAAATCATCAAATATGACTTACCGTAATTTCTGGACTATAGAGCGCACCTGATTATAAGCCGCACCACTACATTTTTAACGGAAAAAAACATGTTGTACACACATAAGCCGCACCTGTCTATAAGCCGCAGGTGCCCATATTGTTACATGAGATATTTACAACGAAAGACGGTACACAGGCGGCCGTTAAAAAAAGTCTTTATATAGGCCGCTTCATTAATAAATAAGCCGCAGAGTTGAAAGCGTGTGACAAAAGTCGCGGCTTATAGTCCGGAAATTACGGTAATTCTTTTTCTGCTGGTAAAAATACAACTTTTTTTTTTGAACTCTTTTCCTTTTCAGCGTGACCCGAATACTTCACGAACCTTCATGTGGTCTCGCAAAACTGTTTCAAAGTTCGGATGGTACAACTGTGACATGAGGCGCACGGTGTCGATGGGTTAACGCCGTTCAGACGAGGCGTCGCAAGAGCATGTGGAGAATTTTCTTTTTCTTTTCCTCCCTCTCCCTTCTTTCTGGAGCGGTACGAAGTGCCGAGCTGTCACTTGGAGCTGTCACTTAGCTGATTAGCGGCTAAAATGAACGCGGTCCTTTTGATGTGAACCTTTTTTAAAGGCGGCTCGGGGGACAGCCCGGCGACGGCGGTTTAATTTGATGAATAAAATGTAATGCGCTGTGAAGAGCTTAGAGAGCGCCGTCTTTATTCCGGGCTTTATCTCGCGCGCATTCCCTTAAATTATACATAAAAGAGTCGGCGGAAGACGCCACGGGACGGTCGAGGGAGAGAGACAGATCCAAGCCAGGATGACGTTCTCGCTCCTTCTCCTCTTTTTGTCCCACAGGAAGTGTTCTTCATTTTGCGACGAGGTCAATCTGTCACCGCCTCTTATTTGCCGGGAAAGTGATCTGTGGGAAAAATGAGTCCTCATCCACAAAAGTTATGCCGATAAAATGTCAACTTTCTTTGCTTTAAAAAAAAAAAAAACAACTGAAAATCAATAATTGACTTTTTTTTGTGGGGTTTTTTTGTTTGTTTGTTTTCAGATTTGACTTTAAACAAAGGGTTTGAAATTCGGGTGTCAAGCCTGCATTTGTGTTTCAAATTTGGTCCAGCGGTTACCGCGTCAACCTCTCAGCGCAGAGGTACCGGTTTCAATTCCAGCTCCGACCTTCCTGTGTGGAGTTAGCGTGTTCTCCTTGGGCCTGCATGGGTTTTCTCCGGGTACTGCGGTTTCCTCCCGCATTCCAAAAAACATGCATGGCAGGTTAATGGAACACTCTAAATTGTCCCCAAGTGTGAGTGTGAGCGCGGATGGTTGTTCGTCTCTGTGTGCCCTGCGATTGGCTGGCAACCGGTTCAGGGTGTCCCCCTCGCCTGCTGCCCGAAGACAGCTGGGATAGGGACACATCACCACAAAGACTATTTAGACTTTGTTCGCGCTCTCGCCCCAAAAAAACAATACTTGCGCATCCTCCGGTGCAAAGTGCTGTGGGGATTCTGTGTGTATTTTTAGACGTCACCATTTTGTTTCCATTGCGCACATTTGCAGGTGTGCTCAAAGATGTTTTTAAGTGCCGTCTAGACTTGCTCATTACCTAGCGCGTCACTTTTCCCCCCCACTCGCTAAAAGCTTTGAAGATCTATTTTTCTTGTCTTTTATTCTTTTCTTTTTTTTAACAGAGGACCAAATGGAATTAAAGTCAATTTTGTACTTTGGTGATTATCCATCCATCCATTTTCCGAACCGCTTCATCCTCACTAGGGTCGCGGGGGTGCTGGAGCCTATCCCAACAGTCTTCGGGCAGTAGGCGGGGGACACCCTGAATTGGTTGCCAGCCAATCGCAGGGCACACAGAGACGAACAACCATCCACGCTCACACTCACACCTAGGGACAATTTAGAGTGCCCAACGAGCCTGCCATGCATGTTTTTGGAATGTGGGAGGAAACCGGAGCACCCGGAGAAAACCCACGCAAGCCCGGGGAGAACATGCAAACTCCACACAGGGAGGCCGGAGCTGGGATCGAACCCGGTACCTCTGCACTGTGAAGCCGACGTGCTAACCACTGGACTACCGGGCCGCCCACTTTGGTGATTAATGTTAAAAAAAAAATATTTTTTTAAATCGGCGGTGAGTGTCCGGCAAAAGAAACGTCAAACAAAACACCCCTCTTTGATTGAAGCTCTACAAGCAGCAGATGTAGTTCATCAATCAGTCAGCAGAGGCCTGTAAGAGCCCAGCAAAAAAAGTCAACCAGTCACGCATTAGGGTTTCAAATGACTTTTTTTTTTTTTTTTTTTTTTTAAAGGCAGGTGAGATTGTCAGGTTCGCATTTCAAACGAGTTTCGAGCCTGAGTAAGTGTTTGAAGGTTAGGTTCTCCACAGATATGTTTAGGCTTTCTGAGTGAGATTTCAAGCCAGAGTTAGGGTTTAAAGTCAGGTTTCAAACCAGGATTTAGGGTTTCAGGTTAGCCTTTTTGAATTGGGGTTTCAAAGTAGGGTCTTGACAGGGTTTGGGGTGTAAAAGTAGGGTTTGAAGGGAGAGTTAGATGACCAAGCCCGGATCAGAGTTTCAAATTAGGGTATCAAACCTGGGGTAGGGTTTCAAAGTAGCGACTCAAGACAGGGGGATGAGGTTTCAGGAGAGAGTTGGGGTTTCAAAGTAACGTTTCTCAATCTGGGTAAAAGGAGGGTCTCAAGTGTGATTTAAGGGTTGAAAAAGGGTCAGCTTTTCAAATATAAGATTTCTTGCTCGGGTTAGGGTTTCAAATCGGTGTCATGTTTGACTTAGGTTCTAAACAATGGTAAGGTGACCAATTATGTTTTAAAACTGGGTCAGGTTTTTCACTACAGGGTTCGAGTTATAAAAAATGGCGTCAGATTATGGTTTTAAATCTGGTTTAATGTTGACGCATGGCTATTATTTTAGTGAGCGCTATTTTATACTCTTCTATTTAAACTTGCCTGACACTGTTCACATTCCTCCCATCCATTTTGGCAGTACCCCTTACTGCCACCAGAGGCCACCGTTGCTCTGATTACTGTATGTCGTAGCGTAGCTTTGCAATCAGTGCCACATTGAAGAGGCCTGATTGGTGCTGCACATGTCCATGAAGGGTGCCTCCATCTGATCTATTCAATTGGTTTTTTTTAGGCTTTTCACGCTGGAAGATAACAACTCCCAATTCCGTGCTTACTGACACTATACCTACTTTGACCTCATTTTGATAAATGCGTTGCTAAATAAAAGATGATGACATATTAGAACAACAGTACGTCTCCAAAAGCAAGTGACAATAAACACGTTACATTCCTTAAAAGCACAAAGCGCACACGGGGCTTTTCCTCCTGAATATTCAGCAATGTTATAAATGAATGAAGAGAACTAAATAAGTGATGCTCCTGGTGTACCGATCTAAATTGATTCACCTCGAGGGACCCTAACGTAGAACCTCTTAAAGCACACGTGTCAAATTCAAGGCCCGGGCGCCAGATCCGCCCCGCCACATCATTTTATGTGGCCCGCGAAAGCAAATGAAACACGTCAACTTCTCTGATGATTGCTAAAGTCTGTACCAAGATTTCAATTTCTCATACGTCATAAATAAGCTAGATATTGTAAGCGTTTTCTTGTTACCAAAGCCCGAATTACACTCATTTAACAAGCGTTCAATGAACCATTCTTGACTTTTTTTATATGTTTTCATAGGGAAACGGTCACTACAATTTGGCCCGTGACAGAAAAGTGAGTTTGACACCCCTGCTTTAAAGAACTAGCCCATAAGATTAATTCCAGTGCCTGAATGCAGCTCCCTAAAGTGAACACAAACAAAAAAAAACAAAGACCTAAACGTAGCACCTAATCCTAACCCCCAAACCAAACCCTAACCCCATTTCAGCACTAACCATACCGCCTTCGCCCTCAACCTGACCCCTATCACCCGGTACCTCATCCGAACCACTATAGTAAAACCTAATCTGAAAGCAAGCACCGAACCACTTAACCCTATCTCCTAAACCCCGGTCGACAAAATCTAGACCTCACACATAACCCCTAAATCAGGGGGTGTCAAACATGCGGTCCGCGGGCCGGAACCGGCCCCCAAGGAGGTTCGATCCGGCCCGCGGGATAATTTAAAAGTGAAAAAAAAAATGCGTTAAAGAGACAGAATGAATATTTTAAAGAAAATGCAATTTGTGGATTATCCGCTAGGGGGCACACTGTTTTGATCACAGTAGAAGACAACATTGTTTTTGATCGGGGAAGAAAACAGCAGTCTCAGTCTGTCACCGAGATAGACCCAACGCAGCAAATGATATGAAAGCGCCAATCAATGCTTCTTGAGACCAAAACAAAGGAAAGAGATGATATTTTGGTGATTTATAGCACAGTATGGTATCATGTTAATGGTTCGGCCCACTTGACATCTACCGAGTCCGTATGTGGCCCACAATGTGAAATGAGTTTGACACCCCTGCCCTAAATTTTGCCCTTATACAGTAGCACCTCACCTTTTCCCTTCACCCCGGCACGAAAAAAAAACCTTCCCTCATCTTGGCACCTTACCCCTACTCGCAGGCACCTTACCCCTCTTGCCTGTGTTGTTCCTGGCCCGCCGCTCCACACCCTCCGTTGGATGTATGCACCCATGGGCGGCTGACAAAAGCTCCAGGCGCTGTTGAGCAATCAGTGCACATTTGTTTGTTCGCCCCGAGACAATGTGGGACACTTGCCATGACAGCTGGAGCTGCACTCTATTTATCTTGCGTGTTGACTTACGCGTCCGAAGCGCTTGAAAGCCCACAGGAGGAATTTTTTTTTCTTTCTTTCCCATCACTCGCCCCCGAGCTCAGAATACAGTGTTTCTCTTCGTGTATGTGCACACTGCCGGATTAAGTGGAAGCGCTGGGGGTAGGCGGGGGGGAGGTCAGTCAAGGGTGGATTTCCTTACCTTCCCCACCTTCCTATCTTCAGGTGTAGGATGAAGGATGACATCACGAGGTCATGGAACCTCAAGTCAAATGGATGACGGAAAAGAAAATTCATCCCCCCCAAAGCAAGTTCAATTTAGTCATTTGAAATTTGGTCGCTATCGCGAGTAGACCCACCAAAAAAAAAAAAAAAAGAAGTCTCTAGAAGCTATATAACGCCGGAAAAGATACGCGAGGTCCGCCATTTTGGTTCAAGCAGACATTTTAGGATTTAGGCTTCGGAAATCGTGTCCGATTGTTATTAAATATGATTCGTGGACCACCATGAAATTTCTGTCAGGAGTTGACCCACCCAAAAAAAAAAAATAGTATCATGCATGTCTGCCATTTTGGTTTGACACCAACATTTTAGGTTTCAATTTTGGGGGGGGGTTAACAGTTCCTTTAACAAACTTGACCGAGAGATTTTATCTGATTGCTACCAAATTTGCACCACCATTTTATATTTATGAAGCTGCCATTTTAGGATCAAGATCACTTCAAAGCCGCAGTCCATCTAAGCTGACTTGGGGGCGACAGGTTGGATGCCCCCCCCTCCCACCCCCTTGCCCTGCACTGCTTGAGCCCCTTAATAATCTTGAGATCATATTTTATACCCATCCTCGCATGGTTTCTAATTTGCACTTTGCTTCGATTGCCAGAGGCCAAGGCTGTCTCTTCAGTCGTAGTGAAAGTCCAAAACGCCAGCACCCTCCCACTTTTAAAGCCACTGAAGACGTCCAAGGCCTCTGGCTGAAAAAAAAAAAAAATGAAAAAAAAGCCCCGCCCTGCTCTCTGCCTGTTTGGGCTGGCCTGGCTCGCCGTTGATAGCTTACCTGTGGAATTCACAAAGCTTTTTTTTTTTTTTTTTCCAATATATATATTTACATACATTCCCATTTACACGAGGGCCTTAGCTCAGTGTGCTCACAAAGGCCAATGTGTACCCACCTAACCCCCCCGTCCTCACTTGCCTCTGTGGATATGTAATCAGTCTTTTGAGACCAGGCTTTGCTTTTTTTTTTTTTTTTTTTTTTTTTTTGCGCCACCTTTTACTTTCCTCCCCACCTTTGCACAGAATGTTCCTATGCGCCATTGTCATTGCTAAAAGCGCTTCTGTAAACACATCTGGATGGTTTTGCGCGATGACGCCGCCCCTCCCTTGCCCACCGTGGCATACGCTTGCTAGCTTGCGCCGCTGTTGTTTGGCCTCGGGGGGTGTTTTAACCGAATCTTATGCAAGGTTCTGTGATAAAATGAGCACATAGCACGATGACGGATCATTCAAGGTATCTCGGCTCTTTGGAAATCGGCTGCATTCCGGTTTGTTCATTCCCCATTTTTGGGCCACTATTCACTGATTTGTGCTCCGACGTTAGAAATCTGCTAGCTTCAGTGAAGCCCCGCTAGCATTTTATTTGATCTTCTAAAATATATTTAGAAATGGTTTTCTCACCCCCGTCTGTCTCTATCGATTAAGACCCCTTTATCCCCCCCCGGCCCCCTTTAGAGGAAAAATCCTGAAGCCTTCCCTGTGACTAGATTTTATTTAATTATCAGGTTTAGGGTGAGATGAAATTCAGAAAGCTTTCCTTTGACTTTCAGGTTTGCGTGACTAACAACACACTGCCACCTTGACTGTAAACGGTTTTGTTTTTGACGTTCTGTTTTTGGAAGCGGAGAGCGGGTGCGCCAAATCTAACCGATGAATCAAATGGTATTTATGAGTGTTGCGTAACTTCCAGTCAACGATGCTAGCTAGCTCCAGGCTTTTAATCGTTGAAGTAACCTTTTTTTTTTTTTTTTTCCCCCCTCTCCCTAACAATCTTCAACCCGTCGTAAATATTGTAGCATCGCTCTTGATTTTTTTGAACTTCCTGTGAACCTCCCAACAAAGGTAGACGCGTACCCCTCCCGATATTACGCTCAGGCTTAGAATACATTTGATGGACAAAACACCACGCCGAGTTGTGTGGAACATTTCAAAGACCTGCGACTCTGGTAGCCCTCAGTCATCAAACGCTTTCTCTAGCCTCGAAAAGACGGAGCCCGAGGGCTTTTTCATTAAAAACCTTCGGTATTTTCCCCCTTAAAAATGAGCGCGCAGACAGAAGACGGAATATGACGAACACGCCGTTGATTAGCTTTAAGTCTCAAGATCACGCTCACATAATGAGCGTGCCCCCGAGTGCGCTAATGCTATTGAATACCGACAGATCGACCTTGTCCCCTGCAGGGAAATCATGAGAAGTGATGAGGACCAAAAAATAAAATAAATGAAGACCACATTAGAGCTATTGTTGATATATTTCTATGTAATATTTCTACTGTATTTTGACTAAAACACAAAAATAGGATTTGCTTTTCTTAGCTCCTTAAATTAAATTCCTAATGCACATTTTAGGGAAGCCTGTTTATTGTTACACAAGCACATGCACACGATAAATATTTGTACATACACCCACACATTTCAATATCCTGACTGGAGTTGGGAAACCTTCTCTCCTGTGCCGCCAGCCCAAAATTGGTCATATCAAAGCTGTTTTTATCCATGAAACCTTGCACGCGCAACTGAAACGCCGCATGAAAGCCTCTCAAGAATTTGCTAAAACGTTAGCTGAGCAAAAACGGGAGTGAAAATGAGTTGCCTTGATTTCATGTCAGTTTTAACCGGAGGCCAAAAAGTAATCATGCTCAAAATGTTTACAACAAAATATGTGAAAATTCAAAAACTTTGGACCCCAAAAAAAATAATAATACACCAATACAGTCAAACCTTAGTTTTCGAACGTCTCTGTTATGAACCAAAATCGGATTTCGACCAAAAAAAATGGAGATTTTTACACCTCAGATTATGAAATGAAAATGAAAACTGGTTTTCGACCTAACTGAGCAAACCCGAATACGCCACTCGACTCCTCTCGGCTTCCTTATGGCACTGTCAAAATATTTTGATTTTTAACGCTCTGATATTCTAATTTTGTGTGATCAGCCGCGAGGGCGAAGGCTTGCGGGTTTTCTGGGACCGCCTGAGGGACCCGTCCTTCATCTCCTGGTGGAACCCCTTCGCCACCGACCTTCCGTACATGACCTTCACGGAACATCCCGTGAGGAAGATCAGCGACACCTTCGCCTCCATTTGCCACGTAAGTTTCCAAAGACTGGGACCGGCGTGCTTGTGACGCGCAATATGACCTTGAAAGGCGCCGCCGTACAGTTTCGCAAGCTGCATAAAATCCCGAACCGGGGTCGTCGCGGGAGCCTATCCCTGCTGACTCAGGGCGGAAGGCAGACTACACCCTGAAATGGTTGCCAGTCAGGCGAGTGTACCACTAGGCCATCAGCGACGCTCGATTCTCTCCCATCAGGAAACATTATTGTGTAATGCAAACAAATCACCATCTGCCTTAGATGTTTCACTATGTGGTCACCTTTTTATGCTTGAGTTAGAGAGGTGTGTCCCGGACACACAAATACTCTCTTGCATCATTAAAAAAAAAAAAGAAGAAAATAACAGTCTGATGAAATGTTTTTATATGGATGCATGATTCATCTCCGATAAAACTCAAATGGAATGCTCCCTGAGTCATTTAACCACTAAGTAGCGTTCGTAGAAGAATAATCAGTCAAATTGTAAATGTCGAGTGTATAACGTGCTGCTTTATCGATGACCTGCTCCTTTTGCGCTTCAAGGTTATATATTGGTAAAATAAGGCCTGACAAGAAATCGAAAGTCAAATCGGTGACGCGTTGCCAAGTTCAGCGGAAATTTCATCGCGGCAAAAGGTGATGAATTGCGCTAATTCGCATGAGGTGGAGAAGAGAATTGAGCAATCACAGCCATGGCCACCTGAGCCGTTTCACAACATTTCAGCTCGGTACAGAGAAGATGTGGAGGAGGAGGAGGAGGAGGAGGAGGAGGAGGAGGGTGGTTTGTTTGGCAAGGTCATTAGAGACCTTTTCACCAGCACATCACACGTGCTTCTGGGTGGCAAAAGACCGTTTTTTTTTTCCTGCATGGCACCATTCGTAAGCAGCCCTTCTCTGTCATTTGAAGAATGAAACAGAATGATTGAGTGTCCCAGTGCTTGGAAGGATTTTTGGGGGCTAGGGGAGAGGATCCGTTTACTGCTGTTGTGAGCTCATGAACCAGAAATGCTAACATTGTTTCGAATTTAGGTAGCTAGGTATTTTTCACAGTTAGCCAGTTAGGCTAACGAGGTCTGCTACATGGTACAGAGGGGAGAGGATCCGTTTTACTGCTGTTGTGAGCTCATGAACCAGAAATGCTAACATTATGTTTGAAATGTAGTTAGCTAGGTATTGTTCACGGTTAGCCAGTTAAGCTAACGAGGTCAGCTCTGTGGTACAGAAATCTTTGACTGTTTTTTTTCAGGCTATGTATAAATATAAGATACAGTATCAGTCATCCAAAATGCTACCACTTTGCTATCAAGGTGAAATGTAGTTTCCCCATCCACCGTTAGCCTGGTAAGCTAATATGGCTAGCAGCTTGCTCCTAGTTGTAACGTTTATGTCGGTCTATTCCTTTTAGCTTTATAGCTAGCTAGCCAGCTTTACAGTGAGTAGACATTGACTAGGCATCTCTGTTTATCACAATTTGTGTTTTGCCATTGGTCATATCTTCCGTATCATATTGTCTGCAGATGGAGAACTTCCGCGAGCAGCTCAAAGAGGCGGCACAAAATGCCCACAAGGTCAAGCCGGTGCCTGGGAAGGCCAATGGTGTCCTGCTGCTGAACCAGAGCATCTGCATCAAGGCCTACTTTGGAGTCATGTCCTTCCTGGGCAACTCCAACAAACTGGGCTACTGCGTGGCGCGGGGAAACCTCGGCTTTTAGCTCGCTTTCATGGTACTTTAATTCATTTCTTCACCTTTCTGCAGTTTCTGCTGACTCCGGAATTGGTTTTCTGATTCGGACCAGATCCACTGGTCAGTGCCAACTCATGTTGGCATCATTTAATCTTAGAATTATGCAAACAAATATACTGCAGTGAACCCCCTATTCGCGAGGGATCGGGCCAAGTCTGGTATACAGTAGAAAGGGATGGGCACAGCTTCTCAAAGAAAGTACGCGACAGAAGCCCCTCAATTCACTTCAAAATAGTTCGTTGGCATTTCGATACCCCAAGATGCCAGCGAAGCAATCATTTTATTGCTTCGGCCTGCGCACAAAAACAGTGAAAATGTGAACTTTTCAGCAAATAAATGACACTAGGTTCCCAAACACTTCCACCGCATATGTGAATGCCGCACCGTGAATATGCGGGTGTTCACTACTCACCAAATGTGCTTAGCACAGTTTGGTCTACAATTACAATTAAACAAATGCATCATTAAATAAAACCGGGAGGAAACGGTTTCCCTTGTGGTTTCCATGCTCGTCGTTTATGTTAGCATTTGCGCTACATGCTGACGTATTATGATTTGGGTTTTTTTTTTCTTTTTTTGGGGGCGGGGGTTGAAATTTTAGTGTTGAAATAAAATTTGATGGGAAAAAGAACATTACTTTTGCTGGTCTTAATTAAAAAAAAAAAAACAAGAGCCAGAAAAGGCCAACTTAAATGCATTTTAAACACCTGTCTTGCTTTCTTTGGTTTGACTTTGACTTTCCGCCGCTGCGAGTGCCGCACTTTCTTCTTCTCCTGTTTACACCGTACCGGCATGCTAATTTGTCTCTCTGTCACAGCGGGACTCCTTTCTTCCTCCCACCGCATCTCACATAAAAAGTTACTCAGCACGCGGTTCACCCTCCTTCGAGATCCACCCCAAGCGCAGAGGGGGGGATGCGGTTGTCATTTTAGCTTTATATTTATAAACATGCAATTGTTTGTGTACTTGTGTACACAGGCGCGCTTGTGTGTTTTGAACTGCGCTGCTGCGTTTGTGTCTGCTGAGAATCCTGGCAGATGCTGTCCCATTCACACCAAAAATGAAGCTAGTTTTGCGATCACAAATCTAAATGTGTTTACTGAGCATTTTTTGTTCCACAGAATTTGTGTGTTTAGATACACAAGGGGGATTTCACTAGTTGGCGAGTTTTTACTGGGTGATGTTCTTTGTGATGTGCAGTGCAAAAAGGTCTGACCAGCCGGTCTTTTGATCACAAATATACATTTGTCTTGTTGTGTAATTTCTACACGGAACTTGTGTGTTTTCACCAGGTGACGCTCGGTTTCTCTCCTGACTTTCGCGGCAGCTGCTGTCCCACTTTTACTCGAGGTTGAGCAACCTTGTCATTACAAATATTCAACCGGTGTGTATTTTTACTTTTAAGTTTAAAAAAAAAAATAAAAAAAAATCACACTGCGTTGCTGACTTAAGTATTTATTTTTCACTGCTCTTTTTGTGTGACTTAAAATCTTGGGGCTACTATAGTACTGTAATGGCATTTTTAAAAAAAAAATCTGTATCCATTCAGACCTCGCAGATTACATTCCAAATAAATCAGGCATCATCGACAATTGTTAGGTTATGACACACGTTCGTTTCATTTGTTGTTATGGGAAGGATAAAGTGGGTATTTTGTTCCAGCAAAGCAGATATTGTTTGTCTGTGTTCAGAGCTTCAATAAATCACACACAAAAAAAAAAAGCATAACAAAGATGTCTGGTTTTGATTCAATTTGGTTTAATGTATTTCTTGACTGTAGCAAATTTATTAAATAGTGTATTGAATTTATATAATGTTAAAAAATGTCCAATTACCAACATGCAATTGTTTGTTGTGTATTTTTCCATGGATCTTGGTTTCTTCTGGCATGTTTCCATTAACACAGGAGCTGATTTCCCACCAATATTTAACATTGGGTGCCATGGTGATCAAACATAGACAATTGTGTTCTGTCTTTCTCTCTCTCTCTCTTTCTCTCTCGACAGGAAACGAGGTTAAGTACCTTAATGAGCCTGTCGTCCAGCTGTAGCTCCACAAGGCAAAGTAACAGGTAGAGTTCAGCACCCGTGTATCGAGTATCAGCACCCGAGGGGGGCCGCAGAGTGGGTTTAACCTGTTTCCTCCCAGAGTGAGGTCGCGTCTCTCATGTGGGATCGAGCTCTTTTGCGTCCTTTGCTCTGGCCCCGAGCTTAACACCTTGTCTATACATCTTGTTATGCGTCGCCTCGACGGGTTGTAAAAGATGTTCACCACGCCGATGTTGACTGCGCCCATAAAAGCCCTTAAGAAATGCGTTAATCCCTACGAAAGGGCTCCAAATGTTGGACAGTTTTGCCGGAAAATAATCTTCAACGTGATGTCATCAAAACGATACCTCTAGGTTAAGGTGTTGAGGCAGAGAAGAGAGTGCCTTGGAAAGTGGAAAAAAATTCAGCACTGTACGGGAACATGAACTCATTTCACGACAAGCATCAGCTTGGTAGATAGTGAACAATTAAAATTTAAAGAGGCTTCAAGCTGTTTAATGCCACTCCCAACTTTACTGTCAAACATAAAAGAAATGACACATGTATCTAAAACAACCACATAACTGCTTTAGTCAGACAGCTAAATGCTAACAAATATACATACACATCCATTTTCTGCTACGCTAGCCAGTCTTATGCCTCCCTGGAATCTCCGACCGTGAGCCAATTTTCTCCCACGTACTCTGCTAGCAAGTCTTCGCCTCAGTGAATTACTGCCCGACTAGCAACTCATTTCTCAACCAATTGTACTGCCTGAGCTTTCCATTCGCAACTCTAAAGCATTTTTTTCCCCCTTGCTCAGCTAACACCTCTGCTACAGTGCTGTTTTCCCGCTTGCTAGCAACCTTTCTGTCTCTGTGTTTACTTTATGTAGCTTTTATTTAACCAGGTGGATCATTTTCTCATTTACAATAACGACCTGGCCTTTATCAACTCTTCGGACTGATTTCCTCCTCCGCTCCCAACTCTTCTGCCACTTTTTATCTGCTAACTCTTCAGCCTCCATCTTAGCTGCTTTGCTAGCAACCCTTAAACTCCTTCTAGCAACTCTGTTAGCAACTCCCGTTCTACCACCAACTCTTCCTGTGTCCCAGCTTTTCCTGCTGCGCTAGCAACTCTTCCGCCTCTGGATTTTAGTTGTAGTTTGTTTATATTTTCCCTGATGGCAGCTGTGACTTGAGTGAAAGCCATTTAGGCAAATCTGGGCGTGCCACCGTGTGTGTTGTGTGTCCTCAGTTACTCCTTTTGTAGGAATCGCCCATCATTATATGTAATTACAATTAAAGAAAACCACATTTTCCTTCTGATGCGTAACAGAGATAAAAGCCGTCATACGTGTGTTTGAATTTTTGCTCATACTGCTCATTGCCAGAACAAACAAATGAATATTGAGCTCAATGTCAATTTTCCCCGAGTTGTCATTTCCTGGAAGGTTCGGTTCGCTAAGGATACATCCTCTTAGTGGCCACTATGTTTTCAAACCTGCCCGTCTTATTCTAATCACTTTGTAACCCTCCGACAGGGGGAAAGGCAAAGGAGTTGCTAGCTGAACTGAAAACACAAAGAAAGCGAGCAGATTTGTAATCAGGACCAAAAAAAAAAGATACTCCAGAAAAGTTTATTTGCATTTTTGATTAAAACAAATGTAAAAAAAAATGTGTTGCCCACGATAACCGGCTGCCGTAATTATGGTGAATTTACTCTCCCGGCGTGTACGTGTACTTTTGTCGGGAACACACGGTTCCAAGTCGATCCAAAGTGACTTTCCCAGCCAATAATTGCATTCCAGGCCGTGAAGGTAATTTGTTACCTGCGGCTACATCGTCATCATCAACATCAATGTGTTCCTCGCACCTCCCTCCCAATTATTTTCCGCGGGTACACTCCATCGGTTGGTGTGCTTTTGTGGCAGGAAACAAGAATCCCAACAGACTAAACGTCTTTAATCATCATCCGGAATTACTTCATCAAAAACTTTAACTCATGCCAGGCCAGCCGTTTCCAAAGGAGAGTTCAACATTTTCCGATCATTCTTTTTGTGTGTGTAAAAAAACCCAAAACAACAACAAACAAAACATAACATTGCCGCTAGCTACTCTCCTTCCACTGTATTTTTCTACCCTCCAGCAACTCTTCTGCCTCTGTTTTCATGCTAGCAAATCTCCCTGCGTATTTTCCACTTCTCCTGCACGTCTTCTGTCTTCCCATTTTCATGCGTCACACCAGCGACGCTTCTGCCTTTGAGTTGTTTAGCAAAACGTCCTCCCGACAGGTTTTTTTTTTAACCACTCGAGCTGTTCTTTCAACTATTTTACCAATCCGCTGCCTACACTTGGTTTGGTCAAGTTTTCCCACCAAATTTAAATATCATTCCTTATTGTCATGCTTTTTTTTTTTTTTTTTTTGCATATGTGTGTGCGTGTGTGTGAGAATGTTCTAACTGGGACAGTAGCTTTATGTGAATAGGTACGAGACCAAGGTTGGCGTAATTGCTGACTAAGCGCGGCTAAGGCGGGGCTGCCGTGAAGCTAAAACGCTGCTTGGTGTTTATTGGATGTCCTCGACTGGGCTTTTGTGTTCGGGGGGCCAGCCAGCGGGAATTCAGGGTGTGCCGCGGCCTACATAGTCGGGAGGCTCTGCGGATTTGACGCTTCTCCAAGTGGCCGCGTTCACCTAAAACGCCTCCAGACACAACACTTGACAGCTGGCTGTTTGTGTGTGTGTGTGTGTGTGTGTGTGTGTGTGTGTGTGTGTGTGTGTGTGTGTGTGTGTGTGTGTGTGTGTGTGTGTGTGTGTGTGTGTGTGTGTGTGTGTGTGTGTGTGTGCATGGATACCTGTGGGTGTGTGCGCACGTTGGAGTGTCTCTGTGCGTGTGTATGTATCTGTGTGTACGTGTGAGTAAATGTGTGTGTTTATCTGTGTCAGCGTATGCACACTTGTTTGTGTGTTGGGCATGTGAGTGTATGCGTGTCTATAATCATGTGTGTGTATGTGTGTGTGCGTGATTGTGCACAATCGTGTTTGTGTTTAGATGTGTGCACGTTTGTGTCTATGCGTGTGTGTGTGTGTGTGTGTGTGTGTGTGTGTGTATAAGTGTGCGTATGTATGTGATAAGTGCATCACATACCCCGCATCGACAACACACGCGACCACGTTGACCACAATGGTGGCGCCGCCAGCCCGTTAGCAACCGCTGCTAAACCTTCTGACAGCTGGAACGTGTTTACCAAGCAAGCAAGCAAAATGGCCTCCTCCCGCGAAAAGGGCTTTGCAGGTATTTGCGGCCGCTAGAATTCGTCTTATGCAACGCGCCTCCACTATCCCGGCACGGGCGTCTGGCCCAGGACGTTCCAGGTCGCTTCTCGCTTTCCCCATCGCATTCCCATGTCTCGCATTCCCGACAAATTCCGCTACCGGACGAACCTTGACCTCTCAAACACCCCCTAGCAACCTCATCCCAGGATGACCGGACAGTGGTCAGTTTGTCATTTCTTGATTTGCAGCATGATGCTTTCCACTGTATATCGATCACCCCCCCCCCCCCCGCCCCCCCTTACCCCCCATCAAGAGTGGCTAGTTGAAAAGAACAGGAAAGCAAAGGCGCGAGATTTTAACTGGTATGAAAGAAGTGTTGCTAGTAGCTTGCTGCAAATGTATCGGAACAGTTTAGCCAAGGGGTGTCAAACTCATTATGGGGTTATACGTCTTCCGCCGGCAAGCCGTTACGACAGTGAAACTAAATCAATGTTTATGTATTCTTCCTCGTAGACAACAAATTGATGGATTACCCGTTTCGAAATCAGTCAAATCAATTATAATAGTTTGCGCGGTTATTGTTTGAGTGAGTGTTAACAAGGTAACAAAATGATTGCGAAATCTCAACGTTATTAACTACCCATGACAAGTTCACATTTCGGTACAGATTCTAGCAAGGATCATGGAAGTTGACACACACATGATTCGCTTTCGCGGGCCACATAAGATGATGTGGCGGGCCAGATCTGGCCCCCGAGCCTTGAATTTGACACCTGTGGTTTAACCCTTGCAAAAACGAGAGTTGCTTGCTGGAGGCGGCAGAGTTCAAATTTGAAGACAACGAAGAGTTGCGAGCGCAGCGGTGTAAAAATAATGTCGAAGAGATACGACCAGCGCAGGAAAATGCCATGAAAAAAAATCATAAATAGTTGGAAGAAGAAAAGTTGCTTGCAGTACAGTAAAAAAAAAAAAAAAACACAAAGAAATCCTCCAAACAAGGGCGAATTTAGAAAAAAAATAGAAATGTAGATTTTCAATATAATTTTTTTATGGCTTTACTGTCTTGTTAAATTTGACAAAAGAATTAATTGTTTGTCGTCATCAACAAGTTTGGTGGATGCAGTGGTTGTACAGCCCAGCGCATGCGGCGAGCACAAGGACATCTGGTGAAACCGGAGCGGCACAGCTGTCGCCCGTCTCGCTCTCAAATGTTCCCTCTGCCAACGTACAACATGCCAGCCATATACACGTTGCATTGTTGGCAACCAGCGAGAGGGAGGAAAGGGAGGTCAGGGGGGGTAGGGGGCGTTGCTGCTGCCGGGTACTGAGAGGCGAAAGCGAGAGTGCCCACCAGCACCACGCCCTGGTCGTACGTCAGCATGCTTGGTGCCTTTGGGGGGGTGTTGATTGGTTCAAGGGGAGGCCCAATCAAGAACATCGCATCTTAACCTTACGCTCAAAACATCAACTTGTTGCGAGCAAACTGGCCCTGCGGCCACTAACGGCCAAAACGATGATAGCATTATAAATAGTCACACAACTCAGTAGTTGTTGCTTATGTAAAAAAAAAAAAAAAGTTTTGTATCGTCTGAACTCTAAGGACAATGATGCAATGTGAAAGGTTAACTACGGCTCATCATTATATTGAATGTATTGAAGAAAACTGTATTTTATTGATAGAATGAGATTTGTAATCATGACATTTTTCTTTCTCTTGTTTCTCATCTCGTCAATGAGTATTTCATTGAACATTTTTCTATTCAGTTGTTTCTTTTCTTCTTTTTTTTTTTCAAATCTCCCGATTTAGTTTCGCGCTTTTGTAATTGCTAAATGGCATTTATATTATGTCATCTTTGTTCATGTGTTGGTATTTTTTTTTTTCATGATTTAACGACTTAGAACTATTTCATGCCATTTTTAATCATTTCATCAAAGATTTACAGAGGCCTTTTATTTAACTCATTCAATCCCAGCCATTTTTCACTGGAGCAACCCCCTCAATCCCAGCCTTTTTCTGGATTTTGACTGATCTTGCAAGGCCCACAGAATATGTTTTTTAATGCTATATAAACAAAATAAAGTTGGACTCTCTTCTTTCAGCAGAAAAAAGAATTTTGTTTCTTTTTCCTTTCTTCAGCAATCGACATTACAAAATGGCTAAGTTTCATGAAAATGGCGATTCCTGGGCAAAAAATGGAGAAAAAGAGCTTTTTGTAAAACCATTTCAAGCATGTGAGGCACCACTGCCACCTACTGGTCGCTTTTTTACATGATTTACAATGCAAACGGCTTATTCTCATTCACAGATTGCATCAGACCCTCCTCTTCTCTATGACGCAAAAAAAAAAGACCTAGACGTACAAGTACGTCCTTGGTAGGCGGGGCCTTATTTTAAAAGGACGTACAAGTACGTCTTGTGGAATGAAAGAGCTAATAATGCTGCCGCGAAGGCTTTCAACAGCTAAACAGTGTTAAAAGTTCAACTTCCTTGCATAAAAAACACTTTCCAGTCAATGGCATTATTGTAGCTGGGGGGTTTTTTCCTTCCAGTATACTGTAAAGTCGCCGTATCCTGATATCCATGGCATATATTACGACAAAACTTCCACTTTTATCCCCCCTCCCCATCCCGTTCCGATTGGTTCAAACGGCATCGGCATTCCAGTGGCTCTGATGTGCAATGTGATTTAAAGCCACCCCTCAACCAGGGCTTTGGACTCATGTTACATTTGGATGGCTGCAATCTATTCAGCAGCTTCTTCTCACGCTGTTTTGATAACTCTGACGGCGTGTTGTTTTGAAAAGGCCTCACCCGATGAAAGATTGCTTTCTTTTCTTTACCTGATGGCTGTGTGTGTGTGTGTGTGTGTGTGTGTGTGTGTGTGTGTGTGTGTGTGTGTGATGTTCTTCACATAGCATTGAGTTAAAAATGTGGCATACTGGGAACAAAAGAAAACAAAAATCCACTCAGCTCACGTGTCGGACGCAGCACGTTGATTTGAGCCGGCGTGTCCTTAAAGAGGACCAAGCTGCCTTTTAGCGATGCCTTTATGGTTGTGTTGGCACTTTGCCATCTTGCGGGAAAGCCAAAGACGACTTTGAATGGACCTTGTGGACCTACATGGAGAGAGAGAGAGAGAGAGAAAAAAAACAGTTTACAAATGCATTCCAGACCTGGAGATTAGCTGGAGGGGAGGCGTTTAGGGGTTAAGGCGAAAGGGTAGGGCTAAGGTTAAGGGGAAGAACGTTTAGGATTTCGGTTTAGGGGTAAGCTTAAGGGGTGGGAGGGAGTTTATGGCGTAGGGTTTGGGTGCACAAGAACGTTTAGGGGTTAGGAGTGTGTTTTAGAGGGTAAGGTTCAGCAATAGGAGAGCGGTTTGGTCATAAGGGAGAAAATCCTTAAACCGCATTCTGTTGACTCGTTTGCAGCACTTGCTGGGCATTGGCGGTAGCGCCCTTGAGTGGTTTAGGTCCTATTTGGCTGACAGAACCTTTTGCCTTGAGTCACATACTGCCCCACTGTGGTGTTCCACAGGGCTCAATTCTGGGGCCTCTGCTGTTCTCAGTGTATCTGCTCCCATCGGGTTCCATCTTCAGGAAACATGGTATGTCCTTCCACTGCTATGCGGATGACTGTCAGATGTATGTCCCACTGAGCAAAAAAAAAAAAGAAAAAGGCGCTTTCTCATTGAGGCCACTTTTATCCTGGGAAATCAAGGAAATCTTCGTTCCGCTCACGATTGTCAATATTTCAATCAGGTGTGCTAGAGAAGGCCAACATCTAAGACCTGCATGATAGTGTCCCTCAAGGACCGCATTTTGAGACCTGTGGTTCCAAGGTACAGTTAAGCGGTAAGGTAAAGGGATAAAAGTACATTGCAACAGTTAGAGGTAGGCCTGAGACTTGTTTGGATTCAGGGTTAAAAGTAAGTTGAAGGTGTGAAGAGTTATGGTTTGGACTTAAGGGACCGGTTCAGAGGGAAGAGGGAAGTTCACAAAGTGAAAGAGTTAGAAGAAGATTGGCAAGGCTGTTGGTTTTTTTTTTCTCCTTTCTGGCCTGTGTTGCAACACTTTCTTGGGTGATCGGGAAGCGTCAGGATGGGGCGGGGCACAAAGGGAGCAATTTTGCGTGTGTGCAGATTATACGGAAAAACCGAATGATGACACATTCATCACATTTTCCGCCTTCAACACACACACACCCACCCACCCACACACGCACACACACACACACCCAAAACAACAAACAGGTGGGAATAATGAGCTACGCTAAGTGTTCACGATGTGCCACCGGATCCTTTTCATTGGTGGCCTCCCGTCGTGAGTGAAAGTTCAGGGGTTTGTCATCGAGTCCATCCCGAGATCATTCGGAGTGACTCGGTGTATGCGAGTGGCTGTCAGGAGGACGCATTGTTGACATGATTGGTGAGTCCGTGCTGTGGAGAGAAGGATCCGCGGGGCGCCCCCAGGGGGAGGCGCCACGAACCAGTCCTACAAGCTTCTTAGTTGGTCTGAAGATTTGCCTCTCCCACTCCCGCTTGTTTAATAACCGCGTCTTGTGTTACAGAAGAAAAGAAAAAAACAACCACACGGCATTTGTACCCCAGGGCATCCTTAAATCTTAATTACCCTCCCAGATGTGAATCGGTTGTGCTTATTCAGTTTGGGTACATATACGTCAGCTCCTCATTGGTTGGACGCAACCTGGAGACAAATGTGAAAGTGGATAGTTGTTTGCATACTGGATAAACATTTGTTGGTCCACTCACCGTACTACTTTGTAACTGAGGTGAATCGTTTTATAACCGGAATGAATCGTTTTGAATTGAGAGTGGGGGAAAAAAAATTGGGTCGTAATAGGGATGAATTGTTTTGAAACTGATGTCTAGTCCTTTTGAAACTGAGGAGAATCGTAAATGGGAGTGAGTCGTACTTTCCCTGGAGGGAATCGTATCATAACGAACGACTCGGATTATATTTGGAGGAAATCGTATTTGAATTGGAAGGAATTGTTTTATAATTGGAGTGAAATTTTTTGATTTTGGAGTGAAAAATTTGGGTGGTAATAGGGGTGAATAGTTTTGAAACTGGTGTCAAGTCGTTTTGAAACTGACGAGAATCGTAAATGGGAGTGAGTCGTACTTTCCCTGGAGGGAATCGTATTTTAACCGAAGTGAATCGTATTATAACGAACGACTCGGATTATATTTGGAGGAAATCGTATTTGAATCGGAAGGAATCTTTCTATAATTGGAGTGGAATGTTTTGATTTTAGAGTGAAAAATTTGGGTCGTAATAGGGGTGAATTGTTTTGAAACCTATGTCAAGTCGTTTTGAAACTGACGAGAATCGTAAATGGGAGTGAGTCGTACTTTCCCTGGAGGGAATCGTATCATAACGAACGACTCGGGTTATATTTGGAGGAAATCGTATTTGAATTGGAAGGAATCGTTTTATAATTGGAGTGACATTTTTTGATTTTGGAGTGAAAAATTTGGGTGGTAATAGGGGTGAATAGTTTTGAAACTGGTGTCAAGTCGTTTTGAAACTGACGAGAATCGTAAATGGGAGTGAGTCGTACTTTCCCTGGAGGGAATCGTATTTTATTTGGAGTGAATCGTATTTGAATCGGAAGGAATCGTTTTATAATCGGAGTGAATCGTCTGGAATGTGGAATGAATTGCGCCGCATTTTAAGTGAATCTCACCATGACCGCTAAATCGTTTTCCCCGTGTTGAAGCCTTCGCCATCGCAAGGTACTGCTCATCTCTTGTTTCGCGTCGTCTTGGTCTGATGATGTCCAAATGTGAACGTATAACGAAGAGGCCAGTTTAAACGATCATTCTCCTCACACCAGGCAATGTATTGGTCCACTGAGGGAGCAGCAGCTAGCCGGCCCTCGCCATCCGTCCGCGACACGGTTGTACGGCTTTTAGTAAGACGAGACGAGCGGAAGCGTCGGCGGCGACCCGGCAGCGCGGTCCCCGGACAAATGAACAGATGCGGCGGTCCGATCCCCGAAGCTTGTCGCCGACAGATTGACGTGTGACGTTACGCCGCAGGAAGCTGGCTCTCTACCTGACACGGCTAACATTCCGCCGCGGGATCGGCTTTCGCATGCGCTCATAGCAATGTCAATTCTGTAAAGCCTGCCAATTAGCGGCCTGACATCACCGGGCAGGCATGAATAGGCCTGGCCAAAGCGCAACTAAACACTCGGGAAATGTAAACAAAAGTCAAGGTCATTACAAAATGGTGATTGTGAATAAATGCAGACTGGCCAATCACAGCGCAGTGCAGAACAGAAGTCTGACATTTGACTTGATACGTTTGACAGTTGTAGTTGAACATTTTCCATATTTTGTGCTCTTTTAGATGGTAATCATGTTTAGATGAATCATGCTCAACCCTCATTTATTGTGCCATAATCTAATTGTAACATGCATTTGTTCCATATTTTGATGCATTTTTATGCTTTAGAAAACATGTATGTCTGAATTTTGAGGGTGCTTGGAACGGATTAGGCCATTTACATGGAAAACGCGTCTCTACTTACAAATGCTACTGTACTTGGAATGGAGTGAATGAATTACAGTTTGACATTAACATCTACATTTTATAGTGTCCATTATTTGTGTGGAGTAGACGAATACACCAGTTCTTCATTTTTTTTAAGTCACCATCCGCTCCATCTTGAGTGATGCCTTGAATTTCCATCTTTCCAACATGCCTTTTTTTTAAGACCCACGCATCCATCTTCTCACCGGCGACCTCGCCGAATACTTCTCTTTCGTCCCAAGCGTCCTGCAACACGGACAGCATGTTTTATTTTTAAAGTATGTATCCGGTGACAAAGGACACTTGAACTTCCCCTCGCTTGGATTACACGCGGCCCAGTGTAAGCTCATGCGCGACGGCTAACGTGTCGGCATCGCGTCGTCGTGCCCTCGGCGAGAAATGCTTTTTAATAGGTCCGGGTGCGCGCCAATGGCACCCATTGCCCCGGAGGGCCTGTTGCCGGGATACTGCCGGCCGCCGTTGTGCCAAACACAGCTCCGCGAGTTTTGCGTCATGCGCTATCTTTCGGAGAGTTTCGAACGTGGAACGATCAGGTTACCACGCAGAAGTGCTGAAGCGGGTCGCGACGGCCAGCTGCTCGCTCCGTGTAAAGTATTGTCACCCTTGTCCGAATTCTAGGACGTTTCCCCACGCCTAGCGATGTCGGATTTGGGATTTGGGGCAAGTCCAGCGCAAACTGGGATACACACACTCACACTTACACACACACACATTTCACAATCGGAAGCTCTCTGGTTTTCATGTTGGTTATATCCCGAATGCTCTTTTTATGAGTGTGCTGGGCAAGGTTCTGGATATTTTATTTCATGAAACCATGACTGTGGATGGGATTACAAACAATGACTTCTCAGTGACAGAGAAGGTTAAAAGCATGCGAATTCGGACACCCTCAGTGTAATGTTGGGTCACTCTGGACACTCCAGTGAAACAATTCTGGTCATGCCCGTGTTTCCAAGCAAAAACCCGATTCTGAAACTGACCATGAGACTTGATAGTATCGCGTTTCCGTGTCGTGTAAAGGACACACAAAATAAAACCGTCAGTTATGGGTTCAGATACTTTTGCTTACAATGTGGTCGTCCATGATTGTGTGTTTTCCGCTAACCTACCTGTGAGTCCAGCATTCTTGTTCGAACACTTCATGACATCATACAAATTAAAAATATGCAGTGAAACTCCTCTACAACGAAATCTACATGGGTGAAAATACCCCCTAGTGTGAAAAAATCTTCATGCATTAACACCATTCACACTTTCCTGTTTCAAATTTGCTACAGTGAAAAACCCCCTGTTGTGAAAAATTTCTTGCTGCAAACATGATTTCGTTGTAGAGGAGTTTCACTGTATACCGTATTGCCCCGAATATAAGACGGTGTTTTTTGCATTGAAATAAGACAAAGTGGGGGTCGTCTTATATTCGGGGTCTAAACCCTTTAAACCCATTCACGACGCTAGATGGCGCCAGATATCATTGAAGCGAATGCTGAACTTGACTCCGGAGGCCAAAGTGAACCCCTGTCACGAAGAATAAAAATAAAAATAGCGGTAGCACGAAGAAGAAAAATAAAAAATAGCGGTAAGAAAGAAAAGAGAAGAAAATAATAGAAGAGATAACAGAAAATGGAGAAACGTCGTGACAATCTGGAGAAAAGTGGGTCGAAGATCGGCCAGGTTAACCGTCAGCTGAGGAGACGTTATGATGTCATTTGCATTTTAAAAACCAGAAGCCATTCATTTACGAATGTGATTGCACTTTAGTTTACATATTTAAATGTTCAGATATTGAATGAGGCAAAATAACTTGCTTTTTCTCTCAAATATATTCTTATAATCATTTGTTTTGGATGTACTGTAATTATTTTCTGTATAAAAATTTATTTGGTGTTCAAAAAGTCTTTTTTCAAACTTGAGTCTTGAAAAAGAGGGGGTCGTCTTATAATCAGGGCCGTCTTATATTCGGGCCAATACGGTATATATCTTTATATTTTTAACAATGCTCTCACAATATCTATGCAAGTCTTTTGAACCAAAAAAAAAAAAAACGTTTGGAGCATGGTATTGTTTGCTTGAATTGGGTTTCACACAATCTGCACTATGGTGTCAAAATAGACCCCCCCGAATGATAATATCTCAATCCAACATCAAAAGTTTTCACTCTACAACAAAATCGGCCAATACTTTGTGAGTGGAGTGCAGCCAATGTGGCAACAGCCAATCGCCGGCGATGAAGGGGCGTCGCCCGCCATGCATCAGTAACCTGGCGGCGGGTACCAAGCAGTCATCCGCCGCGATGCATTTTTTTATTTTGACCGAGGTAACTGACGTCCATGTTCCGTGTCATTAAGACCGCGCAAACTAACTGCAATGGGGAGAAAAAAAAAAAAAGCAGGGTTAAAACAGGTTCCGTGACGGATTTTAACGGTTTGACTCATGTTCCTCATATTTGGCAGCGGCTAGAGGAAATCGTGGATTGTGTTTACCCGCTAAAAAAGCTCAGTATCCTTGGAAAGAGAAACGATTGGAAAAAAACAAACCAAAACAAACAACAAATCCAGTCGGACTTGTTTGCAGAGGAGGAGCGAGTTTACAGTTTGATGTTTTTGTTTCATTTGCACGACTTGATGCCCGGTGAGCACGTCTGCCTCACGGGGGAGGCTCGAGACGAGTACAGAAAACTGATGACTTTGTGGTCTTTAAGGCTGTTAGCATCGGTAGCATTTATGTTTCGCTCGAAATGAATGTGCCAGTACATCGTCGTAAATGTGTCTTATTTTTAATGCCATGTACTCTCAAATCCATGACAAAAGGTGAGGCAGGAACATTCTCATACACAAAAAAAACACAAAAAAAACGACTCCTCCTTTGGATTATCGGACTCTGACTCATCGTCTTTTCCCGCCACAGGCAACGTTCATTTTTCACCTAGCGCGGGGGCAACATATCACGTGGAAGAGTTGCAGTGTGACAAAATAAAAGTGCGTCACATCGTGGGAAATGGGCATGTGTGGCGGGGGGGGAGGGACCAAAAACGAATCACATTGAATCACATTATATTCTGATCAACGTGAACGTAATTGTGTCGCATTTTTAATGAAGCGCATTGCAACACAATTGAAGTGAATCGGTAGTTTGAGTCAGTCACATCGTAATAACGTATCGTATCATTATTAGCGCGATCGTGTTGTCATCGTAGCGAATCAAATTATATCATTATTAGAAAGAACCACATCACAATCGGAGCGAGTCATATCGCATCCATCGTAATCTGAGTGAATGTTATCGCTTTGCATCGCCACTGGAGTCAATCCGATCGTTTTTGTGAGTGCGGTGAAGCGTGTCGTCGTCTGACTGAATTTTCACCAAATTCTAACAACGCAAATACAGTCAAACCTCGGTTTTCGTCCATAATCCGTTCCAGAAGGCTGTTCGAAAACCGAAATTGTTCGAAAACCAAAACCACACTCTTTTTAAAATGAAAATGTTTACTAAATGTTAACACAAGGACACTTCCTCGTCTACCCGAGGAAGCGTCACTTCCTCGTGTAAGGAAGGCGAGAGGAGTCAAATGGTGCATTCAAGTGCGCTCAGTTTGTTCGAGAACCAAAATTTGTTCGTCATCCGAGGCATAAAAAACTCGAAATTTTTGGTCGAAAACCGAATTGGTCAAGAACCGAGACGTTTGAAAACCGAGGTTCAACTGTAATACAATGCTGAAATTTCAACAGGATTTGTTAGATGAATAAAAATGCTGAGGTTTGACCAGAATTTTGTTACATAAATAAAGAAACTATGATTTTTATCAGGAATTTTGCTGCAATGACTTAATGAATTTTAATACAATTTTATGGTGATTTTGTCCTCTGAGCAACAATGCCGAGATTTTAACAGGACTTCCATTTTATCAATAACAATTCTTTTTTTTTTTTTTTGTCCCTTCATTAACATTTTCAACCGATTTCTTTGTCGTATTAATTTATTTATTTTACATTTGCAACCTTTAAGGAGACGGACAGAAATACGCACAAAATGAACACATGAAAACGTTGCCATGCACACCTCACGTCTTTAAGCTGGGACCTCATTAGTGGGCCAAATAGTCGCCATTGTTGCGCTTAGCCTTGCTTTTAGCGTATTCCCAACGAGAATATCGCATGGGTGGTGTTCGGGGGGGGGAACAATGCCGGGTTGCCAGGCAGTTTTAGCGTATAGGCCATAAATTATCAGCCCTACATCGGACACTGATGCTTTTGACTCATGTGGATTTCCCCTGCATTAGTCACCCGGTGGAATATACACACACTCACACACTCAAGTATGTACATATAACCGCCCCCCCACCCCCACCCCCTACCCCCGACACACACACACACCGTGTGAGAACAATGTTCCGCAATGACTGACAGCCGTCGCTTAGCTGCCGTCAGCTGCCGAGCCAACTGCTATGTAAACACGTGCGAATGGGTTTTATCATGGCGGCGGCGGAAGGGACGGTGAACACAAATTGAGGCATTTACGGCCCATTTCGAGTGGATTTTGTCAGGGTGCGGCGTGCGGGGGAAGGGTGGTTGATACCCACCCGCGATGCTCGATGACAGCATGACGTAGCCGCCAAGTCATAAACGCACGCACATGCATGTCAAATGAAGTAATCGAGGCTCGGTGACGGGCTCCCGCTGCCCGGGCCTTAGTGTAATTAATGATGTAAGGGTGTCGAGTGTCGGCCCTCGTAAAAATATCTCTCGTTTAATGGCCCGCCACAGAGGTCGCTTTGTCCTCACGCTTGCACGTTAAAAGGCGCATTAACGGGAATTTGCTTGCGTAAATAAGCTAATACTGAGACGTTACCGGGATTTTAAAAGGATTTTGGCATATCAACAACAATACTGGTCTTCGTTCAAGATTTTTAATTCTTTTAGTGCCGAGACATAAAATTATGGTTTTAGTGGGGTTTTTTTGTAATTAAAAAAAAAATTAACAACGGACTTTGCGCAAGGCTCTGGAAATGATTTCAGTATGATAAATCACCACTAGATGGGAGGAGTGGCTGTGATCAGATTTAATGTGTGTGTATAAAGTATGGCGAGTCAATGTGTCGAGGTGGCGTGCGAAAGCAGTGTGGTGGTGAGAACACGGATGACGTTCAATGTTCGGGAAAAGTTCATGCAAAGTTCATGCCTCGGTGCAGTGTTTTCCTTGCAATACAGTAATCCCTCGTTTATCGCGGTTAATGGGGACCAAAACCACCCGCAATAAACGAAAATCCGCGAAGTAGCGACCAATAAACATATACAGGTAATAAAAATACAATTATTGTTTAGTTTTTTTTTAGTCCGCCAAAAGTCCGCAAACGGTCCGCGAGAAGCTTCAAAACAACAGCGAATCACATAGAGCAACATATACAGTACTGTACTCCATGTATATGGATTTTTTATTTTTTTTAATGAATATGTTTGAAAAAATCCGCGATGCACTGAAGCGGCGATAAACGAACCGCGAAATAGCGAGGGATCACTGTAAACTTTTTTTTGTTTGTTTATATTGTTATTCAGTAGGAAAGGATTGTTGAGATATTTCAGGTATCACAAATGTAAAAAAAACAAAAAGCATCCAAGTGAAAGTCCTGCTTGAAACTTCTCTCCTTTCACAAAAAGCTATTTTTTCTCAGAATTTTTCTTGAAAATTTTTATTTTCAGAAAACTTACCAAAGTACAACTGCTGTTTACTAAAGAATGGTAAAAGGTAGAACCTTACTTCGATGAAAGCAGAGGGTAAAAAGCATTCTAAAAAGCATGGTAGGTTCCACGCTTTTATAGCTACAGAACTCCATTTTCTCTCGGCCTTCAAAAATGAGTCAAAATGGTGGACACTAAATGATTTAATGTATGAATCACGACGCAGGGAGTCTTACAAGGTGAGAATTACATTTGGACAAATCAGCCCCCAATGCTAGTTTTTACGCAGAAACAAGGAGTAGATTGCAATGTCGCCGCCGCTTTGGCTGAAATTTGGCAAAAATGAACACAACTTCTTTGCGGGATGTTTTTAAACGTTGATGATCCCAGATGTACTATAGAAGATCTTAAAAGTAGTAGTACAAGATGGAGGACAAGGAAGCATCTTGGAGGCTGTGGTTCCCTGGATACACAGCATCTATTTATTTGCTCCCCCCCCCATACCGTGACCCTCCCTGCCTTTTTATTTTAGCACACTGATTCACCTGCTGCCCATCTCGCTAGCACCTCTAGATTTACGCTCACATGCCCAGACGTCGGGAGAGGCTGGGGGAAAAAAAACAAAAACGCTTCTAGCTCACACTCCTCATGTCTTTCCTTCACAATGGTGATTCAAGGACTGAGGGGGGGGGGGGGCAGTGGTGCCTTTTGTGTGAAATTAACCTTTCTGTGTGGCTTTACAAAGTCCAGGAAATTCTTGTCTGACAACAACAAAAATTCACCTTCAGAGCTTGTCGCGAGAATGCCGTCGCCAAGCTAACAGCTAGCCTAGCTTCTTCTTCTTTTGTATTTTCAGCACATCCCTGCTTCTCGCATGTCAGTCCGGGTACGACATTGGAGTAGATATGATCGGTACACACTTAAAACACAATAAAAACACGCAACGTTTCTATTATCTCATATTTCAAATAAACGTTATGTGCTTAAGGCTAACAACACAACAAACACCTCTCGCTAGCATGGGCACTGTGCTAATGCGCGCGCGCGCGTGTGTGTGTGTGTGTGTGTGTGTGTGTGTGTGTGTGTGTGTGTGTCTTAGGGCAACAGGGTCAACTTGGCATGACATGTAATATCCTAGCAACTGTGTGTTTGCGAGTAATATGTGGCACCACAGCAGCGTAGCCGACGATTGGTCGCTCTGGCCGATCAAGCCCCTCCTTCTTATGAAGCCAAAATACCTAAATTCAAAACACACTCCCCACTCTGCGCTGTACCCTCAGGCGCTTTTAATGCTGATGATTTCGATCCGTAGTGATCTTTTTCTCAAAGTAGATTTCACCCTTTTGGTCGGTTTAGATGTGGTGCTAGAACCTTTTTTAGTACCTTTGTCCATCTGGCATGACAACATGAATTCGCCCTACGCGACTGTGCAGTGCTACCCTGATTTTACCTTTCACCGGTAAGTACGGCATGCGAGTGTTGCTAGTGGGGCTAACGTAGCATCTACCATGTGAGAGAGAGTTTTGAATGTAAAAGTCAATGACAGGAGCCGGGAATCCCCCATGAAAAGCCACCCCGGCAACAGTTGCGCCCGCCTGCTTCCTCAGCTGCCGCCACGGCGGGATGTATTTTTAAAGTGTGCAGCGCGACGGGTGGACAAGCGGAAATGCATGTGTTAAGTGCCATCAAGCGGCTGTCATGGCCACGCGGACCAATTTTGAATGTTACCTGTTAAAAATGTTGTCCAAATTAAACAATTGGGGGAGAAAAAGTGATATAAAAACAACACTTTTGGGGAGGTTTATGTCAGGGATGTGGCCAACTTGTTAACCGTGTTTTCGCAGGAGCTAGCTTGTGTTAGCTGTTAACATTGTAGTACAGATTTAATAATAATAATGTCACTCTATTAAAGGGTTTATATTTCAGTGTTTAAATGAAATGGAGAAAAAAAAAAAGGAAAGTACTAATTAAAAAAGGTATTTGACAATTTTGGTGCCATGTGGCGCATTTTGTGACCAGTGTTTTAAGTCGCAGTCAAAAGTTAGCTGTTAAAGTTGTAGCGCTAATTAAAAATAAAATAAGAACAGCAATAAACAAAATATGTGTTGATTTTAAAGGGGTTTGTATGTCATTGTTGCCTCGTTGATGATTTTTTTTTTTTTTACCCACATTGTGTCTGAGCATAATGTCAAATATTCGCTGTTAAAAAATGGGCCCAAATTCATCAAAAATGTCTTGAAAATGTTCTAAATAACATAAAATTTGATGCATTTAGACGGTTTTACACCAATGTTTAACCAGTTCATCACAATGCCAACTGTCTGGTTAAAATAAATTAAATCATTAAAGTACACTTTTTTTTTTTTTTAATTTGTTTTAAAAAAGTTAAACATTTTGATGCCTGTTTAAATTAATGTGACTGGATGAAGGCTTGAGCAAAACACTATTTGTTGCTGACAATAATCTTTTTTTTTTTAACAATAAAAGGTTACGATCAACCACCGATTATCTTTATTTTTGTCATCACACAGTCGACACGACAACGTATCGTTTCTCTTTTGGGCATTCGGCGTGTTTTTCAGCTAGCATTAGCCGTTTTAGATGGATGGTCCGTAGCACGTGTGCTTTTGTAATACAGTATTTGAGGATAGTCCGCGAGTGACGATGGAGGTTTCATTTTTTTTTTTTCCTTAAATATTTCCATGTGATTAAAGCATCGCGACTGTACAAGTTTACTGCGCCAACAGACCACCTGTCGATTTGAAAGAAGCGTCCTTGTTGCCGATGTCAAAACGCATCGTCGGCGATAAACGATGTAAACCCTGCGCAATAATGATTCTCGCTTAAAGACGACATGGCAATCAATCGGTTCACCTCGCCGTGTGTCATTTATGAAAATGTCTTGTTGGTCCTCTGAGTTGGTCTCTGCATTGTCTCTGCATTCCAAATCCGAAGAGGATTTGACTTGAGAGTGTGTCACTTGTGCTGCGGGAGTCAGGGGATAAGTGCGGGAGAAACTTTGCGGCTTTCTTTTGTTTGGCCGTCATGTCGACCTTTTTGAGGGTGGTTTGCGGGGCGGGGGGGGGGGGGGGGGGGGCTGACAGAGCATCTTTGAACAAGTGATTAATAAGGACACTGGAGAAGCCGGGGAGAAGCCTGTTTGTTTTGATTGCATTTTCATCGGCCGCCGTCAGCAGACAATGAGCCGGCCCTGTTTTTAGAGTTGACCTCTGAACCGGCCCACTGTCTGGAGGTCTTTAAGTGGAGGCCGGACAGCCTTCGCCTCAGGCCGACTGAGGAAACCGGACACCCGCATCCAGACAAACAAAAGACATCCGTCACTTGACTCTCTCTATCTTTTTTTTTTTTAACACTTAAAAATAATGCTAATTCTCTTCATCTTGAGTGATCACCCAAAATTGCCTTTTGGATTTTTTTTTTTTTTAAATGTCAGCCCCCATTGCCACTTTTACTCAATAACAATTTGGCCGAAAAATCAAACAAACAAACAAAAAATCACATTTCGGCAATGTGACCCACAAAAAAAGTTTCAAAAAGACTGCCACTTTGGTTGAAGTGATCATTACATTTGAAAAAATCAGCCCCCAAAGCCAGCGAAAAAGTTTGCCATATTACAGGAAACTCATAATGACAACGCAATTTGGAAAATTCACCCCCGGAAACCAGTTTTACTTACTCATCAGTCGACCCACAAAAAAAGTCTGAAGGGGTCATGCCAAAAAAGACAAGACACAAAGTCTTCCTATCTTGTTTGAAGCCACCGTTTTAGGGTCATGTTGGCCATTTCAAAGACGCACCTTTGCAAGAAACTTTAAACCCAAGACGCAGATGCATGAGTTGTCTGACATGTTTTTAGACAATTTACCAAATTTGCCCCCTGGTATATGAATCAGTTCATCCACTGGTTCATCCAAATCCAAATGTCCCTGGAGGCAATTTATGTGTGGTGTACTTTGACCTGGCAAAGGTCATCAGGTTGAACCACACCTAACCCCCCCCCCCCCCCCTCAAATCCTATCTCACTCCCCCTTACAACCCTCCATCATCGTTACACTTGTTTTTGTTGCCTGTATTTTTCTGCATGGAATCTGTACTGACTTGGGCAGTTCTCTCTCGATTAGCACTTTCAATTTCACTGAATTCATTTTTTTTCTACACTGAAAGTCTGGCATTTTATTCGACTCGCTTCTCACTCAGTGAGACTCTCTGTGAGTGTGACTGCTTGTTTGTCGCAATGTCGGCACTGTCATTGACTGGCAACCAGGTCAAAGTCGTTGGTTTTTAAATTAGCTTGGATGGCCTCGATCTTCCTGCAACATGGATGGATAGATTGGACTCTATTCATTATAATTTTGTAATAATATTTTTTTATTTTTATAATAATTGTATTTATTTTTTTTAAAAAAAAATTTTTGTGGTTTTTTTTACTTTGTCTTAATTTTGTTTAATTTGTATGATTATTATTATTTTTATTATTGGATTTAAATTTGTATTCATATACAATGTTTTATGATTACACAGGATATTGTCTTCGTTCTCATTTATTTATTTGTTTTTATTTATTTATATTTTTAGTGTTTACTTGTTTCCAGTGTATTTCATTTTTTATATTCTTAATTTGAATTTTTGTACATTTGAGTTGGTTATATTATTCCTGAGATGAATCAGTTTGAATTTTTTCCCAGAATACTGTCAATGATATTATTTTATTAATATAATATACAGCTTTTATTTGATCATTTTATGATGTAACTTCATTTTAATATGTGTAATATTCAAATTTAGTTTTCATTCAGAAGATATATCGAATTAAAACCAATCGTTCCACTTTAAAATCGTCCTCGAATCGTGTCGCGCACCATCGAGATATGTGTCAAATTGTAATAATTAAAATTTTATGACACAAGACTCCATATTACTGTTTGACTGTGTGTTTGTTGACACTGTGAGGGGGACTTCCAGTGGCCCTTTAAATAGTTGGCGCTCCTCATTGCCCGTCCAGCTGTACTCAGAGCACAAGTCGGCAGTAGTGGTGGTATTTGGTGTCTGGTGTGTTTGGTGCTTGTCGGTGGTGGGGGTGGGGGGGGAATTCCGTGTGTCTCCGGGGAGGGATGTGAGCGTGCGCCACTTGAGCGTCAACAATGGCGGCGTGAGCTGTGAAGCAGGTGTCACCTTTCAGCTCATTATGTGCGCGGCAAATATTCACAATGGCCGGCCCGGCCGACTGGCTGGCTGGGTGGCATCCTGGAAGTGCGCTGACGCGGCGGCTTATTGCTCTTTTATTTTGAAATCCGACGCGTCTGACTGAAGTCGTTTTTTGTGTCTCCGCAGACTCCGAGAGCGAAGGGACGGCCCCTTCCTTGCCGCCTCGTCCCACGGTCAAGTCACGCCCACCGCTGAGATTTTCAACCAGGACGTCTTCAACCAGCTCTTTGACATGCTGGACCAGTAAGTGCGGCCAAAAACAAAATCCAGCAGTTCTTCGTATATTTGCGGTTCACTATTTACAAATTTACATATTTTGTTTTTACTTGCTAGCTATTTGCTAAAAAACTCTTTTTTTTTTTTTCCTGAAATGCCACAAGATGGTGCCACTGTCCTGTCTAAATAGGAAAGTAGTACAGTAATCGGTGTCAAAGGAGTATATCAAAGTGATACATCTTGACAGAGAGACATTTATTGTGTGTTATGGAGGGGCCAAAATTAGCCTGGGTTGTCGTCAGTTTTTGACATTTTGACTGTACTTCAGAAACCAAACAATTTAGCATTCGATCGCACTTAGTTCACTGATTTTTAAAATGATTTTTAATGTTTATTTTATATATAGTGTTTGAGTACAGTAGAGGAGAATTTTTCAATTTGTTTTTATTTCGTGATTTAATTTTTTTTTTCATTTATCTAACTACTTCATTTTAGTTCATTTATTTTTATTTGATAATTACAGTGAAACTCCTCTACAACAAAATCATGTTTGCAGCAAGAAATATTTTACAACAGGGGGTTTTTCACTGTCGCAAATTTGAAACAGGAAAGTGGGAATGGTGTTAATGCATGAAGATTTTTTCACACTAGGGGATATTTTCACCCATGTAGATTTCGTTGTAGAGGACTTTCACTGTACTCCAAATTATTTTACATTTTTTTTGGTTTCATACGCACATACCGTTTTTATTCTACTGGTCTGTGTGGTGACATCACACACACACACACAAATTAAATAAAAAGCCCTCAATTGAACTTTCCCATATGTAAATCTTGACATATTTTCACGAATTTTTGCCTGAAAGTGACCAATTTGTCCCGCGTCGACGTAAGCACCGCAAGCTTTCAACGGCTTTGTCATCTGATTGTTTTCCACTTCTTTTCCCTTTGTGCATTAGCTCCTCAATACATTCAGTATTTGGCGAGAGTCCGCCTCACGTCTCGGCGGGGAACACCATCCAGATCAGCATGGACTGCATCACCATGCGCGAACCTGACGACGTGCTAGCGGTGAGTAATTTGGCTTTGTTTTCACTCATACACACACATACAAAATAATAATAATAATCTTGTCGGGACTGAATTTTCAAAATGAACGTATTAATGTCCGTTTTTATGAAGTGAAAATTGTGCCCAACACCAATAAATTCCAAAATGCATCTTCTTATATTCGGGCTTCTACGAAGTAAAATTAACATTGCGATGATATTCTCATTTAATTTGGATCAATCAAGTCTAACGACAGCTGAGGTTTCCTCAGTTCGCGGTAAAACTTTGCGATTTCCGATGACATGATTGGTAGCCATGAAATGAAAAAAAAAAAAGCTGCAGGTGACTTTCGCTTTAAGTGGACGGACGGGACTTCCAGGGGTTGCGGTCATCAAGTCGTACGACATTCTCCTCGCTAACAATGGAATTTCCCCGGGACGGACTTTGATGCAGAGCAGCCTCGCGAGTCGCGTTATCAGCAGATGTTGTCTGGGAGGGCTCGCTGATATGATCTCACAGTGCACTCTGACCCCTTCCGACCCCCTTGGGGGGTGACGGAGGTGTTGGCAGTGGGTTTAGAACGTCATATTTGGGTTCCTCGGACTTTTTTTGGTGGGTCTTCTCATCATAGACAGATCGACCAAAGTTTCGCATTGTCACGAGAAAATTGCCTTTGCGGGCTGAATTTTCCAAATTGCGAAGTTTATTACCGTTTTCTGTTGGTAGCGAGTCATCAAATTTTGTTGTCATCCTCAGCCCAGTTGCCATGACGAAAACCCCAAATTCTCTGCCCAAAAAAAAAAAAAAGGTAACCCTCATTTTTGGGAAGCCTGCAAGGAAGGCTGCAGGCTGGGAAACGTCGCAAATATAAATTTGCTTAGTGGAGCTGAGTGATGTTACCTCCCCCAAGGAAAGGCTACGCTCTCTTGATGAATGATGGCCCTGACCTGTGAACCGCCTCCCCCATCCTTCCCCACCTCCCACCACCGCCACTTCCAAAATGGAATATATACTTACTGTCATTTGAAAGTAATGTTCTATTGTAATGCTGCTGATTGAAAAGTCTCCCACTACAACTTGCGTTGCTTTTAATAACAGCCAAATTTCTCAGTAGAAATCAAAAGAACCACCGCCGTGGTGTCTCGAGATACAAGTTTTCCTTCATTCTGTGACCACGCTCGTATGTTGAAAAATTCACCAAAATAAATAAGCAAAAATGGAAGCAATATTAATTTTTTTTGGACTTTATTAACGTACCGTCATAGCATAATTAATTACAGCGTAACATTTTTTTTTTTTGGTTTCATATCAGTGGACATTGCGCTGCTCCTTCTGGCGTATGTACTTTGGCCACCTGGGGGCAGTATAATACAGACATAGTGATGGTCACTTCTCAGCAAGATGCAGCAAAATAGCCATTCTATGCAGAGGATAAAGAATATTTCCCTGTATTGGTATATTATCTGTCTGCATGTGTTGCTCCACCATTTGTGTTGCAATATCCATGTTCCCCCCCCCCCCCCCTCCCGCCACTTACCCGCCCCCCCTCCAGTCTCCTTGAGGTGTGCCTCTGTTGAGTCATTAAATGTCAGCTTGGTGTTTAGTACCCCGGAGGAGCTTATTTGTATGGTGGAGGGTTTTATGTTTAATCTGAAATTCCTCTTCCCCACCCCACCCCCCACCCCCCTACACTTGTAGCTGCAGGGCAACAATTTAACACAAGTCCCGTCTCTCATCGATCAGTGCGGATGTCTCCCCTCCACCCATGTAAAAGTGTAGTGGTGGAGGTTAGGGTAATGCAAACAGAGGGTAGAATAACAGTGAGGAATGTAGTGGGAGAAGAAACGTTATATCCTGCCCCACAAACAGCTGATTTTACACATTGATAACACGGGGATCAGCTGTGTGTTGAGTCAATGGGGCTATCGGGGTGCAGGGACGGGGCTGGGGGGGGGGAAGGGTTAGGTGGCGACGGCGCACCTTTTCAGAGGTGGAAGAGTGGCACCGTCGTCACTCGGGAGCAGAGGGGGTGGGAATCGCGTTACGTGTTTGCGTTAGTGCTTCCCGTCTGTTCCTGGAGTCGACGCTGGTAAAAGTCAATCAATATTTCGTTTCTTGGCTCAGGATGGCAGAAATTGATGGCAAAATCCACTTCCGAGAGAGAACAAGAGGGCAGAAAAACGATGAGGACGCAGTTAAAAGTTCAATGACCATCATTTTTATTCTTTGTATTTTACATTTTGCACAACTCTCATTTATTGTGCAATAGTCTCATTGTAACATGCTTTGTTACATATGTTGATGCATTTTCATGCTTTCGAACATTTATGTCTGAATTTTGGGGGGGCTTGGAACGGATTAGGGCATTTACATGCAAAACGCGTCTCTACTTACAAACCTTTCTAGTTAAGAAATTTCTTCCAGAACCAATTAATTTCGTAAGTGGAGATACCACTTTTGTGTGTGTGTGTGTGTGTGTGTGTGTGTGTGTGTGTGTGTGTGTGTGTGTGTGTGTGTGTGCATAATAAAGGTCCACGTTCACCCACTATGAGGAAGCGTAGCCTGTTGCCCTTTTGGTCAGAATAAATTCTCGAAGGACTTGAGCGTTGAGCGCTTCCAGTTCGTCAGTGTCTCCAATCAGCAGCCCCACCCTGTGTTACACAGCCTGGGGCGGGGGCCCACAGCAGTGAGGGGTTGGGGGGTGGGGGTCAACGCATCAACACTTTAAAGTCTCCGGCAGCCTTGTGAGGGGGATCATTAGCCCACCTAAACAAACTTCTAATCATGTTAAAACAACACTCGGAGGCATTTGGGGAACCTCAGAGTCAGTTGGGATGAAGCGTTGGAACATTACGCGAGTGGAGATGGAAATACTGGGAGTGAGGAAAACAATGCACACGTCCTAATTGGCGTGAACCATTTTTTTCGAAATTAGAGGAGAACCTATTGTATCGTAGTTGAATTGCATCATATCGTAATTAGATACGATCGCGTAAATCGTATCGTAATTGGAGTCAATCGTGTATCGGAATTGGAGTGAATCGTATCATATCGTAAGGCTTACGATGTTGCGTGATTATGAATTTATTATTTTCTTATTATTAAATATGACTTTGCGTAAATCACATCTGCGATCGCCGAATCGCATCAGAATCGGAGCGAATCGCATCGGGAGTAGCTTTCACTGCCGACTTGATTTGTGAGCGTGTCGTAGCATCAAGCGAGCCGCCCCTTCCCACAACACTTCGACAGCAGTTGTTTGTGATGATACAATGCAGTACAAAGCATCGACGTTGTTGTGGTTAGGGGGGGAGGGTTTTTTTTTGGGGGGGGGGGTCAATTATTGTTACTCGGTAGCGGTCATTGGTATGCTAACGAAGCTGACTGCCGCAACTCTCACTCTGTCCACAGACCCTCGTTCGTAACTTTCTTTTGCGGGAGTTGTTTTGTCGCTCATGTTTTGCGCTAGCCATTTGCTTTATTAGCGTAGCGGTTTGTTAGCACTTTTGGAAAATGTCAAGTAAAAACTTGAATCGGATGTTCTGCTTTAAAGTTTCCAGTTTTCTCTCTCTCCCTCCCATTGGGACAAAAGTACTCGAGGTGTTTTTTTGGGGGGGGGGGGAGAAAGCGGCAGCCTCTTCTCTCCCAGGATGGGCGTGGTCTCAGGTAGCTCCCAGGTAGATCTTCCAACCCCGCCCTCCCACTAGCGACTTCACAGTATATAAGAGCCCTCCCATGGATTCTGTCTGGAGCTTCTTCTTCTTTTTCTCCTCGCCCCTCCACGTCGCTAACTAAGCATCCCGTCTTACCCCCGCCCCCGTCACCCCGAACCAGCACCTATTTTCAGCGTCATTTGCGCTGCGTGTCAAGGAAAGATTTTTCAGGGGGGAATCCTGGAGCCGGTGGAGCAAACAGCAGCCGCCCTGCTCAATCTCAGCGCCAACATGTTGTACCTGGAGACGGGCACCAGTACGCCCTACAGCGAGGTAAGCGTTCAGGTTCACGGGCCTCAAATTGGCAGGATACCCCCACAACCCCCCCCCCCCCCTCCCCTCGCCCCAAAAGAATAACCCAAATCTTGGATTAATTGGGATTTCATTTGATTGAATTGGATTTGCTGCATCGGAATGTTGTGATGCGTGGAATGTAAACACCTGGATGCGCGGGCAAAACGGCGCGCGTTTAGATTTTGAAAGCGTCAACTGTCTTTGCGAGAGTTTTTTTTCTCCTGGAGGAGGAATATTCGATTTTTTTTTTTCCGAAAATTTTGAAACAATTGTCAGTCATTCACTACATTTTTCACATTTTTTTTCGTACTTGCGGCAGAACAATATTTTATGGGCTCTTGTGTCGTTTCAATGCTGTTGAGATTTTTTTTTTAAACGTATTTATTTATTTTTACGGCGATATTTTGGAATTTGTAAAAATCCCTTCCAAGGGATGTTTTTTTAATTTTTATTTTATTTATTTTTTTTCAATTCAGAGCGTCCGCTGGACACTCAGCAGCTGCAATTTAAGACGGATTGATTTCTCAGGGCGACATAAACCACACCTTGAAAAACACAACTTGGGGTGTTTTTCCTGTCAAGTTTTCCATTTGAAGAACATTTTTGGTTTTGGTTTTTTGCCGAAATTGATTTAAAGGCCTTACTTGGATGTATATTGTATTCGTGCTGAAACTGAAACGTATGCCATTTTTATTTCTTTGAGCAACGTGAATCATATTTCGAACCCCCCCCCCAACACATTTGAGATCCCAAGATCCCACCTACCAACTGCACAAGAGTCCTCTAAAATGATTGCCATGTTGTTGTTTTTTTTTTTTTGCGTTTGTAGCTTCTTTCGGATTCTATGCAATTGTCGCCAATTGCGCATCAACTAAAATTAAATGTCATTTTTGTCATTTGGATTTCAATGGGCAACATGAAACACATCTTGAAGAGCAAACAAACCCCCCAAAAATGTTTATTTTTGCGGACCACACCTTTGTAAACAAAAAAAACCACAATTGTGTTTTTCATTCGATTTTTATTTCCGCATTAGCAGCTTCTGTTGAAGTCACGGCCTGCGCTTGTGTTTGTAATCTGCAACTGTATGTCTTGTCGATTTCTTCTGGCTTCCGACGCGTGTGGGTGAACCACACCTAGAAAAACACAGTCTGCGTCAACATTTAATTGAGGGCTTTTTTTTTTGATGGTCTTTGATGTTTCCCGGAGCTTCCGCATGTGAAATGTTGTGATTTAATTTGATGCATTTAGGTGAAGCGCACCTGGCTGCGTGCTTTGGTGGTGCAAAAGTGAAAATGAGTAGCTGACTTTGGAAAAGCAATCGGGGGTTTTTTGGCTATGAAAGTCAAATGCAGTGATTGGTGTCGACGTGAGCCGTCGTCGTGATTTTGGCAGTCAGTTGAGCTGCTTTGAAAGCATTCAAGTCTTTTTTGTTGTTGGGTTTTTTTTTTTTTGGTGCAAGCGTGAGGCCTGGGTCGGCGGGGTTAGGATGACAACACAGTCAGTTGTTTGTGGTGTGCGACTTGCATTCCGTTGCACTTTTCCGGAATGTTATCAATGCAGACAGTTAGTTGTGGATATGTGTCATCATAAACATGATTATGTTATGGTATTAAAAAAAAAAAAAAGAATATTTATTATGATATTTGTGTGTTTTATTAGATTTAAAGCATTTTCTATTTCGAAAACATAAAAATGCAACCGTATGTTTATATTTGATGACGTATGTTCAAATTATGTATTTGATTTACTTTTTTACATCCTTGAAATACGCATCGTGGATATCAAGATTTCACTTACCTTTCATTTAATACATTTATTTTGAAAAAATATGCATTTTGCTCATGTCGCTAGGTTGATAGCATAGTCGCCGAAGTCATATGTTTCGGGAGACCCGAATTCCGCGAACAAAACTTTTGATGTTATTTTCTTTCTGTAACTAACCAAGTGGAGTCAGACCTCAAATTCACAGGTCTTGGCAAGGTATGTCATTATTTTGTCAATAGGGCCCTAGTGTATATCGTTAAGCTAGTTAGCGCAGTTGCCTTGGTCATAGTTGAATGTTTTCAGAAAACAAGAAAAAACTTCTTTTTTTTTTTTTGCATTGTTTTTTTTTTTTTGTGGATTTGGTTAGAGTAAGTTAAAAATGGGCAATTACATTTTTATATATTTATTGATGTATTTGGTACACGGGTGTGTGCGGTGGCCCTCTCAGATTGCAGGTAGCGTTTAGCAGGTGTGTGGGGTCACTGTCTTTCAACCTGTTGTTAAGCAAAGCGGGGCGGTGTGGGGTGGGGGTCTTTAAGTGGTGTCCGGCTCAGTCCCACCGAAGAGCCGAGGGGGATCGTGTTGCAAAGCCCCCCCCCCCCGCCCCCAAAGCTCCACAGCCCCCACGAGCCCCCTTAGAAGCGGACAATGCGTCCGTCCGGGGCTGGTAATTGCTGTGATGGTGTGTTGATGTTGATACAATCACCTGCTGCCATAGGTGCGGAGAGACCACCACCTTTACCAAACCCCCCCACCCCCCCTCAAAACACCACCCACCTCCACCCAGACACACCTCCTTTAATGACCCCACCACCCATAACCCCTCCAGCCACTCTGGTCACTCATGCTAACCCCTCCCTCGGGCCAAGTCGGCTTGAATGCCTGACAGATTCCGAAAGCGTGGTGCCCGCAACCTCGGGAGTGTGCGAATTATTAACAACCATGCCCAGAGATGTACGTAATAAAACGAACCTACTACAGGGTTCCCACTGGTCCTTAGAGTTCATAAAAATCCATAAAAAAGGAAGTTGTAAAATTCTGTTCTTAATTGTCCTTAATTTTCAGAGAAAGCTTCTAAAATCAATAAAAATCCATAAAAAAAATATTTTTATTCGAAAATAAATTGTAAGTTTTATATTTTCTAAATTTTTCTGAGTGTACTTTATTTGAGAATGAATTCGAGTTTTTATCTACAGGTAGTAAAATGAACATTTGACATGCAATATGTTAAATAAAGGGTTAGCTGATTGAACCCTAAAAATAAAGATGTGCCCTTTGTTTGGCAGCAATGATTTGAACACCAGCTCAGTGAGATGTGGCTTTCTGTTCAGACCACAAATTGCCGAGTGGGCATTAAATCCACCGTGAATCTCCTGCTGACTGGAGATAAAGTCCTTAAAAATGGCTACATTAGCCCTCAAAAGTCCTTAAAAGGTCCATAAATAAAAAGTACGTGGAGAGTGGGGAACCCTGTACTAGCTGTAGCTTTCTGTAGGCATAGAAAGCAGAATTACAGAGGCTGACATTTCTTTCAAATGGGACACAGTCAAACAAAATAGTGCACAAATGAATGAAAACAATTGTGTTTGCGGCAATGCCCCGTGTATCTGTAAACAATCGCATGTTTGAAACTATTCTCTTGAACACTTTCAACAGTACGTAGCGAGGAGGAGCCTCGTGGTTAATATAAGTCGCTGTGTTGGTCTCAAAGAGGCTTCAAGTAGACTTGGTGACATTGTTGGGGGGTGGGGGGGGGGGGGCTGAAAGGCTGCTGAGCCTGTCAAGGATCTTGATCTACGTTCCCAAAGTCCTGGGAATGTTCCGGAGGCACTTATTAAACGGCCATTATGGCAGAGTCACATCAAGGAGAATTCACTTTTTTTGTTGTTTTTTGTTTAATCGAAGGCGTCATCCTGATTTCCAGTCAATTAAACAGCAAATCCTTGATGACCGGGTGTTTATTCCCAAGCGGCTGGAATTCCGATGCCTTTGTTTTTCTTCCCACCTGATATTTGATCATTATCGCCTGTCGCTTCGGCGTCATCGTAGCGCACCCCTCACCCCCCACCCCCCACCGCCGCCACTCGAAGAGGCAGTGATGTCACTCATTCGGGGAAAAGACGAAATTGTGTAAGAAGGATTTGTGGCTTTTGTGGTGATAAAGTCAACCCAACAATTTCACCCTTTGGTTGTCGTATCAGGGGCCCTTTTTTGGTCTCGTTTTCCCGTTTTTTTCCCCCCATCTTTTGAAGCCTCCCTGGCAATTTTCCTCCCGTATACTGCCCGTGCAAATTTTGTGTCTCGTTTCCCCGAGTCGCTGTTTTTTTATAAACGACACCAACACAAAATTCGAGGTGGAACAAAGTCAACACCTGCATGGCCTGCACTATTGTGTCCCCCAGACCCTTTTGAACGGCGCTCTTTTCCGGAGCTTAGCGGTGCCTCGTTGGGCTTTTTGACCCGCATCCTGCCCGCACTCGGATGACCCCGTTGCGGTGGCGGCGGTGGCGCGTGCGTTTCCTCATGTGTGTTTATGTGCGCGTGTGTCAAAGCAGCGTTTCATAAGGGTGCGCTAACACCTGGCCAGCCAAGGGGGGAGTGGGGGGGGGGGGGGTGGAGTGGAAGAGACAGCTGTGGTCATTCCGGGAGGGGCTGGAAATAAATCCACGACAGATTGATGGCCGTCCCGGAATGCGGTGCTTATAAACGGAACGGCACGGCTGCGTTTGAAGACGGCTATGTTTTTGGATCTTTTATCTCCTGGAAAGTGAGGATGTCTTTTTTTTTTTTTTTAGCGGCGTTAGCCATTAGCGCCCAACTGTGCTTAGCACCATTGAGCTTTGATCTCTTAGCGGGTTTTTCAGGAGTCGGGAGCAGACTGTGGGGTATTTTGAAGTGCTCAGGTGTCACATAATCCCTCGCTGCTCTGTATGAAATGCAAAATACAGGATATAAAGATCAAGGTTGAATTATATATACTTTTATGGAATGACATGTGGCAATTAGACTAACAAGAAGCATAAAATGCCAACCCGAATATTTGAACCTTCTCCTCCTGTGTCGATTCTAAATTTGAGCAGATTTAAGAAAGCTTCAGCAATTAATATTCAACAATAATACATGGCATGTATGCTACCAAAGCCATTGGGCAGTAGGAAAGTAGTAGTTGATGGTTAAGAAATATATTGAAGCGATGCTTCTCGACCGTTCGACGATTGATGTATGTCGGAGAAGAGTTACAGTAAATTTAGCCTGGGGGTGTTTTTTGAATTTAAAGCATCTGGCAGAGATTTTGGGTCAGGTTGAAAATCTCATTAATTGCAGGGAATATTCAAAAAGTGGAACTGATACTGAATATGGATTGGTTCAAATTCTTACCTAATTTCCAAAATAAAATTTTGGGGGTTTTTCTTCAGTAATATTCTTGAGGTATTGTTTTTTTTTTGGGGTGGGGGGGTTGTTTTTTAGCTATAAGATGTAAGCATCAACAAAAATGAATCAAATCAAAATCATGAATCGCACGACCAAACCTGGAAAACGGCTCCGCGAACATCCTGCGCATGCCGCGATACATGATCGGTTTGGTGGTTTCCTGTCTGCTTGCTGTCTTTGATCAAAATTTAAATGTACGTGTATCTACTGATCACTATCTTAACAAGCCAAGCGTACTCAAATTTCGCCAGCAAAATCGCCATTGTGGTTCTGACGTCACTTTATCCCATAATCACTCCTGTTTCCGGTGAAGAAAAATACAGTTTGATGCCATGCGGAGCTTAAATTTAACCATGAAAACCCTTTTCTGTTCCCCCCCCCCCTCCCGCAGTCCCAGTACACCAACCTGGGCCTGTTAAACAGCATGGAGCAGAACATCCAGAACGGAGGCTCCACATCCACCAGCCCGTACAACACGGAGCACGCCCAGAACGGCGTCACGGCGCCGTCGCCCTACGCCCAGCCCAGCTCCACCTTTGACGCCCTGTCGCCCTCGCCCGCCATTCCGTCCAACACCGACTACGCCGGCCCGCACACCTTCGACGTGTCCTTCCAACAGTCCAGCACGGCCAAGTCGGCAACCTGGACGGTAAGGCTCTACCAATACTCGTCTGCGGTTTTCATTGTGTAGCCTGTTTCATACAAAGAATCAATCAGCAATCAAATCATTAAGATGACAACACAGTAATTGTGCCGTGAGTGTGTTGCAGGCATATACAGACTTAATAGTCATTTGCAGCTTTCATTGTGTAGCCACACAGAGAGACGATCAGCAGTGGCATTATGAGATGATGTCATCACTTTTCTGACAATTGCATTTCACGTAACGGCGTGAGGAGTGAGTGCCAGGTCAACTATTTATTCCATCTAGTGTTTTCATGGTGTGGCCTGTTTCACACAGAGAGCCCATCAGCAATCAGCTAATTTACTATTGTAACCACTTGTCTGATTATAACTTTCAACACAATGAGGCAAAAAGTGGCAGGAATATGCAGGCGGTATGCTCGTATGCTGTTTTCATTGTGTAGCCTCTTTTGCCTCAGAGCCACTCAGCTATCGGAAAAGTAGATACCGCTTGTCTCACAGCTGCTTTTAACACAACAGCGAGAAGTGGATGGCAAGTATACAGATGGCGCTCTGTGTATCTGTCATTTTCATTAGGTAACCTCCTTCAGCACAATTGCTGCAACAGAACACTTCCACACGCCGTACCCCAATCAGATTTTTGTGTACAGTAATATAAGTTCAGTGCTTATTGGACTGTCGCTTTCAGCAAAGAGGCGTGTCAGGTATAAACTGATGCTGCACATTTTCATTGTGTAGCCTCGTTCACACTGGATCCCACATTCTCAAATTAAGCTGGCATAAGTGTTTGTCCAAAAGTTGCTCTCAGCATATAAGGATGGGAGAAGTGTCAGGTAAACACCGCTCTGTATACGTGTCATATTCCTTGTGTAGCCTCTTTCACATAGCAACATAACACAATCAAATAATTAGATGACATCAGTAATTGTCAGAAAGTTGCTTCCACACAACAGGTCTGTAAAAGAGAATGACAGGGTGACACTATACGAATGCTGCTCAGGGTACCCGTCACCGGTTTTCATTGTGTAGCCTACACCATCGCTAAATCAGAACACTTTCACGCAGCAACACTGCATCCCACAACCTGATTATGATATGACAAGAGGGTGGGAGAAGTGTGTGCCGGGCATATACAGACGCCGCTTTGCATACCTGTGAGCCGTTTTCATTGTGTAGCCTCTTTCACACAATAGTTACATCAGAACACTTTCGGAATCGGATCATTTGTTGATATCCGAACAACATGCGTCACGGGAGATTGCAAAGAAAATGCAGTCGATTGTACTTCTGGTTGATTTCTATTCCCATTATTTTCTTTGGGGGGGGGAACGAAAAACTATTTTAAAAGAACCCGGTCACTGTGTAGCAGATGTGGCGGGTAATGACAGAGCGGTCGCCTGGTGTCACGTGGCCACACCTGGATGGCCACTGACCTCTGTCATCACACCACCATAAACTTTACCCTGCTGTCAGCACTGCGAACACCTTAAATTGTTGTTACTTCCCCCGAGGTTGTGTTTTCATCACTCTTGTAGAATGAGAGCCGTAACAGAAGCTGTGAATTTAACACCTGACATTTACTTCTCTCGCCCTGTTGCGTCGAAAGCAATTGTCAAGATCCTGCCATAAGTTTAGTTTTGTGTAAATGGGGCCGAGTTGGGATCAAATCTTTTTGTGGCTTTGATGCCGCATCATTGATGCAATCGTTCCGTTTTGTGAAGCATATGAGTTGGCAGGAAGTGATGTCATGACTTGTAAACAGCCGGAGAGTCATGTGACATGACAACATACAATATGGGCAGTAAAGTTTTTGCGCAATGCCGCCCAAGGAGCGCTGGAAACGGTGACGAGGCGACACCGGCCGTATTCCCGCACGCCGTTTTGTTCTGCGAATGCCACACCCCCGCACAACCAAACTGGGACCGCTGAATGTTCGCAGTTGATATGTTTCCATCATAGTGTCGGGGGGGGGGGCGCGCATTTACTCACCTGCAAAGATTGCCAGAAATCTATTGGTGGTACGGCATTTTTTTTTTTTTTAGAAATTTACATATTTAAAAATAGTAACTATTATGTCAAGTTATAACTAAAATGTTGAATATTGATTTGTATATATTAGATTTGTACTTTCATTTGATTTGTACTTTCCAAAGACATATTTAGATGTATTTTCAGACTTCACACATTCAATCCCAGGTACTCATTTAAAAAAAACAAAAAATTACAAGTGTAAGGGTAAAAATGGGTCTGAAAATCGCCGGCACAAAAACAGAATTGTTTTTTTATAGCCTGTGTTATAATATTATATGATATTATATCACAAGTATTACAGTATTATTCATTGTATTTCCAATCCTCCATGTATTTTCTGAAGATGACTTACGACTTTTAATTTCTAAATCAGACCTGCCCAAATCAAAAATGTCTACTTTTTAAAATCTTTTTTGCCCCGCCCCCAAAAAAATAAAAGTAATGTCATCTTTAATTTTTATTTCAAAATGAAACTCATCATTCCCGCGGCGATGAGGATGAAAGAGTACATTCATTTTTTTTTTTTTTTTTAATGTTCAAAACTCAAATTGACCAAAAACCATAAACACTCCATCCAAAAAAAATAAAAATAAATCACATAAAGCTCCGCCAACGTCGGCCTCCTTTTGAAGCAGCCCTGGGGGGGGCGAACAGGATCATCAGCGATTCCCTTTTTTTTTTTTTTTTTTGACGACTCCTCTCACGGAGACACACCTAATCCTCGCCCCATCGCTTCACCTCTTCCTGTCTGGGTAAGACGATGGTGACACACAACACCTCCAGTCCACCTCTTCCCAGAAAGCCTTCTTCCCCCCCACCCTCTTTCCTCTTCCTCCATCACTGATCTCTCAGCTCTGAATCCATGGCGCATCGCCAAAGATTATCTCCCCCCCGCCCCCCCCCGACAATTGTCCATTGAGAAGATTGCCGGCGTTTGCCCGGTCGGTGTCTTTAGGGGGTCGGCGGGATTACAGTAATGGATGGAGGGCCCTAGCCTGGATAAGACTTGTGTCAATACTCCCTTTTCCAGTCAATTGCGCCACAGGAGGAGAGGAGGAGGAGGAGGAGGAGGAAGGGTTTGTCTCAAAGAGAAAAGTGTTCCAGCGAAAGGCGGCAAGACGCAGCTTGTCCCGGGAACATCTGCGGGCCCGTCCCACGCCTCACGAGATGGGGCCGAGACTTGTTTGTGTCAGGGAGCGTGTCGACACTCGCCCCTGGAAGCTACTGAAGGTGCAGCCAGAGGAGGAGGCGGAGAAGGGTGTATGATTCATTTTTTTTGTTGGTTTTTTTTTTTTTTTTTTTTACGATTTGGGCTCACGTTATGGAAAAGTTCATACATAGCGATACTGGAAACTGCAAAAGTTGGAGAACAGAGTCGGTCGGCGACGCATTTACGCGTGAAAATGTAAGGCGGGTGATCGTGGAGATGACTCAAAAGGCAAATCGATGAAGATGAAGTCCACAGAGATGGACGAGAGAGGAATGTCAATCTTTTCAGAGCAAAGTTCTAGTTTTAGAGCACAGGTAGCAAACTCAAGGCCCAAGGGTGGGATCTGGTTCGCCACATCATTTTATGTGGCCCGCGAAAGCAGTTCAAACATGTCAACTTCCATGATCCTTTCTAAAAATGTCTACCAAAATTCTCATATCTAATAAATAAGATATATATTGTAAGCATTTTCTTGTTACCAAACCCCTCATGACAAGAACTTAAATACCGTATTGGCCCGAATATAAGACGGCCCTGATTATAAGACGACCCCCCCTCTTTTTCAAGACTCAAGTTTGAAAAAAAGACTTTTTGAACACCAAATTAATTTTTATACAGAAAATCATGACAGTACATTTGAAACAAATTATTATAACAAAATAAATTTGCGAGAAAAAGCATGTTATTTTGCCTCATTCAAATCGTAATATCTGAACATTTAAATATGTAAAGTGCAATCACATTCGTAAATGAATGGCTTCTGGTTTTTGAAATGTAAATGACACCATAACTTCTCCTCAGCTGCCGTTAACCTGGACCCACTTTTCTCCAGATTGTCGCTACGTTTCTCGATTTTCTGTTATCTCTTCTATTACGTTCTTCTCTTTTCTTTCTTACCGCTATTTTTTATTTTTCTTCTTCATGCTACCGCATTTTTTATTTTTATTCTTCGTGACTTTGGCCTGGGGAGTCAAGTTCGGCATTCGCTTCAATGATATCTGGCGCCATCTAGTGGCGTGAATGGGTATAATGTCTAGACCCCGAATATAAGACGACCCCCATTTTCCAGTCTTATATTCGGGCCAATACGGTAATCAGTGAATCAACCATTTTTCTTGACTTCTTGAAATGCTTTCATAGTCATAACGGCCCGTGACAAAAATAAGTTTGGCACCCCTGCTCTAAAATTTTGAGCATTTTGACTATACGAAGATATACGAATAAGAAAACACACTGCGAGTGACGCTGACTCAACCGTACTCTGTTGAAACCATCTACACGATACTCTAATCCTGTGTGAGATGCCAAAAATTGATTGATTCACCTCCCTGATCTACTCAGAAGCTATGCTGGTCTCAAATCTAAAGTGACGCAACACAACCACCTACGGGGATCCGTTACTCATCACAGTTTTCCAAACCTCAATTTCACAGGAAACCTGCCCTTTGAAAAAACATACCAGACGTATGAATATATCTCGACGTTTGGATTACGGTTGATGAATAAACGCGTCCCCGCCAGTGAGCGAGCGTTTTTTTCGACGGTTTGCGTCATCTTTCTCGGTTGGGATTCTCCTTTGGTTTGTCTTCTTCCGCAGTTTGTATCGACTTGTCTCTGGGTTTCTTCTTCTACGATTCGCATCTTCTTCTCTCCGTTGGTTTTCCGTGCTTTGCGTCTTCTCCTTTTGTTGTGTCCTGCAGTTCGCCTATCGCGACAGCACCCTAACAAACAAACCCTGAAAATGAAACTGAAGCTTTGTCGATTGTACATCGGAGAAGAGCGCAACTCGCCGATGGGCACTAGCTGAAGTGCTTTTTACGTACTGTTCATGACACATTTATCAAAATCGGAGATTTTGGGTTTTTTTTTGCGGGGAGCCTAACTGTCGCATTCCTGAAATAACATTTCGCAGCAACTGTGCATGCCACACAAACACAACCTTGAACTGCTTCACCCAAAACAAAGACATCGTCCATTTCCGTGACTTTTAGCGACTTTCCCCCCCCTGACGAAATTCCAATGCTTCTCCCGAGAGTTCGGTGTTGTCGATTGCCACAGAGGAAGTTGAAGAAGCAGCATGAGTCCAACACGTTCTTGACACTGCAGGCAAGATGCGACATGTCAGGTATGAGGCAGACAAGACCAGAGGCGCCACGCCGTGCGTGTTTTGTCAGGACTTGACTGGGGTGCATGCGCCCGCAGCGCCTGTCAGCGCCACAGGAACGCCGCAGCTGGCGGGCCTGTCGGGACCTGCGGCTGCACGGGAACTTTGCTTGCTCGCGTGTCCTCGGGGCCATCGCAATGACAAAAGACGCTGGACGCCGCCAGTGGGGGGGCCTCAAAATCAGTTTCTGTGTTCGGGGTTTGGAATTGGGTTTTCGAGACAGGGTTTGAGTCTCCGTCCCAACCTTTTTTCCATTCTGCTTCCATCAGTTTGGTCCTTCCTTATGGGCCTTCTTTTTCTGCCTTCACTTTTCCTCCTTGCTTCCCTTCGTACGTCCTTGCTTTTAGCTCTCGCCAGCTTCCCTCTTTCCTCCCTTCCTGCTTTCATTTCCAACCTTCTTTCCATCATCCTTTTATCCTTCCTTTTCTTCTTCCCTTCTTGCCACCCTTCAACTTTTCCTTCCATACTCCCTACCATCCATCCTTCCCTCCCTTTTCTTCTCTCATCCTTCATTCTTAACTTCCAGGGATCTTCCCTTCCTTCCTTTTCTTCCTTGTGTCCTTCCACCCAACTTTTCCAGACATCCTTGATGCCTTCCGTCTTTACTTATGGCCTTCCTTACCGCTTCCCTTCTTTCCAACCTTCCACTTTTCCTTCCCTCATCCCTGCTTTCCTTTCTTCCATTTTGCTTTCAGCTTTCTTTCCTTTCGTACATCATTTTTACCCTGGCCATTCTTTCATCCTTCCTTCCCGCTTTCCTTCTTTACAACCTTCTACTCCTCCCTCCATCCTCCCAACCTTCCTTCCTTCAATCTCACTTTCATTGTTCCTTCCTTCCTTTCAAGTATCTTTTTCCTGCCCTTCTTTCCAACCTCCCATTCTTCCTCAATCCTTCCTTCCTTCCATCCTCCCACTCATCCTTCTTTCCCTCCTTCCATCCTGCTTTCCGTGCTTGCATAAGTTTGGTCCTTCCTTATGGGCCTTCTTTTCTGCCTTCGCTTTTCCTCTTTCCTTTCCTTCATACGTCCTTGCTTTTGTTCACGCCACCTTCCCTCTTTTTCCTTCCTTCCTGCTTTCATTTCCAACCTTCTTTCCTTCCTTCCATCATCCTTTATCCTTCCTTTTCTTCTTCCCTTCTTGCCAACCTTCCACTCTTCCTTCCATACTCCTTACCATCCATCCGTCTCTCCCTTTTCTTCTTTCATAACTTCCAGGGCTCTCCCTTCCTTCTTTTCTTCCTTGCGTCCTTCTACCCAACTTTTCAGACATCCTTCATGCCTTCCGTCTTTACTTATGGCATTCTTTCCGCCCTTCCCTTCTTATATCCAACTTTAACACATCCTCTATGCCTTCCATCCCTCCTTTCTTCTCTTCTTCTTTTCGCTTTGCTTCCTTTAGAAAAGTTCATCAAAAGGTGGTGAGAGCAACTTTTAGCCCGTACAGCGGATGAGTTTGCCCTGTGTGTGAGCACACGCATCTGGCGCGTGTGGAGTCTCACACCCTGGTGCCCCCCCGCTCCTGAATCTCATCATTCAACCCGGTTAGCGTTAGCTGTTAGCGCTGAGCAAACGAGCGCATATTTGTGCTGAAAAGTTTGTAGCTGGAGGGCAGGGATGGTTGCGTCGTGTTCTCCTTGCACTTCGCCTGGGTGGGTGCGAGCCAGCCTGGGATAGGTTGATATCATCTAAACAAACTATCAGAAAGATTAGATCTTTTCTCCTCGGCCCGCGTTGTGTGTGTTTTTGCGTCTTTTTGTTTTTAGCCTGCAGCGCCACAAAAAGCCGCAGCCTGTAATTATTCTAAACACCATGCATAAGAAGACCATCCCTGCCAAACCTTAAAAAAAAAAAAAAAAAAAGATAGATTCAGTACCTTAACTAGGATTTAGATGTGTAGTTGAAACGTTTTTAATTGTTCAAAATTAACCCGTAAAACCTGCCACAGGCACAAAAATGACTCAAAATCCAGTTTGGATAGCCTCAATTTAAATCATGTTCAATAATTTCAATGTATTTTTCATTGTGCATATTTCTTAATATGCGTAAAGAAAAATACATCCCCCAAAATTCCGGCATTACCTCATCCCAGAAGCTTGAAAAAGTGTAGGTGCCACCTCACACAACGAGGATAATAAAAGGCTTGTGAGGCCCCCTCGAAAAAGGAGGATTGGACACCGTTGCCCCGGTCTCTTTTATGCCGTCATATTCAGCTTGGTTTCCCCACCGAATCTGAAGCTTTTCCGCCTCATTTAGCAGAGTGACGGTGGCGTGCGGGGGGGAGTGTCGGGTTCGAGTGCAGCCATCCGTCTTTGCCAGCGCCTGTTGTTTTTTTCGTTACACTTTCGGTCAGATTGGTCGCCGGTCAATGTAAGGCGGGGAGGAAGGAAGGAAGAGTGAAAGCAAGGAGAGACAACCGACGAACTTTCGCAAGGATTCTATCGCAGCTGTATTATTATTATTATTGTAATTGTTGTTGTTAACGAGCAATTAATCAGTACAGTGAAACTCCTCTACAACGAAATCTACATGGGTGAAAATACCCCCGGTGTGAAAAAAAGGTTCCAGGGTGCATGAAAGGGTTAAAGACCAGGAGGAAGAAGGGTAGAAAGGACGAATGAAAGTCAAGACTTGACAATCACTTCTGGGAAGAAAGAAGGAAGGATGGATAGAAGGCAAAATGGAAGGAAGAGCTGGACGGGGAAGCCAGCAGGATGGCGGTGGAGTGCTAGCATAGCCTGGCTAACGTAAGATCCCCCCGCCCCCCTGTTCTACCCCCTTTAGCCTTTCAAAAAGATGAAAGCCGGGCCTGCTTTAATTGCGGCTGCAGGCTTCGTTTTTATGGAGCCGCTCGGAAGTACCACAAGGCTTTCCATCAGACATCATCGAGGGTGCCCCAAAATGTGTGTGCGTGCGGATTCAAGTGGCTGCTAATCACAGTCCTTGTTATTTAACCTCCCTTTTTGCCAAAGGGCAAAACAAGACAGGGTTGGGTTGGTCCAGTTAACAGGTGTTACCCCCCTAACCCCCGTCCGTCCGTCTCTTCGATTCGGCCTGCCGTTGTGTATTTTGTGCGCTCGTAAGTGATCACGAGATCTTTTCATTGCGACCTTCTTTCACCCAGAAATCTTATTCAAAAGAAAGGTTCGCCACCAGAGGGTAGTTAACAGGCCTTTGCCCTTAGACGGAGGTGTGTGAAACTTTACACCCCTACCCTGGCATTACACGCGGCGGACATTCTGTCTCTGTCATTGCTTCTGATACAACCTCGATAGGTGGAAAATTGCCGGGTCGACTTCATTCCCGCCAAAACAACAACAACAAAAAAAACACCTTTTACAGGCAGTTGAAAGGGCTCCTCTGATACTACCTCCAAAGGCCGAACATTTCTGTCTGGACTTTCTATTCTGCTTCATTGTGTTCCCGTGTGTGTTCTCTGTCCATGTTCACAGTACTCCACGGAACTGAAGAAACTGTACTGCCAGATCGCCAAGACGTGTCCCATCCAGATCAAAGTTCTGACCACCCCACCGCAGGGCGCCGTCATCCGCGCCATGCCCGTCTACAAGAAGGCGGAACACGTGACCGAGGTGGTAAAGCGATGCCCCAACCACGAGCTCAGCCGCGAATTCAACGACGGTCGGTTGACTTGATTTGATTTGTTCGATTTGACTGTTTTTTGATTCGTCATCGCGTATTGACCGCCGCTGTATCCCCGCACCAGGTCAGATTGCACCTCCGAGTCACCTGATCCGCGTGGAGGGGAATAGCCACGCCCAGTATGTGGAGGATTCCATCACCGGGAGGCAGAGCGTGCTGGTGCCCTACGAGCCGCCTCAGGTGAGAATCCAGACGAGGAGCTTATGATACTGCTGCCAGATGGAAAATTTAACGGGTCTTATTTATTCAATCTTGGCATTGCTTAAAATGGTCGAAAAATGCTGCATTTTACAGGCGATGTGAAGGGGGCTTTATTTCCTTCCTCCACAGATGGGAACATTTTTACACTCAACTTTGTCCCCGCCATGAGTAACCCAGAAACTGAAAAATGGATGTAAAAGTGCTGACATTTTCTGGCAGAGTAGGAAAAAAATGCGGAAAGTTTCCAAGATGACGATGTACTGCCTTTGTGCTGTCGATCGACACACGGTGAATAAATACCAGAAGTGTGAAAGCGTATTCTGATATTAACTCAGAAGGCAAAAAAAAATTGTCTGGTCAACTTTGTTATTCCGCCATTTCATCTCTGCACTGTCAACAAACCATGATTGAAAACCCCTGCAGATGGCTTTTACAGGCGGTGTGACCAGCACTACAAAAGCTCATTTGCGGTGGAGGGGGGGGGGAAAAATAAAAATAAAATAATGACCTCACTTCCTGTTTTCCATCAGGTGGGCACGGAATTCACCACCATCTTGTACAACTTCATGTGCAACTCCAGCTGCGTGGGCGGCATGAACCGGCGACCCATTCTCATCATCGTCACCCTGGAGACCAGAGAGTAAGCGGCACGCTGCACAGAGAAAACAAAACAAAAACAACAAAAAACAAAGCAGGAACAAATTAATTGAAGCAGAAATGATCCGTTGAAGTCTACATTTTAAGAACTGAACCCTCTTCGTGAATGACTGAGGATTGAACTTTTAAAGATTTTTTTTTAACTGAACTCTTCAGTGGTTGAAAAGTTGACTGCCGGCAACTCGACTCTTTTAGAAGCGCAGTCAGTCGCCTCCATTCAACTTTTGCAGGTTAGCATGACCTGGCTGACTGAGAATCTAACAAGAGCTTATTCAGACTTTTAAGGGGGAAAAAAAGCTTGAAGTGAAATGCTCTCACACAACCCCCACAAAAACAGAAAAAAAACCCCAACTTGTAACAGGAAATACCTTGGCAGATATTTTACAACAACAGTGGATATTTTTGCATTGATTTTAGATTTTTCATCTTGGTCAGATTTTAGTTTTGGACGTAAAATGTCGACAGCTGCCAGCCTCCTCCTCCTCCTCCTCATGATGTGTGTGTGTATGCGTGTGTAGCGGTCAGGTTCTGGGCCGCCGCTGTTTCGAGGCACGCATCTGCGCCTGTCCGGGCCGCGACCGCAAGGCGGACGAGGACAGCATCCGCAAGCAGCACATCACGGACGCCACAAAGAGCAGTGAGGGTACGAAGCGCCGTAAGTAGAGCTTTGGCAAGTGGGGCTTGGTGAAGGGCTCTACGGCTTTCTTATGCTTACGCATTCACGCCGCAAGCGTAGAATGGGGTTATCAAGTCGACCCAGCAGGTGTTACGTCAAAGCTGTTATTCGTTTAAAAAAAAATAATTTTTTACCGGTGATGTTTTTCCGCCCTTGCCACGTCCTCGCTGGGGCTAGACAGACAGATAACACCTTCAATATTGACCACACCGGTCGATGTTTCTTGCAATTTATTCACCGTGGAAAGGAGTCAAGAAGGTGTAAAACTGTAAAACACACATAAAAACACTTAGATGCTGTTGCAAAATAAAACGTGACAAAACAACGTGTCCCACTTGTCTGATACGTGACGAACGAGTGACTACGCTAGGTGTTGCTAACGTTCGCAAGCTAATGCGCTAATCGCGATTGTAAATGCTAACTGCAAACAATCGCAACGTCTTTCAAAATGTAAATTCACAGTGAACACACCCCACTAATTAAGAATAGTGCTTAAATGTACATAATACAAACGTACAGGCTGTGCTGGGCTTAGAACACGAAGCAGCAGTCCCATCTTTCGGAGCTTCTCTGGAATAACGTAAAGCGGAAAGTGTCTTGCGCAACAACATCCGGTGTGCCTTTCACAATAACACATTTACTTTCCAAAATAAAGCAAACCTGTAGCTATCGAAACACCAAACAAATCATACAAGGCTCCTCGGGAGCCAGAATAGTGATACTGATATTACCTCCAGTCACCACGGGAACCAGTCGGTTGGAAAATTCCTCCTCTTACAGACGATTGGAAAGGACTTTGTGACTGTTACAAATTCCAAAGGTGGAAAATTGGCAGTTGCACTTTGTTTCCCTGATTCCGGTTCAGGTTGCTGTTGATACAGAACGGCAATATGGGAAGAAGTTGAGAACATTCCAGCATTTACAGGCCATGTAGAAAGGGCTTCTGACACGACGTGCAGAAAAGTCGCATAAGTCAGCCCCTTTACACTCCTCGTAAAAATTGCAATCTCTCAAGTTAAGAATCCTCCAACGTAAAGAAAGGCTTGTGGTGACGGCCTATGCAACTTTTGCCTCCCTTGTTTCCCGCTCTGCCATAGTAGAAACCGAAACATCATCGCCTCTCGCTCTTACCCGCCTTCTCCTCCTTCGACTTTTCCAGCTTTCCGCCAGGTGTCTCACGGCATCCAAATGTCGGCCATCAAGAAGAGAAGATCCACGGACGAGGAGGTGTTTTGTTTGCCCGTGAGTAACCTCCTCCTCCACCGTTTTTGACTGAGTGCCATTTTTTTTTTCACCTCGCTAACGCTTGACAACCTCGTCCTTGCAGATAAAAGGACGCGAAATCTACGACATTCTGGTGAAGATTAAAGAGTCCCTGGAGCTGATGCAGTTTTTGCCACAGCATACGATCGAGTCGTACCGGCAGCAGCAGCAGAACCTCCTGCAAAAACAGTAAGTAGAGCCACGCAGCCTTCAAGGGCGCATCCATACCCGTCAGCATTTTTGAGCCTCAAGGGCTATTGTAGTTGTCGCTGGCGTTAGCGTGTATGGAACGCGATTTTTACAAGCAGAAGATTGGAGTGTGAGCAAATAAGATTTTTTTTTTTTTTACATTACGAAATAAAAAATACATAGTAATTCCGTGATTTTCAACTGCGACCACATACAAGGTTTCTGAGTTACAAGCCGTCTTTTTTTTTCGAACAAGAAATATAGTACTCTGAATAATACAAATCCTCTTGAACTCAACTACAGAACTACAAAAAACGATAAATGACATGTCAGTTTCAATCCGTGTATCATTCGTTCTTTTGTTTTTCAACTGCCAATCGAAAACCAAAAATTAAAAAGGAGACTGACAATTTCGTTTTTCGTTTTCTTAATCCAACATGAAAAACGAATATATGCCTGTTTTTTCATATTTCGATTTTAGGCTCAGATCAAAAATACGAAAAACGCCCCGGAAAACCCGGAAGTTCTGTGGGCTAATGAGAATTACGAAGTTCTGCGCGAAGCAGTTCAGGTAGCGCAGTGGCGGCGATGGAACAACACTCTACTCTACTCTACTCTACGATTTTGTCAGCATTCGCCATTCACTCCTTCAGGCTGACACGCTTGGCTCCTCGAACAAGACAAGCTATCGATGGCTGCTATAGTACCTCTCGTAGTCTGATGTAATTCTCATTAGCCTACAGAGGTTCCGGGTCACGTAAATGCAAACAATTAAATAAAAAAAATCTCAGTCAAGTGGCCCGTTTTCCCGTTTCGTATATTTGATCCGAGCCTATCGAAATATAAAAACAGGCATGTATTCGTTTTTCATGTTGGATTAAGAAAACGAAAAACAAAATGATCAGTCTCCTTTTTAATTTTTGGTTTTCGATTGGCAGTTGAAAAACGAAAGAACGAATGATACACGGATTAGTTTCCATTCTTGCTTCTCCAACTTTGAGTCTTGTGTTCGTATGGTGCCCTCTTGTGGCCAAATACAGCAGTGCTACTTTACTTCCTCGTCCTTGGGGTCTTCTTCACTTTGGCTTTTAACCACGACTTGACATTGTACTTTTTCGTGTGTGTGTGTGTGTGTGTGTGTGTGTGTGTGTGTGTGTGTGTGTGGTTCCTTGTTGCAGTGTGATCAAAACGCGTCTCGGCAGTCAGCTGCTGGATCCTGCCGGGGACGCCAGGTGGCGCTGCACATCCTCTTGAGCCTTCCTCATTCCTCCTCCTCCTCCTCCTCCTCCTCCTCCACTTTTCACACCTTTTTCCAGACTTTTCTGTCTTCAGTGGACTCTTTTGATGAGTTTGCATGTGTTTCGCGTGTGTGTGTGGGTGTGTTGCTTTTTCTTTTTCTTTTTTTTTTTTTTTTGCCAGAGCTGGACTCATTCATGTTATGGTGTGGCTGTAAGGGGGTGTAAGGGGTTTTAATATTCTGATCATTACATTAATATTTGTTATGACAAAATGCTGGTCATGTTTTGTAAAGTCACTGCAGGACAGTTTGGGGAAACAAGCAAATGTTTTTCTTCTGTTTGAAACAGATTCTTTATTTCTTGTGGCTAATAAAGTTGCTTTTTTTTTGTTTGTTTGTTTGGGTTATTATGGTGTTCTTTTTTTAGTTGTTGGTTGTTTCCTTCTTTTTTTAGACTGCAATTTATGTTTAAAATTTTTTCCAATGTAAAATAAATAAATAAAGGGGGTTGGGGAATTAAGAAAATGACCCAAAAAACAAACTTCAAACATCCCCTCACCCCTAAAAAGTTATTTTATTCCGTATAGATTTTTAAAAAATAATCTGCAGTTTTATTGGTTATCAGAATTGTACTCCACCGAATGTTGGAATCGGCCACAACAACAAAAATCCATATTAGTCGGGCTTTCGTAATTTTTTTTTTTTTTACTTTTACTGTTACATTTATTTTTATTAGTACTAAAACAATTATTCATTAAAAAAAAAAAAAAAGGTGACCCGTCACTGTCAAAATTCAGGGGGAAAAAAAAGAACATTCTTTAAACAGTGTTAAAAAACAAAATTGTATTAAAAAAAATTTGGGTTTAAAATTGATATATCTTGCATGCTTATTAAATTAACAGTATTATTTTGCATATATATTGTGTTAAGTTACATTTATTTCAAAGCAGAACCAAACCAAACTGTCACAAGTTCCTAACTGATTTCCGGGGTGTCTGCGGATCCATAAAATCCAATTTACAGGTGGTACCTTCATTTTTGACTTCAAATATGAAACTTTACACAGAAGAGCAGATTGTTTTGGAACGCTGATCCAATGCGAGCCGCGATGCCGTCTGATCGATTCGCTTCCCTTTTTGCACCCAGGACATCGATGGCGCCTCAGCCGGCGTACGGCTCCTGCTCGCCCCCTCACAGCAAAGTCAACAAGCTTCCGTCGGTCAGCCAGCTCATCAACCCGCAGCAGCGCAACACACTCACCCCATCCGGCATGTCCACCGGCCTCACCGACAGTAAGCTTTTTGTTGTTGTTGTTTGTTTGCTCCACTTCCTGCCCCGCCTCCCACCCACATTCAAACTACTTCCTGAAGGGCTGGGCAATATGGCCATAAAATAAAATCGCCACGTTTGTTTTTCTGCCACAGAAATCATATTTTAGATTTGGATTTCCCTTCTAGGATTTGCTTTCTCCTGAAACAAAACATGTATTTTTTTTTTTACAGCAGTAATGTGTAACAACTGACTCCATGACTACACACTTGTAACCGAAAACACATCTCAAATCATCTTTCCCAATTAAAATGAATGGAAATGCCATCGATCCATTCTCGTGCCACCATGAGAACAACAAAAAAAAACAAGCCACGACCCTGGCAAAGTCGCAGTACTTGCGCATTGGGGTATTAGCACGTCGGGGTCGTGGCTAAAAGCACAATAACCCTCAAAAATAAAAATATTTTTAACAGGCCTCGTGTGTGTGTGTGTACAAAGTTTAGGTTTAGCCCCTTCCAAAACAGCATCGTTTTCCTTTGCAAATAGCGTATCGCCACGGCAACAGCATGTGACAAGATAAGAAGCTTTCAATCATTTGCCATCTTCAACATGTTTAGATGAAACACTTCAGTTTGAAGACGGTTCAATATAATCTCTTAACTGCGGTTTGTCAAAACGTGGCCTCGATAAACGGCCCTAAAATGGCGCTCAAATACAAAAGGAAGTCAAAATGGCGGACTTCCTGTCCGGTTTAGCGTATGGCTTCGACAGGCCTTTTTGTTTGAGTAAATTCAAGTCAAGTCCCATTTATTTAACACCAAGTTTCAAAGAGGTTCGTTCGCATGCCCAAGGTTGCCAAATATTAACGACATCCCCTGACCTTAACCCCAAGGAGGGCAAAAAAAAAAACCTATCTGGGGAGAAATTCCAGGGTGACCAGCCTGGAATAGTAAAGATTAAACCGTTTTTTTTGCATCGTTATTTCATGTATTGATTCAGTGGGCCTCCTTATGGTGTGTGTGCTTTTGACACCAGGGGGCAGTATAACACAGCCATGGATATGAGACACTGAGCGGCGTGATGCAAAAAAGACCATCGCAGCTATGCTGCAATGATATAGATATATATTTTTTGCTTTAAGGGTTATTATTACCACAGCGACATTGATGCTAGTTTCATTCACCTGTCTATGGCATTTTGCATTGTGTGTTGGGGCATGGGGGCGACGATTCTCCATTTTTGGTTGAGTTAACTTATTTAGTCAAGTCATTTGCCCAAACTAAAACAAGTAATACTTTGGCGCCATCTTGTGGATTTTCTTTGTTAGGGTGAATTAGGTGATTAGTGGGCAATCTTTTTTTTTTTTTTGAGGGGGTGTCAATGATTAACCGATTTTCGCAAATAGTGACTGTTCACTGAATATCGACTAATCGCCCAGCCCTACTTAGTCCCAATTTAATTCAGCCATAACTCGAATAAAAGTAAAGCGAGCTCTGGTCGAATTTTTTTCCGGCTGACCCAACCGCCACTGCTTTTGTCTCTGCAGTGACTCCCATGATGGGCACTCACATCCCCATGAGCGCTGACATGAATTCACTGAGCCCCACTCACGCCCTGCAGCACCAGCTGCCCCTGGTGCCCTCCTCGCACTGTACGCCCCCTCCTCCGTACCCTATGGACAGCAGCATCTCCAGGTACCCCACCCAAAATTTAAAAAAAAAAAAAAGACCAAAAATAAGTTGAAAATTTTGATCCTGGTGGTGTTCAGATTTTAGCCAATGACTGGTAATAAAAAATAATAATATCGCGTTTTTAAACTAGGGATGGGCATTAAACTAAATTCCCTTTTCAAGACCCCCCCCCCCCCAAAAAAAGATCTCACGTTATACCTGTAAGATTTGTGTCAGTAAAAATACACCAAATTGCTCTCGAATAAATTATTTGCATCATATTCAGATTTTCACTCGACACAGTATTCTAACCTTTTCCCTAAAAAAATTATGGTCATTACTTTTTCTAACATTTTACATTTTGTCCTCCAAAAAATACAAACGCTTTTTTTCAGGAAGACACAACATTGTCATATTATTACAACAACAACAAAAGATAAATAGGTAGTTTTTAGGACGAAGGCTGAGCGAATTCGAGAGAACATTGAATTGTGATTTGTTTTTTTCTTTTCTTGTGATTCGTAACTTCAATTTGATTCGTAATTTTTTTTATCTTTCCCAAATCAAGCTTCAAGACAATATTAACTATGTACACTAACATTTACGACAGGAACTGATGTCAAAACATTAAAAAGCCCTTACCTGACTAATCTAAAGACAACCGAAGAAGCTCAGTGAGGGTGGCCGAGTTTTCTCTTCGTAGCTGCTTGCTCTCCACTTGAACGTGGTTCCAACCAGACCTCTGTGAAAAGGCTCTTGGGACACTGAAGCGCTCTCTGTCGTGTTTGGCGGCACAATGTTAGCTTAGCCATTAGCATTGGCTTCCCCCGCTCTTTTTTTGTCGATGTTACGAGTCCTCATCCGCCCTTAGCGATAAAAATACCGATTAGAAGCGTGTCTTGCTAGCCGCCGCGGAGGCAAGGGTCAGTTACTTAGAAGGATAGCGTATTTCGGAGCTTGTACGTCGGCGTAGCTCGTGTTTTGTGTCAAGTATTCCCTTCAGTTTGTGAGCAGCGGTTCGGAGCTGATCGATTTTTGCGTAGACTGTCACGAGTCGCAAGCCGTTTTTCCATTGGTGACTGCGGTTACGTATGGCACGGGTGTCAAACTCAAGGCCCGGGGGCCAGATCTGGCCCGCCACATAATTTTATGTGGCCGGTGAAAGCCAATCGAACATGTCGACTTCTACCATGATTGTGAAAATCTGGAGTGAAATTTCAACTTCTCCGATGTAATTAATAAGAGAGATATTGGAAACATTTTCTTGTTACCAAACCCCTCATTACAGTAACTTAAACAATCATTGAATCATCGGCACTTATAAATAAAATGTATTATTATTATTATTATTATTGTTGACTTCTTTAAATGCTTTCACAGTCATAATTGCCCTCCCAAGGAAAAGGGTCACTTCAATGTGGCCCGCGACAAAAATGAGTTTGACACCCCCGATGTATGGGATGTTTGATACAACCGATTATGGGGCAGTAAGGGGCGCCGGATGGGGAAAAAAAACCCCCAACAATAATTGATGATCACATGATTGTGTTGTCTGGAATTGGAGATTTAAAAAAAAATCAATATTCTTTTATACAGTTTCTTCTTTGTAATGACTTTTTCTTGAAACAATACATGAAAATGTGACTTTTTAAAAAAAAAAAAGCCCCCCCATGCCCCAGAAAAATAACGTGATGTTTCATAGTAGTACGACATCCCTGAAAACAAGCATTATATGTGTACAATTGCAAGGTACTTTTCAGGTTTTGCTTAAAATTTGTCTTAACGCAGTTTTTTTTTTTTTTTTTTGCCCTCCCGCCCCGCCCCTCCCCGTTAGCTTCCTCATTCGTCTGGGCTGCGCAGGCTGCTTGGATTACTTCACAGCACACGGTCTAAGCAACATCTACCAGATTGAGAACTATAACATGGAGGTGAGCCCTCAGTCGTCAATCACAACCGAGTGGAGCCCCGCCCCGCCGGCCTCCGCTAACGCTCCCCTGTGTCATGACCACTAGGACCTGTTGCGGCTCAAGATCCCCGCCGAGTACCAGCACGCTATCTGGAAGGGCATCCTGGAGCACCGGCAGGCCATGGACTTCTCCCCCCCGCCCCACATCGTACGCACCACCAGCGGGGCGTCCGCCGTCAGCTCGTCCGAGGCGCGCGGCGAGCGTGTCATCGACGCCGTGCGCTTCACGCTGCGCCAGACCATCTCCTTCCCGCAACGCGACGACTGGTCCGACTTCTCCTTCGACCTGGATTCGCGCCGCAACAAGCAGCAGCGCATCAAGGAGGAGGGAGAATAGGACTGGACCGAGTTCCCCCCCGCCCCACTCCCCATTCCAAAAAAATCCCGGAACATTCCCTTGCTTTTTTTTTTTTTTTTTTTGAGACGTGCACTTATTCTTTTTTTTTCCTGCACGGTTCCCATTTCTTGAGAGCACTTCAGAAATGTTTAAAGTGTTAAAAAAAAAAAATGCATTTCCAAGTCCTGATTGTACATTTCAAGTATGTCTTTCTCGATATTTAGCTGGTGTGTTTGCCACCTGTAGGCCAGAGTGTTACTGTACAGGATTCAGGAGCATCATTTCAAGTTAAAGTGTTACCCACTCCTAATTTGTATTTGGTTGAGGATTATTACGTGGGATTAATGTATGTACATGTTGTATAGTTTTGTGATCAGGAAATAAAGCAAGGTCAAAAGTTAGAAATAGACACAAAAAAACGAACAAAAAACAGGCACGTTTCCCTTTTTTTGTACAATTTTTCCACTGTAAATATGTCGAGGCTATTTTGATATAAATGCAAAATAAATATCCACTCTTCTTGACTACTCTGCTGTGTCTTGTTTTATTTGAATTATTTTTTTTTCTCCAAAAAAAAAACAATTGTCATCACGAATTGCCTTCAGGATGAGAAGTTTTTTTAATTTAATTTATCGTCCGGTGACCGTGGGAAGTAATTAACGAACACGAGAGCAAAGTAAGAGTGGCGGCCCGGTACTCCCGGTGCAGAGGTACCCTGTTCGATTCCTGTGTGGCATTTGCATGTTCTCCCCGTGCCTGCGTGGGTTTTCTCCGGGTACTCCGGTTTCCTCCCGCATTCCAAAAACATGCATGGCAGGCTGATTTGAACAATTATCCCGAGGTGCGAGTGTGAGCTCGGATTGGTTGTTGGTCTCTGTGTGCCCTGCGATTGGCCGGCAACCGGTTCAGGGTGTCCCCCGCCTACTGCCCGAAGACAGCTGGGCTATACTCCAGCATGTCCCACGACCATTATGAGGATAAAGCGGTTCAGAAAATGGATGGATGGATAACAGGAGTGATACTGCAGTATTTTTTTTTTTTATTATCTCATGATGGAATCAAGACCAGAAAGCGGGGTGAGCATGAAAGGGCCCCAAAAACGGATCCCCCCGCCCCCCGCCTCCCATTTTGTCCAAAGCTATTTACACGTTTAAAATAGAAAAGGCGATGCAGGCTAAATAAGAAGATCGTCCGGGATCATATAAATACATCTACTCCACCTCGGTCACCTCCACCTCCATGGTCTGAATGGCGTCGGGCGCCTCCTCCAACCTGACGCCCGTCATGGCCTGTTGCGCTAGCACGTAGTTGACCACCTGCATGATGCCCCGGTCGGTCAGCGTGGCCAACGAGCCGTCGGCGGCTGCGGCAGCGGCGGCCGCCGCCTCCGCCGCCTGCACGGCCTGCACCGCCTCCACCGTCTCCTCGGTAATGAGCACCGTCTCAATCTCCTCGGTGGAGGCGGCGGCCGGGTCGGCCGCCTGCGCCATCCGCAGCTCGGGCGGCAGGTCGGCCGCCAGGATGCTGACGGCGTGCTCCACCTGCGTGCCCTGGTTGTGGAACTGCAGCGTGTCCTTCTCCAGCATGATTTTACCCGGCAGGCTGTCGGCGTGGTACTTGGACATGTGCTTGCGGAGGGTGCGGGCGTCGATGTGCGCCTCGTTGCAGTTGGGGCAGACGTAGGGGCGCTCGCCCGTGTGCGTGCGCACGTGGCGCTTCAGGGAGCGGGCGTCGGCCCACGCCACGCCGCACGTCACGCACTCAAACGGCTTCACGCCTGGCAAACGAGGAGAGGGCGGGGAAGACGCACGTGTTACGTATCGGTCGGGGTGTTGTTCACTCATTCAGTACCAGCCAATTCCGATCCAAGTCTGAAAAGACGTTTAGAAACGTCTTTGGGAGTGAATGAGTTAACGGGCGAGTGGTTGTACTTTATTTTGATTCTTTTGGATCCACAATAGATTTATATGGTCGGGGTTTCAAATCAAGGTGACTGTGTTAGGGTTTCGGCATTTCAAGTTTGGGTTTCAAATTAGGGTTTCAAGGCTGGATTAGGGTTTGAAAACAGAACTATGGTTTCAAAATGTGGTTACGTTGGCAAATAAGGTTTGAAAACAGAGAAAAGATGCAGTTATTATTTGAAGTTGCAGGCTAAGGGTTGGGTTTTCAGTGTAACCCCTGAGAGTTAGGCTTCCATCATGTGTTAGGGTATCAAGCTTGGGTTTCAAAGTACGGTTTCAAGCCTAGGTAAAGGTTCCAAATTAGGGTGTATAACCTGAACTAGATCTTTAAATTTGGATTTTAAACTAAAATTAGGGTTTCAAATTAGGGACTTGACGTTAAAGACGGGGCTTCAAATTAGGGTTTCATGCTGTGGATTTTTTTTTTTTCAAATTAGGCTTTCATGGAAGGCTCGGTTAGGGTTTGAAAACAGAGTATGGGTTTGAAATTGGATTTTAAACCAGTGTTAAGGTTCCAAATTAGGGTATCGAGCTGCGGTTATGTTTCAAGTTGCTGTTGGAAGCCACAGGTGGGCTTTCAATTTGGGGTATGTAGCTGTGGTTAGGGTTTCAAATTCGCATTTGACCCAAAGTTAGAGTTTGAAATTAGGGTTTCGAGACGCGGTGACGCTTTCAAGTGGTTGAATAAAAAAGGGCAGAGTTTCAAGGCAGGATTAGACTTTGAACGCTGCGAGCTTTAGAGCCTGACAGTTAAGGTTTCAAATTAGGGTTTTAAGACCAGGGTCAGCATTTCAAAAGGCCGTCACTGTCATTCTCTTCCACTTATTTGCGTGGCCCGGAAGGAACAAAGAACGCCGGCGTCACCTTGGTGGTTGTTGATGTGTCTCCTGTACTCTCGGAGCTGCGTGAACTTCCTGCCGCAGTGCTCGCACTCTCGCTCCAGATTCTGCTTGACGCGACCCTTCTTGCCGTGCGTGGCCTTCTTCACGTGGCGCCGGAACAGCGCCTTCTCGAAGAACTCCTTGCCGCACACGTTGCACCTGAGCGGGAGCGAGGGAGCGAGTTTTGTGTTTGAAATCGGGGAAATCAAGATGATGATGATGATGATTCGCTGACGTGTCAAACTGACGCAGTATAGCGCCAACTACTGCAGAGGAGGACTTAATGCAATTTTTTTTTTGGCCTTATATATCAGTGGGTGTCTGGCATCCTCCACGAGTACCCGATACCTTAAAATACCGATACCTGTGATTGATACTCGCCCATCCTGAGTTTAAAGCAAGTGCTAAGGTGTCAAACTCAAGGCCCCGGGGGCCAGATGTGGCCCGCCACATCATTTTTAGTGGCCCGCTATAGCAAATCAAAGATGACAACTTCCATGATGCTTGCTCAAATCTGTTCCAAAATTTCAAATTTTCAGACGTAATAAATCTGCGACACATTGTAGGCATTTTCTTGTGACCAAACCAATCATTGCAATCGGTGAATAAAACGTTATTCTTGACTTTTTGATAGAGTTTCAGTCATAACGGCCCTCCAAGGGAAACGGTAATTATAATGAAAAAAAATGAGTTTGACACGATGAAATCTTAGCAGCTAAGATTTCAACGAGGTTTCTACTTGAGCTTTCAAGGTAGGCTTGGGGATTTCAAATAAAGGACTTAGTGAGTGTGTGTGTGTGTGTGTGTGTGTGTGTGTGTGTGTGTGTGTGTGTGTGTGTGAGAGAGACTCACTTGAAAGGCTCGGCCACACTGTGCGACTTCACGTGCGAGTACCAGTCCTTCTTCCAGCTGTAGCACTTGCCGCACATCTGACACTGGAAAGGCTTGAGGCCCATGTGCTTATTCATGTGCTGCTGCAGGTCTTTGGCCTCGTAGAAGCGCTTGTCGCAGCTGCCGAGAAGCACACAACATGGTCAGCGTGTGTGTGTGTGTGTGTGTTTGTGGGGGGGGTTTGGGGGCGCAACTCACTGAGAGCAAGCGAAGGCGCGCACTTCCGGCTTGGGTCTGTGCTTCTTCAGGTGCTTGCTCAAGGCCGAGGCTCGGTGGAACGTCGCCCCGCACGTGTTGCACAGGTACTTGGATTCGCCTGCGGCACCCGTCGAGGCATCGAGGGGCAAGAAAAGAAAAGATTTGGCGTCAAGAGTTTCAAATGAAGTCAAGTGATGGGTTCAATTTAGGGCTTCAAGAAAAAAGGTTTGGCCTTAACTGATTAGGGATCTGAGACAGGGTTAGGATGCGTTGGGGTTTCAAATGAGGATTTTGAGTCTAGGTTAGGGTTTTAAATGAGCGTTTCGAGCCTGCAATCGGTTTTCGGGGTTTCAAACGAGGCTTTCAAGCTTGGGTTAAGGTCGGTACACATCTTGAGTTTCAAACAAAGGTTGGGGTTTCAAATTGAGGAGTTCAAGAAAAGTTGACAGTTTCAAGCCTGTGTTAAGGTATCAACTTTGCGTTAGGGCTTCAAATGAGGGTCTTGCGCCTCCTGGGGGCCGGGATTCAGAATAGGGGGCTGAAGCAAAGATTCCCGTTTCAAATGTGTGTTTTCAAGTCCGGGTTTGGTGCCCGATTCACGGTTTCGGTGTTGGGTTAGCCCGAGGGTCGGCAACCTGCGGCTCTGGAGCCGCATGCACGCGGCTCTTCAGCACCGCCCCTAGTGGCTCCCTGGAGCGTTTTCAAAAATTTTGAACATGGAAATCTATGTGTGCGGTAACGGGTCGATCGCGGGAGGTCGGTTGATCGAAAAGTAGGCACAGCAAGAATGAAAAAAACAAAAAACTGGGCTTGAACCCAGGTGGTGCGGGCTGCTTTTTGTCAAGCAGCTGTGCATTATTCTGACCGGTGTGCAGGCTGGTGTGCTCCTCCATGCTGCGCTTGCTGACGAAGGACTTGTGACAATACTGACACTGGAACTGTTTGGTGACGTCGTGGAGGGCGCGGTGCATCTTGAGGCCGTGCTTGTGGGCGAAGGTCTTGCCGCACACCTTGCACGCGTGCGGCCGCACGCCCGTGTGGTGCAGCATGTGGATGCGCAAAGAGTAGAGCTTGGGCAGCGTCTTGCCGCAGATGTCGCACACAAACTCGCGCTTGGTGTGGGGCCACGTCGTCTTGGGGTCCTGGCCGCCGTCGGCGAGGTGCGAGGAGGAGGAGGAGGAGGACGCCGACGCCGACTTGGGGGCGGGCGCCCGCTGGACGCTCTGCTGCTTGTGGCGGGCCAGGTGGGCGCGCAGGGAGGCGGCGTACTGGAAGTCTTTGCTGCACAGCTGGAACACACAGAATGGGTTTACTTGGAAATTTTTGTTTGAGGGGAATTAGGGTGCCAAGTCTGGGTTGGGGTTCCAACACTTGGTTAGTGTTAAAGTTTCAAACCAGTTTTAAATCTTGAGTTGAGGTTTCATTATAAAGTTTCAAGTTGGGGGCTCAAGATAAGGTTCGAGGTAGGATCACCTTAGGTTAGTTTCGGGTTGGAAAGTCTAAATTGGGGTTTCAAGACAGGGTTGGTGTTTCACGTTAGGGTTTCAAATTGGGTTCCAATTGATTCAATTTTGTTTTGGGATTAAAACAAAGACTGGGATTTCATTTAGGGGTTGAAGCAAATGATTACGCTTTCAATCCTAAGCAAGGGTTTCAAAAAACGGATTTAAAGACTTCAAGATGGCCTGGGTTCCAAGTTAAGGTGTTGAATTTGGGTCAACGGTTTCAAATTAAGGTTTTAATCTTGGGCTACGTTTTCAAGTCCAGGTTATAATATTGGATTGGGATTTCAAATTTAGTTGGGTTTCAAATCAGGACTGCAGTTTCAATCTCTGGTGTAGATTTCAAATGAGGGCTTCAAGCCAGTTTTAGGGTTTCAAATAAAGGTTCCAAGCAAGTATTAGGGTTGCAAAAGGGGGTTTTCAAGGCTTGGTTAAAATCGGAAATCAACTTACACTGCACTTGTATCCGCGACTTTTGTCATGCTTCATGGTGTGCATGATGAGCGCGTAGCGGCGCGGGAAGGACATGCCGCACTCGGAGCACGTGTGTTCCCCCTCCGCGCCGCCCTCGGCCGGGACCTCGTCACCCGCGTCCGGGTCGGCCGCCACCGGTGCAACGGCGGCGGCGGCGGCCTCGGTCGAGCAAGCGTCTTCGGCCTCCGCGGCCTCCGCGGCGTGTGGTTCTTGATCTTGGGCCAAGTCGGGCTCTCCTCCCACGGGGTTCTCCTCGAGCTGCTTGGGAGGCCGCCCCCTCTTCCCGGGTCTCGGACCCACCTGCAAAATGGATGTGGTGAGTGGATCTTTACGATGTAGCGACAAACAATTCAAGTTAACTGAACTGTTGCTCGCCAAAAGAGCAGCACCTACCGAGACAACAGCCTCTCAGATGAATTTAAGTAAAAGCAATTGGCGCCCCCCCTGAATGTGGCATTTGAAGCGTGTACCTTCGGGGTGGGGGTGCCACGAGGGGCCGCGGCGGCGCTCTTGCCCTCGTCGTCGTCCTCGTCGAGGCCCATGTGGAGGCGGGCGTAGCCGCCCTCGCCGATGGAGCGCTGCCGCAGTCGCCTTTGGTTGGGGTCGCTCGACGTGTCGTGCTTGTCGTCCTCGGCGGACGGTTCGACCTCTTCCTCTCCGTCCTCCGGCGGCGGCGGCGGCGGCGTCACCTCCTCCATCGCCACGTCCTTCTTCACCTTGGGCGGGCGCCCGCGTTTCCGTTTTACGGGTGGGGCAATGAGGGGTTCGGGGGCAGGCTGAGGCGCATCGGCGGCCGGCTCGGGTGCATCGGTGGCCGCTGGTGTCTGAAGCTCAACCACGGGTACCATATTAACTTCGGCGGCCTTCTCTTGTCCCGCCTCCATGTCTAAAAGAAAAGTCTCCGCCCCGTCCGGCTGCTCAATAGCCAGACAGGCCGACACCACTGCCAGGGACTCGGTGGCGCCCGCCTGCCCGCTGTGAGTGACCACCGTCATGGTTTCCCCCTCCGCGCCAAGAAGGGCCGCCTGGTGCGCGATCAGCGTCAGGGTCTCGCCGGTCTCCACCCCCTCGGCCGTGACCTCGACCGGCTGCTCGCCGCCCGCGGGCGCCACGATGGCGAAAGACTCCCCCGCCACGGGGAGCCCGGCGTGGGTGACCACCGCGCTGCCGTCGCTTTGTATGGTGACCGTGTAAGAGCCCGCCTCGTCGGGGGCGGCCTCCGCCGCTTGTGCGGCTACAACGGGGCGGCTGTCCTCGTGCTGGTACACCACCAGCCGCTGCTCCTCCACCTGCTTGTGCACCGATTCGCAGATCTGCAGCACCTCGGGCATCAGCAAGTGGCGCGCCAGGTTGGCGATCTCCGCCATGACGCTGAAGTTGAACGTCAGCATAGACGTGTAGGAGAAGTCCAGAAGAGGCAGGAAGCTGTCTTTCGTGAACCCTAGATGGAGGGGCAAGACTTGAGTTGAGTTACTTGAGCCGCCCCCACCCCAAAAAAATAAATATTCCAGGCATTTTGTTTTTTTTTAATCAAAGTACAGTCAAACCTCGGTTTTCGAACGTCTCGGCTCTCGACCAAAAATGTTGACATTGTTATGCCTCGGAAGACGAACAAATTTCAGTTCTCGAACAAACTGAGCGCACTTGAATGCACCATTTGACTCCTCCCGCCTTCCTTACGCGAGGAAGTGACGCTTCCTCGTGTTGCTTTCCATTGTGAGCAGACGTGTTCAATAAACATTTTGATTGTAAAAAGAGCGTGGTTTCCGTTTTCGAACAATTTCGGTTTTTCGATCAGCCTTCTGGAACGGATTATGGACGAAAACCGAGGTTTGACTGTACTCCAATTAATTCGAGGACTCATTTCACTCCCAACCGGGACACGCGAGACACAAACTCACCGGCAAGGTCGACCACGGCCTCGTGCGTGGACGCGGCGCCCTTCTCGAAGAAGAGCTCGTTGAAGTACTCGCTGCACGCCGCCAACACCGCCTTGTGCGCCCGATACTCCTCGCCCTCGATCAGCAGTGTGATGTCGCAGAACTGATTGTTGATGCGCTGATGGTTGAGTTTCTCCAGCACCGTCTGGCCGTGATTGGAAAGGAACTGGTTCACTTCACCTTTGCTGTTCACCTGGGGGGGGGAAGAGAAAAAAAACCCCACATAGGTATGAAAGGGGGAACTGTGTACCTGCGCAAAAAAAACAAAGTCGAAGAACGCCTGTAACAAAGCTAACAATACCGTACTTACATAAACCAGCTCGTGCTTATCTGTCTTTGCCACCTTGGATCTGCTCCGACTAGACAGGTCTGTGAGGAAGAGACTATCATCCGTTTCTTCTCCCACTTCCCCCTCTTCCTCCCCTTCATCATCCTCGTCGTCATCGTTTTCGTCGCCCGTCTTGCGCTTCCTCGCCCGACTATTTGCGCGCCCGCCTCCCCCGGGGCTGTCATCCACGCCACGGCGAGCGGTGCAGGTGGTGCACTCGCGGATATGATCCTTCACTTGCTTCAGGATACCTAAGTTGGACGACAAAAAAAAGCAATTCACTCCCAAGTTTTTCGTGACTGAAGTCGTCGCTCGGCAGATGTTTTGCCTTCGCTTGTGAGCAGTGACTTGAGGTGTGTGGGCACATGTCACAAAATAGTCAATTTTCTTTCTATTCCCCTTTTTAAGTACCAGATTCAGCGACTGGTTTTATTTTTTTCTGGGGCCGTGCAAACCCTCGTTTTTGTGGAAAACGCTTAACCCCGTAATGTTCCTGTAATTTTTATTTCAAGAATTTTGGAGCGGTTAACCTCTTTTTTTTTTTTTTTTTTAAATCAAAGCATTTTATGACCACATGGTGGCGCCAAACAATTTGTAAAAGTCACATTAGACGAGGGAAACGTTTGGTACGAAATGCTAACACTCCCAGGCTCATTCTCCCCTTTTAACCCGACAGCAAAGCTTCGTCCCCCGGCCGCCGCGAGTCTCTTCTCCCGGTCTTACCTCTCCACCAGTACTTCCGCGAGATGCTCTCCCAGGTCAGCTGCTGGTTGAGGTGCTCCCCTCCTTCGAGGACGTGCGTCTCCTCGATCAGTTCCTTCCTGCGCTCGTCCCGCAGGACCACCTCCAGCTCGGTGAACACGTCCTGGCCCTTGAGTCGCCGCTGGTAGTACAGGGTGCCGCTGCGGACCACGTAGCAGGCCGCCGCTTTGCGGATCTTGCGCTTGGTGTTGCCCGGCGTGCCCGGTGCGTACGGTTCCCGCTCGTCCGTCAGGTAGCGAAAGATAGCTAAGTAGCTTTCCTTGCACGACATGGTGCTGGACCCTGTCGCCCGCTACAACGCCAGGGCGTTTATCGCGAAAAGTCTGCCTTTCCTCGGAGGCGCGTTTGGGATGTTAATATATTTTTAGACGCAAGTATAAAGTTGAAATAAAGGCATGGTGAGTATATTCGAGTGTTTTTGTTAAGGTGGAACGCCAGTTTTTCGAACGTCAGAGTAGACGTGCCCGAACAGACAAAATGGCTGCAGCACAACCGGATGTTACGTACTTATGGCGGAAGTGCCGCCCTTGAGGGAAAAAAAACAACAACACAATACGCCGCTAGAGAGCGCTGTAGTTAAATAGTTAAACGTCTCACCAAATAGACACTTGCAGTGTTCATTCAAGTGTTATGATCTGACCACTATATGATTAAAATATTCTATCTGATTGAAAATTAATTGCTTTATTGTTTATAATATTCGATAAATTACTTTTGTTTTAGGTCAGTGTTAAGTAATGGGGGAAAAAAACTATGTACAGTATGCCAAATAACGAAAACAAAACATAAAATGATATAGAAAGGGAACGTATTGGTGAAAATGGCCTAAACGTATTTCACTTCCAGCTATTAATAATGTATGTATTTTTACTTCAAATGGACCATTTCATTCATTTATAGAATATAGCGAGCAGTCAGAAAGGCACTCGTGCAGTCTTGAAAAGATCTCTTTCTGATGAATATGCTGCCGCGTTACCAATTCACTCCGCTTTGTTTAGTCCAAAACGCGTCAGCACGAATGTATCGAATCGAGTCGGCGTGTTGACACAGATGACAAGTTGCCTGTGTGTCCACAGTAAACACACACGATCGGGGCTCAGATTTACATAAACAAATAGAAATACATGTAATGACCAAAAACTCTGAGGAAGCACTTTGTGTCATCAGCAGGTCTCGGCTATCTGAGACCACAAAGCACGACGTTAAGCATCAATAGCTACTGACAGTACAGTATTTGTCATCGATTTAATTCCATTAATTGAAATATCTGCTACGATTATTGAACGCGTAACATGGAGTGGTTACATGAAGACACACGTCAGGTCCATTCTGGACTAAATTGTCTTTGATGATTTCTAAAAACACGTTTGTTTGAGACTAAATTGTATACCTTGTTGATAAAAAACATGTTAGAATTATTAGTCAGATGTGTACAAAAGCACATACATTCGGTCCGTTATAAATTAACTGCGAAAAACACATTAGGTTGCTTAAAGATGTTAATTGTCTACGTCCTTGGCCAAAACAAATTTGTCATAATTAGTCTTAGATGTGTGCAAAAACACATACAGGGCTGCATGTCAATTAGCGACTAAAATGGTTCTGATGATAACACAAAACTCATTAGGTTGGTGAAAGACTAAGTTGCTTTGGTTCTTGACAAAGACATATTACAATCAGTCTTAGTTTTTTTTACCAAAACACATACTGTAGGTCCATTAAAAACTAAACTGGATGTTTACCAATACATATTAGATTTGTTAAAGACTAAAACAAGTACAGTACTCCGTATTTCGTCTTGGATGTGTAGAAAAATATGTACAGTATGTCAAATTGTCAATGATAAAGACTAAATTGTCTTTGATGTCTATGTAAATGTCCACTAGGTGCATGAAAGACTCTAAATTAGCTTTGACGGTCACAAAAACATGTCGACAAGGTTTGCTGAACTCACAAGACTTTAACCTGTCTCTGATATGTAGAAAAAAACCATCCGCTAAGTTTGTTGACGACTCTGATAGAAAAACACGTCTGCCAGTTTTGACAAAAGACTGTTCTCATTAATATTCATATTTAAAATGTATTTGTCTTCAATGTTTACAAAACACGTTATCGGTGAAGACTTTTCAACTATTCTTTGTTTACGCAAACGTGTCCACTAAGTTCGTTGAAGACCCTTAACTGTCTTTGCTGTTTACGACTTCTCATTTGGACATCGATTAAATAAAATTAGAACAAAAACTTTTATGTTAGGTTAAAAAAAAAAGACTCAATTTGTCTTTGATGTTCATGGCAAGCTAGCCGAATTCAAGACTTTAAATTGGCTTTAATGGTTGCAAAAAGATGTACGTGTAACATTTCTTTTTCTTTTTAGACTATTAATTGGTTTTGATGGTCACGGTTCGAATTTCAACCAAAACGCAAATGCTTGAACTTGTCTTTGACGGTCACAAAAATCGCACGTTTTTTTATGTATGTCCACTTTGGACTTGAGACGAGCGCACGTGACTACATTCCACCTCTGGCATACGGAGCAGGTTTAGGGGTCATGACCCCCCACCCCCGACCCGCCCCCCCCCTCCCAGTCCTACCATCAACAATGTAGTTTTTGTTTGCTATTTTTGCCACTGTTTCTAATCCCCCTCAGCGTCATTTCCTCTCCATTGTTCATTTGATTTGATTTTGATGCTACTAAAAGAACTTCCGCTTTGAGAACAGAAAGCTCTTGTCTGTCTCTTGACAGCTTGAGTAAGTCAGGTCAGGACTGGATCACCATTCTTTCCAAAAACATGTACAGTATTTTGTAATCAGTTTATAATATATTTTATATATATATATATATATATATATATATACATATATATATATATATATACACACACACACACACACACTATAGCTGCAACACGGACGCGCACACACACACAGTATACCAACATCCTGTCTTTGGAAAGGGTAATATTATACTCGGCCAATGTGTCTGTGACAGGTGTCCCACAGGGATCCATTTTGGGCCGGATGCTATTTACTTGATTTAAGTGGAGAGACTTAGTCAAGGTTGAAGCAAGGTCCACATGACCAAGCAGTTGTTAGGCTGAAGGTACACACGAGGAATGGCAGTCAAGGTTTGACATTAACGGAAGCCCGATGGCCCTGGGCCACTGCCCATCATGCTGAATTTATTTGCGTATTATCTGCACTGTCAATTTGAATAATGTCCTGTTTTTTAAGTAAAGGGATGGATTTTTTTTCCCATGTTTTTTTAAACAATTATTAGTTGCTTCTAAAAACTAAATTAACCCATCAAACACAAAAATTACTTTAGTATTAGTTTTTGTAATCAACAACCAATCTAGCTAGCTAGCTAACTAACTCACCAAATGGTTACGCTATGACCTTGGAAAAACACAATTGTTTTTTTTCTTCACAAGGTGGATTACATCTAATAAGATGGAATGACAATAGTTTTGTTTGACTTTTGAAGCCCATTTTCCTACCACATTTTAGGTTGAGCTTCAAAATCACAGCATGTTTGGTAGCACTCGCTACGGTAGTATTCCACACGCTTCCTCGTTCGCTTCAACCTGGTGCACAATGCCGTTGCGCTACTGTCCCATTTGCAATTTGTGTTATCCATCCTTGGGCTGCCTCATCAATCTCTTCCTCTAATGGCTTTCAACTCCAGCACCAACAAATCTGTCCAATGACCCTGCCTCGGAGCCCAGATAACGGCGTCTCCCTGCGGAAGGCCAGAAGCGGGCCGGGTTATCTTTTTATTGTCTGGATGGCTGTGCGTACGGCCAAGGCCGTCCGATTATGCGGCTGGGGACGGCCGTCCCTGGTGCTTCTTCTGCTGCTGCAGTACTTTTCCATGACAGGCCGCTGGTGGCACCATGAGAGAGGGAGAGAGAGAGAGAGAGAGACTGTGTGGACGTGAGAAAGAGCCTCTGTAGTGTTGATCTTGTCTCATGTGCTGGGATTGCAGCACGCTGCCGGGGTAGCAAGGAGGGGAAGCAAGCAACACGACATTTTCACTCTGTGCAGCACAGAGGCACTAAAACGTGTTTCTCGACACAACAGACGCACACGCTGTGTGTTCATTGGTTAGCTTAATGATATCTCGGGGCGGCGGTGGGGGGTTTGGTCCGGAACGATTCAATTCTCACCAAACTTTTGGTGTCGACTCAAGAAGAGTCCAAGAAGTTTTACCGAGGACCGAGGAATGTTCTATTTGTCGTCGTGGGAACACAGACGCAGGAGTTATGCTCACCAAAAACTAGCTAACCAACTAACTGTTCGTCACAACTCACTCACAAATCAACTAACAAACTAAATACAGGATCATTGACTTGACAGTTGAATCCATTGAAGTTAATAAGTGACCAACGAATTAAATAAATGATTCATGACAGATTAATGTAAACATGTTACATTAGCGGTGTATAGGCCTTAAATATGTAGATAAAGTATATTAGAGATGTCCAGAGTTTGTATAGGGGGGGAATGCTTAGGAATGGTCCCTTTTTTCCCCCCCTCCCTGTCATTTTAGGAGGAAAAACATAAGCGGGATGGGAATGGCCGCTCTTCTGGGAAATCTCAGGAGGGAGCTCGGCGCGAGTGTTTACACTCTGACCTCGTGATGTCCAACTTGGGGTGTCGGGTAATATCACGGTGGAGATTTAGGGTTAAGAATAATAATAATAATAAAAGCATCCTCGGGGCAGTGTGGGAACCAGGGAGGCGTAAGGTGAGCCGGGTTGCTCCTCCGGTTCCCAGCCTTCGCGTTTGGGCCAAAAAAGACTCATGCTTGCGCGGTTGAGATGGACGGCGCAGGATGGTAGGACAACAAATGATTACGAGTGAGGCAAAATTCATGCATCAACATGTTACTGTTATGTCACATTAGTTTTACTAGTGCACCAATTTTTTTCCCTAGTGCACCATTTACCCTCGAATACATGTCCTTAATTGAGATGTCTGTGATACTTTAAAAAATGGCTAATGTTAAGGTTCAGGAGGCTACTAGTGTGTGACACAAACCTAGAATTTAGGCCTAGCAGTGTTTCTAGCGTAGTAATTTTTTTCTTACTAGTAGGTAATAAGTAGCACTAGTAGTGGAAAAACATTACTAGTAGGACAGTCAGTACACTAGTGCACCCTAGTCGTTTTACTACGGTGCTTTGTTGTCTAATCTTTAAGAACAAAGAGGATGCTAGTACGCTCCTCACACTATTGGCAAACTCGTAGGACATCCAAATGTTACGAGTGAATCAGAACCGCGCAAGTTGACAACTGTGTCCTACCAGCACTATGACTGGCATAAAATAGTGCATCAATAGTAGTGCTAGTTTAACATTTTGGCTCACTAGTAACATGTGGTTGTCCTACTAGATTCTCAAAGTTGTCCTTCGAGTGCGCTATGTCATTCAACAGTGGAAAAAGCACACATTACCCGTGCGCTGAATTTTCAAACTGCTAGTGAGGTCAAAGAGTGTACTAGTAGCCTACTTACATGGACCGCAAACTGGATATCAATGATACGGAGTAAACTCTCAGGCAGCTTTTCCTCAGCCACTCATTGGGCGTCACCGTGTACGGTGGCGGGCGGGCGGGAAAAGCGGAATGAGTTGGCGGCGAAGGGGTGAAAGGTGAAGGCAGCCGGCATGAAAGCGATGCGCTGCCGTTAATCTGAGAGCCGAGCGGGGCTCTGACAGTATTGTGTGCACACAAAACAAAAGCTCTTCTCGCGCCGTCAAGCATGTGCTCCTGTTTGAAGCCCGACTGCTGACGTGCTACTCGCGCTATGACCTTCACCAAGCACCGAGAGCCACATTTATTTCTCGTTATACACGTTGTCATTACTAGTTAAGTGCTAGATGTTAACTAGCAGAATTTTATGTCAGTAGTAGAATTTTATGCCCACTACGAGTAGCACGCAGTCATCAATTCGTCCACAGTTTTGGTTTGCTAGTAACATTGGAAATGTTCCACTAAGGAGAACGGAGCACGTAGTCGTATTTTGTACATCAGAGCTAGGTGGGGCAGTGACCCACCAGACAATGTTGTTAGTTTGTTCGCTTCGTTCTTAGTTAGCTGGGTAGCTAGTTAGTTTTGTAATTTGTTTCTTATGTAGCTCTTGGGATTATGCTAACTATATAAATGGTGCATCTCTTTCCTAGCTGTTAGTTTCGTAGTCAGTTGGTTGGCTAGTTAGTTACTTAACAGAAGTATGTAAATTCATTTACTTAGTCACTTGTTAGCTATCTGGTTATTTTGGAACTTTGTGACATAAGTCAGTTAGTTTGTTAGTTGCAGTAGTTGGCTAGTATGTGAGTTATAGATCTAGTGAATTCTTTAGCTAGCAGGATTATAAAAAAACACACACACAATCAATGACTTTCTTTCATAGCTGGTTATTTGATTATTTAGCTAACTACTGTGTTAGTCGTTTAGGGAGTTATATTTCTAGTTTGTTGATGTTGTTAGCATGAACATGGAAAAATACAAAACCAGTCCACTGTAACGTCTTCCTTTCATAGCTGTTAGTTGATTAGTTTACTCAGTCGGTTCAGCAGTTACCTTGTAAGCAAATACTTACATTGTGAGTACTTATATCAGGACTAGTTGGGGGGCTCTTATCTACCAGCCAAAATGTACGGTGAAAAATGTGTGGCGCTCTACACTCGGTATGTGCATCCTACTGCCACCCACGGGGAAAGAGTGGATCACTATCATGCGTCATTGTCATGATTGTGAGTTACAGTGGAATTTTTTTGACTGTTTGGCCTTGGTGGAGGTCATCTTGTGCTCTTATAAATTGCCTTGCCCTAAGTCCTCGTACGAGCCAATGAGAAACCTGGTTGGAAAATGAAATGACATATGAAATGACATCAAAAGGGCTGCCAGCCTTTCTCCCACGTGCAAAGACACGTCGCACGGGAACACGTTGTAACGTTGCGGATGATCACAATGGCGTGCGTGGGATACATGGGAGGGACGGAACACAAACTTGTGCCAACCTGCGAGTGTGCCTTTGTGTGTGTGTGTGTGCCTGAGTGGGCGCAGCCAAGGTTAATAAAGGTGAAGTGGTCTTTAACATCGTTTGCGGTGGAGTGCTAATGTCATTTGGAGAAACACGAGAGTCCTCTCTGCTCCTCAAGAGTCACTTTGGGACTCCAGCTGTGGACACAAATGTTTCGTTTTACCCAAAAGGTTCAGTTGATGTGTGTGACGAACATGATTGTGTGTCTTTTTTTTTTTTTGACTGGATTTAAACATCATCAAGGGAAGGGAACCGAACCATTTTATATATTATATACGGTATTTAACCCCCAAATGTTCATAAATTGAAAAGCTATCCATTTTCTATAGGGCTTATCTTCAGTAAGGTCACGTGTGAGCTGAAATCTTATCGGGGTCGGGCAGATTTACTAACAAGTCATCCACTGTGCCATTTGTTCAAGGGTCTCATCGTATGGTTCTTAGATCTTGTATGAGCCCAAAACGGCTGCTGATGGGGAAAAAAAGATTCCTCTCTTCTTGACCCCAAAATAAGCCCCCCAAAAAGTTGTAAATGAATTCCTTTTTCTGCTGTAAAAAAACTGCTCTAAAATTGGCTAATTTACAGCAACCGAAACTGGTTAGTCCAGAAATGTGTCCTATATTTCCTTGAACAATGCACTGTTTATTGTTATCATGTTATTTTTACAAGTCAAGTGGTTAACTGTCCGGGCTACCCTGCTGAAGTTGTAGTCACACGTGTGGGGGGACAAAATAGGCAGCTGTTTTTGTCCTGGCTGGAGAATCCCTAAAATAAACAGGCAGGCCCCAGGAGCCGGCGGTAGTGATGTCAAGCCGCATTGCGCTGACCCACTTGGGCTCCTCCAAACAAGCCTCCCCTCGCACCCTCACCCACACCATGAGAACTGAACGTTTGCTGGCCACTGAGCACAAAGTCAAAAGATTGATGGCCCAAAAGAACAAGAAAAGTTCTCACTGGGCCAAGTGACATCGGGTCTTTCAAAGGGGGGGGGGGGGTCCTTGTTGGGGAGGCCTCACCGGGCGCGTGGCTTGCCGAGAGTCTGCGGCTCAGTGGCGCAGTGGGCTGGCCAAGTGTGGCGGTGTTTGGCCTCCAGCCCCGAGACGGCAGCTGCCGTAAACAAACAAGCTCTGAAAAGCAGCTGGCCCAACCGCGGCGCTCTCCTTAAAGAGATCCCGCTCACTTCATTGTATTGCTCCAGATGACTTTGTTTAACTGCACTTTGGCGATGGACCAAGCTGGACAACAAAGCCGCCGGTCCTGTCGAGAAAAAGTGAGATAGAGCCAACAAAAGTGTCGGCCGAATACCTTTGGACACACCGGGGGAGTCTCTCGGCTGGTTTTGGGAATGGTTGCGGTGTCCTCCCAATGGAACTACCAAAAGTGCTGGGCTCTTAACTTCCAATCCCAGAACATTCCGGAGGCACCGAGACGTCTTTCAGTTGGATCAGCTCGAGGTGGGATCGTTTTCTCACCCAACCGCCAAAGTTCTTGAGGAATCCGATCGACTAGTTTGACGTCTGGAGTTTGCGCCGGACCGAGCGAACTGACCAAGGAGGAAAGTGCACTCAATGGAGCGTGTGTGAAACCCCCCTCAAGCTTTAACTTAGTTGGACTATTTCTGCCACGCGGTGGGAGAATAGAAAATTCACATCAGACCGGATTTAAAAAAAAAAGCCTACACGACGGAATGAAGAAAGTTATGGTTTTAATCTTGTGGTTTTCAAACAATACGCGTAGTTTCCAAACCGACATGAAAGGGACTTCCTGTAACTGAACGCAGCTTCATGCCGCTTGCTGTTTAAATGTTTTTTAGTTTTTTTTTTAAAGTGCATTTTATATGTTGCATGCGAGTAAAATTATCCGGTATTCGGCCCAGAAAAAGTAACCATACGAACCACACGGTTGTCAATATCAGCAAATTTGCCATTTTTCTCGGACGGGTCTATAAATTCTCAAATTCACAGTCGAAGTTGGTCATCCTGCACAAGATGTACTTCCACTGGCGATCCCTGAGGGCAAATATCAAGACAACAGCGTCAAGTCAGGGCAGAAGATGAAACCAAGAAGTTCAGACGGGCCCGTTGGAACACAGACCTTAGCACTCCGCTAAAGGTGGTCTGAGCTCCTCGGATGAAGTAGCCGTAGCTTGGAACCACTAGCTCGCCTTCCTCTTGGTGGTATTCAGGAATGTCGGTGGTTTTCCTGCAGCGAAAAAGCAACAAAATTCAATCCTAGAGCCCGTAAATATGTACCTTTTTTTTTTTTTCAGATTTAACCGCAATTTCCTCCCCATGAAAATGAATCACAATTCAATTTTAGCGCCGACAGGGAAATTCTAAACGCTGTGGAATTTTCGCACAAAAAAACACACACAAATATTTCCCCAAATATCTGCATACACACATGCAAGAGTATGGACATCGCTTCTCGTAGTAGCAGCAGTAGAATTGCCATTCTCGATCCAAGACGCTCTCAAAGTACTTGCTCTGCACCCCTGCCACCAGGCCATTACGGGTGCACTTAGAGGTCCTGCAAAGACAAAGGGGTATTTTGGGGGGGGGGGGGGGGGGGACGGACACATAATAATCAAACAGAGCAGAACCATTTGACCGATTGTGCATCACAATTTCATGCATTTGTCGTGTTGCTCCTTCTGGAGTGCTTGGCTTGGCCACTAGGGTGCAGTATAATGCACGCATGCACACAAAAAAAAAATGATGGTCACAACTTCTCAGTAAGCCGCAGTAACATTAGTCGTTTGTCCATCGAGGATATTGATTATATGCCTCTGAATGATGTTGCTCCACCGTTTGTGTTCGAATATGGATCGCTCAATGTGTTATATAGCACCGCAACATTGATGGTAGCTTTATTAGCCTGGCTATGGTATTTCACATTAGGTATTAGCATTAAGCTAGCGGACTGTGGTAACAAAATGTGGTTGGTTAAAATATACAATATGTAATTGTTGCATGTATGCTTTTCCATATCAGGGAAATATATGAGGGATATTGACCGCCCCCCCCCCCCTGCCCCGCCCCCCAACCCCCGTGGCGGTCATTCAAATAGACCTGGAGTATGTTCGTGTTGGGTAAATGTGGTGCTTAATGGAGTGTTTGCCTTGGAATCAAGTCAACCGGGGGGCAGTAAATCCGAAGTTCAACTTTACGACGTTTCTTTTGTGGCTCGGCTTTCGCTGGAGGTTTCATTCACGGGTTGTTGCACAGCCGCTGCCATTTCACATGACAAGTTCGGCTCTGTAATTAACTTGAGTCTTAATTTTTCGTGTTATTTTTTAATTTTACTCGCTTATATTTGAAAACAATTATTTGTACTTTGTGCTCCTCACTTTGTCAAAATGAGCTTTTGGCTCATTTGCATTTGGCATGTGGCTAATAAAAATTAAAAGAAAATGCACCCTCCAAAGGGCCGTCAAAATGCGCTTCATACTACCCACAAATAGAAGACACGTGTGTAACTTTATGAGAGTCAAGTTCCAATTTTAAGAGGGGGAAAAAAAGTCAGAATGTGGAAGAAGAAAGTGATTTCAACAACAGCAAATCCTAACGTTATGATATATGACACAAAATCATTTTCATTTTACGCAATATTAAAGACAGAAATTTCACAAGTCATGAGATTGAGAGAAACATTTTTTTCATGAGTAAAAATTCACACCATTTTCACTGGCCATTTTAAGAATCAAATCTTGATTTGTCTTAATATCAAAGACAGAAAAAAAAATGAATGAATGAGAGATGGAAGAACAAAACCACAATTGTGTGAGAATGACTTTTTTGCAATCTGCAAAAGTAAGTTTAGAGTAACTTTGGTACTTATACGATCTCTTAAGCTAACGATCTGCGGGCATGCAGTTTTTTCTCAAAAATGAACCCTGGTTTACCACAAAGAAGGTCACCTACCACTCCAGGCCGGCACGGTTGATGTCATCCCACCAGCAGTCGGTGGGGTGTCCCAGCCCCTCGGGTGTGGGCTGACACTCAAAGGACCAAAGGCGGTCGGAACCGTCTGCGGCGCTGAAGTAGCTCCTGATGGCCACCAGGGCTTCGCCGTGGGGGCACTGGAAGCTGAAACCCTGCCGGTAACTGTTGACCCAGCCCATGTCCTGGTGTTCATGCGACTGAGGCTGAAACTGAGCCCTGACTGAGACCGCCAGGGACCACCAGACCAGCGCCACCAGAACCGGATTCATGTCGACGGGTGAGGACTTGTGGCGCTCTCCCTCGCACAACGCCTGTTTATAAACCTCCAGATGTTTGGCGTCCGCCGGAAATGTAAATGAGCTGCTGAGAGCCTCGATCCAACAGTCATTGGACCTCGTTGGACATTTTAAGGTGGACTCGGGGAAAAGAACGCAGGAACTACTGTGGGATTGTCGGGGTGCTGCCTTAAAAGGCAGGGTTTTTTATTTTCCATTTATTACATGCAATTCAAATACTGACGCCATGCTTTGTTAGCGCCTCTGGCGTGCACTCGCTCACGTGTTAGCAATCGTAGCCATGTGTTCCACTTCAACACAAACACCAGAAAAGACTGTTTGGGGGGAAAGAGGACACGTGAAACAAAAGATGCACGACAACAGGAGTTTGCAAGCATTTCCGATGACATTTCAAAGAGATGATTTACTCCAACAATGCTACGTTGCACTGCATTGACAATACGACTGAGCTGCGAAAGGCACAACTCCAATTATGATACAACTGGCTCTGATTATGCTACGATTGCTTTACAATAGGCTATGGTGGCATTCACTCCGATTCACTCCCTTTATGATGAGCCAAAGTAATCATGATGTCATTTAATCGAGGAACGAAACGATTCTTTGCAGTTCCGATCAAATTTACTCTGAGATACGATAAATTTGTGCATAACTATAAATACGATACGACACGCGACAATTATGCGACGATTCACTCCGTTTTTGATGGAATGCGATACAATTCACTACGATTACAATACGATTCACTCCCTTTACGATTAGCCGTGACAGGACAACGACACTTTGGTACGATTCACTCCATTTACGATGTGATACGATATGACGCCCTCCAATCCTAAAACGGTTCACACCATGTAGGATACAATATAATGAAATGTAATTATATTGTAATTATAATTTGCTCATCTCCAATTATGACTCAACTCACTCCGATTAAGTTTGCTCCCTTTACGATACAATATGATGAATTAGGTTTAGGATGCAATCCAATATGCTTCACTCCAATTCCCAGCCAATATGATAAAATTTAACAATGTAATTGACTCTCTTTATGACACAAGATGAAAACGATTCATTCCAATTAAAATACGATTCACTCGACTGATGTCATGCTTTGTTAGCCTCTGGAGCATGCACTCGGTCACCTGTTAGCAATTGTAGCCACGTGTTTCTCTTCAATATAAACACCAGGAGAGGATGTTATTGGAAAGAACTACACGTGAAATGAATGTTTAGGACCTGGAGCCAATAGCTGAACTCTGTAACAAATGGGGCATTCTTTGTAGACAAAGTAGCTTTACACACGGCATCTTCAACACTGGATAAAATGTGATATGAATACCGAGACACTGCCAATAACACAATACTGTCGATATGTAATTAAAGCCACTGCTCGTGTGATACGAGTCACTCCAACTGCGATACGACACCGTCAATATATGATGCGATTCACTGTAATCGTGACACACGAGGATTCACGGCAATTATGACTCGCGCGGGTTACGATAAGATGCTCCAATTCCGGTATGATTTATACCAACAACTGTACAATCTACTATGTTGGAAGCTATGTTAGAATGTTGGGTTGCTGGTTAATAGCTTGGTGGGTAGCTAGCTAGCTAGCTAGGTACCAAACTTAGCTAGCTACTAAGTAAGTAAGTAGCTAGCTAGCTAGCTAGCTACTAACTCCGCGGCTAGCTAAGTAAGTAAGTAGCTAGCTAGCTAAGTAAGTTGGTAAATTATGTCACTATTTCATTTTCCGCACTTTTTCAGTTACTTTTTTGTTGTTGTTGTTGCTTTGTGTATTTTTATGTTGTTAAAATGGAAGGAAAAAAAGTCCAAACATTATAATATGTAATATTTGCAAATCTACTTATTGCCCACCCTACAAAGACTATGACATTCACTCGGTCTGCTTCAAAAGCTGGTCGAACATGCAATAAAGTAATACCAAACCAGTATTAGCATACCTTGGAGAGCCATTAGTGTATCAATACGGCGTCTCACTCTTCATTAATCTAATTGCCTAAAACGGGCAAAAAGGGCATTCGCTTGAAAGCCTCCATTTTATACACACCATTAAGTGCTCTTTCACTGGGCGTTGCCATGGGGGGGGGGGGGGGGATGAATTAGCAAACCTCATTTTATGGACACCGTATCATATTTCCAATCATTCTACTGCCACGTACTGGATGCACTCATGCTTACATAATCTACACCCCAAAAAAAAAAAAATTCATAGACATCCTGTTAGGGTCTAAGTCAAGGTGTCTAACGTCACAAAATGCTTGTGGGATGAAGTGGAGGATATTTATAGCGATGTATAATTTTAGTACTGGGACTTAACCGAAAACACCAAAAGTTGAAATACTACAAGCTGCTTCTGACTCCTTCCTGTTAGTTTCTAGTTTCGTCGTCAGTCCTCTGACTCTTTCCCAGTAGGATGCGACTGTCCGCCGACGTGATGTTGTTTCCAAGTATCCTCTGGTCTCCGCGGCAACCTGTGAGTATCTATCATCACCCTGATTAGTGAGGGGAAGGCATCCATTTGTTCTTTGAGGGGGGGGCCCTCACCGTTCCATACCACCCCCTTGTGATTATCCTCAAAGCGTCCCAAAATAAAACGCTGGCCCGTGTTTCCAAAATAAGAGTCCTGAACGGGAGCACAACCGGCGAGTATTTATAGACGCCGCCGTCTATTTTAGGGTTGTCTTTTGGGAGTGCGGCTCGTTGAATGTAGGGCTTCATTCACCTAGAACGGTGCCTGGACTTCTGTGTTTAACCAAACGCACGACTCAATTTTCTCCTATGAAATTAGGAAAAAATTTTTGTGACATGTTTTTAATCAATAGAACATTGTCTTAGAAACATAATAAAACTTGACAAAAGTAATAGCGGCAAAATAGACATCTGGATCACAGTTGCACCCTAGTTATGATGCAGTTCAGTAACAATCAGGATGATTATTGTTTGTTTGGTTAATTTTTTTGTCATTTTAGTTTTATTTCAAAGCTACGTCGTTTTAGTTCAGTTTTAGTGTTAATTTTTGTAATTAAAACATTTGGTGTACCCAAAACACAAGTGTTGTGTCGTAAAAATTCAACCAATATATTATTTGAAAACATTTTGTACAATCCGAGGTACCGTTTTAACAGTCCACAGACTGAAAATTTTAGGTGGTCCCTATCCCAAAGAACTCTGTGGATATGACCTTTGGTTTTGGCTCGTACTTTCTTATCGTTGTTGTAAAAACGATTGTCTAGACGTTGTAAGGTGTTATGCTTTGCTACTGTTATTCTTTATTGGACCGTAACCTGTGACAATTATGGTGATAAGCGTAACTTGGTATGGACAATAAAACAAAGCCATAAACGTAATCACATTTTAGGACACTGGAGCCCAAGTGCATGCTGGGAATTGTTTTGTTTACCTTTTACACACTGTTCATTTTCAACACACATGCAGTATGACCTGCACCGAGAAACTCCTCGTAAAAATGGTCTAAATCAAATTATAAACTGCAGAATTTGAAGGGTCAAAATGAAGGGTTGTCGGACATTCAAAAATGAAGGATTAATCCTTGATCGATGTTTTAGAGTAAAGGGAAAGCGTATTTTTACAGGTTCTAATACTGTGCCTGTCTGGCAGCAACGTGATCCGAATATGACAACGGTTTACATGACGCAGATCCGGCTTCCATTGGAATCGGGCAAAGAAGTACATTTTCCGAACAGCATCCAAGATGGCCGCCGACCTAATAGACGCTGTGACTCATTTGTTGCTTTTTCCTAACAGTGGCCAGAAAGTCCTCCAAGGTCTAAATTAACACTATGTTTCCGTATAAGTACATACTGTACAGCCTCCATTGACAAACTCAAAGGCTAACATTAGCTGCTACAGTCATGAATGGCGACAGAGTTGAACACAAAAACCAAAAACAATCTGTGGTATGTAGTGTTGCGCTAACATGTCAAAAGGTCTCCCAGCATGGTTCTACCCCCCACCCCCCTCCCTTCCTTCATCAGACCTTTCCTGCTTAATTGGGCTTTACAGATGAAATTAAGAGCCTGGGCAAAAGGCCAACAAAGTCACCTCGATAAATCACAGTGCTCCGGGCAACCATTGGAGGGGGGTGGGGGGCGCTGGTGGTGGTTCGGAAGGAGGATGGGTGTCTCAGATGAGATGAAAAAGCCTTTCAGAAAAAAGGAGCGTCACTCCAACTATTTTGGGCGCGTTTATTTGCCCACAGTTTGCATGTTGTGTGTTGGCTTGTTAGCGTCGGTGTCAGGTTTAGCGCCGAGAATGCAGTGAGTGAAGAATGAAGTCTCAAACTGATGGTCCATGGGCCAACTATGCAGGAAATTTGTAGTTTAAAAATAGGGATAAACAAACAATCAGTTAGCAACGTCACCATAAATATTAGCTAATTGTGAAGTTGATATTTTAGACTCATGTACATGTTTCAAGTTAGAAATCTCTGTTTAGCAGTTGTGTGAGGAAATTGATGGACTGTTCCAAAAGGCAATCATTGCTATTGGAGAGATCAATTAAAGGCGTTTGAAAACATTAATCCTATTATTTCAAACTGTCACCGAAGGCAACACCTGACGTTGGAACAATCGCCAAGTCTGAGAAAAGCTACAATTTCAGACTGTCCCTGAAGGCAACATCTCGCCAACACCTTACGAGAGCTCGACGTCAACATTTCCCATTAATGCTTTCCACAACGTTTCAAATTGCATTCGGAGATTTTTTTTGTAACCATTCACATTTGTGAGGTCTCACAATAACAATGGACGAGGGGGGGGGGGGGGGCTCGGCTTTCAGTATCTGCTGTAATTCATCTATTGCAGGGGTATACCCAACCTTTTTTTTGACCGAAGATCTACTTTTCGATCAAACAACCGCCCGCGATTGACCCGTGACCGCACACGCCCGCATACGCACAAACTTCCACACACATGAGCAATAGCCATGACGGCCCTTAAGATAAACCAAACAGAAAAATAAATAAGACGCAAGAGTTTATGAAAAGGGAATCATTGCCTACCATAGTGTGAGACTTGACACGGAGCTCACGTGTACCGTTTTGAAATGCTTCTCCCGCAACGCCAGATTACCATTCTCTGCCAGTTCCCTCTGTGAATTGTACATGTCAAGGTTGAGTTGTGAGTTGAGATTATTTTTGTTTTATTTAGTTGTATTCAATGGATAACTTTCCTGTCCAAAAAAAAAAAAAAAAAGGATTACAACTACAATTTTGGGGGGGGGGACTCAATCCGGGGATCTGTCTTCAATCTCCCCCTAGTCCTGGTGGGCGGCCCGCATAGACACGCTATTGTTAACAAGTTCAAGTCGAGCTGGCTCCCAGCATACCAGATTCCGTCCACAGGCCATCTCAGAATGCCGCACCTCCTGGGAATCTTGGCTAAGCCTTGATCTGTGCAAACACGGAGGGCCTGCTGTGCTATCGCCACATAAAAATTGCATTGCAAACGAAGAGGTGCATTATATAATCTCTATAATAAGACGCTCTTGCACAACTCTAATTGCACCACGGGGATAAATAAAGTTTTCTGAATGTGAATCTGAAATTGTTTACTTTCTGGATGGAATGAAGACAGACCCCGTGGATTGCCATTCACGCAGAAGTCACATTTTGTTTTCTTTTTTTAACCATTAAAGAAGAGTACACATGAGGTATATTGGCGTATCGTGACACACAGTGGTGCTGTCGTTTGGCCAAATGCTTTGCTTTGACTTGAGAGCAAAAAAAAAAAAAAATGTGTGGTGTCAGTGAACTCAACTCTCCTCACTTTACAAGAGTGAACAGTTTTGTTTTGTTTTTTAAATGCCACTCCGAGTTGAAGTTGATGATCAAATTAGACAGAGAAAAAAAGATGACGATGATTCTTTGAGTCTTTAAAACAACCCTAGGCTGAGACTTTCAGTGCGCTATCTAAATGCTAACGCTAATTAGCATCTATGGTATGGTGGAAAACGGTGCGGCAAAAACATGAACAGCGGCAATATAACAGTGCTGACGTTCATCTATTCTTTATCCTTGGCATGAAACGACTCATATTTGTGCTAGTAGAAATTTGAGGTGTTCTGAATCCCACTGCGGTTCTAGGCTGAAGACGCATATGATTGGCTGCTGGATCCAGGCAGGACTGCATGCAGCGATCTATATCCCCAGTTTTGTTCTCTGTGTAAATGAAGAGTTTAATGGCTGTTCTGGTTCAACCACAACAGTCCACAAAGTCAACCAGGAAGGTGACTACAATAACATACGTGATCACAACACATTAGCAAATATGGTTTGCTCAAGGCATGACTGACAGGCCCGCGATGCCAAACATGTTTGCTTAGACATGTGGCAACTTTTTTTTTTAACGTCTCTGCTTTGTATAAACACACAGAATGGGTCGAATTTGAACCGTCAATTTAGTCTATTTCCAAGAGTCAATTATTCCTCAGATGATCGCATTCACAAATGGATTCATTGGATAAAAAGGTCCAGTCGAACCTCGTTACAACATACCTCGAGGCAATAACGAATCTGTACGTTATAACGGTAATTTGTTGTCACCATTTCCGATAAAACGGACGCCAACCACGATGTATAATACAGTATGAACATTTATCGATGTCAAAACATGAACATGTAATACAGTATAAACATGTCAATTACAAATAAGTGTCGCTCCCCGAAGCCGTTTACGATCATCTTTCAATCTGTTGGCCTCAAACTCATTAGGGGCTATTGTCCAAATCGTTGACTTGGACAATTCATCGTCTCGGCTGGGCTTTGGCTGGGAGACTCCCTTTTGGAAGTGAGGGACAATTTCAACCTTCACAGACAGCGAGATTTGCTTCCATTTACCACACATGTATTGAAACCATGTGCTCAGGACCGCGTCGTACCTCCAGACCATGTACGAGTCGATCAGTAGCATTGCTAAGCAACGAAGGCTAATTCCGCGCTGTACATTTTGTTGATGAGAAAGGTCGCGGTGACAGTTAGTTTCCCACGGTTCGCTGTAACAAAGACCTTTTTCACAACGGGGTACGTTAAAACGAGGTTCGACTGTTCGACTGTAATTCCATGATTTAAAAAAAAACTAAACGCGGGTGTGAGGTGGTGGTATTATTGTTGTAGCCTTAGGGGTCACCATCCTCCGCACTACAATGTCTGCGAATTTGAGTGTGTGTGTGGCTTTAAAAGGCGGGGCCAAAAGTTGTGGCGACAGTTGTCACTGAAATGAATGCATGAGAGCAAAATGTAATTACAAACCATTTCTATTATACCCATGCAGACACAGTATGCATGGCAGTTACATGTCAGAGCAGCTGAGGCTGTAAGATAATCAGGTCATAAATCACACCCTCCCTTTGCTCCCGTCTCTGTGCTCATTATAAATCTGATTTGAAGAGCTTGGAGTGTGATTCTCAATTGTTCGGTAGCCAAATCCCAGCTCAATATTCCACACACACACACACACACACACACACACACACACACACACACACACACACACACACACACATTGGAGGTGGAAACTTACTGCCGAGTGGACACAAAGGCTGTGAACGGAATTTGTAGTGAGCCAGAGGTTTAACTGTTAAAATGAAAAAGACTACACTAATTCCACCATAAAGACTCACTCAGAGAGGTCAACGAAAAGTGAAAACAAATTCCCTGACACGCACCTTAACCCAGACCCGCAAAACAGAGTTGCAAAATTCTTTTGGTTCTTGGGCCCAAGGCACCTCGCGTCATAAAATTTCTGGAACTCATTTAAGTAGTTTTAATTTAATCCGGCACACGGATAAAAACATAAATCTGGTATGTCGGCAAAATAGAGCACAAAAACAAGCGAGTATTCTGGAAAATGCACAAACTATATTAGGCTGTTGATCAGTTAACGGTTTAAAAACACATTTACCTCAATTATAACTTGAGGATGATGTTTTCCTCTCCAGGCCTGCAGGTGGTGGTAATGAGCATTACAAAGTGAGCATGTGCTTTTCCATGCAGTTAAAATGGGACGCTTTTAAGTGGCCATGCCAGCCATCATAAAACCCCTGTCAAGTAAGGAAAAAAATAATAATTCTGGAGCTGCATCAGTTTACATAACTTGTTTAACTTAACATTGTTGCGATTCTTGGAATTTTAGCCTTTAAACAGTAAACATTCTCAGATTTGTGGTCATCCATGAAAGCAAACTGATTAGTTCTGTGTTTCATCAAAGTAATAAATATTTGCAAACATCTGCCCTTACTCCACAAGGATCAACTTTTTTGTCCATTTTCTGAAATGTTACAGACCAAATCATTAACCAAAACATAATAATGGAAATCCATTTTTGTGCATTTTCTGCACTGTCAATTTCAAAAGGCCCTGTTTGAACAAAGGAAATGTAAAAATTGTGTGGTCTAAATCTCCAATTAATCCAAAATATAATTGACAGTGTTAAAAAAAAAAATATATATATATATATATATATATATATATATCTCATTATTAGCAGGCGTAAAACTTCCCCCTTCTTCACTCCTCCATCTTCCTCTCTGATATGAGCGCACTGACAACGAGGCACTCTAAAGCCAGTGAACTATCTGAAAGGTAGCTAATTAACTAGCTAACTGCATGTTGCAATTAAACCAGATAACCTCCAATGCATGTCACGGTGTGCCAATTTACCCATGTAAATTATTATGTCTTCAGTAACAAATCTCTAAATTCACTTTACAGTAGGTATTTATCTGTAAATCCGGGGGAAAAAAAGGTAAGCAGATTTGGTTTTTCAAAGTGGCCCTCTGAGAATAACTGCCCGAAGTGGTTAGTCAGCCACCATTTTGTTTTCATGTTCCCCAATAGATCTCCACTACTGTTGTGGTCAAATTGTCCCTCCAATTGGCATCAAATTAGCACCCACGTTTAGCTCTGGCAAGGAGTGACGTCACCAACCGCCATTAGGTGAGAGAGAGTGAGAGGGACGTGTGTGTATGTGTGTGTGGGGGGGTTGCTATGGCACCTGGCCCATTTTGTCTTACTGCTCGTGGCAACTGCGCGACATTTTTTCCCCTCCCATGTGAACCCCCCACCCCCTCCTCCTCGGCACTGCCTTTATCATGACGTCGTACAGCGGCGAGCCACTACGACTGGCTCGTTCACCCCCCTTTCTTGCCCACCTCTTCCTCCATCTAGCTGTGGAACTTATTGCGGGAGTTTGCGGGCGGAGTCGCACACCGTGAGAGGGAGTGGGGGGGAGAGAGAGAGAGAGAAAAAAAGAGAGAGTGAGTGAGAGAGAGAGAAAAAAAGAGTGAGATTCAAGCGTCGGTGCGGGCTTACAAAGTGCCCTTTTCGTGTTTCCGGTGAGGCGCAGGCAGCAGTCGTCTCCTCCGCAAAACACTCCCTAGTGGTCGTGGGCTGCTTTTTTTTTTAACATCCAAAAAAGAAGCCCCAAAAAGTTGGAGCTTACCGGTGTGTGCGCGAGGGGACTTCTCTAACATGTCGGGGAATAAGGACACCGACGGCGGCTGGAGGAGCTTTGTGTGGAATTCCGAGAAGAGGGAGTTTCTGGGGAGAACCGGCAGCAGTTGGTGTAAGCCTTCCATTTTTTTTTTTTACTAACTGTTGAATGTCACGACGCGGCTTGTACTCGCCACCTTCCTCTATTTTCTGGCGACAAGAAGGCTGCTTGCTGGGTAAGGCAAGCTGGCAGCACCTGTTCGAGCTCTGCGCCGCTGACAAGGCTGCGTCGTGACTTGTCGGAGGTTTTTTTTTTTTTTTCCCCTTCCACCACTTGGAAGTTGCGCCGTCATTTTGATTTTGGGGAATCGACGAAAATGGGCAGCTTGGGCGCGAAAAGAGAACAGGGAGAGGACTTGAAAGTAAACCGACTGTAATGTACTATGACCGGGATCCATAATTTCAGAGAAAATCCATTCATTTAACGTCAAAAATCCATTCATTTAACGTCAGATCGTCTACTACGACGGTCTGACGGGTAATAAAGGGAATACGACGTCTAATAAAGGCTTACTCGTTCGTGCTTGTGGTGGGGGCGTTAATTAAAATGAAAAAAAAGGTCATCCCTGAAGGACAGCCTATGTATGTCGGTCCACGACTTTTCACTCGTGCCGGTGGTGAAAGTTGCGTTCAACGGGTAGCCCATAATCACCTCTCCGGCATCTGGTCGACAAAGTTGTTCATTTGTTTGTTGTTTTAGCTTAAGTGGCTTCTTTTGGGCCCACTTGGTTTGTTTTTCCACGAAAGGAAAAAAAAGGGACACTTTTTCCACCGTGAATAGTTAGCATTCCGGTCAGTGTTTGCCTCATCAAGCTTGACGTGGTTGACTAACAAACACGTGATGTGGATTCAGACCCCCGCCCCATTTGACCAAAAAAAAAAAAAAAAAAAAAGAAAGCCACCCGAATTACATGTTAATCACATCTGAGTGCGTCGATTCCGGTACTGTCGAACTGATCACGACTCACATGTCTCACGGGTCGCCCCCCCCCCCCCCCCTCCCCAATCGTTCCTCCTCTTCCTCGCTCCTCTTCCTCCGCCGCAACACACGAGCTTCTATTTTCCGGAAAAGAGGAAACTTGACTTTTGATCTGTGTTCATCCGCAACATTGAACCCACGTTCCCTTTAATCGTAAACGACCCGCTAGCTAATTAGCGAATCCACCGTGTCTGGCTGTCACCGAAAGGCGGTCACTTTGTGGTCAAAAGATAAAGCAACAGGTTTGTCAGTGAACGCACCACGGAACGAGCTCGAGCCAACCGACGCGGCTAACATGACACAAAGTCCGTCCTTACTGCATGTGGTTGTATGAACGCGTTTGAGTGGTGAGTTCAAAGACACGTTGAGCTACTTCAACGTGACCAGAGTGTCCGTGAACGCACCAGAAGAGAGGGCAAGGCCGTGAAAAAGGCGTGTGTGTGTGTGTGTGTGGGGGGGGGGGGGTCAGTGTGAATGTGGTGATGGTTTGTTCACCACCAGCTCCTGCTGCAGTGTGGTGGGGGATGGGGCTCTTTCCATTGACTTGTTTCAGGTTGTTGTGCCTGTTCCTGAACTGCTGGATAATAGCTGGCTATCCCCAACCACATGCAGTGTGTGTGTGTGTTCACCTCTCTTGGGCTGTCGCCCGTGTAAAAAAATCAAGTTTTCGGATTTTGACGAGTTCTGTGTCCGAATGAAAATAATTTTTTAAGAGTGCTCCTCCCTCAAAAGAACGCAAAGCACTATGGGCATTATCGTTTGTACGCCAAATCTATCAACGGCTTGTATTTCATATTTGGGAGTATATTTGGGTGGATAACTTGAGTTGTGGGAGTGTCGGCAATGCTTAGTTCCTGTGAGAAGTCAGCCTCATTATCTTGAGCTGCACACATGCAACAGCAACCGTGTGCCCTTGATTATGTGATTGCATGAGCACGTCCTCCATTTTAGAAAAGTTGCATCGGTGTTTTGACGCTGGGGGCACGCGCATTTTTTTTTCTTCAAAGTTAGCACTCCAAAAATGACACATTTTCATTTTGAAAAATGATCAACGAACCTTGCATTGATTGATCTGACAGCGACTCTTGGAAACTCAGAGCGTTACGGGCATCTTGTAAAGACAGAGGTCATGTAACAAGCAAGTCAAACAAACACCCCACGGCCATACACGTTGCTTTGTGTTTAGACCGCCACTGACTTGTGCACATGCAACACTAAAAGTGTGTCCGATCTATGATCCGTGAAGTTGATACATAAACAATAAACTTGGATGAGCAGTATTTAAAACGAAAAAACATGATCGCCGCATGGACTAGCTCACGGGCACTTAGCCAAAATGTAATACCACTTAATAAATGGATTCAGTCATCGGATAATAATTGATTCTGCATTATTACCATCCGGATTCCACACTATAACATTTGTAAATTTGTGATATTCGGAGGTTTGAAAAGTTGGGCCTGGCCCGGTGAGTGACGTGGGAGTCAGCGATATTCGAGCGTCGAGTCGGTTGTTGTTAGCTCGGGCTGGCTGTTTAACCGTTTTTGTCCGTCTTGGGTGTTGAGCGAATGCCGTCGTGTCAGTAGCGGCTGATGCATGAATGTGCTTATTACATGTTTATTGTTACCGTTTTGTCAATAAAGCAATTAAACTTTGTGCCAAATAACTTGAATGACAATACGTTGTAACTACAGTGACACTCCTCTACAACGAAATCTACATGGGTGAAAATACCCCCTAGTGTGGAAAAAATCTTCATTCATTAACACCATTCCCACTTTCCTGTTTCAAATTTGCTACAGTGAAAAACCCCCTGTTGTGAAAAATCTCTTTTGCTGCAAACATGATTTCGTTGTAGAGGAGTTTCACTGTAGCAGCTTTAGACTGAATTCAAGTCATCAAGTTATTCGGTCGATAGTTTCAGCCCTAAAAACAAAACAAAACACGATAACGGCCGATGCAATCACTAGACTGCAATCGCAAATTTCAAGAACTACCTTTGAATGGACGTGTACAGAGCAAAAGACTTTGGCGCTGCTGCCATTGCTAGTCGCGGCACGCCTCATTCACCTGCGACCGTGAGGAAAATGCTCATTTGCCTTACAAATGACCACGTAACATGAAAAAAAGTTTTCCTTTCTGAACAGCTGCTGAGATTCTTCCAGTGGCTCATCACCAAAAACAAAAGTCCAGGGTGGGTCCTAATAGGAAGTGTTGTAGACAACAAGAAAGTAGACATTGCCGAAAGTTTTCGATGACACGCGTGGGCACAACTTAAAATGGATTCCGCTCCCGGAAGGCCAAAACATCGGCCGTCACGCCGCTGTTACTTGAAACGTCTCGGCCAACAATTAAGCCAGCCGAGGAGGCTAAGGGGGGAGCGAGAGGTCTTGTCGGCTGAAGCTACGACGCTCTACCCGTCAGACCGGTTCCCAGGGGGTCCTAACATTGTAACCGGCAACAGAAAGACGCCTCGGGAATGCTGACATGACAACGGGAAACCCAGGCGAGGATAAATCAGTGGAAACGCTTGTCAAATATGACGGATGGGACTTCCGATAGTGAGTTGTTACCGAACGAGATCTCAAAAACGGAAATAATTTGGGTTGAGTGAATTTCAGAGGATTTCCTATTTGAACAAAGTATCCCGTCTTTTTGTCTCTGGTATTGATTTTTACTTATTTGTTCGATCCTGAGAATCTGGTTTTTCTTGTTTTTTTTCCCTCCAAAATACCCGTGGGTGGACAGCTGGTTAATGCAGCCCATATGTTGATTCTAGTGTTTGAGTTTACTTTAAAAAAATAAAATAAAATCAAACCCAGATGTTTGTTATACATCACAAGAGTTAAATCTTCCTCCGCGTCGAGTTGGGCGTCGAGTCTGGAGAATCGATAGGACTCGCAACAATAACACCTCACTTCAACATAGTTCATTGGCACAAGATGATATCAAAGCAATTGGACGAACGAAATGAAGCTCCTCTTCGACTTCAACATAGTTCCGTGGCACCCAGACGGCTCCAAAGCATTTGCACACCCCCAAAAAAAAAAAGTTTTTACTACATAATTCCGGAGAATTGAAAGTGGTGTCCTGAGCTGCTTTATGATTATTATTATTGTCTTTTATTTTTTTTTTACTTTTCTGCAAAGCACTGCTGAGTTGAGTTTCGGCCAATTCCGGAGTTGAATTTCGAAATCGCCTGAAACAGTTGCTTCAACCTAAACTGGATAACTTTTCAATTTCAGGCACGTTGTCCTTGAGTTATTTTTGGGGGCGTACCTGAGGTAGTTGAGCAGTGTTTCTCTGTCAAACCTGTTGCGGCAGTGGGCTACATGGCAGGGGGGGCTGTCTGGAATGACCGGTGACTTATCCTGTACTTCCCTAAATGGGCCCCCCTCTCTTGCAACCCGAGAGGAATGGAAGAGGAGGCGCTCTCACAATAGTTCCCTCACAAAGCTTCCGCCACGAGACGAGAAAGGGATCCTTTGTGGTCGTAGTTCATCATAAGGCTGACAATGACACGCAACGACTGGTCGCTGCCTCCCGCGAATGCTCCTCTCCTGTTCACAGTGTGTCCTTGAAGTGAAACTGTGGCTCCTTTACGGACCGTTCGTGTATCGCGACGTTGATTTCCGATGAAAAGCTCGCATCGCCATAACGACGCATTTTTAACGTTGGACTCAGTTGGCGGCGTTTTGCCGTCGGGTCTTTTAAAAGCGTACCGCCAAACAACCAATGAATGAGGTGGAACGATTGTTGTTACAAACAAGGGCAGACATTCTTGGATTATGAACGGAATGTTTTACAAACGTCACGTTTTAACGAGTATCAAACGCACGCTTCCTTTTCAGATCACACCGTGACTTTGTTTACATGCAGTCAAGAACCCTTAGGAAACACGAATATTGGACGTATTCGGGTTTTCGGAGGCCATGGGAACCCACACAAAAATCAGAAGATGCTCTTATTCGGGTTTTTTAAAACCCGAATAAGAGCATCTTCAGATTTTTTAAAACCCGAATAAGAGCATCTTCTGAATATTGGCCATATTCGGGTTTTCGAAAGCCATGGGAACCCGCACAAAAATCTGAAGATGCTCTTATTCGGGTTTTTTAAAACCCGAATAAGAGCATCTTCAGATTTTTTAAAACCCAAATAAGAGCATCTTTTGAATATTGGCCATATTGGGGTTTTCGAAGGCCATGGGAGCCCACACAAAAATCTGAAGATGCTCTTATTCGGGTTTTGTAAAACCCGAATAAGAGCCTCCTTTTGAATATTGGCCATATTCGGGTTTTCGAAGGCCATGGGAACCCGCACAAAAATCAGAAGATGCTCTTATTTGGGTATTTTTGTTGACGGTAGAACCTAACGAGCGGAAATGACGTCTAATTTGCGCCGTGCGTCGCCGTTTTAATCGGGATACAGTCAAACCTCGGTTTTTCGAACGTCTCGGTTCTCGACCAATTCGGTTTTCGACCAAAAATGTTGAGTTTTTTATGCCTCGGATGACGGAACAAATTTTGGTTCTCGAACAAACTGAGCACACTTGAATGCACCATTTAACTTCCCTCGCCTTCCTTACACGAGGAAGTGACGCTTCCTCGTGTTGCTTTCCATTGCGAGCAGACGTGTTCAGTAAACATTTTTATTTTTAAAAAAGCGCGGTTTCGGTTTTCAAACAATTTCGGTTTTCAAACAGTCTTCTGGAACGGATTATGGACGAAAACTGAGGTTTGACTGTATTTAAATGCGGTCGTAACTGTCCGTTCAGGCACGCAAACGGGTTCTTCCGAATAGTTCAGAAATCGTAACGTTGAATTGAACCCGAATATTGACGGTTATGTAATCAGTGTTTGGGACAACTAGCCAAAAGATCAAAGCGAGTTGACCGAAGTGTCAATGGAGGTAGATCCCAAGTTTGCATGTTCTCCCCGGGCTTGCGTGGTTTTTCTCCGGGTGCTCCGTTTCCTCCCACATTCCAAAAACATCATGGCAGGCGATTGGACACTCTATTGTCCCTAGGTGTGAGAAATTGGCTGCAACCAATCAGGGTGTCCCCCGCCTACTATGGGATGCTCCAGACCCCCCGCGACCCTAGTGAGACGGAAAATGGATGGATGGATGAATAACTGCACGAAAGCCAAGTGTTGTGTGATGTCATTCACACAAAATGCGCGGGAATCGGATGTCGAAGCATGTGCCTATTCCTGTACCGTCATGTGTTTAAAGGTTGGGACATGACACCTGCATAACTGGGAGAGGCCGGCACCAAATGTCATTGAACGCAGAGATCAAAACAGTTTTGTCAGCGGTGACCTGTCATGACCCCTTCTTGTGACTGGTTCACAAGTCGATCATTCGGAAGCTCCAAAATTGCATCGCCGAATTGCCGATATGTTGCAATAAAGTTTCTGGCCGTTCCAAAAAAAAAAATGTTTACACACGTGCAGAAAAGTGCTTCCTTGCCGCATGTTGTTTTTGCCTGCGCTCTGCCAGCTTTCGCTTTGCATGTCGGTGCGCGCCCGCCTTTTTGAAGCGCAAAGTCAGCTATCGCAATTTATGTCAGGTTTGAAAAAATAAAAATAAAAAGCCTGCTCAATCTGCCTTTGTATGTACCGCTTCCAGAACGCCGTTTGCCGTTTGTGCGAGCGATCGAGTTGATGGCCGGTTTTTTTTTGGTCGCGAAGATGATCAAAGACATGAGCCTGGTTTTTATTTTGTTTTAATCCATTGAGCGTCATGTTTTTAGCTTTTATTTTATTGTCGTAAAAGCAGGGGTGTCCAACTCTTTGTAGTTACGCCTGCCACATCGTAGTTCGGGCTTCTAAAAAAAAATTTTTCACGTGTGTGACATGGCAAACAAATAATTGAAGTTAACTCCTCCCTCTTTTTATTCTCTTTTTTTTTTTGTCCACAGTCAAAATCCTTTTGTTCTACATTATCTTCTACGGATGCTTGGCGGCCATCTTCGTGGGGACCATTCAGGTGATGTTGCTCACCCTGAGCAACTACAAGCCCACCTACCAGGATCGCGTGGCCCCCCCAGGTATGAGCAAGTCAAAAACCGACTGAGAGGGACCTGCGCCCCGAGGCGGGATTTCTCTGACCTGACATAGCATCGGCCATTTTGTCCTTCACTCACATGGAAACCTGTCGATGCCGGCCCCTCCCCCCCCTCCCTTTTTTTTTTTTTTTAGGCGAGCGAAATTGTTCGCGGCTCACATGCACCGAGCGACGCGCTGTGGGACCGCGGCCGGCGCGAGGCCTCCCTAAGCTTGTTGATTAGCGGGACAAAATGCTCTCTGTAATGCATAAGCTTTCAGTTCGGAACAGCGGCGGCGGTGGCGGCGGCGGCACATGTTTGGGCGGGCGGTATTTTTAGAGGCGAAGCTCCGAGCAGATTTAGTTTGCCGACTTGTCAAGACCAGCGTGACTGCCGAGCTGCCGACGTTGGTTTACAGCAGTGTGACTGATAAAAGGAAGCAGAGGGGAGGTGTTTTTTTTTTTCTTCTCTTCTTTCCGTTTTGTTTTTTTTTCACACCGCCACTAAAAAGTTTCCATTGTGAAGGAGTCACGGGTGAAAAGGGGCGGGGGGGGGGGGGGACTTCCGCTCCCGAGCCACACGTGTGTCAAATCTTGCACGCCGCTACTACGACCGCTGCTGTGTTTCCTGTCTGATGGCAGGAAAGTGGAAGTGCTGTCAGAGAACACTTCATGGAGACAGATTCCGCTTTTTTTTTTTAAACAATGCCTGAGTGTCGTAAAATATTTACGCTTAAGATAGCCCAGACACAAGAATTATGGGACACTTTTCATCCTTTCTGAACGGCCATCTTGAAATCATCCGGTTTGGAGAAAGGGCTGTTTTTGTCCCCTTAGTTGTGCTTGAACAATACCGTTGACCCGGTATTTTTCCAGCTTTTACCCGCTCATCGTCCTTCGCGTAGGACATTGACGTCGGATGGCGCGCTTAAAGCTGACCCTGGCATCAGAGGTGGAACAACGGGAGTCGTTCCCAGCGGACTTGTCACGAGAACGCATTTTTCGTGATGATATATTTTCCCCGAAATTACAACCCGAAACAAATGTCCTGTTACATCCTTTTAGGGAGTACCGTATTTTCCGCACTAAAAGACGCACTGGATTATGAGGCGCACCTTCAACGAATGGATATTTTGTAAAAAAATGTTCATACATTGGACGCTTCACATTATAAGGCGCAATCTACAATGCCTCCACTAGATGGTGCTACGCTCCTTCCATTCAACTCGAGAGGCGTCCGTTCAACTTTTGCTTAATTTTCTTCGTAGTTTCATTGAAGTAATAATAAATTTACGTTTTTCGGAGGCGGCCATGAACGCCTCTCGAGTGGAACGGAAGAAGGCACGGAGACGCACAAAGACGTACCCGTATTTGTTGAGACTGTTTTTAAAAAAATGAACGCCACAGCTCTCCTTTTTTCGGAGCTGCAACAAAAACGTATTTAATAAAGCAGCGACACAGTTCACTGAACCAACAGCAAGTTATAACATTGGAAGCAAGTCTCCAGGAAGGAGCCATCTTGACGTCGATGTATTACCGTAATGACCATGCAAAAGACGCACCGGATTTTAAGGCGCTCGGTGAGATTTTAAGAAAATTGAAGACTTTTTGGTGCGCCCTATAGTGCGGAAAATACGGTAATTATCGTTCCAATTCTCAAGAACATTGAACATCTGCATTGAAATGAAGAACCATAAAATATCCGAATGAAAATCATTCACATTTTTTTTGAATGTAAAACAGGTAGCGTGGCTCAACACGGGTTGTGTGTTCACACGGCCACAGTTGACAAGTAGCCCCCCCCCCCCCCCCCCCCGATGCGCCAATTTCGTGGGACTTTAGCGTGAGCGTGGCTAGAAGTCAATCTTGTTCATTCAACGGCACTTCAGCGCTGCTTCACGTCTGGCTTTGAGACAACAACGATTAGTCAAGCGTCTCTAGTTTGAGAATTGCTACGTTTGGCCTGGACTGTCACGGCATTGGCGGGTGGGATGATTTAAATTCAGATTTTCATTAAAAAATTAACACGTCATGTAATTCATTTCACATCTGATGGCTTTCCAGAACACAAATTATTTTGTTTACAAGCAAATAAAAAGTGGATTATCCATATGTCCAACGCCCCCCCCCCCGCCCTCCCCGTTCCTTTCTTGCAGGTTTGTCCCATACGCCGCGCTCTGAAAAGACCGAGATTTCATTCAGCATGGGCGACCCGAGCTCGTACGAGGTGTACGTGGAAAGCATTAACAAGTTCCTCAAGCTCTACGAGGACGATATCCAAACTGACCTGATGAAATACGAAGACTGCGGAGGCAAGTTTTTTTTTTTTTGTTTTTGTTTTACTACCGTATTGATACACCAAACCCCGAATCGCAACACATTCACCATCCCTTTGTTTCGGTTCCATAACTATAACATATTATACGTACATTTGTCTGCCTTATAGAACTGTATTGCGATACTTAAGAGGATTGCGGTGTTTTTCATTTCAAGCTAAAACGTACACGTAACTGGAAAGACATTTCAATAGGCAATGTTTATTTACGTCCCAAGATAGAAGTGAAATTTTCCGGTTTGGACCGCGTTTAGGATATTTTTAATGATTTGATACGGTAATCCGAATGAGCCACGCTATGAAGAGCAAAACAAATGTTTCATTGCCCACCCAAACTCACGTATTGTGTGGACGTACGTTGACGTCAAGAGACGGATATGTGGCTCAAGGACGATTTTCGATGGGTCGCCGTGGAAAGGCGGTTTCGCAGATCAGCACAGTGTTTGAGTGGAAGATAAAAGATTGGGCAGTCGACTCTTGTCGATGATAACGAAGAGAAATGCCAACACGGAAGTTGGTCAAGTTTAGGCAACGCCCGTTCACATAGAGTAACTTATATGTGGGGTGTAAACACAGGATGTGTTGTGATAGGCCAGTGGTGTTCAAACTGTGGCTCAGGGGCCATTTGTGATCCCCCGTCAATTTTTAGCGGCCCGCAACGTATACTAAAAACGATGTAATAATAGTTCAGAATTCATTTTTGACAACAAAAATGGTTTCCGTCCAATTTCCGCTTTGTGTCAAGGTCCAAACTGTGAACATATCACAGGAATGATTCCCAAGTGTTTTGAAAACGGTTCATACCTCCGATATTAAGTTCGTAGCGGTGATGAAACGGTTCTTAGAACCGCGGTATAGCTTGAAGCTGGGAACCCGTCCATCCGTGCCATTAACATGCTAACCTGTCACCGCACAGACACTCCGCAGCCGTACCGCGAACGCGACAGCATGGAGAGCGACCAGGGCCAGCGCAAGGCCTGCAGCTTTAAGAGGTCGTGGCTGGAAGGCTGCTCGGGCAAGACCGACAACACCTACGGCTTCCAGAAGGGATCCCCTTGCATCATCGTCAAACTCAACAGGATTGTCAATTTCAGGCCCAGGGTGGGTGAGGGTGAGGTGGGGGAGGGGGTGGGGGGGTTCACACAGAATGACCAGGTGACCTCCTCAAACATTGGACTAACAATTTCTGACTGGGCCTTGATTTGACGTGCCCCCGCCTTGCACTGCTATAATCAGCAGACACCAAATGGCTTCCTCAGTGTCGACCATTTTGTTTTGGGAGCAGTGTGTCGCGAGCATCTCCTGACTGTCCGCCATTTTGTTTGTGCGTTTGCAGGCTCCCGACGTGAATGCCTTGCCTGCGCCTCTTCAGAGCCGAGTACAGCCCAACTCTGTGCCCATCTTCTGTAAGAACAAGGTGAGTCGAACACAGTAAACCGCAAGAGTTCTCGGCCCACTCGTGATGAAGACTTCACCAAATAAAATAAGTTCAACACCAATTACCACTTCATGCGGAAATACTTGACAAATAGCAACACAACGATCGGCATTAGACCAAGAGTTCATCAAAAACGAGACGGGAGGTTTTACATCTAAATTGTTGAAATCATATTTTATGCTCGGATGGAATATTAACACTGCACTAGAATATTTAACTGTACTAAATTCAAAATAAGTTCAAGCCACTCCACTGTACGATTATGCACAGTTTGTACATTTCATTCCATTCGTCTTTGGCATACCACAGGGGCCGGAACCTGTACCACACAAATTGAGAATCGCTGTCTCAGAGAGAATTTTATGCCGTCCTTGCACTTTAAATGTGATAAAAGACACATTTCAAAGTACTCCTTAGCACCCGTTCGGAGCAGCTATCGTTAAAATATCCCTTTTAGGAAACAAAAAGAAAAATGTTATTTGTTCACTCCCAGTTAAATAAAGTTTACAGTAAAACTGACCATAAAACATGAGACTGACACATTCTATACTCAAAATGAAATTGCCAACCAAAATCCACAGCACCGAATCTAACGAATATCTGATGAGTGCGAACATATAATGCAAAACGCACGAGGTGGGCTAAAGAAAATCAAACACGAACAAACTCACGGTCCGCCAGTAGATACGCCGACTATGACTGGAGCTGAGAACCTCTGCCTGTTCCACTTCCTCTTAATCGGAACGAATGGAAATCCGGTCGCGCTCGGCGCCGCGCGGACGGTGCACGCACGACTCTCACGGACCTCCGACTCACCCCGCTATCATGTTATGTTTTGACAGCGCGACGTGGACGCGGACAAGATCGGCGAGATCAACTACTTCGGCTTCGACGGCAGCTTCCCGCTGCAGTACTACCCGTACTACGGCCGCCTGCTGCACCCCAACTACCTTCAGCCGCTGGTGGCCATCCAGTTCACCAACGTCACGTTGGACACGGAGGTGCGCATCGAGTGCAAGGCGTACGGCGCCAACATCAATTACAGCGACAAGGACCGCTATCAGGGACGATTCGATGTCAAGTTGACCATCAACTCGTGACCTCTTCAGTCGGTTCGTCAGTCGGTGCGCACTCCTCACCACCACCCCTCCCCACCCCCCTCACCTCCACCAGTTTTTCTTTTGAAAAGCAACCCCACCCCCCCTCCCCACCCCAAAAAAAAACACGTAGAGCCAATTGAGATGATAACGTCAAATTAGAAAGAAGAAAAAAAACACCACTCTAGTAGTCTTTAAGCATTCACACTATACAGCAGCGGTTCTCAACTCGTGTTTCTTTACTTCCCTCAAAATATTGTTAGCCTAACAGCATCATTGCACAAGTCGTTTTTTTTTTTTTTGGGTGGGGGGCTTTTCAAAAACAGGGTACAACAGACTCAATACGAGTCCAGTTGCCCTGATTCAACTTTTTGCAGATTTACCACAACCCAGATGACTGAGAATCTACACAGATACAACATTTTTTAGCTATTGTGACAATAAGTTCAAAATGGCTCGGGCAATTATGCTATTAAGGTAACAATATTTGAAGAAAAAAATATTAATTACAAACATTGTCTTGGCACATCACCAAACAAAAAGTGTCATATAAAGTTGGAAGTTGCCTATCACTTTCCATCTCTCACATATATATATATGAACAAATATTATTTGTGGTTAATAAATCCACATTTTTGGACCAATGAAGTGACATTGAATAATTTTCCACCGGTTGGGAATCACTGTTCTCAGACACAGGTGCCAAACTTTAGGCCTTAGGGGCCAGATCCAGCCCGCCGCATCATTTTCTGCACGCCAACTTGATGTTTCTTGCTCTAATCTGTGCCAAAAATTGCAAATTGTCCTCACGTTAAAAACGTTGAGCTATTTCAAGCATTTTTTTTTTTTTGCCAAACTCCCTTTTCAAAAGGGAGTTGAATAAATAACTGCTTCTATTTTTTTTTAACTCCTGACTTCAAAACAAGTTACCCATCAATTTGTTTGTTTTTGTAGTAACTCCAATGAGGCCCTTACATATTTGTATGGTTTCCCAGTTAGTTACCTTCTGAAGGTAAAACATTTTTTGACTTGACTTTTTTTTTTTTGCTCAAAACATGAAACTGCCATAGCAAACTATATATATATATATATATATATTAATACAAGACTATTCTAAAATTAGGAACTTTTTCCTAAACAAAACGTGGCTTCTCATACATTTTTTACTTGGTTACAAATTTTTACTTTTTTTTAACTACAAATTTGACTTGAAATCATTTTATCCTACACTGCCATATGTCGGTTACCGTCGTAAAGTGAGGGCGCGTCTTCCATTTTCCACTCCCTGTCTACCACCAAATCACGTTTAGGTGCTCCGCCCCCCCACCAGTTGAGAATCACTGCTCTACAGGACCGCATTTCACTTGCAAAAAACAAAAAAAAGTGTGCGCTTCATTCCCACTCGGGCTTCTCTTGTCTTTGTCCAGGTTTTTAGGATGTGGCATAGCAATAGCAAAGCAAATGAAATCATATTTATTCCGCTGTACATGATGATGAATTTTACTCCTCCTGGAGACGTGTCCATACTGACTATGGAAAAAAACAAAAACAAAAAACTGCAACTCCACTACTACTACTACTTACTACTACTGACGTGTTTGTGTCGTAAAATCTCGTCTCGTCCGCTTCTGTGCGCGTGTGCCTGCGCGTGTGTTTGTTTGTGTGTTTGCGACTAACTGAAATACTAGCGCGGTACTGGACACCATCAAGGAAGGATCCATTGTTTGTACGCTTTTCATCTCCCCCGACCCCCTTTGTCGTTTGTATTTTTATTTTTTTTTGTAGTCCCTAGCAGAGTCCTTATACTGTTCAATGTTTTAGTCATGTTCATGGTGAAAGAATTTTATATTTATGCAGTTGTACATTTTATTTCTCTCTCAGAAATGTCATGTTTTGAATCTGATACCAAAGTAGTCGCTGGTTGAAAACGAAACAAAAAAAAAAGTATCAATGCAGTATCCTGTTACATGTCGACAAAAAAAAAAAAATGAAAAGAAAATAATCTGAACACATTTGTCAGGAGCCTTCTGGTCACTTTATTTAATCTGGCTGAAACAATAAAACAACAACAAAGTCAAGTGGTGGTTGTGTCCATTTCTTTCCATCAGCTGTCTAGGATCTTGTTGAAGTTGAATTTTATCTTTATCATGATTTAGAATACATCCATTTTTCCCGGAACAAGATTGTTATGCACTAAAATGAATTCTCAAATCAAAATCAATACTTCAAACTATAGTTCATTTGAGCAATGATGTTTCATGGCCTGTAAAGTAAAAATAAAAGTCTTCTGTATTTGACATACCACAGAGAAGAGTGTAGTTGACAACCGGGCCAAATTGAATCATAAATCTAAAATCTAATCGATAAAAGGGGTATCTTCAAAATCGCAAAAACAATCTCCGCTCTCAAACGCTTATGAGTATCTGTTGAGAAAAAACAATTAAACTGGATGTTAGTCAAACATTGACAAAAATTCTGCCAATGGTAAAGGAGCTAATTTTGTCTCGATTAATCGGTTGGGCCCTAGTAATGATAATACTAATTTGTCAGGGTGTCTTCTGGTCGCACTTTTATCTGGGAGAAACAAACAACAAAATCTTGATGTGTCGTGACTTTGTTTGGAGTCAGCCGTCCAGGATTTTGAAGAAATACTGCACCTGTGGACCACAAAATGGCCGCCCCCGTCAGGTTCAAGTGGCAAATGGTTAACAAGGAGGCATTATTCAACCCCACCCCCCTCTCCCCCCAACACCACCACCGCCACCCCACCCCTTCGCCGCTACACAAAAGCTTTTGTTTCAAATCCCGCCGTCATTCTTGTTCCCGTCACACTGTGAGAGATCTGAGGCAGGCGGGATCGGGGGGGCCCACGCTGCGGTCATGAGACTTTAGTGGGGTGGGGAACAAAACACCCTATCACACTGCCTAGAAAAGCCAACATTTTTCCAGGTTGTCGTGCACAAATGGCACCAAATAGAGAATGGGTCACGCGAAGCAAACATTGTTTACAAGTATAGTTATTTCCCTCGTATATCGCGCACTCTGTATATATTCTGCACCAAGAAAATCGTCAAAAGCCGATGGTCCTCGGTACTCCCGTATGATAAACTCTCCAGATTTACTGGGATCCACGCTAAAAAAAAAATTGCGATTTCTTGTGTTCAGATACGTACATTTTTGTATAAAGAGAAGTTGGCTTACCTTGCTAGTTTTGGCTGTTAACACTCGAGCCTTGGTCAGAGCTCTCACCACTTGCTGATGTGACAACAAAAAGCCGTCTCGCGTGATCACACGTGATCCCACAAAACCAAAGAGCAGCGAAAATTCCCGGATATGTGGCGATGTAGCTCAAACGTTTCAGGAGGTCAGAGTGTTGTGAAATGGTGATGTGGCAAAAAAAAAAAAAAAACTGCTTTGGAAAATAGTTCTTGCCCTCCTGGGGTACCCACGTTTCTACCAAACACGATATTGGGTCCAAAAAATTCTCAAAATGATTCCTCACAATACAACCATTTTTTGTCTCCACAATATTTGATTTCAGCCCAGCTTTTTTTGTTGAAATTTTTGAATTTCGCGTGGATTCTCCCTTATGTTCCGCTCAAGATGCGCCCATTTCCCAGAACTATCGTGCGCACTATAACTTAACACCCACCTCCAGGAGGGCGTCTTCAGGAAGGTCTGTGCAATGGACGGCGTTTTTGACTTTGTCGGTGCCGTAAATGGCTCGCAGCGTGGCCGGTCGCAGGTGGCGAGCGATGTCCTGTGGAAAGACCAAACGGAGAAATAAGTTTCGCATCAGGAAACACTCTGCCAGCCAGATCCTGACACTGAAATTTATGACCCCTGCTGGACACTTGATTAGGGACACCTGGACAATTATTTACACACGCTACGACTCACAAATCCCGTACTAATCACATTGCCCAATAAATGGCAATTTTCAGTGAGACCTAAAATGTGTGTTGGCAGCACAGGCAGCATCTTGAGTGTCCTTCTTGAAGGTCACCGCGCCTAGCCTCCAGGAATTGAAACCCTCCCACCGGGTCCCAACACACTCGGGCACACAAAGCTTGAGTGTTAATTCTATGGAACACAAGAAAGAAACCAGATCGTGAGGAAATTCGGTCCCATTTGTAAATGGCAGGAAGTTGCCACAGGAACACAATTCCCGACGTCCTTCATTGTCCTCTAATAGAAAGAGGCTCTTATGCGCCTTTGCTGTGCATCATTTTAATTTTTTTTTTTTAATGTACAACACACACAGGGAAAACACACCAAGTCACCAACAACGATTAACGTCATTTACTGTGTACAAAAGACTCGTAAGGTTTTTTTGGTTGTTTTTTTGGCAGGTGAATGCCGGAGTTGCTATTTTCGTGGGCCCTCCGTACCTTAAATGGCGTAACGCCAAACAGGAAAAAGAGTGTGGCTGGAGAACGACAAATTACGATACTGAGAGTGACTCACTTATTCAACTTTCGGAGCTAGCAATAGTTCTCACATTAACACGGTTATCTTCTCATGAAGTGTAAACTCATACCGCCGTTTCGTGTGTCGTTCTATTCCGTTGACGATGCTCCGTCTGTAGCGTACGCTTCGTTAGCATGCTAATGCTAAGTTCACGGCTGTTAGCATAGCGAATGCTACCATTTACGTACGTACAGGTTTATGTGTCTTCGACTAATGATGTCACTTGAAATCTATCTTAGTTCATTTTTAAAACGCATTTCTTTTCAGAGGTGTAGTCACATCAAGTCTTTCATATTTCAGAGACAGCAACAGAAACACGCTTTCATCCTTTGTTACAGCCCCATATAAATATAGCCGTATTGTATTAAAATGTGATTCGATACACAAAAATAAACACTGAGGGCGTTGAAGGTCAAATTTGACCCATGTCTACTAAAATGAATTTAGTTATGTTGGTCCAAGTCAAGTATACCTAATGTGTATTTTTATAGGCCCTTGGGGGAGGATTTCAAGGGTGAGTTTGAAACCGCCCAGAGAACTGTCTGTGTTTCCACCACCTTTGCAGATACAGAAAAATGCACCGTTGCCCTGTGAACGGTCAGGGGGGAATCTCGTGAGAGTGAACGAGTCGAACAGCGCGAAGCATGACCAGACTGTGAAATGCTTAAAAATATTGACCGCAGATATTTTTTTTATCTGAAAATGAGTGATGCAAAAAATTATAGTACACTTTCCCCACACTTCGGAATGTGGAGCTCGTGGTGAAGTGGCTTTGGGGGATGCATTTGCGAGTTCCATGACAGAGACGTTTGCGTAATTGCGTCGGTTCCTGGTGAGCGACCTTCCTCCTCAACTGTAATTGGATTGTGTTGACTGAGCGAGAGCTTGGACCCCTCGCTGGCGTCACGGCTTGCCGCGTCCATCAATCCGCGCGCGCATGCAGCAAGGAAATTAAAAGACGCCGTTTAAAAGGCAATTTCAAAGTCAGTGATTCGGAGGCCAAAGATTAAATTGGCAAAAGGCGTCGTGGCATCGGAACATTGAATTCATACATTTGGATTTTTTTTTTTTACATTTTGTATTTTCGACTAAAACAAAAAAATGCTACTTTACTGAAATGTGATCTGCAAATAGCAACATCTGAGAAACGGATCATTTTGTATTACAGTCAAACCTCGGTTTTCGTCCATAATCCGTTCCAGAAAGCTGTTCGAAAACCGAATTGTTCGAAAACCGAAACCAGGCTCTTTTTAAAATAAAAATGTTTATTGAACACGTCTGCGCACAATGGAAAGCAACACAAGGAAGCGTCACTTCCTCGTCTAAGGAAGGCGAGAGGAGTCAAATGGTGCATTCAAGTGCGCTCAGTTTGTTCGAGAACCGAAATTTGTTCGTCATCCGAGGCATAAAAAACTCAGAATTTTTGGTCGAGAACCGAGACGTTCGAAAACCGAGGTTTGACTGTATCTCTTAATTTTTTTTCCAGGTATAAATACACTACCATATAATCCACAGTACAATAATATAAAAGTCTGACATTGCATTTACACGAACACAAAAGGCATCTATTTTTACAGCACAGCAGCGACAGTAAAGTTAGAGGTCGGGACAAATTCTTCTCACCATCACATTAACACGTCGACAAGGTGGAGGAGGACTGTGACAGTCATCATCGCTCACATTAGGAAGGACCAAAAAAAAAAGTTATTAGGAACCCCTCCTTCTTCAGTCATTCGCAGGGACGTCAGTCAGTGGATGATCATATGCTGATATGTATTCATTGCACGTAGACGAGAGCTCTGTAGCAACGTGAATAAAATCAGGTTTTCATCATCGTCTGGGCTTTTTTTTTTTATTATTTTTTTTTTTTAATGGACGTGAACCCAGAGTTGACACGCCAACGGGCTTTTTTTTCCTGAGATAGACAAATGAAGTGAAACCGTGTACCCTTGAAACAGATGTTTGTTCTTTCTATTAATCAAGAACTTACAGCCTTGCCATGTGTGTGTGATAGAGAGCGCGCCTGTGTGTGTGTGTGTGTGTGTGTGTGTGTGTGTGTGTGTGTTTTAGGGGCTACAGGTGCGTGACATGAAAGCTAATGGATGCAACGCCCGGGCGCTGTTGCCGTGGCGATGAGCATGTCAGCAGGGATGTGACTCAGCACCTTTTTTGATTAACAAAAAAATGAGCTACACAGTTTCAGCAAGTTTTTTTTTCTCTCTCTCTCTCTCTCTCTCTCTTTTTTTTTTTTTTTAATGCTCGCTTGATCATCTGGCCTCACGTTGCAGCGGTGCGCAGTTTGATTCCAGCTCTGGCCGGCCTTCCTGTGTGGACTTGTTCTCCCCATGCCTGCGTGGGTTTTCTCCGGGTACTCCGGTTTCCTCCCACATTCCGAAAACATGCGTGGCAGGTTAATGGAACACTCCAAATTGTCCCAAGGTGTGATTGTGAGCGCGAATGGTTGTTCGTCTGTGTGTGCGTCCTGCGATTGGCTGGCAACCGGTTCAGGGTGCAACCCGCCTACTGCCCAAAGACAGCTGGGATTGGTCCCAGCATGCCGGCGACCCTTGTGAGGATAAAGCGGATTAGAAAATGGATGGTTGGAAGCCCAATTAAGCAGGAAAGGTCTGACGAAGAGGGGAATAGAACCATGCCAGGTGACCTTTTGACATGTCACACGAGTGCACATCCTGCTGGACTCTGGTTGGCCAAATAATGAGGTTGGCTCGATAGTGGGCCACATCCATTTACACTATTGTCTTCTAAATGAGTTGGACGTGGGGTGCGGTTAGGGGGGGGGGGGGGGGGGCGTTAGCCAATACTACTCCAGCCAATTGGAGCGAGCCCATGACGGCAGTGCGAAGGTCATCGTGTGCGTTTGTGTTGCGGCTGATGGTCAGAACGGACTATTGACTAATGGATCTGTCAGTGCTAATAATAAAAGACAGCCGTCCTCTTTATCGATCAGACGCTAGACTCATTGATGACACATTTGGTGCGTGCGTGCGTGCGTGCGTGTCGTCAGCTGCCTGGAAGTTACACAACAGCATGCAAAGATGCACAACAATAGCCGTTCTATTTCAGACGGAGGCAGAGCGTCATTTTCGAGTTCTGTTGCTGAAATATCATCCATGAAACAAAAACACCAAAAATGGTCAATACAAAATAAAAGTAAATGAATGCAACTAAAATTAAAGAATAATTAAAATAAGGATTACGAATAAATCAAAGTAGAAACGTAAACACAAAATAAGCAATAAATAAATGCGATAGTATATATATATATATATATATATATTAGTCAAACCTCGGTTTTCGAACGTCTCGGTTCTCGACCAATTCGGTTTTCGACCAACATTTTTTTGTTTTTTATGCCTCGGAAGACGAACAAATTTCGGTTCTCGAACAAACTGAGCGCACTTGAATGCACCATTTGACTCCTCTCGCTTTCCTTACACAAGGAAGTGACGCTTCCTCGTATTGCTTTCCATTGTGAGCAGACGTGTTCAGTAAACATTTAGATTTTTAAAAAAGCGTGGTTTCGGTTTTCGAACAATTTCGGGTTTCGAACAGCCTTCTGGAACGGATTATGGACGAAAACCGAGGTTTGACTGTATACATATCTATCTATCTATATATATAGATATCTATATCTATATATTTATTTATTTTTTAGATTATGTATTGATAATGTAGTCTTTTCATTTGCTTTGTATTTATTTCCTACTGCATTTAGCTAATGTATATTTTGTATAGATATCAACAAAATATACAAATATACATTTACTTATATATATAAACAAAATATACAATAGATAAATGCAAGAGGAAATAAATACAAGGAAATGAAAAGACAATATTATCAATACACAACCTAAAAAACAAATATATGATTGAAAAAATATATATATAAAATTATACAGTAAAAAAAAAAAAAAAGAATAAATACAGCCTCAAAAATCCAATCTGTATGTCTTCGGAAATATAGGCGAGCCTTGAGCAGAAATGCACACGATCTCCTTCCTATGAAGGCGGCAGTCATGTGAACACACGCTCACATCATGGTAGGAATGTGTCATCGACACGCATTTGGGAGGTAACGGCAGCCGAGCCATTTCAAATTGTGTACTTTCCTCTCTTTACTCCACGGCAGATGGTTAAATTAACACACGGGGGAAGGAGAGTTTGTGGCGAAACGTCGGAAGCTGACGCCGTTTCGGTTTTAGCGACTCACCGGATCGGCGGGCCCGCAGAATTCGCGGAAGGTCTTGGCTACGTCGGCGCCATGGAGCTCCAGGGCCATGCAGGTTCCCAAAGACAGCTCGGTCACCATGTCCTTCGGGGGGGGGGGGGGGTACGATCACACACGTTGCTAATCATGTCACGCCGCCCGCTCTCATGTCAACATTTGACATTTTCCTTCCCAGCTGATGATGCGCCGGCCAACGTTGCGCTCACCAAGTATTCCGTCACGACGCCTTTGTAAACTTCATAGAACTCCTCGGCATTGGCTCGGTCCACGTTGAACTGTGGAGGGGTGGGGGGGGTCGCACATAGAGAGAAAGAGGAAAAAAAAAAATACATTAGCGAACATCGCTATGAATCTATGCAAACCAATTTCTATGCCACGCTAAATTTCGAAGTTTCTTAGATTTGATTTTTTATAAGAGATTTAATGGCATTGTATTGTACTTTTAAGCAAATTGTTTCATGACCCCGTTGCAGTAAAATTTGATCTGAGACGGTGATTTTTTTTTCATCTGTTTGCATGTATATTGATAAAATAAATCAGACAAAAAGCCCTCGTTAAGACTATATAGGGGTTGTTGGAAATAGATTTTTGACCCCCGTTAATGGTCAAATTAGCATTCTTTTTTGCTTATTATGTTCTCATATCGGCGTCCAGGTGGTCGACTGGTTAGCACGAATGGTTGTTCGTCTCTGTGTGCCGTGCGATTGGCTGGCAACCGGTTCAGGGTGTCCCTCCGCCTCCTGCCCAAAGAAAGCTGGGATAGGCTCCAGCACCCCCCCGCCACCCTTGTGAGGATGAAGCGGATCAGAAAATGAATGAATAACATCGCTGTTGTGTAAGTGTGCGTATGAGTAATTTGACTCTGCGCCAACACGTTATCATAATTCCAACCAAACATGCACGGACGGTTGGCAAGTGCTTGTTTGACTTGAGTGTGTGCACTTCGGGGGGAGAAAAGTTTTGGACGGGCACTCGACAGGAAACAGTGGGAGGCTTGTCCTCTCTGAAGCAAAAAAAAAAGAATATTGACTTGCCCTTAGCTATAATAACTTAGTAATTACGTAGTAATAGTAAAAGTAGTACTAACAGTCGGTAATGGCAGAACAAAAAAAGCAAGTATGAGTGTTGGTCATAGAACGACGAGTAGTCGTCTTTTTTTTTGTTGAGAGAAGCAGTCATTGCAGGAGCAGGAAAATAACGAGCGGAACAATTAGTAGTTCTCGCGGACGAATGACTATGAGTAGTAGTAACAGCAGTAGCAGAGAAACAAGGACTCATCGTGGTTGCAGTCGGTGGAGGAGAAACTGTGGGTGGTGGCAGTAGACGAGAACTCGTCGTCATCGTAGTAATGGAAGTCATAGTGGAAGAAAAACTATGGGTAGTCATAGTTGTAGAGAAGCTCGTAGCAAGTGAACTAGAAGAACGATAAGTAATAGTCGCAGCAGTAGGAGAAGAGCTAGTAGCAGTTAAAGGAGAACTAGTAGTTGTGTGTAGTTGGAAAAACTCGTCGTAGAAGAACTAGAAGTACCGTAATTTCCGGACTATAAGCCGCGGCTTTTGTCACACGCTTTCAACTCTGCCGCTTATTTAATGAAGCGGCCTATATAAATACTTTTCTAACGGCCGCCTGTGTACCGTCCTTCTTTGTAAATATCTCATGTTACAATATGGGCACCTGCGGCTTATAGGCAGGTGCGGCTTATGTGTGTACAAAATGTTTTTTTCTTTTAAAAATTTTGTGGTGCGGCTTATAATCAGGTGCGCTCTATAGTCCGGAAATTACGGTAATTGTAGTTGTACAGGAAGTAGAAGAAGGAGTGGTTAGTACGAAAACTAGCGATATGGTAGTATTAGTTGAAGGACTCGATCGAGTAGCAGAAGCACGGGTGGTACTACTCGTCGTGGTAGTACACGTAGAAGAACACGGAGAAGATCCAGATTAGGCTTTTTGAGGCCTTGGAGCTGTCAGCGCCGAGTGGCGTCCCAATACTTTTCTCCGTCGTGTGACAGGACGACAGCGCAAATGCGTGTTTACCATTTGCAGAGCCGAGATGTGAAAGCCGGCTGCGGTAATGGAGTTGATGATCTTGCCAGCCAGCCCTGCAAAAAAAAAAAAACAACAAAAAAACCCCAAAAATAAACAAAAAGCATCAGCATCTTTGAAAAGTATTTTTAACAGCTGAGATGACCCCGAACGCAGCGGCACGCTTCTTACAGGTTATCTCTTTCGACACTCCAGACGCCCTCGCGGGAGTCAGGAGGAGGCGGATTGGAAAACGGGACGGAGAGCGAGAGAAAGACAGAGAAGGTCACACGGGATGAGGATAAGACGTTTGCCAATCTGGCTCGGTCTGTCAATTTGCTCGTGTGCTCCCCCCCCCCCGCCCCCTCCTTTAAAAAAAAAAAAAAACGGGAAAAAAACCCAGCTGCTCCTGTTGCTAGGCAACCCGCTACTACTTACGGGTGCCTGGCAACAGGAGCTTCATCGATTCCAATCATGTCTGCACGGCGCGTCTGCTGGCGCGTGACCGCCGACGGGGGTGGGCGGGGGTGGGCGACTCGACTCGGCCCCGCCATGACGCTGCGGACTCGTCTGGAATGAGACCGGCGATAGCGTTTCAAACAAGATGGATGCCGGTCTTGTCGATGGCAAATGTGCTTTCTGGTGAGTCCGCTGGTTGGAAGTCAGCGGACCAATAAAACCAAATCATTTTCAGTGTTTTCGAGGAAATAGAATAAATCGATTCCATAAACCGATACGTCGATATAATCTCAGCCGGCAAAAGCTAAAGATTAGCAAACGAGGCATCAGTGTTTTTGAATCCTGTTATGAAAATAGAACATACGCCGAATGACGTTTATATCCAGTGTGGGTGAGATACCGTTAAAAGTGTGATCCATTTTTTTTGTCATTTTGGGAGACTTTGAAAAGTAACACGCGAGGCATAACATCGACGCCAGTTGAGCATTCGAACGCGCCGGTTGCTCAATCGTCGCCGGCAGGCCACCAAACAAACATCACGCTCCGAGGGCTTATCTTGAATAAACCAAACATGGACGTGTCTCGACAGGAGACGCAAAACTCCTTCACCCCTGGCGCGGCTCCAGGAAGGTGTGGCGGGGGGAAGGGTACGTGCGTGCCACGGCGATCCCGACGTGTCTTAATAAGTACGGATGAGTAGTCATTTGCGCTGTCGATTTGGATAGCGCGGCATTAAAAAAAAAAAAATCCCAAATCTGAAACATTTCATACGTCACTGATCCGCGAGTGCTAGGCGGGTCACAACCGTTAAGCCAAACAGCAACTCCACGCAAGGAGAATTAAAAATTTGAAATCATATTACGACTATATTGTTTTCCCGATTAACCATCATGGCAACTTAGTTCATGTACGGCCAGCTAGCAGTTAGCCAAACTGCAAAGTCAACATAGCTAACCTCTCTTTGTGGGTGGCCGATGGTGTTCAAGGTCGTCGCTGTGACCTTTTCTGTCTTTCAGTCGCAAACCTCGTATGTTGCCAGTCTCCCTTTCAAAAAACATCATCCTGGAAGCCAAATGTATTCATCTTCAAGGCTCCTTTATGTTGCTAAAATTGGGATCACAATCTCCTTGACGCCGATTCGTGTACCACCGTTGCAATTTAGTCTTCTGCGCTTATGTCATTTTAGAATGAGCGCAAAAAAAGACGCGAGTAGGAGAGTTTCTCGGCGAGAAAACGGGGAAAGGAATCCGCGGGAAGGGCCGCGCTCGCTCTTACCCTGGGAGACGGCATGCGGTTTGATGACGCAACACGTGCACTGGGAGTAGAGGGCCGTGTTGAGGGGGCCGTGGCAGATTGTGGTGGGGAAAAAAAACTCCAGCTCCTGTGAACCGCGAGAAAAACAATGCTGCATTAAGAACACGGCGCCGAGACTCATGAAGACAAGGCGAGAGGGGGGGGGACATAAACATTTATGAGGGAGGAGACAGACTTGAGAGAACGCGAGTCCGTGCGGAGGGCATTGCGGCTTGTGAGGGGCGTAAAGCCTGTGGAGGACATTGCGCGTCGTCCAAACATAAAAACTCCATCAAGCCATGGACGGGGAATTAAAAGTAGAGTGTCCACGTCAAGATAAGAGAGGACATGAAGACAAATGTAGACATTAAGACTAGAGGACATAAGAAGAGTGAGGACATTAAAACCGGAACAGCACTGGTGCAAGTGCCACGATTATTAATTTTGGGCACCATAACAGGAATATAAAAACTACTCCGAGCAGAAGAAGACCGAGTAGTTTTGAATGTGTTCAAAATGTCTTTGCGAAATGCCTGGAAGGGACATAAAAATTGCTTACTCTGGCGGCGGAGGTCAGCGAGTCCGAGCCGTGTGCCAGATCTCGCCCAAACTGGCTGCGTGCGCTCTGCGGCGCCTCCTTGTGTGCCACCGCCGCGTCCGAGGATCCCACAAAGTTCTTCCAGACGGACACTGCCCCGTCGCCCACCAGCTCCAGCGCCACCACGGGACCGGAGCACAGCTGCTGCACCAAGGAGCTGTTAAGAACAGCCAAAGACATGCTTTAAAAATATGCATGTACTACGTGTAAATATATCCTTTTTCTAATGTGGAGGTTATATTTAATACAGAGCAGTGACTTCAATTGGTGTCATTCTTGTGTGTGTGTGTGTGTGTGTGTGTGTGTGTGTGTGTGTGTGTGTGTGTCTGCCTTCCTGTTCCTGTCTTCTTTCTTTTTCTTGAGCTATTGGGCAGTGATGACTGAGCCCCATCTATTCTGTCTAGCAACAGCTGTATGGTCTGTTTTCATTGGCCTATTGGGCAGTCGCAAAACAGCCCATTTTACTCTCTGCACACTCGGTTTTCACAGACCTGTTGTGAAGGTGATAGGTTGTTTATTTTTTAGATATCATACATTTGCTTGTTATTAATATTATTAATGTTATATTGATATTTATTGATTGATTGATTATGCTCGCAAAGAAGAACGCTTATGAAGGAACCTGACAGAAGGTGTGAATTTCTTCTACCTAGCAACTGTATGAACTGCTGTCATTGGCCAATTGTATTTCAGACTTATTTCATCCTGCCTAGCAACAACTGCATTCACTCGTTTCATTGGCCCAAATTGGGACTCGGCCCAAATTTACTCCCCGAGCCACAACTGCCTGCTTTTGTTTTCATTGAATGATTCAGCTGCTAATCTGCCCAGCAACACCGGTCAGCTCATTTTTTTATTGGCCTTTCAAGAATCTGAGCAATTTCTATTGATCTACGTTGCCGGTTTTGCTAGCTGATGAACATTTTATGACCGTTGTGAATTGTCATCATGAATCACGTCACCTGCTGTCAACATTTACACTCACTTGAAGAAGGGCTTTGACTGATGCTCCACATAAAAGTCTGCAGCTTGGCTCCTGAAATGATAACACATTGTAACTGGTGTGCCAAATGAGTAAAAGGCTGTGTTGCCGCGTCAGCACTCTATTCTGGTTTCCAGAAGGAAACGAATGAGGGGAGCTGAACAACTGATATGAATAAAACGGGCCTAGTTGGCAATGCGAACTACATCAATAATTGCCATTGTAAGCCATTGTTTATGGCTAATAAAGTGGAAACTAATTCCTAAACATGCGGTATGTTCGAGTCCATGTGTGCATGGATGGTCACGAGCATCAAGTCTGAAACATCACATAGGGTTAAAGGACACCTACAACTAGTCTCTTTGTATAAAGTTCAAGTTAACTTTATTATCAATAAATAAATGCTTTCAATAATGAATTACCATGTCAAGTGCGTCATCTTGGCGTTGGTGACCATCAGGTTGGCCTGGGTGACCATTTCCAAGACGTCTCCAAGCTTGCTGACGGCATCCGGCTTGAGCAGCGCGAGGGTCCTGTATGACATCACGTCATTTGATTGCATTTATTATGAGCATTAAATGTTCTGACTGTGACTTTTGAGATGAACAAATATGCAGTAAATTTGAATCCGGATGAGATTTGCTTCTAAAATATCTCTTGAAAAATGACACCTGTCATCATTTGACCCCGTCTCGCGTGATTATTCAGATCTGACGCCGCGCTCACGTCTGGGCTTCTGCTTAAGAAGCTTCTAAAAATAATCCCGAGGTGGTTTTTGTTGATGAGGTGAGGCCGTTACCGTTCTTTTTTGCTACCCAGCTTGCTGGCCGTGTATTGATCGCCGTAGTCGACGATGTTGAGCTGCCGCGAGAAGACGTTGACCCGGTTGCCCACAAACAGATCCCTCTGGTTCAGGTCGCCGTATTTGGTCCGGCGCAGGAAAATCCGCTGGTTCTTCACGTCAAACTGTCATGAAAACACCAAAAGTCCATCAGCGTGGAACAGTGGTGATAATGTGTTGCTAATGAGGCATGAAAAAGGCCTGTCTTAAAATAACACAGAAAAACAACGCTATAAGCCATCATCATAGCAATAAATAATATTCATATTCTTCAGGAATGACCAGCGGTGTTCATTCACTCAACTGCAAGATGGTTCACAGATGAGTTTCATTAAGCTTCAAAATGCTTTCCCAGCATGTATGGAGGTTTTTTGGGGGGGCTCAATAAAAAGTGTCAATTGGATGAAATTTAAATGATAAAAAATGTTCAAAATTGCCTAATGAGTAACTATGTTGATTTTAATGCGAAATAATTGATTTGAACCTTTGTCTTTGTGTAATCATTTCATGAACAATTTATTTGTTACAAATATAGAATAAATTTAGCTGTGCATTTTTTTTCATGGATTTTAATTAATTTTTCTATTTTAGGATCAATTATTTAGTTTTAATTATTCAACAACCAAATTGTTAATGCAATGACAACATATGTTTCAGAACCGTTGTATTTATTTATTTACTTTTACTGTTTTCTTTTAGTACACTGGTCAACAGCAAATTTTAATCAGGGATGGCCTTATATGTCGCCCCCCCCCCAAAAAAAAACACGTGTTGCTGAACATAAGCCTTAATTTATAAATATTATGAAATATATTTACTCGCTTACATATTGTATTGTTTTGTATTGTAGAACTGTTCCGTACCATCTCCACAGTGTGGTCATGGGGGTAGTAAAAGAGCTGGTAGCGCCGCAGCAGAGCTGCCATCGGGTCGTACCAATCGGCCAAAAAGGCAAAGCGTTCCTTCTCCTCCTGAGCAAAAAGAGACAAAAACATTAAGCATACCAATTACTCATTTCATACAGGCTACAGTATATGGCCATTTTATTACATTTTCTGGACTCAATGAAACACTTTTTTTCTAAGCAAAACGTATATTTTGTCGGACTCTTACTGTACTTTATGTTTTGCAACTTGCTTTAACTCCCATCACTTACCAAGAGCAATACATGACGTTTCCCTGCCCCATTTTGAGAATTTTACCTTCTACAAGACTCAATTGGAGTCTTATGCCATGCTGCTGTTCACTATCAAGCCAAACATAGTTTATGCTTGACACTGAACTCCCCAAAAACAAATATAGCGTAGTAGCACTCCCTATTGACATGAATCAATCTTCTTTTTTTGGGTGGGGGCACAAATATGTCATGACTTTATCAAATGATTTATCGTTTGTGCAAGTGCGGCTAGTGTTGCTGAGCTTTTATTGTAGCAACAATCCCCATGGCAACAGAAAAAGCTCACATACTCTACAGTTTAAAGTAAATGAACTCGCGAGACAGACACCAATCAAACATTAATAACAGCTCATTAATCCACAGCAATTGGTTATATCATATGAAAAAAAAAAGACGAGAGATCGTCAATTAGCGTTAACCGGAGTACGAGCGTCCGTGAAGACCAATATTCGGGAAACACAATTGAAAGCTTTCGACGACTTTTTGTTGTTGTTTTTACCGAAGGCGAATGAAAAGCAAACAAAAGTGCGTTAGTGTTGTTTGTTGAATATGAAATATGAGTTTTACTCAACTTGCCATTATTTAGTCGTTAACGAAGTCCTCATGTCCCAAATGTTTAGCTCGGCAAGCGTTTGCTAGGTAGCTTCGGCTGTGCTCATGGTGCGTTCCAGTTCTAATGTAAAATGTAAAGACGGAGCTATAATGAATCCCTTGATATTTAATGGGGCGTTGCAAAGTTCCTAAATATATTTAATGCCCAATCTCTCGTTGTTTTTGACAATATGTTACAATTTATAACCACTCAAGACGTAATATATGTCCTTGTTACTCGTGGGCAAGGACTTGGAGATGAAATGTGTATATAAAATTTCAGAGGATTTTGAACGCCGCATTGGTTTCTATAGTAACTATGGGCAAGTTCAGAAATACGCTGTGACGCCGGTGCATTAAACAATTAAAACGATTTATAGCACATTTAAGAATTACATCACGTGGATCGTAAAGAATACATGAGTAAAGTACTTCATCATAACATATTATATGGATCTAACCATTCATCCAATACATTATTTAAAAGGTGAGTGAATTACTTTGAATGGCAGGATTGTAGGAGTAGGGTCGGTAAGAAGGGAACTTAGACGTGGAATAGAAAACAAATGTGAATAAATTACTTTGGTTTCGTTTAAGATACAACTAAAATATATCTTACAGCGTCATCTACTGGAGATTTCGTGACAGTGAGAAAGTAATCACAATCATTGTGGTTCAAGTTCGTAAACGCAACACTTTAACTTGCTTCGAACCCGGAAGCACAACATTGATGAAAAGCGTACGGTCGTTGTCAGGTTACGTTTATGAATTTAAGCGTCGAATAATTGCCACTGTATTCATTTTTGTTTTACGTCATTGTTGTTTTTAATGAATTTACGAGCTCGACTGAGAAATGACTCGGACTATGGCGGAGTTTTGCTTTTGGATGGCGGATTAGCCACAGAATTGGAAGCACAAGGTGCACGTTTACAGGTAAAGTAAATGCTGTAAAATTATTTCATGTTATTTATGACTGTATACTACTGTACAAATAATGAATAAATGTGCTTTTTTTACGTTTCTCATTTATATAGTACTAGAGAAATATCTTTATATAATTTACTCTGTAAAGAATTGTTTTATCACATTTGTGGGTAAGGTTAATACTGAGCAATTTAAATCATGTAGATGTATGTTTAAAAACATTTTCAACACACTTAAGGCGCACAGGGGATATAAATTGACCGAGTAGTAACAGTGTAAATTATAAGTACTTTTTTAAACAGTTATTTAAGACTTTGCTATCCTGATCGTGTGAGTGCCGAAACTTGTGATTTTTATTTATTGTGTGTGTGTGTGTGTGTGTGTGTGATTAGTTGTCGCTAGGTCAACTTTTTTGTTGTTTTTTTCTTGTGGGCCAAATTTTGTGAGTGAGTTTTGGAGCATTCGCCTCTTGATAGCAGTAATAAACTTGAAGCTATGAGCATGGTCACGGAACGAATTAAATCGTAGGTAAAGGTCTCACTTCATTATTATTATTATCAATATTACAGGGAGACCCATTATGGAGTGCCAGGCTGTTGCACACCAACCCCCAAGCTATCAAAGCTGCTCATCACAGGTATGTCTAAGTGTTAAATAATTGTCTCTTCAACTGCTGGTTGACAAGTACGTGACATGTCGTCAGCTTCCTCCTGAGCGGTGCTGACGTCATCACCAGCGCCACTTACCAGGCCACCATTCAAGGCTTCGTCCAGCACTTGGGTGTCAGCTCGGACGCCGCCAGAGAACTGCTGGCATCCGGGGTTCATCTGGCCGAAGAGGCGGTGATGGCGTTTGGTTGTGGACAGCGGGCGACCCGCCCTGTGGCGGTCGCAGCATCCGTGGGACCCTACGGAGCCTTTCTTCATGACGGCTCAGAGTACAGTGGAGCATATGCTGACAAAATGAGCGTAGAGGTGAGAGGCATAGCAAAATAAATAAATAAGCTGTGCCGTCCCTCAGGGCTCCATTCTTGGGCCCATGTTATTTTCCAAATAAGGTCACACCCACATAAGCAGAAAATCATGCAAATTTGATCATTTGTCAATTTACTAAAAATCAAAAAGGAATGCTTCCTCAAAACAAAGTCTTGAGAAGGGTTTTTGTCATCGTAAATCAGTGTTTAATAAACCCTAATGAATCACACCTCAGAACCTAGACAAGGATCAAATTTGACTGGTAATGAGGGACATAAATCAATTTGCAACAAAGTATAATTGAATCTTTTCCAAAAATCAAATGTCAACTGCCATAAAAAAAATTGTTAACCTTGCTCAACAGTGACAGATCAGTTCCTTCAACTTGACCTCTTGCATTCCAAGGAGTTGAAAGCTTGGCATCGGCCTCAGCTGGAGTGTCTGGCAGCGGCGGGAGCGGAGGTCCTCGCCTTAGAGACCATCCCGAGTGTCAAAGAGGCGGAAGCATTGGCCGAGGTTCTCCGGGAATTCCCAAATTGCAACGCCTGGATTTCTTTCTCTTGCAAGGTAATGAGAGGCCAATCATTACGGCTCGTCAACTCAATGAATCAGCCCTTTTGTGCCGCGGTGTCAGGATGGGACGCATCTGTCGGACGGCCACCTGCTGCAAGATGGCGTCCGTGCGGTGGGCAGGTCCGCGCAGGTGCTAGCCGTTGGCATCAACTGTTGTCCTCCGGAATGGGTGGAGCCTCTCTTGGACTCTGTTGTGGCCCTGAGGAGCCCAGATAGGAGATGGGTGGTATATCCCAACAGCGGAGAGGAGTGGGACGCTCAGCAGGGGTGAGTTGACAATAGCCGCTTTTAGAATTTATACTTATAAATTACTTATTTTATCTTAACCAACTTTCAACAAGCCCTGTCGAGTCATAACTCAAAACAAAAATTGAGCACTTGACATAATGTTGTCAATGTGCTCTCATGCCGATATGAGAAGATAATAAGCAAAAATAATGCTAATTTGACCATTAACGGGGGTCATAAATCAATTTCCAACAACCCCTATATAGTCTTAACGAGGGCTTTTTGTCTGATTATTTTATCAATATACACGCAAACAGATGACATCATTAAAAAAAAAAACACCATCTCAGATCAACTGCAAAAGGGGTCATGAATCCATTTGCCTAAAAGTACAAATCTAAGAAACTGTAGAAATTTAACATGGCTTCCTTAATAGAAATCGGTTTGCATGGATTCATTTGTATGTTTTACAATTTCGATCGAGTCATTTTGATTTGTACATTTTGTTTAAGATGGCAGACATCAGAGAAAACAACAGCAATCATACCGGCTCTAAGTGACACTTGGATCAAGCAAGGGGCTGCTTTGATCGGTAAGGTTACAATTTTTTATCTAATTATGAAACTTACCTCTGACCAAATCACATGTCGGAAATTAGTAATATCTTGATAAGGACTTTCGAAATGCCATTTTTTTTCCTGAATGTGAAGATGTGTTTAAATAAAAAAAAGTAGCCTCAGACCTATTTGACTTGGATCAGGGATCATAAATCATTTTGTATTAAAAAATAAATTTTAAAAAGTTAAATCTTAAACGTCATGAGAGCTTTCCAGATCTGTAACCGATTTTGATAGGCACACCCAATGATTTAATCCCTGAAAAACAGAACAGTCCCACATCAAATTTGACAAGCAACAGGGGTCATAAATCAATCTGCAACAAACGACATGGGAGTCTTAGCTCAAATGAAAGGTCTTGAGAAGGGATTTTCATATATTTAAATGTTGTCGATCTCCCCACATGACGATTTACCAGGTATAATTTCACTATTAACTGGGTCATACATTTATAAGTCATTATGATGTCTTAACCAAAAAAACTAAGCAAATCCAGATCCAGTTTCATTGGTAATGGAGCCATAAATCAACTTCAACCTTAAATCAAAGGTATTGAAGAGTTAAGCGAGCACCAAGTCATACTTCAAATGAAGTCAGACACTGGAAAAATGGATTATATGGCAAGTTTATTTTACACATTGATTTCATCGTCAAATCACCACGTATGAAAAAAAAATAATCTTTTTTTTCACCACAGCACCGTTTGCTGGATGAGAAAATCGACACGCGCGACCCTCCTTGAAAATGTTTGTCTTGTCAGGTGGTTGCTGTCGTATACGTCCGGATCAAATCGGCGAGCTGAGACGACACTTCAACAAAACACGTCAACCAACGGAGGAGGAAGCAGACCTGGGAATGTAACACTAAAGAAAAATACAGTTTAAAAAAAGTTTTGAGCTACAATGATAAAGATGAGAAAAAACATAAAGTGGCAGCTATGTGTTTTGTACAAACAATAAATAAACAATCTGGCTCATCAGCATGGAACAGCAGTATTTGTAATCATGTGCGTGTTCTCCGTCATTTGTATTTATGACCTTTCCGAATGTGTCTTGACTCCACCAGAGGAAATTGTGTCGTCCAGCATCAGTTCTTGTCCTTGTGTTCAGTTGGCATCATCGTCGTCGATGTCGCTGTCGGGCGAGCTCTTCTGTCTGTTGTCTGCAGTATTGGACATGCGCTTCCAGGGGGCGCTGTCGGGCGAGCTCTTCTGTCTGTTGTCTGCAGTATTGGACATGCGCTTCCAGGGGGCGTCCTTGTGGCTGCCCGTGCTTTGCGAGCGTCCCAGCTCGGCAAGGCGCTTGGTTTCCTCCCCCTCGCCGCCGCCGGCGTGCCGTAGGTTTTCCAGGTTGAGGGCCCAGGGGCCCAGCTTTTGCCAGTTGACGCGTTGGAAGGCCATAATGCAGTGCAGGTTCCCACCCACCTGAGAACCCATGACGTCGTTTTTTTTGTTGTTTTTTTTTCCCCCCGGAAAATTAAACAAGTAATACGGTCATAAATCTATCAGCAAGAAACCGCACGGACTCATTCCTCAAATTTAAGGTCTCAGTGAGGGCTTACACGATCTGTAGCTATTTGGTCACTATGCCCTCATATGGTGATGTACATGATGATGTCATAAAAAAAAAAAAAAATAAATAACGTTATGGTTTTTATGCATGCTTGGATATCTTTTCTAATGACCTAATATAATAAAAATATTTTGTAGCCACAAGTTAAATTTGACTTGTGATCATCAACAAAGGAGATAACGAATCGCATCTCAAATTCAAGGTCTTAATGTTGACGCTCCAGATAATGCGACTGCGTTGGCAATATTTCTTCATCTGATGACTTAATAGCCAAATATCAAAATTCTTTGGACAAATTTAACTTGGAACAAAGGGTTATCAATTAATGTCTCCAAAGAGTCATACGTCGAAACAAAACCTCGTGAGTTCAAATCTGACCAGGAACGGGAAAGCATACTTTTTTGGTGGTGCGCCTCTGGATGCCCTTCTCCATGTGGCGTATGTCCAAATATTCTGGATTCTGGGTGTTGAGGTCGGTGACGATGTCCATCCACCTGCGCGAGAAACAAAACGTGTCGGGAGAAGAGCCAAATGCAAGCGGGAGGACAACAGGGGCTTACTTTTTACAGTGGATGGCCGCGTGCTTCCTGCTGGGTTCTCCGATCAGGATCCAGTGTTCTATCTCGTTGGTGGGCAGAGGACCCCTAGCAAAGTGCAACATTACATTTTATTCGAACATATTCCACATTATGTTTTACATTGACTTAGTGAGCAAATGTGACAGTAAACGTGGTCCGTTGACTACCTGTACGCCTTGGCTGCTTTGAGGGGCGTGGCCTCGAATCCCAGGGGGCAGCAGTAGTGGTTCTGGCAGTGGTACACATAGGCCATGGTCTCGTCCCTGAGGCCAAGCATCAGCTTGGCCAAGGCTCCCTCCGCCGTCTCTCCCGCAGTCTTATATTTCCCATGCGGCTTGTACAGGATGTACGAGCAGCCCCGCATGCGGAAGTGGTCGTTGATTTGCCGGAACCACCTTGGGAGAGCGCGAGGAATGAGTCTGTCGCTCCAAACTTCTTTCTATTTTTGGGCGCATTTATGCATTCTTCCAGAATATAAAGTAGAATTTTGAGAGATTAAAAGTGTTCTCGAAATGCACTTTATCCAGGTGCTATTATATCAATGCTCGTGAGCATATATTCTTTATCTTCTGCAACGCACGACAACTACTTTGGATTTAGGTGAGTAACTTGTGTCCGTCTCTATGTACAGTATGTCCTTATAGCTGAGGATAAGATTATTATACTGCCCCCAGCTGGCACGCACAAAAGGAGCAGCACAACATCCATTGAACTGAACATAAAACATGGTCCAAACTGTTTATTTCGCTGTATTCAATTTCAATTATGCTATTCTTTTTATGACACGTTATTGAGTGTGACATTTGTTATTAAAAAAAAAAAAAACAACAACAACATTCCACACGTATGTATTTGGTGCCATTTGGGCGCATCTTGGTACCAAGAACTGAGAGGTGGAGCTTCGTGAGTCAGCCCATGACTTTGTCTACTTGAAAACAAGTCATCTGCCACCATCTAGTGGCATCTAAAGGCAATTACAAGCCTTTTGACAAGGGCGTCCGTTACTATAACCCCTCAAAGTTTTTCTATTCATCAGCCCTAAGTTTCCCATCTTACCGCATGAGGGTGGCGTTACCCGTGAAGGGCCCAAACTTGATCTCGTCGAATGGCGGCTGGTAGCCCAGGATGTGGAGCGCCTCTTCCTGGGAGATGGGCGGCAGACTGGCAAAGAAACGCATAGTCAGCATGAAACATTTTATGTGCGATGACGGCAAGGTGCCGACGGTGGTGGTGGTGGTGGTCTTCACCTTCCTGCCCCAAGTGCGCTATACAAGAAATTCCAGCAGGACACCAGTGACGATATACCGCACGATGTCTTGTACTGTGGTCGGCTGATGCAGTACCTGGCAACGAAACCATACAGGAACATTTTATAGATTCATGAATGCGCACTTATGAGTTTATACCAGTTGACAAAGAATAACACAAATATTCTTAAAAGGTGACTTGGTCACTCGCGTGATGAGGTACCGCTGCATATAAAATAAATATATATCCAGGTATGCAATGTGTAGAAAGAGTTACTTTACCATCTTCGGAGATCGAGAACTTTTCTCTGCTTGACGTCTTCTAGCGAGGGGTGAGGTAGGACGTCCTGAAGGTTCCGACTGGCTCGGTCTGGCTTCATCTTCTTACTGCCGCACTTCTTCACGCTGCCTTAAGAGGAATGCAAAATAAATAAGTAATAATTAAATAAAAGAAAAACATATTTGACTCGAAACAGTCAATACTAGTAATAAAATAATCCAGGCTCATTTTTACTGAGAAAAATAATCCCCAAAAAAACAGCCAGATTTACACACAAAAAAAATGATACTAAAGTCTTGTTTTCCCCATACAATTATATATTTTTTTAAGTCAAGGTTTCTTCAGGGAAAAAAGTAACATTTTACCCAAGGCAAAAAAATCTTTTAAAAAAAACAAACAAAAAAAGGCAAACCTGAACTTTTTCGAGGAAAAAAAAAAGATGTAATCTTGAGAAAATAGAGAGTCACATTTTTGTGGGAAAATGTCTAAATTTTCATTAAACAAAATAGTAGTTTAATGAGAATAAAGGCATTCTTTATCAAGAAAATAAAAAGTAAAATTATTTATAAACCAAGGTGGACTCAAATATAACTTCCTCCCATTTTCTCCATAAAACTTTGGGCTGTGAATTTTTTTTGGTCATTTTACCCTTCCTAATTTTGCGCGTGAGCACCGCCTTGAAGTCGGTGGTGTCAATCTCCCAAGCGAGCGTGGTCTTGGCATCCCTGCCGGCCGTCAGGTCCTCCATGTCGCAGTCGCCGTCGGAAACCATGCAGGCTGCCGCCGACTGGAAGTCTCGGGTGGCCTTGTCCCCGTCGTCCTGCGTCCTCACCGCCCGGTTGAGCAGCGCGTAGTCCGAGCAGACGGTGTAGAACTTCTCCCGAGAGTGCGTGACCGGGAAGGCGCGGGGCAGCTGGAGCTCACCACTAGACGCTCGCCGGGTTGGAGCGACAGAGGTCTCCCGGGCCAATGAGCCAATCAAGCGGCGGTCCTCTTCTTCCCTGCCCATGATTTGTTTTTGCATACTTGACACTTCTGATGGACCAGCGGGATCTTTTGATGTGTTTGGCATGGATGACTCACTTCACCTGAGAAAATATCCATGCGAAAAGTTAGTTAAGAGATTCTGTTAATAATTTCAAAGAAAACGTTTCTCTCCAAGTTCCAGAAAACCATCATATACCTTTAGTAAAATCACAACAAAAACAAAAGCATCATTTATCAAATTTTCTTAAGAAGTCACATTTTGAGCCAAGTTTTATTTTGTATTTTATATTTTCAAGTTTCCTGAATCGCTTTTTTAGCATTCATTTTCCAATGGTATAAAAAGACTGAAAGTTTTATGAGGAAAAAGCAATGTGTTTAATTGAAAAAGATTACTTCTGTATTGGAAAAAAAAAATTCTTTAAATCTTAAAGAAACGTTTTTAGGTTTGGGGAAAGCCCCTCGTCCCCAGTAAAAAATAAAAATAATAAATTAACAGCAAAAAATAAAAGTCTGCAATTTCTTCGAGGAAAGTTTGCTCCAAGAGATTTTTTTTTTTCTTAATTCGTAAGAAAATGTGTATTATTCCAAGAATAAACTATATTTTCCTTGGAAAATATAGTAGTAAGAAATAATTATAGTGACGATCTTCGAAGACATTTCTCTCGTGATTCCAAACAAAAAAATATTATTTATGAACAAAATTGCATCGTTAATTTAAACACACCGCAGAAGAAAATCACATTTTACCCGAAGACTTGAGGAAGGCGCATCAGCTCGGGAGAAAGCGGGTTGGTTCCTCGCGATGTGCGCTATAAATCGTCCTCTTGCGAGGTTAATGTTTAGTGTTACAAGCAGAGTCGTATTGATAACTCATTTACAACATTAGCTTGCTTAGACGTAAATTAACCCTCGATGTGTACACTTCCGGATTAGCTGAACAGGACTGAACCATTCTGGAGAATGGGTTCGATTTAGATTCTTACTGGACAAAAAAATAATTTTGAATCATCCTCGCATGGGGACTATTGGTTAGCAATTTTATTATGATTTATCCATTCAATGTTTGTTTTTTGAGTACATTTAGTAATATTTTACTGACTATTTTATATCGACGCCATATTCACCCCCCGGAGTGATTACGCCACTTCGAGCCAATCAAACGAGAGAATCCTGCGTCTCGCCTCCTCTGGGAAGAGAGGTTCACCTCCGCTCGGAAAAGTTAACTTCAAATCCTTCATTTGCAAAGCGACCCTTCGTTTTTATTTTTCAAGCAAAGATGTCCGAGAAATTGCTCGTCATCGACACCGATTGCGGCATCGACGACGCCCAGGCCATCCTGGTGGCTTTGGCGGCGCCGCACGTCCGCGTCCTGGCAGCCACCTGTGTGTTCGGGAACGCGTCTGTAGACGATGTGTGCCAGAATGTGTTGAGGGTGCTTGCAGTGGGTCAGCAGGAGCAGGTTGGTTATATGGAAAAGCAAAGTGAATATCTCTTATTTTCTTTTTTAAATGTATTTGAAATGGAGGATAGAGGAAGGGGGGGGGGGGTACACCCCCTAACCCCAATTTTGTTAAATAATTTTAAAAGAGAATTTTCCAGAAATATTGGACAAATCATACTTAATGAAACATGTCAAGGGGGGAAATACCCATAACATTTAAGAAAAAAGTCAGAAAATGTTTCAGTATTCATATTTTGTTATGAAGAAACCCATCCTATTTTTCCAAGACATTTTTAAGAGAAGCCATTGTTTTTTTTACCAAATGGCATCATTTGTCAAAAGTTTTATGTTTCAAGAAGTTGCTTCACAAATTTAGTTTCTGCATTCGGCAAAACAAACCGAAGCAATTCCGGGTCAGGTCACTGGGGGGAGCCCGATGTAGGTACTGTGTGTGTTTCTTCTTTTGAAATCTTAAATCATTTTGAACATGTGACATTATTATTATTTTTTTTTTTTTTACACTTTTAGAGGAAAGTACTGCTGTCGCATTATTCACATAGCTCATAAATTTGATTTATAATACACACACACACACACACACACACACACACACACACACACACACACACACACAATGTAAGCTGTTCCCATTTTAACTGTGTATTACCCGAAATAACACCGTTATTTTCACCGAATAATGTCCTGAACCACCTCACAAGTTCTTCAGCCTTGTGCGGTTTTTCCCTGAGGCAGATCCCGGTGTTCCGAGGATCTGCCGGGCCCCTGCTCGGGACCGCCGGCACCGACACACCCTGCGACCACTTCGGCACGGACGGCCTTGGGGATGTTTTCAAAGACAAGGACCCCCAGTGGGAGGCGAAAATCCAGAGGGAACACGCGGTAAGCGCCATGGTGCGTCTGGTGGCGGAGAACCCCGCGCAGGTAAGTATTTGCGATCCCCTGTGGCGCTCGGTGATTGGCATGAAAAAGAAAGCGTGGCTTGGCGATCACAGGTGACACTGGTGGCCCTGGGTCCACTTACCAACCTGGCGCTGGCCGCCAGGCTGGACCCGAGCTTCCCCGGAAAGCTTAAAGAACTTTACATCATGGGCGGCAACATGGAAGGTAAACGCAATACTCAAGGGAGTTTGTTTATTAATATAAATTAATAAATAAAAAGATAAAAAATGATCATCGGGAACAAGAGTGGGCAGTTAACCCCCCGCCCCCCAATGTGTGTGCATCCAGGGAAAGGGAACGTGTCCCTGTGTGCCGAGTTCAACTTTGCCATGGACCCCGAGGCCGCTTACGTGGTTCTGGAGGAGTTTTTATGCCCGACATATATGGTGACGTGGGAATACGCCTGCAGAAACGCGCTGTCGTGGGTGAGATGTGAAGACGCGGCAAACCAATTCCCTTATTTGTTGACTCGCAAGCCACCATTTATGTGCCGCTTAGGTTAAAAAAAAAAAAAAACAGCAACAGCACTTGTCTGTATGATGGTGGGGAGGGGCAGTTAAGATGTTCTGAAAAATGAATCCTTCGAATTTTAGAATAATATTTTAAAGAATAAAAGATATACTCGCATGAGAAAAAACGTTTTTCAATGACTACGGTAGTGATAAAAAGAAGAAAAAAAATGCCTTCGGGCTTGGATTGCAAATGTCACATGACCAAAACGGCGAAAATAGGTGAGCTGTGATTGGTCGCCACTTGAGCAACTGTTATATATTTTTTTCAGTCAAAGCAGAGATGGACAAAACCAAATGATCATAATCCACAAACGCAATATTAATCTGAAAGATGTGTTTTGACTAATGGGGCTGCATAGATGATATTATTGAAAAGACATTTTGGGGACTTGACTTCTCCTGTAAATGGCCAAAATGGCATATTTCTCAAGATATACAATCCAACGAGAAGTAGAACTTTTTTGCTTGAAAAAACCCCAAAAGATGTTAATGCCTTACCCTATGGATGACTTCCTTGCGAGCTTCTTTTTTTTTTTTCTCCCCCATGAAGGAATTCTTCGAGGAGCTGACGAGCCAAGACACGGCCGCGTCCCGCTTTATGAAGACCGCCACGTCCCGTTGCTGGGCCTACTCCCAGGAGGCTCTCAGCAAGAAGCGCGGCCTTCACTTCGGGGCTGGCTTTGTCTCCTTTGACTCGTACGCGGTGGCGGCCTGCGTGGACGCCGGCGTGGTGGCCGAGAGCGTGCGCTGTCCTGTGCGCGTGGAGCTGCAGGGCGCCATGTGCCGCGGCATGATGGTGCTGGACCACGTGGGCAGGCTCAAGAAGCAGCACAGCGTGACGGTGTTTACCAAATGCAACAAGGACAGGTTGGCGAGGCTGCTGCTCGAGTCGCTCAGGCAGCCCCTTGGGAGCCCTGAGGCTGGAAAATAAATTCCCAGATTAATTTCATCCAATAATCAATCAAGACTACATTAGAATAAATTTTAAGTATTGTACTTTATAAAAATATATTACATTTAGACAATAAAAAAATGGCTTCAATTGTTTTTTTTTTATTCAAGCAGGGTTTTTTGGTGCTATACGTATATATAAATGATTTCTGCCTTTTGCATAAATTGACATTGTGCACACCTTGGCCACTTGGGGGCATTATAAGACACTGAAAAAGCGTGTAGCGGAGTCTCGTTTGTCTCAAGTGGCCACTATTTTGTAAAATCTTGTGAATAACACGGTCAACTCCTTATTTCTTAATTTTAAAATCTCTTAACACATTTAAATGCTTTAAAAAGTACTTTTGCAGTATGTAAATGCATATTGACACATTATAAATATCCTATTACAACCCCTCGGTACTGCCCAGGTGGTGGTAAATGTCTAAACAATTAAACTTTTTAATTTGCGAAGCACCTTTTATCATGCCCCACTTTGATTTGGGATCTTTTTGCTTTGCAAAAAAAAGCGACCATTACAGTAATCCCTTGTTTACCGCGGTTAATGGGGTCCAAAACCACCCGTGATAAACGAAAATCAGCGCAAAGTAGCGACCAATTAACATATACAGGTAAAAAAAAAAAAACCTGCAAAACAACTGCGAGCTTCTCGCGGACCGTTTGCGGACTTTTTGCGGATTAAATTTTTTTTTAAAAATTTCATGTTTGAAAAAATCCGCGATGCACCGAAGCCGCGATAAATGAACGGCGAAATAGCGAGGGATCACTAGATTTGTGATTTTACAGTAAATGTGCAACTTGACATCTATGCCCATTCAGGACAAACGGCAACAAATATCAGTAATAAAGCACAATCACTGCAAATCCGAAAATATCTGAGACCCAGAAGGAGGTGCTGTGCTGAAATTCTTTATTGTAATTTTCTGACAAATGAAGGCCTGGTGTAACTCAAACCTCAAACTCAAGTAATTGTTGGACTTTTAAAACGGGGGAGCCTTTTCATGAAACGTCCAATCAGAGCCAAGGTCGCTGTCCAATCTGAGCTGCTGCGCGCTTGGCTGTAAGTTCATGAAACTGATTGCAATAAAACTCTTGAAAAACGTTGAACTTTTTAATACTGAACTGAGATTCTGCACGGCGAACCAAACTTCCAGCCTTACCAGCCGTTAACGTCTCATTTTAGAGGGGGTGCACCACCTCCGTTAAAACAAATAAAAGTGTCGGCCCCCCCGTGAATAAAATGCGTCGGGGAAAAACTAACAGAGAATGGCGAGTGATCGAAATCGTTCCCGTCGCGCTTGAGAAAAAAATACATCAGGTCGCCGCCTTAAGTGCCGTTCTAATTGGCGTCCTCCGAGGGACTGGGCCAGGGCTCCGAGCTCCGCCGGCCGAGCGTGGGCCGCCACATGCTCCACGGGTTGTACGTGCGGCTCATGTCGGCCGAGGGCGCCGGGGAAGGATCCAGGGGGTCCGTCAGCGTTGGAGAATTGACAGCCGGCGAGTAGGGGTGCAGCGACGATTCCGTGCTCGCCGACCAAATGGAGTTGCCGAAGGCGGCGCTGGCGGACCACGGGTTGTGGCTGCTTCCCAGGAGTGACTGTGATGAAACCCCCCCCAAAACAAAACATATTTTAACTTACCATGAGGCAACAGGGGGGGGGGGCGAGGTGTGGTGGACAGGAAGCATCTTACTGAGGTGGGTGCAGTGGGCGAGCTGGAGCTGGTGGGCCAGGAGTAGAGGGGGTCCGCACTGGGCATGTCCCAGATGGACGACGGCACCGTGGTGAAGTCGGGCCAGCTCAACTGAGGCTCCGATGGCTTCTGGAGGCTCATTCCGCTGAAAACTAATAGACAAGGCTTTCATAAAAATTCCTTTAAAAAAATAACTCTTACTCTTCCATAAATATTTATCCGGCGGTGTGGGGGGGAAATGAAGGCGTACTCCCCCCCCCCCCCCCCCCCCACAAAAGCATTGTAATGTTAAGGGACTTTTTTCTCCATTCATCCACTTTCCGATCCGCTTTATCCTCACAAAGGTCGCGGGGGAGGCTGGAGCCTATCCCAGCCGTCTTCGGGCAGTAGGCAAGGGACACCCTGAACCGGTTGCCAGCCAATCATTTAACACACGCAGACGAACAACCATCCACGCTGACACTCACACCTAAGGACAATTTGGAGTGTTCAATCGGCCTGCCGTGCATGTTTTTGGAATGTGGGAGGAGACCGGAGTACCCGGAGAAAACCCACGCAGGCCTGGAAGAACATGCAGACTCCACACAGGGAGGTTGGAGTTTTATCTCTTCAAACATAAATACTTTTAACTGACAAAGTTGTTACACAAGATCAACTTTTTGTGGGGGAATGTGGAAAAAAAAATTTGGGAGCTGTCAATCCTCCCAAATCACAAATTTACCAAAAGAAGTGAAAAATAGTCAAAAATAATCTTCTTTCGAACACACACCCACACCCACACCTGGATAGTGTCAACCTATGTGAGTCTTTTACCTCCTGTCAGGTTGAAGGAGTTATTGGGCCCAAAAGCGGAGAAGGAGTTGGTGGAGTTAAAATTTGAACCGCTAATTGTGTCGATGGGACTCCATAACCCTGAGCTGAAACACAACCAAACAAAACGCATAAAAATGTTGGGATTTGTGTGTGTCACGTGAATGCTTGTTCTTGTTGTCAGTACCTGTCGGAGCTGTCACTCTCGACTGACGTTGTATGTGCCAGACTCCTTGATTGGCCTTCGACCCTGCCCGATCCGGAACCACCTGGTGGCGACAAATAACTTGAGACCTAACGTTTGTGTCGTTTTCATTCTGGTTTTTTCAGCATCCAAAAAAACTTCTTGCCTGGACTCTTGTCATAACCAGCGGCAACAGCGGCAAAGGTGGGGTTTCCGTTTTTGCCGGGAAGTGGCGTGGGGCAGCAAGCTTTGCTTCCTGGAGCTTTATTGTGGTTCACGTCGCTGTAAAAAAAAAAAAAAAAAAAGAAAAAAAAGCGGAGTTTGAATCACGCCGCGCAGAGTGCCGCGTTGTTGTGAGTGCGTGTGCGTGCGCGATGCTCACCTGTTGCTGTTGAGGACACTGCTGTAGGTGCCGCGGGACAGCAGGCTGGGGGAGGTGGGCGGTGGAGAGTAAGCCCCCGGCGTGGAGGTTCGCTTGAGGAAGGGGTCTGCGTTTAATGTCTGGATGGAGATCTGCTGGAGACTGTCTGCTTCTACGCATTCAACAAGACATAGAACCGCATTTATGTACTGCATTTGAACAGCTCGGTTGAATTCGCTATTTTTGGAGGGCAATCCAGTTTAAGGCAAAAGAACGCTGCGTGGGAATCACAACCATTTACAGTCAAACCTCAGTTTTCGAACGTCTCGGTTCTCGACCAAAAATTTCGAGTTTTTTATGCCTCAGATGACGAACAAATTTTGGTTCTCAAACAAACTGAGCGCACTTGAATGCACCATTTGACTCCTCTCGCCTTCCTTACACGAGGAAGTGATGCTTCCTCGTGTTGCTGCCAACAGACGTGAGCAGACGTGTTCAGTAAACATTTTTATTTTAAAAAAAAGAGCGTGGTTTCGGTTTTCGAACAATTTCGGTTTTCGAACAGCCTTCTGGAACGGATTATGGACGAAAACCGAGGTTTGACTGTATTTCTAAACCAAAAGTGAAGCGGATGTGCACTTACGGACGCTGTTTTTGCAAATGGGGATGTCCCACTCGGGGGAGGCAAACTCCTTCTCGCCTTCCGAGCTGCTGCTGTGTCCGAGCTCCTGCACGGAACCAGACAGCAGTTTGGCCAACAGAGAGGGGCGACCTTCTTCCAGCTTTGCTTCGACTGTGGGAAGAAAGTGAGGCAAACTCATCACAGGTGACAACATCAAAAGACAAAAAACAAAGCTGCTGTTGTGTGTTGTTGTTTGTTTTTATTAAACCGTTATTTTATTTTTTTTACGATCTGCACAAAGGAGTGGCACTCAAATTTTGTTGTATGCAATTCAATGACAATAAAGGCGATTCTGATACACATGCAAGAGTATGCAGGGGGGGGGACTCACATTTGGGATTCTGCAGCGGTCTCGTCTTGGGGGCGCTGGTGAGGGGTTGGTGTGATTTGGACGTGAAGCCCTTGCGCTGTTTGTTTTCCAGTGGCGTCACGTACGGCAACTCCAGGGAACTGACAATACAAGCCCGGACCCATGCAACATAATACTTTCAAACAAATGGCACCATGCTAAATTCAAGATGGCAGAACATTGAAAAAAAAATATATATATATGTGCATTATATATATATATATTTTTTTTTTTTTACGAAATGCACTAAGGAGTGGCACCCAAATTTCATTGTAAGCTTATACAATGACAATAAAAGGCGATTCTGATATATATCTATATATAGATATATGGATATATATATCTAGATATTTATATATATCTATATATATAGATATATCTATATACATTTATTATATATATTTGATACAGACCTGGCTTTTTCAACTTGGACCTCCTTTTTTGCGGCTCCTTGTTTCTTGGGTTTCTGTTTGATAAGGAAATTTGAATTTGTTTCTTCTTTTTCTTCTTTTGCCGGAATTCCTGCCCTTCCTTTCTTTTTCAGGGGTTCCTGGCAGGAAAGCAACCTAAATTAATCTGTTTTTTTTTTTTTTTTTAAAGAAAACACCCAAATTGCTGCATTTTGGTTGAAAAAAAAAAAAAAAAAGGAATAGTTCGCTCATGCACACTGTCCTTTTCGTACCCTTTCAGTGTGCATACAACAGCGAAAGACTGTGGCCAAAATGTGTTCTGAAAATGAGAAACGTTTTTTTGGTAGGGGGGGGGGGGGGCTGTACCGGTACCTCTTTGATGCTGGCCTCCATGTCCGGATTTGACGTCTCCGTGGTGGTGGAGGAGGTGTCGTCGTTATCGGCCAAGTTGTCTTTTAGCTCATCGCCCAGCGTCTTGACTGTGGATTTCTTCACCTTCTCTTCCTTTTTCCGCTGCACTTTTGTTTTGCCCCGCAGTTTCCCTTTGGATTCCAACGCTAGGAAAACAAAAGCGCTCGGTTTGCAATATGATTTTTTAAAATTTTTTTAAATTGCATCGGTTCACATGGGGACTGGTGATACTCCAATCTGCAAGATGAAGCACCTTTGTTGTGAAGTAACTGTGAACTTTGGTCGTGTAGCGTTTGTACGAGTGACTCTGGACGTTGGCGGTCGGTATCCATGGCGTTGACCAGGTTAGCGTATTCCGTGTCGGAGGCGCCACCCCCTCTTTGCGGCGGCGGCGGCGGCGACGTGGCTAAACTTGGACCCTGAATGTCCGGTTTGGCGCTGCGAGCTTTGCGGTTGGTCAGCTGGCAGTTAGGGGGCGGCGTGGCGCCTTCCTGGCCGGAGGTGTAGCTTCCCCCTTTGGAGAGATTGGAGGAGGAAGCGGCTTGCAAAGGCATAGACGGGCGGCTCAGGCTCATCCTGGAGCGCTTGTCTTGGACATCAGAGTCCGACAGGGTCCGGCTGTTGCCATGTCGGCCTCCACGCGTCGCTCCGTTGGTGGCCGCGTACAAGCCCCTCGAGGTCTGAGATGAGTCACTGGAACATAAAAGTGGTCATGCGTTACAGTTACGAGCTCATTTCCGTGGCGGCTCGCGATCAAACACAACCTTCGGGCTGCGAGTCTACGGCTCGACCACCACAGCCATGTTGCCCCTGAATGTCAGGATTCCCACTCTTCCACTTGCTTTTTATTTATGGACCTTTTAAGGACTTTTGAGGGCTAACTTCGCCATTTTTAAGGACTTTTTCGCCCTTCAGCGGGGGATTCACGGTGGATTTAATGCCCGCTCAGCAATATGCGGGCTGAACAGAAAGCCACATACCACTGAGCTGGTGTTCAAATCATTCCTGCCAAAGGAAGGGCACATCTTTATTTTTATGGGCAATCAGCTAACCCTTTATTTGACATACTGTATGTCAAATTTTTATTTATCCTACCTGTAGGTAGGAATATAAAGTACACTAAGAAAAATTGTAATTTAGAAAATATAAAACAATTTATTTTCGAATAAAAATAATTTAAGGATTTTTATTGATTTAAGAAGCTTTCCCTGAAAATTAAGGACAATTAAGAAGATAAGTTTACAACTTTTAATGGATTTTTATGAACTTTAAGGACCCGTGGGAACCCCGTTAATGGTAGAAGCAAAACAGATGTGCGCCTCTCTTACGCTAGCTCGATAAAGCTAATGCTAACGGTGTTGCGCTGCGGTCGCAAGCTGGATACGGGCGTTATCTGAAATTGAGATGTACCGTCTGTGGTGATGCTAGCTGGCTCAAGCTAACACTGTTCCAAAGTACACGGCCCGTTTTATGTTGTCTTCGGTCACTCACTTTGACTCGCTGTGCAGTTGTACTATCTCCCTGAGATTAAATGGCCTCCCCGTCTCCAAGGTGCAGTTGGTTTCGACAGACACGCGCCTCTTGTACGGCTCCCAGATGCTCTGCGCTTCGAGGTAGGCCGTGCCGATCACCAAGAGAAACATAGAACTGAAGGGAAAATATGAAGTATGAGGGTATTTGAATTTGAATCGTCAAGTCTTCACCCAGCTTACCCGAGCTTCTACATACACACACTTCCTGATCTCACCTCATGACAACAGCCACGATGATGCAGAGCTCCATCTCCCAGGTGGGCCGGGGCAGGGTCTCGGCGCACGCCGCCAGCATGTGGTAGGGCAGCGAGGCGTTCATCACGAAGAGGAACTCGGAGCCTCCGTACGTCACCAACTTGAGCTCGCGTATCACCCGCGACGTGGTGAAGTCCGGCGTGAATCTGCGAGGACAGGTCATTTTAGAGAGGATATTTGGCAACTTGTCAGTCGTACGTCACTCACAGTATGACGAGGTCTTCGGACGTGTTGGGTTGAAGTAAAAACTCTTGACAGTTCAGAACCTTGAATCCGAATCCTTCGCACGCTTGTCCGTTGATCTCCACCGAGCGGATGGTGATGGGGAGCAGGCCCGTGTTCTCGACGCGGAACGTTCTCTTCAGCGTGAACGTGGGATCCTTGATTCTTTTTTCTGAAATCAATCGGCGTTAACTTAGCTGGTTTGTGTTGAGCACCATTGCCCCCCTAGTGGGGAGTTCTCGGTAAAATGTCAGCATGAACGTCTTTTGGCCTCGGTGCAGGTACTCACTGTCTGTGCATTCTCTTAGCAGCGCTTCCGTCATCTTGAACCTCAGCGAGCTGCCGTGTCCCGGAGATTTCCCAGCCACTTTGAGGCTTTCGGTGGCGCCGTGGCCGTGCAGGACGATGGCGTCTATCACGGTCAGATTATTCCTGAAAACCCAGACCGGAGATTTTAAAGAGAGAGCAGCACACTCAAGGTAAAGAGAGAGAGAATTGCGTTTGCAAGCTGAGGACTTCACCTGACTATGAGCAGCGAGGAGACGCTGTGGTTGCGGACCGGCGTGAATCTTACGTTGAAGGACTTCACCTCCCTGGGCATCAGGACCAGGTTGTACACAAAGGGCCGGCTCGATCCCTCCGCAAAACCGATGCCGTTCTTCACCAAAGTCGACTGTCGAGCAGACGAAAATGTCAGTTGAGACAAGCAGGGTCCCCCTGGGATCTTCACAACCACTCACCTGGTTTCTTTGCACTTGGAACTCCATCGTGTGTGGGTCAATGTTGATGCTGGACAGATTTTCGGGTTGCCATCTGACAAAGGGAGAGAAGGAGTCTGACAAAAATCAAACTGCATCGAACACATCTATCGGAACAAGACCCGATGAAGAAAAGGTCGGCAAATTTGATTCCTGAGCAGAGTGAGGGATTCCAGACATTTTCAGAGTTAACTTTGTTCCTGTGCCATTCATACAAAAAAGCAGCGAGGACAAATACAGACAAGAGTCGGCTTTTATGAGTCGTGTAAAAGAGTTTCAGAGGAGCTACAGTCAAACCTCGGTTCTCCAACGTCTCTGTTCTCGACCAAAAATCGAGTTTTTTATGCCTGGGATTACGACCGAAAATCGGTTCTCGACCAAACTGAGTGCACTTGAATACACCGTTTGACTCCTCTCGCCTTCCTTACACGAGGAAGTGACGCTTCCTCGGGTAGACGAAGAAGTGACGCCTCCGTTTTGAGCAGATCTGTTCAATAAAGATTAAAAAAAAAAAGCAGACGTGTTTGTTGAGATCTACGCAAATTGAACTGTTATTTCGGCATGGCACCAAAAAAAGCACGTGGAAGTAAAGCTGGTGAAAAAAAAGAGGAAAAAGAAAAGCAAGTGGTTTTCGAACAGCCTTCTGGAGCGGATTATGTTCGAAAACCGAGGCTTGACTGTATTGAGTAGTACAGACTCATCAAGTTTGGAACTATGAATAGTACATGGTACTATATTTAGGCTGGCTGCATTCCCACTAGTGACAACCCCCCCTCCCTCAATTTATATAGCACATTTTGGATGACAGGGGATCCTGTAGGCATTAAATTACAATTGGGAACGTGAACCTGCAGTGTAAAATCAGCCTAGGAGACCCAGTGAAGGCAGCGCTAACTATCGAAGGCAGACCAATAACAGTTTGGGTCAATAAAACAAGCCGAACACGCCTGTAAACGATGCACGTCGACAAACTGAGATGCCGCAAGAGATTGCGAGTGACTCCCCACCTGTCTAACAACTTTTCGGAGAAGATCGACGGGTTGGGCAGCAGCGCCAGCGGGAGCACTTGGACGTACACGGGAACGTCGGCTGGATTTTGCAGCGTTATCTCTCTTTCCTGAGGAGGCGCGGAGAGTGGAAGAGAGTTTTAACAGCACCTCAAGACATTCCTGCAGGCGTTTGCGGGCGCACAAGAGGCGCATTGTCGGGGCACTTACAGCTGAGCTGTTTGTGTTGGTCAGCGGAAACGTGACGTGCCGCGTGGAGTTGATCAGCGAGGGCCAGATCAGCTGGGCTGTAATTTTAGCCTGGACATTTTTCTGGAGATCCGTGTTGACTTCAAACATGGCTTCAACTCTTCAGTAAGGGCAAGAGAGAGAGAGAGAGAGAGAGGGGAAAAAAAAGCATGTGGTGTTCTGTAAATAGTTCTGTTCACCCGCCCAGCCACTAATTTGAAAGGAAAAAAAAAAAAGGATAAATCACTCACATGTGGCCGGAGAGCACTTTCAACTCATTCCATCGCCTGAGAAGTTTCTGGTGGAGATCCACATCGGAATCCCAAATGTCCTCCTGCAGCACCATCCCATGAGGCTTCGACTCCGCTGTCAATCAAGGATTAAATTATTTATTTGTTTGTTTGTTTATTTCCCCCCCCCCACCCAAGATTCCCGTTTGCGGCCACTCGGGTTGATGTCACAACACTTACATTTAAACACAAAAGGCAGCCCCACATAACAGTGATCTCCACACTGCAAGCTGGCGTCAAAATAAATATTTGCGACCTGCGAAGTGGCATGGGAGAAACGTTAGGTGGGACAAGAACAGGCCTTTGTGTCACTTTTTTTTAAGGCGAATCCTACAAACAATGACATTTTGGCACAGGTAAAAACATTTTTTTTTAGCGTCAACTGTGTCTGGATATCAAATTCTGATTGCGTGAATTCGGGTGAATTCACTCCATGTAGTCACCCCCCCCCAAAAAAGGCGCAATTCATTGGCAGAATGTTCAAAATTAAATACAACAATTCAAAGGGTAAGTCCTACCTTGGATTTGCGCTTGGGCTCGAGCTCATCCTTGTTGTTGCGCAAGCGCTTGTAGTAAAAGCGGATGTCTTCAGTCAGCGAGCGAATCTGCTCGAGCCTCACTTTTTGCGAGAACGAGCTGCGGACGCTGAAAATTTGGTGCACAACTTTTCCCTATAACAGGCCAACAAAACACAATGAGAACCAATAAAACATCCAACACGCTCTGCTAAAAATATGTTTTTTAGTTTGGATTTATTTTTTTTATTAAATGGCATGCAAGTTTTTTGACAACCATTTTTTCATTTAGAACTGAAATATTGTGTATTTTACCATTTATTGTTGCTATTGTGGTCGTTTTGTTGAGTACAATCCAGATATTAGACGGACGGCAATATTGATAATGAATCGTATTCATTGTAAATCCGACCGACTACTCAAGAAAAATGACCCAAAAGAGCATATGCTTAATCATTTTGAACACTGTGGGTTTGCATTAAATACAACCAACAAGTGCGAATGTAAAAGCTGTCTTACTTACTGGAAATGAATGAGGCAGGATGAGGTGATTGGGGGAGCTGGTTAATGTGCCCACCGCGATAAGCGCTTTCACCGGGATGGTTAATATCTAAGAGAAAAGAAATGCCGATCAAGAGTAAGCGGGTGAGTTGAGGTGGCGTCGCAGACAAGTGGAGGAGGGGGGGGGGGAGACACAGCGACTTACCTCGTAGTCTGTGGTGATGTGCACGGCTCCGTCATACGTGCCCTCCAGTGCATTGGCCACCAGTGTCACACGGAAGGCGGCGTAAAAGCCCGACCCTATAAAAACCTTGAGAGACAAAATAGTGAGACATTAACAGGCAAATCTGTGAACATGTGAAAAAATTTTTTTTTTTAAAGTCCAAAAAGTTCACGCCAATTAGCTGTCAGCTAAAAATAAATAAATAAATAAATAAAGTCCATAAAGTTCACGCCAACTGGCTGTCATCGCATTTATGTTTAAAATATACTTACTGTCATTGGTAAAAATGAATGTTAAAAAAATAAATAAATAAAAAAGAATATGAATTACTTTAAAAGGGAATTATATAGAGCAATTAAAATCAAGTCAGCTTACGGATGAGGTACTTTCAGACAAAAACATGAAATTGAAAATGTGTAAAAATCTTGACTCTGTAAAGCCACCAAGTCGAAGTACGGTTTATTCCACCGTAATGGTTCAATCAGGCTCACATATTCACTTTGGGTGTGTGTGTGTGTAACCAGTATGACTTCAGAACATAACAGTGAACCATCAAGCAATTAATTAAACAAAGAAATACACACAACAAAGGTATCCAGCATATTTTCATAGCAACTGTCGAGTAGACACACCTTTCGTCACAAATCAGTGTATTGTTTTCTTATGATTAAAAGACTAAACAGCCAATTAACAGCAACGCCTCGTGTCCTCGTAGTACCGAAATCTTGATGTAGATACCACACCTACGTAAAGTACCTCAATACCGAAACTAAAACCATACAAATGGCCAAAACCAAATCAAAAAAAGAAGCGCAATTATGGAGACAGTAAATCATGGCACTTCCGATTCTTTACATTATTAATACAAACTAATAAAATAGAAGGTCATGGAGGATAATAAATAAAGCTCCTGACAAATGACAGTCAGCTATTAAATACAAATACAGTCAAACCTCGGTTTTCGTCCATCATCCGTTCCAGAAGGCTGTTCGAAAACCGAAATTGTTCAAAAACCGAAACCACGCTCTTTTTAAAATAAAAATGTTTACTGAACACGTCTGCTCACAATGGAAAGCAACACGAGGAAGCGTCACTTCCTCGTGTAAGGAAGGCGAGAGGGGTCAAATGGTGCATTCAAGCGTGCGCTCAGTTTGTTCGAGAACCGAAATTTGTTCGTCATCCGAGGCATAAAAACCTCAAATTTTTTGATCGAGAACCGAGACCTTCGAAAACTGAGGTTTGATTGCACAATGATTGAGGCAACAGCTGAGATTTGTGGCATTTCTAAATATAAAAGCAGATTCAGAATTATAAAAATTGTCATAAAATGCAGCGTGTGAAAGGGAGCACTTTTATAGTCAGATTTATTATTTCTTACCTTTTGAACTTCACACAACCACTCCTAAAAGTACCACTACTGAAAAGACAGGGGAGCCTTTGACCGCATGACATTTGGGTACTATTTTATTAGATTTTTTAAATTTTGTTTTTAAGCACAGTGCTACCCTAACAGGACATTGTGTTTGGAACTCTCACCGTTTTGTGATGAGACGCAGAAACATTCTGCAGGTCCCGCAGGCGACTGGATGCCATTGTAGCGTTTCCTTTCTCAGCCTTGAGCAGCTCCATTGAGAGGCTGTCACCCGTCACCTGCCAGGACCTTATCTCCAACTGTTGGGAGTTTAAAAAGTCACACTTTGTGAATACATTTGTGAATACGTGACTGTTTGGGATTGAGTAACTCGATGAATACATCCGGCACAAAAGCACACGTTAAGACGGCTATTGAAACCGACACGCGCTCAACGGGAATAGGCGATAGCTTTTTACCTCTATGGGGTTGCTGTTGACCACCACAAATATGATGCTGCTGGTATCTGTGGCGCTGCGGATGCCAAAGTCTAGTATGTTCTTCTTCAGGCTGGGTGGCAGCACATGAGGCTGGAGCGGAGGGGGGGAGGGGGGGGGGGGGCATGAGAAAACGCACGTCACTCTTGTTTGATCACTTCAGGGAATTTGGTGTCAATATAGGGCACTGCGTTGGCCACTTTTCCACTACATGCCAAAGGTTAGGCTCCGATTTCAGTAATCAATCAATAATACAGAATAAAATTCAATGAAAGTATCATTGAATTCCCAGCAGTTATCATGCATCCCAAAGTAAAATATTTTTTTCCAGGGGAGGGTGAAAGTAAAAGGGGGAGTTGGTGTTCGACGTGTACCTCCAGGAAGCCTGTGTAGGCCCTGATAGGCAGATGAAACTTTGACGCGTTGGTAATGAGCAGGATGTTGCTGTCGATGTGGATGGACGGCCGCACCGGTTGGAAGAGGAGCGAAAAGATGTAGCGCGACTCGTGTGCGGGGACCAGCACCGGCGAGGTGAAGTTTTGTACCTATTAAGTGACAGAAAAGGGAAGTTGTGAATTGTTTATGAAGCATTTAAAACCCCGGCTGTTAAGATGCGGCTCAAATTGACTTCAGATTCTCGGGTCCTTGATGATGAAATCCGTAAATTCCTTGCAGGTGTACTTTGAGGAACACTGTCCTTAAACTATTTTGACTATTTTCTCACGCAGTTGGTCATATCCTCGCCCCATCTTTTGCTTGTGAATGTCTGAGCTATTCAGAGAAGCTCCTTTTATACGCAATCAGGGCGCCCACTTGTTCCCAGTTAGCCTGTTCACCTGTGGGATTATCCAAGCAGATGTTAGATGAGCACTTCTCAACTTTGTCAGGCTTTTTTTTTTGGCCATCTGTCCCAGCTTTTTTGGGAAACGTGTTGCAGCCGTAAAATTCAAAGTTACCGTATTTTCCGTACTATAAGGCGCACCTTCAACGAATGGCCTATTTTAAAATTGTTTTCATATATCGGGCACACCGCATTATTAGGCGCATAGAATCAAAGCGACAATTGTGGCTGCAGTTGCGTTATGCATTCACTAGATGGCGCTACACTAAAGCTAATACAATACAATAGAGCTTATATCACTCTTTCACAACCGCTGCAGCTGTTACAAAGCACTTTACAGAACATTTAAAATACTACGTCCAAGAATTCTGAATAATGATCCATATATAAGGCACATCAGATTATAAGGCGCACTGTCGGCTTTTGAGAAAATGCTTTTAGGTGCGCCTATAGTGCGGAAAATACGGTAATGATTAATTGCTAAAGTCGTCTTTGTAGCGTATTCAATTTAATATCGGTTGAAAATAATTTACAAATCATTGCATGTTTATAAATGTTCACATTCACTGTGATTTTTTCCCCATTTGAGACTTTTAGATCATTCATCTTGCTGTTGGTCAAATTGACCCAGGAGGATTATCGCTATTCTTGAAAAATGATCACTGAAGGAGGGTTAAGAATTGAGAGTTGTTGGGGACTTACACTGAACATGGTTTTGGCCTCTTCAGGCAGCGACACGTTGTGTATCCGTATGGCAAAGCTGAAGGCATTTGTGAGGAATATGGGCCGGTCAACCGGGTCCACTGGGCTGTCACGAATGTGGAACAACGTCGCTGTGTGGTCAAAGCCCAGGTAGCTGGACAAGGGGGACACAAAGTAATTTTACGACCGCACAGCATATCTGTCTTTTGACAGGCAAGTTTGATTTACCCTTCTAAAACGTCTGCCTGGTAGGGATTTCGAGCTTGGAGTAAGTCTTTTCCTTCGCCTTCACTGTGATTCTACCAAAGAACTGATATGGTCTTCTGGCCTTGGAGGCTGCAGTGAGAAATGAGAACACATGTAAGAGGAAGTTGTGCGAGTCAGCAGTCGCTTGCAAAACAAAATCAGAACTACATCTGCATAAAGAGGTAGCAGAATGGCGCACGCAGCAAAATACAACATGAAGTGACAGTTTTTAAAAACTTTGAAGTTACAGTGTAAAATATTAAGCCTGTCGAGATGATTCGGAATGGTCACTTCAATATGAGTATTACACACCAGGATCTTTGAAAATCAAATGATGGGTTCCAGAGAAGTTAAGGTTTTTTTTTTTGGTTTTAGAACAATACACTTTTTGGGGAGTATTTTTCTGTCACATCACCTAAAAAGAATCTGCCCCCCCCCCCCCCCAAAAAAGACACCTTCAAATTACAGTAAAACAATATAAGGATTATTTCTCAACAATCTCCTTGATCTCTTCATTTTGTCTTCTGCTCAGGGAACCCCCTTTTCCGATTCGTTGAAAAGTTTCAGTCAAAGAATATTCGGCAATTGCTCAAAATGTTATCATGGCAACAACTTTGAAAGCATCACTGAAGTTACGTTCTGGACTGTTGAAAAAAACATTTTGTACTGGGTGTTTTCAAGGAAGGGCGTATGAGAAGTGAGATGGATGCCTGATATGAATATGACAACAGACTTACCATCAAAGCTAATAGTAGCTACTTTGGTGTATTTGCTATCTCCCGCTCTGAGCGTGATGGCTTTAAAGTCTATCGTGATGGCGTCATTGGGCGGCGTCGCACGGATGCTCTGCGTTCAAGAGAAAAAGACGAGCCGGTCAAGCAAAATGACATATCCAAGCGTTTTAAAAGCAGATCAAAAAGCAACCTACTGTAATGGGAACGTCTTTTGTTCCGGAATTTAAAAGATACAAAGCCATCTGTTTTGGCCGATCTGAAAAAATAAATACAAACAAAAAAAAAGGGGGGGGGGGGGGGGCTTGAGTGCATGGGGAAACAAATACAGTGTATCCGATGTTCACAATACGTACCTTGAGAGCGCAATGTGCCGAAGTGGAGCATTTCTGTGGAGGAGTAAATACCAGGTGCTGCACAGAAAGGGTTGTTAAAAAACATGAGACGTGGAGGCACGCAGAAAAAAACAAAAACAAACAAAAAAGACAGCACACCTGATGTGACCTCCACCTCAACGGGCAGGATGATAAACTTGTCTTCGTTGGGCGCGTTGGTTTTGATTCGGATGAAAGCCGTGTGGTTATCCTCGTCTCTGGACGAAAAGCTGGCTCTCATCACGCCCTTCGTCTCGAAGGGCGCGATCTCCTTGGGGACAAAAAAAACCACAGCGCGGTCACAATGCGGCTCTTGGGTTTATAAAACAACGCGTTTACACAAAAAGCTCACCATCTCGGCGGGTTGTGGTGATTGGCCTCAAAATCAAGTTAAGGGGGCAAAACGGACTAATTGTAATTATCCAAGATGTCAAAACAACTGCATGTTTTGTGAGCTGAATGTCACTTTGCATAAAACGTTTCTCTGCTCATGACCTGGCGGCTAGGCTGGCTGAAAATCTGTCATTTTCAAGTGACTTGGCATCATCAACAAATACTCTGGATTTTGGCCTGTTTTACTGCAGCTTCACCCCCTGGTCAGAAAGGAGGCTCGGCGGCAATGAGGATACTGCATCGACCAAACACGACAAGTCCTGAGGAGAATCAGGGGATCTCGTTCAGCTTGGTGAAATAAACTTGACGGCTGAAAAGTTGTTGCTGCGGTGGTGGTGGGTGGTATATTCCATCGTATGTCCAAGATAGACGATTATATCCGGTACATTACGAATGAAATGGTATATATCGTAATTTCCGATCGTTCATAATGCAAAGGTTGCAATAGTGAAAGTAACTGCGATGGGCTTGAAGACCACAACCCGCGTCGACCAAACAAGAACTTCCATGACAGACTTATACTCAGGAGCGACTTATAGTCCGGAAAATACGGAAATCGAATAACTTGGTGTGGCTTTTATTGAATCGGGTGTCGACATTGCCCTTTTTTTATTGATGCTGATTTCAGCGTACAAATGCTGATAGAAACCTTGAGCTTTGTGCAAACATGTTTTGAGTGCATGTTTTACCTTGTTAGGCATCGCTACGAGCATAAAAATGTGAAAATCTCTGGTACAAAACGTGCAAATTACGCACCCATAATTTCACAGTGCCTCCCTGCTGCCCCGTGGGAAGCTCTAGATGTAGATCCCCGCCACTGGAATATATCTCAACCACCTCCAGCCAACCAACACAAACACAAAGCAATTTTAATAACAGCATCCTTAATACCTCATTCACAGTTTAAGGGAAGTGCGACGTTACCTGAAGCGGCTCACTGTAGGGGTTATGGATGTTTATTAGCGGCGAGAAGCTGCTGTTTACCGGGACTCGAGCCCCGACGAAGGGACGGAGCCTGTAAGGGTTTGGGATCCCCACCCCAAAAACCTTCACAGATGGGTTGGGCGGGGGAAGAAATTCAGCAAAGACAACAACAAAATACGCGGGACTTTACGTGTACTCCTTTTACCTGGTATGTAAACACTCCGTGATGTGACGTATTAATAAATAAAGTGTTTTCTACATTCCCGACGACTCGCGCGAGGAACACGACATCAAACGACGTGTTCCCTCCTGGCGGGATTATCTGAGGACACAGAAAATACAGATTAGCGTAAAAAGGTCTACGGGATCTCCCCTCTTCTATTGTTTTTAAATTACCGTAATTTCCGGACTGTAAGCCGCGACTTTTGTCACACGCTTTCAACCCTGCAGCTTATTTAATGAAGCGGCCTATATTAAGACTTTTTTAACGGCCGCCTGTGTACCGTCTTTCTTTGTAAATATCTCATGTAACAATATGGGCGCCTGCGGCTTATAGACAGGTGCGGCTTATGTGTGTACATATATATATGTATATATATATATAGTGTATTTTTTTTCCTTTAAAAATGTAGTGGTGCGGCTTATAATCAGGTGCGGTCTATAGTCCAGAAATTACGGTATACTGTGTTCCATTGTCTTTGTTAGGTTTTCATTGATAGCGCTTTCTTTCAGCGGAAGTGCACACACGCTAGATGTCATGTAAAAAAAATATGACATCTAATTGTCGAGACAAACAAAAGGACAGGTGTGGCTGCACAGAAGACAACATACATTTCAATATTTTACAAAGATGACAAAAAATGGCTTCAGCCGAGCCGCGGCAGACAAGACGCATTCATCCGCTGGTTTCTTTGACGTGAAACTCAGTGAAAGTGGGATATTATAGAGTATGAAATACTTGGCAGGAAAATGGGGCGGCCGTGTCGGGAATTGAACTTCACACTTCCGTCCCAGCTGTACAGAGATACAAATGGGCTCTGTCCTGCCTCTACCTCTGACATTACCTCCCAAAGTCAAATACCTGAATCACGTTGTACTCCTACATGAACAGGAAGGGCTCAGACGCTACATTGTTTGAAGCAACATAATTTTTAAAAAATTACAAGATGCCATCAGCCACAATGTGGCAAAACAGAATATGTATGCACTCACCCTATTCTGGAAAAAGGAGGCGTGAAAATGCGCCGTCGTCGCTGATATTGATATCAAACTAATTTCTTCTGAGCTAGGATTATGTAAATAAACTTTCTCCATTTTTGGCATCCCCACAGGCCTGTCAATGGAAGAAAAACAAAGATTAGATAACAAGATGTGCATATCTTGTTTCCATCCGCAATGAGAAAAAAAAAAAACCTGTTAATCCACGCTTATTTTTTTAAACAAAAACAAAATAAAATCTAAATTAAAATATAAAAGCAAAAAAAAAAAAAAGAGGAAAAATAAATTACAGCCTTAAATTACAAGCAATCAAAACACATAGTTATTGATCAAAAAGATAACACTTTTTCTTTAAATCACAGAACACAAGAAATGCATCTTTCCTTTGACACTTGTCACCGCGCACACAAACAAATTCGGAGCTGGAGGCTTTTTCCTCGTCCACTGGCAGTCAGCAATCTGTTGACATTGTGTTGCTCCAACAAGCGGTAATTATTTATTCACGTGCGTCCCGAACAGAATAAGACTTCGACTGTTGAGAAACAGGTTCGGTGTGTCGTTCCAAGTTTATTTGAGGTGAGCTTATTCCGCAAGCTGTAAAAGAATATTGAACCGACTCCAACAATGAGCCAACATTTGATCGCTGTTGCTATTCGACTGACCTAACCCGTCCAGGCAGATGGAGATTGACAGTTATAACTTGTTTTAACAACTTTAACATTTAGCGTGTGGGAGCTTGTTCAACAAGGTCGCCGCAAACTTTTGAACCTTTTTCGCGGAGTTCAACTTGTATCGAGTCGATTTCGTCAACGGAAAAATCCAAGGGCCGCCGTGATTTGGTCAGAGCGATAAGGGGGCTTTCTCAAGGTTAGGGCTGATAAGTGCCATGTTTGTTGTTGTCGTCGTGGTAAGCCGGGGCGAGCGTAGCTTGTGACAGGCGGGAACCCCTTACCCGGCGCGCGACAACTGCCCATTGACAAGCGCCGGTCGATCAATCGGCGATAAGCTCTTCTTCCTCTTCCCTGCCGTCCCCATCCGCCGACTCACGCGCGGTCTCACAAACTTAGAAAACCCTTCCAACTATCCACGTAGCACAGGTGCAGGTTTGCCATAATACTTTGTTGCAAAGTATTTCCCGCCACCTGCATTTATCTTCCGCGAATTAGGTGTGAAGCGTATGACAATTTCGGACTCTCGAGGCCATGAATGTATCTTAAGACTGGATGAGCGAGTCGAGGAGTGGGGCCAGTCCATTCGAGGGCGGCCGAGATTGTGAGAGCGAGTGAGCTTGTATGTGTGGAGAATTGATTACTGAAAAAAAAAATTTTTACAGTCAAACCTCAGTTTTCGAACGTCTCAGTTCTCTACCAACTCGATTTTCGACCAAAAATTGCGAGTTTTTTATGCCTCGGATGACGAACAAATTTCGGTTCTCGAACAAACTGAGCGCACTTGAATGCACCATTTGACTCCTCTCGCCCTCCTTACACGAGGAAGTGACGCTTCCTCGTGTTACTTTCCATCGTGAGCAGACGTGTTCAATAAACATTTTTATTTTTAAAAGAGCGTGGTTTCGGTTTTCGAAAAATTTCGGTTTTCGAACAGCCTTCTGGAACGGATAATGGACGAAAACCGTGGTTTGACTGTATTATTCTGGCCCCAGTGATTGTATTACAGTGAAGTGCAATGCCCCTAGTGGCGGAAGTGTTGTATTAAAGTGCAGTGCCCCTAGTGGCGGACGTAGTTAGAACCACCCAAAAAGTCAGTGGGGTAGCCATTTTGATTCATAACAGTGGAGAGGTGTGATCACATCCACTTCCACCCTCTTTCTTTTGACACATTCACGCACAATCTTTTCTATACCACGCTCTCATGTCAAACGCATGGTTAGGGCAGAAGATCTATTCATCGATCTTGACTCGCCAATCATAACCTTAGCGTCAACTACAAGCGAAGGCAGGGTGCTTTTAGCAATCGCTGTGACTGCACGCCGTTTGGTTCGTCCCCGCAGCACCAGTGCTGCGAAAATGAATCCTAGCTTCGAAACGGGCAATTTCATGACACAATTCCATGTTTGTCAACATCGTCACTACAAAAGAATTTTGGTTTAGTGGATTCCGATTGCTCATTCATAATAGTAAAATTCATCATAGTAGATGTTTGAAGTTCATCCATTAAGTGAAAATAATTCCGACATATTCATAAGTCAATTTAATGACTCGATTCTGAAATACTATCTTATTGTACTTTATATTGAAACAAAAAGGGAAAACCCTAACTTCATGTTGCACGTTAATTATGCTCTTGAGTTTACCGGTCTGGCCCACTTGACATTTGATTCGAGCGATGAGTCCTCTGAACTACAATGTCTGACATGGGCGTGTGCCTGCTGTCAACAGCGGAATGCGTTACCAATAATTTGAGCGATGTTGAAACGAGGCAAACTGTGCAGTCGAGCGGAGCGCATTCCAGGGCTTTCTAGTAATTATTGCTGAGGCGTGACGAGTGTGCGAACGCGACAAAGAGTGGGAAACTCACTGTTTGTGAAAGTCCAACATTGGAGGTTCGAAGCGTATGGGTCGGCAGCTCCCACCGTGCGGGGCCGTGCTGCGGGGGGGGGGGGGGGGGGGGGGGGGGGGGGGGAGAGACATGTGACAGGAGCAGGAAAAGATGAGGGAGAACAGCATGCCAAGTCGGAGTTCATTGCAAAACCCATCAAAAGACACGCAACAAGGCTCAGAAATGGTTAATTTGGGAACGCTTCCGTTTGCAACGTCCATGAGCGCAGCAGCGTGGCGCGCACGCACTATTTGCAGCCATGGGACTCGTGTGAACACCTCCTCCGCCTATCGAGGGATGAAGCGCACTTGTTATCAAGCATTGATGGAGGCATAAACCCGCCTAGCCTGTTCGGTGACAGGGACTCTGGCGCAGACAGATGTAATCGGAGCCAATCTGAGATCAATGGAAAGGCATGGCAGAGGTGTGGCACGCACTTCATCACAAAAAAAACTGGGTTGACCTTGTCAGCTTTGTGTGTCTATTTTTTTTTTTTTTTTTAATGACGCGTACTTGTTCACCCGCTGGCACTGTAACCCCAAACTGCATAGCCAGTTTAAGCTAATCAAAAAGTTTTGAGTTACGGCGGGGTGTGATACCGCGGATTGGGAAGACAACTTGAGACAGTTTCATTTGCCATTCTAAGTTCCAGACTGAGATTCCACGACGCGCACCTCCCCAATTGCACAAAAGGCGTAAAGTTTCTGGAAGATGCCGATACAATTTTTCATTGAAGCACCTTTGATTTTGGCAGACGCCGGCATGGGTTCCGCCAGGAGACAAGCCCGCCACCCTTCCGGCTCTGAAAACTGGCAGCGTGTTTCTGATGTGCCTCTGAGGTTTCCGGGCAGATGCCCCGAAAGTACCCAAATTCTAGGTCATGACATTTTTAAAGCAAGTTCACTCGTATTTAACAGCCGAGCAAGGAAAATTTGCTTCGACCAATTAGGCGGCCTAATATAAAATCTGACTATTTATTTAACAGCCGAGCAAGGAAAATTAGCTTCGACCAATTAGGCGGCCTAATATAAAATCTGACTATTTCTGTTCAATGAAAATATTGACATTTGACACTTTAACCACATCACACAACCTGGCAAACGCCTCTTTCTTGCAACCACACCCACAGTGCCAAATCTCTCCGTAATTCCTCACTCTACTACAAGTTCAACAACTTCACACTGCCTGACAGACAATCAGGCCGAGATCATTTTCATTGGCTAGAAACAGACACCAGGTCGCCGTGTCGCGATCGTCGGAGGGCCCCCGGGATGGATTTCTCTCTCCAGAGAGACACACTGAAATCGGCCGTGTCAGAAGACCGGGAGTGAAGGATCGTGTGTGATATGCGGCCAAACCTCGCCCCCCCCCCCCCTTCATTCGGATTCCAAAGAATCAAAACGTGCCGTGGGTGTGAATTGCATTGAGCGGCGTTGAGCTGGGTGCTTTGGAAATTATGTGCTGAATGCTCGAGAGTAACTAGAGAAGCCAAGGATCTGAGCGGGGTCAGCAGTCGTGGTGGTGGGGAGGGGGCGGGGCTACTAGAATGCATCTCAGGGGAGCAGTGGCTTCTGGCACAGCCAATGAGTTGACCTTCCTTGATCTGCTCAGGCCAAACAATCAGACATGATTATTTAACACATGGCAGTGATTATAATGAAACAAATTCTGCGTGTGGGGAATTTCGACTCCACGACTGTCACGACCGCGATGCCAAACACGATGGAAGCGCAAGAGACAAATAGGAGCTCAAATGAGCCTTGAAATGGGGTTTTTTTTTATACGGTCGTCTCCTCCGCATGTTTTTGAGCAACTTTTTGCCTCTGTGTGAAAAGAAGGCGCTGAATGGAGGACAAAGACGTTTGGGCAATACAGTGAAACTCCTCTACAACGAAATCTGCATGGGTGAAAATACCCCCTGGTGTGAAAAAAATCTTCATGCATTAACACCATTCCCACTTTCTTGTTTCAAATTTGCTACAGTGGAAAAAACCCCTGTTGTGAAAAATTTCTTGCTGCAAACATGATTTCGTTGTAGAGGAGTTTCACTGTCGTGGAAAGATGGGACGGAGGTGTGAAGTTGAACGCAACCATCGCTGGCCACCGGTCATTGCATTGCATTGCATTGTCGCCGGTGGAATGTCCCACTTTGTTGGGTTGTGCGCAAGCAGAATACCGGCCAGCTCAACGGCTCTTTTGTTTGGTTCCGTGTTTGAAAGGGCCTCGTGTTCCCCCAAGTCTTCCCACAATAGATTTGACAGTTGGCGAGAATGGGAGTTACCAGGTAAGCTGACGGGAAGGAAAAAAAAAAACGACACAGGAGCTGTCAGCTACAGATGTACTCGGATCATTCCGTCACTTTGAACCCGAACCGCAGACTCGATAAGCAATACAAATTGCATTAAAAAAAAAAAAAAAATCCCAAACAGCCATTCCAAGCTTGTAAAAAGGGAAAATAAGTCATTGTGAGGGCAATTAAAAACAAAACAAAAGAACAATATGGTCCTGTTGGCCACATGTCTTGCTGGGACTTGAAATTTGAGTCACGGATAAACGGTGTCACATGCTCGCAGATGTGGACGGTCCGTCACCGAAAATACACGTTCGGTCAATTAAACGGGGCGATCGTCGCCGAGATCCACTCTCGCCTTTACGAGGTAAGCGCGTTAGTTGCGCGCTTTCTCGGCTATTGTGTGAAAGGCGTTGTTTCGGCTCTTTGATTGTGAATAAACGTTTCAATATGTCATCAAAGTCATAATTAAAATGACTGAAGTTTGTAAAAAGCAGGAACAAAGTCCCTTCATACATTATCTTATTGTTTTGTTTTGTTTTTAAAACAGGAGTGTCATTGTTGCAGTGAAAGGTATAAAAGACAGACCGGGCAGTAAAAGAGGCACTTCAACGATCCAAGTCGGACAAGGATTTTATAGATCACGCCGCACGCTGGCACGGACACCAACGCGCATCAAATTATATGATTGCCGGGACTGAGGATTCTTCAAAAGCACTGTTCTCCTGCTATTTTTGCTAAATCGTTGTAAACTGGGTATATGTTTTCGACCGCAACAGAAATAACAGCAAAAACAATTGTCGAGATTACATTTGCGGCGTAAGCTTCCCCCGCTTCGAGTTTTACATGTGTCATGTGACACAATCTTGGGAATCGCGCCTTCGCTCCCGTAAATATCTGCTCATTTCCCTTTCTCTCTATAAATTAGTTTTTGCAAACCGCCTCACATCAACAGCCATGATGAACACAATGAGCAACCGGCGCAGCCTTCAAGGTCAAATACCAGAGTTCTGGATGTGACTCATGGAAGAAAAAGAAAAGAAAAGAAAAGAAAAAAAAAAAAAAAGAATCTGGGTGTCCTTCAAACCATATTTTGTGCAAACATGTGGCAAGTTTTGGGGAGTTAAGCTGGTAACAGACATGAGGCCCACACTGACAACAGTCTTCCTACCCCAGGGCACGCCCTGCAGAGCGGGAGATAATGATTAACAACCACCTCACTGTGAGGGGAGGTTTTCTTTCACTTCAGGGAGACAAAAACAAAAGCAAAAAAAACAATAGAAATGAAAATGAAAATATCTTTTCTCTCTCTCACAGTGAGGGGGAGCGGTAATAAGATAACCCTTTCGGGATCAGAAAGCATCTTACTGTCAAGGCTCCTTGCTTGCCTCCCCGAAACTAAACACACGCTGGGCCGCCAAGGTGGACACTCTAATACAAAGTCCTCTATCAACTGACACCGCTCAAATTTGGCTGGGAAATTACAACTCAGGAGAGGGCAGGGCTAATAAAACATTTGTCACCTAGGGTGTAAAAAAAAAAAAATCTTTGAGTGACCCCACTTCATTGGGGTCCAAAAGGAAAGTTCACTGTAGCCATTAAGGGGGTCTGATGATATATGCGCAAATATTTTGGTGCGGAAAATATTAGCGCGGAGCAAGCAGTCTCTGGCTTTTGACAGCACGTGAAATCTGTCAATTTACCGAGGTTGTTTGAAACGGCATCAAACGGATGCAAGCATCAGTCTATTTCGGGGGGGGGGGGGGGGCGGGGGGGGGGGACATAACACGGTTCTCATGCAACTTCCAAACAATCACAAATTAATTTCAAATTTCAAACTGATCGATTCCATACTCGGCTATGCATTACCGGTTTGACACTTTACCGTGGTTTAAGATGACAAAATATGATTGGCTGCTTGCAGAGCTCGCTCAATGAGAAACTTTAAAAGTTAATAAAGAGATGGACCAGTGGCTTTCTTTTCCGCTCCTTCTCGGCTGAGAGGGGAAGGGGTGAGCAGAGGACAACGAGAGAGAGAGAGGAGGGAGGCAACATGACCACTAATTTACACTTAAAAAAAAAAAAAAAAAAAAAATGTTGCCAGAGGGTACTAGTTAGCCCCAAGGACAACATAAATCATCACGGGTCTATTCTAAAAATAGATGCCCAGTGCTTGGAAGAATAACTACACGATGGCAGCCAAAGCGATCGGGAGCATTTGAAAACATAACATGCAGTCCACACAACTGGGGAGGGGAGCACAGATATACGTACCTTTGTTGATATAAACTAACATTGATGTCGGAGTCAGCCTAAAAAAAAAAAGATGACATGGCTGCAGTCAGTACAAGGCGATCAAAAGAACACACCTAGATTTTGTACAAAGAGGCCATAATTGCTGACATAGTCATCGATGCGTCATTGTATGGGGGGGGGGGGGGGGGGACTGTTAATCCACCATATTTCAAGGTCATAAAGTTACAGGTGGACACACGCCGCCACGGGGACCTCAAAAAGTTCATCTTTAGTGTAGAAAATGAGCATTCTATAAGAAGCTTACCGGTAAAGCGCCTCCATCACCAAAATGTAGAACCTCGAGAACTGTGTCACATTGAATGAATGCTGTGAAAGATTAAAAAGATAAAAATAAAATAAAGGCAACCCGGCATCGTAGACAAAAAAGGACAAAACGTGCGTCCTACAAGAGAACATGACATAAACGCAATCACGCGCCGTCTACTTAATGTTTGCTGTCCACACAGAAAGCAGCAGGGACAACTTGTCAACTTGGCAGTCACAAATAGTTCCAAGCTGAATGCTCCCGCCAAAAACCTGCGGCCATTCAACACAGTTTTGAATCGGGTACTTAATCGGTTGTCATTTCCGTTTTGCTCGGTGTGTTTTTTTTTTTTTTTGTTTGGGTGAGAACGACGCAGTAGAAGTTCTGAATACAAAAGGTCGCTTTTAACGAGAAAAATCAGGTCTCATTTCTGGACGTTTCATTCTATTTTCCTGAATTATTGTATTTTTCGTTTTAATTTCTGTCTCAGTTTTGGTCTGTTCATTTGAGTGCAGTATTTTAAATGATTTTTCGTTGATTATTTACCATTTTCTAATATTTAAAAAAAAAAAAAATAGTGGATTTTGTGTTGTTTTTTTTAGTACCAGATAACTGCATTATTTTCTGACATTTTCATTTAACATTAGGTAATGAATTTTAACCTGCTTTCCCAGGCTATTTTTGTAGCATTTTTCGTATATCTAACGGCATTTTACGATATTTTAGAGATTTTGTCTTTCTAACAACTTTCACATTTCCCCCCCTTTGTTTTTCCTCCTTTCTGAGCTAATATTTAGATTTGTTTTCCCCCTTTCCCATTATTGCTTTGGTTCTTGTTAAGATTGTGACTATCGCTCAGGATAAGATAACGACGCGCATTGCCGGAGAATTTTCATTCTGTCCTTTTAACATGGGTCAGTTTGGAGATCTTCAGCGCAGATCAAAGCTCAAGCACCAGAGAGCATTGCCGTGTCATTTGCGTTGGTTTTACCGTTAGCAATCCCAGTCCTGCAAGATAAAGGGTTCTGCACAATTACTTTGACAGACAGCACCAACGCTCGACTCTGGCGTTATTCCGAAGCGCAGATAAACGCAATAGCGCTGCGGATTTACGAGGCTTTTCGCCCATATCACCCGACACCGTCAAAATCGGACCGCGCGTGGGTGTCATGGTCCAGCAAAAGCAAAGCGTGGTTATTATCAATGGAGGCAAACGCTAACACAACGGATACTTTAAATCAACATATGAACGCGGCAGCGCAAACTGTCAATTACAGTGTCTTAACGGAGCTGAAAATAATCCCCCTGTGCAAACATATCACAGCTCCGTTAGTTTATGAGAAACGGACACTCCACGCTTACTTGAGTTTGTGCTGCAGTCAGTGTTTCAGCACATTTTGGCTCACGTTTGCTTATTGGCAGTTTGCCATTGCGCAAGACCAAAAACCAAAAAAAAAATAAAATAATTTGAGTCACGGTGGAAGAGCCACAAATGTCAGAGTGGGTTATTAAATTTGTTATTTTGCTCATAAATGTTATAGTGGGCGGTTATTTTGTTCATAAATCTCTCAGACTATTACGTGTTTCAAGTAGGATCCGACTGATGCCAATCTGCCATTTTTGGGGTCCTATTTTCAAGTTGAAATACGTAGAAGTTGTACGATTGGGAATTAACCCCCCCCCAAATCTCAGATGTGAATAAGTCTGAAGCCACGCACATCTCAATGTCAGCAAAGGCAACTTGCAAATTTGAACAAATAAGCCAGTGTTGAACTAAAGTTCTGCAATTCAGAAGTGGACCAGTATTTTTCAGGGGGGGGGAAAAATGCATCTAAAGTCTAAAAACTTGGGAGCTTGTGGTGTCAGCAAGACTTACTTTTGTAAGCTTGTACAGAAATCAAATACAGCAGACTTTCATTGATGCAATGGCTATAAAAATGTACAATTTGCAATGAAACATTATGCAGAAAAATACATCTGAACTTGGTAAACCTTCTGATTCTGAGATGCAGAACATTTTCAAACTTGGGAGTGAAATCGGACACCGCAATGTGGAATTGCCAAAAATATGCCTCTATTGTATTGTAAATCTTAAGAGTTAGTTTGTCTTTGTAAAAATCGATATCCATGCACACACATATACACTTTCCACATCCTTTTGGATTGATATATTGTTTCCTTTAAAAAAAATAAAAAATAAATCCAGATATTCCTGATATTGTCAGGTCGTTCTCAAGACATCTGGCAAAAACAGAATAAAGGAGATTCCACTTTATGATTGTTCAACGATTAAAACACCGCATCAAACAGAAATGCAGGTTAACTTTATGAACCCAAGTAGCCTTCCATCAAGGAGGTGAAACTGAATGTCCGCCCTCTTTAAATCACGCCATATACGCCAGTGCCTTAGTGTGACGTTTGAAGGTACCAAAAAAAAAAAAAAATGTTGCGGGGAAAGTTGCAAGGAGTTGGTCGTGACAGGGGGGGGCAGCTGTCCACTGGCCATGGATCACCATGACCTGCCAGGCGTCCGGACACCCGAGCCGGGAGCTGAAATGACGACACGGCTGTCATTTATGCCCTTCCCTTCCCCACCTGGGTAGCCAAGTCGGGCCACGTTTACAAACTTTATCCCGGGCCACCTAATTTACCCTGGAGGTAGCGCCGGCCGCGATGCTAACCTGCCCAGCATTTTCAGCAACACTACCGCGATGTAGCGTAACGCGAACCAGCATCCAAAGCGAGGGTGCTGGTAAACAGAAAGTCAGGCTTGATTGAAGAACTCACATTCATAATAACAAATGGTTTTTTAAAAATGTACACGGAAGTTACGCTAGCTCACTTGAGCCTCGCGAACCCGTTTCCCTTCCTTCTCCACCATCGTCATACAAACCTTGCTTATTCGCCCGCGTCATGTGGATAAAGGCAATAAATAATATCCTCAAGAGTCCCACACACGGCAGCTTTCTCGTGTTCGAAAAATGGCGAGAGGTCCAGCGGTATCGCTCCTCCTGGCCCACCGCCATGCCCCCCAGTCTCCGACACAGCTCTGTGCTCTTCTTTTTCTTTTTTGTCACTTCAGGTGGGACACCCTTGCGAAAGTGAGGACATGTCCGGGAAAAGCTCCTCGGACTCGGTCAATCATAGCCGTCGTCGCGGTGCGTGCTGGTAAGTCCCAAATGTAGTGTAGTGGACGTACATTAGCCTCTCCTCTCTGGCTACAGGGCTTTCTTCTTCTTTTGCACGGGTGACGTATCAAAAAGAGCGAGCGAGGCGTTCACGGTGACGAAGGCAGGCAGGTGCTGCCCCCTGCAGCTTTGGAGCGGACTCAAGGGCATGCGTGGGGAAACGTTTCGTCAGTCAACGTCCGAATACATTTTGGAATACAGGTTCTTTCAAAATAAAATCATTCATCATTCCACCGGTAATTAATTTCATTTTGCTATTTAAATTATAATAATAAACAATTCTTTTATAAACAAAATAAAACCTACTTGGTTCTTTTTATTCTTGATCATAGCATCAATTAACAATCTCATATAGACATAAATATGCAAAGATCAGAAAAAATACTTTTATTAATTCATAATTTTATTACAATCATTCATTAAGCAACGACGTTATGAAATTAATATAATTTTGTAGGTGTTTTCTGTAATATGAATAACTCCATTAACTTAAATATCTATAAACATAGTGTAAAATATTTGAACAGTTTTATTTTAACATTGAAATTATTTTATTCACGTTTTGTATTGTTTATTGTTTATCATTCAACCAATTATTTGATTTTATAAATGAATGAAAATTCCATAATAATGAATTATCTATTCTCATTGTTTAACTTGACTATTTGAAATTAATTGAACAGAAATTCACAAATCAATTGCTTCAAAAAAGTATAACGAATCAATTTATTTTATTTTACCCAATTATCACAAATAAAAATAATTAATTATTATTCTTATGTACCAAGTTCATCAAAACAGTTTTTTGTTTTGTTTTGTTTTTTACATGTTCTCACTTGGTTTTTTTTCTTTTTTGGGGAGAAGCAAAAGTTAGACACCATCGCATACCGAAGCAATAACCTAACTGCCAGTTTCATGTTGTGCTGTTTTGCTTTGCAATATCTATAGCAACAAAACCCCAAAACCACCACAGTGACCTATAAAGAGCATCCCGACATGAGAACAGGCTCTAAAAATGTCCCAAACAAGTAAAGAAAATATGTATTTTCTCAGCACGTTTACTGGAGGCTGAAGAGCAGTTTATGCCTGTAAAACAGCTGAACTGCTTTTCAGACAACAGATGAGGAAGGGCAGTGGATCATTGTTGTAAATGATAAATAGAAAATGAAAGTACAGTCATGGTGAAATATTGATAATGAATTGATAACACGTGTCTTGGACAAGCCTTTTTTCATATTTCCACAACCCAGACCCATCCTCGGCAGTCAAAGATTACATTTCAGCACGTGACATCCGTACTTCGTCACCGACTACGTTTCGGTGTATGACCGTCTGTCATCGACAACTTTTCAGCGCGTAATGGCCTTACCGCTGTTGACTTGCATCAAACTATCTAGATGATCCGCAAAAATGTCGAATAGAGCTTATCAGTGTGTGTGTGTGGGGGGGGTTCACACTAAAAGATAAACGTCAGTAATTATTACCTCCTTGATAAGTGGATACAAAGGTTGTTTTTTGTTTCTTTCAATATACTGTATATATATATATATATGTAGTCCAGTGGTTAGCACGTGTGTGCAGAGGTGTTCGATCCCAGCTCCGGCCTCCCTGTGTGGAGTTTGCATGTTCTCCGGGCTTGCGTGGGTTTTCTCCGGGTGCTCCGGTTTCCTCCCACATTCCAAAAACATGCATGGCAGGCTCGGGCACTCTAAATTGTCCCTAGGTGTGAGTGTGGGCGTGGATGGTTGTTCGTCTCTGTGTTCACACTAAAAGATAAACGTCAGTAATTATTATTTTCTGAACCGCTTAATCCTCACTCCTTGATAAGTGGATACATTTGTTTCTTTCAATATACTGTATATATATATATATTGGAATTCAATATCCAGTGGTTAGCACGTCGGCTTCACAGTGCAGAGGTACCAGGTTCGATTCCAGCTCTGGCCTCCCTGTGTGGAGTTTGCACGGTTTCCTCCCACATTCCAAAAACATGCATGGCAGGCTGATTGGACACTATAGGTGTGATATATGGCAACTGATTCAGGGTGTCCCCCGCCTACTAGCTATAGGCTCCGGCACCCCCGCGACCCTAGTGATCAAGCGGTTCTGAATTCAATCTGTTGCCTTAACTCTACTCTGAGAAGGCAAGTGGACTTGCTTTGATTGATATATATTATATATATATATATATATATATATATATATATATATTGGAATTCAATCTGTTGCCTTAACTCTACTCTGAGAAGGCAAGTGGACTTGCTTTGATTGATATATATATATATATATATATATATATATATATATATATATATATATATATATATATATCAATCTGTTGCCTTATATAGACTGCCTTGCTTTGACATATATAACAATATATATATATATATATATATATATATATATATATATATATATATATATATAACTCGGGCGGCCCGGTAGTCCAGTGGTTAGCACGTCGGCTTCACAGTGCAGAGGTACCGGGTTCGATCCCAGCTCCGGCCTCCCTGTGTGGAGTTTGCATGTTCTCCCCGGGCTTGCGTGGGTTTTCTCCGGGTGCTCCGGTTTCCTCCCACGTTCCAAAAACATGCATGGCAGGCTGGTTGGGCACTCTAAATTGTCCCTAGGTATGAGTGTGAGCGTGGTTGGTTGTTCGTCTCTGTGTGCCCTGCGATTGGCTGGCAACCAATTCAGGGTGTCCCCCGCCTACTGCCCGAAGACTGCTGGGATAGGCTCCAGCACCCCCCGCGACCCTAGTGAGGATGAAGCGGTTCGGAAAATGGATGGATGGATGGATATATAGACTGCCTTGCTTTGACATATATAACAATATTATATATATATATATATATATAACTCTTAACTCTACTCTGAGAAGGCAAGTGGACTGCCTTGCTTCAAAGCAAGGCAGTCCACTTGCCTTCTCAGAGTAGTTAAGGCAACAGATTGAATCCCAAATGTACCTTAAAAAGGGCACTCCAATAGTCGATGGGGAGTGATTCCGAAAACAGCCAACATACAACACCTGTGGAGTTCATACATGGCAGCAATCTTCGAGTACGCTAAAACGTTCCCTCAATCATCATGATTTGTCATGTTTGGTTTATATCGTCATCGCCGTTCTCTGGCCTCCCCCACACTGTAATTTCCATGCTCAAGTAGCCTGATTACCCATACTTGACTGGCTGGCTGCATCTTGATTTTTGTCGGCGGTGATTGGAATGATTCACCGTCATTATCGGGAGTGTATTGATGGCCCTTCTGCCAATCAGCAGCTTCCGCCATGTATGATGTAGTATCCTCTATCACCCATTTCATAATGTTTGGGAGGACACTTGGGGTGACTTGAGTGGTTATGGATGACCTGAACTCAAAACGATTGAAAAATGTTGTTTGTCCTGCAGATATACCCCAAAATATTTTATTTTGGTATTTTATCTTCTTAAAGAAAAAATACAAATTAATCCCACAGGACCTGAAGGTGAGGATATAAAGTATTGTAAGGTTATTGTAAATAGTTGAATATAGAACCAGGGACAAAGCACCTGTCGAAATATGAAATGCCTTTATTTATGACATGATTTCTTCAAGAGTTACCAAAAATGATCACATCCAATCAGGATATAGTTTTAAAAAAACGTAGCCGTGCTTGGATGCATCTTTGCCTCTTTATGTGGGGGGGAAGGCAAGTCAAAAATAGAACAGTGGGGCCACATACTCTAGAGTACAACATATTGTCAACATAAAAATGGACTTGACTTCCCCTTTAATTTAATTTAAAAGCAGCACTGTATAAGTCATGAGCTTTGTGTTTGATTCACCTTACTTCCTTTATTTGAAATGATTGTTGCTTTATAGCGACAATGACAGACATCGCAGCAATAAATTCCGTTAACTGTTCCATCACATGTTCCTCTCCATACATTTCAATAATAGCCTCCACTCCAAATTAATTCAATGCGGTTGTTTGCCCATCGTTAAAACAGCTGATGGTTGAAACACAAGTGACCGAGGCTGTGATTGACTTGGGGAGGATGTGTGAGGGTGGTGGGCGAGTGGAGGGGTGGGGGGGGGCGCCGTTGCCGCCGCAGCACATCGACAACGCAATAATGAGCATGCGGTATGATGAGTAAAGAGGCTTTGAATGGATCTCCATGCACCTGGAGCCTGGCCGAAAACTAATGAGGTTTGGAGAGGAGATGGGTGGAGCCCACATGGGAGATGGCAATTGGTCGCCACAACAGACGAAATGAGATTAGCCACGCTGCTTCATCAATATAATGACCCCCTCCAGATCCAACCATTTATTTGTGCCTGCTGGGTTATACATAATAACGACAATGCTAACAGGAAAGTAAGATTGCCAGGCCTTCACTTTTGTCGACACTTGTGTCTTCAGTCACTGAAAAACTAATTGTATTACAAAAAAAAAATCTATATCGTGAAAATTCTAGAAGAATAAAGAATTTTAGCCACAACTCATAAAATAAGACTATAATTGTCGGTGTGGGAAGCTCCGCGGCAAGAGGTGCTAGTTAGCTTACGAGCTAGCTGCTCGTGACTAGCACCAGCTAGCTCGTTAGCTTACGAGCTAGCTGGTGACTAACACCAGCTAGCTCGTAAGCTAACAGGCGACAGGCTCATCTGTGGTGTCAGCTCCTTGCTTGGGAATTTAAGTAACAACAAAACAATAACAATTCAGCAAATTGTGGCATTCAGGGTAAATACATTTTTGGAATGAAGGCAACTGCACGCCTTCGTGATAGAAATGGGCATTGTAGGAGGAACTCAATCATTTGCAATTGCGCTACACAACCGCTCACACAGACAAAAGGTACTCAAGTGTCGTCGCGCTTCGCCGGAGGCCGTTTTAGCTGCAACCAAAGTGAAATGGAAAAACTGTTTCAATGCTGTACCTCCATAATTCAGCACTTCACAGTCCTCAGCCTTTGCACGTTTTCAGCAATTGTTTTCAAACATGCACACAGTAATCCGTCTTATGTTCCAAACCACCCACAATGAACGAAATCCCCCAATGTAGAAATCCCCTCGATATGCTTCTACAGCACGAGAGCACTTAAGTTTTTCAGTTCCTTAACCACACTTTTAAAATAATAAAACCTTTTTAAATACAGATAATGAGAGAGAGCAAGACTAATGGAAAAGTTGCGGTATTAAGATCTCTGTGGTTACAGTAAACAAATCCTTTTTTTTTCTCACTACAGATTGCTGTCACTTTCTGTCATGTAAAATGCGGGATTAGAATTGATAACATTCAATCATTTTCAACAAAAACTAGTTTGTGCTGAAACACTTATTGTTTTTGTTTTTCTTTCTTAAGGATTTGGAGTCTCAAACTAAACGGTGTGCCACCATCTAGTGGCCGACAGTGACATTACACCCAAAACAGACACAAGTTAGACCCAAATGCAGTTACCAACTGTACAAAAATATGTCGAAATGGTGTGAAATATAATTGAACTGTTGCTTCTTTTTTTTGGACGTATTTTCTTCTCTTTGCAGAGTGGTGATAATCCCCTCATCCCCTTGATGCAGGACTCCTCCCCTCTCCTGATCTGGGTTCTGCCGGCTGAGCCTCTCCTCTTCATCCTTATCCTCATCCTCATCCAAACAGTCCCTCGTCTAGCAGTGACAATGTCTAGACTGCGCGAGCGTCAAGACCGCGGACGTGCGTTGTTGGAAGCGTGAGCCATGGGGAAATATTTGTTTGTCTAATATTTGCCGTGAACGAGAGGTGAAGACGGTGGTTTTGGGAAGCATGGATGCGCACGGTGGTGGTCTCAGAGGAGTTTCTTCTGATGTGGTGGACTTAAACGCATGACCAGGTAGGTGCCACATAAAAAAAAAAGAAAGAAAGAAAAAAATAAAGAATACAAATCCTTAAAAAATATGTATGCATTTATTTATTACAAAATGTGATCTAGTCTCAACAAAAACAATATTAGCAAAGGCACTTTTAAAATATAATGGCCAGCAGTGAATAATTAATCACATTTTTAAAACCTGTAAAAACAATGAAAAAATACCGGTATATTAAATATTCTCGGCTTTCTGAGGGATTATTATTAAATTTAACTTTCTGTATTTTGTTTTACAAAATGTATTGTTTGCTAGGCAATATTAGCAAAGCAACGCTAAAAATTGGTGCAGTAAAAATATTTTAAATCAGGAACTGTTTAAATTGCATTATGTATTATCACATTTAATATAGAGGGTTTTTTTCATTCTTCGACAAAATAAAATATATTTACTGACTTGGCTCTGTGTATCAGCAACAATGTTACCAAACGTACCCTTTCAATATACTGGATATAAATACATATAAAAAAAAATCGAATAAAATCAAATATTCCAGAAAAGATGTATAAAATCTTCTCACATATGAGAAAGATTTTTATTTGTATTGATTTTCTTCTCAAAGCGTAGCCAATGCACTCTTTAAATACTATGGTCACAGTGTAAACAACGTATATAAAAAAAAAACGTTTTAGCTTTACGACACACACGCAAAGCTAGTATTGAATCGATCCATAAAAACAATCCATCTTTAAAAAATTATTCTGAACAAACACATTGATTCATCTCAATTTAAGAGTGATTGTTTTTTTTTAAAGAGCTACAAAGTACTTTAATGATTGAGTTCAGCGTTGTAAACAAATCATTAATAAAGTCATTTTTCTACATACGGCGGACATCAGTGCATAAAAATGATTTTGAAAAAAAATTGTACAAAAAAATGACCTCAAATATTATAGTTTTTGATAATAATTTTTTGTTTGGATTATTCTCGTTCAGTGAGTAAATAAAACAACAAAAGTAAAAGTCTGATCCATGAAAAAAATGAATACATCAATTGTAAAAATAAATAATACAAAAAATATCTATTTTTATCTATTTATGTATGTATGTATTTTGTCCTTTTTTTTTTTACAAAATAAAACAATCTTGTTTACTGCAGTAGTTTAGTGTGTATTAGTAAAGGTACCCTTGAAATAACACGCATCAATACTTTTCTAATACACAGTATTTATCGTATTTCATATTCTAATATGTTTTACATTGTGAATAGAATTTTAATGAGTACAATAAATAAATAGAAAAAAACCCCAACAACAATTCCTCACGTATCAGCCCGCAAATATACTTCAGAAATTCTACAGCAAAATGTTATGACAAAACCTTCATCTTGACCATAGCTTACATAGCTTGCGTTGTTCCTGCCCGGGATGAGGTTGCCCCGATAAATAGAAAGCCTCAAGTCTCAAGCCTCTTAGCGGGTCTTTACACTACAGTGCTGCTAATCTCCCACAAACCAAATAAGAGCATTATTATATTAACAGATCATTCTGTCAACCATAACGCTAACAGTAATTCCGCTAAATTTGATTCAGTGGTTGGTACTTAAATCGATTTTGTCAGCGATCCGCACTGAACTCGAGGAATTTTTTTCAGACTTTTTACTTTTACTCCCTACTTTTACTTTCACACACATTACAATGTGAGACAAAGGTAAAAATAGGCAGATTTTGCTGATTTTCCTGTTGTGACGTTCAACAAATATGAAAGAACCGTATTGTAAAAATGTCCCGCCTGTAAGTGATAAGCGTTGAGGGGAGAAAACAAAGTTATTTTATTCATTAAATAGTTTTTAAAAATGAATCTGCCGATTAATTGGTTATCCCATTAACCTTTTCAAGCTGTCCTAAAACACACGAGCAAAAAAAATAAATAAAAAATTTTAATAAGAAAAATAGCGCTCTTTGGTATCGTACTTTATTTTGAAAAATGGTATGATCAATTAAATAGAATTAAAAATTAAACAGTTTTTGCCACCTTTTCACGTTTTTATTCATTACAATTTTTACTTTTTTTGAGGGCGGACTTCATTTCACTGGACATTGTGCTGCCCCTTCTGGTATGCACCTTGACCACCAGTGGGCGGGATAATACGGTTGCACATGTAATTGTTCACTACCAGCTAAATGGCAGCTTCTTGCGATGTTCATCGCCGCCTGTTTCGCACATTTCCCAAAACTTTTTGCTTGCAAATCAACACAAAAAATAGTGTTTTTTTTTTAAAGGTGATGTCATTATCTATTTTTTTTCAGTGTTAGCAAAGCCACAGGAACATGATTTGAAAGCATGAAAGTCGAGCCGACACTAGCTAGCTCTTAAACATCAACATTAGACAAAGCTGACGTCTGACAAGATGAAGCCCCTCCCTTTAGTTTAACATATTATACTCATCATATTTTTGTAAACTTGGTTTTGGATTAATAAGGGTTACAAAACAATAACAACAATGCTGCTTTGAACTTTGACTTTTTATATCCGCTGGACATAACATGAAATAAACAAGTCAAGTTTTTAAAGCAACCAGATTCCGATATTTTGACATGAAAAATCCAGGTAAGGAGGTCAAAACGTAATTATCTTCTCGTCACATTTCAATGAGCTTTTGTTGATGTGGCCGATGATGTAATGCTATCCAAGTTTACCTTTAGCTGCACTGGCGAAAGGTAAACTACTGTCAGTGTCGTTTAATGTAGTGGAGCCAGGAGGGGTGGGGCTTGTGCTGTGTTTGTTAACTCCTTGGCATTAGCGCTAATCTGCACGTGCAGACACGTGTTACAACCACAGACGTTCGCGAGGGAGTTAAAATCATTGCGAAGATGACAGTGAAAAAAATTAAACGGACCAATGCTGACTGCTTCAAGACTTCTGGCCTCCAGAGCAGGAGGTGTGCACACCTCCATTTCCAGATTGCAAATGACGACACCACTGACGAATTAAATCACATCCCATAAAGATTTTATCATAATTTCCCTGCTGGAGGCAGCGTTTCTTCACCAAACCATTCAAGTGCACTGTGATGGCATCTACTATAAGTCAGCCACACTTTCATGTCTCCTGTGCCTGGTTGGTTACACTGCAGTTCTGCTTACCTTTCAGCTTGAACATGATAGCGCTTCCATGTGGTCTGGTCGTCAGAAAAGGGAAGATTTTCAGATAGCCTAGCTTCCAGGTCATAGGCAGACAAACTGTAGGGGGGAAGTGGTTATTCTGCAAATTAGATTCTTCAAATTATGACATCATAGACGCATTTCGGGAAATAGTATGTCGATCATAACAAGATGCATGAAAAATGCCCACGAACCCATTCATCCACCCAATCCGCTTCATCCTCAAGAGGGTCGCGGGTGTGCTGGAGCAGATCCCAGCGATCTTCGGGCAGTAGGCGGGGGACACCCTGAACAGGTTGCCAGCCAATTGCAGGGCACACGTAAACGAACAACCATCCGAGATCACACTCACACTTAGGGACAATTCCGAGTGTTCCATCAACCTGCCATGCATGTTTTTGGAATGTGGGAGGAAACTGGAGCACCCGGAGAAAACCCACGCAGACACGTGGAGAACATGCAAACGCCACACAGGAAGGCCAGAGCTTAAATTGAACCCTGCACCTCTGCGCTGTGAGGCAGACGTGCTAACCAGTCGACCACTGTGCCGCCACTCAAGAACCCATCCTTAAAATTGAAGACAGAGTCTGTCCTTTCGGTTTGAAGCAGACATTTTGGGCAAATTCCAGGGCTTATACTTTGAAAGTTTGATCATTTCAAATGATGATGATTGACAGTATCTTGCATTTCATCTGACAACGATGCTAATTGTGAATTATTATGACATCATGCATTACAGTCCTACCGTTGACCCAATTGCAACTTTTGTTGTCAACAAACAATTCCGACAATTGGTAGCTAACGAAGACTTAAAAAAAAGGTCCAGACTGCACCTTGTCAGAGTGAACAAAGCAGCCCTTAACTATGCGTTCCCAAAGAAGTCTGGCTAATAGACTTACCCGCGCTATATATTCACACACCCATGCTGCCAGCAGGGCCAGAGCAAACCCGTAAGTAGCACTTATTTTAAAAGCAGGGCTGACCGTTCACACACAGAGAACACGCTCATCCTGTTTAGTGGTTAGGATATAAGGAGGGTGTATTTTTAGTGGTTGTATATATACACTCCGCCACACAGTGGAAACGTGTCTATGTCGGGTCCATATATTTTGGAAACGAGAACGATTAAAGCCGAGAGATGAACAACCCCGAGAATACAATTCTCTGAAAGTCACCGTTTGCACACCGAGCAAGTCAAAAACATCCACCGAGCAACATAAAAAGGGTTGGACATGTCTATCATAACAGGATAGATGAAAAAGTCTCTAAAAGCATGAAATTGAACAGGAAGTTGGCCATTTTGCGTAGAAACGGTCGTTTTGTGCTCAGTTATCTTTATTGATTTTGTACCTCAAGAAATCCAGTTCACTGATTCTTTTCCCATACCTCTCAAAAAAAATAAAACAGACAACTTTGTAGCAACCTTTCTGATGTTGTTATTGTTTCTTCTTAGGCCAGCAAGGCCTAACACTACCACCATGGCGAAGGTCAACAGCGAAATCTCCTACTTGACCAGATGCCGCTTGTCCAGTCACACATCGGACGAGGAGCTGTCCGTCGTCGAAAATGGAGACAGCAGGTATGCTTGAAGGTTGAAGGTTGAAGAGTCTTAGCCTTGCCTCCATTGAGGGGGTCAAATGTGGTCTTATTTCCAGTTATGGGGAAGATACATAACATGCGTGCTTTAAGCTTTTGCGGTCTTTTGTATATTCCATTAATATTTGTACACCCTCGTATTGAAAGTTTTTGAAGCAGCCACACAAATAAAGTTTTGGGTTTCAAATCCAGACGTCCTTCAAATGTTTGTTACCCCTGTGTTGAACTTGAATGCCTTAAATACCGTTGGAATGCTAATGTTAGCCACCTAGCATCATTACGTAAAGGTAAGGCCGGGAAGAAGCCAGGGGATCGACCAAGTAGACGGTCCCATTTGAACTTTCGAGATTCTGATCTGTAGAGTATACTGTATGCGTTGTACATCCGAATTGGATCATACCTTTCATCTGTTGGATTGAAATGTTGGTAGTCTCTGGCTCAAGTTCTCTAGATGTCTGTCACCGCAGTATGAAACTTTGGGGACCTTAAAAAAACGTTTTAAGCCATGCTGACACGTAGCATCCCGATGCAAACTGAAGAAGAATGTGACAGAACCAGGAAGTAGATTATCCCATGTGACATGACTTTCCACAAAGGTTTCTCTGAAATTTGGATCCGTAGAGTACATTACCTGGGTTTTCCAGACATCTGTCACCCAAGCTAACATGTAGCCACTTGGTATTAAAACGTAAGGGTAAGAAATTGATGCACACAAATTGACAGTCCCCATGAGACACCATTTTCAAGCATTTTCAATCGCTGGTGGTTTCAGCAAAGTTAGAGGTTCCTTCGATGGCTCCCCTAAAGGATTCTCGGAAGGTTGCCATCTGCAGACTACCTCGCCTGAGGGACACAGTTATGATCTGTGAGAATAAAAAAACATTTTGATCGTGACATATGATATTGGTACTTTTTGGCTCAAGTTCTGCGGACGATGTCTTCCAGTCACAATTCCGAGAGGGCGATGTCTTCAAAGTCCAACAGAACGCTTTTTGCTGGTCCAGGAGCAATGGCCAGGTAAACACCGACATTAGCGACTCTGCCTTGTGATTCTGACCACTCCCCTTTTCTCTGTAGCCTAGATGGGTGTCACGTCGTTGTTGTTTCCGCTCTCTCTGATCATGTCTAGGCTCTCTTACTTCTTCTACATGCTGCGCAACTGGGCCTTTAACAGGATGAACCCTGAAGTACCGGCGAGGCGCGACTCTTTCCTGGAGCGCTTCAGAGGCCCCGAGCTCAAAGAAATGTCGGGCTGCAAGAAGAAGTGAGTAGAAGTGGTGATAATCGGAATAACGTCGACCGCGAAATAAGCGACCTGACTACGTTCTTTGTTTCGAAAGTCTTGGCAGTAAGTGGCCGCTAGCTACTTACAACATGAATAACTGCAACAACACAGATGAGTAAGTGTGTATACTTGGTAGAAAACTGGGTGGTACTCTAGCCTAGCTGCTAGCGACATCCCTTCCCTTCCCGGTTTAATCTTCTTTTCCTTGTCTTTGTCGTTTGTTGCGTTACACCCGACCAAAGCTACAGTTTCAACAAGAATCTCTGTATAACAGGGTTTTTGTGTAAATTTGCAAGGGATCTGCCGGAAGGCTATGATTTGCACCAACACTACCAAGATAGTTCCAAACCTGCACCAGACCCTTCCGTCTTGGTGTTCTCTGAAATCCCTCCAGTAGTCCCTCATAGAGCTACCGTACTTTACGCCTTTTGCCCCAATTAGCGGCAAGTTTATGACCCTCGGCAAAACGGAAGTCAAGAAAGAGGAGATTTTCAAAAAAGAACAACCTGCCAAGATAGTTCCAGACCTCCACCAGATCCTCTCCTCTTGGTGTAAACCGGTACCCCTTTGGTTGTCCCTCATAGACATAGAATCCTCTTTTGTGATGAAGGGAATTAAAAACCCAAGAATGTTTCCCTTAGCAAAAAGGAGGACAAGAAAGAGGAAATTAAAAAAGACCCAAAGGATGAAAAAAACAATGACAAAAAGGAGGAGAAGAAAGATGAGAAAAAGGAGAAGAAAGATGAGAAAAAGGATGAAAAGAAGGATGAGAAAAAGGATGAGAAGAAGGATGACAAAAAAGATGATAAGAAAGATGACAAAAAGAAAGAGGAGCCCCCGTAAGTACTCTCCGATCGACTTCACATCAGGATGATTTGATTCCAGAAACATCTGATTCCTGCATTCTTTGCTAAAACCTCAAAAGAAAAGCTTTTTTTTTTTTTTTTAATCCAGGAAGGAGATCTGGATGATGGACCCGGCTGCAGACATGTACTACAGGTGGCTGACGGTCATCGCTGCCCCGGTGTTTTACAACCTGATAATGATTGTGACCAGGTATTCTTTTCCTTCCCTGGTTTACTATCTGAAGTGAAACTGAAAAGTCTTTTAATCTTTTCAACTATTTTACCAGGGCCTGTTTCAATGAACTCCAGGACCGCTTCACAAAACTTTGGATCTTCTTGGACTACACTTCAGACTTCATCTACTACACAGACACGTTTGTCAGATCAAGGACAGGTCAGTTTCTTGGCCAGGTGTCCACGCCGCAGCCCCTTGAACCATTGATGCTTATTCGTCTACGCCTTTCAGACAGAATTTGCCTGGTAGTCCCAAGTGTACATTCACACAGCTCTTGCGGCTTTGTACATTCAGATAAACCGATGTGCGGTGATGTCGGCGACTCGAAAGGGAAAGTAGTGTGGGCAGTGTGTCTCGGGTGTTATGCTGCAGTCAGACTGAATGCAACTTGAGTGTTTCTGGCAGTGCGCAGTTCGCATGGTCGGGCGGGAATTTGGGCCGGATGCCGTGGATCTTTCGTTTAGAGCACAAAAACCCCAGCGTATTGCTGGCAACTGGTCGGAGTCGAGAACGTACTGGCTATGTCACACGCAGCTGCAGGACAAGCATAAACAGACACAGCATGGTGACATAAACACAAAGGTGGACAATATCATTGCAGTCTGTGAGCCGCTGCACTTTCGGCCATTCGTTGAAAGGGACAGAGACTCAAAACCAATTACGAAATGAGAAAACTCTAAAAAGGAGCTGCTGGAGGCAACACCGGCCATGCGACTCGGGTAGATACAGTCATTCCAGTTTATACACCCATTTTATTTTTGTTAGGAGCTTGGCCATGCAACAAATTACATCTGTAAATCAAAGCATCACTGCAGATTAATAGCCGGCAAATGTGCAGGTAGATTATATTCTTGTGTCTGGTCCTCAGGCTACTTGGAACAAGGCCTGCTGGTGAAGGACTCCACAAAGCTGAGAGCCAAATACAGGACCACGTCACAGTTCAAGTACGACATGATTTCCATGATCCCCACCGATCTGCTCTTCCTGAAATATGGATACAATAACCCAGAGTTACGCTTCAACCGCCTCTGCAAGATGTCCAGGCTGTTTGAGTTCTTTGAAAGGACTGAGACCAGGACCAGCTTCCCCAACATGTTTCGTATTAGCAATCTCGTGCTCTACATCCTGGTCATCATCCACTGGAACGCCTGCATGTTCTTTGCTATCTCCAAGACCATTGGTTTCGGTTCGGACACTTGGGTGTACCCAAACATCAGCCACCCAGAGCATGGCCGCCTGGCCAGAAAATACATATTCCCTCTACTGGTCCACATTGACCCTCACCACCATCGGCGAGACGCCTGCGCCAGTGAGAGACGTGGAGTACCTCTTTGTCATCGCCGATTTCCTCACGGGTGTGCTGATCTTCGCCAGTATTGTCGGAAACGTCGGCGCCATGATTTCCAACATGAACGCTTCCCGCGCTGAGTTTCAGGCCAAGATCGACTCCATCAAGCAGTACATGCAGTTCCGCAAGGTCACCAAAGACCTCGAGGCCAGGGTGATCAAGTGGTTCGACTACTTGTGGACGGAGAAAAAGACTTGCGATGAGAAAGAGGTTCTGAAGAACCTGCCGGACAAGCTCAAGGCTGAAATCGCCATCAACGTCCATCTGGACACACTGAAGAAAGTGCGCATCTTCCAGGACTGCGAGGCAGGACTCCTTATCGAGTTGGTGCTCAAGCTGGAGCCTCAAGTCTTCAGTCCTGGGGACTACATCTGCAAGAAGGGTGATATCGGCCGGGAGATGTACATCATCAAGGAGGGCAAGCTAGCGGTGGTGGCCGACGATGGTGTCACGCAGTTCGTGGTCCTCAGCGACGGCGCCTACTTTGGGGAAATCAGCATCCTGGGCATCAAAGGCAGCAAGGCTGGGAACAGGAGAACAGCCAACATCCGAAGCGTGGGCTACTCTGATCTCTTCGCCCTCTCCAAGGATGACTTGATGGAGGCGCTCACCGAGTACCCAGATGCCAAGAAGGCCCTGGAGGAGAAGGGCAAGGCCATATTGATGAAGGACAACCTGATTGATGAGGCGGTCGCTAATGCTGGTGCAGACCCCAAGGACCTGGAGGAGAAGCTGACCAGGCTGCAGGACAACCTGGACGTCATGCAGACCAAGTTTGCTAAGCTCATGGCCGAGTTCACTTCCAGCCAGATGCGCATGAAGCAAAGGGTCAGCCAAATGGAGGCTCAGGTGAAGGCCGTCAAACCCGAGGATCTGTCAGAAGTGGTGGCCGACAAGGACAAAAAGGTTCAGTGAAGAAGGACTTTACGAGGAGCGAAGGGACTTTCCCAATGTCCGAATTGTTTTTATTTATTTATACATCTGGCCAGGTATGTCCAGAGAATCCATGTGAATGTCACGAATAGCGAAAGGTAATCAACGCCCACACAAAAAGGTTTGTAATTGTCAGGATAACTTTTTAGATACTCAGTAATCCAAGCCATGCTGAGGGTTCACAAATTGCACATATCCAGTTTAAAGGTCATCGGCACATTTTTTAAGAACATGTTTACTCCGGCTGGTTCTTCATTTTCCCCCCACAGTGGGAATGTCACCCGGCATATTGCTGCCTCTCACAGGTCAATTTGGGTACTACATCAGGTTATGTCTCATTCTTTTGAAAATCCGAATGGGGTGGTAAAAAAAGGACAAAGGCTGTCCCTCCCGCGTGTGTACGTTACAGCAGGTCGAACACCAAGTCAAAACAATAGCAGCAATGCCCCTGCAGTAAGTCCATCCATCCATTTTCCGAACCGCTTGATCCTCAAGAGGGTCGCGGGGGGTGCTGGAGCCTATCCCAGCTGTCTTCGGGCAGTAGGCGGGGGAACCCTGAACCAGTTGCCAGCCAATCGCAGGCACACAGAGACGCATCCACGTAGGGACAATTTAGAATGACCAATCAGCCTGCCATGCATGTTTTTGTGTGGGAGGAAACCGGAGCACCCGGAGAAAACCCACGCACGAACATGCAAACTCCACACAGGGAGGCCGGAGCATCGCTGGTACCTCTGCACTGTGAAGCCGCCGTGCTAACCAACACTGCAAGTCCATCCATCCATCCATTTTCCAAACCGCTTGAAAACTATCCCACAGCAGACACCCAATGCCAGCCCCTGCAGTAAGTAACATTTGATATTGTATATATGAATGTACCTGTATATTTCTGCACATTACATGAAGATATCTCACTGTGTTTGTCTACATGGTCATTTTTGTAGATAAAATAAAAATATATATATTTCTTGCACTTTTTTCGGGGGTTGTCGAATTGCTGCCCAATTTGAAACACATAATCGACGGATGGGCAACATCAAATTATGAGGAATTTGAGTTTTCCTCATCGCGCGTGGAAGGAGCAGAGCAGCAAAATGTACGTGGTAGTGAGTAGTGGACTTGAAGTTTTAAACTTCAATACGACTCGTCGGCTAGCCGCTAGTAGGTTCCACACCTAGTAGTGTATGTGATCAGCAGTTTTCAAAGAGGCTGCTGCAGTCGATCCGGACCGCATCCAGGGTCAATTTCCCAATAATCTGCGGTTCCATGCGCTCACTGAACAAGCTGCAAGCGGGCAGCGGCGTCAGCATGTGTCCAAACTCGTCCCCCTCTTCATCATCTTCATCTACCTCCTCCTCGACCAGGGGTCCGTCTTGGCATCCAGCCGAGATGTAGTCTACAGTTTTCGTTTTGGAGTCGAGCAAATTCGGGGTCTGCTCCGGGCCGTCCGACTCAATGGAAACACTCTTGATGTACGTGGTGAGGGGCCGCCGAGATGCGGAAGGGCTGGTCGGCGGGGAGGCTGCCCCCTCTGTGTTGTCATTAGACAGCTCCTCTTCTTCAGTGATGATGATGATGATGTCTGGCTCCTCTTCCTCGGTCAGAACGGACTCACTCTGCCGGGAATGCAACTTCATTTTACCCTGTACCGTAACACACACAAAAAAACAAACCATGAATTAAAAATAATGAAACAAAACAAACATTATATGTAGATGGCTCAGAAGCAAGTTAGAGAGCTCAATAGCGAGCTAAAGAGAGAGAGTTGTCGGCAGTATGTGAGAGAGATGGCGAGCTAGTTGGATAGTTAGATCAGAGCTACATAGCTAGCTAAATAGCGAGCTTTTTTATGTCCTGTTTTTATATAATATTTCTCTTATCTATTATTTGTATACAGTATTGTATTTCCTCATTGTCTGTACAGTGTCCTTGGGTGGCATGAAAGGCGCTTTTAAATAAAATTAATTATTATTATTATTAGCTAAAGGCTAGCTAGCTACATGGCTAGCTAAATAGCGAGCTACATAGCTAGCTAAATAGCGAGCTACATAGCGCGCTACATAGCTAGCTAAATAGCGAGCTACATAGGTAGCTAGCTAGATAAATATTCTGTAAAGCGCTTTGTTACAGCTACAACTGTTGTGAAGACACTAAGTCTTTTTTTAAAAACCATCAATAGTGGTTTGCCAACAGTTTAATTCAAGGAAAACAGAAAAGAAAAGAAAAAACAACCTCAAGAAGATCATCGTAACATTTAAATGATGTCATCATTATTTAGCAAACAACAACAGATTTATGATTTAGTCTCCAGCCTGTGGGATGCTTTTACATTATTTTTACTTTACTCCACTTATATCACCTTGTCCTGAGTGCATTCTTTTGCCCATTTGCTGTTTGCCGGATCCGGCACCACTTGGAGCATGAAGCATTGGAAAAGCAGCCACACCCTGCAAAAGAGGACGCGTTCTGGTTCAACAAGCCAAGCTAATCCATCATGTGGCTTTTTTATTTTGTTGTTGTTGCTGCACTATGCTCTGAACCTCTTCTTCACGGCTGCAATTTGACACAGGCACAACAACAGCGACACTCCCACGGACAGCAACGGGCACAAGACCAGGACGAATACCGGGATCCCTTCTACAGCTGCGAACGACAACAATTTCTTTTTAGTCGTGAGAGCCGAGGTTAAGCACCACAACCTTGACATAAAACTGCATCACAACAATGTGGATTTTTATTTTATTTTTGTTTCACTGTTACCACCTGATAACGAACAGTGCCTTGAGATATGAGTTTAATTTGTTCCATGACCATGGTCACAACACAAAATAATGGTCCCAAAAAAGAAAAAAAAATGCATTGTGTTTTCGAGTAAAGAAAATAGCATTCTATAATACTGTACTTTATTGATTAAAATATAAATCCATTACGTAATTAAATAAAATGTAAACAAACCTTTTTTGGTCACATTTACCTGGAGGTGGTTACAGCTCCTAAGCTAGCTGCAGAAATATTTGTCGTTCTTTGCAGAGTATAAAGAATACATGCCTACGAATATTGTGACATTGTCTGTCTGCAGGTGTTGCTCCGCTGCTGATGTTCAAACATTTGTTGCTCATTGTTAGCCTGTCATATTGCATTTTATGTGAGCACAAAGCCAGCGGAAGGAAAAGTGGTGATGTTATTTTAAACATACGATGAGTAATTGTCTTTTTTAATAAGATTTAACTGGGAGTGGCATTAAAACAGCTTAAAGTCTCGTTTTTCAAGAATTGCCCTCGACCAAACTTAGGGTGGTTGTGAGTTGAGTTGAGCTCACCCGTATTTCAAGACACAATCCCCAATAAAAATGATGACGATAATATTCTGATGACCTTGCCTTTCAGTGATGCAGTCGCACGGCGGGCTTGATGCGCTCACCTTGGATCATGATCTTGACTTTTTGAGTGGGTGGACTTTCTCCCTGAGAAGTCCAAGCAGTCATCCATAGGCTGTGGGCACCCGGACGAAGGTCCTCCAACACAAATCTCCGCCTGGTCGCTTGAACAGAGTCTGTAAATCAACAATGTCATTGAGATAAAAATCGACTCGATCAAGATATTCATTTTGGGTTTTCTTACATTGCTGCACACTTCCATTAGCATCTTCCAGATAGATGGTGTACTGCGTGATGCACCCGCCACGCTGAGCCCTAGGAAGCTCCGCCCACGTCAAAGTCACTCTACTGGCATCCACTTCCTGTTGAAACGATGGACCGACTGTGGGGACTAGAAAATAGAAATGAAAGGAGTGAGAAATTGATTTAAACAATTCACTCTTGTGCATGGGTGCTTTTTTTTTTTTTTTTAAATAACGAGACTGGCCTCAGAGGAGTATTGATCCTGAACGCTCACATACTATCACCTGATCGGCTGGTGTTGAGAAGCCTAAAGGTGCCGGTGGTCATGGAGCCGTCACTATGGAGGACATAAACGGCTCCTTCGTAGCACTCAGACGCATTCAAATCTGTGCACGGGGAAAAACACATGCGGAAAAGTGGTCATTTCGGAACACTCTGAGAAAATGATCTGGAACACATCGACAAAAATGGAACAAGTGGAACACACGACAAGAATGTTCTGGGGGAAAAAAAAAACCACAAAGTAGACGATGTGCAACATATGAAGAGGATGATCCATATCACATGAAATGAAATATATAATAATACTTGAACGCAGACCAGAAATTTACCCGTGATGACGGCGCGACTGTCTTCTCCGGACAATTTGAGCCAGTGCAGCTCCTGCAGTTTGAGCCCCTCGGGGTACCACTCCACCACGTGGGACGCCGCCCTTTCCGCTTGTCTCCACAAGAGGGCAACGCCGTGCTCATGTGCCTTCACCGTGATGTCCAAATGGGCCGATGCTAAATGGGGGGGGGGATAAAAAGTCTGAGTTTTGGAATCTTCTCTTTGAAAATGCGGATTTCATCACAATTTAAAATGTTGGTGAAAATCTGTAGACAGTCATGCTGAAGTGGAAGTGTTGTCGACAAAAAGGTAAAAAGTCGGAATGGTTTGAATTGCTTGAGAAATTGGATTTAAGGTTGTGAACATAGAAGGTGGAGCAAAAAAAAATAGGAAGCGCTGTGAATACCTTTGGATGTGATTGTTTACCTTTGGCACGATAGGCGACGATTTTGGCCGGCGGAGACGTCCCTTTGGCATTGAGGGCGCTCACCGTCACATGACACCCGGCGCAAAACGCAACGGAAGCGCCCGTGGCGTTTGCACTGAGGTTGGACGTGGACACCGGTACAGACCGGGAGCCCTGTACCTCCACCAAGTATGCCAGGATCTTACCCCTGGCGTGAGCGGCGGTCATCGGCTGGAAAGTCGAGAGAGAAAAGAGAGAGATATGACAGTTACCGTGGAAAGAGCAGCTCGGCGTGGAATTCTGAAAACGACTGAAGGAAGTGCATTGTGCTAACGCTAAACTCAAATGCTAGGAAATGAAGGTATTGTATTCGGTGCAGGTAATGTCAAATGTGAGACTTTGAAAGAAGAAAAGCTAAATTACAGTGAAAGTCCTCTACAACAAAATCATGTTTGCAGCAAGAAATTTTTCACAACAGGGTTTTTCACTGTAGCAAATTTGAAACAGGAAAGTGGGCATGGTGTTAATGCATGAAGATTTTTTCACACTAGGGGGTATTTTCACCCATGTAGATTTTGTTGTAGAGGAGTTTCACTGTATAGAGTTAGAAGTACGTACATTTTCTTTAATGTCTTCATTTTATGGGGAATTGAATGTGGAGTTCCTCCAAATGTAAGATTCTTTTGGAAAATTGATCGTCTTCAGATTAGAATGTTGAATTGGTTGAAAAAATTGTAATGAAGTGAAACTTGTCAAACTTATGGAATCATTTGAATCTTGTTTTTTTTTGGGGGGGGGTGTGGAATTAAATTTTTCTAAAAGTTGGATTTAAAAAAAAATATTGATCCTATTGGAGCAAAAAGGGTTTAAATTGATTGAAATGACGAATATGAGAAGAATTTTCGAATGATATCATGGAAAATGTGCAATTCTCGCACATGAAAGCTACAGAACATTTTGGTCAAATGTCTGCACGCATTTGGAAATTCCCTGTGCAATTCTTCAAAAAAAAAAAAAAAAAAAAAAGGGGGTGAGACTTTTGAAACCAACATTTTGAAGTCAAAATGCTTTGCATCAGTCAAGGATGAATGAATAGGAGGAGAATTCCATTGCGATTGTTTTTCTCAAAATGCAAATTAAAAAAATGAAGATATTCAGCCTGTTAATTTCTCTCTTGATTCTTCAAACTTTTTCTCAATACGTGTATTTGACAAGTCATCGTGTTTTTTTACTCGCTCATTTCTCCTCAGCTCCTCGTTTCTAGTAAAGTGAAACTGTCAGCTCTCCTTCGCTCGGTTTTAAAATATGACAATACCTCCGTGCGTATGTAAAGGCATGCGTGTGTGTGTGCAAGCGCGTGTGGTTAAAAGCTTGATGCGTAACGCCGTGGTCAAAAATTGACCTTTTACTGTCAAAGTGGAACAGAAAGCCGCGCTCAGAAGACAATATGCCACGGGTGTCAAACCCATTTTTCTCACGGGCCACGTTTTAGTTACCATTTCCCTTGGAGGGCCGTTATGACTGAAAGTCAAAATGTTATTTTTGACTTCTTTGATATGGTTTCAGTTTATTCAACTGTTGTTTAAGTTACTGTCATGAGGGGTTTGGCAACAAGAAAATATTTACACGTCTCTCTTATTTATTACGTATGAGAATATGAATTTTGGTAGAGATTTGAGCAAGCATCATGGAAGTGGATGTGTCTGATTTGGTTTCGTGGGCCACTTAAAATGATGTGGCGGGCCAGATCTGGCCCCGGGGCCTTGAGTTTGACACTTGTGCAATATGGAGACAAACTCGCACACACACACACACACACTCATGCTTTTGTGTTTACCTTCCAAAAGAGTCTGATGGACTTGAAGTCGAAGGGAGGTTGAGTGTACCACACGTCCAGCTCTTTGGCAGGTGCTGCCAAACAAAAACCCCACAATGTTTGCTTTGAGACAAGCTTTTTTTTTTTGGTCTTAAGTGACGGAACAGGCTACTTCAAACCAAAGCGGCAGACTAAATTTGTGGGTCAACACGATGGCTATGTCTACCAAATTTGGCGATGCTAAGGGAAACTGTCATCGAGGGCTGAATTTTTCAAATTTGGGGAGTCTGAAGGCATTTCGTGCGTCAATTGTAGTTTTTTTATGAGCCTGACTCATGGTCAACACTTCCACCAAAATTTCATCTGTCCATCCATCCATTTTCTGATCTGCTTTATCCTCACAATGGTGGAGCCTATCTCAGCTGTCTTCGGGCAGTAGGCGGGGGACACCCTGAACCGATCGCCAGCCAATCGCAGGGCACACACAGACGAACAACCATCGACGCTGACATCACACCGAAGGACAATTTCGAGTGTTCAATCAGCCTGCCATGCATGTTTTTGGAATGTTGGGACGAAACACCCGGAGAAAACCCACACAGGCCCGGGGAGAAAATGCAAACTCCACACAGGAAAGCCAGAGCCGGGATCGAACCCACGACCTCAGCACCGTGTGGTCGACGCGCTAACCACTGGACCATCCGGCAGCCCAAAATTCAATGTTGTTAAAAAAAAAACCCAAACAAACAAAAAGCTGGCTTTAAGGCTGCCTTTTCAAAATGTTCAGTTGTGAGGTGACCGTTTTCTGGCAAGTCATCAAACTTCAAACCAAAATGGTAGACAAACTGTGGTTCGTGGGCATGATTTTTTTTTTGTGTGCCTGCTGATGATATTCAACCCTACCAAATTACACGTATGCAAAACCAAATTCAGCAATAGAATTTTGTGATTATGGGAGACACCTCAAGCCCCATTAGCAGGTTCGAGATGTAGCACCTTGTACAGCCTACTAGCTTAAACAAATATATCGCGCCGCCCTTGTTGCGCTTTGAAGAAACGGCCGAAACAAATATTGTATCTTCACACCATCACTTTTACACATGTACTTCCTGATATGCATAAATGCCTCCAGAACATGATGTACTCTACTCACAAAACTGTCATTCTAAAACGTCGATGGGACAGTGACAAACATAAATAATGTCAAATCGTGTCCAATGTAATGTACAAGTATTTCAAATGCTTGCCTTCCTCCTGAGTCCAACTGGAGGCGACGTTGCTCCAGCTGCTCCACAGTCCCGAGCTGAATTTGGCTCGAGCTCTAAAACGGTACAACCGGTAGGGGTCCAGAGACCAGATGGACAGCAATTGATCCGAATCCACGGGCAGGCCCTGGTGGCGCAAATGGCTAGCGTGTTAGCATTTGGTCAGTGCGGATTTGAATTTATTCCGACGCGACACTCCACAGACTTTTTAAGACAAATTCGCAATCATCAATCAAACTTTCAGTTTTGAATACAGTCAAACCTCGGTTTTCGTCCATAATCCGTTCCAGAAGGCTGGTTGAAAACCGAAATGGTTCGAAAACCGAAACCACGCTCTTTTTAAAATAAAAATGCTTCTTGAACACGTCTGCTCACAATGGAGAGCAACACGAGGAAGCGTCACCTCCTCGTCTACCCGAGGAAGCGTCACTTGTTCGTCTAAGGAAGGCGAGAGGAGTCAAATGGTGCATTCAAGTGCGCTCAGTTTGTTCGAGAACCGAAATTTGTTCGTCATGCGAGGCATAAAAAAAACTCGAAATTTTTGGTCGAAAACCGAATTGGTCAAGAACCGAGACGTTCGAAAACCGAGGTTTGACTGTACTTGGGTTGGGAATTATTTGCGGTCAATTTACAGACTGAAGTCTGGAACGCATCGACCACAAAATGTTGACTTTTTTGGTAGCATTCTACCACTTAGCAAACCAGAATTGTAAAAATGATCATTTTATCACGCATCCGCTCTAGGGATCTGTACGTAAATGTTGTTGTGGGAAAACAGAAAGTTTGGTATTATTCTTACCAAATTTGGGTAGGTGGTCCACAACCCTGCTTCCGTAGCGTACTGGATCTCCAGGTAGTGCGTTCTTCGGGGCGACTGAACCTTGAGGGCGCATCCCCTGGAGGAGCACCGAGGCGCAGCGAGAACCGGAGCCGCGGGGATCGCTGTTCACATCATCGCAATTTCAACTTGAAAGCGCACCATGAACGGTCACCCAAACGAGAAGAACACAACAAGGTACCGATGTCGCTGAGGGTGTAGTTGGCGGGGAGCGACACGGCCGACCCCAGTGCATTGTGGGTGCTGACCCGGACCGAGATGAATTGGACTCTGTGGCGCACAGAAAATCTGGCCATTGGGGGATCGGATGCCGCGATGAAGATTTTGATTGGTGACCACGACTCCGTGCGATCTCCTGATACACCCGTCGACACCCTGCGACACATTTGCATGGCAACAATTTTAGTTGTGGGAAGCAGATTTCTTAACTCACGAGTTAACTCATGAGTTAATGGAGTTAACTCATGAGTTAACTCGTCATGGGTTAACTCACGAGTTAACTCATGAGTTAACTCATTCACTCCCAAAGACGTTTTTAAACGTCTTTTCTTAAAAGTCACGCACACACACTAACCAGACTAACTCGGAAGTGTCTCTCAGGTGTGTTTTGCGGCCTCTATCCCAGGAACAAATCACCTCACCAGTCTGGTTGCTCAGCACCTCGCGCTTGCACCGGAGGTCCCGCGGCCTCTCCGGTGGGTCTGCAGACACGAAAACATCCAACGGATTCGTCCGCTTTACAAAATTCCATTTTTTTTGAGCGGGCGATCCGCACTCACAACCGGCCCAGATGTCGAATCCGCAAGGGTCCAGGTCCATGTTGTGACACAGGCAGCTGAAGGTCCGTTGCTTGGTGATGTTCTCCACGCGGATGTAAGTGGTGGTGGAGTTGACCACCGTGTGGCGCTGCAGGGCCGGCGGGTGTTCGCTTAACATGGCGCGGTCGCACTCGCAGTGAAAGGCGCAGTATACGTCCAAGCTGGAACCTCGGCGGACCACCGCCCCGGCGCTGGACCAGATCACGCAAGCTGAGGTTTCATCTTAGAAGGATGAAGAGAAGAAAAATGACCTCTGAGAAGGCCAGAACTAAGTGGGGAAGAGCCATATTTGTTTGTGAGCATGCTACTTCTGCTTGATGAGCGAGGAGGTTCCGAAAAGGGGTTTCGAGGGCAGGTGCTTGGGATTCAAAGTTTGGATCAAGGCAACTTGATCATTCTTGTCTGTAATCCAAAAAGCTTCTTTTGATTCTCAATTTTGATCTAGCGAGGAGTGCAATGCTACATTGTAAAGATCAGGGACAACCCATCGCAGTCACTTGGCAGTTTTATCCTTGGAGAACCCAAGAACCCTTTTCTTCTTTGGAAAATGATGAATTATACATTCAATGACCGATATATCTTCACTGAACACCAAAATATATGTTTTTTTTTTCAAATATTCAATGCTTTAATTCCTAATTTAGGATAAGGGCCAAATTTGGCCCTTTGGGATTTAAGGGCAGCATTTGAGTACAGTGAAACTCCTCTACAACAAAGTCATGTTTGCAGCAAGAAATTTTTCACAACAGGGGGTTTTTCACTGTAGCAAATTTGAAACAGGAAAGTGGGAATGGTGTTAATGCATTTAGATTTTTTCACACTAGGGGGTATTTTCACCCATGTAGATTTTGTTGTAGAGGGGTTTCACTGTAGCAGAATTTATAAGGGCCAAATTTGACCCCAGTGGGGTCTCCAGGGTTTTAAAGACCCGAAAAAATTTGCTGAGCCGCTTTGTTCCTCCTTTCGTTTGTCCCCTAAATACCTTCCTTGTGGCCTTCCTTCCTTCCTTCTTCTCTCCTTCGTGAACTAAAATCAAAAAGTCTATTCTCTTGGGTGCTTCATAAAGACGGTTTGGGTTCTACTTCTTGACATGATGTTTTGAAAATAAACTTTGTGGCTTACCTGTGGCGAGTTGCGGCAGCCGCATCAGCAACACAGCACAGACCAGGAACCGCGCCGTGGGAATTGTCGCCATCGGTCATCACTAGCTGGCTTTTTGTGTGCGTGCGTCACACAAAATGTTCACAACAAAGACCATCGGCACCTTTGGCAAGGGACACAAAACTGTTGAAATGTGAGTCGCGTAGACTGTGTCAGAAGGGAGAATGTTCACAAACCCTGACGCAAAATCCACTTACCAAAAGTCAGAACGATGGATCCTCCATGATGCGCGTTGTCTTTATCTCCCTTTTTCCTTTCTTATGATCTTCCACGTGGTCGGCACGGCGAACGTGACAAGCGTCATCCTTTCTGTTTTTTTTTTTCTTTGTTAGCATGTGAGTCAAACGTTGCGCTTGAATGGAGGAAGTTCAGTGCGGTGACGTGTCGCCCCCACGACAATACACATGCAACCCTCCTCCAACCCTTTGTGTGCCATCTGATCGAGTCTTCTTGGGATTACAGTTTCACCGTATTGTGTCGTGTTACGCTATATTTTGTTTAGCTTTGCTATGTTGTATTTTGATGGTGTTTTTTGGGGTGGGGTGGGGGAGGGGGAGGGGTCTCATCTTGTGTTAAGTGACGTTTTGCTACATTGTATTACACAAGCAGTGTTTTGTGATGGTATTGTATGTGATGTTATGTTACACCGTGGTACATTGCTAATTTATATGACGCTATGCTACATTCAGTCATGCTACATGACATTGCGCTACATCCAGTTACAGTAATTCAACTACAAGTGATGACATGACGCTACACTTAGATCGGGGGTCGGCAACACGCGGCTCCAGAGCCGCATGCGGCTCTTTAGCGACATCTAGTGGCTCCCTGGAGCTTGATAAAAAAATGTTTGAAAATGGAAAAAGATTTTGATAGTGGGCTAATGTAGCTCAAATAGATATAGATACATGTTGCAGCTCCGAAAAAGGAGAGCTGTGGTGCTGTTTTTTTTTTTTTTTAAACGTACACTTTATTTATGCTTTTAACAGTTTCGACAAACACAGACACGTCTGCGTCCGACTCCGTGCCTTCTCTCTTCTCGTTCGACTCGAGAGGCGTTCAAAGACAGCCTCCGAAAAACGGAAATTCATGATCACTTCACTGACACGAAGAAAAGCGAAAATAATGCACCAAAACAAAAAAAATCAGCGAGGAAATTACAAAATAAATTCTATGGGGGCGTTTGTGAACACACAACAAAGGAATGAATAACATCCATCCATCCATTTTCCGAACCGCTTCATCCTCACTAGGGTCGCGGGGGGTGCTGGAGCCTATCCCAGCAGTCTTCGGGCAGTAGGCGGGGGACACCCTGAATTGGTTGCCAGCCAATCGCAGGGCACACAGAGACGAACAACCATCCACGCTCACACTCATACCTAGGGACAATTTAGAGTGTTCAATCAGCCTGCCATGCATGTTTTTGGAACGTGGGAGGAAACCGGAGCACCCGGAGAAAACCCACGCAGGCCCGGGGAGAACATGCAAACTCCACACAGGGAGGCCGGAGCTGGATTTGAACCCGGTACCTCAGCACTGTGAAGCCGACGTGCTAACCACTGGACTACCGGGCCGCCCGAATGAATAACAAACAATTCTGAGACAGATGTTTAGCGAGGACGTCATTTTTATGTGTTATGTTGAGACATCCCAGCGACTGGGATCATTTGCACCTTTTCAATTCCTGACATTGAGACACACACATTTGTTCCTCGTCTCCAGTATATGTCATTTTCAGCGAGCAGACAGTTAACGCAATGTCCCGGACGTGATCTTTTCTCATTTTTACCTTAGAGAGCATTTCCACTTTAGCTCAGCTACCAAACAATCGACACAAACAATCACAATTTCCATGCATCTGGGAAGTCCTTTAAAGCGTCACCGCACATAACGAGATGCATTGTGGGACTTTCCCCGAATGACACAAAGCATCTCCCCTGAGTGTCTATAAAAAAAAAAATGTAAAAAAAAAAAGCATCAGGTTTTATTGTTTCGGTTGTAAATTACTGTATGTGTGTGTGTGTGTCTGATGTAGGCGGATGAGGAAGTGAAATTGCCCTCAGGAAGTTGCAAGAAAAAAAAATGTGTTAAGTTGAAGTTGAGGAAATAGACAACTGACTTGTGGTGTGTTTTTACTCACTCATGCCACAAGCTGACAACCAAATGCTATGCTAACACTGACCCCAAATGCTAAGCTAATTGTTTTTGCTCATGCCTTTTTAGAGTGTTTTGTTCCAGCCATGAGAGAAGTCGAGGGACTTCGTTCACACAAGAATTTTGTACGATATTGTTTCAAAAAGTACAAAATAGTAAAAGTAACTATTTTTGAGAAACTTTCATGCAACCTTGCTAATTGAGAGCCTGTCCTCAAAAACTACTGTCTTAAATTAGAGAATTAAGTCGAATATTGTACAAAATTACAATTTGGGGGAATCTTTAATACAGTGAAACTCCTCTACAACGAAATCATGTTTGCAGCAAGACATTTTTCACAACAGGGGGTTTTTCACTGTAGCAAATTTGAAACAGGAAAGTGGGAATGGTGTTAATGCATGAAGATTTTTTTCACACTAGGGGGTATTTTCACCCAGGTAGATGTCGTTGTAGAGGAGGTTCACTGTACTCCTTTGGCAGAAGTTTAAATGGGAGGGACACTTTCGAGAAAGTTCGCTACTCCTTTAGCCAAGCGACAAAATTATTGTCCAAAATCGAAAACATTTCGGGGGTCAAGTTTGTGAAAAATAATGCAAAAATTGACTTTTTGTCATGCTGACTTACAGTCCAGTTTCCGACTAAATTTGCAGACGGGATGAACGAACAACATCAGTGTTGGTTATTCCGTTTACCGCCCACTGCTGGGAATGCAGATTTGAGGAATGTAGCCACCAGTCAGCGCGACCTCGACCACAGTGTCACCTTGTAAATCCACCGCAGGGGGCTGGTCCTCGGCGTCCCGCCAGTTGTCTCTGCCCCAGTCCGAACCCGGCGTGCGGGGCCAGGCGGAGGAGTCCATCTCCAAGCCGGATAGCAAGTTCCCCAGGTTCAGTCCAAAGCCGCTGAAACCCGAGTCATCCCCCCTGGGGGGCGTCTGGTCCTGGTCCGGCGGTTCTCCTTGTAGGGCCACGGTCAGCTGAGGTTTGTAACTGTGAGCCAGCGTTGCCATGACAAACGGCTCCAGAAAACTGGTCTCGGGTTTGGCGGGATGCTGGACGGAGGGGAGGGGGGGATACGAGTCCTCGCCGGAGGCGAAACTGATCGGGGAAAGCGGCGGGTCGCTGTCGGTGTATGAGAAGGACGGCTCGCTCAGGATGGCGTCCTGCTAAGGATGGAGATTATTATTATTATTATTATTATTATTGTCATTTATTGATTTACAGTCAAACCTCGGTTTTCGTCCATAATGCGTTCCAGAAGGCTGTTCGAAAACCGAAATTGTTCGAAAACCGAAACCACGCTCTTTTTAAAATAAAAATGTTTACTGAACACTGTCTGCTCACAATGGAGAGCAACACGAGGTAGCGTCACTTCCTCGTCTACCCGAGGAAGCGTCACTTCCTCGTGTAAGGAAGGCGAGAGGAGTCAAATGGTGCATTCAAGTGCGCTCAGTTTGTTCGAGAACCGAAATTTGTTCGTCATCCGAGGCATAAAAGAACTCAAAATTTTTGGTCGAAAACCGAGACGTTCGAAAACCGAGGTTTGACTGTATTTGAATGTATTCATCATGCATGCATCAGCGTTTTGTAAGTTAACTCTAATTGAAGTAAATTAAAAAAATTTAAAAAACGCTCTTCATATTAAACCTTATCATGAATGTGATATTGTTTATTGTCATGCAGATTAGTTTATTGCTTATGTTTGTTAAAAAAAATGATGATATGGCGACGTGAAGAATCCAGTGATTCAACATCAGTGAACAATGTCTTGTTTTGGATGGCACAGGGGTACCCAATGAAGTGTCCAACCTTCAGTAGTTTGATGGCTTGGCTTTTTTCTGGCTTGGGAAGCTTTTCCACCAACCAGTCAGGAACACCCGATGCACATCTTGCTTTGATCCTGTTCAGTTCACACACACACACACACTTTTGGTGCTGTTGATGTGCTTAACAATCAAGCTCAAAAGGGCACTTCGAGTGTAATGAGTCTTTTTTTTTTAGGGGGGGGGGCCTCTATACCTTTGCCTCACACAGCTCCAGCACGCCAGCCGTACCAAGACAGCCAGCACTGCCAATACGGGGAACACCAGCATGGCCAGTCCACCTAAGCAAAAAAAAAAAAAAAACCAACCATTAAATCCCTTTTTTTTTTCATTCAGGCATTCCATAAATTGCTCACTTTTCCCAACTATTCCACATTTTCATGAAAAAAAAAAAAATCATTTGAATTGAACAAGGACATTTTCCAAGTTGAAACCAACCTTCCATCGATTCCAACTTCAAAATGTTCGGCTGATTAACCCTCATGCAGTATTTTTAAGCGGCTGCATGAAGGGTATTACGTCCCAAAAATGTCCCTCTTCCAATGTGCAACGACTTTTTTCACTTTTAATTTTTTTTCACTTTCAACCCCTCAAAATGTTCAGTGGGAATTGGCCAAGACATCGATATACATCCTACGCAAAATCTCAGCTTTGTGGAGTTATTTTTCACTGTTTTGTCTGTGGTGTCCAAAATCGTCCAAAGTGTCCGAAATGTCCAATTTTGGGAGAATTACTGCATGGGGGGGGGTTATTAATGTCAAACTGGAAAGAATTTCTCACATTTCCCAAATGCTCACTTTTCCATATATTCAGCATCTTTGAAATTCTACAACTCTCGCATTCTACGGCGCATTAGTATTGTCGACGCAACGTCATGGGGAATTGCATGATGAGGCACCTGCAGGCTCCGTGGGCTGAGAGTAGATGAGGTTCCCGCGCGGTCCCTCTCCGGCAGCGGTGGAGGCCGTCATCTGGATGGCCACGGCGCCCAGGGGACACTTCAGCCGTGCCTGCTTCTGATGCGACGCAGCCACCGCCACTAACGACAACGACAACGTCAGCGGTCTTACACAAGCCGACAAGTGCTGCTCACGTCCTAGGAGGGCTTGACTTCTTTTCACACTTGCATGACAGTTACAAACAGTAAAATGTCACACCTCGTTAGGTCCAAGATAGGCACAGTAAGGCGCACCATGAGGTTTTTAAATTCAATTATTGAACGACGGAAGTGAAAGTGTGGAGGGAGAAAGGAAAGAATAAAGGTTGGAAGCAAGAAAACAAGGATGGAGGATTTTTAGCAGGACAGAAGGAAGGATGCAAAGAAATGATGTATGATAGCAAGGAAGGAAGGAAGCTAAGGAAGGGACAAAAAGGAATGGAAGGAGGAAGGAAAGCTGAAAGGCAGGTAGGTAGGAAGAAAGAAAGTGAGGGAGGAAGGAAGGAAGGAAGGAAGGAACAAAAACGGACCAGGGAGGAAGAAAGGTATGTAAGAAAAATCATAGAAATTAGGGAAGGAATACAGTGATCCCTCGCTCTAACGCGGTTCACTTTCTGCGGCTTCACTTTCACGGATTTTTTTGTGCAGTTTTTTAAAATGCTTTTAACCCTTTAAGTCAGAACACGTCGGCGAGGCCGCGTGTCAACAGTACAGTATTTCCCAAAACTATTATAGTTATTTGTTGAAAACGTTTGGTTTTATTTTGGAATTGGGCCTGAAAACGGGGGTTTGGTCTTTGATTTCATTGTATATATAGTAATTATACAGTAATTATTGTGTAATAACTGTAAAAAAAAAAAAATAAAGTTCACTACTTCACGGATTTCACTTATCACTGGTTCTTTTTGGCACGTAACACCCGCGATAAACGAGGGATTACTGTATAAGGGAGTAAAAAGAAAAATAGGAAAGAACGGACAGAGAAAGAAGGGGGAGGAAGGAAGGGTGGGAGCGATGAAGAAAATAAACCTTTGAAAGCCTAACTTGACCTTTCTTTCCAACCATCATTTGGAAGCAGAATTAAAAACCCTGACATTTAATTAACAGGTCATGTTATTTAAAAAAAAAAAAAAAAGCGATCGCGAAATGCAGTATACTAGTAGTAGTACTCAAACCGGCCTCTAGAGGTCAGTGCTGTATTCAATCAAAGTCTTCCAGTCGTTCCTTTTCTCTCGGCACGACAGCATTTTCACTCGTTTGTATTTGTTTCGCAGTGATGCTTTTGTTCACCTGGGATTTCCTGGCTGCGCACGTGCGGGGTCCTCAGATAGACGGTGTAGTTGTTGATGAAGCCCCTCTGCCGCTCCACCGCGGGGTCCTCCCACTGGACCAGGAGGTGTGTGGAGTTGTGGTGCAGCACCGACACCCTGGGACCAGCTTCCGGTTCTGAAACATCAAAGGGTGATGTAGTTTTGATATGAAGAGACCAGTCCGTTTATGTGTTGAAAGTCGTTTTTACTCCAGCAGCACCAAGAACGCGTTACCGGCTTATTCGTGTAGCAATCAACAATAGAACTCTTACGACACCTTGTGGACGGGAGGTATGACAGCAGGTTACAGGCTGTACAACCAAACAATAATAAACAGATCTACAGGTGATTTGACGTCTATTAAATTTTGTGATGTTAGTCTTATTCCTAAAAGGTTTCAATTTAATTTTTTTCTTCAAAAAGGGACACATAACACCTATCATGACATAATTTTAAAAGCTAATTTAAAATGTATCGCTCTCTCCTCTAGTTTCTCTTTTTTTACGATGTGTTTAACATTTTGAGGGCGAAAAAAAAACCTCATCCATTTTGTAAATGTGGAAAAGTGACGCAGTTCAGTTTCCACTTTTTTTAAATGTCCTCTTTTTCATAGAGTGTTATGAGTGGAATTTGGAAAGAAAGAGAAAAAAAAACATTTTGGCTGTAACATAAAACGTAGGAGGAAGTGAAGGCCTGTCAATGCTGTACTACTGTTCACAGTGTTTCACTTAGTATATCATTTTAAATAAATACATAAATACATAAATAAATAACACATCAGTAAAAATAAACAAAAATGTATGCAGGAGTGTATTACTGAGCTGTCCTGAGTAGGCCAAGATGGAGGACGACGTGCTGACTCCTCGTGTGTTCACCACGTACACCGAGATGTTGTACCTCACGCCCACAGACGTGCCTCAAAACGAGAAATCACAAGGAAATTATGTGTAATACACTCACTATCCACTGGGTGTCAGTATCGTTTTTTTTTTTTTTTAAAGCCTCACTGTGTTCCTGTACTCGTTCTGATCGTGTGTTTGCGTTTCTTTACCTGTGATTGTTGCATTGTTTTGAACCATGGACACTTGCATCCAGCCTAGCTCACGATGTCCCACAGGCACGCTAGTCCATTCCAGGACATAGTACAGCTCTTCGCTTCCCGGTACCCTTGGTCTAGTCAACTCCCAGGAGACGAGCATAGCGCTGCCGTTAGCCGTGGGATAACCTAGCCTGAGTGCAGGCCCAAGATCACCTGAACAACCACATGCTACATTAGCCTTGTTGCTACCATTTCAACATAAATACATTCTCATTAAGGTTTGGTCAAATGCTTTATTCACCGCATTTATTTATATATGTAAATTATCCAATTGTAGATCATTATATAATAGAATAACAAATACTATGTCACTTGGGGTGTGTGTTGTAATGCGTTGGGTGTGTACCTGAGAGTGAGAGGGGCACGATGGCCCGTGGCGAAGTCCCATAAGTGGTGACTGCGCTGACAGCAAGCGCCGCAAGATCAGACGGCACCTGAAGGGAAAACCGGCACAGGGACGTGGCGCAGATGACTTCCCGGACCGCGGGACCCCGGCCCCGGTCTATCTTGTAGTGCTCCACCTGGCCACTGAACGACTCTGGAGGAGGAGCCTAGGGATTGTGATGCAACAATTCGGCGAATTTACGGTACAGAATGCGACCCTCATACCGAGTCGCTCCTCCCATGACTGGGAAAATAGCCTGGGTGAAGATCCAATGTTTTCAAGCGACAACACAGAAGCACAATTGCAAAAGGCAAAAAAGATAAGCAGAGCTGCAGTGTTCACAGAGATGACCATGAGCAAACATTTGAGTACTTGTTTTAAATTGGAAAAAACTAGCATGACACACTACGTCTGCTTTAAGGCGCAAAACATCTCAAGAAGTAAACCATGCTACCTTCCACAAAACAGTGACAGTCTGCAGTGAGCTGCTCTTGTGATTGCTCAAGATCCGCCACACACGCAGCGGCTGAGAAGGTCCTAAAGATACACACAGGAAACTCAGTCATCAATGACATTTATAATCCCAAGTGTGCACTTTGCCGTCATGGCCTGTTTGCTTCAAGCAGTTTAATGACACGCCCATCTGAAGTTTATCAAACTAAAAGCAACAAATGATAATTAAATTCATCATATTTAACCTTAATGTGCTTTATAAAAATCTGCTAGCATAATGCTAACAGATAATAGGGACCGCCAAAGACTTAAAGGTTAATGAAACAAGCATTGCTATTGCTGAACTACTTGTAATATTTGCGAAGCAGGAGATGACGAAGGACGATGAAAGTGATATGTCGAGTTTGTAGGAATGATAGAGGTGGCTGACATCCCCCAAATAATGAAAGTGTATCAAAAACGGCAGAGAATGAGGCCCAATCGAAGGAGATTGATCATGAAGAGCAGGGGCCCCAACATGGAGCCCTGGGGAATCTCCCTTGCTGATTAGGGAGGGCTTGGATGAGAAGGACTTTAGCTGAATAGACCGAGTGCAGACTTTGAGGAAGGAATGGAAGCAATCTTGGGTGGTGTGGGAAATAAACTACACACACATGCACTTTTGTTCTATTTACGATGGTTCCTGTATTTTCACTTTGTACTTTAGTGTAATAATCCATGTAAATACTTGAAAGGAAAATTGAACTTACCTTTTCCTGGACTTCTGCTCATCACCTCTGAACTCCATTTGCTGCATTTGCTGGTTCCCGTGGTACACGTCCTGATCTGGAATTGGTAGTCCACCAGGGGCTCCAGGCCGTCCACTCGTACCTCGTCCTGGCCGAGCCGCGTCGCCTCTCTCACTTCCTAAGCGATAAGAGGCAGGGGGGGTCAACGCAGGAAACACACCCGCTCAGGAGGAGTTGGTGGGGGGTTTTTTTTTTTACCCAGGAGGAAGAGTTGGCTGGGCGGAGTCTGACCGAAGCGCTGAGCTGCGACAAGTCTTCGGGGGTACCCCACCGCAACACGGCCGCCAGCGTGGAGGAGTTCCCGAAGTAGACTTGTGTGATGTGAGGGCTTTGGGGTATGACTGCAGGAGAGGGGAGACCCCTTATTTTATGATCACGTCGACCTTTTCACGATTCATTGCGACTGCTGTCGAATAAAACGTATTCCCATTAATTGCTCACGTAATTGCGCGGACTGCAGCATAAACGGATCCGAGCGGGAGCGTCCAAAGCGGTTGTCGGCGCTGACCACCAGTCGGTACCCCTGGTTCACATCCAACTTGGCTTTCGGTAGCACCACATTGTCCGCCTCCGACGTCCAATTCCAAGTGCCGTTTTCACTGAGGGTGAAACACACGTTTGCTTTTACGAGTCGATCCAAGCAGCCGCTGAGTGATTGACAGCTGACCTGCTGAGTGACACCTTATAGGAAGTGACCACGTGGGTGTCGCGTCCAGCCCGCCACCGGCACTCTACCCATGGGGATGGCGAGGTGGTCTCGCAGGTGATGTTCTCCGGCTTATCCGGGGGCCCTTTCATGACGGAAAAAATGCTTGTTGTTAGCCATGATGCTAGTTTGTCATTTTTTTTGGCTACTGTCTAAGTCGGGGGTCGGCAACCCAAAATGTTGAAAGAGACATATACCGTAATTTCTGGACTATAGAGCGCACCTGATTATAAGCCGCACCACAAAATTTTTAAAGGAAAAAAACATTTTGTACACACATAAGCCGCAACTGTCTATAAGCCGCAGGTGCCCATATTGTTACATGAGATATTTACAAAGAAAGACGGTACACAGGCGGCCGTTAAAAAAGTCTGTATATAGGCCGCTTCATTAAATAAGCCGCAGAGTTGAAAGCGCGTGACAAAAAGTCGCGGCTTGTAGTCCGGAAATTACGGTATATAAAAAAAAACATGTCTGGAGCCGCAAAAAAATCAAAAATATAAAACTTACAAAGAAGGAACCACATGCTGTATGTATGTAGGAGACTGGACTGTCTCAGAATTGTTTGTGTTATTCAATCCTTTGTTGTGTTTTCACAAACGCCCCCATAGAATTTATTTTGTAATTTCCTCGCTTGATTTTTTTGTTTTGCTGCAATATTTTCGCTTTTCTTCGTGTCAGTGAAGTGATCATGAATTTCCGTTTTTCGGAGGCTGTCTTTGAACGCCTCTCGAGTCGAACGAGAAGAGAGAAGGCACGGAGTCGGACGCAGACGTGTCTGTGTTTGTCGAAACTGTTAAAAGCATAAATAAAAGTGTACGTTTTAAAACAAAACAAAACCACAGCTCTCCTTTTTTCGGAGCTGCAACATGTATCTATATCTATTTGAGCTATCAAAATATTTTTCCATTTTCAAAAATTTTTTTTATAAAGCTCCAGGGAGCCACTAAGATGTCGCTAAAGAGTCGCATGCGGCTCTGGAGCCGCGTGTTGCCGACCCCCGGTCTAAGTTGTCGTTGCTTGTCTAGCTAGCTGGCTAGCTAGCTACACAATTTCAATCCGACGCTGCAATACGTACGGCCGCCGTGCAAGGTTATCCCTCCGACAACGTAGTCGACGCCGTTCTCGTGGAGCCTACAGAGCAGGTGGAATCGGGGCCGCTGGACGTCGGGCAGCCTGAACTCCACGACCGAGCTGCAGTCCAATCCAGTCCAGTCGTCCCTCTTCCACTGATCCTCGGGCTTCAACACCAAAGACACTTTGGACCTGCAAACATCAGCAGCATTACACACCTTAGTTGTATTTTCACTTTCTTTCCTTGTTGTTTTTTTTTTGTCTTTTTTCACTTTTTGGTTCTATTTTAGATCAATTCTATGAGTTTGATCTTGTATTACTTTGATTATTGTAACTTGTTAGGACTATTTGTTATTTTTACTTGTTATTTCCTTTTTCTTGTATTACTTTTTGTAAAAAAAGCAAATTATTATGGATTTCATTATATGGCTTTTGATATTATTTTCTTCATCAATTTTAGCGTTTGCGTTTTAGAATTGTATATGACATGATATTCATGACCTTGATTGAATCATTTCAATACTCACATTTATATTATTGTATGTTAGCTTTAATCTCCGTTTTACTGAATCATGTTTTTCTTTTTCGACTTCTTTACTTTTTTTTCTTTTGTAAAGGCAACTTTTTTTTTTTTTCACGCAACACTTTGTATTTCTTCACTGCTTTGATTATTGCGACATCCATTTTCGGTCACAAAGCATGTCGTGCTTTTCCGAAGAGGCTGCACTTTTATGGCGGCAGAATCGGGTTTTTTTTTCATGACTTTTTATTTGTCGTCGTATTCCTTTTCTTATTTTTCAAATTATTTGTATTACTTATACAGCAAGTGTTTTTTTACGTCGCTGGAGACTATTTCAAATTTTTTGGTGTACTTTTTATGACTGATAGCTTCATGACTACTGTAATGTGTACTTTACTTTATCACTTGAATTACTTTTTGTAAAGACAGAATTGATCATTCAGCTCTATTTTGATTTTTTTTTACTACTTCTCTTATTTTTTTTTGCGTTATTTTACATAAACTAATTTTTTTGCTTTTTGTATCGTGACTTGGACTTACTATTATTTTTTAAAAATTGTACTTTTTATGATTCATCCAATGTCCAGTTACCACTTTAGATTTTTAAAAAAAATTTTTAAGCCTTTAACACGACTTCCTCTGTGGGGGGTAGTTGCTTCGAAAGAAGGTCAACGTGGAAGTCAACTGGCATTCGTTACTGCTCATCGACAGCCAAATCAACAAAAACGGATTATTTTTTTAAACTCCCGTTTCTTGCACTTGCCTGTCCCTCATGTTTTGTCTCCGGGTTCTTACCTCCATCCGCACTTGTTGATGTGGCAGTACACCCGGAGGTCCGAGCCCAGCAAAAAGGGCGAGGCCAGGTCCACCCCGAGGTGGCCCAGGCTGTCGTCAAACACCTGGCAGCCCCCAAAGAGTGGCCCACTTCCTGCGGGGAAGTCCAAAAAAAAAACAACAACAACAAAAACAGACGTGGATGCCTTTTGAGAGTGCAGGGGGGGGGGGGGGGCAACGACAAAATACTCACTGCTGAGGAGAAGCGTGAAGAAGCATCTCCAGAGGCTCATCGCAGCTCAGCGCGTAAACGTCGTCGCATCAGCGGAACAACTTCCTGCCGTCAAGCGATGGCTTTTGACGTTTGGTGAAGCGTCCATCTGATAAGAGGCAAACGGCGCCAGATCCGGGTGTTAAAATGGCACGCGGTGCTTTTTGCTTGTGTTGCACGTGGGGGAGCGGAAAAAAAATGAGGCCAGTGACCCGGTTTAGTGATGTAAGCGGGGAGGGGGGTGGGGGGTGGGGGGTCTTCAAGTCCGCAGGTGCCCTACTTGACTCACCGCAAGATGACATTCGCACGCAAATTTTCAACACGCAACCTGCCGGGAATGAGCATGCGCAGCGGACCCCCGCATACTCGCGATTTAGCAACCGCGCATTCGACGGCTCGTGGTTTCGTTTGGATGTCGTCTCGTTTCCTCGCGTGTCTTGCTTGTGAGTTTTTCTTTTCGCCGGTTCTCATCAGGCCGGTCCCTGGTGGAAACCAATCAGCTTCCTCCAATCACTCGCGTCTTGTGCTGGTGTTCGTGGTTATCTCGTCAGTTAGCTTATGTTTGTTGTTGTTGTTTTTTTTAATTTTTTTTTATTCAGGGCTTGTTGTTTCATTGTTTGTTGTTTCTGTCAGCTGTCACGTCAAGTTAAATCTGATTGTTTGTCAATTTGAATCATTAAAAAAAAAAAAAAAACTCTAGTTAACCCTTTCATGCACCAATAATGATAACCTGTAACCTGTTAACATGATAGGCTGTCCACTGTAGTAACCGTTGTACCCAAAGGGTTAATTCCGTTTTTTTTTTTTTTAATCCAAATTGCCTAGTGTCATATAATAGGTTATTATTATATGTGTTTAGTGCTCTATGGGAGTTTGCACTGGTTACGTCATGTACTGTTTACTCGAGTTGATTGACAGGTACCGCCCATAAGGGGGAGTTTTCAGGAAGTAATCGAGTTAGCCCACCGCATGTTGTACTGTTCTGCCACGTTTATTAAAAAGACACATAAAACCCAAACACTGCCTGCCAACAATCATTACACCTTGTTGTCCTTTTTTACATTTCTGAAATGATTTTTTTTTGTGCTTCCATCCTTTTTTTAATTTCAATTACAGTCAAACCTCTTTTTTCGTCCTTAATCCATTCCAGAAGGCTTGTTCGAAAACCGAAATGGTTCGAAAACCGAAACCACGCTCTTTTTAAAATGAAAAATGTTTACTGAACACGTCTGCTCACAATGGAAAGCAACACGAGGAAGCGTCACTTCCTCGTGTAAGGAAGGCGAGAGGAGTCAAATGGTGCGTTCAAGTGCGCTCAGTTTGTTCGAGAACCGAAATTTGTTCGTCATCCGAGGCATAAAAAAATGGAAATTTTTGGTCGAGAACCGAGACGTTCGAAAACCGAGGTTTGACTGTACTTTTGACGATTTCATGACTGATTATTCTTTCACGCAAACCACACTTCTATTATTTCCATGACTTTATTATTTATACTACTTTTATGACTGGCAAAATTGTTGTTACTTACCCGGCTTGCAATTTTTCTTTTTTTTTTTCTTCCCTCCTCCCTTTTATGGCTCGTATTAGTTGCACAGTTTTAATGATTGTTAGCAGCGCCAAAGGTAAACTGACCACTGACACTGATCCCAGTTAATCATTGCTGGAGTGCTTTCATGGGGCATAACACACTCAAATGAATGTATTAAAAAAAAATAATAATAAAAAGATAAAAATAAAGATATCGACAATCAATTGTCTGGTGTGCACACTCCCTCTACGGCGCCACCTCTAAAATCGTTTCACCTTTAATCTTCCTTTTCACCGCACACCAGGACGTGTTACATAACCTCTCCCTCCCCCCGCCCCTCCTCTTCTCCTTTCCCTCGAAAAACAACCAACTCTGATCCGCGGCTCGACGGAACAGAAGAATCGGTTGACAAATTATGATTTTTCAAGCTCTTTACGAGTGTCTGGACGCGAGCGGCTGTCTGCTGCTTGCGTTGGCGGCTCTGCTGTTGACAGATGTGCTGCGAAACTGGCGGCCCGGCACTTTCCCACCGGGACCTTTGGCCCTGCCTTTTTTCGGGAATGTCTTCACCGCAATGGACTACCTAGCCTTGGAGAGCGTAAGTTTTTTTGGGGGGGCAGCAAACGCCTTATTGTTAAACCGTCTCATTCATTTTTATTCAGCTCGCCAAGAAGTACGGCCCCTTGTTCAGCTTGAGGCAAGGCAGTGAGAGGGTGGTGTTCGTCTCGGGGTACCACATGGTCAAAAAGACGCTGGCCAGCCAGCCGGACAGCTTTGTGGACCGGCCCGCTCTCCCGCTTTTCGATGAAATGTTCAAGGGTGTCGGTGAGTGAGACCATTGTGAAAATGAGATTGGATTCTGATTTTTAGGCAAGGGGCACGTCTCGCTGCCTGCCGTTTGGGTATTTGACTGCTCATTTCTGCACCAAGTTTAGCTTTCCCGGCCAGTGTAAAGGTGTGTCCTTTTGACATGCCCCCGACGCATCTGTCGATTTACTGGCAGAAAGTCCAAAACTATCCGCCTGCTGGAAATCCGGCGCAGTCGGTCGAATTCTATATTAAAGTTTTTAGAGCATCCCGCTGGCCGGCACGCTGATACTGGATGGCGGAGTGGTTGGACAATCAAACTAAAGTCCGCAGGCATATTTTTGTCTTCTCACCAGTTTATATTATGATTCATTCATGAGGGTACTAACTTTACATTGTCTGTTGCCCCCACCGGCCAAGAAAAGGACACGACTCACGCATGATGGCTCCATCCTTTTCCGCAGGGGAAACGTCTCCATGTGAGATGTGTCACATTTAACCCCCATGCAGTAATTATCCCAAAATTGGACATTTGGATGATTTTGGACTGTTGGACAAATGGACACCACAGACAAAACAGTGAAAAATAACTCCACGAAGCTGAAATTTGGCATAGGATGTATATCGATGTCTTGGCCAATTCCCACTGAACATTTTGAGGGGTTGAAAGTGAAAATAAATTAAAAGTGAAAAAAAGTTGTTGCACATCGGAAGAGGGACATTTTTGGGACGTAATACCCTTCATGCAGCCGCTTAAAAATACTGCATGAGGGTTAAAGAGAATGAGAGGAGCTACATTGATTGGAAGTGCATCAAGTTGGCTGTGTTCACACCCACAACGGCACCAACGGTGTTTTATTTTGTTTTGTTTTTAAATCCGCCGGTTGGCACATGTCCATTTGCTTTGTTCAGTGCAGAAGTGAGCGTTGTGGCAGGACAACTCGTGACTGCTTGATAACACCCTGAGCATCCAACACTTCCTGACTGAGAGGAACCTCGCTGTCCTTTCGTCATGGGAACAGTGTGCGATAACCCGTTGACATTGTTGCAGGTGTGGTGATGAGCAACGGTTACCTGTGGAAGAAGCACAGGAAGTTTACCCTCTCCTACCTGCGCCACTTTGGAGAAGGCCAGCGATCGCTGGAAGACTACATCAAAGTGGAATGTGACTTCCTGTGCGAGGCCTTCAAAGAAGAGCAAGGCAAGTTAAATGCCCTTGATGCCACGGGGGTCGAGAAATGTCCATGTTAGAGATGTACGTATTTCATGTATTTTTCCCCCCAATGTTATGATTTCAGAATAAAAGCAAAAAGTTCCAGAAGTCCTGCCAAATAGCATAAAATAATCCCATGATGCTTTACATCTCCAGGGAAGCCATTCAACCCTCACTTCACTCTAACCAACGCGGTTGGCAACGTCATCGCCACGGTGCTGTTTGGACACCGCTTTGAGTACAGCGATGGAACCTACCGCAAATTTCTCGAGTTGGACAACGAGGCCATTCTGCTAGCCGGTTCTCCATTTGCACAGGTCCAGGGCCTGTAGTGTCGTTGCAAACCCAGTCCCTGCCGCATCAAGCAACCTGTTTTTTTATTTATTTTTTGCTCCGTCTACAGCTCTACAACGCCTTCCCCTCTCTATTCAAGTACCTGCCAGGCCCGCACCAGACAGTCCTCGCCAACTACAGGGAGATCGAGCGCTTCCTGAAGGTCGAAGTGCAAAAGCACGTGGAGCAGTGGAACCCGGAGCAACCCCGCGACTTCATTGACGAGTACATTGCGGAAATCGAAAAGGTGGGCTGCTCCATCAAAGACTTTGCGGAATTGCGCATCCGTCGCCAAATCGCTGCTTGTCGTGAAGTTCGCTAGCGCCGCAGAGCGTTCGTATTTCAAAATAAAAGAAATGAAAGTCAAAGCAATAAAATGGTTGCGATGACTCATAAATCGAGGGACCGCTGTTCTTGCACGAAATTAATTTATTCCCAACAATCTATATTTTTCTTTCTATGGAGCGATTCTTCTGGCTACACTGTTTCCAGTACGCATTTGAATGTGATTATTTTTATTTTGTTCCATCAGATTTTAGCAGTTAGTAACAGCATGCTCACAATTTGGGTTAAAATTGGGCTCGGCAGTTTCAAAATATCTTCTTTCAAAGCGGCCTTAAAATGAGAGTATTTTCTGTAGCTGAAGGAAGACCCCGAAGCCGGATTCAACATTGAAAGCTTGCTGGTTTCCAGCCTGGACCTCCTGGAGGCGGGCACGGAGACCTCAGCCACCACCTTGCGCTGGGCTCTGGTGTACATGATGCACTATCCGGATATACAAAGTGAGACAGGCCGTCACGGTTCAGATCTCGACCCATAAGAATTCGCTACTGTGCTTTTGTCTTTTGAAATTTTTTTTTTTTGGTTTGGTGCTAACCAGGGAAAGTCCAGGCGGAAATCGACAACGTGATTGGACAATCTCGCCTGCCCGCGCTGTCGGACCGACTTAACATGCCCTACACCGAAGCCGTCATTTATGAGACTCAGAGGATGGGCAACATTGTTCCTTTGGGGTTCCCCAAGATGGCCAGTAAGGAGACAACACTGGAAGGATATCTCATCCCAAAGGTAAAAAAAAATAAATAAAAAAAGGCTGTGAGACTGAGGACAAATACAAAAAGGTGGAGATCTACCAATTGTAGACATGCCTGCCAAATTTCATGTTGCTCAGATTAACAGAACTGTCAAAAATGGTGAGTTTTGTTGACAATGCACATTTCTGGGGCAACTTCAAATCCCGTTTAGGAAACTCAGGTCACATTTGTCAGCGATCAAAGTTCATCGCTGAATTCAAGCCAACGAGCCCACTTCAAACCAAAATGGCCGACTTCCTGTTCAATTCCAAAAATGGGCATTTGAGAATTTTTTTTTAATTTATGCAACCTGTTGTGTTTAATAAAACGCGTGGAGTCGGACTTTGTGCTCACTGTCGTTTATTCTCAGTAGCCACCTTTTATTGCAATACTTCGGCAACCGCCCACTTTACGGCCGTGACGTCACGCCGTCGTAACATGACCCTGTGGCTGTGGTTATATGCCACATTCACCCCCTTCTTTTATAAAAGTGCAAAAACATTCAAACATATTAATAGTGCACAACTTCAAAGCCAGAACATGGCCAACCTATCTGGGTAAACAGGGTAGACTACCCATTTACCCGCATAGCCATGTGGTTTATTCTGCCACATAATCAGACTATGTAGTCCCTGAGATACAGGGGCTGCCGACGAGCTCGAACAGGGCGGAGCCTCGGTCCGAGGGCGTCAGCCGGCACTTCGAGTTCGGGTGGGATTCCTGGGGCTACCGGAGGGAGATCCCAGTCCCCGGCAGTGTGGCGCGGATCAGCCGCCGCGGCGAGTTCTTGTGCTGATGGTGGGTTGACGCGCCTTAGGCGACTGGCATGCCAACGGGAGCCGTCAGCAAGGAGGAAGGTAGCTGGGCCCAATTGTGCCATTATCCGATGTGCCCTGTCGTAGCGGTGCTTCATCCGGCGTTGCGCCTCTGCCACCATGTCGCCGACAGAGGGTCCTGCTGCTGGAGGGCCTGGAGGATCCCTGCTGGGCGGCCGTAGTCGATCCATGGGAAGTTGGAGTTCCCGTCCGAGCATCAGAAGGGCTGGGGAGCTACCTGTCGTGGCATGTGGCGGCGCTCTGTAGTGCTGTAGTGTGTTCTGCAGGGCCGTGCTGAATGGGAGACCTTCGGTCAGATGCGCTCTCAGGCCGTTCGGGGCGGTGTCTGGCGCTGAGGTGGGCGTGGCCCTGGAGAGCAGATCAGCCACAACGTTTTCTCTGCCGGGTGTGAACACTGTCGTGAAGTTGTAGGCCTGCAGTCTCTCTGACCACCGGTACAGGCGCAGCGGTTTGTGTCCCGATCCTGCCGTGGCCAGGAGGGCTGTGAGTGCTTGGTGGTCGGTCCGGAGCGTGAAGTGCCGCCCGTAAAGGTACATGTGCCACCGCTCGCACGCCCAGACGCAGGCAAGCGCTTCTCTCTCCCCCACCGAATACCTCTGCTCCGTGGGAGTCAGAGATCGTGAGGCAAACGCCACGGGACGTTCAGTCCCCCCGTGCAGCTGGGACAGGACCGCCCCTACCGCCGTGTTGGACGCGTCGCAGGTCACCAGCGTAGGGCTATGGAGGTCGAAGTGGGCGAGCACTGGAGGGGAGGTGAGCTGTGTCTTCAGCTGGCGGACTGCCACGGAGCACATGGGTGTCCAGGACCAGGGGGCATCCTGTTTGAGGAGTGCGCGTAGTGGCGCCGTGGTCTCGGAGTAGTGTGGAAGAAAACGCAGGTAGAACGCCGTCATGCCCAGGAATGAGGACAGCTGCTCGGGGCAGGAGGGCTCAGGCAGGCGTAGGATGGCTTCCACATTTGAGTGGAGCGGGCTGAGGCCGTCGGCATTCAGGCGAAACCCCACAAACTCGATGACCGGCGCGGAGAAAATGCATTTCTCGCCGTTCAGCGTGAGGTTGTGTTGGGCGAGCACCTCTAGAACCCTGGTGAGGCGGTCGTCGTGTGAGGCTGCTGTCGCGCCGTGCACCACTATGTCATCCAGGTACACAACCACGCCAGGGATGCCGGCGAAGATGGTGGCCATGATCTTCTGGAAGCAGCTGGGGGCAGAGCTAAGCCCAAAAGGCATGCGGGTGTACCTGAAAACGCCCATGTGTGACACGAAAGCGGTGAGGTTGCGGCTCTCTGGGTGCAGCAGAACCTGCAGGTAACCCTGGCGGAGGTCGAGCTTGGAGAAGACTGTGGAGCCGTGAAACTTGGCAGAGAGCTCTTCTGTAGTGGGCAGAGGATATTTATCTGGTATCACCGCTTTGTTCACCTGTCTGAGGTCGATGCAGGGGCGCAGGCCGCCCGTCTTCTTCCGTGCCACCACTAGGTTGGAGATCCATGGCGATGCGTCCACTCGTTCGATTATGCCAGCGTCCAGAAGTTTCTGCAGCTCGGCTGAAACATCAGCACGTAGGGCGAGGGGCAGGCGGCGGAGAGGCTGAATGACTGGAGTCACTTCCGGGTTCAGGAGCGGCTGGTGGTTGAAGGCGGTGAGGCAGCCCAGTCCAGCGAACAGCGAGGGCCAGCGGTGCAGCCAGGGCGTGGTGACGGTTAGTATGGTGGCGCCCATGTTGTCTGTAATGGAGAAGCCCAGGGCACAGAACAGGTCGAAACCGAGGAGGTTGGCGCCCTTGCGGGACACCTGAAAGGTGAAAGCTGGGAGAGTTCTAGCGCCATAGCGCACGGAAAAGGTCACAGTGCCAACCATGTCGATCTTGGTGTGTCCATAACCAAACAGGTCTTCCGTGCCAGGTTTAACAGTCATTCGTGGAAAAAGTCGCCGGACCGTGGCCTCATTCAGGAGTGACTTGGAGGCTGCGGTGTCCAGCAGAAGTGACAGACACACGCCGTCCAGCTCGACTGCGCACCACTTGAACGGCTTGCTGCAGGCGCCCACCGAGTGGATGGTGGTGGAGCCAGATGCGTTGGTTAGGTGGGGCCCGGGGTCCACAGGATTAGAAACAGAGCGGCAGACTTTAGCAAAGTGGTTCAGCCTACCGCAACGTTGGCATCTTTGTCCTAGCGCCGGGCACGCGGGCGCACGTGTGCGGTGTGATGAGGAGCCGCAGTTCCCACAATGTTGCCTCATCGTGGCGCCTCGACGTCCCGCGACGTTTACCTCCGGCTCGTCGAGAGGAGCAGTGGTGTCGGGGAGTGGGGCCGTGAGAGCAACAGTACGAGATGAAAGAGGCAGATGTGGAGCGAGGTGGGGAAGGGCTGGAGCTGGGTCCGAGGCGGCTAGCCGGGATGCTAACAGGGCCGCAGACTCGAGCTGGAAAGCCATTTCCACCGCCCTAGACAGCGACGTGTCGTCCGGCGATAAAAACAGCTTCTCCCGCAGTTTAAGGTCCGTCGTGTGTTCGGCTAGCTGGTCCCTAATCATCTCGCCCTCCAGATCTCCGAACCTGCAGAGGCTGGCTAGTCCCCGGAGGTCGGCGACGTAATGGTGGACCGACTCACCGGGCCGCTGTCGACGCTGCCGGAAGATAATCCGCCGTGCCATGACGCTCTGTGGAGCAGCGAAGTGTCCGGAGAGCAATGCCACACAGTCCGAAAATTTCGTGGCCGGTCCGAGGGTGCGAAAGATGCGTTGGCCCTCACAGCCCAGGCTATGGACAAGCATTGCCCGCCTTCGCGCGTCGCTAGCGTCGGCTAGCCCGAAGGCTTCAATAAAGGTCTCGAAGGACTCCAACCAGCGGGACCACGGGACTGGCGGCTCGCCAGGCAGGGCGAGGAACGGAGGAAGAGGCGAGAGTGGAAGCTCCATCCTTGTCGCCAATGTTGTGTTTAATAAAACGCGTGGAGTCGGACTTTGTGCTCACTGTCGTTTATTCTCAGTAGCCACCTTTTATTGCAATACTTCGGCAACCGCCCACTTTACGGCCGTGACGTCACGCCGTCGTAACATGACCCTGTGGCTGTGGTTATATGCCACACAACCTGTTATGAGACAATTTCATCTGAAATGGTAAAACTGGTTTTGGAGGCAACATTTTTTTCTCCACACACGTTCGAGAGTACTACTGCGTGAGAAATAATTGATTCAATGAAAAATGACAGACGTCCGGTTCAATTTTGGGCGCGTCCTTGAGACTTTTTCCATGTGCAGCGTTAAGAAATACGTCCACACAAAACGGTGATTGGTGAAACTGTTGTTTTAAAAGAACTTTCACGGGGCGGTAAAAGAAACATTTTCATGATAGGCTTGGAGGCCGATAAATATGTTGTGTGATAATGTAAGTATGACATCATTTGCCCCTCCCCCTTTCCAGGGCACAGTCATCGTGACCAACCTGGCGTCGGTGCTCTCCGACAAGAACGAGTGGGAGACGCCCGACACGTTCAACCCTCAACACTTCCTGGATTCGGAGGGCCGCTTCCGCAAAAGAGACGCCTTTCTGCCGTTTTCTGCAGGTTTGCGGCGACAAACGTCAAATTTCCGTCGCGCCGGTGCAAAAGGGGTGTGCACACTTTTGGGCTTGAGGCTAAAGACGCCACCGGTTAGCTGTAGCTAAGGTTAACAAAAAAATAATAATTAATAACTAAAAATAAAATAAGAATAATAATACAACGTATAGAAAATGTGAAATTTGTTCATTTCAATATTAAAACGATAATTAATTATCATGTTTTAACATTATTAATAACAGACCAATTATTTCATAAAATAAACAAAATAAAAGTGCTTATTTGACTCGGATTTTATTAGCATAAAGGAATGTACAAATATATAAAAATAGTTTTGGGTCAAATAATTATTTTTAACATGAGTTAATTAATTTTCATATTTGTATATTATTAGGTGTAATCAATTCATAAATTATTTCATAATACATTAAATACATTGTGCAAAAATATGTATGTGTACTTTTTTTTTATTATTCATGTACAATAAATAAATGAACAAATGGATAAGAAAATGTATATGTATTTTTTTTAATTTACATTGCTTTAAAATGACCTACAATTTATTCATTATTTCATGACAAATAAAACATTGAACGTTAAATTCGCGTGAATAAACAATTCAACCAAAGAATCAAATCAAAGATATTTGACGTACCTTTACTGTAAATGTGCATTTTTTAAAAATATTTTATTTTCACAATAAATTAAGTATCATTTAAGCATCGTTGCATGAAAGTAATGTACGTAAAATTGTCACTTATTTTCTTCCATTTCCAAAGAAGAAATGAACCAATTATTTCATGACATAGAATTATTTTTAAAACCAATTTTTTAAAAAAAACAGCGGGCCACACTTTAAAGTCCAGGCTGCCGGTTTCAAACCCGCTAAGGGAGTAAGCCGTGTTTCCTCCCAGGCAAGCGAGCGTGTTTGGGCGAGCAGCTGGCGCGGATGGAACTCTTCCTCTTCTTCGCGGCCCTGCTGCAACGCTTCACCTTCGTCGCCGTCCCCGGAGAGGCGCCCAGCATGGAAGGCGTTCAGGGCTTCACCCATTCTCCCGCCGAGTTCCGGACCTTGGCCGTAACGCGCTGATGGCGCCCACCTGCCTGCACACTTGGGACCCCGAGAGGATCCTGGATTAGGATTTGGATGAGAGTTTCACTTCTTATGCCGCATTACCGCAATACATTGCAAATAAAAGCGCACGTGGCTGCAAGTGGTGACTTGGGAGCTTTCATTTACTTTTCAAAAGCCATTTTCAACAATAGTGTAGATGTGAAAAGTCTACACACCCTTGCTCGAATGTGCCGTACAAAATGGGGCGGGGCTTATTTTACTTTGCTTTTGTGACATTTCTATTACTTTGACATATATATATATATATATATATTTTGTTTCTTGGCGTTTCTTTGTTACTTTCAATTTTGCGATGTTGTTAATTTTGTATTTAGATTTTTTTTTCTGCCTTTTTTAAACGCCCCCCCCCCCCCCCCATCCCTTTGAAAAAATAAATTTGCCCTCAATGTTAGTTTTGGCTGTCTTCCAGGTACTATTTGAATGTATCTGGAACTCATAAAACGTTTGTGTGTGTGTGTGTGTCTTTTTTTTTCTGTGTCAATTAACTGCTTTCTGAGAAACATGAAGACAGCCATTCATGGTGGAATTGAATCAATATTTTTTTTTCACTGAAGACAATCATTATGTAAAAGAATATTTTTTTCTGTTTGTATGATGTTTAAAAAAAAACAAAAACAAAAAAAACTCAAAATTTCAGGGCAACAAACGTCAATAAAATTTTATGTTGGACAATTCGACTCGCTCAAATAGCCCCACAGTGTAAATTCAATTACAGGGAGGTGTGTCCAAATCGCTCGGCGACAAATGGGCACCACCTTTGCACAAGCAGCACAAGTACGACGTACCGAACGGGACAGCGTGTGGATTTATAGCCTGTTGCTTGGTCTAAATATGTGGGGGGTGCTGCTTTTAGGTCTGGCCATTTTTCTCCTGGTGGGGTGCGTCTTTGGCAAAAGGGAGCCGGCGCACTTCCCGCCCGGGCCGCTCGCACTGCCTCTCGTCGGGAATATCTTCAACATCCCCGTCAAGCAGCCTCACCTATACCTCACGCAGGTAAGAATTGACATCGTGGGGGAGGGGGGGGGGGGTCTCGACAATGCACTGATTTTGTATGATGGGGATCACTGCCTGGAAAGTCAGGGGGGAAAAAAATACTTAAGTTTTCAGTTTGAACAGGAGGTGCGAAATTTAAGTTTTTGAGAAGCAGTTTTGAATCGAATTCAAGGGTTTGAAAAAACGAGCCCCTGTTTCGCGAATCAATCTGAAATTGCGTTGGCATGTCTATCATAATGGAACAGCTTATCAAAAGATTTTGTAGTCTTATATGGGGAACCCAAAAAAAACAAAACTGCTTCTTTATTGGAATAATAATACGTAAAACGGAATCAACAAATCCAAATTGAATTTCTTACCACTTTTTTCAATACGAGCTCATGTAGCTTTGTCGCGCCAGACTGCAATCTTCTCCCGCGGCTTTGTTTGCTTCGGGGAGGGGAACCGGTCAATGCTTCCATTAACAATAAATGACCAAATTGCGAGCTTCCCGCGTGCTGCTCAGCACACAGAGAATATTGTGCCGGAATCATGATGCACCTCAGCTGACCACAGGGCGCCATTGTGTCCCTTCTCCCCCTCCCCTCTCCCCCGCCCCACACCCGTGCAGTTGGCCGAAACCTACGGGAACGTGTTCTGCATCCGCGTGGGGCAAGAGAAGACGGTGTTCGTATGCGGCTGGAAGACGGTGAAAGAAGTGCTGGTGACGCAGGCTGACAAGTTTGTGGACAGGCCGTACCAAGCCTTGTTTTCCAGACTGTACAATCAACACAAAGGTAGCGGAAGCACACGCAAAAGGGGTGGGACGCACACTTGGTATCATACGGAAGGTCATCAGGACAGCGTGACTCGGTGTGCGCACACCTTTAGGGGGGATTTTGTGCTGCAACGGCAAGACGTGGCGGACGCAGCGTCACTTCGCCATGGGAATGCTGCGCACCTTCGGCCTGGCCGACGGCACGCTGGAGAGGAGCATCTGCCAGGAGAGCCAACACCTGCAACGGGCTATGGAAGAACACAGCGGTGACGTTGGACTCAAGCCAGCTTTTTGCCAATAAACAAATCAAATGTTATAAATCAGAGCTAGGTTTAATCGTGGCATGTTGACATGAGGGTTTCAAATGAATTACAGTGAAACTCCTCTACAACGAAAATCATGTTTGCAGCAAGAACATTTTTCACAACAGGGGGTTTTTCACTGTAGCAAATTTGAAACAGGAAAGTGGGCATGGTGTTAATGCATGGAGATTTTTTTCACACTAGGGGGTATTATCACCCATGTAGATTTCATTGTAGAGGAGTTTCACTGCATTGTTTGTTGTATTGCCGCTGTCTTTCCCACAGGCGAATTGTTTGATCCGGCGGACTTGTTGAACAGAGCGGTGGCGAACATCATCTGCCAGGTCATTTTTGGGAGGAGGTTCGACTACAACGATCCAAAGATCCAGCAATTGCATGAGAACCTGACAGAGCTGGTCTATCTGGAGGGTTCCGTGTGGGGCCAGGTGAGGGAAGGCGGATGCTAACTCGGATGCTAATTGTTGTCACGCCGACAGAAGAGCACTCTGTGGTCTCTCGGTACAGTGTGGGCTCTCGTGAGCGTCATGGGTGTGAAAGTCACACGCGTCGGACAGGAATCTGGGATGCTAACTCGGTATGCTAACTCTGACGCTAGTTCGAAGACTGATCATGACAAGAGAAAATTACTTTTCCTTGCCGCTCGATTGCTGCGGCTCCACAATAACGTTGTTTGGGCCCTGGTGAGTCAGGAATTTGCTCGCACCAATTTGGATGCCAACTGAGATTCCAATCGTGAAAACAGAAAAACACTTTGGTCCGATTGTGTTCCTTTTTTTTGTTAGCGCTAAAATGCCGGATGCTAACTTAGATATTAACAACAGAAGAGCTTTCTCTCTTCCTTCGGGACAGCACGACAATGCCATCCTGGGGGTGGAATTCGCTTGCATTGGACAGCAAATCGGACGCTAACTTGGATGCTAACTCAGATGCTAACTTAGCTGCTAATCAAGTCTATGTTGTCTTGGTTTAGCTCCAAGATTCCTTTCCCGTGGGGCCTGTTGAATAACGTGGGTCTGGAAATCGCTCGCATTGGACATAAACCTCGAATGCTAACTCAGATGCTAATTCACACGCTAAGCACAAGATGAGAAAAGCACTTTTGTCCGACTCTATGTACCTTGGGCGCAGCTCTACAACGCCTTCCCGGCGCTGATGAAGCGATTGCCCGGGCCCCACAACGGAATCTTCACCAACTTCCAAGCCCTGCAGGAGTTCATCGGCGCCCAGATAAAGAGCCACAAGTTGGCTTTGGACCCCAGCGAGCCACGAGATTACATCGACGCCTTCCTGGTGGAGAGCAACGTAAGACGACGGGAGTTCCAAGAGGGAGACGCTCCTGACTTTGTGTTTTCTGGCTTCTCCCAACAGAACGAAGCGAACGGAGAACTGGGTTTCACAGAAGAAAATCTGGTTCTGTGCTGTATGGATCTGTTCCTTGCTGGGACGGAGACTTCCTCCAAGACGCTGCAATGGGGCCTCATTTTCCTCATCCAGAACCCTCAAATCATGGGTGGGTTTTTGCTCAAGGACGTGTTGGCCAATTCTGTCTTAAATTGGCAAATTTTCAGCGAGTGCGGCAATTCTTCCCTTCATCACCACGTCAATATTTTCCCGTCCTTTCCCAAGATAAAGTCCAGACGGAGATCGAGCGAGTGATTGGGACGAGCCGCTTACCCAAGATGAGCGACAGAGCCCACATGCCCTACACGAACGCAGTCATCCATGAGATCCAGAGGATGGCTAACGTCGTTCCCCTCAACGGAACCAGAGTGGCCTCGAAAGACATACTACTGGGAGGCTGCGTCATCCCCAAGGTGCAGCAGTCTAGAATGCGATAGATATTGATTATTGACAGCAGTTTCGCCAATCAACACAAAATTGGATGAGCATTTCATATCGTAACAGGATACTCTAGTCTACAGCAGAGGTGCCCACATTTTTTGCACCTAAGATCTACTTGTCGATCAAACAACAACCTCCCGCGATCGATCCGTTGCGGCGCACGCGCATGCGCACACACGGACAAACGCATGCCACGATGAGCAACAGCCATAGCGGCCCCTAAGATGTAAAGTAGAGAGTTTATGAGTTTGTTAAAACGAAATCACTGCCTACCTTAGTGGGAGACCTGACGCGGAGGGATGTGACGCACTTTTGCAGCCTGTTAACTATCGTAGCTCGCGCGTACCGTTTTAAAATGCTTCTCTCGGCGCTCCGGATTGCCATTCTTTGCGAGTGCCATCGGTGAATGGTACACGAAATGAACTTTGACTAATAAAAAAAAATTAATAATAATAATAACAACAACAAGAGCTCTATCACAACGGCTCTGACCGCAAGCTGCAATTGCAGACTGCTGAGCGCTAACAACTTCCGGTGACGCAAGTCACGCGCCACCGTAAGTAAAAGGTGACCACCTTTTATTTTTTATTTTTTAAATATTTTTTTTGTGTGTGAAAGTGAGACTGATAGGATTATTAGAGCGCAGTGTGCAATAACACAAAAAATATATTATTAACATGAGCAGAGACACTTTTTTTTTTTTTACTCGATTTGGGACAAGTCCGCAAGATGGCGACCGACGTAATGGGCACCGCTGCCCGACAGTAAATGTCTCACCCATTTTGGTTGGAACCACTCATTGCTCCCTCAGTCGTGTAATTGAGAAAGGCTTAAATAAAATCGCCTGACACAAGTTTTAGTTTGGTGGACAAGTAAAAAAAAAAGTTTGAATTGAAATACAAGAAATTGAACAGGAAGTCAGCCATTTTGGTTGGAATCTCACTTACTGGTAACCTCGAGAAAGTAAAAAATAAATAAAAATAAATAAATAACCCTTCCACATTTTCACAGATCAACAGGAAATTGGATGGGAATGCCTAAAATAAATAAAAAGTAAAAACATAATAAAAATCTCAAGAACACATACATGAAACAGAACAGAAAGTCAGCCATTTTGGTTAGAATCCGCCATTTTTCACTTTGTAGTACCAGCCTGGGTAGTTAATGAACACGCAATTTGGTGGGCACGTAACTCAAGTGCGCTTCCCCATCATCCGTTTGCGTTTTGCAGGGCAGCACCGTGTTGACCATCTTGACGTCGGTGCTCTTTGACAAGAACGAATGGGAAACTCCGCACGTGTTCAACCCCGGACATTTCCTGGACTCCAATGGCAATTTTGTCAAAAGGAATGCATTCTTACCTTTCTCCGCCGGTAATAAAAGACGCTGCGCTGGATTGCCTAGAAATCAAGGAGGAAAATGCTCATGACTGCGTTTTTGTCCGCGTCAGGAAAACGTGCGTGTGTGGGTGAGGCCCTGGCCAGGATGGAGCTGTTCTTGTTCTTGGTGGCCATGCTGCAGAACTTCACCTTCTCGGCTGCGGAAGGAGTGGAGCTGAGCTCGGAAGGAATCGTCGGAGTGACGCGCACCCCGTACCCCTTCAAGATCCGCGCCACGCCCCGCTGAGGGTTCAAAATGCACATTCATGGTGTATTTTTTGTGTTTTTTTTTTTTAGTTTTGCTTGCCTCTCTGCAAAGGTGGACGCTTTTTGCTCTGCTCCTACAACTCCTGCCTTTTCTTTCAAAATGTTTGAAAAAAAAAGACTTTCCTTTTAAACATCAAACTACTTTTCTAAATTAAAAAAAACATTTAAAAAAGATTTTTTTTTCCCCCCCTGTAAATAAATATTGACCTTTTAATTAAAAATCACGTATTTCTTTGGAAAAAAAAAAAGAATTCCTTTTCTCTTTCAAAATACTTTTCATCATGTGATTTTCTTCTGTAATAAAAAATGCCTTTTTCTTGGAAAAAAAATCATCGTTTTCTGTTTTGTTTTTCCCCCAAACAAACACTTTGTCTGCCTTCCTGCGGCTGATGTTGCAGAAAAGTCTTGAACCAGGTCACCCCGAAGCACGACGCGGTAGGCCAGCTTTATGCAACATCTTTGAAAAGCGTCAACAACAGTGACAGGCGCCACTGACGTCTCACGTGTGCTTTTGGTCCACCACAGCGAAGCAACAAGTAGACACAAGCAGTTCTAATGAATGTGGTGTGTGTGTGTGTGTTTACTTTTGCCCGGAGATGCAGATTATTAAATATTATATTATATTCATGTTTGCAGAAACCTCTAGACGTGTTTTGAGAGCTGATGTCAGTTGTAAAACATTTTCCGGGCACGCTGGCCCGGCTTGTCATTCATGTGATTGGTGAAACAGTCTCATTGTTAATATAAAGTCAGGTGGCCATTTTTCTCGGAATTAAAAAAAAATAGAGCGAGAGAGAGAGAGAGACTTGTAAGTAAACATAAATTGTGATAATTTGGATGGAAAAAAAATAACATTTTATGAAATTATACATTTGTAAAACTTTACTTTTTCTTGGAGCAAAGTTTTTGTCCTGATGAGAAAAAAATAATTAAAATGGCAACTTAAAAAAAAAAAATATTCAACTCACTGGGAAAAATATTTTTAGAGAAACATTTTTGAAATTGACTTTTTTTTTTTTTTAATGTTGGTGGAAAAGTAAAAGACGCTCATAAATCGTTAACCCTTTCATCACTTCTCAGTGTTTGCGAAATTAGACATTTATTTTCATCAAAGACGCTCCACATACACACAATAAATTACACTTGCAGACGCATCCCATTTGCAAATTGGTAAGCAGATTTTGAGGGCTGCGTTCTGAGGTGATTTCACGAATATTTAGCAACTTTCCCGGGAAGGGTGGCGTCACAATATGAAAACAAAATCAGACATTTTGAGGAAGGCGACATGAATAGAATGTCTCACGGTTTGCAATGATCAGAACGTTTTCACAAATGACGCGTTCATAATATGACAAAAGAAACGGTGTTCAATCCATTGTGTCTTAAATTCTAGCACTGCCCCCTGAGGACAATGAAACCGAAATTGGCCGCTGGTAGCCACTTCATTAGGTACACCCGCAAGATCTCATCCAGTGGTGGTCAAAGTGTGCGACTGGAACCACCAGCGGTACCTCGAGTGATACAAGAAAGAATCACCGCCGTAATGCAGTTCAGTTGGATTGAACATTTCAGTACATTTGCCTTTAGTCTTTCATCAACTTTTTTCTCTGAAGCTCATCAATTGACTTCCACTTGATTTCTTGGCACTGGGATGCCACAAGATGGCGCCAAAGCAATGTTTTTTTTTAAAATATTACAGCAAATATAAAATGTAATGTGTCGCCTCTGTTAGATTATAAAAACGGCCTCCCTAAATGAAAAGCAGTGCTTTGCCGCCATCTTGTGGCCCCTGTAGGCAATTACGAGTCTTTCTGAACGATGCAAATATCGTGCTCTTGAAACTTAACCGTGCTGATCAAATGTACTGGATTGAAAAAAAAGGTGAAGCCGCCGTAACATTCTGAACATTTAATTTTGTGATTCTCTTGCGTGCCACTAGAGGGAGCCAGTGTACTGCGCTTTGGGAATCGGCGCATGACACTTTGCATTGATGTGCAAAACACACACGTTTGTGAGGTGAAAAAAAAATGCCGATTCGAGTGAAAAGCAGTCATTCATATAGTAGTTCATAAAAAGCCTGGTGCTCACTGTCGAGGAACGAGTGCAGCGCCGACAACATGGAACCTTCCGGACCCTCGTAGGTGGTGTACTGCAGCTCCTCGGGGGTGGGCGTGGGCGGGGCCAGGCGGGCGGGCTGCAGAGAGGTAAGGGGGGCGCCGGATGTGTGGTTGGGGCTCACGTGCTTCTTGTGGCGCGCTCGGCAGTTCTGGAACCACACCTGGACAATCGAGTCTGCCTTCACATACATCGTCATGCTAGATGATAATATTCCGATTATTTTCAGAATCGTGGTTGTCGGTCGAGCTTTTTTTTGTATGTTGACGATGGGCTGAACCTGTATGACACGTCGACTGAGTCCCGTCTGCTCGGCCAGTTTCTGCAGCGTTTGAGCATCCGGGTTGTTGTCCTGGGCAAACTGCGCCTGCATCACCTTCATGCGCAAAAGACCAATTCAAACATCGGATGGAAAACTCATGCAAATAAGGAAGTATCCAAATCTGTAATTAATTAATTCATTAACTCATTAATTAATTAATTGGTGCTGTCAAACGATTCAAATATTTAATCGCGATCAAATGTATAATTTCATAGTTAACTCAGAATTAGCCGTAATTAATCACAGATTATTTCTTATCTATTCTCCATTTTCTTTGATTTCTTTTTCTCCTATTTTTCCCATTTTAATGCACTCATCCATATGGAATCGTGGATCCGTTTTCTTTGTGCAAAATGCAAATATTTACAGAAACAACAATTTCGATTTTCAATTTTACTTTTCGGCCCGGTAGTCCAGTGGTTAGCACATCGGCTTCACAGTGCAGAGGTACCGGGTTCGAATCCAGCTCCGGCCTCCCTGTGTGGAGTTTGCATGTTCTCCCCGGGCCTGCGTGGGTTTTCTCCGGGTCCTCCGGTTTCCTCCCACATTCCAAAAACATGCATGGCAGGCTGATTGAATACTCTAAATTGTCCCTAGGTGAGAGTGTGGGCGTGAATGATTGTTCGTCTCTGTGTGCCCTGCGATTGGCTGGCGACTGATTCAGGGTGTCTCCCGCCTACTGCCCGAAGACAGCTGGGATAGGCTCCAGCACCCCCCGCGACCCTAGTGAGGATCAAGCGGTTCGGAAAATGGATGGATGGATGAATTTTACTTTTCACTTGGAGCAGTTATTCAAACTTGGAGCACATTTTATTTTTACATTTTATTATATATAAAAAATAATAATACATATATATATATATATATATATATATATATATATATATATATATACACAAATGTTATTAATGAGGGAAACTAAAGGAGTATTTATTTATTTATTTTTTACCTGCAGCTGGTCGGCAGTGAAGCTGGTCCTTGCTCTCTTGGAAGGTTTGGGCTGGTTAATTTCTTGTTCGGTGGGCACGGCGCCCTCCATGTTCACGCTGCTGCCTGCCATGATCATAACAAAGTTGATCATGCAACCTAAATTATTTGAGGGCCATGACTATTGAATCGTTCTAAAAACGATCCCATCGATGAAAAAAAAACATTGACAGTGAGGCAAGGGGGCAATTGCCTCACTGTCAATGTTTTTTTGTTTTTTTTTCATACACATGAATAATCTGGACCAACAATATTAGCAAATGAGAAACGTTCGCAACGCTGATTAGCATTTGCGCGATAACGCTGACCATTTGAAGGCAACAAAGGCTAACTTTAGAAAGCCATCTCTGATTAAAATCGACCCTTGACCTGTGTTATTGATTGACAAGTCACCTTTGTCGGCGGCCCTCTTGAGCTTGTCCAGCATGCAGTCGTAGTGGACCCTGCAGAGCACCTTGTCCTCCACCAGCGCAAACTCCTCTCCGGTGGACAGCTGCCTCTTGCACGAGAAGCAGGCGAAGCAGGCCAGGTGGTACACGTTGCCCTTGGCACGCCGCAACCAGTCCGTGGCGTGGATGTGGCGGCCGCAGCACGCGCACCACGTGCCGAACCTTCTGCGACGCACGCACAAAAATCGACGGTTCAGATCGAGCGGTTGCACAAGTGTACACACCCTGAAAGTGGCCGCAAAATGAGCCATCAGGGCACATCCGATGCCATTGGAAAGCGACGCCGATGAACCGCAGATGATGTTCGAGTTGGCTTTGAACAGCGACATCTCATATATGAGTGTGGGTATTTCTTCAGAGTTTTATTTTTAATTTAAAAAAAAAAATGATTGTGTTGTGCAGGTCATTTTAATGGTGATTTTTTTTTTTTTTAAACAGTTTAAATCGGTCCTTTTTTGGGGGGGGGTCACAAAAACTGGTATTCATTAGCAGACTTGTGTTTGTGTTCTTGTTTTATTACAAAATATCACTTTAAAAAAAAAAATTGAATTTTTTTGGTGCCAAAATCTTAATTTTGTGTACATTTTTAACAGCGACATCTCACATATGAGTGTGGGCATTTCTTCAGAGTTTTATTTTTAATTTTAAAAAAATGATTGTGTTGTGCAGGTCACTTTAATGGTGATTTTTTTTTTTTTAACAATTTAAATCAGTCCATTTTTTTGGGTCACAAAAACTGGTATTCATTAGCAGACTTGTGTTTGTGTTCTTGTTTTATTACAAAATATCACTTTAAAAAAAAAAAAAAGAGAATTATTTTTTGTGCCAAAATCTTAATTTTGTGTCCATTTTATATTCGCGGGTCGGCATTTGTGCATTCCGCCATTTCTATGAATAGCTCATATAAAAAAAAAAGTGAAAACCGAATCCGATTTAAAACCGTTTTCCCTGAGTAGATTCAATCCAGGAGTCACCAAACCTTTGGAAAATGAGAGCTACTTCTTGGCTGCGGATTCATGCGAAGGGCTACCGGTTTGATACACGCTTGCGAAATACCAAATTTGCTCAAAAAACCTCAAAGGTGTTTTGAATAAATAATAACATTCGTCTATGCAACCCCACGCTGTCATCTAATAATCATCACTTGGACATACAGGAGGGCTGTTCGGCTGATTTGTGCATCCTTTTGTTCTACTCAAGTTATGCTAATAAGCTAATAGTAATCGGAAAAAAAAAAAAATCGTAACAAAGGTCTACCTGAAATAATCCATCTTGCAGAAGACCTTCTTGTCCTTAATGTAACAACTGCTGTGGCCTCCCAGCGCGGCCTGGCACACGCTGCAGCAAAGGCAACGCACATGCCAGGACAGGTCGCTCACCTGCGCGCACACGCACCCACACACACACACACACAAACACAAACACACACATGCATGCATACACACAAGGAAGTCGACTGTTTATTTCTTCTCCGGGGCCTGTGAGGCACGAATACCTGAAGGTGTGCAAACCGCAATTACCACAAAAACTGCAATGAAAATGCACATTTAAAAAAATAAAATACCTTGGATGTATTTCAAGACACCATTTTCCTCATTGTATACACACACACACACACACACACACACACACACACACACATACAATAATGTTAAGAAAAAAAAATGTCATCAATGTTTCGCCACTATTTCTATTAAGTAGATAAAAATAAAGAATATCTATCCACTATTTCTTCACTGCAGCTGGCACACACACACACACACACACACACACACACACACACACGCATCCTCCGAAAACTAATATAATAACAGCACAGCAAAAATCGAAAAAGAAAAATACCTTCAATAAATATTTATCAACGATTTCTTCGTTGCAGCTGGCGCACACGCACAAGCGAGCGGCGAGAAGAGGCTCAGTCGACATGTCTTCATCCACAACCTCCACCTGCGTGTGCCGCACAAACAAAAGGCAACGTTTCATCCGGGCTCACACAATTTTGAGTGTTCAATCAGCCTGCCATGCATGTTTTTGGAATGAGGGAGGAGACCGGAGTACCCGGAGAAAACCCACACAGGCCTGGGGAGCACATGCAAACTCCACCCAGACAGCCGTAATCGAACCCCACACCTCCGCCCTGTGAGGCCGACGTGCTAACCAGTCGCCCACCAGGCCGAAAGTCATATATCATTCTGATATTTAAAAAAATATATCTTTTATATTTATTCCAGTTCAACGATAGGTCAACAGAATAGCTTCAAAATGAGGGAAAATGTCCAAATGTCTTATTTTGAAGGCCGCTTCAACATCTGAGTTCCTACCAATATTTTTTTGAAATCAATAAGAAAATGAGTTTGAGTTTGTATCATTCAGTGACTTCAAGTTAAATCAAGATGGCAGTTTTTAAAAAGAAAGACATTTCAGTAGACATGACTTAAAACGTCATAACAGTAAATATTACAGGATGAGTTACTTTTTAATCGCTGCTTGTCTTGTAGGATCGCAATCAATTCACAATACTGTACTTGTAACATTTAATTAGGTTGGTTATTTTTCAAAATCAATTTTTGTTGTTGAAGAAATTACCGATCACTCTAATATAGCAGAAAGTAACACATTTTGAGATGTAATGAGGAGGAAACAGAAAAAAAAAGCATTTTATGCAAATGTAACTGCTTTAGAAAACAAATCGTCATTTTAACCTCGAAGTGATGACAAATCATAGAAAATGTATTGCACGGAATTTCATTTGGGAATGATATTACCGTTAAAAAAAAAAGAGACAGTTGCATATTGTCGTTGAAGTCCTTTTCCTCTCACGGAGCAAAATTCTTTAACATTTAGTCCAAAAATGACTCCATTATTTCACTGTCCCCAAATAAATATTTTTTTAAATTATATTTTAAGGTTACTTCCAAATTTTTGGGAAGCAAATCAGAGCAATTTGGTGCCTACATTTTCGGAACAACTTGTCGCCTCCCAAATCTTGTCTTTAAAGGCCTCACACACGTTCACATCTCCTCAATAAATGAATACAGCCTTAACATTGCTCGGTTTAAAAAAGGCCAAATATGGATTAATAATAATCCATATTATTAGCAGCTGCAAGGATGTATCAAAATAAATAATCTGAATATTTTGTTCAAAATAAATATAGAAAATCCTATTTTGGAATTTGAATTACTGCCAAAATATTAATGACTGAATGGCGTATTTGTCTTAGTCATAATTTAAAACTGAACTGTTTGCAAAAAAATTATAGTAAGTCTTAAAAATGTAGTTAAAATTTTTTTTCCGTACATTTTCCTTCTAAATTCTGCTTTTGAGAAAATTATTTGGACAAAAAAAACAAAACGTCATGTGACTTAATTGTGTGTTTTTTTTTTAAGACTCCTAATTTTAGGGTGTACATGAAATATACATGAAATATCATTTTCATGTCCTATTAAAGTTTTGGGGGAAAATGCCAATGTGCATTTGTTTTGGTTTTACATGCAGTAAATCATCAAAAAAAAATAATTACTTTACATGTCCAAAAAGTAGCAGTCATTAAAAAACATTTATAAAAAGTAGATTTCAGATTTTTTTTGTGAAGGCACCTCATCCCTACCGGGGGGTCTCCCGCGTCCAAAAAGTTGGCTTTGGAGTCCTCACATGCACACATGTCCCGTTTTTAAAAAAAATTGTCCTCTCTCCTCTGATGCGGTGGTCGGTCGCGTGTGTCCTCGCTTGCGCGCGCGATGCGTTCAATGACCCCGGCGCGCTCGTCATAAATATCATCCGCTGCCCGCTCGCTTGCTCACCATGACGACACCAATTGCAAATTTAAGAGGAGTCATTACTTGGACTAACAGACGACACTTGAGCTGACGCTTGGCTTTTCCTTTTCGGCCCCCCCCCCCCCCACCGGTACTACAACAAAAGGGAGTTGATTTATTTAATAGCAGCGATTAAAAACAAGTAAAAAAAAAAAAAAAACAAGAAAAAGAAAAATAGGAGATGAAGAGCTCTCATTAACTGCTTGAGTTTTAATGATGAGGGAAGGTGGAGTGGATGGGAGAGCCGTTGATGGACCCCCGTCGACCCCCCCCCCCCACATTCCCTGGGCACCCCATGCCCGGCCACGTACTCACCTCCTCACCGGAGCTTCCAGCCGGGATGCAGCGCTGAACTTTGGCTTCACTTTTCCAGCGCATGTCTGCCGCTGATTCTCCTTCTCCTCCTCCTGCAAAGTGATCCTTCCCAAGGGAGGATCAGAATTCATATTTCATATTTCAGATGTCACTTTTAGCCACGCCCGCCCACCCAGTAATTCCCTGCCTGCCTGTGTGGTTTCCCCGCAAGAGTGCAAGGAAGAAAAAAAAGTACAATGTGATAATAGCGCAGGTATGAGGGGCTGGAAAGGACCACAAAAAAAAAAAGAAAAAAATCTCTGTGCTTGACTTGTTGCTGTTTTTGTGGCGCTTTTGAGAGGTTTTTAATTTTGTGTGAGATGTTTTTTTTTTTTTTTGGTGAGTGGTGAATAAGAGTTTGGTTTTTTTGGGAGGCGGCTTTTTGGAGTTTTTTTATCAAGAGTAAGAGAGATTGTTGCTCGCATGGGCGACAATGAGAGTCACTATTATGAGTTTTTTGTTGCGTGTGATATTTATTTTGTTTGTGTGAGAGTTTTTTTTTTGAATGGGAATGAAAGGTTGCGTAATTGGTTGGTCAATTTTTTTTTTTTCAATGCAATCACAATAGAAGTCAGTGATGCACATTTTCACGATTGGCAGGCCGGCCGCGATAACAGGCACTTCTATCCCCCCCCCCCAAAAAAAATGTATTATTCATCGTTTTATTCAAACTGAACGATGACAAAATAATGGCAAAAAATCACATACATTTTCGGTGCAAAATATGAGCTTTTACAATTCCCTATTTTCCAACTTCATTTTCAACAAACATTTATGCCAAATTTCAACGGCCAGATTCCGACCGCTCCTTTGAAGATACGACTCAACATTAAGTCCTTAAAAGATAACATATCGCGACTTGTTGTTTGTTTTTTTTTTCCTGTCTCTCTTTTTTTTTTTTTTTTGCAGGAGGTCTTCATTGCTCCCAACCTGCATCGGCATGACACTACATGAGCCTCTGTATCGCATAATCTCGGCTGGGCTTTAGCAGTCCTAGCGTGCCTCCTTGGAAGATGTGTCCCGTTCCAGCCGGTGCCGATGAATGCTTCTTTTTTTTTTTTTTTTTTTTTAAATCAGATAATGCGTCTTCAACAGTGCACCCCCCCCCCCTCTTGCCACGCTCCCAACTCAAACCCCCGTTCCGATAGCGAGAGGTCAAAAAGTGACAAAATCAAGTGTTTTATCATCAAAAGAGCAGACGTAAAGACGTAGTTAGGAGCTCGCGACCTTCATAGGAGCCCGCATGTTGCCCAGATCCCAATCGACCGCGTGTAGCGTTTTGCGTGTTATCGTTGCGTTTAGCGGACTATGGAGCTGACAAAAAAAAAAACAATGTCAACAAAACTCATGCGACTGCCTTGTGACATCACGTCTGGATCCTGCAGTTTCTTAAGTTCTAAATCGTCCGGCAGGTCGCCAGAGGAAGGAAGGAAAATGACATGTGCGGATGATGAGTACTTGTTGTGGTCACATGAGGGTATATGGGCATCAGTATTTGTTTCCGCTCTGCCGGAGGAATTTCATGATCTAATATGGCAATAGAAAGCTGAAAGAGTTGCAACAAGTTGCCACTAAGAAAAGATGAGAAATAAAATAATTGAATAATTGAAATAAAACTGCTGACCAAAAAGAAAAAAAAAAACGCTCATATCGTGAATGATTCCAAAAATTTGGAAAAATATATTTTTTTAAATATATTTTTTATATATAAAATTAAAACAAATATTCTACAAATTGATGACACTAAAAAGCAACTTTTTGAAAGGCACATTGTCATGTTTCGGTTTGTGACCAACAGGTGGCACTGTGGGGCTTTTCCCTGCAGCTGCACACCTGTTGGTCGTTAGGCAATTATGGCTTTTAAAAGGACTCCCAGCCCGACAACTCATCGTCAGGTCATTCCGTCACAAGTTATTGGTCACAAACCGAAACATGACATATATGTAACATAGCATTTCAGAAAAAGAACATCATACCAAGGGTCGAACATGGCAGTGGTCGTGCAAATGGTCACGGGCTTGATTCGCTTCTTCAGGACCTGGACAACTTGCTGTGATTGATGGAACGATGAATTCTGCTCTTTACCAGACAATCCTGAGTCGGCCATTATTTTGTGATTTTTAGCTGAAGCGCACTTGGGTTCTGCAAGACAAAAGACAAATCACTTAGAAAAAAAATTTTTTTTTTTTTAAATTGCATTATCGCTGGCTTATCGCTGGCATTCCACCGAGCGCATGAGAGTCTGTTCTCCAAGCAAAGAGCATTTGACCTCTGAAGCTCTTCTTAATGCGTTCCTTCCACACAGACTTTGCCTCATCTCCTTTATTTAATTGAAATCAGGGCGACAGGTTCGACTACAATTGACACCCGCAGATTAGCGTGACCTTTTCTCCTTGCGGTAAATGGCTACTCATTGAATCTGAAGGGGAGGAGTGAGGGGGCGGGGGGGGGGGGGGTGCCGTCTGAGTAGGGTGCTTTAGGTGACGGTGGGGGACCATGGGTGGAAATCACAGCAGTGAAAATGGCAGTGGGCTGAAAAGGGGGCCTGATTGCGCCGGGCCGGCGCGAGTGGGAAGCAGCATGCTCAGCCCCAATCAGGGCCACATGCGGGGGGGGGGGACGTTCTTATCAACAAGTAATGGGCCACTTGACAATCACACAGCCATAAAACGGCTACATTTAACGCTGATTGCAAAAACTCAACCCCCCTCCTTCCATTACCAAAACCGTCGGACCCCCCAGAGATCTCCCCCGTCGACAACCGGGAATCTTTTTTTTTTCCACCCCAGAATGGAATTTATAATCATTCCTCTTCTTTTTGCTGGCTAATTGTTATTTTAAGGCATGCCGACTTGATTACTGTGTTTAGCGGGCCCAAAGCGTTATCTGTCTCAATTTCCAGCGCTTTCCAGCGACTGTTTGTTACCTGATGTTTAAACGGGCCTTTACACTTTTGTTCATATATATGGGAACTATACAAGGTTATACTCAGTGTTCGGGAGTAACAAAATACAAAAACAGACCACCCCTACCATAAATGAAATCTGCAATACAGATATTTCTATTCAAAAACAGTCAAACCTCGGTTTTCGAACGTCTCGGTTCTTGTCCAATTCGGTTTTCGACCAAAAATGTCCAGTTTTTTATGCCTCGGATGATGAACAAATTTCGGTTTTCGAACAAACTGAGCGCACTTGAATGCACCATTTGACTCCTCTCGCCTTCCTTACACGAGGAAGTGATGCTTCCTCGTGTCGCTTTCCATTGTGAGCAGACGTGTTCAGTCAACATTTTTATTTTAAAAAGAGCCTGGTTTCGGTTTTCGAACAATTTCGGTTTTCGAACAGCCTTCTGGAACGGATTATGGACAAAAACCGAGGTTTGACTGTACTATCCAGGCATGTTTTGTATCGCATTTAGGGTACTTCATTTATTTTTAAAGAGCTTTCAACACATTTTAAAAATAATACATTTGTATTTCAGCATATACTGAGGGAGCAAAAGGAATGGATAATTCAAAAATATTGTGCAAAACAGAACAACGGTGTACCAATCCGGTTATATGTTTGCAGTAAAGAAATCATTTTTTTCCCCCTTCAAAACTAATAAACACAATCATCATGTTCAGAGATGTACACATAATAAAAACCTCCAGCCTTCGCTTTCTGTTGGCATAAAAAGCAGGATTGAAGAGTTTTGGAAATACTTCCCGTTTTTATTTCCGAAATAAACTGCAGAATGATTTGTCAATATTTGTAGAAGATAAAGAATATATGACAATAAACACTGTCAGGTGTACGTTTTCCTCCCTTGCTTATGTTCAAATAACTGCTGCTATCCGTTCGCCCATCTATGGAATTCCACATTGATTGTTGCCATTTAGCTAAGCAGACTTTACTATGCCCAACTCTTAAAATACACAAAGTGAAATTCTCTCTGTTTGACAGTAAACTTCAACTGACAGCTTAAAGCGTCTTCTTTTTATGAGTTTGGTCACGAAACGAATTCATGAGTCAAGGTACCATTGTATTGTATCGTGTCATTTGGCACACAAGTCATCTCAGTGATGTTGACGTCTCATCAAAGAAACACGGCTCCACCCCCTGGTCACGTCTGGTATCTGTAAAAAAATAAATGAATGAATTAAAATAAAAATAAATAAAATTATCTATTAATCAAAGGCACTAACGTTGAGATCATGTTAAATCTGTTTTCGCATCTTCAGAAAAGACGTTCACTTTTCATACTGGCCTCTAAAACAGTACTCCTGGATTAAAAGTGGAAAGTTCACTTTTGGTTTCATGCTTTTTAGAGGCTGCAATATTTCCTCGAGAAAATTTGTAATTTCCTTTATGTCCTCTAGAGGGGCTCGGAGGACCTGCAATCTTCATCCATGTGTAACCACAGGCAGGTGAGATTTGTTAAATTTTTTAATTTGGGTTGGAAAATGCAGTTTAAAACAAAGTGTGGGGGGGGGATTTTTTTCTTAATTTTGAGCAAATTTTTACATATATTTTACAGTTTTGTTTTTTTTTACAATTTTATAATAATGTCATGGCTGTTCTTTTAGTAGCAGTAGTCATAATAAAAAAAGTTACATAAATTTCAGTTGGATAAATTACAATAGCAATCATATCAAGAGTGAATATGATTAAATAAATTGTCATTCTTATCATTTAGTTACACAAATTCTAGAACAGCAGCGCAACTGACAACTTCATGGAACAAATATGAGAAACTCTTGTTGTAAATGTAGGTCAGCACCACTGGCGTCCAAGTTTGATGCCAGTGGGACTGTCTCCGTGTTTGTGTGTGTGTGTGCATGTAAATGGAAACCAGCCCGGGTTGGCAGCATTGTCACGTGGTCTCCCGTAGCAACCGCCCAGTGTCACCGCTTCCACTCCAGCAGAAGTACGGCAGCGACTCCGCTCGGGGGATCAGATGAGAATTCGGTGCTCCGTCTCAACTCTGCCGTGTTGCGTCGCCTTCCCGTCGGCCGAGCGCAGGCCGCCTGGGGGCCTGCGAGCTGGAAAATTGGACGGATCTGAAAGAGACGGAGAACCAATGAGCACCATGAGTCACTTCAACCCGGGGTATGTGCTACTTGATTTGCTTCTCTATGTTTGGGAGTCACAAGGAGTTATTTCAGTGATGACGACACTACACATCCACTTTTTTTTCTTTTTTAAGCGGCTTGCCAAGATGACAAAAGTATTTCATGGCGTCCTGATTCCTTCTTTACTTTATCAAGTTGACAAATTGGACGCGTCCTTTTTTTTTTTTTCAGTCAGCTATTAGTACTGATGTAAGGTATTATGAAGGATGCCGATACCAGCAACCGATACTGAAAACCAAACAAAATCAGACATCGGGTAAGTCTTCCTGGTCAGTAGTTGGCGCTATACTGCTACATTGGTGTAGAACAAGAGAAACGATTTGGGTGTAAAATGAGGATCCGTGTGAATGGCGGAGTCAAGCCAACATAAGGATGCAAACTCTTGGCTCGCCGCGCTTCAATAAAAATGATCTTGAAAGAGCGTCCGGCCATCAAGAGCGGCAGAGAGCGACGCGGTAGCCACGAAAAGACAATCCGGGCGCACAATAGAGAGGCGGAGAGGGTCAAGTGTGTCATCTTTTCAAATGTAATCAGACACCTGTAAAAAAAAAAAAAAATACAGCGATATGATCCTGATTAAAAAAAAGAGCTGAATGGAAATGAGCAAACAAAGAGGCTCCGCGACAAGAAGTTTCTGCTTATTTTAACTTGATGCAAAAATGTGTGTCCCGGGATTATGTCGCATTTGTTTTCTTTTTCTCCGCCGCAGGCTTATTTCGGCCTACAACAGCCTGACAGACAAACACCTCACCGCCTACTTCAGTAGTACTCGCATCAGGAGACACTTGCAGAGATCCGGACTGGTACGTCACCAGATCAATTCCTACTTTTGCAGAGAAATAATGTCTGATCGTGTGGAAGTCTTCGTTTACGTCGCTGCAACTATTTTCCTAGCATAGTGGTACCTCAACTTAAGAGCTGTCATCTACTGATGTCTGTTGACCATTACAGATCGGTACAAATTTAAATTTCACTGACAAATTGGGTGAGACTTGCCTCCGCACTCACCTGTCGAAAAATATGTGAATTTTTGGGGGGCGGAATTTATAACGACAGTCAAACCTCGGTTTTCGTCCATAATCCGTTCCAGAAGGCTGTTCGAAAACCGAAATGGTTCGAAAACCGAAACCACGCTCTTTTTAAAATAAAAATGTTTACTGAACACGTCTGCTCACAATGGAAAGCAACACGAGGAAGCGTCACTTCCTCGTGTAAGGAAGGCGAGAGGAGTCAAATGGTGCATTCAAGTGCGCTCAGTTTGTTCGAGAACCGAAATTTGTTCGTCATCCGAGGCATAAAAAACTCAACATTTTTGGTTGAAAACCGAACTGGTCGAGAACCGAGACGTTCGAAAACCAAGGTTTGACTGTATTTTGTTGTCGCGCATGTTTATTTTGGGGTGTAATTCTACTGCCAGCCACTAGATGGTGACACACCAATGTTTTCCACTGTCAATTTGAAAGAAGAGCGAAAACAGGAAGGACTTTAAGATCAGCCTCGTTTTTTTTTGTTTTTTTTGCTGAAGATGACTGAATTGCAAATTCTCTTCAATCCTGCTTTTTACGCCAACAGAAAGCGACACGGGTTCATTGAATCATTGACCGTCATTGTTGGTGTATATCGTGAGATGATGTTTGTTCGTTTGGAAACAGTTTTAGTTCAGCTGGGAGAGTATTGTTGTCCCTTAGATCACCAGGAGTGGGCGCGTCGTCCCAGATAAGGAATACAAACACAAGCTACTTCAGAGAGCCCACCAAAAACATGTCCGAGAGTGCCTGGCCCAGGCCATTTTCCTCAAGGTGTTGGAGATGGAGGTGGGTGGGCAGTGAGAGAGTTGGAACACGTTGTTCCAGACACAAAAACAATGTCAGCGTCTGGCGGCATAATGAGTCATGCTAATTGGCTCCCCTTACCCGCACAGCGTCTCCATCAGATGGAGATCAAAAGAAAACTGGAGGAGTTTGCCAGGAGGGAGCGAGTGCACAAGATGAAGGTGAGTCATTTGCATGTGAATGGACGCTTCGTGTCTCCGCGTTGACTTAATTTGGAGCGTGTACAGTGTACACCCGTGGAATACGGTGCAGGCGGATTCACAACGGGAGAAAATTTGAGGTATAGAGAGTCAGCATTTGGAAAATATTTGACTCCTCCCACATTAATTGTTATCGAACCACCAAAACATGGTGTGATTGTCAAGGAAGTAGTGGATTGCGACAAAGCTGGCAACGCCGGCATACAGCACGGACAACTGCAGGGTTAACAGAGGCGTACAATCATAGGGTAAAAACTATCTGGAAAATAATTGACAAATATACAAATATATATTTATTTATTTATTTATTTTTTGTCTTTTCCAACAATTGAGACGTATCCAGCGTGATAAATGAGGTTCACCGTACCAACATGACATACCGCACACTACTGTGGTTTTGAAGGTGGCACGCACAAAGCGATTTGAAGACAATGTCCGAATGATGTCGCCACGTCCGCCCGTGGGTGCGAAGGCTGTGCGAAAACAGCACTCAGGACCTGTGGGTGGCGGTCATTACGGATCCTCAGAATCGGTGAGTTCAAAGAGATTGGAAAGAGGTGGAAAAACAGTACAGTCAAACCTCGGTTTTCGAACGTCTCGGTTCTTGTCCAATTCGGTTTTTGACCAAAAATGTCGAGTTTTTTATGCCTCGGATGATGAACAAATTTCGGTTCTCGAACAAACGGAGCGCACTTGAATGCACCATTTGACTCCTCTCGCCTTCTTTACACGAGGAAGTGACGCTTCCTAGTGTTGCTTTCCATTGTGAGCAGACGTGTTCAGTAAACATTTTTATTTTTAAAAGAGCGTGGTTTCGGTTTTCGAACAGCCTTCTGGAACGGATTATGGACGAAAACCGAGGTTTGACTGTACTCATACTGCACTCTGTACTTACAGTAAGATTTTTTTTACTCGTCTTATTTTGACACAAAAACTTCTACATAAGTCCAGAGTGCAAGTACTCCTACCACCTTTGACTAAATAAGATCTAATAATAAGTGGGCGGTCCTATGCGTGTGCGCAGCCATGTTCCTCTCGACCCAACACGGCTCCAGGAAAGATGCAGCGGCCCGCGCGCTTGAAACCAATCCACGGCGGCAATAACAAATGCGGCTCCCCTCACAGGGTCGACGAGGCTTTCGGTGACAACCACCCGCCGTTCGGCTGCACCGTGAGAGCAAAACAAACACTCACGCGACTGCTTTGGTGTAAAAATCGCACCAAAGTTAAAAAAAACAAAAAAAAACAAATATGATTTTGGAGAGTAGTATGCTGGAACAAATTTCCTCTCATCAACCAATCAGAGGACAGAAAAATGAAGATGTCATGTGATGACAAATCTCAAATCTGATTGGTCAAGCCACAGGAAGTAGGCCAACGTAGTATGGCCAACTTTGTACTGAATTTTCACCATGCAGCCTTTCCACTCTCCTAGACGAACAAAGAGTCCAGGAAGCACGAGTCCATCCCATGGGACCTCCCGCCCGTTATCTCACCTTACTACCTGCCGGTGATCAACAACGTTGTCACGCCGCTCCCTCCTGCCACCAAGAAGAAAGCCAAGGGGCCCGGTTGCACTCCGGGCGGCACTCCCGGTCTCGGGCGCCGCAGACGATTGCGCCCCGCCGCTACCATCGGCGCGGTCGACGCCAATGAGGTCTAAGTTGTCTCTGGCGAGAGAAAATAAATAATGTGGTATGAAAGTGTCATATATATGGACATTTAAAAAAAAAATCTGGAATCGGGAAGTAGGCAAATATTTTTTCGCGGCACCGTAAGTTTCGGTGTAAGTAAGAAAGCGTCAAGCAAGTGTGTCGTTTGACTGCAGGAGCAGTCCCTCTTGAGGACTTCTGTGCCCCAGAGCAAAGCGCGAGTCACCATGGTGTATTTCGGGAAAGCTGTGCACCTCTCCCATGACGCGGAAGACCTGAGGGACGAGGTCCAAGTCTTTCAGCAACACTGCGGAGGCGAGAACCTCTGCGTGTATAAGGGCAAGCTCCGAGAAGGAGGTCAGTGGCGGCGAGAAACAAAAAATGCTCAACTGTACTTGACTTCAGGATTTACTTTTTTGTTTGCGCCCTATTTTGAAAAACTGATGTCTGTACTTTATACTCCTTGATTTGTCAGAATAGGCTAAAATGAATGGCTAAAAAAAAAAAAAAAAAAAAGAAAAGATGGAAATAGAGGTAGATCCAAATGTGGTTTAGAGATGAAGTGAAGAAAAAAAAAACATAAGTAGATATCAGGGAATACATGCTCCATAAAAGGCTTTATTTTCAGGTATCGAGTACTCAAGAAGGCTGCTAATACCAGCCACCGATACTTAAGGGAGGGGGAAAAAAATCTGACATTGAGAAAGTGCTCCACACCAGTCGTTGGTGCTACTTTGTGCCTGCGCAAAACGTCGTCAGAATAAAAAACAGGCTTTTGTTCACAATGATTTGTTGTTATTGTGTGTGTTGAAATTTCATGCATCAAAAGTAATAGTGCTTCAGAAAAATAACGGGGGGAAAAAAATACATCTTTGAAATGTGTGACGTTAAAGGCGTGAAATGTGAATGTGTGGAAAATGTTGGATTGAGTGTACATGTGAACCAACTTTTATTGTGGCGGGGGAGCGCTGGTCCAGACCCGCTGAAAATGCCCAAATTAGACAGGCAACATAAAAAAAAAAACAACATAAAATAAACTTTCATCCCTACAACCGCCACAAGCATAAAATTAAATTTAAAAATGCCAACGTAATCACCAACATGTTCAACCACACCATAGAATCTCACCGTGATAGCTTAATGCTAACATATAATGCGAAACACCATTGATGGGCTAACAGAAACGTCCATGTTGGAGTCATGAAAAATCTCCACACAATCGCTATCATTGAAATTCGCCTTAAATGATGTGCAACAGTCAAATGTTCACACAGAACGCCACGTCGTTTCCGCTTGACCCTTCTGCCCGCCGTTCTCACCTCAGAGACGTTCCAGTTCCTGTCGAGGCGACATCGAGGTTTCCCCTTTAGCTTGACCTTCTTCCTGAACGGCCTGCAAGCGGAGCGCCTCAGCTCGTGCTGCGAGTTCAAGCACAGGCGAGGCCCCCGACTGGGCGGCAGGCACGGACACTTTGGCTTCAGCGCCGTCGAGCGGGCATCGCCCTGCTACAAGTGAGGGAAGGCGCGCTTCATCATTTGCTTTCTTTCTTGGTTGTATATATATATATTTTTTTTTTTGAATTGGATTTCCCAATTAGGGTTTGAAATAAGTCTATAATTTATTTTGCAAAATTAAAGAAACATTGAAACACGCTATGTTCTGCTGCAAAGTTAAAGAAACAAATAAAAGGAATATTGTAGGAGTTTATGTTTCATTTTTGAACATGAAATTGACACATTTAGATTTTGATTGTAGTTTATTAACTTGAATTTAAAATGTCTAATTTTTCATAGAATTTATATAAAATAAAATAAAATAAACAAACAAATTAATTAATTAATTAAAAAAATTAAAAAGGGGGACATATTTTAATAGAATTTTTTTCCCCCCTGTAGTTTATTTATTGTAATTTTACATTTCTATTTACATTGTATTAGATATACTTGTAGTTTTTATGAATCAAGGGTTCGGTTCAGGAAGAGAGAAATTTTTTTTCCGGAAACATAGCTAGGGTTGAACAACACATGGTCCACAAATCAGTATTGTGCAAGCTTTTCAAGGTAAAAAAAAATAACAATAATAAAATAAAAACGAAAATAGCTCAAAAACTTGATGTGCTTTTTTGAGATCAGCATCAAAGAAATATTTCTCTCAAAAAAGCAATCCCTGAATCAGATTTGCTGTTGACCAGTGCGATTGCCCCTCGTGGGACAATATAGATAACAAAAGACATCAATGCAATTTTTCGCATGTTTTAGGTGCATCATCGCAATGGGGCTGGACAGGAAGCCTGCTCCTCCACCCAAGAAAGTCCAAGATGCCAGAAGAAGCCACGAGGAGGCCGGGAGCACATCCCACTCAGGACCCGAGAGCACCTCTCCGCAACAAGACGACAAAAACAGAGATGGTATGATGATGATGATGATGATAATGAAGATAAATAAAGAAGCACACGCGTTATGTCCCGGAAGGACCGACAGCTAATCATCTCGCCGTGCAGATTACGACGAGGACTTTGAAGGAGACGACAACGTCGCCGTCGAGGGATCCAACGAAAAGAAAGCCTCACCTCCGACCAGCGGAACTGACGCGCAGACTAAAGACGAAAGCTTCATTGGAGTCGGAAGGTGACCACGAAGAAGAAGATGACACGGGGCCTCGTTCGGGTTCCGTCTCCAGCGAGGAGAGCCACGCGGAGGTCGTCGAAGACTCCACAGAGGACGAGGAGGAAGCAGAAGAAGCAAAGGAAATCCTTCAAGAGGAAATTGTGGAGGAGGAAGACCACGTGAACCCGGAAGAAGCCGCGGTTGCCGTGTTGAGCACAAATGTGGATGTCTCCGCCGCTAGCGGGAAAGAACAGAGCCGGGAGAAGAAAGAGGGCCCCGAGGCAGAAGATGAGAGCAAGTCGGAGGAGCCGGCGAGGGGTAAGTAAATGGGAGTGCATCCAGTGAAGTTAAGTCTGTTTTAGCAAGACTTGAATACACACACAAAAAAAAAAATGGCCGAAATGGGGGGGGCTCACTATTTTTTGGGGCAAACGGGGCTGCCATGCCTTCTAACACAAAATACGTTGGGGCACTTCTCAGCAACGTATTTCTCGATCTAAAATGCGATCAAATTAAATGTGATGGTGAAGGATAATTGGAAAAAGTTTCAAAATGTAATTTACTGGTTTGGTGGTGTGAATTTTTTTGGTTGTCATTTGGATGACTGCACTGCATGAAGTCAGTGGGAAAAAATGTTTTGTCTCTGAATGGATTTTGTATTTGTAGTTGATTGTTTCATTTGAAGCCGTGTCAATTGATTTTTAGATTTGTTCTGATTTTATTTTGGAATGCAAATTAACTTTTTTTTTTTTTTTTAATATCAGTGACTTCCTTAAAATAATTTTTTTTCCTTCCCTCACCGCAGAAAACAGGAAAAACTGAATCAATTACAAATCATATTATATTTAATAATAATTTTATGGCTAGAATTGAATGATGGGTTTTAACGAAGGATGTAGCCCATTTGAGCATAGGTGCCAAAAAAATAAAATGGGGGGGGGGGGGTAAAAATATGACTTGAGGACATTGTTTCTTTTCTATCTTTCATGGCATTCTTGGCAAAGCTGCTGATCACACGAAACGCAATTCATGTCGAGCTTTAAATCTCGACAGTGTGTCCAAATATTTAGCACAGGGGTGTCTAATTCTGGTCCTCCAGGGCCCCGCTATCCTGCATGCGTTTGATGTTTCCTGTGCCAGGTGTCAACGTCTTTCCTTTTTCTTTGGTGTTTTGGAAGAAAATGTCTTCTTTGTGCCCAATCCTGATTTCACGTCTGTGCGCATACTTTTGCATGCTTTGATACTCTGATTCTGTTTGCACACCTTGCCCAATTAAAGACCTACAGTGTTGAGTGTTTGTGTGTGATTTTATGCTTCCTCGCTGGGTCTCTTTCTTTTCAAACCTCCTTGAATGTCCCCTAAGTGGCTGACGTTCTCGCATTTGCTGTTTATCTTGGTCTTCCCCAAGCCAAATCTGTGCAGCTCGCCGAAGTCCCGAAGGAGTCGCAGTGCAGCTTTGAGCCAGAGCTGAGCGAGACCAATACCGAAGAGGAGATGCTGCCATCCGCAGACCAAGCCCAGGAGCTAAAAAAAGATGGTACAGTGAAACTCCTCTACAACAAAACCTACATGGGCGAAAATACCCCCTAGTGTGAAAAAAACCTTCATGCATTAACAGCATTCCCACTTTCCTGCCCCCATACAACGAAAAGTCCCCCTGTTGCGTTATACGAAATATTTTTCTCTACTCTTGCCTCACGACGAGATTCACTACAATGAAGTCTAATCCAACAGCAACCTCCACTGCTTCGTTCGGAAACGGCAACAGCAACTTATGCACTATTGGAATAAAAATAAAGAGTACACATATGTTTGTGTGTGCGTGTACACATATGTTTGTGTGTGTGTGTTTACATCTGAGATCAAATTTGCTACAGTGAAAACCCCCTGTTGTGAAAATGTTCTTGCTGCAAACATGATTTCATTGTAGAGGAGTTTCACTGTATCAAACTTTAATTCCTCTTTAAAATGCTGTTGGGATCCTTGTTAGGGAAAAACAATAAAACAAACAACCTGTTTGTGTGCATTTGCAGAAGCAGTTCTGGTGGAATCGCAAGTCGCTAAAGCGTCAGAGCCAAAAGAAGAACCCGAAGCAGAGCCGAGAAGAACCCCATGAGAACTCTGACGACGTTAAAGATGAGATGGGAGACAGCGTCGAGGCAATGCAGCAGGAGCCAGTGAAAGAAACCAAAGATGGAGGTGATTCCTGAGGAGAAAATGAAGGAAGGAGACGGGACTTTAGAGTCTCAGGATGATGCTTCAGCTATCTCCGTCGAAAAGAAAATCGCAGATGCTGACTCAGAGGTGAAGCCAATCGGAGAGACAACAGAGACGCGGGCAGAGAAGACTGCCGGAGGATCAGAATTTGAAGCAACGCCAGAGGACACGAGCCGCTTACCAGAGGCAACGGTTTCGAAAGAAGACAACGTCAAGGACGAGGGCGGCAGAGCGCAAGAGGACGAAGAAGCATCGGCTGATATTCAGGCCACGAGCGAAGGACGAGACGATCCCGTGGTCAAAAGTGAGGAACACGGTCACAAAGAGGAAGAAGAAAGAACCAGCGTGAGAAAACGGGTGAGGCGAACGAGGAAAGCGAACCGGACAGAAGTCAAACTGAGGAAAGCCCAAATATAGAAAACACTCCAGAGGATCCAAAAGACGAGACACAAACCAACCAAGGCGAAGCGGTGGCAACCCTCGATCAAGATGAGCCTGATGAATCGGAAAAAACTGAGACAAAAAACGAGAGCTCGGAGGCCATAAAAGCAAATGAAGAAAAGGCCGATGAAGTTCACGAAACAAACGCGGGCGATGGAGAAATTGCGATCGGGAAAGACGAGAAGGAAACCGAAGAAAATACAGCTGGGACGGGCAAAGACGATGTCGTGATGACTGCTCAAAGGGAAGAAGGTGAAGAAATACAAAAAGCCATCGTGGGGGAAAGTCAAGCCGAAGAAAATAAAGATGTACCCGATAAGGACGAAGAAGAGAAAATTGTTTGCGCTGAGGCCGAAGGAAGTGAAGAAATAAACCAAGCAACTTCAGTTAACGAGGAAGAAAGTAAAGTTATGGGAAAAGCTGAAGAAATTGAAGATTGGACGACTCAAGATGACAAAGAGACAATTGTTACTTCCGAGGTCCAGGAAGGAGAGGAACTGGACAAAGCAACCGCTGATAATGAGGAAGAAACTGAAGCGTCGGAAAACGAAAACAGAGCTGAAGACGGAAAAAATGTGACAGACCAAGATGAAGAACAGAAAACAATTGACGCTCTGATCGAGGAAGGTGACGAAATAAGCAAATCGACCACCGATGATAAAAAAGAAAGAGCAGTGACGGAGAAAGACGATGCGGGTAAAGATGCAACTGACTTGACGGTGCGTTCCAACGACGGCGAAGAAATCAAAAAGGCAACCCCGGCACAATGCGGAGGAAAGTCACGCGAGACACAAAGATGGGAATGAAGCGGAGCAAAGTCAAGCTGGAACAGGTCCAGACGATGACAAAGAAGTAATTCCTGCTGAGACAGAGACAGGTGGCCAAATCAACAAATCAAGCGTTGATAATACGGAGCAAAGTGAACGGGAAGATCCGAACAAAGCTCAAGTTAACCCTGAAGGGGAGAAGATTGTCAATTCCGACACGGAGGAACGACGAGAATCAGCGAAGGATGCTCAGGAAGCGGAGAAAACGTCAGAAGAGCAAAGTGAGGACCAAAAAATTGTTCCGATGCAGAATGTTGGCGTCTTTCGAGAAGCAACTACAACGAGCGCGACGGGAGATACGACGGCGGACAAATTTCGGATCATCGAAAAAGGTCAAAGGAGTCAAGTGGACGCTGAAAACGGGGAAACGTCCACTCGAGAAGAAAGTAGCTCTGCCCAAGACAAACGTGGGGACAATTTATCGGAGCAAAGTGAAAAAGGACGAGAGCCTGATGAAGAGTCCGCGGAACGCAAACGTTTGGACGTCAAGTTGGAAATAACCGAAGATGTCCCTAAGGTAGAAGGTGGTGCCGAGATAGAACGGGATAAAAACGACTCCGAAACCGGAGCACAGAGAATTGACGCAATCCGGGAGCTCGTCTCCGATGATTCAAAAAGAAACAGACAAGACGTCGAGGTCGGGAAAGAAACTCTGAAAAACAAGGCTGGTCCGTCTTCGGTAGTCAGTGAGGCGGCTGAAACATTCCCCAAAGAGAAACAGTCTTCCAAACCTCCGAGCCAAAATGAGTTGAAGTTGCCGGGGGCTGAGGCTGGGACAGAGGAGGCCGGCAAAGCCTCGGAAGAAGGAGCAAGCGGCCTGTTCCAAACCCGAAAACAGTCAAATACTCAATTGGTCAACCAGCTCCCGCATGGGGAACGTCCAGAGGCGTTGGCAAGAGCAAGTAGCGCGGAGCTTGTCACCAACTGGTTAACCACACATCAAGCCTCCAAGTTCTTTGAAACTTTTGTTGAACCTCTGGAAGACCTCCGGGAGTCCGACGCGAAGGAGACCAGACAATCCTCCGAGCTTCTGAAAATTGTTGAGACGTCCCATGAGGAGGTTGCAGCCAAGGCAGCGGAAGTGGGTCACACCAAAGGTGAAGCTCAGTCGTACCCGGAGCGAAATCCCACAAAAGACCACTGGGAGGTGTCCGATGACGACATGGAGGATGACGTGAAACCGCTCCGACTAAACAACAAGAATGAAACGAAACTCATAGCCAAAGACGAGCGTCAAGGATCTCTTGCGGAAGACAAGGCTGAATCAACAGACGGCTGGAGAGCGGAGAGCACGCCAGGAATAAAAAATGAGACCGCGTCCCGCTTGGATGCCGAGCCCACGTCAACCAAAGGCGTGAACGGCTCGCCCGAAAACGAAACGCATCCTGCGCACGAGAAAGTCGAAGAGCCGACATCTCCTGAAGGAAAGATGGACAAAGAAGAGCTAACCGGGCGTAGCCATTTTCAAACGTCCAGTTCAGACGTCGGAAGTCACGTGGCTGGCGAGGACAAAGCGTCCGTCACCCGGAGAGTGCGGCTGACGGACGATATTGTCAGTCAAGACCGTTTGAGCGTGTGGTCGTTGAACAAAATGCCTTTGGGTCCAAGTTCTTATCCTTTATTGGCATCGTCCAGAACCGAGGGTGGACATTAGCCAGCATGTTGGTCTGCAGTTTTCTACTGGAAACATTTCCCAGCAGGGGTGTTATTAAATCAAGTGGCTACTTTGTCCGAGCTTGCATATATTGACTGGTTAACATGTAGCCATGATCCTTATCGCATAGGTAGACTTTTTAAAAATTTATTTTAAGGCCATGATTGCCAAGTGGTTCTTAGGAATCACTATGTATATTATCAGTGGTTCTCAAAACCAAAATATTTTGGTAAATATTCAACAAATAAATCATTCCCATGGCATTTCAGGGTGCACTTTATTATAAGTGTTGTGCTCAAGACCACAATATCTGGCACCATGACTTGCTCGAGACCAGAACGCACTGAAACCACTGCCTGACCAAGACTTTTTGAAAGTAGAAACCGAGTCGAGACCAACACCGAGAAAATTATAACAAAACCAAGTCAGTAATAACATCGACAAGAACAACAACAAAAAAATAACAAGGTTGAAAAATTGACTAGCATTCTCGCTTGAATTTTCTTGACAATGTTTTGAGTGCTTCTAGCCATGATCACATGAATGAAGTTGAAGACAAGCAGATCTCTTCTCAAACACGCTTGGTTTATTATCGAGTGAAATTGTCTCTTACCTGCAAGCGGATACTTCTGCTCACATACAGCCCTCACAAAATGAATAATTGACAGCGAACGGTCTCCCAGGACTTCGCTGCTTGGGCGACGTTCTCCCTTTTTAAACATGAAGCTCTTTCACGTTCTTCTGTAGTGTATGTCTTGACGAGCGCTAATGTTACGTCATTGTCATTAAAATGATGAAAATGGTTTCAACACTTGCCTCTATTTACTCCTAAATAGTTGATTTATTTGCCTTACTCGCCTCCAGTGTGGCTTTGCGTGGCTTCGTTCCTCTTGTCAGTGCTTTGGCCATTGACGAATTAAAAAGTGTGACAAATAAAGTTGCTTGTGTTCATTCCGTATGCCCTCCCACACCCTCTAAACACATTGAAAGCTTTTAAAAAAAAAACATTTAAGCTTGTTAAAACACACATTTTATTGCATAGCAGCCCTCGCTGTCAAAAAAAAAAAATCGATAAAACTACATAACAGTAATACAGTTTATGAAGCTATAAAACGATCTGTCTCTTCTTCTGTGCAGTTAACTAAACTGCAGCACTGAGCTAGCTCAGTGCTGCCCAAAATGTTGCGGCATAACATGGTACTACACTAAAACCGCACCACTAAATCCCATGTAAAAATTCGCTTACAATTTCCGAACCGCTTCATCCTCACTAGGGTCGCGGGGGGTGCTGGAGCCTATGTCGGGCAGTAGGCGGGGGACACCCAAGCCATCGCAGGGCACACAGAGACGAACAACCATCCACGTACTGCCCAACGAGCCTGCCACTGGGAGGAAACCGGAGCACCCGGAGAAAACCCACGCAAGCCCGGGGAGAACATGCAAACTCCACACAGGGAGGCCGGAGCTGGGATCGAACCCGGTACCTCTGCACTGTGAAGCCGACGTGCTAACCACTGGGCTACCGGGCCGCCCGCTTACAATTCAACAAATAAATATAATAAATGTACCCATCACAGATTTGACTGATTATTATTTTTAAAAAAAGAGCAACGTGATAAACAGTTAAAGGTAAGGCTCAATAAAAAATGAACCGTGAGTGCAAACTAATCACCAGCACAAACATTCAACTAGCCTGACCTCCAAGTCAAAAAGTGTTAGTTACTGTCTTCAAAGCTGCCATTGCTGCTGAAGGAGGAGCAAAATCGCATGGTGCTCATGGGATCGGACACGTAACCTGCAAAACAAAAAAGAACATGAAAATATTCACTCGCTGCAGCCTACCGTGGCAGAGGTAATAAATGTATCGAAGTAAACCGTACTTCATGGACGATATATTGTTTACCATCAAATATATGAATGCATTTTTTACAACCAAATCCTATTCGATGCTGACATGACAAATCAATATTGCGCCGTTACAATCGCACAGCAGTGCACAAACCGTTGCGATCGATGGGGGAAAACTGCATGCTCCTTCTTATTTCCTCCAAGGAGAGGCCGCCAGATGCGCGCCTCCGCTCACTGAAAGTCAAAAACGAACCAAATCAAATAGTTTGAAAAGTCGGCCTCACGATGGATTAGTGCTGAAGTCCAAACATAAACGCGATCACACTCTCCCGCTAATCGGTGACCTACTCAAAATGACATTCTGTATTCCAACGGTGGTTTAGCACTTGAATCCCTAATAATGCCTCAGGGAAAACCTCAATGATGAATTGATCAATAATCAATACTATTGGCACAAATAGAAGCCTCCTGAAGTAAAATATCACTGCAGGCCCCATGGAGACGCGGGCTAGTTCTGCTTAAGTGCATCCAACGACTCGCCCTTGCTGCCCTTTGTTGTCTGTTTGGTATCCAAGCGACTCCACGTGCCAACTGTTGCCGTAATTCTCTTCTTGCCATAGCAATTGTAAAAACAAGAGCTAAGAGTTTGCCAAAAGCTTGTACAAATAACAGGGCAGAACAAAAAATATTACAGATGAAAGAAGACAACAATTCTCAGTTTGGGGGTTCAAATAAAAGCGGGCTTCTAGAGTTCGGTCATTTCTTCTCACCTCTGGCTCCAGAAGGCGTAGGCTCGGGTGTTGAGTGCGTACTCCAGCTCGAACCTGGACCGCAGCGCGGCCACGTGACCCCGACTGGGCCCAGCTCGGGCCAGAAGGGAGTCCGAGGACGAGGAAGGCGACAAGGAGCCGCTGCTGTTACTGGAGGCGGGTGACATCAGCTTTTGGACGCACAAAAACAAGGATGTAGGATTGGCATATTTGGCTTGCACGGAGATAATGATCATTTAAAAATAATAATAATAATGTATTGAATAAATAGCGCAGACATTTTTGTCCATAGTGTACCTCAACGTTGCATAAGCACTCCTCCAGGTTGGTGACTACTTCAGAAAACTCTGGACGGTCCTGAAATGAGATTTTATATCGTTAGTGGTTGTCAAAAATGGATCGATTATAAATAATATATAAATTGATAAATAAAACGTACTGTACTGTACCTCTGGACATGCGTTCCATCCCCTCATCAGGAGTGCAGAGATGGGTTTGGGGATGGAGTAGCCAACAGGAGGGCGGATGTGATGGTAGGCCATGTCTGCTGCGGCGGCAGCTGAGGACAGCGAGACAGAGAGAATTGTAAAATACAGACACTGCTCAGCGCAAAGTCCTGGTCCATGACACTCCCCCCCCCCCCCCCCGCATCCCCCCGCGCCCCTTGCTCTTTCTCTCTGTGGTGGTGCGCATACCAGGGTTACAAATGTCTTGGAATTTTCTGTATAGTTAGTTTTTGAGGTTTTCCGCACTATAAGGCGCACCTAAAAGCATCGAATTGTCTTAAAATCCAACGCGCCTTATAAATGGATCAATACTCGGATTTCTTGGATGTGGTATTTTTAAATGTTCTGTAAAGCGCTTTGTTACAGCTGCAGCGGTTGTGAAGGCTCTATACAAATAAAGCTTTATTGTATTGTGTTGTATTACCTTTAGCGTGGCTCCATCTGGTGGATGCATAATGCAACCGCAGCCACGATTGTAGCTTCTATTCCTATGCGTCTTATCATGCGGTGCGCCCAAAATATGAAAACAGTCTTAAAATAGGCCAGTCATCGAAGGTGCGGCTTATACTCCGGCGCGCCTTATAGTGTGTAAAATATGGTAGTTTCGGTATCAGTTTCTTTATTATTTTGTGGATTTCTTGAGTGCAAAGTTTAAGATAAGCATCACTACTACAGACACACACACACACACACACACACACACACACACACGGTCTATTTATATAGTGTATGAACCAAAAGGGACAAGTTGTTACCTAGCATAGCATTTTGGGCTTAGACAGTATTTCAAGGGACATTATCTGCATTCATCTTATGGATTCATTTGCACACCAAGAGTGTGCGCTAACTGCCTGATTCTAGCCAATGCGCACTAAATACGACATGAGGGCGAAAAAATAAAATAAAATAAAATTACCAGGCTTCAAGTGTGCAAAGGGAATTTCTCCAGTCAGCAGCTCCCACAGACAGAGGGCATAGCTGAACATGTCTGCCTTGACTGAGTAGCGTGTGCACTGAGTGAAGACCTCGGGAGCCATCCATCGCAGGTTCTATATGCACGCACAGGGCACACAAAGACAGGCGTCTCATTTAAAAAAAAATGCCATCATGGCACGTTTGAAAATGCACACAGGTGCAGTTGCTATGGCAAACAATGCATTTATGCCAAGGGAACCCGTTTCGTACAACAGGCGGCTCTCCAGAGACGCAACGCGCTTGACACCAAACTGCAGGCTAAGCATCCTGCGTCGTGATGAATCAACACGCCGAGACAAATTCTGCACAAAAGGCAGTTTGGTGCCGCTGGGTAACCGATCGCAGGTGCAGGCAGGCCCACACGGTGAGCCAAAGAAAACGCAGGTGGCGGGCCGTGCATTTTCCACTTGGCTCTTCAGAAGGGGAATTATCCGATTCTATCCAACTCTTCAAAGCATGTCATGGTTATAGATTGGCATGGCAACGAAGGTGTGACCTACCCCAGGCTGCTTGGTCATGTTGTCCTCATCGACAGATTGAAGGAATCTGGATTCTGCAGACAGTAAATCTGTTTTCAGTGTTTAGCATTAAAGTGATTTCGTGGTAGCATTCGATAAATAAATAAATACCGTATTGGCCCGAATATAAGACGGCCCTGATTATAAGACGACCCCCTCTTTTTCAAGACTCGAGTTTGAAAAAAGACTTTTTGAATACCAAATTAATTTTTATACAGAAAATAATTACAGTACATCTGAAACAAATGATTATAAGAATATATTTGAGAGAAAAGGCATGTTATTTTGCCTGATTCAAATCTAAAGTGCAATCACATTCGTAAAATGAATGGCTTCTGGTTTTTGAAATGTAAATGACATCATAACTTCGCCCAGCTGCCGGTTAACCTGGCCAATCTTCGACCCACTTTTCTCCAGATTGTCGCTACGTTTCTCCATTTTCTGTTATCTCTTCTATTATTTTCTTCTCTTTTCCTTCTTACCGCTATTTTTTATTTCTCTTCTTTGTGCTACCGCTATTTTTATTTTTATTCTTCGTGACAGGGGTTCACTTTGGCCTGGGGAGTCAAGTTCAGCATTCGCTTCAATGATATCTGGCGCCATCTAGCGTCGTGAATGGGTATAATGTCTAGACCCCGAATATAAGACGACCCCCACTTTTTCAGTCTTATTTCAATGCAAAAAACACCGTCTTATATTCGGGCCAATACGGTATATCATAATGACCACCCTTAAAATCAACACTTGAAAGACTAGAGGGGGCCACAATTTTTCATTGGAGTTACCTGGGGGGGGGGGGGGCACATAGGATGCACTTGCTAACCAGATGTGTGGCAAAAATGCTACTTTATAAATGGACAAAATACGTTCCTACGTGCAAAATACTGTATATGCTCCTGATATCTTTCAGATCGACAAATATTTGATGTTTAGCGGCATTTTTGAAGAGGATTTGGTGTTCGTAAAAGAAAAAAAAAATGTTTGAAAGACATTTGAGGTGACGGGGTTAATCGAACAGCCTCAGAGAGGATCCTAAAATTCCTGATTTTCAAAATAAAAGTGATGATGGAAACAGATGATGAATCCTTTTTTGGGTTGGTTTCTCTGTGTTTTGGGAACCGCAGCTCTATACTCACACACTCAACGACACTCGCTTTTCCTCTCTTTCACATTCACTTACACATTCTCTCTTCCTCAGAATCACTCTCTCACTCACACACACACACCGTGGACGAGAAAGGTTTAGACAGCCCTGCTGTAGACTGTCCATAGGTGTGATTTGCTCATGCTATTTTGTTCCATGGTGACCAGACAAACAAGCGTTACCTCCAAAATCAGCCACCACGGCATGTCCGTCTTCATAAAGAAGAATATTGTGACTGCAAAGGAGCACACGTGTCACTGACAACAACATCGCTTTGCATTAGGGCTGAGCCGCGCGTGTGTGTGTGTGTGTGTGTGTGTGTGAGAGAGAGAGACCCATGCCTGTTTAGATCTCGGTGGATGATGGGCTGGGTGAGGTTGTGCAGGTACTCCATCCCCTTGGCCACGTCCATGGCAATGATGAGCTTGGACTGCAGATCAATCAGCCTGTCCATTGACACATCATTAAAGCGTTGGCGAATTTTGCGCCGGATCAATGCCTTACCCCTTGCCAATCAAAGACAGCTCTTAAAAACCGGCCGGTCGATCGATCGGGTGAAGTGCACCTGGGCACGCAGTTAACACTCGATCCCGATCGATGACCATTGCCACGAAAGTGGAAGAATTGGTGGTAGGGGGCGGGGGGGGGGGGGGGCGGCTTCCAGGGTCGATAATGAGACCTTCTGACTCCTTTGTTGTGAAAACATGCTCGTCTTGTGTAACGCTCTAACTTTCTCTCCCATTGGAAGTTTACTGTCAAACTAAACATCAAACTAAGAGAGTTACAGTTTGTGTGTGTAAAACCACCACAGAGTTTGCCTTTAGGAAAGTCCACTTAGCCGAGTGTTAGCAAACAAGGCAAAATGCCATAGACGGCATACAACACAAATGTAGTTTTGTTATTTTTGTGGGCAGGGGGAGAACGGATGAACTGCATTTCCATCCACTGAATCGGTAATGATAATTGAAGATATGAGTATTTTGAATAATGAGTCCAGCTGAAGGACGCAAGCGGCCGCCTCCCTCACCTCTTCTGCTCGTGCAACAGCGCGAAGAGCGACCCCCCCGAGATGTACTGGGTGACGATGGCGAACTGGCTGGGGTCGTCCAGACAGGCGCCCACAAACTGGATGATGCACGGGTGGTTGAGGCGACACAGGATGGACACCTCTCGGCAGAACATGTCCACGTCTGACTTGGAGCAGTACGTGTTGGCTCGGTAGCTGCAGGCGACGGCCAAAGCGTCAGAAGAGCGGCAGGCGGAGGAGAAAAGTCCACGAGGCGGAGATTTACCGTTTAATTGCGACTATTTTGTTGCGGCACTTGCCTTTGTAAACCCTGCCGAAGGAGCCTGTCAGTGAAACAGAGTTAGACTATTAAAAGATTGAAAAAAAAAAAAAATAAAATAGAAAAAAAAGTTACCAGATCCAATGATTTCGTTAAATTCCAACTCGGAGAGCTGAAGATGGAAATGAGAGGGGAGGCTGGCCCTGAGTAGAAGAACTTCAGCTTTCTCTGAAATGAAACACAGTGAACATTTTTCGGTTTCAGGATTGGTCAATTGTTTGCAGCACAGGTGTCAAACTCATGGCTCGGGGGGCCAGATCCGGCCCGCCACATCATTTTATGTGCAAATCAAAAATGTCAACTTCTATGATGATTGATAAAATCTGTACCAAGATTTCAACTTCTCATATGTAATAAATAAGCGAGATATTGTTAGCATTTTCTTGTTGTCAAAACCCCTCATGACACCAATTTCAAAATCGCTCAGTGAACACTTATTCTTGATTTCTTTATGTTTGAACAGTCATAACGGGAAGAAAGTACTGGACCGCGACAAAAAAGGTAAACACGATTCAAAAAAATTTTTAACCCAATATTGACGTTTTTTGGTGGTCTTTCTGAAATGCAAAAAAAGCGCCCCACGTGTGGTGGAAGAAAGTACTAATGAGACCGTTGTCGGCTCCACCTCGTTACCTTTCGTCATGCTCTTGATCTTCCCCAGAGGGGACGGGACAGAAACGTACGAGCCATCTGGAAGACAGCGGCCAAATTGAGACGCTTTCACGCGGCCGTTTGTGTGGCGTCGTTGATTTTTAGACTCACCCCCGCCCGGCTGCGAGTACTCATTGCAGGGAGAGTCGTCGGGGCGCTTGTAGTGCTTCAGCAAAGTGACGATGGCATCGTGGCCTGGGATGGGAAGCGGCAAAGATAAAGCACCATTGAGCAATTTTCCTTTGTGACAGGGGGGGGGGGGGGTGTTGACAAGCGCATATGTTGAAAATGAAGTTCAGAAATCATCAAATGTGAATGTGAAGAATGAAACAAGCTTGGCCACATTTTTTTTGCTTCAATTCTTGGTTCTTGTTGTGAAGTGAAGGTGCAACAGTTAATTGATTAATCGACAACTAATTAGCAAATTAATCGCAAATGATTTTTTTGATACATATACTGTATATGTTTTTCAAATGCTTGGAATTTCAGCAGCATATTTCCGTAGACCTCCATGAAAGCAAACTGGTTCTTTGTGTTTACAGCAAAATAAAACATTGGCTTGTACTTTGGAAAACAAGCGTTTTTTTTGCCTATTTTCGGACATGTTACGGAAGGGTCAGTAACTGAATCGTAATTTATTTTTGAGCAATTTATACACTGTCAGTTGGAAATAATGTCCTCTTTTTTTTAATAAAAGGATACAAAATTAAAACATGTATTTTTGAAAATCTGATTAATCGATTAATCGCAAAAAAAATAATCAACAGATTTAAAAAAAAAAATTTTTAATCGTTGATTACAGCCCTATTGTGACGTGAGTTGAGTTCACTGGGCCCCATACGGAGCTGGTCGACGGTCACCTTTTTCATAAGCCCACATGAGGCAGGTCTGCTCATCCTTCTCCCCGCTGGACCGGCTCGGATCGCAGGCCACCAGGTTCATGTCGGCCCCGTTGTCCAGCAGGAACTGCACCAGGCGGATGTGCCCGTGGAAACAGGCGCTGTGCAGGGCTGGAGGACAACACGGTGAAAAATCGTAGCCACGTAGCAAGGAATGAACAGTCCCAACCCATCCGATACTGGTGGGGGGGGGGGGGTCTACTGCAGAATTATTACAAGCAAGAAGACGCGGCAGAGAAAAAAAAAAAATCACCTGTGTGTCCATCTCTGCCCTGATGATTGATGCTCATGGCATTCTGGCTCAACAAAAACTTGACCATCTCCAGGTCTTTGCCATAGGTGCAAGCGCTGAGACAAGACAGGAAACGCATCAGGACTTGGGGGGCCCGGCCGGGGCAGTCGCTATTTATGGAAAGACGCAGAAAACCAGAACCTGTGCAGTGACGTTTCACTGAAAATATTCTCCTTGGTGAGACTCTCGGCACCGGAGAGCTGGATAATCTCCTTCACGACGTCGTATTTGCCATTGTAGCAGGCCCTGGGGCGGGACGACGACGCGTCAAACGGTGGGCTGCGGAGCAACACGGATAATCGAGAGCGACGGCGGCGGCGGCGGCCACTTTACAGGTGTAACGGCGTGTCGCCGTAGATGTTGGTGGCGTGCGCCTGTGCGTCAAAGTTGCCCTGAAGGAGGAAGCGCACGACCTCAGAGTGGCCGAAGCGGGCGCAGAAGTGGAGCGGCACGTGGTCCTCGTTGTCCTGCGCGTTCACTGGACGCCGTCAGACATGCACATACACGCACACAAACACACACACACACACACACACACACACACACACACACACGCGCACACATTGTGTGGTACCTTTTAATACTAAAATGTGTTACCTTTTAAAATTAAAATTAGTGTCATAATTTGTAAGAAAGTGTAATGAAAAAAAAAGTCATATCTTGTAACATTAAAAATGTAAAAATGTGATTTTTCTTTTTACTTGGAATAAAAAAAAAATTACAAAAATAGTGACACCTTGTCATCGTATTTTTATTATTTTAAAAATTGCGGTATACCTATTGTAAAGTTGGACCTTTTTCAGTGAAAATGTTTTTAAGTTTCAGCTTCGAAAAGAATCTTTTAACGTTTCAATATTTTTTTTAAATCATGTTATTTCTTGGATTGTAAAATATTTTAGTTTATATTATATTTTAAATAAAAATAAACTAAAATTGAATTTGCCTATTTTGCCATTTCAAACTCTTTAAAAAAATGTGATGTCTTCCAACAAAAATGTTTTACTTACTAAAAAGTCGGGTGATTTTTGTAACTTTAAACTTAAAAATACAAACCGTGCAATATCATTGCAACTTCACTAAGAAATAGTATATTAATAGTATGATATATTGTCACATGAAAAAAAAGTAATATATTTTACTCACTAGTGTGATATTTGTTAACTTTCAACATAAAAAAGTAAAAAGTATCTTCAAAAAGTCACATTTGTTTAAATACACACACAAAACAAATATCACAATCAAAATCCCGCCTCAACTAAAAAGATTTACCCCCTCTACTGTTTTTCGGAGGGCCTTGAAAGTCTTACCGTTCGCTTTCCCCCCTTCCCCGACCAGCAGCGCAATGATGTCAAGGAAACCCTTGGCAGCGGCCAGATGCAGCGGACGGTCGCCCACCTCGCCGCTGGCGTTCACGTCGGCGCCAAATTTGAGCAGCAGTTTGGTGAGCTTGTAAGTCAAGATACAACGTAGAAAATGATTTACTCACCGGTGAGCTGTCAGGAGTCAGTACGGCACTCAGTGCCATTTTTTCCCAAATCATTCAGCCCCAAAATGGACAGCGGTGAAAGACCTTGAACTGAAAATCGATCGTATTTACCTGCTCGTTGCCATTATAGGCGGCGATATGAAGCGGGGTGAAAAAAACAGCATCCTGGACATTAACGGAAGCTCCGTGCTGGAGGAGAATATCAGTCGCCTGCGCACACACGCACCCGCCCGTCAGCTAAGCCGGCGGCGAAAAAGGCCGCAGATGAGTGAGTTCCTCTCCCCATGGCGCCCTCTCACCTCCATGTGTCCGGCCAAGGTGGCGACATGCAGGGCGGTGAGGGCTCCGTAGCCCAGCTGCTGCACGTCCGAGCCCCCGTGGAGGAGGGCGGTGAGCAGCTCGCCGTTGTCCTAACAGCCACGCAGCCCAAAAGACACGACATGTCCACGTTTGTCCAGCTTTCGGGTAGAAGGACGTGCATTTTGGGTTCACCTTATACGCAGCCAAGTGGAGCGCGGTGAATCCATTCTTGGTCAGTCTGGAGGGACGGAGACCTTTGACCATCAAAGAGCTGATGTGTCCCTTGTTACCTGGACACGTACCCAGGAAAACATACCGTTGCAGAGTATTTAAAAAAAGTCTGCACACCCCTGTTAATAACCACTCCCACTCAACATCCGAAATATTGATTCTCTTCGCACATTCAAATCACATCTCAAAACCCACCTATTTAAAATCGCATACTCAGTTTAAATTCATCTCTCCTCTTATTATTTATATTTTATTTGTGGTTTTATTGTTCTTGTTTTGATTGTAAAGTGTCCTTGAGAGTTTTGAAAGGCGCTTAAAAATTAAATGTATTATTATTATTATTATTATCTTACAATTGTCACGTCGATAAACGCCGTTGACAAATTACTACTTTCCTATTAGTCAGAGCACGCCCCATTTTGTTGCAAAGAGGACAAAAAAATGGCGGAGGATATATTCCATAGCAAAAAAATAAAAAATTTGAATTGGCTTTGAACAAGGGCGACTTTAAAACCAAAAGGTTGTCCTCAGATCAGTCGCGAGTAATCTGTCCTTCCACTCCAACATAGTGTTTTGTTGACAAGTTATTAATAGAATGTGGCGCCCCTGCATACCTTTGCACACGCAGCAGAGATGCAGCAGCGACAGGCCTTTCTCTGTCCGGTAGTTCAAGTTCACCTTCTGAAACGCCTCGTCGGAGCTGAGTCACAGAGGGGAGACGGGGTTTTTTTATTTTTCGTTTTTAAGTCAACATTGCCCGGGCTGTGAGGCCAGCCAGGAAAGTAGGCAAAAACAGCCAACCTGAATGCAAGTTTGAGGTCCACGAGCTCGCTGTCTTTGAGCTGGAGGTCATCTTCCAGCTTCTCCAGAATGACCGAGTACGACTCGCTCACCTTTTTCTTCCATTCATCTTAAGACAAAATGATTTTGTCAAGTTTATGAGATATTTTTTTTTTAAAAACCAGACAAATAATTATACATTTCCAACATGAATGTAGGTAGAAATAATCAACAAAGAATTAAAACTGGGGATGTAGCCATGTTTAATATTAAGCAATTCAAACTCATGGTAAATGCCATTTAACGTGCCTCGGACTAACCCTAAACAAAACTCTGATGTTCTCGTAAGGTTTTCCCGGCATTTTTATCACCACAACGAACCCATTTTGATTTCTTGGCTTTTGACACAGCTGGAAACTCTGCCCTCGTTTTAGTGTCTTATTCATTATTTATTGTTTCAAAATGACGTCACGTTCAAATAGCTTGCGTTCAATCTGCATTTATGGGCAGTACTGTACTTTCTTTCCGCTGCCACTATGGTCTTTAAATAAAACCGAATTGCTCGGAGAGTGAAACAGTCATTCACATTCACACCTATGGGTTTAGTTTAGAGTTGGTGATGCACCTAAGAAGCAAAGAATTTATCGAATTTTAACCGTGATCACGATTTTTGATGCTGCAATTATATTTACCTGACTGTCGACAAATTTTACATTTCAAACGCTGCCTACCTCATGAGCGCTTTCTCAAATAGTAGTCAGCCAACCACCAGGGGGCGATAGCCCCCGCCTTGGTTATGGCAAAAGAAGAAAGCACAGCCCAAAATAAAATAAAAAAATTAAGAGAATCATTGCGGTGAGGAGCTCGCGCGCCAAAAGCGATCAGCATCCGTTATTTGGACTTATTTCAGATTTAGGGCAAACTACAAGTAAACAAGATAATAGCATATTTGTTCAGTTAGCCCTTAGTAAATTCTTGGTTATTTTTTTAAATTATTCTAAAATGATAATCCACTGCTTTCATTTTGCGCTGAAAACTGTTTACATTTTGGGTTGTTGAAAAGCAGTGGAGTAAAAATACAGCTGTTTCCACGATGAATAAATCGAAATAAAATCGATCCAAATAATCGTGATTATCATTTTGGTCATAATTGTGCACCACCGAGATAGGAATGTGGGCGGGAAGCTCAAGTACAGGGACGGCACACAAACCCTACACAGGAAGACCTGAGCCTCAGAACGGTGTGTGGCAGACCAGCAAAACCACTCATCCACCGTTGTAGAATCAATCATATCCCCAAAAACACAAAATCTCACCCGACAGCCTCGTATTGTATTACCTGTACACGTCTGCGATGGTCTGGATTTGTAGTTCCCCATTGATAAGTCAAGTCCTGTATGTGGGTAGCGAACAGGCCGTCAGTCATACAATCGCTCCCCTCGACCACAATTGCACGCGTCCAGATAAAGAAGGGATCATGGCAGCGGGCTAAAAATAAGAACGGCCAAACAAACTCCGACAACTGATCTCCCTTCATCGCCGTGACACGTGAGTGTGTGTGTGTGTGTGTGTGTGTGGGCATGACATAGGTAGTCCTTGTATTGTGAGGTCATATTTCAATTTCACCATGGCAGGGTTCTTACTTTCGACACCTGGATTTCCTCATCTCTGGATATCTGTGGTCGGAAGCGCCAGCTGTACAAAACAGACAAATCCCCTTTGGTGTGTGCATAAATGATCTTGCCGAAGGACAATTCAGTCAGACACCAGCCCTCAGGTTGCGTTTGAGCCGTCTCCTTGCATTCAAGAGTTTATTCAATTATATGTCTCATGAGCCTCAAAGTGCTTGTCCCGTCTCACGTCAACTAACGGGTTAACATTTTTCCCTCGACACTCACCTCTTGCCCAAAGACTACAGTTCTCCTACGACTCTGAAGAGGATAAGCGGACGAAAAGCGGATACATTCGCTCTTAACCGCTTCATGATCTCTGTGTGATGTCATCATAGAGCCCCTTTCTGAAGTCCAGCATCACCTGCAGGTTCTTCCACTGCAGAGCTTCGTGCATGGATATTCGTTTGACGTCCTGGGTTAAGGGTAAGGCGCTTCCGCCCAGGACTGCTCGCAACATGTCGAGCGTCGCGGAGAACGAGCGTTCTTGGTCCTCGCAAACGGGAAACAAGCAAGCGGTCCACAAACTACATCCGGACGCATCGCCGGAGAACCGCAAGTCACGGCGGTCCAGTCCCCAGAGGGACACGCAGGCTTCGAGAGTCACGCCCAAAAGAGTCAACGCCTCCATGGAGGCGGAAGCTGTCACGCGGCTTTTCAAGTTGTCGTGAATTCCGAAGGCGACGGTTACAAAACCAGTTTTGTCCCGATGGGTCACGCACAGCGAATGCATGAAGACCCCATCCGGCACCGAGGCGCCGGGACCGACCCAGCAACTGCTGACAACTGAATCCCGACCGACGGACACGCCCTCTCCCAGTCTGGAGTACTCCACCACCGATCCGGCTCCCACAGAACAACTTGGACTCAGGACGCTGTGCATCACGCAGGACGCCGCATCTGCCTTTGCATTCGGGTGCACGCTGAACGCAGAAGGACGGAGACCAAGCTGGCTTTCAGAGCATCATCCCCGGTGAGGTGGAAGAGGTATTCCGTCGTGGTCCCGATGTGATAAAACTTGGAGTTATTCAGTAGGATCACGTTAAGCGGCGTCCCGCGAAGAATCCGGAAAATCTTCTGGCGGATTTCCACCAGCCCGTCGTTCTCTTTGGCGACGTTAGCCGTGTTGCGGGTATATTCTACGGAGGCCCGCGGGCCCAACGCCTGCAGGAAATCGCCGTACGCGTCAATCTCGCACTCCAACGGTCCGATCTCCCCGAGCACGCCGAGGAGACGCTGCGACGTATCAAAGTCCACATAATAGGTGCTGTCCGTGTAGACAAACTCGGCGTCAGATACGGGAAAACAATCGCTTGTCCTTTGACAAACGGCGGCCATGTTTCGCATCGTAGCAACGCTTGGTTTGTGAAGGAAGCGCAAGCAGGTTCGATTTTCCATTTCAGACCATTCGACGTCCTCACGCGGCTTCAAAACAAACACGCCGTGGGTGGTGCCGATGGAAAGCGGGGAAGGGTGGGCTAAAGCCGTAAAGCCCGGCTGGTCGAACGCGACGCTCTCGTGCCCGGCGACGCTGTAGAGCTCGATGTCGTCGGCGCAGGTTACCAGCACGCCGGGCTTCATGCGAGAGGGGAAATCCACATACGTGGCCAGTTTGAGCTCCAGCATCTGGTAGAGGGGCTCACCCAGCGGCATGGCGGTGAAGATCTTCCCGAGGGCGCTGGCACTGGGCAGGCGCTGACTCGAGCCACCTGGGGGAACATTCAACCAGCAAAAACGGTTCACTTTCTTGTGGGGAAAGAGTCATTAGACATGATGAATCCGGTGGCGGGCCGTGTTATTTGGGACCTCCACCTTTCACCTTCACTGACTGCAACAAGACAGATAAGATTCGATTTTGTACCTCGATTTCTGAACTGTGGTTCAATCGACAATTACGCAACATGTTCGATGTGTTGCCTGTTTGTGATCTGGGGATGTATTTAAAAAAAATAAAAAAATTCAAGCAGTTAGACAAAATAGTCTAGGTCTTGTCAAAGTGGGTCGCCGAAATGCTCCAATATTGCCCGAAGAAGAAATTAATCTTCAATCTATGATTTGGATGGATGGAAGGTGACATTTTAGATCCAGGGGTGTCAAACTCATTTTAGTCGCGGGCCAATTTGGAGTTACGTCTCTTCCCTCGGAGGGCCGTTAAGACAGTGAAACCACAAAATGTGTACTTGTACACAACAAATGAATAGATTACCGTAATTTCCGGACTATAAGGCGCGACTTTTGTGACACGCTTTCAACTCTGCGGCTTATTTAATGAAGCGGCCTAGAGACTTTTTTAACGGCCGCCTGTGTACCGTCTTTCTTTGTAAATATCTCATGTAACAATATGGGCACCTGCGGCTTATAGACAGGTGCGGCTTATGTGTATACAAAATGTTTTTTCCTTTAAAATGTAGTGGTGCGGCTTATAATCAGGTGCGGTCTATAGTCCAGAAATTACAGTACTAGTTTTGAAATCCGTCCAGTCAATTATAATAATTTGTTCAATTATTGTTCAAGTGAGTGTAAACCGGGTAGCAAAATTATTGCGAAATCCCAACGTTATTTATGACAATTTGATATTTCAGTCCAGATTTTAGCAAGTTGAAACACATGATTTGCTTTCATGGGCCTCATAAAATGACCTGGCGGGCCAAATCTGGCCCCTGGGCCTTGAGTTTGATACCGGTGACGTACAGCAACATATGGATTTTTTTTTTTTCCTGAAACATCCAAGTTACAAATTAAACCATCTTGCGCAAGCTTTTATACTGCTGGTCAAAAACACACGCACACAAAAAAAGAACATATCTCAAAAACCTGATGTGCTAGGAAAAAGTAAAGACATTTTTTTAAATAAATAAATTTCGGAATACAGAAAGACGTTCCTGATTCAAATGAGTTGTTGACGAGTGTTATTGAATGCGTTAACGTGTATGATCACTACAGACGTGCTTGGCTAGTCGCAGTTGGCCGGAAGAAAATTTTGCTTCGACCTAGCGATCAATCAGAAGATGGGAAAATGCTGGCGTCATCAAGGCCTCGTGAGGCTAAATTTAGATTCTGATTGGTAAGAGAAACAGTGCAGTTGCTAATAGAGTCCAAGTTACTTCAGCACTACCGATTCTGAAGGCCCTAAACAGATTATGGCATAGAGGTTCAATTTTTAAGCCCACAGAGAAGGCCCACATGACCGCCCACCACTGGATTTCTCGCCAACCTGCATGGATCAGGATGACTCTCATCCTGCCAAGAGTCTTGCCATGGATGTCACTGAGGCGCTGGAGAGCGTGCAGAGTGGAGCCGCCGTTGCCTAGAGTACACAAGTTATTGTCCCTTTCAGTTTGTACAAAATACAAATCAAAACAATCTCATGTTCACTGAAGACTTTAGTGAGTATTAAATGCAAACATTCACATCGATTGGAGCACACTCACCTATTTTATACCCGGGTGGATCCGAGAAGACCATATAGTGAACTCCAAGCGGGAGTTCTTTCCGGTCCACTTTCAATCTAATCTGAAGCTCATAAGCATCTTTCTGCTTCTCGTCCGCCGCAGTCACGACCACCGCGTCCCAAAACTCACCGCGTGCGACCTCTCGACCTTGAGGGAGATCACAAGGCAGAATGTTATTGACATATCATCAACCCGTTGTCTTGCTTTGGTATTTTGGCATCCTTAGTAGGTCTGTGTGTCAACTATCAAACCGGCATATTTAGTCACCTCTTTTCTAGATGATTCCATTGATATCAGTGTAACTTTCCCACGGAAAATAATAACGTTATGACTGCGTAAAAAAAACGATCGTGAACAAAATCTTAATGCGAAAGAATTTGAGATTTTAGTGAAAAAAATATACGCCATCATGTCAGACAAGTGACAAGACACAACCCCCCTTACAAAATAAAAAGAAAAGAAAAATGTGCTTGTAGTTTGACAGACAACGATGTGATTGACGATGAAAACACGTTTGACATCGCTTTATCTAAAACACACTTTATATTATGGTAGGGAAGCTTGCGGGGAAACTTACCGCGCAAACAGTTGAATTTTCTCAGTTTTTCTGTAGTTGCCATTTGCAGCTTTCGGGCACATTCTTGATTAACGTTGTTAGCTTTCGTATCCATTTGTTATGCGTTAAATGTATCTTGATATCAAGCCTGAACTTCAGCTCGCCGACCCACTTTCTGTTTGACTTCCTGGTTTTCCCGTCACGTGACCGTGCTATGCCGCGATCTTCTCAAATGAAAACGTTGGTCAAAAATGACCGGCGTAAAAACAAATGACCATGAATTTTTGACAATTAACTATTTCAGAATTATTTGTTCAATTAATACATTTTACTTAAAGCGACCTTATTTCACCATGGCAAGTAATACACTGCAAATACGTCATTGTTTATGTTATTATTATTGTCATTATTCTTGTTTGACCGGCGTAAAAACAAATGACCATGAATTTTTGATAATGAACTATTTCAGAATTATTTTTTAATTAATACATTTTACTTAAAGCGACCTTATTTCACCGTGGCAAGTAATACTCTGCAAATACGTCATTGTTTATGTTATTATTATTTTCATTATTCTTGTTAATCTCGGTGGTATTCTAACGAACACATACCACAGATATGTTATGAAGACGACACGGAACTGTTGAAAAAAAACTGACAGACTGACTGACTAACAGGTCTTCTTTTTCTTAATTAATTCTGTACTAACACAAAATAAGTACAGTAAACCCTATTGACCCAATCATAACACAACAATAGGCAAAAATCTGCCTCGGTTAGACTCGTGGGGGCACATATAACAACCTTTTTGCCTTTAGTTCCCTTGCAAATGAAAGTACAAAATTATTAACGTCAAGGTACCACTGGATACTGTACTGTGATGTGAAGTGGCCATGCCAGCTGCGACGGACAGACAGGTGCAATATGCCGGGCAAAGGCACCCAAAATTCCCAAAATAGCACAGAGGGAGCCCGGACCGCTGTGCCACCGGACCAGGCACCCCCACAAATGTGACAAGGGCAAATTCATTTCCCTCAGAGCTTTTTGTGCGTCACCACTGTTTCAGACTGAATAGGATCCCACTGCAAAGGTAAAAAGTGGAAGCCATGTGGCTTCAACATGACAACAACCCAGCTTGTCTACTGTTTATTGTTGCAGTCGTATCAACACAGCATCTCAGGAGAGCTACTCATGCTCAAATTACACACACGTGCCAATAACAAGCACAAGCAGAAGTTACAGAAATTGTCCAAAAAAATAAATGTAATAGGAAAATATAATCTACTGGAGTATTAATTCTTGCACAATTTCAATTTTCCAGACTTCCACTCGGTTGTGATGAAACGCTTAAGACATTAAGGGTTTCATCACGAGGCAACATCCTCGTGCAATCTTGCATAATAACTTTTGATCCTATGCCCTTGAAACAAGTACCAGGTTTGACGACACACACGTTGCATTTCCTTGGCCCTTTACGACAAATGCCCACAACACGGAGGGGAAAAAAGTCAAAACCGTGAAAAAAAAAAAAAAATCCCACTGTCACACATGCGTATCGCAAAAACGCAATATGAATGCAAAAGACAGAATATTACAGTTCCTTTGGCAAAGGAGGCATATCTGCTGCATTTTTGGTCTGTGGAGCTGAAGTGGCCGAGCTGTCCTTATTAGCCTCAAGGAAGTCACTGCAGGCGGAAAAAGCGCTGGAAAAAGACGAGGAGAGTCCAACAATGTCTGTCGAGATGTAGGGAAGAACTCCTGGTGTGGCCTGATTGTAGTAGGTGACCTGAAAGCCAACAATATGGTAACCGCTGGTGAGAAGTCACAAAGTACAAACACTTACGAGTAGATTTTTTAGGCACTTATTTATTTTTATGACGGTGTTTTAGTTCTTATGTTTGAAAACAGATATATGTACTTTCGAATAGCCAGGGAGCATTAATAAATGCCTCACCCAGATCTGGATTTTTGCCTGTTTTACTGCCGATTCTCCTCTCCCTTTCCACAAATATATTTTTCCTTGCCTAGAGCAGAGGATGTCATTGAGTTATGTGGACTATGGGCCTGTGAAGCCCTTTGACACCCTTTTGTGATTAAGGGCTGTATAAGTCAACGTGACTTGACTGGACTTATTTAGGAGATTTGGTTCATGTGGTCTGCTAAAAGAATGATTTGTGGCAAATGCAAACACCACCAAATTTCTCTGTCTGATCTGAAAAAAAAAACAACCCCACATAATTGGATATTTTTTTCCCACTTGTCATTCATTTAAAAAAAAGGCTACATTAGCAACAGTCTGTCCTTTGGTTTTGTAGGACCTGTTGGGTCAAGTAAAGGAGTCAATAAGTACTTGTATTTTTGTTCTACACAAGTATCACCAGTTAAAAGAATACAAAATGAGATGTTCATAAACCGTGCAGATATGCGGGTGAGCAAAACGCCGGCAAATGTAGAACCTTGGTGACAGCGCTGGACTCCTCCAAGATGGTGAAGCCGGCGCAGAGAACCTCTCCCCTGTTGTAGTCCACAGTCGGAGAGTGAGTGGGCAGTGTGACGGAGCGTAGGGCGATCAGATAAGGGTCCCTACAAGAAAAAGAAAAACCAATCTATTAAGCATTTGCATATTAATGCCTTCTAGCCGCCCATAACACAACGTAACATATATTTTATGCATTCTACATTCATATTTCATTGTATCAAACATAGAATAATACTCCAAAAATTATTAAATAGAATTAAAAAAAATGAAAAAAAAAACAATTTGTGCATCATGATTCATACTTCGATGCACATTGATATTGTGCTGCCCCTTCTGCTGTACACGCCTTGGCCACAAGGTGGCAGCATTACACATACCAAATAAGAAGACGGTCTCTTTAAAGCTCAGTTAGCTCTGACGTCGGATTAGCTAATGCGTGAGCATTTTTGCATCACGTATGAGACCGCGTCTCTCCTTGCTAACATGCGAGCATTCCAGTACTTCAACTGCACCCAATTTTTAATGACGTGATCCGTGTCGCAACATACCTGACATCACATGGTTTCCGACAAGACGCCAGCAAGATAAAGTCCTGACCTTTGCCCCCTTTTCGGATGCAGGGCGTCCTGACGCGATAAATGGTGTCGTCTTCGTCCGCTTTCATGATCGCCTCACACGCCCTGCACGAGAGGAGATGTGTTTACGATGTAACATGATACAGTTGTTGACGGCAGCCGCAGGAAGTAAATATCGCTCGACCGATACGGATTTGATATTTGGCAGATGAAGAAATTGACTGACTGATAATGGCGGTCCCACTCTTTTCTCCTCCCGAGGTCGGAGAGGAGATGGAACGTCTGCTCGGCTGAGACGCTCACGTTCATCTCCACTTTGAAGCACAGCGTCTGGTTCTCCTCCAGCGTGTACAGTCTGACCTCCAAAAAGGATGCGGATGTATCATGGTTACTTTAGCCAATTGAAACCCATAAAACAACCTTAAAAAAAAAATTAAATAAAAATCCTCGTTATTCCCTGGATTGATCGAAATGACACCGGAAGATCAGATTATATCATTTATCAATTTTTGCACAAAAGGAGCAATTTCATGAAACATTTCCAAAAGCGGTATTGAACGGCTTACCCACTGGAGAATAATGAAGGATGCCAAAAATGGCCAATGAACACGCTGAAAGGGGAGAAAATTAAAACGAGCCCAGAGGGTTAAATCGCCAGTCATACTCACTTTGTTTTTTTCCGAGGTCAACACCCAGTTGTTTATGGTGTCCATCAGTTTCAGAGCGGAGACATTATTGTAGCTCAAGTACATCTGGAAAAGCAAAGGAGGCAATAAAGCAGGGTTGTCAAAAACATGTTCTTTCCAAGATCCGGTGGGGTTCCCCAAATGGGGCCGTTAAGGAAAATGTCATCATTGTATGATAACAACAGAATTTCAGCTGAATTTTTGTATTTTCGCAAGATATGTTAAAAAAAAACAAAAAACCCGAAAACACATAATTCTGCCCAAAATGTAAAAGAAAAAACTCATTTAGCAAGAAACAACAAAGGTACATTTTGTTTGTTTGATTGGGCTAAAAAAATCATGCATCCCATCCAACCATTTTTAGACCCGCTTTATCCTCAACAAGGGGGGTGCTAGAGCCAATCCCAGCGGTCTTCGGACACCCTGAACTCGTTGCCAGCCAATCGCAGGGCACACAGAAATGAACAACCATCCACGCTCACACTCACACATCAGGACCATTTTTGAGTGTTCAATTAGCCTGCCGTCCATGTTTTTGGAATGTGGGAGGGAAGCCGCAGTACCCGGACAAAACCCACGCAGGCATAGGGAGAACGTGCAAACCCTACACAGGAAGGCCGGAGCTAGAATCGAACCCGGTTCTTCCGCAATGTGAGGTCGACGCTCTAACCACTCGTCCACCAGGCCGCGCTTAAAAAAAAATGATGGAGAGGATTGGGACAGCCCCCTAAACCACTATAAAGTGTACATGTGGAGACAATCTCCTGTACCTCACATGCTGTGTCTTTAGAATGACTCATACCTGGTTACTTGGATCCCAGGGTACAGACAGGGGCACTTCGTTTTGCTTGCAGGAGATGATGTACTTCCTGCAGACACAAGCGAGCATTGACTGTATTTTCCAGTAGTGACGGAAAGTAAAAGAGAATAAATACTTGGGTATTTAACTCGATTGTACACCGAGAGTATTTAGCTGTTGATTACTGCACTGTACGGCACTCTTAGTTATATCAGGGTTTTTCCCTGCCTTTAAAATTGCTGGGCGGCCGCCTCCAGCTAGTCCAACCACTCACACTCAAGTAAATTTAGTCCAGACTGTGTGTGTACGTTTGCCACCTCGACATTCCAGAAACAAAAACCAGACCTGAGCAATATAAAAACATTCTTGCAGTCGGTCCGACATTTTGGCTGAATAAAGATTAGAACGGAGGCCGGCTGCTGGGACAGCGGAACAATAAGCGTATTATGCTTGGGGAGCTCTGCTCAGAGGTAACATTCTGACGGGTCACATGCGCTTATGTGTACACCAAACAATCGATTGCGCAGCATGACTGTGCAATGGATGACGCGGCATTACTTCTCATTTAAAGCATCACAGAATGTAAAAAATTACATCCACATTACAATCAAGTAATTCCACACGCATTTGTGGTTCACCAGAATGAAATTCTAACTGTTTTGCGCAATTTATTCCCTGCTAAGGCCGTGTCTTAAATAGGAAAGTAGTACATTGGGTTATGATACAGTACAGTCATTTTACAAAGTCAAATTAAGATGAAAGTCACACGCAAAGACTGACGTTAAGTCATGTGTTGCCGTGCCTTTAAGGGGGCGTGGCCTAGTGACTGCCTTGTCGTGTCTCTCTCTCTCTCTCTCTCTATGAGTCTCTGTCACTCTCTCTCTCTCTCTGAGTCTCTGTCACTCTCTGAGTCTCTGTCACTCTTTCTCTCTCTCTCTCTGAGTCTCTGAGTCTCTGTCACTCTATGAGTCTCTGTCACTTTCTCTCTTTCTCTCTCTGAGTCTCTGTCACTCTCTCTCTCTGAGTCTCTGTCACTCTCTGAGTCTCTGTCACTCTCTCTCTCTCTCGCTCTCTCTCTCTGAGTCTCTGTCACTCTCTCTTTCTCTCTCTCTCTCTCTGAGTCTCTGTCACTCTCTGAGTCTCTGTCACTTTCTCTCTTTCTCTCTCTCTCTCTGAGTCTCTGTCACTCTCTGAGTCTCTGTCACTCTCTCTCTCTCTCTGAGTCTCTGTCACTCTCTGAGTCTCTGTCACTCTCTCTCTCTCTCTGAGTCTCTGTCACTCTCTCTGAGTCTCTGAGTCTCTGTCACTCTCTGAGTCTCTGTCACTCTCTCTCTCTCTCTCTTGCTCTCTCTCTCTGAGTCTCTGTCACTCTCTGAGTCTCTGTCACTCTCTCTCTCTCTTTTGCTCTCTCTCTCTGAGTCTCTGTCACTCTCTCTTTCTCTCGCTGTCTCTCTCTGAGTCTCTGTCACTCTCTGAGCCTCTGTCTCTCTTTCTCTCTCTCTGAGTCTCTGTCACTCTCTGAGTCTCTGTCACTCTCTCTCTCTCTCTGAGTCTCTGTCACTCTCTGAGTACCTGTCACTCTCTCTCTCTCTCTGAGTCTCTGTCACTCTCTCTGAGTCTCTGTCACTCTCTGAGTCTCTGTCACTCTCTGAGTCTCTGTCACTGTCTCTCTTTCTCTCTCTCTCTCTGAGTCTCTGAGTCTCTGTCACTCTCTCTCTCTCTAAGTTTCTGAGTCTCTGGCACTCTCTGAGTCTCTGACGCTCTCTGAGTCTCGAGCGTCTCCAAGAACTCATAAACCGGGGCACTCACAAGTCGAGGTACCCCACTGATTCAACCTCATTCTTGTGAAAACATTCTCCACCGAGACAACTGCTGAGCGTTCCCACTCACCTATCGAGGCGGATCTTCTTCCTGGCAATAGCTTCTTGATAACGCCGTTTGCCATCCTGTGAAACAATTCTTGTATAACCATAAAAGGTGGTAGGTTGTGAATTTAGCTCGGTTCTAACATCTGTTGCATGAAATTGTGATTGACAGCCTTCATTTCGAAGCGTTTTTCTTGGCCTAACTGCTTCTTGTACGTGTTACATTTATGGTTTCCATTTGCAACTGATAGTGGTGGTCTTACGAGGTGCATTATCTCACACAAGTCCCCGCTCACAGTGATGGCAAGCCAACATGGCTAACTCACCACAGGCTCGGGTCTTATCCGAGGCAGCGTGCGTGGTTTCCGATCAGCATCCAGAACCTCAAAGGTCATAAAGGCGCTATTTATATGACGCTGAGGCTCTCCACCCTGGTAGGCCTCGGCACACACTCCCACTTCCATGCTGCAGCGTAAAGAAAGTGGAGATGAGCGAAGGGATGAAACTTTTCAAGAGGGGGAGTGAAAATAATGGAGATACTGTGGTTGCAAAAGTGTGGACACCCTCTTTTAATTAGTAAAGTGGCTGTGTTGAGCTTTTTTTTTTTCTTCCACCCCAATTTTTCTGCTGTAGACTGCAAATTTCCCCAGTGTGGGACGAATAAATGATATCGTATCTGATCTTATCTTATTTACCAATTAATTAACCAAAATAATATTCAGAAGGTCACATAGGCTTTTAGAATGCTACCATCATTTTCAAAGCCATTTTTGCTGTTTTCTCAATCGCTCCGACTTGGTGAAATGACATAGAAGGGTTTGTTTGAAGTGCCGCCATGGAAGCTATTGCCAACCGGGGGCGGGGAACAGGTGACCTCAGAGTGAAACATTTTATTGTGATGGCATATTGGGGAGAGACTGACCTGTGCTTGAAGGCATTGTTAACGATGGATTTCAGTACCAGTCGGTCACCGATGTGGGACGGCCCACGAAAATGGAACATGTCAATGCTCCTCAAGGTGGGATGGGCGTTGCACAAGCGACTGGATTAACAAGGAGAGAGACGATAAATTGCTTTGCTGAAATGCACTCAAAAGGAATAAATAAAGGCAAATACAAACAAATTTTATTGTGAATTTTCACCGTGTGGGTCCGAAAATGGCAGTTGAATCCGCACATACAGTACCTTGCCGAAATGGTGGCGACATTCTCCATCCAAGCCATGATCTGGCCCCCGAAGGTGCTGACTTGATGGTTGGCGTGGGGCGGCAGCACCAGCTCCACACTCTCCACTCGGGTGCGCTCGGCTGGCACGGCGTCCTGGTACTCCCGGCACTCTCCTGTGGCAAGAACAGAGGACCAAAAAAAAAAAAAAATCAATAACAACAACATTCCAACAGGTGAAGATTACACCATTGGGAAATCTTATCAAAGACAATAGAATGCCATTGTATGATGCAGATCCAAGCAAATTGACAGAGTGGCGCTATACCCAGCTGTGCCGTGCTGCTGCTCAGCAGGTCTGTGATAATCTCGGCGTGGATGAGCCTCATCCTCCTCCTTTCTGCCGCCAGGCTGTACTCCATCTGCTCCATTTGCGTTTGAGGGGTCAGCGGCTTCAGTTGCACCTGTAAAGGAACACGTGAAGAACTCAGGGCAACCAACAGGTACATGGGATGGATGAAAGTATCGGGACTACTATCGGTGACATTCTACCGATTAAAACGTGCATTAATTACATGCGTAAATTGTTTTTGCAACTTTTTTTTTTTTTTTTTACGCTTCATGCAATGGACATTGTGCTGCTCCTTCTGGTCTTGGCTGCTAGTGGTCGTTGTAAGACAAGCATACTGATTTATAGAAAGGAGGCTATCACAACTGCTCAGTAAGCCACAGTAATAGGGGGTTCGTTCTTTGCGGTGGATAAAGAATATATACCTGTGAGTATTTTTGTATTATCGGTCTACATGTGAGCTGTGCCTGAGCGACGGCGATGTCATTTTCACTTCACATAAAGTGGCAAATTGGCCCCCGCTGAGGTGACTAGAAACGGGTGGATTTTGCTGATCAACTCATATTCCACAAACGTATTATGAATCAGAATGCCGTGTTTAGACTAGCGAAGGCGTATAGAACATAATATTGTGAAGAAAAATTTGGGACTGACTGCCCCGTTAAGGCAAAGCTACAGAATGTGGTTGTTTGAAATACAAAACCATTTTTTTTAATTTTATGTTTAGTTTGACAGTAGACTTCAATTGGGAGTGTCAATAAAGATTTTGAAACCTCTTTTTTTTTTTTAAGATTTGTTCCTGATCTGACAAGCTCCTGCTTGTTGAGAAGTGTATCTTTTTTTTTTGGGGGGGGGGCTGAAAGTAGGCCAATACTCCAGCTACTTATTGAGTCATTCAATATTTCGTGGCTTAATTGATGTTCCAATATTTTTGCCCGTGATCTTACATGTCCCATCTCGTTAAATACCTTGCCCGTTTCCGTTCTCCTGGCCACAAAAGTAGCAAAGGCTTGACAAACCCTCCAATGGGTGTCAGTGTAAAGGTCCTCGCATGTCACCATTATGCCGACCTAAAATGTAAAATAAATAAATAAATAAAATAAAAATACAAATTGAAGTTATGAGATAACTTGGAAAATGTTCAATTGCAAAATCAGTCGTAACCACCAACCTCCATACTGGATGTGAAAGCTCTGTTGACTTTGGCGATGATGGTGACTACATTTCCCACCCTGCAAAGACGCACGCACGCACACACACACACGCACACACAACCTTACAAACAATACGGACCAGCAGTGATGATGCCATCATCATAGAATAGGTCGCTAATCTTATCTCTCGAGCATGTGACAACTGTATGAAAGTCATCTGCGAACCACTACAAATGGCTCCGTGTTTGTTCCATTCCAAAAATGGTTTTTCCCGTTACTGTGGTATGTGAACATCTGAGTTGAATTAGTTTCGTTACCATGAAACGGCGAAAAATATTTTTCACGGAAATGAATTGAAATGCCATGAATTCATTCTGGACCCTCCAACAACAACATTTATTTAGTGGAGGAGCACGTTGTTGTCATGCCCATCACGAGTGACTGGTGTCGGTTCCGGTTGGGTTCTTACCCGATGGTGTGTTCAAAGTGGATGTCATCGACAGAGGCGGTGACACAGGAGCAGCCTGCGTGTCTCTCAGCTGCGAAGAGAGATCAGTTCAGGTCAGAATAAGTCATCATAACCGAGGGCCGAGCAATTATTTAAATTCGAATCAACATCGCAATGCAGCAGAATGCTTTTTTTTTTTTTTAATGTTTATATTTTGACGTTTAATTTGTATGCAGTTCTATTTAAAGTCATTCCGATATCTTTTGTTGATTTTCTAGTGCATATCCAAAATTGATACACTGGACATTTATTAGTCTTCTTAAATCCATTTGATCAATTGGCTTTTCATTTCTTCCCCGTGTGTACACCCACACGTTCGAGTGAGTGAATTAAGATAAGATAAGAAAAGCTTTTTTTTGTCTCACAATGGAGAAATTCCCAATTTACAGCAGCAAAATTATGAAAGGGAGAAAGTAGGAGTACAAAAATTATATATCAATAAATATAAATACAAAATATGTCTATAAGCATTAGATTTTTAGAGTTTTTTTTTTTTTTTGGGGGGGGATCAAGAGTGACACTGATGTCGCATTTTGAACTCCACTGTGCCGTGAAAATACCAGGAAGGAGGAGTACAAAGGGCAAAAAAACAACAACAACAAAAAAAAGGTTACATTTGTTCATTGTCTTATCAGTTTCAAGCTTTGTAAATACATTCATCCATTTTTTTACTAGCACTTATCTTTCCCATTCACACATATGGACGATTTGAGTGAACGCTGGCGCGTTTGGCTGCCATTGCTCAACCCGTATTGTTTTATTGTTTTGTTCCTGATTGTAAAGTGTCCTTGGGTGTCTTGAAAGGCGCTTATAAATAAAATGTATTATTATTATTATTAACGTGTATGTTTTTGAAATGTGAGAGCAAGCCTAAAAAAAAAAAATCCCCCCAAAAAACAAAACATTATCAGTGGGGCCGTAACTTTTAATTCCAATTTGCCCACCTGATAGGCAGGCCGTGGAGTCCATCCATTTGAGCAGCTGTCCGGCGCTCAGCTCGCCGCAGTGATTGGAGTGGCAGGGCAGCACGATCTGACTCATCGTGACTTCCGTGGGGTTCCTGTACGCCTCGCCGATCTCCATCGTTACGCCGGCACCTTTCCCCTCCTCCGACGTCATGACTCACTGCTGCGCAGACGGTGAGACGCGGGATGGCGCGTCACAGTGGAGCCGGGAAACACAGCATTGCAATTACAGTCGAGGCTTTCGAGTGGGTAAGCAAATATAAACAACTGAGATGTGGTTGCATAAGTGTGCACACCCGCTAAGAACAGTGGCTGTGTTCATGAGAAACCAATCACGCTGTAAGTCATGTTAAAAATGGAGTCACCGTTTTAAGTGCCTCTGATTAGCCCCAAATAAAGCGCAGCTGTTCTAAGAGGCTTCAAACTCAAAAACCTAGAATTTGAATTGGAGTGCGTGCACTTTTCATATCCGCTGTATTGCACGGATTTTTAAGCCGTTGTTTTTCATGTTTTTTTAAACAGTATAAAATTGTGCCTGGAGAGACATAAGTGAGCCGACTTTACCAATTCTTCGGGAGACGAGCTGATTTGCTTTGATTTTATTTCATTTTTAGAACAAACCGCAATTTGGCAGATAGTGAACAAGTCTTCATTCAAATATGAAAAAAAAATTGAATTAAAACGACAACATAGCTTCGTGTTGCCATGCCAATCTAGAATCAGCAGTGCTGGTTAGCTATAGTAGCAATGGCAACTTTGCTTTAACAAATCAGATTTCAAGTTGACCCACAAAAACAGCAGTACTTTTCCCGGCCACTGATTTGTTGGTGGGAGGCAAAAAATTTCGACAAGCAAAACGTGTCTGTCGCAATCTGCACAAATTAATAAAGATAACAATTAGGACCTTTGGTGAGTATAATGTACTTAATTGACATTTTATGGATTTTTTTTTTTGTCATGACATTGTGAACCGCTGACATGACGCCCCGCCCCCGGATGTTGATCCATGCACATTTTAACGTCATCTACCAATGACATAGCCCAAATTGATCCCTTTTGAGTTTGTTTTAAGTGACGACACCCTCGCCCCAAAGAAGACGATCCGTATTCCCAATCGAAACGCATCACATTCCTGAATTCTCATTTGCAGGTTGGCACTTGTGACACTATGTTTACAAAATTGGATCAACCGAGCCTGCAACAAACGAATACAGTACCCGACTGAGTTGAATTCAAGTGTCTAATTTTGTTGGGAAGCACTCGAAGTACAGTATGTCTGTGTAACGCAAAAAAAGAGAGAGAGTATGTTGAACTCAGAAGAGAAGCAAAAAGTAACTTACCGATCGTGAAAGGGGGACTCTGACTTTGGAAGTTGAGTTGTCAGTCCTTCCAAAGGCGGAAAACCGGGTAGGAAGGAGCAAACGGCAACCAGGAAGGAGGGCTTTTTTTCATTTCCCCATTCTTCAATATCAATACGCACATAAACACGAACACGCACACGAAAACCTGTCACAACATACTCGTCGCTGGAGGGAAGGAGGGAGAGAGGGAGTGAGAAAGAGAAAGAGAGAGAGAGAGAGAGAGAGAGAGAGAGAGAGAGAGAGAGAGAGAGAAGGAGGGGGGAATACGGGGGACAGCACGCAGCAAGTTTTAAGGTGGAATTAATATTCACGTATCTATTTTTAGGTGAGGTCAAATGTTATTAGGATTATTATTTTTTTAAACATGGAAAGACAGCCACCGGCCCCACAGTTTGTATACTTATACAGTAGTATAATATAAATATATATACAGTATATATACACAGCAGAGGTAGCAAAAGTACCTGACTCTGAAGTACCTCTGACTGATGCAAATAGGTAGAAGTAGAAGTACCGATTAAAAGTTAAAAAAAAAAAAAAAAGTAGAAACTGACGTACTTAGGTAAAAAGGTAAAAACAAAATACTAACCCTGTGGCTAAGTGGGTTAAGGTATGGCTGGAAAATTCATGTCGGTCACTTCAGGCACAATTTGGAAATTTTTACCTCGGTGCGAAATCACTTTTGTTGCCAGCAGGTTAGACATTAATGTCTGTGTGTCGAGTTATTTTGAGGGGACAGTAAATTTACATTGAACTAGAGTGTTAAAGCAGTGTTGCAAAATAATGTTGGCCACACACATCATTGACACTTCCCACATACTTTTGGCAGTTTCGCTTAGGAGTGTCCTCGCTTCTGTTATTTTGACAGGACAGTAAATTATGACTGATTTTGCAATTGAACACTGAAGACGATACATTGTAGCACGGTGTACAATAGTAATTAAATATTTACAAAAATGTGAGGGGTCGAATCACTTTTGTGAAATACCGTACATATTATTTAATATGATGAGCTTTTTAAACGAGTGAAATTATTAAAATAAAATAAAGTGTTGCCGAAGGGCATTGATTCAACTTGAATACAAGGTCGACCTTAAATAACATCCCACACGTCTATTGGCTAGTAAGATCATCAATCGAAGCATTAGGCCCGCCTTTCACCCCGCCCCTGGCTTGGACCAAGCTCGGTTGAGTTATCTGGTAAGGAGGACCAGTGTAGTGCGGTTGGCGTGCGAGAGGGTCGCGATGAACCGACAGATGAAATAGAGTGGCGAGGGGGGGAAAAAAAACAACCCAAAAATAAGCAAGTAAGCTGACTGTTCTTCCGCGAGAAACAATGTTCCCCAAAGGCAAAGGAACCCCGGTGCCCTCGGACGTCCAAGCACGAGAAAAGTAAGGCGAGAAACAGTGACGAATGTGCTGTTTTTTTCTCTCCCTCCTCTCGCAACTTGCCTGTTGTTCGCTGGACAGGCTAGCAAAAGGCGATTTCCTGCTTGCGAGAAAGGAATTGAATGAACCGCCTTGTCTACTATCGCCGTCTTTTCTTTTTTTTTTTTTCAATTTAGTTTACATTTATTTGTCATTTTGCAACCACCAAATCCGTGTCTAAATAGCGACTCGAATAACGAGCAGTAGTGTGACATTTTGGCTCGAATCGAGAGGTAGAAAACAATAACATCGCCTGGCTGCACACTACATTGGTTTGCGTGTGGAGCTGTTTGCAAGCTAACCCGGCTTTGGATCATTTGCCTTCTTGCCAAGGCTTCCTTGTATACGCTTTGTAGCGTTTTCTGCACCATATGCTGTTGCTTTCTACCCCCACACACTTTGTGTTTGAGATCCTGCAAGTGTTTGTGCCACAGCCTGCTTGGCAGCCATTGTTCAAAAGGCCTGCTGCACTAGTATGGGAAGACGTTTGAGCATTTATTCGGTGCTCTTGTTTTCCAGCCATGTACTAGTACACTCCGTGTCTTCACTAGTACGGCGTTTTTTTTGGCACACTAATTTAACTAGCAGGGCAAACTAAAAGAACTGTTGTATCTTGCCTACAACGTGTTTTTTTTTTTTTACCCCGGTACTAGTGTCACTTTTGGTTTACTAGTATGTATTGAAATCTTATTAGTGATCTACTCTGCTGCCCTAACAACACAACTAGGCAGCACTCATAGGCATGCGTCACGCTGGTAACCAGGAGCACAAAAGGGCTTCACGCAAAGCCAGTTGGACATTTAGTCAATTCAATTTTCATGTACAGTACTAGTTCACTCTTTGTCCTCACTAGTAAAACAGTGCAGCCCACTAGTACCAGTACTGTAAGAGTGTAAATGGAATGACTGTCTTACCAATGTTTTTCCGTCACTACTAGGTCCTAATTTGTCTTACTAGGACACAGTTAAAGCTTACTAGTAGAAGAAAAATTGTAAACTACTATTCTGTATTAGTAATGCTACTCCGAGAAGGCAGGTGTCACGCTAGTGGCCTCCAAATAAAGGATATTGAATTTTTATATTCCGGATACTTAGCTTGAGGTCCATGTACTAGTATGCTCTGTCCTCACTAGTGAAATAATCAGCACATCAGCAGGGGCAGTTTCTTCCAATACTAGTACCACTTTTGACAATACTTGCGGTGATGTTTCTTTCTTAAATGCACAACATAAAAAAAACAACAAAAAAAGGTATTTTTGAAAAAAACATCTCGGCATAACAAACCTTTTAGGGGGCCGTCAATCCCATCCATATTTTTTGTTATTTGATGTCTGGTGTAAGGTTCTAGTAGTGGCAAAAAGTGGCACATTATAACCAAGTTATTTTACGAGTGCGCTGAATTGCCTTACAAGTGAGGACAAAGTGGGTTCCAGTGCATGGCCCTTAAGATGGACATCGAATAAACAGCTTAACATAGTGCACTTGCAACTACCTTCTCTGCTCGACTTGCTTTTCTGTGTTTATTGAGAGCTTGAATTAAAATCGTCCTTTGTTTTCCGCAGGTTGGCTCTCTACGTCTATGAATATTTGCTTCACATCGGAGCACAAAAGTCTGCACAGACCTTTTTGTCAGAGGTGCGTGCGCCCTTTGTGGATATTCTCACTTTTGCTGGTCTTTAGGATAGTTCCCCACTCCTGTTCCCCCCCTCCCCCACCCAAACTTGACTGAGCCAAAACATATTTTACACGCGAAAAAAAAAAAAAAAAGTCACGGCACAAGACCAAACGGAAATATCACAAGAACTGGATACACAGGTTAATTGCCATCGAGTGGAAGAGCACTTACCAGTTCTGCCTGTCAGTAAACATCACTGGCATTGACAGAACCAAAATACATTGTTTTCATCAATTTGCCCAACTCAAGATACGTTTTAATTTTTCCCAGGGATGTTCGATAACACTTTTTTTCAGACCGATATGTACAGTATAGCGGTAACTATTGTGGAGGAGGATTTAATGTCAAATTTAATTTTTTTTGCCTTAATTATCTGCGACTGGTATCGGCACCCTCCGTAATTCGACGATCCCTTCAAATAAGACTAGTACAGTCAAACCTCGGTTTTCGAACGTCTCGGTTCTCGACCAATTCGGTTTTCGACCAAAAATGTCAAGATTTTTATGCCTCGGATGACGAACAAATTTCGGTTCTCGAAGAAACTGAGCGCACTTGAATGCACCATTTGACTCCTCCCACTTTCCTTACACAAGGAAGCGACGCTTCCTCTGGTAGATGAGGAAGTGATGTGGAATCACAGCCCTACTCCTGAATCAATACATATTATAAATAATGATTTTATATAACGGACTAAAGTTTAACTCTGCAATCAAATCAAAAATAGTGTGTGTGTGTGGGGGGGGGGGATGGCTAACTCACTATAAAGGGTACTAAATAGTGGCTAGTGAGTGATTCCTAACGCATGATCTCTTCCTTTATTTTTTTTTTTTTAATCATTGAATATAAAGTGTGTTAAAATTTGCAAAACTTCTTCCTTAGATACGATGGGAGAAGAACATAACACTCGGAGAACCCCCAGGATTCCTGCATTCCTGGTGGTGGTAAGCAATGGTGATCTCGTCTCCCCCGTGTAAACACGTCCGGGGCTTGTTTACGCGCTGGTGTTTGTCTCACGCCACCACGTGTCCTCCACAGTGTATTCTGGGACTTGTACTGCGCTGCGCCGGAGAGGAGAGAGACATGTGACCACTCCAGTGAAGCCAAAGCCTTCCACGACTATGTGAGTAGGCCCGTTACCAAACGCAATGCCGCTCGAGGTAAAAAAAAAAAAAAAAACGAGGCGCAGATAGATAAAACGTCGCCGGTGTCCGGCGGAATCCTGCCATGTCACTTTTCAGGGGGGGAAAAAAAAATGTGGCATGTTTGTCGAGCCGTTATATAACACTTTTCATTGGTCAATAATTTAAAAAATAACACACCCACGCAGAGCTGAACAATAATATCCATTTGTTTAAAAAAACAAAACAAAACAGGAAATGGACCAAATTTGGGCATAGCTTTACGCCTGACTGCAGTGATGTGATGGCGTCGTGGGGGGATACGTTCTGGGTCGGAAGGTAGGTGAAATTCTGTAATACAGTCAAACCTCGGTTTTCGAACGTCTCGGTTCTTGGACCAATTCGGTTTTCGACCAAAAATTTCGAGTTTTTTATGCCTTGGATGACGAACAAATTTCGGTTCTCGAACAAACTGAGCGCACTTGAATGCACCATTTGACTCCTCTCGCCTTCCTTACACGAGGAAGTGACGCTTTCTCGGGTAGATGAGGAAGTGACGCTTCCTCGTGTTGCTTTCCACTGTGAGCAGACGTGTTCAGTAAACATTTTTATTTTAAAAAGAGCGTGGTTTCGGTTTTTGAACAATTTCGGTTTTGGAACAGCCTTCTGGAACGGATTATGGACGTAAACCGAGGTTTGACTGTATAGGGAGCTTGTAAGCATATTTTTAATCCGTCCCGTGCTTTAAAATAGGAGTGAACAATTTTGAACAATAATTTAAAAAACATTTCTCAATTTATAATTTAATGTGTGATATTTTTCCTCTTTTTTTTCACAAGCACAAGCAAAAAAATGAAACTCCATGACAATAAACAATGTCTGATTTATTATACATCAATGTTTTGGTCTTAAAGGTTAGGCTGACACTAAAATAAAGCCACACGAACCATGAATTCATACGAAGGATTGGATTGGAGTTCACAACTGCTCCTAAATCTGGCGTGAACCAAAATCTGTCAGTCATAAATCAGAGCACAACAATTAATGCAAACAATTTTCATCATCATGTGTTGAATGGAGGTAAGAAAAAAAGATAGATTTTCACATTTTTTTTAACCCGGTGCCATAATTATTCCATGATGTTTAATTTGTAAATTGGAACGTATTGTCTTTGCGCTGTTTGTACCTCGATGCTTTTGAACGGTTATCTTTGCCCCGTTGGTGACGCACCCAAAGGAGGAGCTGACTTGGTTTCTGGGAAAAAAACGATGCTGATGTCAGCGTGGCTCGAGTTCAGACATGTCGCTACACGTTGAGGCATATTCACCCGCTATAGAATGATCTCGATTGATTCGCGGCTGAGAGGAGATCCCGATTAGATCCAAACAACGTGTGAGTGAAGCGTGACACTTTTGTGACGGTGCATCCTGTTTATGATGATGATGCGTTTTGGAAGGTTTTATCTGGGGGGGGGGTCCATATTCTTTTTTTTTTTTTTTTTTTTTTTTCCTCCACAAGCTACTGTCAATTAGAACACTTTTCACGGCATCAGCAGGAAAGGACGATCACCCGCCAGTGCTCGAGGCCTTGGAGGGGGAGCCGGGGGTGGGGTGGGGTTGGTTGACTCATCAGACAGGAAGGGAGGGGGGGGGGGGGTTAGTTAAAATGGCGACGTGGGTTTGTCTCTTGGCAGATAGTTGCCACGGTAACAGGCCTCCTGGTCTCACTGGTGACCTAGGAGCTCGTGGAGCGTCTGCGGCGGCACGCTGCCCTTTCCAAATCGACACGCCTTGCTATCGCTGGCCGAGCGTCTTTCGCCTGCAACCGACTTTCTTCCACATTTGCTTTGTGTCTCGTGGGTTTTGAAACCGAGCGCGGAGCACAGTTGGTATCCCGACTTCCGAGTGCCTCCAAAGCTAGTGCTTGCTCCATTTCTTCATTTGTTTGTTTTCGGTTGCAAGCCAAAAGGACTGCAACGAATGATTCGTTTAATGATCGAGAAATCTGTAAAAAAAAATAATTTTTTAATGTTTTTCCGATTGATCGATGAAACCGATTTAAAACAAAATGAACATTTTAGTTATCTTTTTTTTTTTGAGCGGACAAAAAAAAGATAGTTATGCAACTTGTACGAAAATATTAAAGATTGCAGTATTTTTATTTATTTAACAAGATTTCTTGTTTTGATTCAACTCAAAGGTAACAATACTACCTTTCTCATGCATCAATGGTTAGATTAAAAGAAAAATCTTTTTTTTTTTTTACCTTTTAGAATCGGAAGTGAAGGTGGCCGCAAGATGTCTTTGGGAGAGTGAGATAAGGGTGATTAGAGACTTTGTATGTTTGATTCCCCGACGTCTTGAGGTTGCCTTTTGCACTGATGTTGTGCATTTGTAGATGTCAAGGGGGGTTGGGGGGGGGGGCCAGGGTCAGGCTATCGTATGTGTGGACAGTACTCGTGCTTGGAGCGTCGCCATTGTCTCGGCGTGGGGGAGGTGCGTTTGCGCGCGTTGCTTCGTTGGCCGCCGGTGCTCGTAAAACCCCTGCTGTATTCACGCCGGCGATGCTGAATGCTCCCCGAGGGGCCCCGTCGCCATGGCGTCGGCGGTTGATTGATGGCTGTCACGGGAGGCGAGGGCCAGATTGGTGAAAGAAAAAAAAAAAGGGGGGGGGGGGGAGTGGCACCGTGGCATATGCCCAGCATCCACCAGGAGGACCTGACACGAGGCTAGAGGGGGTGGGTGGCGGCAGGACCCGAGCGTCCAGTCGGGATCCGGGATTAGCTTTTTACGATGTTGAGTAATGGTTAAACATTTACAAACTAAACACGGAGCCCTTTTTTTTTTTCTTTGCACTGTTGTTTCTAATGGAAGAAGAGGGGCTGTTAAGACCTGGCTTGGTCCAGAGTCTGCAATTGGGTGGTCTCCCTTAACATTTCTTGCTCATCCCATTTATTTGAGTCAAAAGACTCTGCTCGGAATCCACTATAGCGTGCCCAAAAAAGAGAGATGTGGTACTTGACATTTTGCAAGTCCACTGAACATAATGCTAACAAACGATGCAAAATGTCATAACCAAAAGCTACTATGGAGGTGGCGTTAGAACGCTTTGCGCAACTGATAGTTGAACACAAACAGCGCAGCAATACATGTAGACGGACAATATAAACAATACTCACCGGCATAGATTCTTTATCCTCTGCGGTGGGCATCTGAAGCACAGTCTTATCTCAAGGCAGTGTTGGATAAGTGCCCTGAATGTATCCTACTATGCATCTTGGAAGGTGCAGAACACTTATCTTGAACAATCAATGGTCACTAGAAAAGGAATGTATCCCATGATGCAGCGCGGGAATTTCAGCGAAATAATTTTTCATTTTCAAGGTATTTTGAGTTTTGGCACAAAAAGAGAGTAGAAGGAATGCAGAGTTGTGACGTGAAAATGTCTTAACGCGGATTTGCAGAGGGGCTTTGCTTGTAATCATTTAGTCAAATACGCCCCAAACGCTCAAAACGTTCTTCAAATGTGTGCCTTTTGTTCCGTATTTATTGTGTCGGACTAACTTGCAGTGAACCGGTCGACCGCAATTATGCGTCAGCATCAATTATGTCATTAACAATACCCGAGTAGTTTTCTCAAAACAATTTTGAGATGCTTTTTCGTGTACGTTTGGTTTTTGACGTCGTCTAGCCCGCTCCAGTGATTCAAGGGGTCTGAGACCATTTAGGCCAGCAGGCACAAGCTAAATCGCGCCGACTGAGGGGGGGGGGGGGGGGGGGGGAGTCTGTCTTCAAGAGGTCCCCTAGGAAGCTGTCAGGAAGGCTTCGGATAAGAGCTCATAGCCCCCCTGGCAGGTCCGTGACATCTGCCCCCCCCCCCCCCCTCTCCTGTTCCACAGCGTCGACTCCCAAGACGGGGTTCGTTTAGAGCGCCACTGGGTTCTTTTCATTAAGCCCCCTAACATATCTGTCAACGTTTGCGAGACATATTAGGACCTGAGAAGGCAGTCTGTCTTCGGTTTGGGGTCAAATTTTATGGTTGAGCTGTTCTCGAAGGGTTCGTTTTGCAGGCAGTGCATCTGTCAAGAGTCAGTCGAGTCTCCAATGATGACAAAAACCTTGATTTATTTATTTATTTAATTTTTTTTAAACCCAAGAAGCCCCATTTGCTTTCAAAAGTGATTTTTACTGGACCATAAGTGGACTGAAATCGAATGCCTTTCCAGGTTGTTCAGCCAAAATGTTGCGCAGGCGATTTGCTTCTGTTAGATGTAAAAATTCCTGACACAAATCAAAGGTTATGATGCCACCCGAATCAATGCCATCTCTACTGGGAAGACGTTCTACAACATATTGTGTGTGTGTGTGTGTGTGTGTGTGTGTGTTGTCAGAATATTTCTTAGCCATTCATTCTGAAGTAGTCATTTATGAGGCCTCACAATCTCTGTTGTAGTTCAACGCAGTTGTTTGTTTTGGGGCTTCTTCCACATCAAACTCAGCCAAGCAGAAGAGATGGAGACCTTAGCCACAAAGTTGGAGCCATTTAAGCCTCTTTTCTTCAAATCATGTCCTAAACCCTAACCCGGGGGTCGGCAACACACGGCTCCAGAGCTGCATTCGGCTTTTTAGCGACATCTAGTGGCTCCCTGGAGCTTTATAAAAAAATGTTTGAAAATGGAAAAAGATTTTGATAGTAGGCTAATATAGCTCAAATAGATATAGCTACATGTTGCGGCCCCAAAAAAGGAGAGCTGTGGTGTTTTTTTTCAAAACGTACACAATATTTATGCTTTTAACAGTCTCGACAAAGACAGACACGTCTGCTTCCAGCTCCGTGTCTTCTCTCTTCTTGTTCGACTCGAGACAGCCTCCGAAAAATGGAAATTAATGATCACTTCAATGACACTAGGAAAAGCGAAAATAATGCACCAAAACAAAAAATCAAGCGAGGAAATTACAAAATAAATTGTGAGCACACAAAAAAGGAATGAATAACAAACAATTCCGCAACAGTCCAGTCTCCTACATACATACAGCGTGTGATTCCTTGTGTTTTTATAGAAATTAATTTTTTTGCGGCTCCAGACATATTTTTTGTGTGTTTTTTGGTCCTATATGGCTCTTTCAACATTTTGGGGTTGCCGACCCCTGCCCTAACCCCTTCACTATCCTATAACGCCAATGTGTAAAGACCTAGAAAATGCGTGTTTGTTTGCACATCATTGAGGTGCTGAGGTCTTGACTTCTTTCTGGCCTCACTTCTCTCCCGGCCGAGGTATTTCACAGTGGCCCTGCAGTGGCAGCCTGCTCAGATATAATTAGTGGGGGAAGTCGATACAGGCAGCGGTGTTGGCTGTTGACCAGTAATGTCTTTAGTGCTGGAGGGCTCCAGACAGTGTTTGCATATTTGAGCGGGGCTGATCGTAACATCCATCCTTCCATTCGTAATCGCTCCTGGTCGGCGGTCCCATCCGGGCCACCAAAACGGAGCCGAAAAGGGGGGCTTTCTTTCTCCTGTTCGCGGCCGCTCCTCTTTGGAAGCCAAACAACCACCGCCGCTTGAGAAGACATTAGCGCATCTCACGTTGCCTTCGCGACGAGGAAGCAAAACCCAGGCAATTAGGACTGTGTGACCAAAGCAAATGGCACATTAGCGAATTAGGCCTGCGGTTTGTGCAGGAAATCGGTCCGGGTATGCCACTGCTGTGTTGCATGCAGCACTTTGGAGCCACTGACTCACCGAGTCCCCTCCTGATGCTTATCTCATTCACTACATCCTGGATCAGCAGGGGGGTGGGGGGGGGGGGGAATTCGCCTCATGGAACCCACGTCAATGTTTTTACCGTTTGTCCTGCCGCCAAGTACAGTGAATCCCCACAATCTCCCCCACTTCACAACTGTAGGAAACGAACTTGTACTTGGAATGTGACGAGGGCCTACCGACTTAGTCATTTTGTGATCTTCCGTTCCGCAGAGTGCAGCGGCGGCCCCCAGCCCTGTCATGGGAGGGATGCCCCCGGGTGATGGCATGCCAGGAGGACCCATGCCGCCTGGATTTTTCCAGGTCAGTCCGTCACTCGGCTCACTGAAAGCAGGAGTTCGAATGCATGTTTGGTTATTTTAAAAAAAAAAAAAAAAAAAACTTTTTACGTGTTCCACAGTTGAAAACGCCTCCCCGCTGACGTGCGTTGCTCTCGCCGAACGCATGGCTGCCGACCGAAATAAACCGATCGTTTACGCTGTCTGCACGTCGTTAATACCGATGATCTAAAAGCGAACAAGGCGATCCAGTTTTGTGACTCTCCGGTTGGATTACGTTTTTTTTTAAAAAATTTTTTAATTGTTTACGGGTGTGCTTGCTCACAGTGTCCAAACGTTTTTCACGGAATTAGCATGAACACATATTGAGTCATCTTAAATGTGCTCTCTTGTTCATTAAGTTAATAGCTGTTTTGGCTCCGTTTTTGTTTTTTTTTAACCCTTCTTGCGTCCGAGGAACATCTGATGACTTTGTTTCCAAGCTTTTTTTTGGGACATGACTGTTTCACTATAAGGCGATATTGCTTTTTAAAACATTTTGTAATGTTATGTCTGTTCCTTAAATTAGCCCTAAAAAGATGGGACTTCTCTTTTTTTGTATACCGTATTGGCCCGAATATAAGACGGTGTTTTTTTGCATTGAAATAAGACTGAAAAAGTGGGGGTCGTCTTATATTCGGGGTCTAGACATTATACCCATTCACGACGCTAGATGGCGCCAGATATCATTGAAGCGAATGCTGAACTTGACTCCCCAGGCCAAAGCGAACCCCTGTCATGAAGAATAAAAATAAAAATAGCGGTCGCACGAAGAAGAAAAATAAAAAAAATAGCGGTAAGAAAGAAAAGAGAAGAAAATAATAGAAGAGATAACGGAAAATGGAGAAACGTAGCGACAATCTGGAGAAAAGTGGGTCGAAGATCGGCCAGGTTAACCGGCAGCTGTGGAGAAGTTATGATGTCATTTACGTCTCAAAAACCAGAAGCCGTTCATTTACGAATGTGATTGCACTTTAGTCATTTAAATGTTCAGATATTAAAATTTGAATGAGGCAAAATAACATGCTTTTTCTCTCAAATATATTCTTATAATTATTTGTTTCAAATGTCATTATTTTCTGTATAAAAATTAATGTGGTGTTCAAAAAGTCTTTGTCTTGAAAAAGAGGGGGTCGTCTTATAATCAGGGCCGTCTTACATTCGGGCCAATACGGTATTTGCTTCTAGTTCAACTAAAGTTTACTTTTACCAATGTAGCAATTTTATGTTTCGCCACTTTGCCGACCCCTCTAGTGACTACTCCACAAAAGCGACTAATAACCTTCATTTCTGCGCGGAAAAATGAGCTGAATCATGATGACATTGGTTTCCGTACTAAAAGAGGTGCTCCCAGTTGGAGGCAGTTGGAATGGATAGAGACTATATAGCTGGTTGTATTATTATTATTTTTTTGTGCATTTTGTATACCTTCCAATCAAATGTGAGTCATTAAACGCTCTCATACTGCATTACAGTGAAAGCTGTGGTTACCATATGATCAAAATGAAAATCCTGAACCAAATCATGAAGGCAGCTCTTATTTTGCATCTCATTCCAGTGTACGCGTCTACCCAGAGAGCACAGAAGTGCTCCTGCTTGCCGCCGTCCTTGACGCTGCTTAGTCAACTTGTCGTAGACGCTTAGTATGCACGGGCCCGTCCGCTGCTGTAAACAGGCAGGCGTGGCCTGGACGTTTTCCCCCTTAATGGAGAAATGGAAGTCTGCCGCGCCTACTCTGGAATCGATATCTCATGGAGCTCGACGCGTTGGATAACTGTGTGGAATGAAGCCGTGATATTAACTCTTCAAATGTATTCCATTGTCCCTATTAAAAAAAAAAATACTGTATATATTTTTTTTACCTAAAAAAAAATCAATTAAAGTTTTCACCCTTCAGGACATAATGAAAATTTTAAAAATATATATAAAAAAACTGAATAAATGATGACCATCAAAGTACTCAAGAACATTAGACTGACAAAGAGCGAACCCACTACTGTAAATATGATATTACAGTAAGATCTCCAAATTTTTGGTGTACTTCGCTCAACGTGATTCGCTTAGTCCACAGAGTGATTTTAGGGTCCTGCGGCAGGGTGCGCTCGCTTACTAAAAGTACAGTCAAACCTCGGTTTTCGTCCATAATCCGTTCCAGAAGGCTGTTCGAAAAGCGAAATTGTTCGAAAACCGAAACAGCCTCTTTTTAAAAGACAAATGTTTACTGAACACGCTCTGCTCACAATGGAAAGCAACACGAGGAAGCATCACTTCCTCGTGTAAGGAAGGCGAGAGGAGTCAAATGGTGCATTCAAGTGCGCTCAGTTTGTTTGAGAACCGAAATTTGTTCGCCCATCCGAGGCATAAAAAAATCGAAATTTTTGGTCGAAAACCGAATTGGTCGAGAACCGAGACGTTCGAAAACCGAGGTTTGACTGTACTTAGGCAGTTCATCCCCTGGTAGTTGGCCGACGACTGTTTGCGAAAGTTCACGATTGCAACAGAGCTTCAATTTTAATTGTACGTAATCACTGACGATCATGTTTTGTGATCAATTTTTTAAATTTTTTTTTACAAAAACAGAATGGCACAAAATGTCTCTTGAAGGCTTAATTACATAACTGCACAACCCCGGCCGGCTGTGAAGATGACTCAATATGTGTTCATGCTAATTCCGGGAACAAACATTTTGACACTGACGTGAGCACGTACGCGTGTAGACACAAAACCGGAACCCGTTGGAAGAGTCTCAAAATTGGGTTGGCTTCGTTCTCGTCCGGATCAGCGGCATTGTCTTTCCCGGTGTATGTGTGAGCGCTAAGTGTCGTGAGGCTAATTGTACGGCGCGGCTAATTGATGCCGTTATTTTTGGTGGGGGAGAAGGGCGGGGTGTTTGTGGGGGGGGGGGGGGGGATTAGCGTTGATAATATGCAGCAAGGTTCCTCCGCTCCTTGATTGACAGGCGAGATCGCCCACATCCTCTTCCTCACATGCTTGCTCCTCTCTGCTTAGTTTCCCTGACTGTGTTTGGAACATGATGGCAAGCTTATTTCGTCATTGCTTTTATGTATTTATTTATTTTTTGCATCTCTCGCTCTCTAACTGTCCTCTTGCCCTGCAGTAACCCCGCTTCTCTGTTTCTGTCTTGGCCCCTCTTTCTCTCTTCACCCACCCCCACCCAACCCCCCTTCCTCCATTTTGCCGTCATTTTTTTTTGTGCAATGCCGCAGGGTCCTCCCGGTCCCCAGGGCTCTCCTCACCCTCAGCCTCCTCCCCCTAACAATATGATGGGACCCCACAGTCAGGTAAACGCTCCCTTTCCCTCTTTGGCCCTCCTCGTTCTCTATTTTGCTGTCCGCAGTCATTTCGGGGGTTTGCCGGCTCGAAGCGCTCGCCGCTTTGCTCTTTTGTCTCAGCGCCGATGGGCTTGACAGTGCTGGCACGGTGGGAACGAAGGAAGCACAAGCGCGTTGGGTTTGAATGGAAATCTGACGCAAATGTCTTTGTCTGTGTCGCAGTCCTTCATGTCGCCTCGCTTTGCCGGCGGCCCGAGAGGTCCCCCCATCAGGATGGCAAACCAGGTAGACGGAAAAGAAGAATAAACAAAAACGTTCGGTTCAGCCTGAGATGACGCCGATTATGACGAGTTGCAAATATTCATGAATTTAGGGACATTTTCTGTTTGCGTTGTACCACTTGGGAACAAACAACAGCTCAAAGCAACGTGAAACTTTAAATATAAATGGATTGCCATTTTAGAATAAATGCGAGACAATTAAAAAAAAAAAAAAAATCACAATTACCAAAGAATTCAAAATTACCAAGTGCTAATTGGATTGTTGAATTTCATTTGTTAACTCATTCAGTACCAGCCAATTCTAGACCAAGTCTGAAAAGACGTTTAAAAACGTCTTTGGGAGTGAATGAGTTAATGGTGGTGGGTGGAGGATTTCTGTCATGGTGCCGCTGTGCAATATTAAATTAGAAAAAAAAGGTAGCAGTGAAATCCAAACAAAACAAAGCAAGATTTTTTTTTTTAAAATGTCTTGAATGGGTATTTTCCTTTTTACCATCTTTAAAAAAGGAGCCTGTTCAAGTCTAGCACAAACACGGTGGTTGAGGTAGAGGCTTTATTCCTGAAACGTAAATGTGATGTCATTGTCACATCATGAACAGTTTGGACAGCAACACTGCGCCTCAACATACTCGTGTGTATAATTTGGTGCGTAACTGCAGTAGAAATGACAAATTCACGTGGTGTATTTCTCCCTCCCAGCCACCAGGTGGCGGACCAGGACCACATCCCATGTTGCCTAATATGGACCCGACACGACCACAAGGTAAGAAACCTTCCCATTTCCTCTCTCATGAAGCTCTTTAACATCGTATTAGAGCTTTTGAGGTTTTTAAAAATGTCTGGTGTCCTCATATCAACAGTCTTCATCCCACCAGGTCATCCTAACTTGGGGCCCATGCAGAGAATGAGCGGCCCTCGAGGAATGGGGCCCATGGGGCCCGGACCGCAGGTGCAGTAGTTTTTTTTTTTTGGTTTGCTAGCACAAAAACAAAATTATTGTCGTCAAAATGGCTACTGGTGATTCACGTGGGCTTTCCTTCTATTTGTTCATCAAATTGTAAAACTACAACGATGTTGTTATTGTGTCGTTATTGAGAGATCCTGGGTTGCGTTGTAGCTAAAAGGTAGAATCCTGATTGGCTATTGCGGCTTTTGTTGCTTTGAAAATTAAGGTGGTGGATGCCGCATGGCGATATGTCACACGTTAGTTACCATGACGACTGAATCTTTTTTTTTTTCCATTATTCAATTTTTTTGTACTTTCTTTTGGCGGTTGACAAATACTTTTGGTGCATTACCGCCACTTTCACCTTTAAGGTAAGCCATTTTAAACTAAAAAGAAAAAAATTCCACTGTTTGAAGTGCAAGTTTCAGATTCCAATCGGAACTCCTTTGCTGCCGTCAACGTGATAGTGGAAAAGGGGATTTTGGGTGTCAGTTCGAGCTCTAATTTTAATACGTACAAGTTGCACCTGAGTATAAGTCGCAGAAACAGCCAAACTCTGAACAAAAGGTTTACCGTACAGTGCCAAAAATACGGAATATACATTTTCATTGAACTTTCGCTGACCTCCTGCCGAGGCTGGGAGCGCACTCCACTTTTTGTCGCCTGAGCTCACAAAAAAACTAAAATAAACAAACACGTTGCACATCTGAAAACGTGTTTTGAATAAACATTTGCTTCAAGGCATTCAAAGTGTTGGAGGTTCTCCCATTCAAAATTTCGCTGCCAATATTTTGCTTTTTCCCTTGCAACTGACTATTGGCTCCCAAACATGAGTTCCCAACCTGTGTCGAGTAACAATACCGTCTTTTCAGAACTTTGGTGGCGGGATGAGGCCCCCGCACAACACCATGGGTCCCGGCATGCCAGGGGTCAACATGTGAGCCTCGACTTCTCTTCAATCGAGAGTGCTGCAGGCAGGTTTAACACTCCTTTTTTTTTCCCTTTCCAGGGGCCCGGGGACTGGTCGGCCATGGCCCAATCCTAACAATGCTAATTCTGTGAGTACACACACACACACACACACACACAACTACACAAGAGTAAAGACAAGAAGGCACCGGTTCAAACGGCAGTTACATCTTTTGCTCGCGCATATTGAACCGGAACACGCTTCGGATGATGCAATGATCAATGATGACGCATGTTTCTCGGTTCCAGATGCCTTACTCATCACCGTCTCCTGGCGCGTACGGGGTAAGAAGACATCTTTGCTCTTTTAGCCTCACATTTTTTTTGAAGCCAAATTACATGTTGAATGACATGACATATTCTCCGAAGGGAGCATCTGGAGGAGGACCACCAGGGACTCCCATCATGCCCAGCCCCGCAGGTGACTACTTCTTACTCACGTATCCACATTACTCATACATGTATTTTCCGCTACCTACCGGTGACTGTTTATTTGTTGTTTTTTTTTTTTCAAAACAGACTCCAACAACTCTGGTGACAATTTGTACACCATGATTAACACTGGACCCGGCAATCGAAATAATGTAAGTGATGGTGAGAATGGAATTGAGGCAGCACAAGTGGTGACGTGACGTGCGTGACGCAGCTACCCTGAGACGTCATTGACTGGCAAGCAGCTGGAATAGGATCAAGTTCACCTGCAATCCAACTAGGGACAAACATGACAGAAAACCGATGGGTCGAAAATTGAAATAGAAATCATTATTAACCCCCCTTTTGGCTGTAAAGGCAATATTTTAGGTGGTACAGTGGAACCTAAAGTGATGAACTTAATTGGTGAGCCTGTTTATGATTCAAGGTAATGTTTCCCATTGAAATGAATAGAAATGCAATTAATCCGTTCTCGCCCCCAAATTACCGGTAAATTAACAACTTTAACAAATAACGGCTTATCCGTAAACAGTAAAAATAAATGGGCTTAATTTTATTTTAATTCACTCAACATGTTTCTTGTATTTCTAAGGCTGCTTCTTTGGAAATGTCTTGCAAAATAACGCGATGAGAATAAACCTCACGGGCTGCCACTTTAAGGTTTCACTGTAGCTGCTTTTTTTTTCCGGAGCTCGTTTGCCGGCTTTACAGCGGCGATGTAATCCCACACGTTGCGTTTCCGCTTCAGTTCCCCATGGGCCCCGGCTCTGATGGACCCCTGGGAGCCATGGCTGGGATGGAACCACACCACATGAACGGGTCACTAGGTAACACCGCTTGCACAACACATGAAATATTGCCAGAAGTGGCAAAAGTATTCTGCACTTGAGTAGCAATATAGATCCTAAAATTTAAAAAACGTACTAAAAGCTACTACTAAAGCACAATAACTGTATTGTACTGTGTTACTTCTCACAAATTAATTGGCGGGATGATTTCATTAGCTGACATTAGTTAGCTCTTTTGGAATTAGCATTTTTTGTTGTTGTTTTTAAACACATTATAACATAACACAAAAGTTCATGATGTTCAAACATTCCACCCACCCCAAATATAAATTGGCAAAAACATCAGCTGATTTAGCTGGTTTTTCTTCCAGTTGTAAAATCGCATACGAAAGTAATGTACCGTAATTTCCGGACTATAAACCGCGACTTTTGTCACACGCTTTCAACTCTGCGGCTTATTTAATGAAGCGGCCTATATAAAGACTTTTTTAACGGCCGCCTGTGTACCGTCTTTCTTTGTAAATATCTCATGTAACAATATGGGCACCTGCGGCTTATAGACAGGTGCGGCTTATGTGTGTCGTGGTGCGTCTTATAATCAGGTGCGCTCTATAGTCCAGAAATTACAGTAGATGTATACAGTATTTTATTGTGTTTAGTGTTAAGGGACCAAAAATGTTTTATTCAATATCCAAAAATCCATATTGGTTGGGCCCGACTTCCTCCCACTGCCTATGACTTAACACTTCCCCATCTTGCGATTCTTTTTGTTCTTTTAGGCTCTGGTGATTTGGACGGAATGAACAAGGTAAGCGTTGCACCCACCCGTGTCATCAAACAGTCGCTCTTTCCATCCACACAATAAGAGTTTCATGTTCTTTTTTTTTTTTTGTTCCTAGAATTCTCCAAACAATTTAAGTGGCATTAGCAATCCTCCCGGGACACCGAGGGATGATGGCGAGCTGAGTGGGAACTTCCTCCACTCATTTCAGAGCGAGAACGTAGGTCACAACCTCTTTGGTGCCACTTAGTCAAACTTTTTGTGCTCGAGTTTTTTATTTTTTTTAACGTGCACTTTTAATGTCATTTGTGCGCAACCACCAAAAAGGCAATGAACAATTTAAGTGCTCAAAATGTATTTTGACTGGAATCATTTCAACACCCGAATGTTCAACCAAAACGTAATTTTGGCGAACGAAGTTCCGCTAGCTTAATGCTAACGCATAACAGTATAGAGTCAAAGTTCTTTTTCATTTTAATGCCTGGTGCCACTACCTGGAGAATTTACAGGACAAAATAAAGCAGATTCGATATTTGACATGCTTAAGGGGACGCCCGTAGACGATTTTTTAACTCTTCTTTCTCTTCTTCCGCAGTACTCGCCAACCATGACGATGAGTGTGTGACCCCCCCCCACCCCCACATCCCTTTTCTCTCCCCCCCCCCCTGCCAGCCCAACCCTTCGTAATTTGCCATCATTCCAAGGATTCGAAACCCCCCCCCCCTCCCCCCGCCTCCCTCCGATCAGACACGGCCAAACGCATCAGCAGAGAATCAGGGATCCAAACTTGACGTCGGAAATGCTGAAACGCGGGCGAAACAAAACGGCTCGCGTCTCTCTCACGGGACAAAAGCAGCCCGTGAAACGATCGTTCAATAACAATGGCGAAACGTAGCCCCGATATACAGTAAAACCCCACCCTAGAGCGATGGTTTACCTCTTTTTGGAATGAATTTCTGCAGGAAGTGTCTCCCTTGTCCCGCGCGGGTCCACTTCAAACACTGGAGAGTGTACATACGTGTACATGTGCATCGTGAGCTTTTCCCAGTTTTTTTTTGTTTTTTTGCTGCTCGCCTTAGGTGCCCACCATGCCACCACTCACTGATGGACATTTTCAATTACAGTGTTCCCCCCCGCATATTCAGAAACCTACCTGGGTCAATGTCGTTTTGTTTTTGTTGTTGTTTTTTTGTTGTTGTTTTTTTTAGGCCAGTGCAGATTTCAGTATTGGGCAGAATAAGATTCCCTTATCCAATTTAAAAAAAACATACATAACAAATAAATTCAATCATAAAGATGTGATTACAGGCAGAACATTTGACTGCTTTACAGTACTTTGTCCTTTTAGTATTGAATATCTTAGAGAGAAAAATAAGCAAAAATCCTTTTTTTGAATGGCAAAACATGTCTTATGGGGTAATGTGTTGATGTTAAAAAAAACAATAGACAAAAATCAGGAAAAAAAACTATCAGTCAATTTTTGCCACATTTTTTTTTTCTTCTCAAGAGTTGATAGTTGCCATTTTTGTGCTGAGGTCCAAGGCCCTGTCGAATATAAAAAAAAAAGTTGTGCTTAGGCGCCGTTTTGTAGCATCTCGTTGCCAAGGAACTATGTTGAAGGGAAGTGAGGGGAGCTTTCATGTGTCAATACAAAACCCTGTTGAATATAAATAGTGCTTTGGCGCCACTTTGGTGCTACGTATCATTGTTGAAGGGCGAGTTTCATTCGCCAAGCCAAATAGAAAAATATTGCTTTGCTGCCACCCTGAGGCATCTTCGGGCAATCGTTTTTTTTTTTACATCCGTTGGTGGGGGAACACTGTAGTTGGGACTCGAGGGTTTCTTGGATTTTTTTTGGGACACAGGCCTGGTCAAAATTTATAAAGGAAACCCATGCGCCCTCTCAACTAGTGGGGGAAAAAATGATGAATTAGATTTTTCGTAGATTAAAAAAAAATTTTTTTTTGTTGTTCTCTCGTTTCGTTTTTGACTGCTTTTACCTTTCCCGGTAAAGTCCATCTGGCGACCACATTTATTCCCTATTCTTGATATCCAATTTCAGTTTATTTACTTGGATAAATACACTTTTCAGCGCACTAATACAAGAACTGTCTCTGACATTACTGAAAACTTCGGCACGTGACTGCAATACATGTTACTTATGAGCTAAAACTGCGCACTAGTTGACATTTGCGCACAACTTGTGAAGTCGCAGTCAAATGCTCGATCGGGGGTCACCAAACTTTTTGAAACAGAGGTACTGCGAAGGGCTACCAACTTTCATGCACCCTTCTGAAATTTGAAAAAATTGCCAGAATTATTATTACGAATGAAGCGGAGACACTTTAAGGTTAAGGTGGGAAACACAAATGCACACTTTTATTTCTGTAAATCTGCAATTTCTGCTGATCACTTCTACATTCCTAGGAAATCACAATGTCCCATTGGTAACTAGTGCACAGTTTTGCTTCACGAGTGAGGATAAAGCTTTTATAAATTGTGAGCACTAGTGTTGCCCAACTGTGTTCTACTTTTTTTTTGCCCTTACTGCTGTTTTCTGGTGTCGACATTTCGTTACGGACACTAGTAGGACAACTGATATGTTACTTGTGAGGCAAAATTACTAGTAACTACTTGGCAGTTGGTTGCGACTAGAAGGGTCTAGCAAGCTACAAGCGTGTGACAACAGCTGTTTACGACAAACTTGAAGGTTTGCGTGCCGGATGGCCAATAGTAGTGGAGGAAAACAAAAAGATTACTAGTCAGGCAGGAGTTGTACTAGTGTGCTGAATTGCCTTACAAGTGAGGTTAAAGAGTATACTAGGACATGGACTTTAAGTTGGATATCAAGGACATGGAATAAATGTTTAATCAGCTTTCCATAGACACTCGAGCTGTGTACGGGTTTCTACTTTGTGCTGCCCCCTAGTGGACTCTTGCTTGTCAGATTTTTAAAAAATTTTTTTTACTGGTCTTCTAGAAATGGCTTTTTTTGTTTGTTTTTTTGCCCACCCCACATTTTTCAAATGTAAAATTTTGATACAGTCTTGGACTCCGTATATTGTCCCAGTTATTCCAAGTTAATCGGCGCCGTTATAAACTTAGCAGCAGCAGTCTTGTAAATGCGATGACGATGTTTGGTTTTTTTTGTTCATTTTTTTCCTTTCCTGTGAACATTACACGTCTGTCTTTTGTGGTCTTTTATTTGCTTCTATTTTTTTTTTTTTTTCAAAATTGAGGAAAGATTGATTGTTAATATAATTTTACAATAACTTAACTTCTAGTGTCTGTTTTTATATATTTTTTTGTATTATATTTTCAAATTTCTTTTTCCACTCACTGGGAACATGTGGACGTCGCGGACACTTGCTATTTATTAGACAGTTAACAGACATTATCATTCAACTGAGGCATGGAATAAAATGTGGCTTTAATACAAATCAACAGCATGATCTGTCTCCAGTTTTCATCGTGGTGTCCACCTCCCCACTTTTTTTTTCAATTGTAATATGAAAAGAGAGTGAATTAACTCCAGTCACGAGACATTAATTCATAGAAAATTCTGAAATGCAATCCATGAAAATATCTAATGTCCACCTCGATGCCTTTCTGTGAGTACTCACTCACTCAACTCATCTTTAGTGCTTTCACAACAGCGGTTGTCCAGAACACGACATCACAGGTTGCTACAGTGACTGGACGATTCACAGAAAGATGTAAAAGAAGGCACCCGTGTTAATTTATTCATTCATTCTGAAATTTCACCGCAAAGTACAACGTCCCAAACTTTTTTTGAGGACTCACCAGGGACCCACCATATTACAGTAAATTTTTGTCTTGTAACAATTACATTTTTTAACACTCGAAAAATATTTTGTCAAATTTAACCCCCATGCAGTAATTATCCCAAAATTGGACATTTCGGACACTTTGGACGATTTTGGACTGTTGGACAAATGGACACCACAGACAAAACAGTGAAAAATAACTCCACGAAGCTGACATTTTATAGGATGTATATCTATGTCTTGGCCAATTCCCACTGAACATTTTGAGGGGTTGAAAGTGAAAAAAGATGTTGCACATTGGAAGAGGGACATTTTTGGGACGTAATACCCTTCATGCAGCCGCTTAAAAATACTGCATGAAGGTTAATACTCTTGCCATCCTTCAAAATAAGATACATTTTGTATATTGTATTTACTTTTTTTTTTTAAATTGCAGAACATCAAATAAAAAAATTTACTGCGCCATTTACAGACGGATTTCCTAAAGATTAAAATGCAAAAAATATTGAACTTAAAAGTTAAATACAACTGAACTCGACTTAAGCAGTGTTTTATTTGTGTCACCACTAGAGGGAGCCCGCATACCATACTTGGAGAACCACAAGCCTACAAGTCTGTTCAGGTTACCTAAGGCGTTGAACTTGCTGCCTGATGAAGACAAAAACAGAGAACATGTTCTGGCTCGGTGCGGGTCCAACAACGGTGGCGAAGCGGGTCGAGCGGCTGGCCCGCCTCAGCAGGAAGTGACCTGGCTGGGCGGCAGCCAAACTTCCTGTGAAACAAGAGCCCTCTGAATGTATGCGCCGGCATCACAAACGGACCTCTGTTCGCTACCTCATCCTAATTATACCCTCAGTAATAATAGCCGCCGTTTCCCCCCCCCCCCTCCGGTTTTCTATCCCAGCACAGAGCATCCTTTGTGGCTCCCACCATGACTTCCACCCGTGTTGTGGCAAATTGGCAAAATCAACGCTTGATATTTGGGGTGAAGACAAAACGAAGCCACAACACAGCGTGGGTGGGGCCGCAACAAAACACAAGAGATGTCTTCCGGCGTCTGCACGAAATACACGGTGATTTGTTTGTTGTCAATAGGCTAAGTTGGAGGCTATCCCAACTGATTTTGGGGTGAGAGGCGCAGTACAACCCCGGACTGGTCGCCAGCCAGTTGCAGGGCACATCAAGTGGCGAATGTTCCATACGCTAGGCTAGCAAACAGAACCAGCGATGTGGAATTAGCAAAGTTTCTGCTTGACGGGTACATAATTTTTCCTTTTTTTTTTTTAAACCAAGACCTACACCCCCCCCAAAAAAACCAAAACATTGAGATACCTTTCAGTAGATGCTTTTCATTGGATAATAAACTATAAAGGAGATGTGCGACTCGGATTGCATCACATTCTTCAAACTGTATGACCCATATGGTACACAGATCAGATTGTTTCCAGACAGTAAACAAAGACTGAAGAACGCCACGTCGCTCGGTTCTGTACTGTCAATACAGGAAACATTACTGTTGGAGAAAAAAAAAAAGAAAAAAAAAAGTGGGATTTTCCACAGGATACAACCGATGCAATCATTAGCCTTGGGCACAGGTGGTGAAAGTACTCACAGTCTCGACTTAACCTTTACCGACTATTTATTTTCCATGTACATGAACCATGTTCTCAATCCATTTGGAGCGAGGCCAAGAAAAGAGCCATAATAGGAGTAGACAAATTCATTCAAACAAGACCTTTAGGTTAAGTTAGAGTTAAAAAAAATAAAGTATCCGTACTCCATTACTCAGGAGTCTGTCACTCTCAGTGAATGCACTCCAAACTTGATGAACCTGTCGACCCGGCGAGGCCGTCGGTGCCACACACCAGCTTCAACTTGCCCTTTCTCTTGCGAGCTGCACGCAAGCGCCAAAGCAAATTATCAGCATCTTTTTTTTTTTTTTTTTTTTTCCTGGTCATGTTTTTGCAAAGTGCAACTCTATTGTTGGGGTGGGGAAAAATACAGTGTGGTTAGTCCCAAAAGGCTTATTATAAGCCGTATTAACTCGAGGGATGAGCGTCAACTTTCAAAGAGTCCTATGAGCAGCTTTGAGCTCCTCTCCGAAATGCGGGAAATCTATTTTGGATTATACAGAGAAAAATTTTATTTATTCAAGTAAACAGGCACGTTTTGCAACTATAGATTTTATCCCATTAAAAAAAGTTAATAAATCATTGGCTCAATGTGAAAGTGTTGAACACGAGAGTGGATAAATACATTTGTTTTACATTTGGCTTGAATATTGTTTTGGAAAATAAGCCCTCATGCTCTATTCTTAAACAGGATATGAATCCACAGTACTTTTTCTTATCCTTTTTTTTTGTCATTAAAATCTTGGTGGTGTTAATGATGAGAGTAGAGGAAATTTGGGACAACACATCGCCATATAGTGAGTGTACAGTTTGTTTAACAGTGTAAATTTACTGTCCCCTCAAAATAACTCAACACACAGCCATAAAATTAAACCACTGACAGTAAAAGTGAGCACACACACCTTGTTGAAAATGTCCAAGTTAGTGTCAATCAACCAATGGCGGGCGCAGTTTCCGACGTGGGCCTTTCGTTGGTATTTTTGAGCTCAACCACCTCCAACTAATGCCATCGCGTCACAAAATATGGTAATGTACAAATAAAAACTATGGCTATGTTCACAATCATTTTTATAAGTATAAAAAAACTTTAAATAAATCACATATGTTGACGCGGGGGCTCCTGTCTGTCTGTGTATGCTAACTATGCTAACTGTTCTACTCATACATAACTACTCTAAAAGTGCTCCCCAAAAAAACGTCTTTATTGAAACAAGCCACTTAGCAAAGCTGTGTTGGCTAACCAAGTGTCATAAATTCGTTTTTGTTTTTTTTTTTAATTGAAAGGCGCTGTGGCATATAACCACAGCCATAGGGTCATGTTACGACGGCGTGACGTCACGGCCGTAAAGTGGGCGGTTGCCAAAGTATTGAGATAAAAGGTGGCTACTGAGAATAAAGGACAGTGAGCACAAAGTCCGACTCCACGCGTTTTATTAAACACAACATTTGGCGACAAGGATGGAGCTTCCACTCTCGCCTCTTCCTCCGTTCCTCGCCCTGCCTGGCGAGCCGCCAGTCCCGTGGTCCCGCTGGTTGGAGTCCTTCGAGACCTTTATTGAAGCCTTCGGGCTAGCCGACGCTAGCGACGCGCGAAGGCGGGCAATGCTTGTCCATAGCCTGGGCTGTGAGGGCCAACGCATCTTTCGCACCCTCGGACCGGCCACGAAATTTTCGGACTGTGTGGCATTGCTCTCCGGACACTTCGCTGCTCCACAGAGCGTCATGGCACGGCGGATTATCTTCCGGCAGCGTCGACAGCGGCCCGGTGAGTCGGTCCACCATTACGTCGCCGACCTCCGGGGACTAGCCAGCCTCTGCAGGTTCGGAGATCTGGAGGGCGACATGATTAGGGACCAGCTAGCCGAACACACGACGGACCTTAAACTGCGGGAGAAGCTGTTTTTATCGCCGGACGACACGTCGCTGTCTAGGGCGGTGGAAATGGCTTTCCAGCTCGAGTCTGCGGCCCTGTTAGCATCCCGGCTAGCCGCCTCGGACCCAGCTCCAGCCCTTCCCCACCTCGCTCCACATCTGCCTCTTTCATCTCGTACTGTTGCTCTCACGGCCCCACTCCCCGACACCACTGCTCCTCTCGACGAGCCGGAGGTAAACGTCGCGGGACGTCGAGGCGCCACGATGAGGCAACATTGTGGGAACTGCGGCTCCTCATCACACCGCACACGTGCGCCCGCGTGCCCGGCGCTAGGACAAAGATGCCAACGTTGCGGTAGGCTGAACCACTTTGCTAAAGTCTGCCGCTCTGTTTCTAATCCTGTGGACCCCGGGCCCCACCTAACCAACGCATCTGGCTCCACCACCATCCACTCGGTGGGCGCCTGCAACAAGCCGTTCAAGTGGTGCGCAGTCGAGCTGGACGGCGTGTGTCTGTCACTGCTGCTGGACACCGCAGCCTCCAAGTCACTCCTGAATGAGGCCACGGTCCGGCGACTTTTTCCACGAATGACTGTTAAACCTGGCACGGAAGACCTGTTTGGTTATGGACACACCAAGATCGACATGGTTGGCACTGCGACCTTTTCCGTGCGCTATGGCGCTAGAACTCTCCCAGCTTTCACCTTTCAGGTGTCCCGCAAGGGCGCCAACCTCCTCGGTTTCGACCTGTTCTGTGCCCTGGGCTTCTCCATTACAGACAACATGGGTGCCACCATACTAACCGTCACCACGCCCTGGCTGCACCGCTGGCCCTCGCTGTTCGCTGGACTGGGCTGCCTCACCGCCTTCAACCACCAGCCGCTCCTGAACCCGGAGGTGACTCCAGTCATTCAGCCTCTCCGCCGCCTGCCCCTCGCCCTACGTGCTGATGTTTCAGCCGAGCTGCAGAAACTTCTGGACGCTGGCATAATCGAACGAGTGGACGCATCGCCATGGATCTCCAACCTAGTGGTGGCACGGAAGAAGACGGGCGGCCTGCGCCCCTGCATCGACCTCAGACAGGTGAACAAAGCGGTGATACCAGATAAATATCCTCTGCCCACTACAGAAGAGCTCTCTGCCAAGTTTCACGGCTCCACAGTCTTCTCAAAGCTCGACCTCCGCCAGGGTTACCTGCAGGTTCTGCTGCACCCAGAGAGCCGCAACCTCACCGCTTTCGTGTCACACATGGGCGTTTTCAGGTACACCCGCATGCCTTTTGGGCTTAGCTCTGCCCCCAGCTGCTTCCAGAAGATCATGGCCACCATCTTCGCCGGCATCCCTGGCGTGGTTGTGTACCTGGATGACATAGTGGTGCACGGCGCGACAGCAGCCTCACACGACGACCGCCTCACCAGGGTTCTAGAGGTGCTCGCCCAACACAACCTCACGCTGAACGGCGAGAAATGCATTTTCTCCGCGCCGGTCATCGAGTTTGTGGGGTTTCGCCTGAATGCCGACGGCCTCAGCCCGCTCCACTCAAATGTGGAAGCCATCCTACGCCTGCCTGAGCCCTCCTGCCCCGCGCAGCTGTCCTCATTCCTGGGCATGACGGCGTTCTACCTGCGTTTTCTTCCACACTACTCAGAGACCACGGCGCCACTACGCGCACTCCTCAAACAGGATGCCCCCTGGTCCTGGACACCCATGTGCTCCGCGGCAGTCCGCCAGCTGAAGACACAGCTCACCTCCCCTCCAGTGCTCGCCCACTTCGACCTCCATAGCCCTACGCTGGTGACCTGCGACGCGTCCAACACGGCGGTAGGGGCGGTCCTGTCCCAGCTGCACGGGGGACTGAACGTCCCGTGGCGTTTGCCTCACGATCTCTGACTCCCACGGAGCAGAGGTATTCGGTGGGGGAGAGAGAAGCGCTTGCCTGCGTCTGGGCGTGCGAGCGGTGGCACATGTACCTTTACGGGCGGCACTTCACGCTCCGGACCGACCACCAAGCACTCACAGCCCTCCTGGCCACGGCAGGATCGGGACACAAACCGCTGCGCCTGTACCGGTGGTCAGAGAGACTGCAGGCCTACAACTTCACGACAGTGTTCACACCCGGCAGAGAAAACGTTGTGGCTGATCTGCTCTCCAGGGCCACGCCCACCTCAGCGCCAGACACCGCCCCGGACGGCTCAGAGTCAGAGCTGGTCCTCATGCTGCACGAGCCCCTCCGAACAACAGTCTCCCTGCAGGAGCTCCAGGCGGCCTCTGCACAGGACCCCGTGCTTTCACAGCTCCGCACGTTTATCCAGGAGGGCTGGCCTGCGAAGGTGCCAGAGGAGCTGGCGCCCTACCACCGGGTCAGAGACGACCTTTCCTGCTGGAACGGTGACTGCGTCGCTCGGGGGCTCTGCACGGTGATCCCCAGCTCTCTACGAGCACGCATCCTGAACATGGCACACGACGGTCACCTGGGCATTGTGAGAGTGAAGCAGCGCTGCAGGACCCTGGTTTGGTGGCCAGGCATCGACAGGGACATTGAAACGATGGTCAAGGACTGCGCCGCCTGCCTGACCAGCGGTAAGACGGGCCCACCCCCGACACCACCTTTGCAGCCCCTCCAATGGCCAGCGACGCCGTGGTCCCACATCCAGGTGGACATCTGTGGGGAGCTCCATGGCACTCCTCATCACCAGCGGTTCCTGTTGGTGGCCTACGACCTCCACTCCAAGTGGCCGGAGGTCCTCCCCGTGGGGTCAGTAACCACACAGCAAACCACTGACTTTCTTTCTTCCCTGTTTGCCCGCTGGGGTGTGCCAGACACCATTACCACAGACAATGGGCCCCAGTTCCTCTCGGCTGACTTCGCTGCCTTCACAGGGGAGAGAGGGATTAAGCACATCAGGACGGCCCTGTACCACCCGCAGGCCAATGGGGGCGTGGAAAGGTTCAACCAGACCCTCAAGAACGGCCTGAGAGCACATCTGACCGAAGGTCTCCCATTCAGCACGGCCCTGCAGAACACACTACAGCACTACAGAGCGACGCCACATGCCACGACAGGTAGCTCCCCAGCCCTTCTGATGCTCGGACGGGAACTCCAACTTCCCATGGATCGACTACGGCCGCCCAGCAGGGATCCTCCAGGCCCTCCAGCAGCAGGACCCTCTGTCGGCGACATGGTGGCAGAGGCGCAACGCCGGATGAAGCACCGCTACGACAGGGCACATCGGGTGAGAGGACACACACTCAAGGTGTTGGACTGGGTCCGTATCCGCCGGCCGCATCGGTCCCACAAGCTGCTATCCTTCTGGTCCTCACCCCAACAGATAATGGCACAATTGGGCCCAGCTACCTTCCTCCTTGCTGACGGCTCCCGTTGGCATGCCAGTCGCCTAAGGCGCGTCAACCCACCATCAGCACAAGAACTCGCCGCGGCGGCTGATCCGCGCCACACTGCCGGGGACTGGGATCTCCCTCCGGTAGCCCCAGGAATCCCACCCGAACTCGAAGTGCCGGCTGACGCCCTCGGACCGAGGCGCCGCCCTGTTCGGGCTCGTCGGCAGCCCCTGTATCTCAGGGACTACATAGTCTGATTATGTGGCAGAATAAACCACATGGCTATGCGGGTAAATGGGTAGTCTACCCTGTTTACCCAGATAGGTTGGCCATGTTCTGGCTTTGAAGTTGTGCACTATTAATATGTTTGAATGTTTTTGCACTTTTATAAAAGGGGGGGGTGAATGTGGCATATAACCACAGCCATAGGGTCATGTTACGACGGCGTGACGTCACGGCCGTAAAGTGGGCGGTTGCCAAAGTATTGAGATAAAAGGTGGCTACTGAGAATAAAGGACAGTGAGCACAAAGTCCGACTCCACGCGTTTTATTAAACACAACAGGCGCGCCTTGAAAATGACTTTTTAATCATAATCGGATATCGCCCGCCATCGAAAATCAAGCTTCGGCGCACAGCTGAGCTGAACCAATCAGATCCTACACCTGGCTCAACCAATGAGAGGACCGCTAAATTCCTTTGTCACCAGGGAGTTCCGAACAATCTACAATCTGATTGGCTAAAAGAAAAAGCAGCGATTTCCACAGTGTTTGATGGCGTTGGACGACATATTTTTTAATTATAGTTCTTTTACTACCGAACTGATTGTTATCCATTGTTTGTACCACAATAAGCCGAAACAAATGATATGATCAAGTTTTTCTTTTGATGCAACATGTGACCCATTGCCCAAAAAGGCTGTTTTTGGACTGGTCTGTTCCAAGTGACTGTCAACAGTCACTTATGTTCAATGTTCGTAAACTACATTCCACGTGTTTGCTCTGTAAATGCTCAACAGTAGGTTGTTCTGACCTCCGCAGAATTGGCTCTTATCCCATATTCCACCAATTCGACCGTTCCAACTCAAAGCCTCACATTCTACATTTCGACGCAAGTTCAACAGCATTTTAGCTTTTCGGCGGGCGTTCTCTAGTTTTACAGATAATTATTTCCCGAACTTCCGCCGAGCTAGTCACTCCACTAATTATATTTTAGTCCTCACAATGTTCACCTCACTAGGGACATTTTGGGAACGAATTTCCGCATGGATAAAATTGCACACTTTTCTATGAGAAAAACAACAAATCCCTTTGAAATGGATGTGGACATGTTCCACACCATCACATCCATCCACATTTCACACCTTTATGCAACAGATTCAAACCATTGAAATCTTAGGAAACAAAAGAGAGCCCCCAAAATTAAAGCAAATCCTTTATTGTGAGACAGTAATACAAGCAAGACGCAGGAGACAAAGGGTGGCCAACATCGGTCACAGACAGGTCAACTTTGAAGCCTTCAAATTATAGCTACCGGAGGTTTGCGCCATAACTGTCATGTAAAAATTGGCCACGTGTGAGATGATTTGGCACATCCTGTGTGTTGATGTTAATCGGAGTCATTACTGAAACTTCCAAATCAATGAAGCCAATTTTGAAGGGCTCGATGTACGGTGCTTAACAAATTGATTAGACCGCTGCTCATAATGAGGACTCTTGGGGAATTCGGAATGACAGAAACTTAAAAAAAAAAAAAAGAATTTGGGGTCATAACAATGGCGTTCATTTCGACTGATCGAATGAAACTATCAAGCACGATAAATCGAATGTATCACTTTGTCAGAGCTGAAAGGATCTCAAAAGTCTACGTTTCGCTTTATCAGGGTACAGAGTCCGGAAGGTTTTATCTGTAGCCGTCATCAAGAAACACAGACTGGCTGAGATACAGTCCAGACATCACGCACAAGTGTGCGTGCGCGTCTGTATGTGTGTGGGCTCGTGTGTGTGTGCGGCACTGGCTGCTGAAAGACAAAAAAAAAAAAAAATGTAGTGGGTGTTTAGTAAGTATTAGTGACTCTCAAAAGAAAAAGGAGTCTGCTTGGCAGAAATGCGTCTTCCTTCCTACTTAATCTTCTCCAGAACCGAACGCACCTCCTGTGGTTTGTAGCCCCAAGGCCCCATGGCCCCCTGTAACACACACACACACACACACACAGATCTCCATAAATGCTCATCAGGTTAACTCCATTTCATTACCTTCAGTAACTATTTGGGTGAATTGTGAATTTTTTTAAATACAGGGGTTACACATTCAATTTGCCGCGGCTCGTGTCAGCCTGGGACCGAGCCAAAGAATTCCAGAGCTATCTGTGGTGCTCCAAAAGCTCCCAGACACACGATTGCGTGAGCCAAGGGACAACGACGGCTTCGCGACATTTGCATAGTGGGAGGAGGCAAACACTTGAAATCAGGACCACGAGGTAAAGTGGAGGGATGATCATGACAATAATAAGTAACTTTAACCATCTCAATGGCAGAGAAAAGGATGTTTTTCCCCCCCCCCGTTTGGTCCCATTTTAAATCCATCTAACATCACTACTAGCCTCCTCCTAGCTAGCGATAAGCTAGTTCTTCTCTTCTCCAAGCTCGCAAAATCCCTTTTGTATGTTACTAGCACGGTGTTACCTAGGCAACAGCGATATTCTCGTAGTTTGGATGGCGTTAGCAGCTCAAATAAAAATCTCCAAACTACTTCCGGACATCCGCTCGAATGGACCACGTACGGTCAAACCTCGGTTTTCGAACGTCTCAGTTCTCGACCAATTCGGCTTTTGACCAAAAATTTTGAGTTTTTTATGCCTCGGATGACGAACAAATTTCGGTTCTCGAACAAACTGAGCGCAATTGAATGCACCATTTGACTCCTCCCGCCTTCCTTACACGAGGAAGTGACGCTTCCTCGTGTTTGCTTTCCATTGTGAGCAGACAGTGTTCAGTAAACATTTTTATTTTAATAAGAGCCTGGTTTCGGTTTTCGAACCATTTCGGTTTTCGAACAGCCTTCTGGAAACGGATTATGGACGAAAACCGAGGTTTGACTGTACTTAGCCTTGACGCGCGAGCACTCCCCACGTCGCCACGGCAGATAGAGGGAGCGTTGCGTTGAGCTGAGGGCTCACCACGTAGAGGACTTTGCCTTTGTGCAACACGTAGAGCCTCTCGGGCAGCGCGCCGTACTCCATGGCGGCCGAGTTGCTCATTTGGTCCACCACCACGGGACAAAGTGGATCCTCCGTAATGAGGATCTGCGCCGCAGCCATCCTGTCCTCCAGGCTCTGGTGTTTGCTCACTTGCAGATTGTTAGTGAAGGCCCACCCATCTGAAACAAATCATGCAGTTAATCACCTGTTCATGGTCATGGATTCATCCCAGACCACCCGCAATAGCTGGAAACACATGATACTGCCAAACCATATATATTACCCCACCCACCAGCCCAGCAAAAATGGATCTTTGATGTATTTTGTCGTCAATGGCAGTAAACGAGTTTACGACGAAGTTTTGAGATGATTTTGAGCGCTTGGTTGCACGTGCCCACCGCTTGAGTGCGCCTCCTCGATGTAGACGACAAGGAAGTCGGCCATGTCGCCAAAGTCCCGGACGAGCTGCTTGAACAGGTCCAGCTTGAACATGAACGGCGGTCAGGTACAACTGCCAAAGTTCAGCACCAGAGGCCTCGAACCTGCATGCACAACAACATTGAGTCGCGTGCATTTCAGAGTCATGGATGGAGAATTCATGATAAAGATTCCCTTGAAAGGGAAAAGGAATTGTTTTTTTCAAAATAAGTGTTAATATCATATTTAAAATAGTTGTGATTTCGTTGCAATAATTTTTTGTTTTAATATCTTTACATTATCAATGTATTGTTTTAACTGTTTTTGTTTTCATATGCCCGATTTTTTCCTCTTTACAATTATGGTTGTCTTTACATAAAATGCAAAATGTAAAAAAAAATTAAAAAAAAATCCAATGGCACTGAATTCAACCATTGGTGAATTCATTACAGTTCACCTGATCATTTAAAAAAATGACATTTTAGTCAATTGTTTTACATAAAAGAAAAGGATATGTCAGTAAAATTTTTTAAAATATATACATTTTTAACCGTTATTTAAACCATTGGTGAACTAATTGGAATGATGAAAAAAAATTATCGTAACTGAAAAAGATGGCATTATTTTATAAATTCATTGGCATTTGATTACATTTATGCAAAGTTATTTTTTTTAAATAAACTTACATGAGTTAACAAAAAATCAATTTCACTGGTAAATAAATTAGAATTGAAAAAATAAAATTCAAACAATAAATACATACATATATATATATATATATATACATATACAGTATATACACACACACATATATTTATATATATATATAGTGTGTGTACGTGTATATATACACACACACACACACACAAATACTTATTATATACTGGATGAGTGAAAAGCTACTAATAACTTTATTACCGTACTCAAATTTTTGTGTCACTTTCCGAAAACATGTTTTTAAACACTAATGGGGATTTCTTTTCTCTTGTTTCAGACTTGACTATTTATTGTTTGTTGTTGCTGTGACGTCACGCGCGCTCCATGCTATGACCATTTAATATCCCCCCCCCCCCTGTAACAAATTTAGTTTCTCGTTCTTAGTTTTTACTGCGCAAAGTTGTACGCACCTTTGAGAAAGTTGCAGATGCTGCTCTGGCGCTTGTCCATGGTGACCACGGGCGAATCCGGGGCAGGCTCCCCCACGAACGCCTTCTGGCCGAGGGACAACCACATGTGCCGCGACGCGGTTTTGATGAACTTGTCGGTGAGGAAGGTGGGCCCCCAGTCGTCGTAGGTAAAATTGGGATTCTTGACCATCGTGGTCCGTTCGTTCATTTTCAGAATGATCTTCTTGGTCAAGGCTGGCGAAAAGACGCGCAAGGCGCGAAGGACGAAGCTCACGCAGACCACGAAGAGGAACAAGTAGCCCGTGGAAAGGTACAGCCACACTTTTTGCACAAACATGATCGCGGTTGCTGTTCTCCTAGTCCCCAAGTGGGAAACGAGTGCTCGGAGAGCACACAAGACAAGCGTGATGCCTTCACGGGGAGTTGTCCGCTTCCGCCTTCCGCGAGCGACGCCTTCACTCGCAGCTCGGAGTTTCCAAAGCAACGTGTTGCGTAAACTTACGCAACTACATGGACGCCCGCCTCCTCGCCTCCGGGACAGTCGAATATTTTTCATTTGTGTTACTGGGTGGGCGACAAATGACTACAGACTGCCTAACCAGATGGATGACAAAAATGCAATTTTCCATATGCACAAAATACGTGCTCTGAATGTATTTAATTTTAGAGACACGATACAAACCCAACAAAAGGGGTTTGAGGCAAAGAACAAAATAACCAATTTTTTGGGTAAAAACACACAAATTACAATTCATGGATGACACAAAACTTCTTTGCTAAAAACCCTGAATTAAAAAAAAAAAAAAGCTGATCAATATACATTTTCTACAAAAGTGGGGTTTGCCCCCCCCCAAAATAAAACAAAACGAATTTTTAATTTTTGAAAAAAAGAATAAAAAATCCATAAGTACAGTCGGACAGTAGTAATTAGTCAATGCGTGTTCGCAGTTTCAGCACCCGCATATTCACAGGATTTTAAAATGATTTTTATTGGATTTTTCTTTTTATGAAAAACCTAGATTAAATGTTTATCAGAGTTTTCAGTGGCATTTTGGACGTTTGAAAAAAAAAAAAAAAAACACAGAGCAACAGATGTAAACAGATAATATAACAATACTCAGAGACATATATTCTTCATCCTCTGCGAAGAGCGACTAATATCTCTGTGTGTGTGTTGGTGTTAAATACTGTACGTCCCGCAATGGCCAAGGCACATACATCACAATGGCCACTGAATTGCAGCAAAACCTGTTGAATTTGTTTATATTATATTTTTATATATTATATATTATACATATATATATATATATATATAATATAACAAATTATTATATTATAATAATTATAAATAATTAATTAATAATTAATAAAATAATTCTAATTATATGTATTATAATATAATAAATATAATATAATATATTATATATATTATATTATAATCTACAAAATATAATATAATATAATATATTATATATAATTATATATAATTATATATTATAATTTATATACAGTATTGAATGATGTCATTATGTAGACTAAAATGCGATTCCAAAATAATTGACAGGCCTCCATATTAACGAACAACGCGAAAAAGCTCACTGACGAGATTTGGACGAGCTGTCAATCACCCTCCTCCGAGTCGTATTTGAAGTCCTGCATGATCTCGCTGAGCGCCTCTTGTGTCTTGATGATCCTGAACATTCCAAGCACATAAGAACCTCAACATGTTGCTCGTATGATTAGCGAGTCGCGTCGTAACTGTGGCGACCATGACCCGAGCTTACTCATGTTTAAGCTGCTGGATTTTCTCCTGGGAGGCTTCCTGGTCTTCCGGGTGGTCCTGAGCCCGCTGCCGGGCCAGCTGCAGTTGAGCTGTCTGAATGCAAAACACAACGAAACTCGCGTCTGTTGAGGTCCGAGCCCCGGAAAAATACGTGATATTGATGTAAGATTCTCTAACATGACGCACGGTTTAAATACAAACAAAACAAAACGACTACCTAATGAAGATTGAATGACTCCATTTATTATGAGTTAAAAACTCATCATTTACATGGAAAAATTTAGTTTGCATACAAAATGACATGAATATGTTATATATTCCTTTGTCAATGTAGAACTGTTATCGACGAGTGTATTTTGATATGTTATGCCCTCTTGTGGTGAGTCTGAATTTTTTATTTTTAAATTACTACGAGCACTGATATGTACAAAAATGTGTAAAGTAAACATGCTGCACTACAACTAGAGAAGGTAATTTGTGTAGAAATTGTGTGCTAAGGAGGTGAATATGTTTGGTGCCTGGTTTGATGAAAATATTTTGGCAATATGATGACGGCTTCTCAAATATCCTGAATGTGATTTTTAGGCGAAGCTTACTTGAGTTTTTAAGACAGCGTTTTTTTTTGTGGTAGGCATTAAAATACACGTACTGAGGCATACTTTTTTTTATACAGTGTGTTGGTGAATTTATGTTATTGTTCACATTGCGAGTCCTTCATTAGATTTTTTTTAATGTTTGTGTAACTATATGTGCGAAACAAGCGTATCGTGGCTGTCCTGGGAAAAACACATTTGTCCATTGTTGTCATTTAAAAAAATTTTATGTTAATGGGGTGTCCACATTTCAGTCTGCACTGGAAGTGTGTATTTGTATTTAAAAAAAAAATGTTTTACCAGTTGGAGCTTATGCTTTTCTTTGCACTGCAGTTTGTCGATGTGATCCGAGAGGTCGGGCCGGTCCAAGTGGAGCTGAAACTTGTCCTTGATGTCCAGAATTTCCTTGGAGATGCCGCTGAAGGCCAGCGTGATTTGGTGCACCAGCTGCTTGTAGTGCTCAAAGTCATAGTGAGGGCCCGTCTTCAGGTAAGCCTCGTGCCCTCTGCAAACACAAAAATATGATGCCGTTTCTTTTCATTGTGATGAAAATTAGGATTTGTTGACGACAAACACTGCATCGTTGTTCATCTGTCTATACCAGCGACATTAAGTGACAGGCAGAACAATCAAATGCTCTTCCACTTCAGGCATCCCCAACCTTTAATGAGCTATGGAACATATTTTACATTGGAAAAATTTCACCAAAGTAGATAGCCTGGTTATAAAAAAAAGTCTATCAAGTCCGCCAAGAAAGCCCCTGTTCCAGCTGAAGAAACACACATGTACAGACAAAGTGCAGTACACACAAACATACTCCTCAAAGAGTCGATAGGTCTCCAGACGCTCGGACTGCAGCTGGTAAAACCTTTGGACCAGCGCTTTGAAATCAGTGGAAACCTACAAGAAAACAGTTACACTTCATATGTCAGTTTTTTTTCGAAAAAAGGCACCGGTGGGAAGTAAAAAAGTGCAAATACTTCATTACAATTCGCTTAATTTGAAATAATTTTCAGGTATCTGTATGTTACGTTTTGTTTTCTGACCACCACCAATGAAGTACATTTCAGAGTCTGCACTTTTTTTTCCCCTTTTACTCATATTAAGTTAAACCAGTTACTTTCTTTTAAACACAGGTATGTGCACTTCTTAAAGTACTTGACTTGATATGGTGTGAATGCATACGTCATATCTGTTAAAAATAATTATTGAAATAAAGTTGCTTCATGAGCGCAACAGTTCGGTAGTGGATTAGCTTATCTGCAAACTTGCATCGGTTTACAATACGAAGAACATTACTTACCATTTGAAGCCAACTGAGAAATACTTTGTGGCTTTCAATGATTCTAAGATTAACAATCACGTTGTTGTGTTTTGAGTCGAGTTTTTCGACAAGGTGGCGGCAGATTTCCGCAAGGAGATGACGTCAGGCCAATTTGACTTTGAGTGGCCTTCATAATAAAATATTTTAACGACATTAAACCATTCTTATTTAGTTACTTAACCATGTAACGCTTCGAAAATACTCATATATGATTTTGAAAGTCGATTACTCTCAATATGACGTTGTTTTTTCCCGTTATAGAGGAGACTTGGCACCATGAGCGCGTTTACTCGCGGAATGATGTCACGCCAGTTAGTTGGATTAATCTTCAAAATAAAAGTATTTCAGACAACGACAGATGTTTTATTTTTGTCTGTGCGTATAACTCGTTGGAGATACCTAGATACGAGGCCACAATGATTATTCTCAGAATTTACTTTTGTGTTTTTTCTTTCTTTTAGGCGACGCCACTGTCGGCTTTTCCGCATTGAAATTACGTCATGCTGACATTAGTATGACTGAGCTTCAAAATAAGAGACCACTTTACGTTTGATTATTGATATGTATGATATATTGATATGTATGCGCGTGTGCGTGTGTGTCTGTGTTTAATTTCGCACACCCACACACAAACCGTACGTGTGCACGTGCACACACGCACCCACACACAGAATATTGTACTGTTCTGTACTTGTTTTTTCTTCAATAAAATATATATTTAAGAGAAACACATTCACATTAGGGGGGTTAAAGATGAAATCTATTCATGTATCCCGTATTTGGTCACTTGATAATGGTGATGTCACACACTGTTTGCTGGTGGTGGAGGGGAGGTGTCGGCGAAAGCTCCTCGCCTGCATCCGGGGCACTCCCCGCGTATCGCGTCGTGTTCAATTCAGCACCGCGCCGGGCTGAACAGCGACACTCGGGATGCTGGTGGCGGTGCAGTGACCGAACGACGGACGCGGCCGGCCGGGTTCGGTCAGCGCCGCAGTATCCGATGCCTGACGCCCGACCTCCGGCATCCCGGAGCATGCCAGCCCGGGCGAGGAAGAGGAAGCCCCGGGCAGAAGGTGAGCAAGGGTGTCAATCCCCGGAGAGGCACCCATCGCGGTGAGCGCCGCCCGGATCTAGTGGCGGTGGTCCCGGCGGCAGTGGCTGGTCGCCATGGGCTGCATCCAGAGCATCGCCTGCAACAAGTCGCGCGTCCGCAGGGAGAATGTGGTGGTGTGCGACCTGGCGGCCACCATCGACCCCCGCCCCACGGCCGTGGAGGAGGACTCGGACATCGTGCTGCGCTACAAGACGCCCTATTTCAAAGCGTCGGCTCGGGTCGTCATGCCGCCCATCCCGCGTAACGAGACCTGGGTGGTGGGGTGGATTCAGGCGTGCACCCACATGGAGTTCTACAACACCTATGGGGACCTCGGCATGTGAGTAGGTTGTAGCGGGTGGGGGAGGGGGTTCCGGGTTAGTACGGAGGTCGGAACGAAGGTTCTTCATGCTAATTCGTATTAGAAACTCCAATAAGCTCTTCTAACAGATATAGATAGATACTTTTCACATAGTATTCATACTGTTTCTATTTGGGGGGGGGGGGGCAGTGTTTTTTTCCCTTCGTGCTCCGTTACAGCTGCAGCTGTTGTGAAAGCGCAGTATAAATCAGGATGGATTGTTTTATTTTGTATTTTTTTCAGTTTTTTTCGTCTTCTGTTCGTTTTCAAACATTTTCTTCATATTTCTGTATTTTTATCTTTTCTATTTTAGTTTTCAAATAATTTTCAAGTACTTTCTTATACATTTTTCATCAATTAATTTTCTTTTTTCCTGCCGCATTGTAATTACTCCCTGTATTCTGTGGGGGGGAAAAATAGCCCTCATTAACAACCTCCCTATAATTTCTGTCTCTATCTTACTGTAAACTATTTTACTAGGCATAATGGATCGATTGGAAGCCGCCAAGAGGGGTGCCCCAGACACGTCAACACAATAAATAATTCAGTGTGTTGATGCATCTAATAGTGACGTCATTTCCGGTTGCCTGCCCAATTACACGGCCCATCCACAATAAGATTTCACACTTACATTCACAGCTCACATCATTCAGCGTCTTCAATGAACCTCCACTGCATAGGAATTTGGAATAACGATTCACAATATTTTTTTTATTTTTATTTGTCTTCTACTCACCCGTGCTTACTCGGGTGCCAAAGTCACAAGAACGTGTGGGTGTGCGTCGAAATGCGGGAGTCTCACCGCCTGCGAGCACAAATGCTCCTCTTCCTGCACAAAGATGGACGAGTTTATCCTAAAGATCAACGCTAATTCAGACACTTTGGATTTCATTCACATTAATCCAAACCTTTTTTTTTTAACCTATGTGGGTTTTTACTTGGAATTTTCCAGTTTTATAGTCATAAATGTGAAAAGATTTTGTCTGTGAAAAAAAGAAAAAAGGGTTTGTAAATTTCCTTTTTTGGGGGGCAATTTCCTATTTTTATTGCCGTAAAGTCATAACAATCGTCACTTAAAATTAGATTTTTATATATATATATTGTAACAAAAATGTTAAAGTACATTTAGTTTTTTGCTTTATTTTCTTGTGAAAGAAGAGAATCTACACTTTCCTTTGGTAGGTTTACTGCTTAAATTGTCACAAAACCAAATATTCTTAAAATCTGGAGAAAAAAATTGCTTTCAAACTGCTGGAAGTGAATTCATAAAATGCGAATATTTAATCAAAAAACATCTTTTGTAAATTACTAAAATGCTGCCAATGAGGCGTTTTTGTCACAACAGAAACAAAAAAATTCCGAGAGACTCGTCTGATCGCAGTCGCTATGTGTTGCCCCCCCCCCCCCCCCCTGCAGGTCAAGTTGGGAACTGCCTGAGCTGCGCCAAGGCCAGGTGCAGGCCATTAGCGACTCGGACGGCATCAGCTACCCATGGTACGGCAACACCACGGAGACGGTCACCATCGTGGGTCCCACCTCCAAGCCGTCGCGTTTCACCGTCAGCATGAACGACAACTTCTACCCCAGCGTGACCTGGGCCGTGCCGGTGAGCCGATCTGACGAGCCCTCGCTGACCGACATCAAGCGGGACCAGAGTTTCACCACCTGGTTAGTGGCGCTCAACGCCACCTCCACGGAGAAAATCCTGCTGCGTGCCATCAAGTGGCGCATGAGGGTGGACATCGCCGTGGATCCGGCCCGGCCCCTGGGCTCCAGGGCGCGGCTTGTGGGCGGGGTGCGCCAGGAGCAGCCGCGGGTGCTGAGCCACATGGAGCCCATCCCGGCTAACGCCATGGGGAGACCCAACGCCAATGACGCCCAAGTGCTCATGTGGAGGCCCGCCAGAGGGCATCCGCTTGTCGTCATCCCGCCCAAGTAGAGTTCATGACAGAATATGCTTGATATTCGGTTTAATCCTTGAACTGGTTTGCTCTCTGTCATACCAAGGAAGACAATTCAGCGCACTCATAGACCAAAGTATCGGTATGGGGCCGATACAAGCCTTACTTCCAGCCACCAATACATAAAAAAATCTGCCTTGGATGATACGGAAAGCATGACGGCCTCGACTGGCCTTTAGCACAACTGAGCAAACAGCCACCCATCAGTTTTCTATAGCACTTATTATGATCACCCATGAAGTACAACCTATTCCTGGATAGGACCAACCCAAATTAAACTTATAACAGGTAAGCCTTAAAGATACTTACCAAACACTGGGCTGCTCTACACTTCAAAATACAACGCCGACAAAAAGAAATTCAGTAAATGACAGTATAACAGACTTAATGACGGTCTCAAACATCAGTTTGAGGAGTGTTTTCCCAATGGAGTCAGATTGCTGCTTTGTTACACGAAACTGCCTCAAACATCGCTCAAAGGACACGGCGTTAAACCAACTGTGTTCATTTCTTTCATGTATTAATATTTACGGTCAGGGAGTCCTCTGTTTATGACGGGGTTCCGTTCCGAACCAAAATAAATCAGAATTTGAAGTAAAAATGCATCGTAGTCCATTGTGGATCGATGCTAATGCTGTTGGAACATCATTACTAAATTATTTGAAGGAAAAACAGTGGTGGGCTGCTATCATTAGCTAATTTTGCATTTTTTGACAGCTAATTTGGTATTTTAATCTTCACAAAATTAGCATTTTATTTTCGCTAATTTAACATTTCATCTTAGCTAATTTAGCATTTTATGGTATCCAATTCAGCATTTTATCTGAGCAAATGTAGCATGTTGTTTTAGCTAATTTAGCATTTTTCGTTAGCTAATTTCTTGAATTTAATTGAGCATTTCTTGTTTGACCACACAAAGCTATGGGAAAATATTTTGCACAGCATAAAAGCCTGCTTACATCGGTAACAATTATTGCTAGCTAATTTAGCATTCTATGTTCGCTAATTCAGCATTTTACCTTGGATAATTTAGCATTTTAAGCTAGCTAATGTAGCATTATGCCTTCGCAACTAACCTCGAAAACAGGGACAGTTATAAACTAAGGACCCCTTGGGTATACATTATTTGAGGCTATTGTGATGACTATTTTTGACAGGAGGTTGATTCTGGTGTACAAAATGAAGAGTCTGTGATGGTGACAAGTTGTATCATGACTGACTGAAAAATTTCATGTTTACACTGAGAAAAAAAAAAGTTCTATCATGACGGCCTGAAAATGTTCATGTTTACACTGAGAAAATACAAATCTCAATGAGTGAATGTATAATGAGGGCTTCAGCGAGCAAACCCTGTTAAATAATGACATTTATTTGTATTTATGATTTAGTTTTTGTTTTTGTAAATGTCATTCACAATGAGGGTTGAATTCACTTGCGTGCAACTGTATTCGGGATATGGCATTTGTTTAAATTTTACATATTAGAACGGTTTTAAAAGCACTATATTATAAAATTGTATCCAATTACTTGAATAATCAACAGGACAATCGGTAGAGTACTTGATTAACGTTCAACAGTTGCGGCGCTAATTATGATTGGATTTTTTTTTTTTAAGAAAAAGATTTAACGTTCTAGAACAAAGCACATTTAAAAAAAAAAGGAAAAATGTAATGAAACTGATTGAATTAAATAAATATATTTATAATTAAATAAAAAAATGTCACTCTTTGAAAAAATACATGTCGCTTCCCGAAAAAAAGGAATATATTCTTGAAAAAATATGCTTGTTGGTCTCTCTATACTGTTAAAAAAAAAAACAACAAAAAACGTTTTGTTAAAAAAAATGACTTCATGAAAATGCAGTTATGAATTTTTTTTTGTTTTTTGTGATGGGACATAATTTGTTGCCGATTATTTTTTGGGCCCCACGTTATGGCTCGGGAACCCCTGGTTCGAGTGACATGTGGCATTACATGAAAGAAATCACACTTCCACTCTCAGACTGTCTGGCGTTAAGCATGCGGAGCTTTAAAGATTATTAAAACAAATGCCAAAAACACATTTAAGAGTCATTTCTTCTGATAAAAGCCTTCCGAGAAAGTTGATAAAGCCTGCGAGTCCAACTTCAAAGAGATTTCAGGGTGAGGTGAAATTAAAAAAACACAACACAGAAAGAGACTGGTTGCTTTGATTCAACATTTGTGGATTAGTGTGACCCGGATAGAAAATAATGACTACATTTCTATTAAGCACAAATATGTTGCACATACAGCACATTTGACAATAAAGTTGTACTTGATTCGTTGTTTTTTTTAAAAAAAAATTTTTTTAAAAATCATCCAATGGGTTAGGTTGCAGCGTGTGAAAGATCAAAGATGAGGCGCACCATAAAAGCAGCCAAGGCAGTCGGACAAGTTTTGCCACTTTATGAAAAAAGATTCTCTTAGCAGTAATCCAGACAACAATGTAAGCACACCCACAAAACGAAACAAGAGGAATCATAACCGTTGAATCATACAATTAAATGAAGCTTTTCAAAATAAAACCTCTAAATAAATCTCTGATCAGCAATAAAAAAAAACACTAGTACTAGGACATTAACGCCAATAAATTACACGATCCGAAGAAATCGTTGTTTTTTTTTTAATCTTCTTAGATGAATTCATCTAATTAATTATAAAGGCGTGATTATTTACATCCACTGTAACCGACTTAGTATTTTCGTAACAACCAAAAGTAATCTCTTCTCAGTGTTTCTCGAGTGAGCAAATATGGCCATCGGTTGCCTGGCAACGAGGCAAAAAAAAAAAAAAAAAGTGCACATAAACGCCCCCTAATCATTTCCCAACACAATCGTTGAACCCTTTTGACTCCATTGCGGCTGCGGTCAGTGGCGCCAACTAGAGGAGATACTGTGACCGCGCACGGCAATTCAGAAATGAGTATACAGTATATTTCCGCGCAAAAATGTCGAGATATCGCAATGTTGGGTTGAAATTTCGCCCAAATCCAAAATGCACAAGACTTGCGGTGCAAACTGAACATTTCAATCAATTCAAACTTGGGTTCCACTCTCATGTATTTTCTCCCTCGTAACTGGAAGCCTTACTGTTCTTCTTTACATGATGACATTGCCAGGGGACGTGATCATGCAAAATTTGTCATTTCCCTTTCCCAACTGAGGCACTTATGGTGTAGCCAGCAATTATGCTTGACCTTTTTTTTTTTTTGGACTTGTTCCTTTTAACCCGAACTCCACCCTGACTTCAGTTTTGGCCCTGCTGTCATTGTCAGTGTCAGTCTCACGCCCTGCTAGGGTTGGGCGGCTTCTTGCCTTCGTAGCCGTAGAGGAACGTGGCGCCGATGACAAGGGCGGCTCCCAGGAAGAAGATGCTGCGGACGACAGAGAGAATAGCGTATTGGCCCGAATATAAGACGGCCCTGATTATAAGACGGCCCCCTTCTTTTTCCAAGACTCAAGTTTGAAAAAAAGACTTTTTGAACACCAAATTAATTTTGATACAGAAAATAATGACAGTACATCTGAAACAAATGATTATAAGAATATATTTGAGAGAAAAAGAATCTTGGAAGTTTACACCATAACTTCTCCTCAGCTGCCGGTTAACCTGGCCGATCTTCAACTCACCTTTCTCCAGATTGTCGCTACGTTTCTCCATTTTCTGTTATCTCTTCTATTATTTTCTTCTCTTTTCTTTCTTACTGCTAATTTTTATTTTTCTTCTCCGTGCTACCGCTATTTTTATTTTTATTCTTGGTGCCAGGGGGTTCACGTTGGTCTGGGGAGGCAAGTTCAGCATTCGCTTCAATGATATCTGGCGCCATCTAGCGTCGTGAATGGGTATAATGTCTAGACCCCCGAATATAAGACGACGCCCACTTTTTCAGTCTTATTTCAATGCAAAAAAAACCCCGTCTCATATTCGGGCCAATACGGTATAAGGCGCACCGGATTATAGGGCGCACTGTCGGCTTTAGGGAAAATGGAATGCTTTTTAGGTGCGCCTAAAATACGGTAGATGGCATCTGTAAACGCTTCAGCTGTACAGTTGCCACGGCAAAGGAAGTTCGAAGAGGGTGGCGCTTGTACCTGGTGGGGTCGAAGTCCTGGAGCCAAAAGTAGGAGATGAGCGTCGAGAGGATGATAGAAAGCGACGTGGCAAAGCCTTTGAGGATGTTGTCGGCGTACTTGATGACGGCCGCGATGACCAGACCGCCCAGCGCCTGTGTGGGGAAAAAATAATGATAATAAACACGTGCGCGAATGGACAGAGGCAGTCAGCGTCCAAGCGAGACCGACCTGCAGCGTGACCACGGCGACGGTGACGGCGTTGTATCCCTGGAACATTCCCGACTCCATCACTTTGTCTCCGTCGAAGCTCAGCATCCCCACAAAGCTGAACACGAAGCAGAACATCCCTAAAATGCACACGAGATGGCGTCAAGGACCATAAATCACTGCCCAACTCTCCGAGCAACCAATCATTGTGATCTGGGAGCTGCTTAGAAGTGTCCCCTGGCATCCGGTGACAGCCAGAATGAGCGGTTATTGAAAGCTTCGCTTTCCGTCTGAAATATAAGAGGAGCGACATGGACTGACCCAGCTGGATGTTTCGGATCCAGACGCTCTGTTTGCTTTCCTTCAGGATCTTCTCGAAGTAGACGCCGGCGAAGCCACTGGAGCAGCACGCGACCAGAACGGCCATGACGCCAACAAACTGGGAGCCCGTGGGCGTCGACGCCTTCTCCGCCACGACCGGCGATTCCGACGGCCACTGTAAATACGAGACAAGCGTGTAAGCTCTCCACAGGCCCAGTTGGAGGGCGGTGCCTCAAAATCAGGGGTGTCAAACTCGTTTTTTTTGTCGTGGGTCACATTGTAGTTACGGTTCGCCTTGGAGGGCCGTGATGAATTTTGGGAAACCATCGAAGTGTTTCATCACCTCGACAGATTACTTAAACAGCATACAGTCAAACCTCGGTTTTCAAACGTCTCGGTTCTCATCCAATTCGGTTTTCAACCAAAAATTTCGATTTTTTTTTTATGCCTCGGATGACGAACAAATTTCGGTTCTCGAACAAACTGAGCGCACTTGAATGCACCATTTGACTCCTCTCGCCTTCCTTACACGAGGAAGTGACGCTTCCTCGTGTTGCTTTCCATTGTCAGCAGGCGTGTTCAGTAAACATTTTTATTTTTAAGAGCGTGGTTTCGGTTTTCGAACAGCCTTCTGGAACGGATTATGGACGAAAACCGAGGTTTGACTATACAACAAATTGATGAATAACTAGTTTTAAAATCAGACGTCAAGAATAATGACAGTTATTGTGGATTACATTTGACAATTTGACATTTTGGTTCAGACTTTTGCAAACATCGAGGATATTGACATGCTTGATTTGCTTTCGCGGGCCACATAAAATGATGTGGCGGGCCAGATCTGGCCCCCGGGCCTTGACTTTGACACATGTGCTCTATACTGTATTGTAACAATCACGAGGTGACACAGATTAGGGAGTGGGGAACGAGTGTTCCCAACACAACAACTCCGCAATGGTGCCCTGCAAATATCGTTAGCTTCATGCTAACATACAATTAAAAAAAATAAAATAAAATAAAATAAATTCTGTTTTAACTAGGATGAGGAGGGGGTGCTAACACAACAATTTCCCCTTTTTTCAGCACTTGACGCTTGATAAGTGCATCGCAAACGACCGCTGTTTCGTCATATTCACTCATGTGCGGGTTTTGAACACAAAATTAGAATATGGCCACACGGGTATTAGAAATATAGAAAGCAACTTTAAGGTGAGAAAGAAAAGTTACGTTGGCGCACGTGTATGTCAAGGTCTGAAAATTAGGAGTGGACAATTCTTCAAATCGACATTGATGTGGCGCAGAGTGGAATTTTCAAAATAATATGTAATTTGAGGACCAAAAAAATAAAATAAAAAAATGTGTAAACCAAAGCTATCAAACCAAATCATTCATGGACAATAATTCGGACATTATTTATCGTAATACAGCTCAATCTATTTCTTGTGTTTGTTAACGCGAGAAAAGGAACTTTGAAAAAAAAAAAAAATCCACATAAAAAATCACAGATTATTTCTCCAAATGGTTGATCGTGACTGAAAATGGCTAAAGTCGTCCACCCACCTGTACGAGAGCCACACCGGCCATGAGGATGATTAAGGAGAGCCACTGGTAGACGCCCAGCCGCCGTCCCAGCATGAACACGGAGAAAAGCGCCGTGGTCAGGATCTTCAGCTGGTACGTGAGCTGGCGGACGGGCAGGAAGTGGCCAAAGTGAGCGCGGACGCCAAAAAGGCGGAGCGGCTTCCGAGACGTACCTGGTAGGTGGCGGCGTCCAGGTTGGATAGGGCGACGTAGAGCAGGTTGTTCTGCAGGGTGTAGATGCCAGAGGGGATGGCCAGCTTCAGAGTTTCCATGGGCTTGTAGGCGATCTCCTGGCGGAGGACGCTGTTGAACGCGCGCACGCTGTAATCTGAGGGGAGGTGGCGGCAAAACCAACCGGTGACTCATTTTTAGGTGGTGGAATCAAAAAGCAACTAGAAATTCCTATGCAGTGGACTTGTTTGTAAATGCTTTTAGGTGCTGTGTGTTTTGCTTGTGTGAAGTACATTGACTTGTGTAAACTCACATGTACCGTAATTGAGCAGAATATCAGAAGAGCGGTCACACTCACTGTGTTCTTTAAAGACGAGCATCAGACAGATGGCGATCTTCATGACCTCGGCCGCCACCACGGCCGAGGAGGCCAGGTAGCGCGGGCCCTCCGCCTGCAGGGTTCGAGAGTAGCGCATGATGAGCACCAGGGACGTGGTCTGGAATACCAGCACTCCCAGGGAGAGGTACTTGAGCCGGGAGGAAGCCATGACGGCCACTCAGCGAGGAGGCTGACGGGAGAGAAGAAGAGGACAATGATGAAGAAATGTCATGCCCGGTGGAGAAACTCAACACAACTTTATTTAAAGCGTATGAGGACTCATTATTATCGTTATTATGTCTATTTCTCACATTCAAAAGCTTTTTTATTCCCCCCCCCCCGCCTCCCAGCATTATCCACTCTTCATTGGCTCCCTGTTCACATTATAGCGGAGATTTTGAAGTGAATTAACTTGTTGGCATTTATATTTCCTATACGGTCTCGTGAGTTCAGAAGACAGCAGCCAGTTGAATGGTCCAAGAGTTGTTTATTTTGGGGAGGGGGGTTGGTCTGTAACTCACAGTTTTGGAATTAAAAGGACTTTATTAAAATTGTTTTTAAAAAGTATGATTATTATTGCCCCCGATTAATTAGAAAGAAAAATGACATTTTGAATACAATGCAACAAAATACATCCATTTATAATAAAGCGCTTTCACAACAGCTGCAGCTGTACCCAAAAAAAAAAAAAGAAGCGCTTTAGAGAACATTAATATGTCAAAACTCGCCCATAATTGCATTCTCCGATTTAGTGGAGAAAACGTTTAGACACCTCTGGAACACAGGACGGAATTCTTACCCGTAAGTGAGTCTTTAAAAGATGACCTGAAGACATCCAAAGCAACCAAGGGAATTGTAGCTCACTTCTCGTCAAAACTGAAGCAGCTCCAAATGTTGCGGTCGTTTCTTTCTTTCATTTACGTCCTGTCGTCCGGTCCAGGACATCCGCCATCCGCGGAGACTCGCACTTTATAAATTATTGTCACATAATTTAGACAAACGTCGCCAAGGGGCAAAGAGCGGACTGGACGTTTGAGATCGCCCAATAAGATTGTAAAAAAGAATCACATCCGCGTGCAGTTCTTCTTCGTTACCTCCGACGTGGGATTGGTGCGGTTGGTATTGATAGTCTGCCACCCACAGGCCAGTGATCAAACTGCACCATATACAGTACTGTAATTACATTTGCAGACGCCACTCACTCAACTTGATTTGTAGAACACTTTAAACGCACAGACGAATAAAATGTAATTTAAAATAGAACTAAATTATATATTTAAAAGAGATCAATTGACTGAAATGACTGAACGCAACACCTGCAGATAGATGGATAGGTAGATAGATAGATAGATAGATAGATAGATAGATAGATAGATAGATAGATAGATAGATAGATAGATAGATAGATAGATAGATAGATAGATAGATAGATAGACAGATTCGTTTGTCGCTGGAGGCCCCTAAAAATGGATGATGGATAGATGGAAAGACTGAAGGAAGTTTCAGAAGGAAATACAAATGAATATAATCGACGAAGGCCATATTGCAATTTGCCTTTAAGACTCACTTAGGGCTAGCGCTATGAGCCTTTATTAAATAAATCAAGTTGAATACATTAAGTACGATTTAAATATAGAGCCAAGCCCCAAATTTGTAATTTCAGCCTTGACTGTCTGAATATCTAAATAAAATAAAATAACACACACATATGTCTGATGATGCTTTAATTCAGAAGAGAAACTTGGTTGATGTTTTTCAACAACAGTCTGAGCTCTAGCTTGTCCACAACTACTTCATATGTTCTTAGAAAAACAAACAAACATCTATATACACAGACTTTATAAACACAACTTTTGCCTGCTATATGTGCAGAAATATCAATTGTCCTTTGTGGAAACTCAAAACCCTTACTTGGTTGGGATTATTGTCAATTGCAAATTGCAATTGCGAGCATTCGATAAGATGCGCGTGGAGACGGAAAAACTGTCAAAGCATTTATTCCATACCTTTGACCTGAAGGATGACTATAGGGACACTGCGTCCACTACTGGATGACGTTTCTGGTCCAACATATTACGAGTGAGGCAAACCTATGAGTAGGTATTTCGGTTTGGATGATGATCAAGGATATGGAATAAATGCTCAAATAGCTTTCCATTAACAAAAGAACTTGCAAAGTCACAAAATAATTTGAATGACCTCGAGACTTGGCTTATGCATCATGACAACTAAAACAGTCGGCGACAATGATTGTAACTAAGCAAAAAAAAAAAAAAAAGGAAGGTTACATTACATTACATTGAAAAAGAGGCAGTGTTTAAAAAAAAAAATCATTCACAATCATTCAACAAGTGCGCACAGTTTCCATATATAAAAAAAAGAGCCATTAAAAAAAAATCTTTGCCAAGTAAAATCGCAGACTTTACAAGCAGAATGTGCTGTGCGTCCATTCATGTTTCAACACACTTCCTAAAAAAAAAAAAAGAAAAAACGTTCATGGATTTTTCGCGACGATGATTGTTCTTTTTGTAACAAACTGCCAACATGCAACGAGTAAAAGCTTCATATGGTCTCTTGAGTCACAAACGGGCGATCCGTCCCATAGACTTGGCCAAAGGAGAGTGGTTTCAACAGGAACATGCATCATGGCATAAATATCAGAGCACATAGTCCAAAGGACCGATGCATAACATACCCCGCTCCCCGTCTCAATGTCCGTCCGTCTCTGTGCTCATGTGATCGGAAAAGAAATACAAAAGAAAACGCTGGTTGTCAAATGAATCTTGAGTTTGTTTGGTATGCATGGAGACACTGTCGCTCACAACCATTTTTTTGGTATACTGTCAAGTGGTACTGGAGTCTGGGCGTGAGCGTCTGGGCGTGAGTCGTGGCCTACAGCAGCTCCTTGCGAGTGTTCTCATTCCGCATCAGAAGCTTGCTTGGAACATCAACATTTTGGGGGGGGGAACAAAAAATAACACAAAGGCACCTCTGTGTTTGATGTCTAGCTTGGGAGATTTTAGGAACTATACACAAGTTTTCTTAAGTGCAAAAGAGAGAGGACTATAACATACTATGGGAACAAAGAAAAAGTTACTACGCGTCAACGTGGAAGCGCGTAGAACCCCAAGGAGTCTTTCTTTGGCCGCTTGGCCGCCCCGCCCGCCTACGCAAACACCTGCCTGCTCCCCAGAGCCGGCGGCTGCTGGGGCGCCTGCTGCTGCGCTGGCTGCACCTGCGGCTGCAGCTGCGCCTGCTCGGGAATGTGCGTGTGGCGGCCCGAGGGCGGCGGGTGGTGGCCGTTGCCCAGGGGGGTGGGGCTGGTGGTGACGTCGGACCAGTCCGAGTTGGAGTGCGGCGAAGACGATGACCAAGGGTCCGGGGATTCGGGCGAGGGCGTGAGGTAGGGGTGCTCGCTGGGAGGGTGCGGCGGGTGGCCGGGGGTGGTCCCCTCGGAGTTGGCGGGGGTGAAGCTGTGCTGGGAGGGCGGGGTGGGGTACTTATCCACCGGGCTCTGCATGGGCGGATAGGAAGGCAGCGGCCCTCCGTGGTTGATGGTGTGGGGGTGCTGCATAGGGCGGGGGAGCCCCATGCTCATCTGCTCAGGCATCTGGTACACCAAGCCCTGGTTGCAGCGCAGGTGGGCGGGTCCCGGTTGGGCGTTCTGCGGCTGGGCCTGAGTCACCTGCACATGACCCTGCTGGGGCTGCTTGAGCATGCCTTGGCCTCCACTGGGCGGCATCATTTGGAAGGTGACGATGGGGGGCAGCTGCTCCCGACTCATGGTGACGTTCATGGGGGTCAGCATGGGGCCGCCCTGGCCGTGGTGCTGGGTCATCCCGCGGTGGGTTCCCCCCATCGAGTGCGGCACCAGGCCGAACATGTGGCCGCCATAGCCGTGCTTGGTCATGCCCACCCAGGCCTGCTGCTGCTGCTGCTGCTGCTGCTGCTGGCCCAGCATGTGGCTGACGGGGGGCAGCATGGGCCTGGCTCCGGGGCTGCTCATGAGAGGTGGCGAGTTGGCGGTGGTGGTGGCTGCACCGGACGCCTCGCCGGTGTACGAGTGCGGCGACTCCAGGGAGTCGACGGGCGACATGGTGACGGAGCTTTCGGGAAGCCCTCCAGCCGCCTTCACGCCATTGACGCCGCCTCCGCCGCCGCCGCCTGCGGCCGGAGCCTCCCCTCCGGCGGGCTTCTTTCTCCGCTTGGCTTTCATGTCTTTCGTCTCCTTAGCGCCGCCGCCGACGCCTCCCATCTTGGCGCCGCCCCTCCTGCTCTTTTTCCCCTGCGCGCCGGGACGCATGCCGATGAAGGCGGCTCCGTTGGCCCCGCACATGACCGAAGAGTTTCCGCCGATATGATTGGGCCCGTTGTGGGGGCTGTGAACCAGATTATACTGGTCCAGCAGGCGCACGATGTCGTGGTGCATTCTCTCTTGAGCCGTGTCTCTCGGGAGACGATCCAGGTGGTCGGTGATGTCACGATTTGAGTAGTGGTCAAGGAGCACTTTAGCCGCTTCGAAACTGCCTTCTCTGGCTGCCAGGAACAGCGGCGTCTCCTCCTGAATGAAAGAGTTCATCCCGGCATCAGGCTAACTTGTCCACAGTTCAAATAAATACAAACGTTCAACTCCTCTATCGGTGACTTGATTTACATGTTTGATTGATGCCACGACCAAGCTCGAAACTAAAATTACTCAGATGTCAGATCAATTTCTATTGGCATGAATTGAAATGCCATTTAATCTGTTCTCCCCCACCCCCCTTTTTTATTTATTTACCGGAATTTCTGGACTATAAGCCGCGACTTTTGTCACACGCTTTCAACTCTACGGCTTATTTAATGAAGCGGCCTATATAAAGACTTTTTTAAGGGCCGCCTGTGTACCGTTTTTCTTTGTAAATATCTCATGTAACGATATGGGCACCTGCGGCTTATAGACAGGTGCGGCTTATGTGTGTACAAAATGTTTTTCCCCTTTAAAAATGTTGTGGTGCGGCTTATAATCAGTTGCGGTCTATAGTCCAGAAATTACGGTACTTACTTTTTGCTACACTAACTCATTCACTCCCAAAGACGTTTTTCAACGTCTTTTCAGACTTGGTCCAGAATTGGCTGGTACTGAATGAGCTAATAAATGGAATGATAAGAACTAAACTGGTGTTGGAAAGTGTAATTACTGCATGTGCTGCAGGGGTGTTGATAGTCCTACACCGAAATGAAGGCAACACAGCACTCGATTTGAACTGACCTTATTGTCCTGCATGTCACGGTTGGCTCCATTCTTCAAGAGCACAAGCGTGGCCTCCACGTTGTTCACTGCTGCAGCCCAGTGAAGCGCCGACTTGCCTGGAATGGCAATAATATTCATAAATAAATTAAAAAAAAAAAAAAAAGTTAACCCAGATGTTGAGTACTTGCTGACGAAGCAAATCACGGCTTCACTTTTGCATAACTGACCGTGATCATCGACGGCGTTGATGTCGGCATGGCAGTGGCTCAGTTCTTCCACCAAGCCCTCCACGGCCAACCTGGCTGCCAGGACGAGTGGAGTGGTGCCATCATTCATTCGGGCGTCCAGATCTGTCGCACGATTGCGAATGAGAATCTACGAGGAAGCAAACGTGCACAGAGAGGAAAAAAGGGATTGGTTGGGAATCACTGAGTTCATGTCGCTTAGCAATTTAACACAAACCTTTCCATTTTCACAGGTAGGTTGAAAATGATGTAATCATGCGATGTTGACGACTCACCTGGAAGACTCCCTGCGCGTCCGCCGCCACGGCGGCATGCAGAGGGGTCCTGCCCATGTTGTCGTGGGCGTTGGGTTCAGCGCCGGCATCCAGCAGCCTCTTGGCGGCGTCCGCCCTGGCGTAGCGGGCGGCCAGGTGGAGCGCCGTCTCTCCCGTGCGGTCCGTCTGGGCCATGAGCGAAGCACCCTGCGCGATCAGGTCAGATATCACGCTGGGACCCGGTTCGTCACCTCCGCTCTCCTCTTCCTCCTCGCCGGGGAACGAGCAGTCGGGTCCGCCACCGTTGCGCAGTGAAGCCAACATCAGCGGGGTGAAGCCATCTGGAAGAAGAACGAGATCAGCTCGCATCAGTGGTGGGAAGGAACCAACTAAAAAAAGATTTGGTTCCTGTTTTGAAGATACTCAAGTGTGATTAGTATTTTGTCACTCGCAGCCCATTCTGTTCAAATGGAGAGCCTCACATTTGCCACCTTCTGTTAAGGCTTTCTATGCAAATGAACTTGGGAGTCCTTTCGCTTCCGCTTAAAGACTTCTTGAGTTTTTACCAGGTCCCTTGACGTTGACATCCAGGCAGTCTGTATCCACGTCGGCTTGCGGCGGCGTTAGGATGACGTCAGCGGCCTTGCGATGCTGCAGGGTCCACTCCCTTCGGTCAACCCCTCCGTCCGAACACAGGAGCAGGGGCTTGTCCTCATTCTATCAAAAGGCGACGTGACGTTGGAGCGTATTTCGAAAGAGCCGCGTGCGTCGGAGTGTCTTCTGTGTTACTCACCCTGGGAATCTTAGCTGGAACCTCGTCTTCCATCCACCTCTGGCCTTGACGTCCATCCACCATGGCTCCATCTTGGCTCTTGAAATTTCTGGTGTGAGCGTAGAAGTGTCAAGTGAGCAGGTTAAGGCAAATGACATGGCCCATCTGTTCATAAAGGTTAACCCGGGGCCTGATATAGCGTAAAGAACTACCGTATTGGCCCGAATATAAGACGGTGTTTTTTGCATTGAAATAAGACTGAAAAAGTGGGGGTCGTCTTATATTCGGGGTCTAGACATTATACCCATTCATGACGCTATATGGCGCCAGATATCATTGAAGCGAATGCTGAACTTGACTCCCCAGGCCAAAGTGAACCTCTGTCACCAAGAATAAAAATAAAAATAGCGGTAGCACGAAAAATAAAAATAAAAATTAGCGGTAAGAAAGAAAAGAGAAGAAAATAATAGAAGAGATAACAGAAAATGGAGAAACGTAGCGACAATCTGGAGAAAAGTGGGTCAAAGATCGGCCAGGTTAACGGCAGCTGAGAAGTTATGATGTCATTTACATTTCAAAAACCAGAAGCCATTCATTTACGAATGTGATTGCACTTTAGTTTACATATTTAAATGTTCAGATATTAAGATTTGAATGAGGCAAAATAACATGCTTTTTCTCGCAAATACATTGTTATAATAATTTGTTTCAGATGTACTGTAATGATTTTTTAATTTGGTGTTCAAAAAGTCTTTTTTCAAACTTGAGTCTTGAAAAAGAGGGGGGTCGTCTTATAATCAGGGCCGTCTTATATTCGGGCCAATACGGTATATAGAGAATCGCAGTTAGCATTCAGCATTCCACTCACTTCATGTCAAAGTCATCTTGGCCAACAGGTTCCCTCCTCTTGTCGTTCTTATTGGCCAAAAAGCCATCGGGGAGCCACAGCAGGCCGTGTTTATTTTTCCTCTTGACTGCCAGCATGCCCAACACCACAATGAGCAGAACGATGACAAAGGCAACACCGATCACGTACATGGGGAACGTGGGCGTCTTTTTCACCGTCAGGTCACCTGTGGGTTGAAAAGGTCGTGAGTGTTGGTTCCCGTCGATGAGATTTGGATAGCAGCCCGACTTACTGTTAACGGATACGAGAGGATAAGGCAGGTCGGCCTTGATGTGCGCCGCTGCGATGAAGGAAGCGGCTTCGTTGGTGTTTGAGAAACAATCTTCGGATTTCTGGGAGCATTCCCGGTTATCAATTTGCAGGTGGACCACGGAACTGGAAAAAAAAAAAAAGATGGTTAACTTGCAATGAACCCTGAAGGTTTTCAGCATATGAAGCCGAGTTCTAAAACCAATGACATTCTACTGACCCGATAACCTCTCTCTCCATCTCACGCTTGCTTTTGCCCCTCTGTAAGAGGCGCCCGCCGTGCCCATCCTCGGGCCCATAGTACGGGTACACCATGCGCTCCTTGTTCTCATCCAGCTTCACCTTCAGGTTGGTGTGTAGCAGGGCTCCCAAGGAGCGCAAGAAACCACGCAAGTCCTCGATCAGCTCCTTCGGCTGCAGCCGAACCACGATAACCAGGGTGCCATCGATCACTTTGGCCGGAGTGTCAGTGGCGCAGTCCAGGCCGTCCCAGCCGCAGGCCTCCGTGTTGCAGCTCCAGTCACACACGAGGTTCCCGTAGTGGTCTGGACAGTACTTGTCATATCTGGAAAATGGATGGTTGGCTGTTAAAATTAGGGCCCCACCGATATGGATTCGTTGAGGCTGATAATGATTTTGGCCAGGAAAAAAAAAACCTATCAATTATAGTGCCTTTTAATTGACATGTTAAAAATATACATAAAATATACATAATATATATATAATTTTTTTTTTCTCGCAATGCATCTATAAATCCCCAAACACGTATTGCATTTTTCTTCAAAATTGCTGGAAATTGTCTTTTTCCATTTGTTTGTAAAATACATATTTTGTATAGAACACAAAGTAAAATGAACTAAAAAGAAATTCAATACACCGTCAACAAGAGCACTGTTAAAGATCGGGGCTGATGACTTTGCCCTATGTTTTAAGGCCCATAATCGGCCGAAGAATCAAGTTAAAAGGCCTCGCTCGACTTGAATACACTTTCAGTTTGTGGCCATTTTGGCTTTTGTTCGTAACTAACAAGACATCAACCCCTTGATCAATATTGCTTCATTCATTTGCTCAGTTGGAGTATGGCAAGCCATGAAATGCCTCTTTCAAAAACAACACAAATGATATGAAATTGCTCCCTTGTCCAAAAATATAAATCGTGGACTCTGGTCGAAAACCTAAAAAAAAAAAAAACCCCCAAAACAATCATGTTCAAATGTAGAACAAAACCCACTTTACCAAGACTCTATCCTTAAAGATAAGGAGTTAAAAATTTCGTTTTCATGGGTGTCAGTTGGCCAAAAGGTAAAAATCGGGCTAATCTGTATATTCTTTTTCACATGAATGGAAGAGGTGACATACTTGCACGTGCTGGGTGCATGTTCCTGGCACTCAAAGCTATCAAAGAGGCAGCCGGGGTTGTCGCACTCCTTGTCGCAACGTCCGTTTTTGAAGTAATCCCAGCAAGGGACGCTGGCGGTGCAGTTGACCCAAGGCTGCTTCCAGTTGAGCGAGCAGTCTCCTCCGTCCCACTGACACTCGTGGTTGTTACACTGCGTGTCGCACACTTTATCCCCCGACTGATTCTCACACTGGAGATACGGGCAGGAAGGCCTGCGCGGTACGGACACTTTGTTCTCGCAGTAGCGGCCGGAGAAGTGCGTGGGGCAGCGGCAGCTGTACAGGTACGGGTTGGAAGGGTCGCTAACGCAGGTGCCGCCGTTCTGGCAGGGCGTCGGGCACGTCTGCTTGCTTTCGCAGTGTGGCCCGCTAAAGCCCGGTTGGCACTGGCAGTAGAGCTGGCCCGCCGGTGACTCCACGCAGTTGCCGCCATTCTGGCAGTGAAGCTTGGCGCAGCTGTAGCCTTCCAGATCGCCGCAGTTGAATCCAGTGAAGCCCTGAAAACAGAACATCCAACTTTATACGTGTTTTTTTTTTTTTTGGGCAGCGGAGCCTTGCAATGGCGTGTAAAGGAACGAAGCACCTTTCAATATTATTTGCAAAAGCTGTCTGGAAAAAAAAAAAAAATCGACTGCTTGTCTAGCATACCTCTGCCATGGTTTGGCCCTCTGAAGCAAGCGTAAGCATTAAAGGAGAAGAAGTTAGTTAAGAGAAAAACAAGCATTAAGTGGTTCAAGTGCAATAAGAGGAATGAGGTGTGAGAAATAATCATTAAGTAACTTGACTCAGTGTTTTTAATTAATAAAGAAAAAAAATAGCACTGCATTGCATTAAAAAGTCAAATCTAATAAAGTCGTATAGGAAAGATATAAACTGGTGGAATTACTACGTGCACTCTAGTTACTGAGTTGGTTGTTATGGTGATACTTGGAGACCAAGTACCGTATTTTCCGCGCTATAAGGCGCTTCGGATTATAAGGCGCATAGAAAAGAAGCTACAATAGTGGCTGGGGTTGTGTTATGCATCCACTATAGATGGAGCTACGCTAAAGGCAATACAATACAATACAGCTTTATTTATACAGTGCTTTCACAACCGCTGTAGCTGTAACAAAGCGCTTTAAAGAAGATTTAAAACACTACGTCCAACAAATCAGAATATTGATCCATATATAAGGCGCATCGGATTATAAGGTGCACTGTCAGCTTTTGAGAAAATTCAATGCTTTTAGGTGCGCCTTATAGTGCGGAAAATACGGTCGTTTTGAGGTGGCACTTTGTGTAAAAAAACACTCGTCACTCTTAAATTAAGGGCTTGGTCCACTGAATCAATTTTGTAAGAAAGTCCAAAGCTCATCGCTAGTTAAAAAAGGAAAAAAAAAATGCAAGTTGATGTTTTTGCTGAAGAACCGGCACGGGAAACTTACAGGGGGACAGGAGCAGGTATAGCCATGGACTGAGCTCATGTTCATGGAGCAGACGCCACTGTTGTGGCACGGCTTGGAGAGACACAAATCCACCATGGACTCACAAAGGCGACCTTTGGAGAGAGAAGAGGAGACACGTCAGAGAGAAAAAAAAAAACAATGAACCAAAAACAGTCCAATGAGCCTTTGCCTCGTCTCATGATCTGCTATTCATGAATTCACGTACAATGTGGAAAAGATGGTGCCAAAATCATGACTGACGGAAAATTACAACTGAAGTATTGGTTGAATCGTACGGCTGATCTTTGTATGGCGGGAGGTTTGGAGCGGAACTTACGGAAAGCCTTCACGGTAGCCGGATAGGTATGAGCACTTATACGGTGCAATTTTTCCGAATGAAATCTTCAGTAAGCTATTTCTGTTATATTTAAAAGCGCAACAGAGATCAGCAACAAGTGCCTACCGGTGTAGCCAAGGCGGCAGCGGCACTGGTAGTCATTGACAAGCTGTACGCAGTCCAGGCTGCCGGCGGCGTGGCAAGGTCCGGACAGGCATTCGTTCAGATCGCCCTCACAATGTTCTCCTACAAAGCCTGGCGGGCAGGAGCACGCGTATCGCCCTATTCCATCCACGCACTGACCACCGTTACGACAGCGGGGCTCCCATGAGCCAGGCTTGGGTGCGCAGTCGTCCACGTTCACTTCGCACTGAAGTCCTACGCAACAGATGACAAGCAGATAATGCAACGTTTAAAACTGGGCGGGGGCGGGTCGGGCCGTTGGTTCTCACCTTGTGTTCCGGGTGGGCAGGCGCAGGTGAAGTGGTTGATGAGGTTGATGCACGTCCCTCCGTGGAGACAGGGCCTCGAGTGGCACTCATCAACATCATACTCACAGTTCACCCCCTGGTAGCCTGGCTTACACTACAGAAGCAAAAATGTGTGTTAAGGACAGTGTTGGGCCTTCCTTGCTTCTCTCCATCCATCCATCCATCCATCCATCATCTGAGCTGACTTCGGGCAATAGGCGGGGGACACCCTGAACCGGTTGCCAGCCAATCGCAGGGCACACAGAGACAAACAAGCATCCGCGCTCACACTCACACCTAGGGACAATTTTGAGTGTTCAATCAGCCTGCCATGCATGTTTTTGGAATGTGGGAGGAAACCGGCGTACCCGGAGAAAACCCACGGAGGAGAACATGCAAACTCTACACAGGGAAGCTGGAGCTAAAATTTAACCCGTTTACCTCTGCACTGTGAGGTCGACGCATGAACTACTCGACCACCGGGCTACTACGTGAAGAATGTTTGATCAAAAAAAATTATAAAATAGGGGCGGGGTGTGTCAGAAGGCCCAGGCAACAAGCAAAATCACACTAAATGCAAACAAACAGATCGACTTACAACGCATTCATATGTTCCCTGATAGTCCTTGCATGTGGCTCCATTCCGGCAAGGATTAGACTGGCATTCATCGACCATATCTTCACAGTAGCTGCCCGTGTATCCCGGCTGGCATTGACACTTGTGGGAATTACCCACGTTCACGCATCGCCCGGCATTTTTGCAAACATTCTCCACTTCCAGACCTACAGAATTCACCCCAAAAAAAAATCGCATCAATGATTTCAGTTCAGATTGAAACCACATTACACAACTTGTTTTGCGTATACAGTACGATCACATGAATTTCCTCACCATTCCGGGCGGCAAAATCCCGGCAAGACATATTGGGCACGTCACAGTAAAGTCCGGTCCATCCCATTTGACAATGACAGGTCCAGGAGGTTGCGGTCTGAGAGCAAGAGCCCCCGTTGTGACAGCGCACTTGGCTGCACAAGTTGACAAAGTTCTGAAAGCAGAACCATGAGCGAATGTGTGAATAACTGCATAAAAGTTTCGACTCTAGTTTCTCTCGTTAAATGATCAAACATGGAACGTGCCTGGCAGTTTTGCCCATTGTAGCCCACGGGACAGGTGCATCTGTAGGTGCCCAGGCCGTCGGTGCAGGTGCCGCCGTTCTTACAAGGCTGGGAGTCGCATTCGTTCTGCTCATACTCGCAGAATGTGCCGTAGAAGCCGGGACGGCAGCGACACGAAAAGGTGTTGATGTCATCGATGCATGTGCCGTTATTCAGGCAGGAACTGCAGGGGGGAATAGGAAAAAATGAAATCAATCAAAAACATGACTTTGATTGCGCTTAATTATTCATCACCAGCTCTGTTTTGAATATGGCATTTGTATTGACCATTGTCCATACAGTGATCACAAAAAGTTGGGAGATACAGTGGTAACTCTACTTACGAAATTAATATGTTCTGGAAGGAATTTATTAACTGTAACATTTTGTAAGTAGAGACGCGTTTTCCATGTAAATGTCCTAATCCGTTCCAAGCCTCACCAAAATTCAGACATATGTTTCCTAAAGCATAAAAATGCATCAAAATATGTAACAAATACATGTTACAAGTAGATTATTGCACAATAAATGAGAGTTGGGCATAATTTAAAAAACAAAGAATAGACTAAAGAATAAAATATTGGTCATTTAACTCTTAATTGCGTCCTCATCGTTTTTTTGCCCTCTTTTGTTCATGTTCTTTCTCAGAAGTGTTTTTTGCCTGGCGGTTTATAAAGAACTGATCCAGGGACGTTTTGCTTTTGTCAGCTTATAACAATCCTTCGAAAATGTCCAAGGCAAACGTTGGCCCGACTGGTGAACACTTTTTCTGGGTGATGACGAGGACGCTGCATAGACACATTCTGTATCTATCTATCTACACACATAGACACAGATGGTAGCGGTCCCTCTTAGCCAATGGGATGTCAGGATGATGCTCTATAGTAGCCAATGGCAGAGCAGCTATAAGTATGTTGCGTTCAGGAAACTCGGAACTGGGAGTAGCAGGCCACACTGTATTCATACCTTTCGTATCATGACATGTCTTTCGTAACAAAAGGCAATATTTTTCTGTTAAGACATTTCGTAACTTGAAGATTTCGTATGAAGAAACGTTCTTAAGAAGAGGTACCACTGTATTAGGCTTTGGTGTGAAATCTTCCGACCAAAAGCCCAAAATACATTGTACAAGAAAAGCAAGTTGGGGTGACTCACGTAAAGTACATTCCTGCCCCCAGCTCACCTTTCGGTGCATTCCTGGATGTTGTGTTCACACAGGAATCCATCAAAGCCCGCCCGACACTCGCACACAAAGCTGTTGACGTAATCCCGGCAGTTGGCGCCGTTCCAGCAGGGTTGGCTGGCGCACTCGTCGATCTCGGTCTCACAGCGGCCCCCTTGGAAACCTGGGCGGCACTCGCAGGCGAAACCGCCCACATCGTCCACGCAGGAGCCGCCGTTCAAGCACGGGTCTGAAGAGGGCGAAAGAGAGACATTTGATTGAAAACAGATGGAAAATGTCTAAGTATTGTTGTGTGCCCCGCTTGGATGAGTTGCTGCTTTGTTTTTCTTAAAGGAGCAGTTTCTTGAAGGTTGATATTTACTGTTACATCAATGCTATTTTCTGTTAGCCCGTGTATGGCATTTCACATTAGCCACAAGCCAGCGGACTTTTGTAGTTGTTTTATATTTATTAAAACAATAAATATTTTTTAAAAGTCGTGAAAAAAAGCTAAAGCAACAACAGATTGAAAGGTTTTTAAAGAAACAAAGTGATGGACAATTAATATACAGAATTTGGTCATTAAATGGAGGGTATGTATTTTTGATGGAATTTTATTTTTTGATTTTTTGTGTAATCGAATACATTTAAGATGAATTCATTCAGTACCACCCAATCCTGAACCAAGTCTGAAAACAGATGCTAAGGAATACATTAAAATGGCAGTTTCAATACCTTGAAGTCCGCTTTGATCAATTTAAATGTGTTCAAAATATTTGGGAAGTGAAACGCAATATCCAATATTTTCACCTATTATGGGTGGGTCTGGAATGTGTCCTCGCTATAAATCGGGGTTCACTGTATATGAAATAGCGTTGTTGGGAGGGTGGCGGCGGACTCACTGGGTGTGCAGTCATCAACATCTGTCTGACAGTTGTGTCCGCTGTATCCAGGCTGGCATGTACACACGTAGCTGCCCAGGCTGTTCGCGCAATGACCGCCGTTTCTGCAAGGATTCTTTTTGCACTCGTTGACATCCTCCTTGCAGCGCGGCCCTATGCGAATAAATAATAAGAAAAAAATTAATAAATAATAAGAAAAAAATCAAACTTCCGCATCGATTCACATGTAAAACGTGCAATTTCTTGCATCCACCTAAGCTATACCTTGCCATCCGGCGGGGCATCGGCAGGTGTAGGAGCTGTAGTCTGCAGTTGGACGACACACCCCTCCCCTCTCACACGGATGAGAAGCGCAAGGAACAAGCTCGTCCGTGCAGTTTTTACCTGTTTGGACAATTGATCCTTTCTTTTCATGATCAATCACAGATTTTGTTTTGCGCTTAGCCGAAAAAGCTAACCTGGAGTCTTCTCTTTTTGACATGCATACAAATTAACGATTTCACAGAGAATACATTTGTTTTTTTTGTTTTTTTAGTTTTTCCTTGCCGCCCTGGGAGAGTTAAGATGTCATTAATATTTGTCAACTATGGGCATGACAATGACAATATGGTCGTTTGAAATTCAGAGACCGAACCTGTGAATGGTGGACTGCACTGGCACGTGTAACCGCTGACCCTGTCGATACAAAAGCCTTGGTTGAGACAGGGATTGGACGCGCAGTCGTCAATGTTCTTCTCACAGTTTACGCCTGAAAGCAAAGACGGAGGGTCAAATTAATTATTATTTAAGGTCCATCCAGAAATGTCACCCCCAAAGTCCAATAACTTTGTGGAGTAGTGTCAATATCAGATTCCCGATAAACGCTACCTCTGAATCCAAGCTGGCACGCGCAGGTGTACCCATTATGCCGGTCCAAGCATGAACCACCGTTTTGGCAAGGGTTGGGCTGGCACTCATCCTTCTCCTGCTCACAATGTTGTCCTCCCCAGCCGGGTTCACACTCGCAGTGGTACCTGGTGACAAGGACAAGGAGGAGTTCCGAAATAATCACATGGATCGCACCTGCGGAACAGGACTGAGGAGCTTTGAGTGGCATCTGAGAAGGGCTTACCCGTGTTGCTGCTCAATACATTCGCCGTGCACGCAAGGCTGGTGCTCGCAGTGGTTGATCCCCGAGAGGCAGAGGGGGCCATGGGTGCTGGGCGGGCACAGGCAGTAGAACCCGTTCACCTTGTCGATGCAGGTACCGCCGCTCATACACGGGTTGGAGCTACACTCGTTGATATCCGTGTTGCATTTGATTCCTATGAGAGAAATTAGTTCGATGATGAAGAACATCCAAAGTGTCAAAATTAGTCCATATGGAAACATGATCACTGCAAGGCTTTGAGGTAGAGATTTAGGTTTGACTGTTTTGTTTTTTTTAATTTAATTACAGTCAAACCTCGGTTTTCGAACGTCTCGGTTCTCGACCAATTCGGTTTTCAACCAAAAATTTCGAGTTTTTTATGCCTCGGATGACGAACAAATTTCGGTTTTCGAACAAACTGAGCGCACTTGAATGGACCATTTGACTCCTCTCGCCATCCTTACACGAGGAAGTGACGCTTCCTCGGGTAGACGAGGAAGTGACGCTTCCTCGTGTTGCTTTCCATTGTGAGCAGACGTGTTCAATAAACATTTTTATTTTAAAAAGAGCGTGGTTTCGGTTTTTGAACAATTCAGTTTTGGGACAGCCTTCTCGAACGGATTATGGACGAAAACCGAGGTTTGACTGTATTTGATTTGCCGTTTTAGCCCGACATCCAAGCATACCTGTGTATCCTGGGGAGCACACACACTTGTACTCATTAATGCCATCGTGGCACTCTCCATACTCGCAGGGGTTGCTGGCGCAGTCATCTTCATTGATTTCACAGTTCACACCTAAGGAAAGTCAAATGAAACTTGAAGAAAGAAGCACGGCGACAATACTGCATTTAAACGCATAATGTAACGTCATAAGAAACGTAATATAATGCTTAATACGAAAGTAGCAATTGGTATTGGTACACGCCAGGGTTGTCACACTTCCGGGGCATTTCTCACCAAATCATTTGTTTGGGGGGCAGCCATTAATCACTTCCCCTAACCCGGGGGTCGGCAACACTCGGCTCCAGAGCCACATGCGGCTCTGGAGCTTTCAAAAAAATGTTTGAAAACGGAAAAAGATTTTGATAGTAGGCTAATATAGCTCAAATAGATACAGATACATGTTGCAACTCCGAAAAAGGAGAGCTGTGGTGTTGGTTTTCTAAAACATACACTTTATTTATGCTTTTAACAGTCTCGACAAACACAGACAAGTCTGCGTCCGACTCCGTGCCTTCTCTCTTCTCGTTCGACTCAAGAGGCGTTCAAAGACAGCCTCAGAAAAACGGAAATTAATGATCACTTCACTGACACTAAGAAAAGCGAAAATAATGCACCAAAACCAAAAAAATCAAGCGAGGAAATTACAAAATAAATTCTATGGGGGCGTTTGTGAAAACACAACAAAGGAATGAATAACAAATAATTCTGAGACAGTCCAGTCTCCTACATACATACAGCATGTGTTTCCTTCATTGTAAGTTTTATAGAAGGCTTTTATTTTTTTTGCAAGTTGATGTTTTTGCGCCAGACATTTTTGTTTTTTTTGGTCCTATATGACTCTTTCAACATTTTGGGTTGCCGACCCTTGCCCTAACCCTTAAGAGGGGTCACCGGACATAGTCTCTCTATGAAATACAGTGAGTTGGCCTCCAGGGGGCAATAGAAGCCTCTTTTCTAAAAATGCCCTGAGCAGGAAGTGAAAAAATGTAGACAAACCAGTAATTCAGCAAAAGTCAAATACATTCTGTGTGTGTCACAGCATGACGAAGCTAACGCATGAGTGCGATACTAAGCAAACTTTTCAAAGAGGAACTTCACAGGAGAGGAAGTGTGAGCCTGTCACTTGGAAAGTGAAAATGAACTCTAGTACTCCACTTCTGGTCAATTCGGAACATTATAGGCACACAGTGCCTTGTGAAATGGTTGCACAATGTACAGGTTTCAATGTTCTGGTCTGGGAGGAAACGTGGTGAAGTGCCACTTCAACCAGACCTCACTCGTGCAGTGTTGCATTGCAAGATGCAATGCACAGTGGGCCGCCGTTTCTCAGACTTATAGAATCTGATATATTCGACCCCCCATTACCCCCCTAAGTGAACAACTTTCAAAGCCTATTCGGGCAAACGGCATTTGAAATCGATTTACCTGCAGTCCCAGGTGGACAGTTACACTGGTAGGCGTTGACCAAGTCAATGCAGCGTCCTCGATTCTGACAAGGGTTGCTGTGGCACTCCTGCACTTGGATGTTGCAGATGGAGCCGACGTATCCCGGGTCGCATTCGCAGGAGAAGGTGGCGATGCCATCCTTGCACACGCCGTGGTGGCACGGCTCGGGCTGGCAGTCGTTGATGTTCTCCTCGCAAAGAAGACCCGTGAAGCCTAAGAGGGCAAAGGGGGGGTGTTGATAGTGGACTCCACTTTGCCTGCTTTTAGATGAGTCAGTTACGAAAGTCGGTCATGAACTTCTACCTTCAGCACATTCACAATCATAGCTGTCAGGCCGGTCGATGCATTTGGCTCCATTTAAACAAGGCGTACTCGAACATTCGTCGATGTCTATCTGGCACGTTTCACCACTGAAGCCTGAAATCGCAACAACAACAAAATAGATGAGCACTTGTCCACAGTTTAAAAATATATGTTTTTACATTTGGTGTGTACCAACCTGCTGGGCACTCGCAGACAAAGCGGCTGACCTGGTCCAGACATTTTCCCTGGTTCAGACAGGGGGAGCTGAGACACTCGTTCACCTCGATTTCACAGTGGGTGCCCTCAAATCCTGCAGGGAGTCACGAAAAAAAGGACGGATTCACTTTCTACATCAGGGGTGGCGAAGAGCTCCGTTCTTTAATCCGGCACTCAAAGGTTCAGTCATAATTGTTGCATTGACGTCGCATTTTTTTTGGGGGTAAAATTGTTGTAATCATTTTTATTCCTCTACCTCATTAAATAATTGGTGGATTCGTGTATTGTAAATGATACAATTAACATGACTTTACATTTAACAATGTTTTATTTCCTTTCTAAAACAGTTGCTTAATTAATTAGAATTTTGCATGACAAATTTTTTACAATTATTTTTTTTTGTTGCCGTTTAAACTGTTTACATGGATTTATTTAATTGTTTATTTCCCAATCGTTGGGTAGGTGATTCATTGTCAACAGTTATAAAAACAAATAAACATTTTTTTAAATGTCATTGAAAGATTATTTGCAATGTTAAGGGTTACTATTTTACATACACATCTGAACTCTACTTTTATTTCTACGACTGACCTGTTTTTAAACTGGACATAATGTTCGAGTAACTTACAATAATTAAATAACTCTAATTTAGGAAAAAAAAAAAACTCCAGCCGTGTCTTTGACGAACGCATAAGCCCGCCATGCTACTTAAATTTCATGTTGGCCATGATGGGGTTAGTAGGAGAGCTATTTTTACTCGCTGGTACTTGGTGTAAAAAGTTCAATACAAATATTTCCCTGCGGCGACGATAAAAGATGATGCCTCAAGGTGAAATTACAACTTTATGAATACATGTCTAAAATCTCATGAAGCGCACCGGGCATGCAGATGCAAGTGTAGTCGCCGATGCGATCCAAGCAAGTGCCGTCATTCTGACAGGGGCTCGATGCACACTCGTTGACATCCTGTTCGCAGCGTGGCCCGGCGTAACCCCTCACACAGTTGCACGTGAAGGAGCCATCTGTGTTCACGCACTGGCCGCCGTGCTCGCAAGGGTTGCTTCCTGAAGATGAAGAGAATGGAGGAGGTTATTGTCGGACGAGAGGAAATGGCCAACGCAAGGTGTCTGGATAGTAGAGACCAAGATTGACAACCTACACTCAATTTGACTATTCTAACGCTATTCCGTCCCAACATTCTTTCATTTTATAGCATTTGCCTTTGCTGCATTGCTTCCAGTATGTGTAAGAGGATGTTGGATTTTTTTTTTTTTTTGTCCAATCAGATTTCAGCTAAGATGTGTTGCCATGTCAGTCAAATCAGCCCATGCGCCTTCAAGAATCAGTAGCGTTGGCCACCGTATCTTAAACTAAATAGTATTCCTTTGCAGATTTGCCATTTGCTACTTGTGAATTCATCAATTAGCATATTTTGGGTGGAGAACTGATCTTGTAAAATGCTTACCTGTTTGCTGTTTTTGCACTCAGGCCAAAGCCATGTCTAATGTAAAAAAAAATATGGCTTTGGCAACTTCATAACTTAAGAGGTATATAGTATGTTTGGTCGTCGAGTTTCCCCATAAGGTACCTAAAAGCACCACCCGCCGCTGTTGTATAGAGCATCTTTCTCACCGATGCTGCACTCGTCTCGATCGACATTGCAGGTGCTGCCGACGTAACCCGGCGGACAGTTGCAGTTGAACATGCCGCTAATGGGGTTGGTGTCACACTGGGAGCCCTCCCTGCAAGGGTTGCTGATGCAGGCGTCGTCTATGTGGCAAAGTAAACCTAAAGAGGGGAGGATAAAAAAAAAGGCAAAGGAAAGGGATGATTTGAGGCCTGAGTAAAAGTAAACATCATTCACACATCAAAGTCCCCAAAATATATCGAAACGACATCAATGTCACGTTCACATCGTCATCATTATCTATCTCCAGATGGGACGCGGCAAGCTTGTCAGCTGTGTTGTGATCATATGAGCCCGATTCCCACGCGGCATGGCTGCTTCCTCTGCTTTAGGGCAGACGGCGAGGCGGCAGTAGAAAAATAAAATCGGCTCTGTTTGAAAAATAACATTTCTGGTTTGACCTGTTCCACGGATTGCAGTCGCCAAAGTCTAATAAATTTTCACAGGCAAAACCATGACGTCATTCTTTCTTCGAAATATGGGATGGATTTTTCTTCTGACTAGAAACTGCAACTCACTACTCCTGTCTTTTTTTTTTTTTTAACCCCCGCCTTCAACTCTAAATGGGAGAAGCGCCCGGCAATTTTAAGCGTGCTTTTGCGTCAGACTCACCCGTCTTTCCATGGGGGCAGAGGCAGATGAAAGAGGCCACGCGATCGATGCACGTGGAGCCTTGGGTGCAGGCGGCAGTGGCGCAGTCGTCGATGTTTTCCGAACAGTCGGGCCCGCTCCAGCCGTTGACGCACACGCATACGTAGCCACCGGCCAGGTTGTTGCAGGTACCGCCGTTCTGGCAAGTGTTGGGCTGTAGACGACACTCATCCACGTCCTCTGTGCAGTGCTGACCTGTGAAGGGGGGCAGGCGGGTGGAAGAATCTGTTCATAATATGTACAGCGGTGGGGTTTTTCTTAATTTAACAAGCTGAATTCAAATACTGTATTTGTTCTGTGTTGCCATGTCTATCTTATCTGCCCAGGGGCTTCACAATTAGTAGTGCTAGCCTAGATAATATTAGCAATGGGACTTGTTTTTTAGCCAATCAGCCCTTCATGGTGTGAGTCATGAACAGTATTGATTCAAGGCATCACAGACGTGTCTGTGTTTGTTGAGACTGTTAAAAGCATAAAGTGGATGTTTTGAAAAAACAACAAAACAACAACACCGCAGCTCTCCTTTTTCAGAGCTGCAACATGTATCTATATTTGAGCTTTATTAGCCTACTATCAAAATCGTTTTCCATTTTCAAAATCTTTTATAAAGCTCCAGGGAGCCACTAGATGTCGCTAAATAGCCGACTGCGGCTCTGGAACCGCGTGTTGCCGACCCCCGGGATAGGGCAACGAGGGAAAAGGTAGAGTAAAATTTTCAAACAATAGGTTGCTTGTGTATTTGGCAACCTAGTCCAGTCCATTTCAGAAGAAGCAACGAATTGAGAGAGAGATGAATGAAGATCCGGCAAACGGCTGCCATTCTCACTCATGCCCAAAATATCACAGCAGCGTACAAACACAGCCAGCCGCAGATGGGGGGGCACATCAATTCAGTCTTACCCGTCCACTCTGGAGGGCACTGACAGTTGTAGGTGTTGACTCCATCCATACACGTGCCACCGTTTTCGCACTGATGACCTGGGCAGTCGTCAATGTTGTTCTCGCAGTTGGTGCCATTGAATCCTGGCACCAGGTAGAGCGGAAGGAATATTTGTGAACAAACTTAAGTGTATGCGCAATCAAAGGAATCGTGACATAAAAACCTTCAGAGCCTGAGAGCAAAATTGTGGCATCGAACCTGGGCTCACACCCACTCACCCATTTTTAATATGCTTATATTTGTATTTTATATCTTATTTATATTTATTGATACTTTTTGTTCTTCTACTTTCTCCCTTTCATAATTTTGCTGCTGTAAATTGGGAATTCCTCCAGTGTGAGACAAATAAAAGTTTTCTTATCTTATCGTATCAGAAAAGTCTCACAAAGAAAGGAAAATGTCATTGTCCAGACCAAAAAAATAAAAAAAATTAAAAAATCAGAATCCAATCTATGTTAGCAACAAGTTAAAGAGAAATCATGGGTGCAGACACACTTAGGGACATACGTGATTGGTGAAGAGTTCCGTGGTAACATACATATTGCGGATAATTTACTTTAAAGAACAGCACTTGTCTGCGATGTAAAAACTTTTTTTTTTTTATTAAGTTTTACTTGGCAATTTTTGGTTTGCAGGGTTAGGATTTTTTTTTTTTAAACACATTACAACAAATAATAATGACATTCAACAACCCCCCCATGAATAAAAAAAAAAAGGCTTATTTTTGCTTTTTTTTTCCTGATAAGACAAAATATCCTAAAATAGGCAAATGTTCTGCCAATAATTCATCTCTATCGTTGTGTTAATGTTTATATATATATATTTTTAAATTTTAATTAATTGGACGATGAATCAGTTTTTGTGATTTTATTCTGCCAAATATCAAAATCGGCATCCGCCAAAAAAAAAAAACCACCAAAAAAATCCATATGCGTCAGACCCGAGTCACGAATGTTTTTGAACTTCACTGCTGGAAAATTTGAGGGACACAGTCATCTGCTTTATGTTGATTCAGTATTTCACACATTTCAAACACAGAGACAAAAGGGGCGCACAATACCTTTGACAGAAACTCAACAACAGTAGAACACTGAGCTCTATTATGTGCAATAACTACAGGAGGGGCAGTCGCCCCCCCCCCCCCCCGCTGCCCTGCGCGGTGTGTTCAGGTTGACAGAGAGGGGTTGAATGGAGGCTGAGATGGCGCTTATGTAGACAAACGTCTCGTGTACATAAGAATTATGACATGCCCCGATAGTGTGGAAATAGCAGTTGCGTGTTTGTGGCGTCCACTCGCTGACTGTCGCAGAGTGACAGGACAGTGTGTTTCATACAAAACAGCCAGGAGGAGCTGACTGTTTGCATCTCAAACAATGCAATGAAACATTCTCTCTCTCTTTACCCTGCTGTCAACCAAAAAAAAAAAAAAAAAAAACCCAAAAAATAAAACCCTGAACATTAGAAACTAAAACGAGCTCCAGTGCATTTCCTGCCTTACCTGGAAGACAGTGGCATGAGTAGCTGGTTTCCGAACTCTGATGGCAAGTGCCTCCGTTCAGACACGGCGACGGAGAGCAAGGGACGTACGAGCTCTCGCAGTGTCGCCCCGTGAACCCGGCACCGCAAATACATCTGTGGAAGTAAAACTTGCTCAGTTGGCAAGAAACATTTGGGGCACTTCTTTGAAGCAAGAGTTCTCATGCCTATATTGTTCTTCATCAATTCGTTCCCATACCAAGGCACGGATTTTTAAGCAGTCGTTTTTGGGGTTTTTTTCCCCCTTCATATAAACTGTTTTCAATCATTTTTTCCAGTATTTAGACAAGTCCAAATTTAAAACTAAGGTGTTTTTTATTATATGTTAGCATTAGGCTAGTGGCCTTTGGTTGGATAAAATGTTATGGTTTGGCTGAATATTTTGCCATTTAAATATAGTGTGTCTATTTGACCATAAAAAATCAAATTGAAATCAAATCGAAATGTGTTTCAAGCATGTGAGAGCCGTGAAACTATGAAAAAATGTTTGATACGTTCTCTCTACACTGCAGATTTTCACCCATTGCGGGTTGGTCCGGAATATTTCCGCAGTCATAAACGTGGGTTCACTCGATATTGTGTTGGTTCAAATGTGTAAACAGTGAAGTCGATTCTCACTTGTAGGAGCCAGGGGTGTTGACACACATTCCTTCATTTGACATTTTGAGGGGGAGGCGACGCATTCGTTGGTGTCGTTGAGGCAGCGCAGACCCGTGTAGCCGGGTGGGCAGGAGCAGATGTAATGACCACCCGGAAGAGCGCGGCACGATCCGCCGTTGGCACAGGGGCTTGACAGGCAGCTGTCCTCATACTCGCATCGTGGTCCTAAGAATGGGAAGGGAAGGAGAAGACACGGCATTGAAATTAATTGACATCATTACTCCGCACACAAAAAAAAAAAAAAAATAATTGACGTCATGAACACATTTCAGCAACAGAGACTCCATGCGCGTCGCTTTTTAGCAACAGTTACATATTAAATCTGCATTAAAGTACTTTTTTTTTTCTTTTTACAACAAATGTAATTTTTTTTTCCCAGGACGACTAACAACCAAACAAGTCTACTAACCCTGCAGAAACGTTAGACCTGAAACCAAGAAGGGTTTTTGTTTCTCTCACCTGACCATCCTCGGGCGCACTTGCAAGTGTATTTGTCGAGGGACAGCAAGGTGCATGTGCCTTTGTTGGCGCACGGGTTGTTGGGATAGCACGTGGAGTTCTGCGGAATGTGGCAGTGCTCTCCAATAAAACCGAGAGGGCAGACGCAGGTGGCGCTGCCCGGTACAGGTACGCCGGCCAGCATGCCCACGGAGCAGTTCCCGCCATTCGAGCAGAAGCCGGGATGACAGGGGTCTTTATGGTGGCAGTATTCACCCAGGAAGCCTGGCGTGCATCTACAAGGGGATTCAAACAACAACGTTAACATCTACAACCCCCTAAGTAGGCAGGACAGAGTAGCTGTGCTAAGTTGTGTGTGGTCAGAATTGACAAGACGGATGAATTTGCTTCCCAAACAACACAAGCATTACCCAAGTCGTCGATGGTCTGCGCACCTTAATACATTCGATGATCGGCTTCTCTGGTGAATATGATGTCTTATATTTGTATCATATTTATTGTTTGTGTCCTGCTATTGGATGGATGTTGATTTTGAACTGCTCCAGATGACATACATGAAATGTTAGATTGCACTGATGCTTTCTGTAACTGTGATGTGATGGTTGTGGTATCAAGGGGTGGATTTAAGTCGGGGTAAATTGCCTCCCCGGGTACAAAATGGGACCGGTTGCTCGTGACTTGAAAGACAAAGTCCCCTGCTAATATGAAGAACTGACTGGGCAAAGGGGAAGTTGAGCTCGCTATCAAGGTTAAGCGGAGGTCAGTCATGGTGAAGAAGAAGTTCAAAAGCAGAAGGATGTGAGGTAGCGTCAGCTGGAAGTTGTTGACAGGGGCCGGTCAGAAATGATCACCAGTAAAAAAAACAAAGCTTTCTTTTTCAGACATTTGAAGCCATCAGAAAACTAAGGGCATGATCTACCCAAAATGTTTGTCAAGTCACACATCTGCATCGAAGCTACATGAAACCACAGGCAGCCACTCCTGCTGAAGCCACTCCCCAAAGGCCACCCCTCCTGGTTCTGCCATCCAAACCGTTCCAGCCGAAGAAGCCTGTGTTTTCGATTCAATATGCCGAGTGGCCCTCTGGATCTTGCGTTCAAATGTCGACCACATCACATCATGGGAGCCCACGGTACTTTAACCAGTGTAGCTTTTTCGGTTTAACATATTTCATGATGGGCACAACATCAGCTTGCCTAGTGTATAACTGGGGAAAAAAAAACATCGCTCAATGTATGATTTTTTTTTGGTCACCGCATTTGCTTCATTGGACTACTTTTTTTTTTTGTCTGGCGACGACGAAGGAAATGAGATTACACCACACAAAAAAGTCCACAAAGGTTCAGATGAGGGACAAAGTTCTCTGTGAAACTTTCTATTCTGCATTTCTCTCTGGGTGACAGGACCTTTGTCGCAAAGTGAATTTCCAACAGTTCATACATTTTCCTGAGAGAGTCCGCATTGTTGTCGTGTGTGCAGGCGCGCCGCCGACACACTGTCTTGGGACTCTGGGCGATTGAGCAAAGCGCTGCCTCCGACAATGGGCCCCTACAAACGTACCTCCCAGGACAGGCTCAGGTAACATCACTGGAGAGCCCGGATAGAAAATACGCCATAGTGGCTTCCAAAAAAGCTGTCCAGCAGCTTGCAAAAACTGAGGCACAATGAGGGCTACTGCTCTTGAATATTTTTTAAAATCCTGTATTCTATCGGTCTACAATATAGAAAACATTCGCTTGTCCATGTGATGTGCAGGGTATTATTTTTACACACTTTGCATCGCCATTCTACATTAGCGTCTATGGTTTTGAGTGTGTATGGCTTTGAAAGGTCTGACCTGGTGATGGTGGCATCAGTGAATGAGAGTCGAACGTCGGCTCGTGTGTGAATGTGCTAATTACGACCTAGTTTTCTTACCGTTTATTCAGGTAAGCGCTTGAAAGCACATCAGAGGCTTTGTTCATCCTTGACCACGTGTGGGGGGCATTACAATCTATTTTAACTCGAAACGATATTCACTTTTTGAACGGCAACTGTTATCAACTATTGTTTTTTGTGGGAATTAGCAAGAAACAAGTCTTGGCCAACTCTGGTTTGATTATTAAACTGCGAAAATAAATAAACAAACAAACAAATAAATTAATAACGCTATGACCAACGGATTCCAGCACTGGGTCTCTTTTGGATGCGATCACATGTATCAAAACAACACTTACCTACAAACACGCACACAATTCATGGACACGATGCATGCGCACACACGCACACACTACCAACTACTACTACTACTACTACTACACTACTAAATAGAGTGCAAATAATTTCTAAACGTTGTCACATGTAAAATTGTTACACTGGTGATATTGATAAAAAACATAATTTTGCGTTCAAAAAGCACATTTTCATTGCTGCTCTTGGTATTCTATACAAGAAAAGGGCTGTTTGAAGTGAAGATTATTTGCATGAAAGTCACTTTTGTGCATTTGTGATTTGGGTGACACCAACCCATTTTCTACTGCTCATTTGAAAACCAGAATAATGGACAACAAACCTTTTTTTTTGTGCGACGAGAGAGAGAGACAGAAAGAGTTAAAATAGCTTACATCAATGCGTTAAGTTGGCATGGATCGACATGCTGTTGCGCTAACAAAACTTTTTTAAGTGTGAAAAGATCACAAACTTGGGGATCTTGAGAGATTTTACGCATGTTCTCCTCTACCACTTTTTGATTAGACTCACATGACAACTCACATGTTGAGCACTTTCTTGTTTCTATATCTGCAGCAGAGCAACCCAACCACATCAACGCACGCACAAGGCCTCCCGAATCTAAACACAAACACAGCCCGGTCAGGAGATCACAACAAGCTGTCATTCTAAGAATAAGGAATGCTCATTTTTGTTCGGCCAGTATAATCCGTCCTCCCTCTCTCGCAAAAGTAATGACAGGGAACTCTGCCCTGTGACAAACATCTCATTAGTGGACTCTCACACAAAACCATGCGCGTCGCCATGCCCGCGCCGATGCTAGGTTTACATGACCAACTTTTTCACTTCGAAAACTGCAGGGAATATGAGACGAAGTCACTATGTGGCCGAGGGGTGCGTCGGTCGTTTGCTCACGCGCTTCGCCAAGCACAGATGTTCATGGTTAGACGAATGGAGGGGGGGGGGGGGGTGTAATGAGGCTACATTAAAATCTTGCTAACAGCTTCAAGACTACTGGACTCCAGCTTTATTTGCTCCATTTTTTTTTTACTTCACTTGAGTGGCGCCGGATCTTAAACTCAATTCCTAAGTCGAAAATTTTGGCTCACAATACAAAGCATAAAAAATAGAAATCAATCAAACGATGGTTCCAAATTCAAAAATAGTCTTAAAACATCAAGGAATTGCAGTCAAACCTCGCTTTTCGAACGTCTCGGTTCTCGACCAATTCGGTTTTCAACCAAAAATGTAGAGTTTTTTTATGCCTCGGATGACGAACAAATTTCGGTTCTCGAACAAACTGAGCGCACTTGAATGCACCATTTGACTCCGAGATAGACGAGGAAGTGACGCAGACGTGTTCAGTAAACATTTTTATTTTAAAAAGAGCGTGGTTTCGGTTTTCAAACAATTTCGGTTTTCGAACAGCCTTCTGGACGAAAAACCGAGGTTTGACTGTAATTGTATCTTGGAGCGTCTCACACATTATGACGAGCACAAAATCGCTGAAAGTAAAAGAGGCGCCGTTGCTTCCGTCATTGCTCATTTACTGTGTAAGTAGCAAAAAATAAAAAATAAATATCAGTGAAGGGAAGCTCAGCTTAATTTGTGCCACCGATGTTAGAATGCGGCACGACTCCTCCAGGCATGATAAATAATGGATTATTGGTCCATTTTGCCAGTAGCCAATCAAGAAAATGAACACAGAGAAGCTTTTTTTTTTTCCTACTATGCTTACCACTCAGATCAAATAGAACGTTCTAGATCAGTGCCCTTTAATTTTCACTCAGCAGTGGCCACTAACTGCAGCAAAAACTAAAAACTGACTTTGAAAGTAAAAATGTCAGTGTTGCTAACGGAAAGACGGGAAGTTAGCTTCTCTTCCGCTGTTTTATGAACTCGCTGCCGTCCGACCCGTGCTGACAGAATCCAAAGTGTCCGAAAATAATAACGCCCTGTCCTTCTGGTCCCAGAAGCCCGAGAGAGCAGTTTGCTTTTTAGCCTCGGGAAGTATCGCTCCAGCCTGTGGCAAACAGACAAGGCTGTGCATGATTCGCATTATTGTCAGGGAGTGGTGTCTCGGCGGGGAGGAAGTATTCTGTCAATGGATTCAACATATGGCGCATTACTCAGCATTGTCATACATAACTCAACAGCACAGGCAAGACTGTCGACGCGTACACACAACTGAACTCCAGTGTCACTGGACTTGTGTGACCGTTCCCTCGATGGGATTCTTTGTCCCGTTCCGTGACGGCTTTTTTTTTTTTTCCCCTCCACGCTTCATCTTTTCTCGATCTTTCGCTCCCAGCTTTCTGCAGACCTTCCGTTACCTCTTTCTCACTCCTCCACCTCGCAGTTATGGCCCACTCAAGGTGTCAGGTTTCCGCAGCTGGTTCACATTAGCGCCCCCATCTTGCTCGCGCGCACACATACACACTCGCATACACACTCGCATACACACTCCTCCCTTCTCTCCTCGCTCCTTCTCCCTCCTCTACCTCATGCTGACCTCAAGCCTGTAGCGGCTGGCCGTGTGCGGCTTCACGGAGCAAAAGGGTTGAATCTCACAAATATCGTCTCTCCCACTCGTTTCTTTTGCTAATTCCTCTACCAGGCTCCTTGCATATTCCCCTTTGTGTCCCATCCACTTCCATTTGTGCCAATTGGCCCCGCCCCATCCCATCCCCTCCACCAGTTCTCCAGAGTTCAAGCTTCAACTGAAGACCTTCCAACCCCTAATCTAGTCCTCAAAGAAGCCTAATAACTCCATCATGCCTTGCCCCCGAGGCAATCACAGGAAAGCAGCGCCTGAGTGCGAGCGCGGGAATAAATCGGCTCACATTTCAAGCCATGAATGCGTCTCTGCCTGGACTACAGTCTGTTCAACGCAACCGTGGCCCTGTGTGTGCATGTTTGGACGTCAAAAGTCAAGTGCATAATACATTACTGGCTTTATCGAATGCCTCCACACGGACAAAATGGCTGCTTTGGTGCTGGGGGGGGGGGGGCAAAACAGAACAAAACTCCCCCCAGCCCCCTGCGATATAAGAACATCAGCGCCTTTGTTCGCATCGGTGGTTATCTTGGCGCGATCGCGAGTAACTTTAGATGTCACTACGTTGTCATTTCTACCTTCACAGTGCGCAGTGAGGTTAGCTAGCTAGCTGTGGCTACACCCGGAAAATGCATCTTCCCTGGATGCCACAATTCATATAACAACTTGGTTTGGTTATTTAAATTCCGACCAGCTTGCCGTCTGTTTGCCGGCCAAGAGAAACTCGAGAAGCCCGTTAGCCGTCGAGCTAGCTGGTGGGATATAATCTAGGCAGCGGAAGCTTTCAACGGGTATATTTTCACAGCTCAATCATGTAACAATGTGTACATGCCACAACGATGCCAGACGAAGGAGCATCTAATTTTCTGCGGTGCCGTGGTTTCACACATTCAGCAAACACACCTACATCATTTGAGAGCGGAGGCAAAGGCTTTATTTTTTTTAAGTCTCATTTTATATACTTGCCAATTTCTTTCTTCTCTGTGGTGTAGCAAATTTACAAATCATATTTAATTTAATTTACAAAGGAGCTGAATACTTAATGCATAATAAACACCAACAATGTAGGAACAAAAAAAACACAAAGCAAAAAAGGCTGTCAAAAAAACCAAAAATCAAATCTAAACGGAATTAGCCTGGAAAAAAAACTTTGACGAAAGCAGGAAACTGAGCAGTCTAACTGGAAAAAAAAAAAAAACAACAACATCAGAGGAGCGAGAATAAGAAGTCAAAAGAGGGTGGAGTCCACAGTGGGCTCGTGTGGTAAAATGTCAGACTTTTTTTTTAGTGACATGCTTCAAAAAGACTCTTCTAAGAAACTGTGGTCGACAACGTAGGACCTCAGCATGATGTTTAGTCATTATCTTGTCCTTGCGGTTATAATGAGGCCTAACTTTAGACCTTCCAGCCTTACGAACAGTCATTTTCTTCCTTACACATTTCTGTCAAAAACACACTAAAGCAAAGCAGCGCTATTGACATAATCCGCGTCTGCTTTGTGCTGACTTTTAAAGCGCATGGTTCTTTGTGGTTCTTGATTTAGTGTATGGCACCGTTTTGGAGTGTGAAACCGTTTTCGGTTGTCGTGCCACTTTTTAGCAGATGCCAGTTTGCTGCTGAAATGAAATTATTTGGAAGAGTGGATGACGACTACTATGCATTCAAAGTAAAAATACACAACTTCAACCCCCACGTGGAGTCACTCTTGGCCCACCTTGTCATCATCAGTGAGTGATGGAAAGAAACTGTCACTGGGGGCTGGTTGCTACATTCCCCACTGCCTTCTTACTAGTCTTCTAGCAGCCTGATATGAACTGACTCATTAGCATTTTACGACTTGTTTGTTTGCTTCAGTGAATGGATGTGAGTGTTTAAAATCCAACACACCAGGCTCCAGTAAAAATTTTTTTTTAAAAGACCTATATTTAGAACATCAAATAATGTATTGTTAATTTGGTCAGACGCAACAAGAAAGCCCTGATAACTGTGAAGTTATTTTTAACCAAAATGGCTTCACTCGTGTGTGTGTGACTTGGCCCATCGTTCCAAGGAAGCCTTGATTCACCGGTGAGCCACATCCGACACAAAGCAGCTCTTATCATCGTGGCTCCGCTTTGAACCACATCTAGCGAGCCGGGTGAGAGCCACAGGTCTTCCAGAGATTTGCAATCGCAGACACGACGGTTTATTTGAAGTTGATCTGACAATTCGGATTCCATCTGCCGCGCATCACGCAACGCTGCGTAAGGCTGTGCGTGAAATGAAAAATCTTAGATAAATCCTAGATAGTTAGTTGGCCAGTTTGAAGTGCTGATCGGCTGTGGATTGATTAACTGAGTCTTCTGATTCATGTTGGGTTTGTGTAATATGATTTACGCAGAAAAATGTATCTGTTTTTTTATCCATCTCATGGAGGGCGGCCATTTTGCAACTTGGTGTCGACTAAAAATGACATCACAGTTGCTCAGGGATCAATGACCCATCACGGCTCACCTGTTTTCACATTTGACATATTTTAAAGAATGGTTTTGGTTTGACTTAATGGTGTGTTTTTGGGGATCTTACTCCGTTATGCTGATTTTGAAAAAGTTACATTTTACAATACGGATGAACACAACGAGCTTTGTTTATATTCATATTTCACATATTGATGCTAATGGTCATTCCCCCATGCTAAGTAAATGGTACAATTTATTAACCGATCTTAAATTGTGAAAAGGGCGGCACGGTGGTTGACTGTTGAGCATGTACGCATCACAGTGCAGAGGTGCAGGGTTCGATTCCGTCTCCGGCCTTCCTTTGCGGAATTTGCATGTTCTCTCCGTGCCCGAAGACATCTGGGGATAGCCTCCAGCAAGCCCTTGTGAAGATAAGCGGATTAGAAAATGGGTGGATGGATGGATGGAAGTTCTGAAAATAGCTCAGGAGCAAATGCGACATGCATCGATCGCTATGATAGTGCCAAACGGGTAAATCCCTCAAAATGTCGACAAAGCCAAAGGCTACAAGAAAAGAAGCGCAAGGATAATGAGTCTAGTTTGGTGGTGTCCTCGGGCATCTCAGCCTCCAATGAAGGGGCTCAGCCATGGATGAATGAGTGACAGTCTGATGAAAGCAGCATAGCAAGAGGCAAATTATAGTTCCTCCCCACAGTTGTTGCTTTGACCCCCCCCCCCCCCCCCTACCCCCTTCATTCCCTTCGCTTGTTGCTCTCTCATCAGTAAGAATTTGCGCTCTGGGGTAGTTCTTCTCAGATTACCTGAAAGGAGACATCTTTTCTTTTCACCCCCTCTCTTCCTCTGTCTTCCCCCACAGGCAAATTCTGCCTGTCAGATCAAAACGGCAGCAGGTCGACACAGCACAGATATTCTCTGTCTCTCTTTTTTTTTACTGGAACCTGACAGTGACAGAGTGACCAAGCAGGGGGGGGGGGGGGGGGGGAAGATGCACTGTGTAGGAGGCAAACTTCATCTGTGTCAATCATCACCCCCGTCAGATACGTTTGGTAACTCAGCAGCTAATTTTCCATTTGCGCGTTCTGAGTTTGACATAACATTGCCACCGGAGCATAAAGCGCTCCCACAATGCGCCTTATCTTCCTCGCAGCATTGGCAAATAGGCAGAGAAGGCGCCAAGTATGATTGGTATGTGGCAGTCTGTCACCTTTCAACGTCACATTTAAGGGCGGCTGCTGTGTGTTAGTGGCACAAATGTATGCCATTAGTTAAGTCCGTGTTTTTCACCTCGGGCAGCTGGCAAAGATGAAATCTTTTCTTTACACAGCAGCGCTTTGAAAGAGTAACGCACGCCTTCGTCACATCTCGGCTGGATCACTGAACTGCGCTGTACTTTGGAGTCAGACGGTCCTCCGTCAAACATCTCCAGTTGGTTCAAAAAGCTTCTTAACTCATTCAGTACCAGCCAATTTTGGACCAAGTCTGAAAAGACGTTTAACCCTCATGCAGTATTTTTAAGCGGCTGCATGAAGGGTATTACGTCCACGAGGATTGTCCCAAAAATGTCCCTCTTCCAATGTGCAACAACTTTTTTCACTTTTAATTTTTTTCACTTTCAACCCCTCAAAATGTTCAGTGGGAATTGGCCAAGACATAGATATACATCCTATGCAAAATTTCAGCTTCGTGGAGTTATATTTCACTGTTTTGTCTGTGGTGTCCATTTGTCCAACAGTCCAAAATCATCCAAAGTGACCGAAATGTCCAATTTTGGGATAATTACTGCAAGGGGGTTAAAAAAGTCTTTGGGAGTGAATGAGTTAACTGGAACCCCGAAGAGGGAGCAGATAACTCCCATTCAGCTTCCTGTGCATTTTAGAGTTCGTTTTAAGATTCTGCTTGTTGTTTTCCAATCTTTTCATGGTCTCACCCTGCCTTACCTCTCCGAGCTGATCCATCTCTACGCCCCAGCCTGGTAAAATATAGTTTTCTCCTTGTTAAAGTGGTTGATTTGTGAAGGGTTGTTTATAAACTACATCTCCTGCGTGAGAACCCAAAAGCCAAAGATGTGAGTGCTCCCATTGTATGGTTGAGTCATTGCTATTCCACTTCAGTCCCAGCCGGGGTTGTCAGGTTGCTGAAGAAGACTGAATGCTAATGCCAAGAATTAAGCAAACAACGAGGCAAACAATTAAACAAACAATGGCGCCACGCTCCCTCGGTACACTTTGTGACTAAGAACTTGAAATCGATCCAATTCAACCGTGAGGGCGCCAACTTGGAAGCGAGCTGGAAATGTTCAAGGAAATGGACTGAGACCGACCTTTGGAAGCGCATGCCGCGTTGTGAATAAATGTATGCACGTGTAGGCATGTGTTATTTCAGTCGTGATACGGAGACATGAGCGGCATAACCGAGCGAATTCTGGGACCTATACGCGACGCATACCTTTTTCTTCACACCCAGACTTGATGGCTTGCAGTGACACTGGTTGGGCAGCTTTTCGAAACCGTGCCCTAAAAGGCAGTCCGGCGAGCTTTCCTCATCACTTTTGCTCTTAATCTAACATTCTTGCTGTCCAAAATGCCCTCTATAGGCTCTCCGATCATGGCAAGTGGTTCAGGCTCGGGGGGTTTTCATGATAAAAAGCAGATGTATGCATTGGAGTAGCATAGTTCTGTTTTTTTTAAACAATCAGAATTATCTTTATTGGCAAAGTGTGTATAAACCACAAGGAATTTGTCTTCGGTACTATAACAAACAACTAAAATAAACAAAGACATGTCATATAAGTATCGAGGTTGCAACGGATTCCTCCGAAGATTAATTTAAAAGCCGTCAATTAATCGAGGGATTAATCGAGGAATGTCTCACCGTCTGTTCGTAACTCTTGTTTTGTTACTAGCGTTGTATCGAGAAGAACAATAGTGGACGGTAGCGCGTTGCCATGATGGACAGGTGCACGGATGTCGAGCGACTTCCCGTCGAGGACATCGTGTCACTCACTCATCTTCAGACGAAAATGTTCAAGCAAACCATGAAATGTTGAACAAAAATAAACAAGCTAGCATATAATGTAAAACACCACAGAAAGGCTAACGGAAGAAAAAAAAGCATCAAGTCATTCAAAACAAATGGAGCAGCAACACACACACTGGCATGTATTGTCATGTCCTGTCTTTCTGACTACTTGAGACGGATTTCTTTCCTCGTCTCCAATGTTGCTTTTGTGATCGCTGCGGGACAGAGCCTCTTTGCCGTCGCGGCTGGCAACTCGTATTTTAGGTGCGGCTTCAGAGGAAGGAAGATGCCGGAGTATTACTTTGCTTTTCCCGTAGTCGCTCGCGGTTTTGGTTTTCACCGTATTGTGTTTGTCTCGTTCGTGCCAGAGGTACTTACGGTTAGTTTGGTTTGCATGTAAACGCTTCAGTTATTTTCTTTTCTTTTTTTTCCCCCCACTTCCATTTTGTGTAGTCTTTTTTTTTCTTCCGCGTACACTGAAAAATATAGTTGTTGAATTTATACATTTTCATTGTCACGTGGTTGCTTGAAAAAAAAAATCATCTGGCTCCAGATGCATTTTTAAGTAGACTATTCATCCAACTTTAAAAAAATGTACAGTCAAACCTCATTTTTGAAGGTCTCAGTTCTCGACCAAATCGGTTTTCGACCAAAAATTTTTAGTTTTTTATGCCTCGAATGACGACCGAATTTTGGTTCTCGAACAAACTGAGCGCACTTGAATGCACCATTTGACTCCTCTCGCCTTCCTTACACGAGGAAATGGCACTTCCTCGGGTAGACGAGGAAGTGACGCTTCCTCGTGTAGCGTTCCATTGTGAACAGATGTGTTCAATAAAGATTTTGTTTTTTTAAAAGAGCGTGGTTTCGGTTTTCGAACAAATCGATTTTCGAACAGCTTTCTGGAACGGATTATGGTCGAAAACCGAGGTCTGACTGTATCTGAATCCAGATGATTGTAAATTCAAAACACCATTTTTTTTCCCCAGTGCAGTTGGTTCGACATCAACTTTTTTCGTCACTATTTTTTTCATTCCGGTATTTACTTTTGAATCAATGAAACCTCGATTGCTCGTTTGTGGAGTCTGCTAAACGATCTATCCTTGGGCCGTTTGCCAACCCTGACACATATTTACTCTCTGGGAAACGACTATTAAAATAGCAAAACGCGGTGCTGCGTTTCACCTGGCCCGATATTTCTTCCAATAGACCGCTAGCCATGTTGCAGGGCAATCTTTTATTATACTGAAGGCGCAACGTTCTGACTTCCAATAATAATCATAAATTTCATGTAAAAAATCTGCATGAAAGATGAACAACTGATCTAGTGCGGTTTCACCATAAACCTAAAGTTGCCCCTGCTTGAATCGAACGCGTATCGTCCGAGTCTGATCCCGAAAGCGATCCACGTGACATAACCACGCTTTGCCAGAGCCAAAAGCCCGGACTGACTGTTTACTTACAAGCGCCTGCCTTAATTCACTGTCGAGACGAGCAAATAGGAAATGTGATTTGGTTAACAATGAGCCCTTTGAGCGTCAGCACAGGGAAGACGGGATCGAAACGGGCAAGTGTGTGCAAGGATGTGTATACCTCGTCCATGTCTGTGGGCGGAAAGAAGGGGAAAAAAAACCCGAAACGCAACCGATGAGTTAATCGGTATAACAGTAGGCGAGCACTTTTGTCAGATGACTCTTTTAAAACTGAAAGAGTCCTCTCTGTGCGGACTTCCGTTTTTATCATTTTGATCGTCACCGAATAAAACAAGGAGTCAATGTTCACAAGAGCCAAGTGGAAGCACAAGAAACGGGCCGTTTTCAAACCTCCTCTTCCGGCATCAGCTGAAAACCTTCTGATTCCAGTTAATCCTCCATTAGCCACTAAGACAGTCAGGATGACCTTAAACATGTCACCTGATATTTTGCCGTGACTTTGGCTTCTCTGCGCGAGACAGATACGGTGTGCAAAGCACAGTTAAGCCCATCCATGATGTACTGTGTCTGTTTTGGACTGAGAGAGAGAGAGAGCGTGAGAAGAGGGGCCTGAGAGGGTCTGAGTAAATCAATGTTGTTTAATATCCACCGTGAGCACCGGCCAAGGAATGTGTCATTCAGTCCGTTTTGTTGCTCGATTTATTGGCGGGCGCTTGATAATCAAACGCTAATCAAGGTGACCGTCCCCATCTGGGATCGGTTGGGATTTAAGAGTCGAGACAAGAAATTGGAAATAAAGTCGATGAGGAAGTTTGCCGATCGCCGGGGCCGCACGTCGTGCAAGTCTCGAGCCACCAGATACGTACACGGAAGAATGAGACTCACTATCTGACCTTCGAGAAGACAGAAAGAATGTCAAACAGCGAGTAAGATATGTGGCCTGCTCCTTCTCCCCTTTAAGTACGAGCATTCCCAAAGGTGTGGGAACCAAAACGCAGCGCGATTCACACTACACCTGATGAAATTTGTTCACGGGCCAACAGGGTAATTACATTTGCGGCGTTTTAATTAGAAGGGAAGAAAAAGGTGTCGGAAAGCAGGGCTTGGAGTGTGTACACTCAACGGGACCGATCAGTCAAAGGGCCGAAATCGTGAACTGTCGATGGCGGAAATATACAAATACAGTCAAAACCTTGGTTTTCGAACGTCTTGGTTCTCGACAATTCGGTTTTCGACCAAAAATTTCGAGTTTTTTATGCCTCGGATGACGAACAATTTCGGTTTTCGAACAAACTGAGCGCACGCACCATTTGACTCCTCTCGCCTTCCTTACACGAGGCAGTGACGCTGCCTCGTGTTGCATTCCATTGGTTTTTGAACAATTTCGGTTTTCGAGCAGCCTTCTGGAACAGATTATGGACGAAAACCGAGGTTTGAATGTATGGTTTATTCATTCGCCCTCAACCACGTTGTGGGACACCCTCCGAGGACATCTCCAATCTCCAAAAACCACAATCATCCATCCCAAATTCGGTTCATACCGTAACTCGACTCTGAACCACTTCTTCTTAATGTGTTCATACCTTTAGAAGTAAAAGACAAATAAAACCAGAGTGTGGTTTGACGGCTGTCATGGAAGTTCTAAATACACTTGACAGATTACATTTGTTCTAAGTATGTCTTTTCACAGATTTGAAACCACCTGGAGGGGGGAAAAAAAAATTGTGGAAAATAAAATACAGGCGATGCCAAGATCTATTACATCTGTAGGGAAGACAAGTTAAAATAACATTCAAGGTACTAAATAAAATGTTGGAGGGGGAAATGTGTGTATTGGTATTGTTCCCAGCAGCGGTGCACTTTCTCACACAGAGCAGTCCATTATTCTCCACTCTTGTCTGAGCGAAACCTCATGGTCTCGAGCGCTGATAGATAAAGCCCCCCCGTTTCTCGACTTTCTTTCACATCCAACACCAAGACTGTTCACCCTGTGTCGTCGCAAGCTAGTCCGGTCTTACCTGCAGTATCCGGTGCCATTGCTAAAGGTCTGACAGGTGGCGTTGTTCACGCACGGTGCTTTGTTGTCCACACACTGAAGAGCTGCAAGAGACGACGACACAAGTTACATTCTCTTTCTCGGAATATCAGAAAAAAGCAAAACAATTGATTTCGGTTTCCTTGGTCCATGCTCCATATCGCAAAAAGATTTGTGGAAATCTGTTTCGTGTTTTGGGTGTTCTCTTGCTAGCAAGCAAATCGACATTAGCATTTGGTTAAACACTCGGCTAGTGAGCACTAAATGAAAATCTTTCCGTGTGTTTGTCATGGTCCGACCTTTAAACACATGAAAACCTTTTAAGACACACTTAAACTTTACAACCAACGCAAAACAGCATAAACGGGCTATTTCCAAATACAGTCAAACCTCGGTTTTTGAACGTCTCGGTTTTCGACCAATTCGGTTTTTCGACCAAAAATTTCAAGTTTTTTATGCCTCGGATGACGAACAAATTTCGGTTCTCGAACAAACTGAGCGCACTTGAATGCACCATTTGAATCCTCTCGCCTTCCTTACACGAGGAAGTGACGCTTCCTCGGGCAGACGAGGAAGTGACGCTTCCTCGTGTTGCTTTCCATTGTGAACAGACGTGTTCAAAAAACATTTTTATTTTAAAAAGAGCGTGGTTTCGGCTATCGAACAGCCTTCTGGAACGGATTATGGACAAAAACCGAGGTTTGACTGTAATAATTTCTGAAGCATTTCTTCGCCCTTCTACTCACTCTCATGTGTTCAAGAAATGGGAGACTATCATATCACATCTTCTGGAGAAAACGGAAAGAACAGGCTCGCTTCGCAGTTCGCCAGATGAGAGGGAAAGCAGGCTTGCTCGAAGCCGTTTAGTCACTCCGTCACACATAAAGAAGAAAATGAGGTATTGTCGATTCCAAAACAAAAATGGTCAATCAAACCGTATCATTTCGTGGAACGAATGTCCGCTAGCTTAAAGCTCAACCATACTGTAAAATGCTATAGACCGACTAGCAAAGCAGATGTTACAGAAATTTAAAATACATTTTCAGAATTTAAAATGCGACGCATTTCGATCCATTTCCAGTGAACGGCATCACGCTACAGGCCCCCTCAGGCCCCGCATTACTCTCCCTTCTCCTGGTGCGAGATAAAGAAAAGCGATAGCCTCCAATTTAACGCAGTAAGGTTGGCCTCAGATTAGCGAATGGTCACAGGGCTGCCGGATGGGCTGGCAGACAGAAATGAGCCTTGAGGAAAGAAAACAAAAGCCCGACTATCTCCCTGCCAATGAAGCACTCATAGCTACACACACCGGCCATTGTGCGGGCACCGGGCCACAGCTCAAGTGGTCTTTGCAGACACCCAAGTGGCGCAAGCAAGGAAAAAAAAATAAAAATAAACTAAAAAAAAGACATGAAGAGTTCCAGCCTTTTTTTTTTTTTTTAATCAATGCAAGATGGCTGCCGAATGAAAGAAGACGCGGCAAGGCGTGCCGGATTCAGCGCGACCGTGATGAATCACGATTCGTGAGCCTAATAGCATCGCTGCGTTAGTCAGGTTTGAATGTTTTCAGAAAACAGGAAACATAGCAAATTCAACAAACAAACGCCAAGTCGTAGTTGCGTTTCACTGCCACGGAAGCCATGATGAGTGACTTGTGCTCTGTTGACACCGGATGCCAAGCGAACTTTCGCCTCAGCGGCCCCGCGTCGTGTTCAGCCGAGCCTCTGAATTTTTGCTAAACCAGTTTAGGCGATGGACCCTTCTTAGTGAAGTGTACTGGCATGAAATCTGGCTGTTTTAGTCAAGAATTTGGGTCAACATATTTTCCCCAAACTATATTTAAGTTCCCTACTAAGAACCGACCTTTAATTTGTTGAATTCTTTATCCCAGTGATCATTCCCATGCGAAATCCCCAAGCATGTCTGATTTCGCATTTTGACAAAGCTGAAGCGGGGTCAGCTGATCTGAAGGAAACGCCGACAAGTAGAGTCATCGCGATAAAGGAAGTACGCTGAGCAGTGGTGTTACTTCCTGTGCCTGTAATTAATCACAGTGTGACTGAAGTTCAAGAGTCTCTGTGACCAGAAGCAGACGTGGTAGAATTTGTAGCGGTGGAAAGCAGAACGTGCGCGCGGCGCATTCTCATATGGTGACGAATGCCTTCGAGACCCTCGTCTGACAGCATAGTCCATTCGACATGGGGATGCCTGTACATGAGCCGTCGTGAAATTCATAATCCTAACGTGTACACACGCTAACATTTGCACACACACGCAGCTATATCAGTACAGTCCACGGGGAACACTGAGCAATTTCAGACCCGACTTATGTGGACAGAACGCTTTGGGTTGGTCCATACTCGGTGGAACATTTGACGTACATGTGAGCTGCATTAATAGGTAGCAGATACCACGGGATGCGTAACAGAGAAAGGACCCGCTACGCTTTTCATTTAAAAATGACCCCACGCAAGCAGGTACAGTAGATACGTGGTGTCAAACATACGGCCCGCGGGCCGGAACCGGTCCCCAAGGAGGTTCGATCAGGCCCGCAGGATAATTTAAAAGTGAAAAAAATGCATATTAAAACTCATTCAGTACCAACCAATTCTGGACCAAGTCTGAAAAGACGTTTAAAAAACGTCTTTGGGAGTGAATGAGTTAAGACACGGAATGAATATTTTTAGTAAGGTGCAATTCATGGAGTATCCGCTAGGGGGGCACACTGTTTTGATCAGAGTAGAAGACAACAGCAGGCCCACAATGTGAAATGAGTTTGACACTCCTGCTGTAGATTAACTGTGAATCTCAAGCACTGCGTAGGGATGTGTCGAAAACACGTTTACCGTCCAACCGTTGCCAAGGGTTCATTCGACATACACGTACGCATTTAAATCGAAACAGTAAAATGTTCAACGTTCAAAATACTAGAGATCCATTGATACTGTAAGACAAAACAAACAAAAAAAAATTCATCTGTTGGGTGTGTGTCTATAAGAGGTGTAGTCTATTGAATGATGAAAGGAACTGATGTCGGCAGGAGTCGTTGCAAGCATTACAGTTCCTTAATTGCTTGGCAACACAAAGAAGAAGAAAAAAAATAAAGCCACCAAGCAACAACTTGTAACTATGAAAACTCGTATGTGGCGGTATTTATGTGTCATCATTGTAGTGATGATCTGTAATTGCTGGCGATCAAGCACCCGGCCGCCAAAATGTAATTCTGAGCACCCGACCGACGAGTCTAATTAGAGCTCATTTAAAACGGGCAAAAACGGACACATTTTATTTTCGTGACACATTACAACAGAAGTCAAAGATAATGACAAACATTCCCTCGCCCCAACCAAACAAATAAATTGAAAAAAAATCTTTGTTGTCAAGTGAAATACGAAATGAGAAAGTATTGTCAAACTTCTGTTCAGCCTGTAATACATATACAATCAAACCTCGGTTTTCGAACGTCTTCGGTTCTTGACCAATTCGGTTTTCGACCAAAAATTTTGGAGTTTTTTATGCCTCGGATGACGAACAAATTCCGGTTCTCGAACAAACTGAGCGCACTTGAATGCACCATTCCTCTCGCCTTCCTTACACAAGGAAGTGACGCATCCATTACAGTAACTTAAACAATAGTTGAATAAACCGTTGACTTTTTTTTTAGGGTGCTTTCAGTCATTACGGCTCTCTAAGGGAAATGGTAAATAAAATGTGGCCCACGACAAAAATGAGTTTGACACCCTTGTGTTAAAAGATGATTTTTTTTTTTCCCCCCCACATTATAATTTTTTTTCACTTAATCGGCCAAATGGGTATTGAAATTTTAGTCCGCCACATATTTTTTTAAATCCACATTGGTCGGTCCCTCGTAATTCCTTTCGGTGCAAATCATCAACAAAACAGAGCACATGTGAGCATATCAGATGTTCTGAAACTGACCCCACACTCTTGGCACTCGCCAGTGCCTTTGGCGGATCCCTGCAGAGCGCTTCAAGGAGGGGAGGCGGGGGGGGGGGGAGCGGACGAGAAAACAAGAGAGAGTGATTGACCTGCGAGACAGTGAGGGGGAAGTAATTACGAAAACAACGCGCAAAGACTAAACACAAACCGCCGTCCCCGAGCCCTGGCACACATCCACGCAGCCGAGGACAGGAAGTTGTTCACGCTAAGTGAGGAAGTCAAGTCATTTCCTGGAATCGCTGTACAAGCCCCTCAAGATCCTGCGCTCCGAGCTGTTGCCGTGGAAACGTGCAATAAAATACCCTGAGCTCAGCATGGAAGGAGGGAGATGAGGCTCAAACTAAACACCGGTACCCCGAGGGAAGCTTCGCTGGCCCACACAAACAGCACACGCGAAATATTTGGTCGTCCCGACGTCACGTTCGGAATGGATGCAGTGACTCAAAACCAAAACGTGACTCGATGCGAGAATATATACGGCAGCCTGACACACCTCGACTTACGTAATTTCATCCGAGGACAATCGTTCGTGAGAGGCCGAGCTGTTTATTGCCGTCCCAGATGAAGGTCAAACGTAAAAACAAAGACAATTACACACTGCGTAGTAAACCAAACCACAAAACCTCTGAAAGGCTGCTGGATTAACGCTAACACACAACGTAAAAGTTTACAACCCTTTAAAGCGACTCATAGCTGAACACAAACGACGCGATGACACGTTCTTTATCCTCTGCGAAGAACAACGAATATTACTGCAGCTCATTGAGGAGTTGTGACCGTCTCCTTGTGTATTTGTGTGTCTGTATCATACTGGCCCGAGGCGGCTTGGGTACGCATACCAAAAGGAGTCGTAAAATATCCATTGAACTGAAGCAAAAACTGTTTAATTCTTGATCTTCATGCCATTTTTTATAAAGTACAGTAAGTACTAAAGAGTCCTATGTTTCCTCTTTCTTATTTTTTTTTTAATAATACAGTCAAACCTGGGTTTTCGTCCATAATCCGTTCCAGAAGGCTGTTCGAAAACCGAAATGGTTCGAAAACCGAAACCACGCTCTTTTAAAAATAAAAATGTTTACTGAACACGTCTGCTCACAATGGAAAGCGACACGAGGAAGCGTCACTTTCTCGTCTACCCGAGGAAGCGTCACTTCCTCGTGTAAGGAAGGCGAGAGGAGTCAAGTGGTGCATTCAAGTGCGCTCAGTTTGTTCAAGAACCGAAATTTGTTTGTCATCCGAGGCATAAAAAAAACTCGAAATTTTGGGTCAAAAACCGAATTGGTCGAGAACCGAGACATCTGAAAACCGAGGTTTGACTCTAATACAATGACTGTAGATTGCTATTTGCTGATTAAAAACGTGATCATAGGTTATGGAGTGGTTTTGAGTGAGAAAAATGGCCAAGGAAGAGATTAAACCTGAAAGTCAAGGGCACCGCAGTAGTTACCCGCAGAGTCTCGAAATCCTCGTGTAAATGATGGCGAGGCCCTCTAATTAGGCGGCTGACGGTTCACTTGCATTTGTAATTACGCGGAGGAGTTGGTAGAGCATGTTGGGTGGGAAATTAGCCAGTCTCCATGTGTGTGTGTGTGTGTGTGTGTGTGTGTGTGTGTGTGTGTGTGGGACAAGGAAAAAAAAAAAAAGAAAGAACAAAAAAAACTAAAGAAAAATCCAACAGACAGCAATTGTAATAACAGACCAAACCATTTTCGGGACTTTCCCTCTGCTCACTCGGGTCCAAAGTTATTGTCTGGCTAGCATTTTTTTTTTTTTTTTTTTAAAGGAAGATGATAAAAATCAAGACTACCTTTATTCACTGACTGCTCTCAAATACCGTGTGTGAAATAATTTTTAAACATGCCTCAAAGTCTTGTATTACCCGAATTTTTTACTTTTTTTTTCAAAAGCATAATAGCGACATAACGTGAACTTTGTACTTACTACGGACTCCGCGCACGCTGGCTGGCTGTCTCCAGGCTTATGGGCCTATTTGGCTGAGGAATGCAGCCCGCGGTAATTCCCTCTTAATTTTCTAACCCGTTGAACAGGGCAGACACAACGCTTTGTGTAATTCCCTCAACCTTCACAGCCGCAGACATCGCCTCCCGTGGTGGCGCTTCCCTGCAGCGCTCACACACCTTTCCTCGTTTGCACATTTGGATTGCCACCGATTTAATGCGTGAGGATTAAAGGGTAGCTGAGAGCAAACTGGTCAAGCAGGCAACGGTGTGGCAAAACAAAAGATTTTTTTTTTTAGCGAAGACTCTTAACTAAGTCTCTGATGCATGGAAAAGGTGGGACCTCGATCATTTGGGATTTAGTGTTCTAACAGTCTCATTCCAGATGGTATAAAGCACACCAATTCCAAACTGCCGCAGGAACATTTGGAGCAGGGTCCCAAATATCAAACTGGGGGGGGGGGGGAATGTGCAGTTAATCCATCTGATAGATATCGGAAACAATATCGGCCGATCACCCTCACAGATGATCGATGTCAGAATCTGCGGCCAAAAACCCTGACAGGAAGTTTTTCTTCTAAAAATATACTTTTCTCATCATAACATCAGGAAGTTAATTTTTCCTCGCAAAACGAGGCAACTTCCTGATTGTTGAATTTGTTCGTGCTGTTTAGTTGGGAGGATCACGATTATGAACGGGATCCTTGAAAATTGCGAGCGCCTGCCTTAAATCATGCACTGTGCCCCAAACGATTTTCTTGTACAACATGAATTTAATAGACTGTAAAGAAGTCATGGCAAGTGCATTGAGAAGCCAAAGGGCAGTGGGCAGAAGGGGGGGAATGGGGGGGGGCAGTAAATAATGCAGAGTTGTGAGTCGCTCAACAAATTGCTTTGTCTTCAGAGGGCGGCGCCGAGGCCCTCCACAAATAAACCCGCATTTCACACCGGACAGAACACACGCGCGGCGCATTCGGTCTTTCGTCCGTTTCTGGAAGGCACCTTCCAAAATACTCTCTCACGCATTTTATCTGTTTTTTTTTGGACCACTCAAATTGGTTTGCTCCGTTGGTGCAGGTGGTTTGAACACAGTGATGGAATTCGGGCACAGGCCGAAAATCGACCGCCTTCAAATGAACGACGGCAGCGAATGAATGAATCGGGTTAGGGCAGCGGTGATTCTCAAAGTGTGGTACGAGCGCGACTGGCGATAACCGAAAATTGTGTTGCAGCAGCCTCTACTGTTTTGTTTTGTTTTTTAATCCAGCACATTATATTTTATTCAATACAGTTCCGTTGTGTTTAACGGTTAAGTACAATATACTTTAAATGTCACCTTTTGAGTTGATTGTCGAACACATATTTGGTTTATTTGGTGGAGCAGTTTAGCATCACCGCGTAAAGAAAGATAATTAGCTTGAATTGCAGCCTTCTGTTTGCAGGGTTGACTGTGCTGGCAATTACTGAAAGTAGCAACAAAGACCAAATTTTCCCTCGCGTGTTTTGCTACCAAACATTCTTTCTGTTTACACTACTTTTATCAACATAGGAAGCGATCTCCTGCGCACTTTTTTGACACATTTCGGTGGATTTTTATTTTATTTTATTTTATTTTTTTACATGGAAAGAAACAAATCCCAACAGCGAGTTGAAGACAATCTGAGTGGTGAAGGGAAATACATGGACTGACCCAACAGAGTTTACAAGGCCATCAATTGCTTCTGACAAGCGAAAAACAAACCCCCAGCCGCCCAAGTCAGCAAAATGACAGTCAATCAGATTGGACCAAAACAACGAGTTGTGTTTTGATTTAGATTTTTGTCTGTCATACGAATTGTTCCAGAGCATCTCTCTCGTAATAAACTGCCCCGAGGTTATGTGTCAAGACGCGGAGAAGCCAAGACGACGAGCAAATGTAGGTCAGAAAAGAAGCTATGATGCTTGTTCCCCTTTGCCGCTTACCAACCATTTTTATGAGTTGGTGAAGTTTGAAGTCCGAATTTTAGACGTGTCACAACACGTGCTGAAATAATTTTGCCTTTTCGAATTATTTTTGTTGTTGTCTAAAAAGCATACAAACTTTCGATCTTGAGGCAACATAATGCCGCTCGGTTCCTGAGGAGTTCCAATAAGAGTTTAGATTGGTTTATAATTTGTCATAGTACACGTAGAGACTGATCAGTAGTATTGGTTAATGCAAAATAAATAAATACATAAATGAATAAATAAATAAATAGGCAAACATTGAAATTGAGTATACAGTGAAACTCCTCTACAACGAAATCATGTTTGCAGCAAGGAAATTTTTCACAACAGGGGGTTTTTCACTGTAGCAAATTTGAAACAGGAAAGTGGGAATGGTGTTAATGCATTGAAGATTTTTTCACACTAGGGGGTATTTTCACCCATGTAGATTTCGTTATAGAGGAGTTTCACTGTATTTGGACATACGCCGGTGGGTATGATTGTCAGCTCTGCTTATATTGATTGCTGTATGCTGCTTTTGAGTAAAGTAGCAGTTGGATAAAGGTTTAATATTTGGCGCAACGTCGGTGGTCATTTCTCTTTGCAGGCGTTTTGCATCAAAAATGAGCAAAAAGTGAGTGGAATTTTGTTCTTTAGAACAAAAGTATGAAGGTTTGGTTTAACGTTTTATCACTTCAATTAAAAAAAAAAATGTTCAACCCTCTTGCAGCTCTTATACGCCAGCTTTAGACGAAATTTCAACTGGGAGTGACAAACAGCTTAAAGCTGCCATTGCTCAACCCGTATTGTTTTATTGTTTTTGTTCCTGATTGTAAAGTGTCCTTGGGTGTCTTGAAAGGCGCTTATAAATAAAATGTATTATTATTATTATTATTAAAGCAAGCACACTCGGCCTCTTATTTAGAGAATTGCCTCTGTGTGTGTGTGTGTGAGAGAGAGAGAAAGAAAACAGCTATGAAGGAATACTTGAAAGTATGTTTTTGATACGTTCTAATGCGTTTGAAGCGTGTGGAGGAATTTTTTTTATGAAACGCTCTCTCTAGAATGTATATTTTCACAAAGTGCGGGTGAGTCTGGTCGGCGTTCCCGACGATTCAGCAGCGAGCACATCACACATCTCATCGACGCGATGAAGTTGCATGTCGTGATCACGCCGATGCCACCCTGCTTCTTCCCACACGACACACACAAAAAGCAAACACCTGGCAGGCTTTTATTGTTGTGTTTGCTGTGTCAAAAAAAAAAAATCCCCCCCACTTCCCCCCCCCCAAAAAAAAACACCACGAGAAGCCATGCGGCACATGTTGACATAAGACATTTGGGAAAGCAACATGCAGACATTTCACATTTGTGTTAGCAAATGCCTTCCAATAATAAAGCAATCCTACTCGTACCTACGCTAGTAACTGCCCAATAAGTGTTTTATTACAACTTGATTTAATGTGCCCTCATAAAAGTTGAACAGCAGTGGAGCCGACAAAGCCTTTGCCCCTCCTCTGTCATCTTTGGCGCCTCTATTAAGGGGGCCCGGACCCACCAGTTTGGAAACCCTTGCGTTAGATTAACGACTGTTCACGCAGAGTTTTAAAGACGGATATTTCAGATGTTGGGCATTAAGGACAGTAAGGAATACGGAAGTGATCAATAGGAACCATCCTGCTATGCTATGCTTAATTCATTACTGTAGTGTGTGTGTGTGTTGTGTGTGTGTGTGTGTGTGTGTGTGTGTGTGTGTGTGTGTGTGTGTGTGTGTGAGAAAGAGAGTGAGAAAGGGGGCTGGGGAGGTGGTGGAATGTCAAACACCAACAACATTCCACTGCTCCTCCTTGCATTGGCGGCGGCACTTTCACATTGTCTTTTCTCCTTTTGTGTGATTTCCAGTCACTGAGCATTCATAGTAGCCACGCATGTATCCAAGCTAACTAAAAAAAAAATGTTAAAAAAATCGCTTGCTACCCGTTAAGGAGCTTTTGTCGTGGCGACTCGCCGTATTGTTAGCGCTAACGACGCGTGAAAAGAGTACAAACATAATCAAGTTTGGAAGCCGGAGGAGTTTATTAACATCCATTGATTTTCCCACAAGCAGGCTGGAGGAAACGTCGAGGCACAGGAACTTCCTTTGGATGCGATGGAGAGTGGAGGGGTGCAACGATTGATCGGCAAACTAATCATTGATCAAATGATTCGCGTATTATTGTTGATCATCCATTTATCATTTGTGTTGAACTTAAAATGGTCCCAAATCCTCGCCCCCTCTCAACAGTAAATGTTCTCAGATTCCAGTCGCCCTCTAAGAAAGCAGATAGCTTGTGTTTTTCAAAATAAGATTTTGGGAAACATTTGCTTTTACTATAATCGACAATTTTTGCAGATTTTCTGACAAACGTTGCAGACTAAACCTGTAACTCAATCATAATTATTTGGGTTATTTTTGTTTTATAGATACCTGTACATTACTGGAGGGTTTTTTGGTGATTTTTTTTATTTTTTAGGGGGACAACTTTTCAATTTCACGCCTTACTTTTCAAAACAATACTAACTATTCCTTACTAACTATTCCTTGCAAGGCATGAGTGCCACGTTTTGCCGGTTTTAGATTCTGATGCTATGCCACCAACAAAAATATTGTGGCTTCACAGTATTGCAATTACAGCCCTAAACTACAGTCATACCTCGGTTTTCGTCCATAATCCGTTCCAGAAGGCTGTTCAAAAAACGATTTGTTCGAAAACCGAAACCACGCTCTTTTTAAAATAAAAATGTTTACTGAACACGTCTGCTCACAATGGAAAGCAACACGAGGAAGCGTCAATTCCTCGTCTACCCGAGGAAGCGTCACTTCCTCGTGTAAGGAAGGCGAGAGGAGTCAAGTGGTGCATTCAAGTGCGCTCAGTTTGTTCGAGAACCGAAATTTGTTCGTCATCCGAGGCGTAAAAAACTCGAAGTTTTTCGTCGAAAACCGATTTGGTCGAGATCAGAGACGTTCGAAAACCGAGTGTATTTTGTTTTGAAAGGTTTGGGTAAATATCTGTTTCCATTGAACATTTTCCGTCTGTAAATACAATCAGTCCACGTAAAAAGAAAACACGTTTTTCCAAAACAAATCAAAATGGAACACATCAATAGAAGTACGTATTTCTCCGAAAATGAGTGGCTACGTTTCAGCTCTTCTCCGATTTGTGTCGTAATGTCAAAGTAGAAAGCAGCTGATGTTAGCCATGCTAGTTTGCTAGTTCTCCGCCTCGGTAGCAAATATACGGTATTTAGCTCAAAACGCTTTTTAGCTGGTTGCATATAAGAAAGTGTTACAGCAATATACTAACTCCACCTTGAATTTGTCGATGAGTGATAGCGCTCTCGGAAATGTGATTTTGTATTGGAAGTATTCCATCGCTTGGCAGTGACGCCTCACAAGAACGTTTTGTGCTGTCTTGTACTGGTACGGTTACTACCATTCGCTAATTTAGCAGTAATTAGCAAAGCTATGGGAACACGACACACTTCCTTTTCTCAGTAACTATCGCTAAACAATTTTGTTTGAAGATTTTCTTTTTCCCCATTCTGGCAAGTTGTCAAAATGCGTAGTGTAAAAATTGGACAGGACACTTTTTTTCTTTCTTTCTGGAACTCAGTGCATTTCTGAGTCTGTGCTATTGTTTTGTTTTTTTAAATACAGGAGTTGACGTTGGCAATGCCCTACCAGTTGCGAACAAAGCCTGCTTTTAAAGCACTCTACCGCCATTGTCTTGCAAACAAGCCATTGCAAAATGATTCTTTAATTGTTATGAATACTGTCAATTGTGATGAACTCGATTGGAGTTCACGACTCGACTGACTAGTTGTTAATTAGTAAAGTACCAAACCTAATGTTTGGACGATGTGGAAGACTAAAGTCCATGGCGGACAGGAATTACCTGGGTGGTTAACTTCTTAGGACGATGCAAAAGAAGGTCTGGTTCACGACTGGCTGATCAGCTTCCAACAGCTGGCTGCTCAAGTTACATTACAGTCCATGTCCAACAGAGGACGACTGGTTAGCACGTCCGCCTCACGGTGCGGAGGTGCAGGGTTCGATTCCGGCTACGGCCTTCCTGCGTGGAGTTTGCATGTTCTTCCCGTGCCTCTGTGGTGTTTCTCCGGGTACTCCCGCATTCCAAAAGCATGCATGGCAGTTTAATGGAACACTCGAAATGTGTCCCTAGGTTTGAGTGTGAGCGCAAATTGTTGTGTGTTGTCTGTGTGTGCCCTGCGACTCGCCGGCAACCCGTTCAGGGTGTTCACAAATGTCTTCTCTTGCAATCGGAGAAATTACAGAGGACTTAAGACTCGTTTGAACACAAAATGAGACCCGCCGACTCACCGAAGAGAAAAAACATCCGCACGGCTCCCCCTCATTTTAATAATGGCAATTAGCACAAACCTAAGTCATTTTCTTTTTTGTTTCTACACCTGTCGAAATATGTATTCTTCTGTTCCGTGGGACTGCTGTACGGAGCTGGGAAAAAAAATTGTCACTGACAGACATCATCTTCTTCTCGCAAGATGAGAGTGAATCAACAGCGCCTCTGGTGGTCGCAAACAAGCAGCGCAGTCCATTTTTTTCCTCAATCACTTCAAGACACGGCCAATCGACATTCAACTTCAACACAGAAGACTGAATTCATAACAAGCAATGGATTGATTAGAACATCCCCATCCCTACTTGAAAGATAAATAAACAAGAACTGAGTGTCTCTTGTCAATTATTTTTTCGGCAAACAAAACACATATGTGCAACTGTTTGTTTTGCCTGAACAGAGTCACTTGTTAAGTTATCTAGCAGTTTTTAAACCCTCATTTGAAAAAGTACTCACACTCTGTATTTAAGTATAAGTACAGGCACTTGAGTAAAATCTAACTATTTTGAAAAAGACTGGCGTAAAAGTACAGATATCTTTTTTTAACATAAGATGTCAGAAAAGTGGTCAGAAAACTAAATGATAACTAGTGACGTACGGTATTTTTATTTTGTTACTTTTCCATCATTATGCTTAATACAGTCGTAATAATAGTAATTAAACCATCCAGATCTATTGATTCTCAAAGTATGGTACGAGTACCACGACAAGTATTCAGGATCCCTCAAGTGGTGCTTGAAATAATTACTGAACTAAATCATTAGCCTAAAGTCAGAGTTCCTTAAATCGTGATGTGACTTGTGAGTGTTTTCAGACAACAACAAGAAAACCACAACAAATTCAACAAACATGAGTCCAATTGCCTTCAAACTTTGCGTATTAACATGCCCTGAATGACTAAGAACCTACATAGACATTAAAATAAATAAATTTAGTAAGCATGTCGGTGTTTGTTTTTATTGTTATTGTGACAGTAGATTAAAATGGAGTTCTGAAATTCGCCCAATGAAATGTTCTTAATATGCATGTTACGATGGCTTCAGTTTTCTTTCCTCTAATACAATGTATTAGTTTGGTTGTATTTGACTTTCTAACTCTTAAGAATATTTGCTTTTGATCATTTTGGAATGATTTTAGAAAAAGAGTTTCCCAGAACGACGTGGCTAAAAATGTTGGCGCCTTAATTTTAAAACGAAAAAAAAGTCGGGGTCTGTTCATCTAAATGTAGTGTACGTGTTAAACTTTTAAAAGTCGTGAAAATGTAACTTCATTATCTGCTTAGTTTGGAAGGAGGTAAAAAACGTACCGAGTACAAGTGAAGGCGCAGTGAAGCTACGCGCTACAGGGGCGCAAAGCAAAGGTGGAGGTAAAAAAAAAAAAAAAAAAAAAAAAAAAAGGACAATTTGAGACTTGAACTCCGTCGTCCAAAACTACACTTACCCAGGGAGAGGCGAACCAAAGCCAGGACGAAGACTAGCGACGTTCCCGAGGAGAAACCGGGGATCCTCTCCATGTTTTTTGATGTAAAATCCACATAAGGTCGCGCGAGCCCAAAAACTGAGCTGCCTGCTTGCTTGCTTGCCTCCCCGGACTGTGACTTCTCAACCCCCTGAAAAAAGTCCGGCTTGGCTGAGAATGGAGTCGTGCGTAATTAGCAGATGGAGAAAACTACAAAAAAAAAAGACGAAGGTCACTTAACGAAAAGCATTTTGGTAGTTTTTTGTCAAGTGGCTAGCACGCGTGTTTAGATAGCTTTTAAAAGTCGCTGTTTTGACTTGAATAACTCAGTCGCCTCGTCGCAACTCTTTACCTCTCCATTGCTCGTCAACGAGTGAAGACGCCAAAGTGGGTATCCTTCCGCTCTTCAAGTCAAAGTGGATCTATTTTTCACCCCAAATGAGGTTTTTCTGAAAGTCACCAACGCTCTTTATCTACTTGCGTGAACATAAAATTAAAAAACGTTATTAACTCCATCAAATACAGCCCCCTGTTGGGTCTAGGCTGCGATGAAAAATAATTTTGGGCGAAAGTTTTCCTTCTCGATGTGTTGCCGCAGCGGAGGAATTTTCATTTTCTCATTTTTGTACTTGGCGGATGACTTCAGATTAACCCGTTCATTGAATCACACAAAAACTACACGACCTATTTTTTTAAAGTCACGATTTTAAACTATTTTACGATTTCTTGGGAGGCAGTGTGCTGGTTTCAGCAAGGACTACCTATGTAAAGGTGACTTAAAAAAAAAAAGAGAGAGACTCCTCGTAAACGCAGAAATTGCTCATTTCTACTAGAGGGACTTTTTAGGGGAAATTACAGGTTGATTTCTAAACCATAAACAGTGGAACTGGAACTGGAAAAAAAACCCACTCAATTTGACCTAATTTTGGTGGTGCTTTTGGAGTAGTTGGTAGCACGGGTGCCTCTCAGTTCTGGGGTTCTAGGTTTGAATCCAGGCATATTTACATATTTGGCAGAGTGTCTGGAGAAAAGCCACGCAAACGTGGTTCTCCCGCTTTCCCCAAAATACATGTAAGCTTATTTGAGAACTCTTAATTGTACGGATAAAACATCTCTCGCCGAACGCCATCTTCGGTCAACAGAAGACTCACAGTCAGGGGTCATCAACATGGTACATGTGACAAAATCAACATTTTCCTGCTTACTTGCTATTTTGAGTTGTGTCCAAATAAATTGATCAGTATCTTTTTACCACCTATGTTGTGCACATTGGCTCGCAGCGCGCCTACCCCCAATCACTGACACGTTGTGCACTACATACTCGTGTCCATTTTGGCCACTGAGTATTCATGCTTAACTATTTCATGTTCAGGTAGGTCTACATAAATATATAATTATACATTCCGGTGACAGTAATTGAGTCAGCCCACGAAACTTCTGATATTTTTTAGTGGCTCATTTGTGAATTCACACTGTCTATTCAAATGACTGCTAATCCATATGATTATCTTGCATCGTGGAGGATAATCAAGGTGTAAATCTTTGGCACATCCCAATGATAAGCACCCCCGGGGCCCCCACCACCACTCATCTCTCGTCCAGTGTCGTGCTGCCAATGGTTTATCTTTCCAACCCTTGAGAGAAACAATTGGTGGGCCTCCTGCTGCTCTGTCCTCCATTCAACCCAGCTCAAAGGCGTCACAGGAACGAAAGGAGCAAATTGAGCCCAACACAATTCCGTTTAGCATTTTATCAATTTTCATAGGACACAGTAAACAACCTACACAGGTTGTTACTTGCTATATGTTAGTGTAACAGCTGTTGACAATGTAACTTCAACTATAGTGGCAATGAATCTGTTTCCTTCAACAATCTAATTTCAAATTCCTTCTTAAAGTCCCAGAGAACTGCTGTGCTGACCCTTGATGACGTTTTTCCTCAATGACCTCTATGTTGCTCCACACAAAGGTCATTGGTTTTTTACTTGGCCGGCCGAGTGTGGCGTTTGACATAATTGGCCTATCCCAAAACAGAGATTAGGATATCCATCCATCCATTATATGAACCACTTTTATCCTCACGAGGGTCACGGGCAGATTAAATTATCCATGGTGTCCCACAGGGATCCGCACTCCGACCACTGCTCCTCAATTTTTACATGCTTTATTTAAGAAGAATTATTTATGACAAAAATTATGTGTGGTGTCATGGTGCAAAGTTCTGTAATTGATCGTGGGGGTATTAAGAGGTGGATTAAGTTAGGTTACTACCCACTGAAGACCCAGGTACCAAATGCAGCGGTCATGTGATGGCTGGAGATGACGACCCGTCTGCAAGCACTGCTTTCTTAATGATGTCACTCCAGATGTGGCCTTGGGAAAGATGGTCTGCGAAAGGGCGTGAGTCGGCCTCGTGAGTAGCAAAACTGGGATTAGTTCCCGCCCGCCGTGGACGCTGATTAAAGACTTCCATCCATCCATCCATCCATTTTCCGAACCGCTTCATCCTCACTAGGGTCGCGGGGGGTGCTGGAGCCTATCCCAGCAGTCTTCGGGCAGTAGGCGGGGGACACCCTGAATTGGTTGCCAACCAATCGCAGGGCACACAGAGACGAACAATCATCCACGCTCACACTCATACCTAGGGACAATTTAGAGCGCCCAACGAGCCTGCCATGCATGTTTTTGGAATGTGGGAGGAAACCGGAGCACCCGGAGAAAACCCACGCAAGCCCGGGGAGAACATGCAAACTCCACACAGGGAGGCCGGAGCTGGGATCGAACCCGGTACCTCTGCACTGTGAAGCCGACGTGCTAACCACTGGACTACCGGGCCGCTGATTAAAGACTTCTGAAGGAAAACAGATCCAACCATGTTACTTCAAATCCAGTTGAAAGATGTTTGCGTGAAAAACAACAAAGTATGAACTTTGCCATGGTATGATGTTTCATGGGCAAAAGTATTTCCAGAATATCCTCTATTACATGTTATGAGTGATTGTCATTGTAAAGTAATTTAGATTACAGTGTTACTCTTTCGGAATCGTATTACTTGTAACAAAAACATTTGACATTGAGTGCCTTCAAAACCCACACGTCTTGAAAATGTACAACTTCTATTCTTCAAAACTTAATTCTTGTATGATTACGGGAATAATATAGAGAAAAAAATGAGCTTGTTATCATAAAAGTACTTTTTTTTCTCCCAAAAATAATATCCACTTGAAGTTTTTCTTTTCTCAAAACGGAAAGTGAACCAGTATTCCATAACATAGTTTTTGACCATTGGATGTTTCCAGACTTTTTTGGGGGTTTTTTTGTTGTGGTTTTTTTGTATGCCCCTGTTCACACTTTTCCAATATTTTGAAGCCGCTCTCATCAAAGTTGAAGCTCTTCACGCTAATTCAGAGCGTATCGGTCAGGGCCACTCCAGCTGTCATGCGGCAGATTTATACTGCAAGACAGGAGGAGAGACGAAGAGGTTAGTTGGGAGAGTGGTGTTGCGGGGATCAGATAGGAGCGACTGATTACAACAGAGAGTGTGTGTGTGTGCGCACGCGTGTGTGTATACAAGCGCGAAACCATAAACACGCCATCTTCCATAACCATAGGAAACCATATCAGCACCTGTCATTCAGGAGGAACTGCGTGTGCTGTATACATGTCGCTCTTCTATAGTTAGCATTCACCTCATCATAAACAGATATAGGATGACGCAGGCCTCGGCATGTCTGTTCTAGCTCTTGAACGAGTGGAGTTTTTTTTTTTTTTTTGGTGTTAGGTGGGTGTTGTTAGTGTTTTGAGGTATGGGCTTTATCACAGATCTGATTCAAGTCATACCTCAATTTCCCACTGTACTTGTGACACCATTAAAAAAACGCGAGTCTTGGCAAACTAGCCAAACATGGTCTGTGTTATGACAATATTTGAGATCAGGCCAACCAGGCAATATCAAAACTTTTCAGTGTCTTTTATTTATTTATTTATTTATTTATTTATTCCCTCTCCTACCTGCATGCTGTGTTTTTGCCAGTGGGAGTGGACAGGACTGATTTATCCCAAAAGTTTGCAGTGTGACCTCTGTCAGGGAGCCATCCAACAGAATGAATGCACACACGGACATACATATTTGAACCGAGCAAAGGTCTCGGGGGGGGGGGGGTGGGGGGGGGCAATTTGAGCCTTGCCCCTCCAGCGCCCCCGTTGCAAGTTGTTAACGGCAAAACATAAACAGGCAAAAACACTTACACGCACGATTCCGTCATATCACAACGGCCTCGTGAGAGCATTTCAATCGTGGATGTGAGTGAATCTCTTTATGGTTGTGTGTGGAAGAGCATTTCATGAGTGGTCCGAGAGCAGGTCTGTATTTTTTTGTGTGTGTGTGTGTGTGTGCGTGGATGAGAGTGTGAAAGGGTTTTAATACAAACAATGAGAGTGTTTCAATAATGTGTGGGAGTGTCTCAGTGGTGTCGTTGAGAGCATTTTATTGGTTTGGAAGTGATGTTTACCAGATAGAGACAATAGCAAAGCAGGCATGAGTGAAGAATGGACAATACAAACACTCGGCAGCTCGGCTAAATCGCATCATCTGGTGACAATTTTGTCAGGTATCGAAGAAAGCACTTGTTTCACGCTCGCTGTTGTCAGGCATTCATGTAATAGCGTGCGTGTGCGTGTGCGTGTGTGTGTGTGCGTGTGACTGTGTGTGTGTGTGTGTGTGTGGGTGTGTGTGCGTGCTGCAAAATGACTTACTCACAAACTACTACAACAGTCTCACACATAGAGAAATGTATTCCCTCACATACTGTGAATACACTATCAAATGCACATGTTCCTGAGACACTCATATTGTTGAACGCAAACTTTTTTTTACTCACAGTCACTACAGAAATGCTGCCACGTTAAACTTTAATGGTGACACACACGCATAGACACAATGCTGAAACGTTCTTCCACATATTCCCGAAATGCTCTAGTACTGAAAAATGATTCACTCTCTCAAACGCATGCATCACACTCACACATTGTATTGAAATGTTATATAATATACGAAAATATGCATTTCAGTGGTGTGTTTGTGAGAGGTAATCCTTAAATAACGTCCATGTCGACAGCTTATAGTTCGTTGCACTCTGTCTGTTCACTTGTGTAGTGCAAGTGAGTGTGCGGTGCTGCATCTCCCAGGGATAATTGTATCATAAATTATTAGGCTGCTAAAAGACAGGCATGGCAGGAATTCACACTTCAACCTTCCTGTTTCACAGACACAACTGTATTGTTTGTGTGAGTAGGTGTGTGTATGTGTGTATGTGTGGGTGTGTGTGTGTGTGTGTGTGTGTGTGTGTGTGTATGTGTGTACGCGCGCGTATCGCATTTAACGCTAATAATAGGTCAGCATTGTTGACGGGAGAGGCAAAAAAGGGTCAGAAAGAAAGGTGCAAAATAAAATTGTAAAAGTCCTTGGAAAACAATCATAAATGCCGCAAAAAAATACAATACAGTCAAACCTCGGTTTTCGAACGTCTCGGTTCTTGTCCAATTCGGTTTTCGACCAAGAATTTTGAGTTTTTCATGCCTCGGATGACTAACAAATTTCGGTTCTCGAATAAACTGAGTGCACTTGAATGCACCATTTGACTCCTCTCGCCTTTCTTACACGAGGAAGTGACGCTTCCTCGTGTTGCTTTCCATTGTGAGCAGACGCGTTCAGTAAACATTTTTATTTTAAAAAGAGCGTGGTTCCGGTTTTCAAAAAATTTTGGTTTTCGAACAGCCTTCTGGAACGGATTATGGACGAAAACCGAGGTTTGACTGTACAGTAAAATAAAATCAGAAATGAGTACATTTTTCCACAAACCCTGAAGGGACGTCAAGAAAAATTTAAAATAATATGTAAAATTTTATGTTGACCTCTTGGTCCCACAGACCGCAATGATATTGTCCCGCATGTGGAAACCGGCCGCTGAAAAATAGCTCGCATTAGGCTAGTAGGGCTACATTTGATTCTTAGACGCAGAAGCAGGAAGTAGTCCTCGTTCCGATATGACGAAACCATATCGATGTCTGCTAGCATTTCGATGTGGATGAGGACGACAACGCAAACGTCACAGGACTTGGATTTACGGAGAATGAACTTCAAAGCCGACATTCATCCATACATAGGCCGCACTACCTTACGAGGCGAGAAAATGAAAAGATTTTAAATGCGCCTTATGCTCCGAAAAATACGGTACCATAAAATAGAAATGTCAATCTTGATAGCCATGTACAGGAAATCCATCACTTTTTTAACATGAATTTCCCATGTGTCTAACATGTGAACATTTGTACAGCACTCATGCAAACATCAAGCAAAAGGAGGTGGGCGGGGGGTGGGGGGGGGGGGATCATTTATCTCTATGACTTTTTATTACAGTTAAATCTCTGCTGCTTTTTGTATATTCTGGTGCGGTATTATGACAGCAAGGTGTGACTGGACGTAATGATGAAGAGATAACGAGTGTACAGAGTTTAGAGCAAGCCCTCCGCTGCACCCCTGCCGTGAGAAGTTCCCTGTTCCCATGCCCCGGTGTGTACGTTTTGGAGGGGGGCAATAACTCACCAGGTCCCCTTCACTTCCTCTTTCAGGCCCTGTGCTTTTTATGATCCGCTCCTCTGCCGCGCATCTGCCGCCCTCGCGCCGTTGCTATTGGATGACGCGGGAGTCGGAGAAACGAGGAGCAGGAGGAGGAGGAGGAGGAGGAGGAGGATGCAGCCGGGATGAGGTGGGAAGGGATGGGTAGACCTTCAAAAAAAATAATAAATCAAGTCTACAAAAGTCTTACAAGACTGTGTGTATTACTCCCAAAAAATCCGGATTATTTTGATTCAGATTCAGATTTAGAAAACTTTATTCATCCCCGTGGTGCAATTCGAGTTGTGCAAGAGCGGCATATTATAGAGACAGTCAGACGATTATTAATCAATTATTCATCATGTAATGGGTAATCATCTGAGTTCTTATTGCACTACTTTTCAACAATCTATATGTAAACAGGTTTTAAATTGCAAAAGTTACCAAAGGATAACTGAACAAAAATGTTTTTTTTATTTATTTATTTATTTTATTATTAGCGTCATTTGTACTGAATTTGAAACAAGTCATGACAAAAGATTCTCAAATTTTTTTTTGCTGTAATATCACCGACTGTAACTTTACAACTCAATTGAATGTTTTTGAAAACAACATTTCTTTCAAAAGGGATAGAAAGAAAATGAACAATGTAGATGATGTGGTTGCGGAAATGTGCACACCCGCCCGTCAATGTACTTTTTTTGCCTTGTCGAAAAGGTTGAAGTTCAGATTTGCCTTTGATGGCCAGAGTCAAGGTCACATTCAAGGTCACATTCAAGGTCACATTCAAGGTCACACTCGATCACATGCTTTTTATGTCCCGTACGATGAGACGTAAACTTGAAATAAATAACTAGCCATTCCAGCCGATGGCGTGTGAACTTCATGACCAGAAGTCGGCATGTCACGCGAAAATCGAAAGTGTGAGTGCAAAGAGCGCCCCACCTTCGTCCCATCTATTGCATGTAAGAGGACACATTTATGGCAAGTACTGTAATTTCCTATGAGTCACCACACACTGGTCAATCGAAATCCATTTTAATGGTTCGTGGGTCAAATTTTACAGAACAAAAAATGTTGAAAGAAAATAAGAGTAATGATGGCTTTGTCACCGTCGGCGTTCCGTGTGTGCGTTTGAAGGAGGCCTTGTGTGTTTAGTACGTGCGCCGTGTTGCTGACCCCTGATCGCGCCAACTATTTTAATCCAATCAGCTTCCTTTTCACATGACTGTCACACTCCGGCCGTCCCCATGGCGACGCAGCGAAAGGAAGGAAAAAGAAGCAGAGAAAGGTCTCCCTTGTCCTTGCTCTAAATCACTGTGACATTTAAACACACGCGTACAAATACATCCAGCCTATATGTTACTTGACTGTCACTTTCTTGAGTTTTGTTAGCTCTACTAAAGTACGGTGGTACCTTGATTTATGAGTTTTACCAAGCTTGTAACTCAATTTAATCATATTGATTTAATCGTGTTGATCATAAAAGTGAATGGGTTTTATGACGAATTACGACGCGTAGTGTCATATATCAGGCCCCGGGTTAACCTTTATGAACAGATGGGCCATGTCATTTGCCTTAACCTGCTCACTTGACACTTCTACGCTCACACCAGAAATTTCAAGAGCCAAGATGGAGCCATGGTGGATGGACGTCAAGGCCAGAGGTGGATGGAAGACGAGGTTCCAGCTAAGATTCCCAGGGTGAGTAACACAGAAGACACTCCGACGCACGTGGCTCTTTCGAAATACGCTCCAACGTCACGTCGCCTTTTGATAGAATGAGGACAAGCCCCTGCTCCTGTGTTCGGACGGAGGGGTTGACCGAAGGGAGTGGACCCTGCAGCATCGCAAGGCCGCTGACGTCATCCTAACGCCGCCGCAAGCCGACGTGGATACAGACTGCCTGGATGTCAACGTCAAGGGACCTGGTAAAAACTCAAGAAGTCTTTAAGCGGAAGCGAAAGGAATCCCAAGTTCATTTGCATAGAAAGCCTTAACAGAAGGCGACAAATGTGAGGCTCTCCATTTGAACAGAATGGGCTGCGAGTGGCAAAATACTAATCACACTTGAGTATCTACAAACACCTGAAAGTACTTCAAAACAGTAACCAAATCTTTTTTTAGTTGGTTCCTTCCCACCACTGATGCGAGCTGATCTCGTTCTTCTTCCAGATGGCTTCACCCCGCTGATGTTGGCTTCACTGCGCAACGGTGGCGGACCCGACTGCTCGTTCCCCGGCGAGGAGGAAGAGGAGAGCGGAGGCGACGAACCGGGTCCCAGCGTGATATCTGACCTGATCGCGCAGGGTGCTTCGCTCATGGCCCAGACGGACCGCACGGGAGAGACGGCGCTCCACCTGGCCGCCCGCTACGCCAGGGCGGACGCCGCCAAGAGGCTGCTGGATGCCGGCGCTGAACCCAACGCCCACGACAACATGGGCAGGACCCCTCTGCATGCCGCCGTGGCGGCGGACGCGCAGGGAGTCTTCCAGGTGAGTCGTCAACATCGCATGATTACATCATTTTCAACCTACCTGTGAAAATGGAAAGGTTTGTGTTAAATTGCTAAGCGACATGAACTCAGTGATTCCCAACCAATCCCTTTTTTCCTCTCTGTGCACGTTTGCTTCCTCGTAGATTCTCATTCGCAATCGTGCGACAGATCTGGACGCCCGAATGAATGATGGCACCACTCCACTCGTCCTGGCAGCCAGGTTGGCCGTGGAGGGCTTGGTGGAAGAACTGAGCCACTGCCATGCCGACATCAACGCCGTCGATGATCACGGTCAGTTATGCAAAAGTGAAGCCGTGATTTGCTTCGTCAGCAAGTACTCAACATCTGGGTTAACTTTTTTTTTTGTTTTTAATTTATTTATGAATATTATTGCCATTCCAGGCAAGTCGGCGCTTCACTGGGCTGCAGCAGTGAACAACGTGGAGGCCACGCTTGTGCTCTTGAAGAATGGAGCCAACCGTGACATGCAGGACAATAAGGTCAGTTCAAATCGAGTGCTGTGTTGCCTTCATTTCGGTGTAGGACTATCAACACCCCTGCAGCACATGCAGTAATTATACTTTCCAACACCAGTTTAGTTCTTATCATTCCATTTATTAGCTCATTCAGTACCAGCCAATTCTGGACCAAGTCTGAAAAGACGTTGAAAAACGTCTTTGGGAGTGAATGAGTTAGTGTAGCAAAAAGTAAGTACCGTAATTTCTGGACTATAGACCGCACCTGATTATAAGCCGCACCACAACATTTTTAAAGGGGAAAAACATTTTGTACACACATAAGCCGCACCTGTCTATAAGCCGCAGGTGCCCATATCGTTACATGAGATATTTACAAAGAAAAACGGTACACAGGCGGCCCTTAAAAAAGTCTTTATATAGGCCGCTTCATTAAATAAGCCGTAGAGTTGAAAGCGTGTGACAAAAGTCGCGGCTTATAGTCCAGAAATTCCGGTAAATAAATAAAAAAGGGGGGTGGGGGAGAACAGATTAAATGGCATTTCAATTCATGCCAATAGAAATTGATCTGACATCTGAGTAATTTTAGTTTCGAGCTTGGTCGTGGCATCAATCAAACATGTAAATCAAGTCACCGATAGAGGAGTTGAACGTTTGTATTTATTTGAACTGTGGACAAGTTAGCCTGATGCCGGGATGAACTCTTTCATTCAGGAGGAGACGCCGCTGTTCCTGGCAGCCAGAGAAGGCAGTTTCGAAGCGGCTAAAGTGCTCCTTGACCACTACTCAAATCGTGACATCACCGACCACCTGGGTCGTCTCCCGAGAGACACGGCTCAAGAGAGAATGCACCACGACATCGTGCGCCTGCTGGACCAGTATAATCTGGTTCACAGCCCCCACAACGGGCCCAATCATATCGGCGGAAACTCTTCGGTCATGTGCGGGGCCAACGGAGCCGCCTTCATCGGCATGCGTCCCGGCGCGCAGGGGAAAAAGAGCAGGAGGGGCGGCGCCAAGATGGGAGGCGTCGGCGGCGGCGCTAAGGAGACGAAAGACATGAAAGCCAAGCGGAGAAAGAAGCCCGCCGGAGGGGAGGCTCCGGCCGCAGGCGGCGGCGGCGGAGGCGGCGTCAATGGCGTGAAGGCGGCTGGAGGGCTTCCCGAAAGCTCAGTCACCATGTCGCCCGTCGACTCCCTGGAGTCGCCGCACTCGTACACCGGCGAGGCGTCCGGTGCAGCCACCACCACCGCCAACTCGCCACCTCTCATGAGCAGCCCCGGAGCCAGGCCCATGCTGCCCCCCGTCAGCCACATGCTGGGCCAGCAGCAACAGCAGCAGCAGCAGCAGCAGGCCTGGGTGGGCATGACCAAGCACGGCTATGGCGGCCACATGTTCGGCCTGGTGCCGCACTCGATGGGGGGAACCCACCGCGGGATGACCCAGCACCACGGCCAGGGCGGCCCCATGCTGACCCCCATGAACGTCACCATGAGTCGGGAGCAGCTGCCCCCCATCGTCACCTTCCAAATGATGCCGCCCAGTGGAGGCCAAGGCATGCTCAAGCAGCCCCAGCAGGGTCATGTGCAGGTGACTCAGGCCCAGCCGCAGAACGCCCAACCGGGACCCGCCCACCTGCGCTGCAACCAGGGCTTGGTGTACCAGATGCCTGAGCAGATGAGCATGGGGCTCCCCCGCCCTATGCAGCACCCCCACACCATCAACCACGGAGGGCCGCTGCCTTCCTATCCGCCCATGCAGAGCCCGGTGGATAAGTACCCCACCCCGCCCTCCCAGCACAGCTTCACCCCCGCCAACTCCGAGGGGACCACCCCCGGCCACCCGCCGCACCCTCCCAGCGAGCACCCCTACCTCACGCCCTCGCCCGAATCCCCGGACCCTTGGTCATCGTCTTCGCCGCACTCCAACTCGGACTGGTCCGACGTCACCACCAGCCCCACCCCGCTGGGCAACGGCCACCACCCGCCGCCCTCGGGCCGCCACACGCACATTCCCGAGCAGGCGCAGCTGCAGCCGCAGGTTCAGCCAGCGCAGCAGCAGGCGTCCCAGCAGCCGCCGGCTCTGGGGAGCAGGCAGGTGTTTGCGTAGGCGGGCGGGGCGGCCAAGCGGCCAAAGAAAGACTCCTTGGGGTTCTACGCGCTTCCACGTTGACGCGTAGTAACTTTTTCTTTGTTCCCATAGTATGTTATAGTCCTCTCTCTTTTGCACTTAAGAAAACTTGTGTATAGTTCCTAAAATCTCCCAAGCTAGACATCAAACACAGAGGTGCCTTTGTGTTCTAAATGTTCTAAAATGTTGATGTTCCAAGCAAGCTTCTGATGCAGAATGAGAACACTCGCAAGGAGCTGCTGTAGGCCACGACTCACGCCCAGACGCTCACGCCCAGACTCCAGTACCACTTGACAGTATACCAAAAAAATGGTTGTGAGCGACAGTGTCTCCATGCATACCAAACAAACTCAAGATTCATTTGACAACCAGCGTTTTCTTTTGTATTTCTTTTACGATCACATGAGCGCAGAGACGGACGGACATTGAGACGGGGAGCGGGGTATGTTATGCATCGGTCCTTTGGACTATGTGCTCTGATATTTATGCCATGATGCATGTTCCTGTTGAAACCACTCTCCTTTGGCCAAGTCTATGGGACGGATCGCCCGTTTGTGACTCAAGAGACCCTATGAAGCTTTTACTCGTTGCATGTTGGCAGTTTGTTACAAAAAGAACAATCATCGTCGCGAAAAATCCATGAACGTTTTGTCTTCTTTTTTTTTTAGGAAGTGTGTTGAAACATGAATGGACGCACAGCACATTCTGCTTGTAAAGTCTGCGATTTTACTTGGCAAAGATTTTTTTTTAATGGCTCTTTTTTTTATATATGAAAACTGTGCGCACTTGTTGAATGATTGTGAATGATTTTTTTTTTTAAACACTGCCTCTTTTTCAATGTAATGTAATGTAACCTTCCTTTTTTTTTTTTTTTTTTGCTTAGTTACAATCATTGTCGCCGACTGTTTTAGTTGTCATGATGCGTAAGCCAAGTCTCGAGGTCATTCAAATTATTTTGTGACTTTGCAAGTTCTTTTGTTAATGGAAAGCTATTTGAGCATTTATTCCATATCCTTGATCATCATCCAAACCGAAATACCTACTCATAGGTTTGCCTCACTCGTAATATGTTGTACCAGAAACGTCATCCAGTAGGGGACGCAGTGTCCCTATAGTCATCCTTCAGGTCAAAGGTATGGAATAAACGCTTTGACAGTTTTTCCGTCTCCACGCGCATCTTATCGAATGCTCGCAATTGCAATTTGCAATTGACAATAATCCCAACCAAGTAAGGGTTTTGAGTTTCCACAAAGGACAATTGATATTTCTGCACATATAGCAGGCAAAAGTTGTGTTTATAAAGTCTCTGTATATAGATGTTTTTTTTTCTTCTAAGAACATATGAAGTAGTTGTGGACAAGCTAGAGCTCAGACTGTTGTTGAAAAACATCAACCAAGTTTCTCTTCTGAATTAAAGCATCATCAGACATATGTGTGTGTTATTTTATTTTATTTAGATATTCAGACAGTCAAGGCTGAAATTACAAATTTGGGGCTTGGCTCTATATTTAAATCGTACTTAATGTATTCAACTTGATTTATTTAATAAAGGCTCATAGCGCTAGCCCTAAGTGAGTCTTAAAGGCAAATTGCAATATGGCCTCACGTCGATTATATTCATTTGTGTTTCCTTCTGAAACTTCCTTCAGTCTTTCCATCTATCCATCATCCATTTTTAGGGGCCTCCAGCGACAAACGAATCTGTCTATCTATCTATCTATCTATCTATCTATCTATCTATCTATCTATCTATCTATCTATCTATCTATCTATCTACCTATCCATCTATCTATCTATCTATCTGTCTATCTATCTATCTATCTATCTATCTATCTATCTATCTATCTATCTATCTATCTATCTATCTATCTATCTATCTATCTATCTATCTATCTATCTATCTATCTATCGATTTCTCTCTTTCCCCCACACACTTCCGGCTTCTCTGTCGTTCTTCCCACGGGACTTATGGGTAATGTAGTAATGTGTTTTAAATCAGTGTAGTCACCGATTGCCTGTGTTCGGCTGGTTGTCGGTAGAGGTCGCCATTGTAATGCATTCTAGATCTACGGTGGCCGAGTGGGGGCTGAAGCTAACTTAGCTCTTGTGTGAGTATCTATTTGAGTGTGGCAGTGTTGGTGTCGGTGGTCTGTACCGCCAAAGAGTTATCAGGCAACCAGACAAGCCTTTCGCACACTTTGTATTCGCGGAGCGACGTGGTCGGACGCTTCAAATACAAGCTACAAAACAAGAAAATAAAAATGAAGAATGCCTACTAGAAGCGACACCGGGACCTAAGCGAGTGTTCACCAGCCCGGACTGATTGAGCGGCTATCGAGACGACGGGGACGGTTTGTGATTGCCCACCGGTTGATCCACAAGTTGCATTCTCCAGGTGAGGCGACGCTTTTAAACACTAAATCAAACGTTGTGTTGGGTAAAACATCAAGCGTATGTTAGTTTAAAGTTCGGCGCAGTGACAGAGTTGTATTCGATGTATTTAATAGTGTTTTTTGTTGTGTTTATTGCTGGACAAGATGGTCTCCCCCCTTCTTTGTGTTTGTTCTCGGACTTTGTTGTGCTAAGAGCATTAAGTTGCCGTCTGGACAATGACAACAGGTGTTTAAACACATACAAAAGGGTGATTTATTCCGTTTTTATGGTTAAACAAAATAATCAAACTTTAAATACGGGATAGTTTCCAACGTTGAAGTGGTTCACATTGGGGCATGTGTGTCTGTAGTGTTAAAACTGTTTGTAAAGAGGTGGCAAAGGGTACTCTGTACTTGAGTAGAAGTATAGGTACTTGTGTAAGAAAAATACTGTTTAAAGTATAGATTCAATTCGCTTACTTCTGTAGAAGTAAAAAAAAAAAAAGGATAGATTGAAATGTACTCAAATAAAAAGTAAAAATTTTACCATGGCTGTAACGAGACACCTCTTAGTTAATTCGTATCTCGATCCCTGCTCCACAGTTAAGTACGCGATGTGATATTTTATAAAATAGTTCATGTTATTTAGCAAACATAAATCCAATTGATAAATACATTTAAAATTATATTAATCAGGGCCCGACCAATTAATTGTTCCCATATTAGTGCTTTTAAAATAATTTCGTGTGTTCGATCTACCTACCATGCATGTTTTTGGAACGTTAGAGGAAACCAGAGTACCCGGAGAAAACCCACACAGACACGGGGAGAACATGCAAACACCACACAGACAGGCCACCGGTTGTCATAATTTTTATTCTGTCAAGTATTGGAATCTGCGTCAGCCTAAAAATTGGGCTGATATTGGGAAGCTCAATTATTTAGTTTGCTCTCCCTTGCTCGAACGAGGGTCTGTTTACTAATGGTGTCATCATTGTTTCTTTCCTTTCCAAGTGCCATGGATTCAGAGCAGTATAACGTAGACGTACACTACATGGACGGCGGCAACGGCAGCAGCCACCACTGGCACGTCATAGCGAAAGCGGGAGACTCGGACTCCAGGGCGCGAGACGGGGACGGTGGTGGCTGGAGGCTCCTGGAAGTGTCGCTTTCCGGAGGTGCGCCGTGGGGCTTTACGCTCCGCGGTGGCCTGGAGCATCGCGAACCCCTGCTCATCACCAAGGTAAGCTAGCCCAAAACTCATATCATTTAAAGCGCACATTTAATTAGAAAATTGACTTTAATAGCTTGCGGATTTAAATCTATTCCATGACTAAGCTCGTTTTACCCTCACAGTGAACCCCTTTAAAAAGTGAAAATTGGTGCATCATGGATGCTCCCTTAAAAAGATGATAAATTCCTTATTTTGTATTAGACGATGTGTTGGCTTGACTGAACGAAGCTCCTCACCTTACTTCAACGTAGTTGCTTGGCAACAAAGTCCACAAGATGGCGCCAAAGCAATATATTGACATTAGACATGGCTTTGTCCTGAGCAGAAAAATAACCTATCTGCCCCTAGTCGTCATGGTAACAAAAGGCATACTCCATATTGGCCCCACAGTAGAGGGGGGGTGAGCAGTGGCTTATTTTCTTCAGACATGACCGAATGCTCAAAACAGGAAAAATTCTAAATGTTTTCGCTCTGTATTGTTTACGTGTTCATCATTCAGCTTGGACTGTAGGTACTGTAATGTCGTCAATGTTGTTTCCTTTTGCCAGCGTCCTTTGATAATTGCCAACAAATCCTGAAAGACAGGAAATATGAAAAAAATCAAACGGAGCGGAACTTATTTTCCTGTAACCCATAAAACTTTAGTGCGCATGCGATGTGAGCTGCAGGTGCTAGCCAGTCAGTACACAGTAGATCTGCCACAACAAAGAATGAATATTTCGAGCACCTTAAGGCGCAATAAGGGACCGGGATTCTACCTTTGGCCACACTGCAATACGGGAGTCTAGTTCAGGTCAACCATTTTAAACTAAAAAAAAAGAAAACTGTTTCCATAGTTTGAAGCCGAAGGTTCAAATCCAACCAAACTCATTTGCTGCTGTCAAAATGATTAGGGAGTGGAGATTTTGGGTATAAGTCAGATGCCACCTGTCCTTGCTCTCGGATTTTATAAAATAAACCCCCCAAAAAGCAACTTAAAGTCCAGTGTGATTTATGGTTGTTTTTTTTTTTCTTTTTCTTCTTCTTCTTCATTATGCGTATTTTGATTGGAGATTCTTATGCACCGGACTGGAGCGATTTATAGTCAGAAAAATATGCTGTACGGATGGACCCTTGTACTTTCCTAAAAAGAAGAAACTGTTTGAAATTGCACTGTCTGAAAAAAGAAGCCAAGCTGTTGATCTTGCACTTTCTTAAAAAGAAGACAAAATGACAGTAGTGGGCTTTCTTAAAAAAAATGAAGCGTTGCCTTTGTAATGTCCTGAAAGGAAGCAAAACTATTGATGTTGCACTTTACGAAAAGATTGAATGTTTTCTTTCCGACGAAATATCAACTGTTGAATGTTTGTGGACATACATTTATTTGTGACTCTTAACCTGATAATTTATTTGAGAATGCACCGTTATCATTTCTTAAAAAAACATATTTCATTGAAAAAAATCTTCAAATGTTTTCTTTTTTACACCGAACCTTAAAAAAAAAAAAACACAGTACCGACCAACCCACAATTTTTAAGACGGACTCCGTGACCCCCCCGCACTTAGATGACCACCATGTCATTGCTCACACAATGTCACAGATGGAACGCAATGAGCTGTACTCTGCCGCGTGTGGAGAGAATGCAGACGACAGGCAGTTTGTGTCTTTGTGCGATGTGTGCTCCCACGTCGCCTGGGTAATCATTTACCACGTGAGGGCTCGCTGGATGCCTAATTCCCGGTGCTAAAACACCATCACCTGTTTGAGTTGTGCCTGTCACTTCGGCATCGACCCCAAAAGAAGTCCAAAGTTCAAACCGGGAGGGGGGTGAACTTTCTGTAGGGGACTCTCGTGTAGGTTTTTTTTTGTAGCCATAAGAAGTATGCCTTTTGGGGACTTAATATGTCACCGTATGAAATCAACCGTGAAGACTGCAGTTTGATGTTGACACCGTTTTGCTGTTAATATTTTATAACCTCATGGATACTGGAGGCAGCAGCCAAAGGAGATCTGGTGAGGTTTTAACCCTTAAAAGTGCAGCGAACGTTTGTTATCTATAGTGCTGCTCTGAACTACGACTGACATGACTTAATAAGTTTTTTGAGATTAGTTTGGTTTTTAAAAAAAAAAATTTTTAATGTTACAAATATTTTATTTTATTGATTTCATTTTTTTTAATGGTATTTCCATTCCATCAAATATTTTATTTTATTTCTTTCTTTTTTTTTTAATGGAATTTCCATTTCAAGTGAGGAACGTTGATTTGAATTTCTCACTTTCACGCCAATTATTGAACAGGGCAAAGAACCGAGCATACAAATAGGAATCTGAAAGAAAAAAAAAAGCGTAAAGCCTTGCAAAATGGCCACCTGGAGCTTGAGTTCAGAGCTCCTGACATCACTCGCATTACTTTGAAGGTCTCTGCTGGATTGTCGACTTGGCCATATTGTGCTCAGCAGTCAGGACATTTGTTCCACATTGCTGCACTGCAAGAAGGTAGCTTGTGGTACCAGTGGTAAGATGATATCCGATACCAGATACCTTTTAGCAGATAAAGAGGCAAGGCTATCTATTTTTAGAGCAGGCTGGATAGATAAACGAATGGGACTCTATTTTGCTTCAAAGCTATCATTTCTGTCATCATGGATTTTCTTTTCTATGTCACTTTTTTACTGGGTTCTGTTTAGCAATGTTGTAAAGCGCTCTTCCGCACACTCCTGCCTGTTTTTTTTTTTTTTCCGTGTAAAAATGTCACATTTCATCCCCATTAGTACGTATCTTTCTGAACGTACAGCCAAATCAGTCAAAATTGAGATTCCCCGTCCCACAATGCATTTCATGTTAATAAGTACTCCAAGGCTATGTACCGGGCCCCGTCATCGTTACATGAAAAGCTTCCTTTTTCATAAATATATATGCAAAGGAATTCAAAGGCAACTGCTCTTATGAATGTCTATGAAGATGTGTGTCTGTAGAAAATCGACGCATCATGACCCACAGTGTGAGAAATGATTTCGGGGTGGGTGTGGGGGGGGGGGGGGGCATAGGTTTCCTGGCTCTCATTAAAATTCTTCACATTCCTATCATGACTCAGGTAATGCGCGAGGTCTTGGCGGCCTTAAAAGGCCCCACTCAGGATAAAGTTAAATAATCCCGTTTTACATGGCACAGCTGGGTACGCCGACCCGCGCATACGTTTGCGTTTCGTGGAACGACATATTGCGCGACGCAGCTTCTCTTCTCACACACTGCAAAAAAAACAACAACCCTCAAGTGCACGTAAAACACAATGTATTCATTATCAGATTATTTTGTATGGGGGGGGGGCTTTGTGGGCTCACACAAACGCATGTGCCTCATCGATTATTTTTCGGGTTTGGCAGATTTCACCGATTTTAACTCATTCACTCCCAAAGACGTTTTTAAACGTCTTTTCAGACTTGGTCTAGAATTGGCTGGTACTGAATGAGTTAAGAACTATTTTATTCCAGGCCTTGTCGACCATAAGACACTATAAAAATCTGCAAACGTTCAGTCAAAGATGAGATATGACAGCGGTGAAGCGGTTTGGGACTTTCACGAAATATCTATCAAGATATGTAGCCTTTGCGATTTGGAAATTGCATTCGACTCCATTTGGATTTGGCTTTGAGTTGTTCCCTAGCGCCTTGTTCTTCTTCTCTTGCTATCAAGAAATCGGAGAATGTGGTCCCAGATGATATCGCCGAATGTCATCCGGGACCGACGCCCACAGCTCACCTGCGACCCTCACGACGACAAGCGTATAAAACGACAAAAAAAACCGGGCGGTGGACTGATCTGTTTGTTTACCGGCGGCCTGTGAATTATCATTCAAACCAAGTCCCGACCACACGTGAGGTTTTGATGACAGGACGCCTTGTCAGCAGAAAGTCCCCATTCCTTCCTCTCGTCCCCGCACCACATCCTTCCCCTCACATCCCCCTTTTGAGAGACTGTTTTCACGGTCATCCAGGATAGCTGCACATTGACTGATTGGAGGCCCGGAGGAAGAGCGTCAACAAAGGGCGTGCGATGTGGCTCGGGCTGATTAGGCGAGCGCAGAGCAAACTGTTTAGAAAAGGGAACTATAAATCTCCCGGAGAGTCAGCTTTTATTTTTGTGTTGTCTGGCTCCTCGTTTGTACTGTTGGCCACATTCTTTATGTATTTACGTGGTTGGGAGCGATGAAAGCCAAACCGTGCAGTCGAGAAGGTTGACAAGCTGTTCATTAAAAAAAATTTAATCTTTTTTTATTTTAAATAACACCTCGTTCTTTATCCACATCCAGGACTGTGTTTTACTACCGACGGTTACACGTGTATAAAACTAATTAGCGGTCTTCAGAATGGCGAGCGAGATGCACTTAACTCATTCACTCCCAAAGACGTTTTTAAACGTCTTTTCAGACTTGGTCTAGAATTGGCTGGTACTGAATGAGTTTGAAATGGCCCTAACTCTCGGTGCTGTAAAACACTTTTTTTTTTTTTTCATTCGTCACAAGAATTATAGTAAGCAAAGCAATTCAAATATCTGTGTGAGCATTCGTGAAAAGGGACGTGACAGAAACTTGAAAGTGATTCGGGCGAATCTTTACTCCGACATGTCTGTCAAGAAGACAAACGTCCGTCTCTTCAAAGCAAAAAAAAAAAGCTTTCCGTCTGGTTCGTATCAAACTGCTGCTATGACAACATCGAAGCAAATGTACTTGCCGTGTACAGTCAAACCTCGGTTTTCGAACGTCTCGGTTCTCGACCAATTCGGTTTTCGACCCAAAATTTCGAGTTTTTATGCTAAATTTCGGTTCTCGAACAAACTGAGCGCACTTGAATGCACCATTTGACTCCTCTCGCCTTCCTTACACGAGGAAGTGACGCTTCCTCGGGTAGACGAGGAAGTGACGCTTCCTCGTGTTGCTTTCCATTGTGAGCAGACGTGTTCAGTAAACATTTTTATTTTAAAAAGAGCGTGGTTTCGAACAATTTCGGTTTTCGAACAGCCTTCTGGAACGGATTATGGACAAAAATCGAGGTTTGACTGTATTTTGCTATGACCGAGCTCAATCGACCGGTCGAATCAAATCGTTTTTCCGTGTTGAAGTGAAATTCCAGCAGAGAAGGCCTTGTTGGCACTAGCTGCCTCCCACTGGTCAAAAGCAGCTGCGAGTCCCCAGTTTTTACACGAACACCCGGTCTTCAGCGGCTTTGCGAAGTCTCCAAACCCTTAAAGCCACAATTAGGGTCCTAAAGTTCTCCGAGTCGTAGAATCGGCCGCTTTGGATTGCTCAACCGCTGCGTTTGGACTTGTCAACCAGTGTTTATTTTATGTTTTAGGACCACAGTTAAAAATATCCAAAGCGCTGTTTCGCAGTTGGCAGCGCCTGATCCAGCGAGTATGCATCGGCCATCGATTCGGGCTCGTCCACAGAATACATGACCATATCGGGCTCAGGTCGGGAACCCGGCCAGCGTCCATTAAACCCCCCCCCACCTCTTCCCCTTGTAACCTTGTCTCGTAGTGGAATGAGGAACAAATGATGAAAAGAAAAAAAAAAAGAATAAGATGGTTGGTCGCTATCCAGTCTCGCGTTGAGGATAAAGACCACGTCATGTTCTGTAAATGTACACATGCCTGCATCGTTGAGTCATCCGCAGCCTCCCGACAGGCCCGCAGGTTCACTGATAATCAGCTGCAGATCCCGGCGTGTTAATGTGAAAGAGCAGTGGTGGGAAGCAAGGCAGTTTCGACAGTCCTCTACAAAAGTCTTGGACCGAAAAAGGTGGATTCCTTTTGTTTTTGTTGTACAGTATAACGAAGACATTTGGGCGCCATCTCACCTTTCATTTCGTGGTATTTACATTTTGTCTCTTCGGGAAGTAAAATACATGCTATATTGGGTTCAAGTTCAAGTCCACTTTATTTTCAAATGTGCTACATGTGCAACATACAGCACAGATGAAATGACTTTCCTCTCAACCACAGGAGAGAGAGGAGCCGCTGCGGGTGCCCGCGCCGCCATCAAAAGAACATTTAACATAAAAATGAAAAAATAATCAGCATTGGGTTGTCCGGTTGTTTGATGAAGCTTCTCCTGATTAGTTCAGTTGGTTAGAGAAAATGTTGCATTTTTTAACTGGGTGCGTGTTTCCAGCCAAATTAACGTTTTTACGCCGTTTCCTTTTTGCGGCGATTGACGGTTCTTATTAAAGTTTTTTTCACAATGAGTGAAAAACCTTGCACATGCTGATATCCTACGACACTGGTGGTTTTGTTTTGTTTTTGTTTTTTGTGGCCAACCAATGGTCGGATGTAATCAAGTGTAAATACTTTGTGACTTTATTTTAAGTGTCTCTATTTTTGCGTAATTTACTGAAATTTTTTTTTCTCCATTTACTCCCTATATTTGAAACTAAATATCTTTTGCTTAAGAAGCTGAACCAGTACTTTGAGTAGGCCTTTTTAAAAAAAAATAATTCTATTCTATTAATTATTTTTTATAAACACACAAAGTATCTGTACTTCTGCTTAAGTACAGAGTGAGAGTACTTTTACCACCTCTGCCAACGACGAGGCCTCGTTTTCTTGTGAGGACAGCTTCGGCCGGTTTGCTATTAGACGCATCACCACCAGCTGACCTTCTGTGCGATCGTCGGCTCCTAGCAGGCGTCTGCCATCAGACACGCGGCCAGTGTTTGACAGCCACATACACAGTATGCTTTTATTTAGTTTTTACTTTGCACAAAACCGGTTGGTGACCGCTGTACTGTGCTATAAATAAATGAACGTATCTTCGAAAACTCGACTTTCATTCCATTATTATCGACTACAAAAAAAATCTTTCGTCATTCAGCCTCTTGTACAAATATTACTCAGTCAATATTTCGTATTCATTTCTCAGGCATTCGACTGACCGAGTAGGATTGGGCGTGTGCCGATACTTGGTATCGTGTCGGTCCGATACCGGGCGTATTTCCCGAAAGCTGCCGTTGACGATCCCTGGCGCCCTTTTGTGGCCATTCTACTATCAGAGCATTCGTGGCGCATGGAACTTTTTTCCCCCGAAGCAAACTGCATGTCAATGCTCTTCAATGCCCATTAAGATGAAATTTCTGCAAGTATTTGTAGCTTTAGACGTTTTATTGTTCACGCTTAGAGTCTGTATTCGTGTGTCGCTGCTACAATGTTAGATGCTAACTCACTCTGGGTGGCAGGATGACTTTCTCGGGGGTCCGTGTCGAATGGTGTGCTGTGCTTGTGTGTCAGGTGGAGGCGGCCAGCAAGGCGGCAGCTGTGGGCCTGCAGGCGGGGGATGAGCTCGTCAACATTAACGAGATTCCCCTGAGCGGATTCAGGCAGGAGGCAATCTGCTTGGTGAAAGGCTCCCACCGGACGCTCAGTCTCATGGTGAAAAGGTAAGAGGGTCGCCGCGGCAACTACTCCACAGTGATGGAAAGGCGGGATTTCCCGCCATCGCCGCCGTCAAGTTTCTCGCGAGCCGGATCATCCTGTTTGGTGGGCTCGCGCCGAGGCTGTGCCTTTTGTGATGCGGCTTTCCGCCGCTGTCAAGGAAGACTGGTTGTGGGTGACATCATACCCAAAACACACACACACACACACGTAACTTTTGGACTTGACCCAATTGTGCTGCGTCAGCCAGTGGTGGGAAGTAACCAAGTATAAATACTTTGTACTTATCGATTTTTTTGTTGTTATCTGGTGTCTTGATATTGTATTTTACTTTTACTCAAATAGCTGTACTTCTACTTAAGTACAGACTGCGAGTACTTCCGCCACCTCTGTGCGTCACCACTTCACCTCTACGCTCCCTGACACCGTAAATATCCCCCGTGGCATTCTCGTGGCCTTCATATCTTCTCTAAACTGATGACTCATTCCTCGGCTCCTTCCGACAAACGAAAGGACCAACAATGGCAGCTTTTGTCTACCCATCGCTGTCTGTTTGTCTTTCCGCAATGTCTCATATCACATCGGAACGTAATGGCCCCCCGCAGACGAGGCCTGCCGTACAAGGAAGGCCACTCGCCGTTGGGCTCACCACATGCAAAGCGGCTTTGAGTGGCAACAGCACGTTGTTCATTGTAACGGAGTCAAAACTGAACTTCTACTGTAGGGAAAATACTCAAGTACCGCTACAAGTGATTAACGTAAAGTCGTATGCTACTTTCGACTTTAACGAGAAGAATGTCGCCTGTGCTGGTATCAGCCGTAACTTTGAAAATGAAAACGTACTTTTGTGGAGGTGACGCGTCCCATATCGCCTGCTGCTCATGTGCGATCAATACCATTGTCGGGGAAACAATGTGTGCGGTTGTTGTTTGAACACATCAAGTGCGCATCTGCTTATTGTCGCCTTTGCCAAGCTAAATGAAGAAAGATGTTTCCTGCCGACGCGATCCCATTGTTCTTATTGTGTTGTCCGACGGCCTTCAGGCCATCTGGGACAGTCAGCTTCCTTCCTGCTCTTAGTCCGCCTTCAAGAATTGACTTTATCTCCCTCGGGCGAGCATGTCCAAAGTTATCCCAGACAAGTTAGTCACCGAGGGAGACTCCATATTTGCTATTTGGGATTGTTTGAGGGATGCCGTGGTCGTATTATCAGCTGTTTTTGTTTCTGAAAATTACTATGGTATCGAAATGAATACCCCGAAAAGAACTTTTGAGAAACGTATTTACTTTGGCCAATGTTCGAGGGCCGCAATGAAGAAAGCAGGAAGTGTATGAATCCTTCTAGACACGACATCAAATGATATCACGTATGTTGAGGCACTGTCGTAGTTACCGTATTTTCCACACTAAAAGGCGCACTGGATTACGAGGCGCACCTTCAATGAATGGCCTATTTTTAAAATTATTTTCATACATTGGAGGCACCGCATTACAAGACTCAATTTACAATGCATCCACTAGATGGAGCTACGCTCAAGGAAATGCCAACAGAACGATCAGATGTCAGTAAAACGTATTTAATAAAGCAGCGACACATTTCACTTAACCAACAGCAAGTTATAACATTGACTCGTTAACGTCGAACTCTCTTGCCGCTGCTCTATTTCCGTGCTCAACTGCGTAACCCGATCGCCTTAAGTTTGTACTCTGCATTGTAAGCATTGCTCTAGCAAGGAGCCATTTTGGGGTCGACATATTACCGTAATAACTATACACGAGGCGCATCGGATTTTAAGGCCCTGTGAGCTGTTAAGAAAATGGAAGGCTTTTAGTGTGGAAAATACGGTATTCAGTATTATTTCCAGAAATATTTGACCTAACTCGAAATCCAAACAATTTAGTCGACCACATGCTAAGCTACATAACTGCACAGACATTTACAGTTTTTAAAAAGTGCTTTCCATTCACAAAGATTGACAAGACATATTTAAAAATTATTCATTTTTTTCCGTATAGAAATCCTTCCTTAGCATCGCTGTTCTTGTTATCTCGGGGATCATGTTGAACAGGAAGCTGTCAGAACGTGCTCCGGGTTCAGGTGCGGCCTCCTTACAAACGGGAGCGAGCGAGTATTCGGCATGCGATGATGAAACTGGGATTGTCAGTCAAACGGCCGTTCCAGACAGCCACACGCGTCGTCAACTACAAAGGTGCGGTTTGCATTTCAGCATCTGCGACATGGCAAATTGCCGCTTTTATGCAGGAGTGCCACTGGAATCATTGTGACAAGTTAGCAGCTTTAAAAGGAACTTCTAAGTATCATTGTAACTATTATCCGGTTGAATACATTTTGACAGCTTTTGTAATATTCGCGCATTTCGCCCAATCTCAGAAAAATTTTTAAAATTCAGCCCCCCCTAAAAGCCGCTTTCACTCAGCAATCGGAAATGGGGTTGGCTTGTCAATCCTGAGTAGACCCACAAAACGGTCTCAAGAAGCCACGTCAAAAAATTGACACAATGTCCGCCATTTTGGTTTGAAATGTTCAATCTTAGGGTCATCGTAGCCTTTTCCAGGGTCCTCGAAAGATGACTGTCGTAAATTTTCTCCGATTGCAACAATATTTGAACCACATATTCCAGACAGACGGACGGTGTCGCGAATTTGAAAAACATTTAAGGCTTCTGTCAATGAGTGTGGGCGGTCCATGACAGCAGACCTTGATGACTCACCAGAAAACAGGAAAATCTAATCGCTCCTTGATTTTGAAATCTCAACCCTGAAGCCAGTCTCACTCAGCGACGTGAAGAAAAAACAAAAAGGTTTCATGAAGCCATGCCAAGAAGTAATTTACCATTCTGGTTTCATGTGGCAATTTTGTCAATTTCCAGGGTCCTTCGAAGATAACTTGTCTTATGTCATCAATTTTAAAAATCCATCCCCCAAAGCGAGTTTTACTTATCACCAAGAATTTTTATGGGAATGTCAATGATGAGGGGGGGAAAAAACCCACAAGAAATCTGTCATTTTGGTTTCAAGTGGTGGTTTGGGCCATTTCTAGTGGTCCTTCAAAGAAAAAACTTGTCCAACCTCCACAAATTTGAAATTTCACAAGCCGCAGCCACTCTCACTCTGCAACAGGAGATTTGGTGGGCCTGTCTATCATTGTTCGACGCTCAAAAATTTCTCATGAAGCCATGCTGAAAAGAATTTGCGATTTTTGTTGAAACGGCCGTTTTTGGGTCATTTTGACCATTTTTTCAAAAATCCTTCAAAATGAAATTGATTGGCCTCTATCTGTTGAAGCGCTCCACGGCCTCTCAAAGGCTCAAACGTTTAACAGATTTAGGTGTGTTAAGTTTACACTCGCCTTCACCCCCCCCCCCAATGTCTTTGCTGTTTACTTCTTCAATTCAGTGGATTTTAATGCCCGCTAGCCCGACCTCTTGCAGCCTGGACTCTCTCTCTCTTGCGCGAGGTCGCACTCACTCTCGCCCTCGCTCTCAGTCTTGCTCTTTCTCCCTGGGGGGGGGGTGTTCCCACCGTAGCCTCCCCGCTCTGAGAATCATTAAAAGTTTACAACGGCAAACTCTTGCCATTCATTGCAGTGGGTGGCCTCCCTCTTCTGGCGTTTTCGCAGAAGTGCACATGTCTTCCAGCGGTACACACACCGTACATAGTTTCATGGTTGCACTTACAGGCCACGTTTCCAACAGAGGTTCAGTCCACCATCTAGTTCTACCTGGGGAAGAGCTTATTGGACACATGTGCGCGGCAGGCAAGAGCTGGGGTGGTCTGGTGTTTACAGCTCTTTGTTTTTTTTGTTGTTGTTAATAAGCTCATGCAGCATGTTTGGAATGTGCTGCACTGAATTCCGCTCGTAAGTGGATTTCTGATCATTGTTTGCTTCTAGCCACAACCTCACAACCCCTTCAGTACGTTCAGCGCAGTAGCCAAAAATCGGTAGTCACGATTTGATTAATATTTTCATCTGCTTGGACTATTCCGGCTCAGTTGGAATCCAAGGAGGCAGACGAGACCGATGTTACTCAAACAGGTAACAACTGCGTTTTCATAAAGAAGCAAATAACTACCGTAATTTCCGGACTATAAGCCGCGACTTTTGTCACACGCTTTCAACTCTGCGGTTTATTTAATGAAGCGGCCTATGTAAAGACTTTTTTAACGGCCGCCTGTGTACCATCTTTCTTTGTAAATATCTCATGTAACAATATGGGCGCCTGCGGCTTATAGACGGGTGCGGCTTATGTGTGTACAAAATGTTTTTTTCCTTTAAAAAATGTAGTGGTGCGGCTTATAATCGGGTTCGGTCTATAGTCCAGAAATTACGGTATTTAAGGTGCTGGAGTGTTTTCCTCCACCGAGGATGGTGGTGCGTTTATTTTTCAATACACTTCAGTTAGTCTGTGGGATTTGTCGAAAGCTACACATCTGATTGCCAGATACTTTTGTCATATATCCCGATGGAATTTAGGGTAAAGGAATTTCTGCCATTTTTGAATTTATTTTAACATGCGCACGTTATCGATACCGCCTGATTAGACACAATCAATACAGTAACTAACCATTGTCTAATATCAATGCCCACGTACTTTTCTGTTATGGTGTAATATTGATACAACAGTATTACAGGTCACTATTTCCATATATGGTCATCCCTTGTGATAAAGTATTCAATATTGAAATTGTGACGTATCATATCGGCCCATTTTATGATACAGCATCCGTACACCAGTATTGATGTTGCTGTGTATTGTATGTCAGGCTTGGGAACTAACGTAATAGGAGTAATGGCGTTATGTATTCAGCCAGAAGAAAACCCTGGCAAGCACTTGGAAGACCTGCAAAGTTGACATTGGATGGACGATGGCTGAAGTTGGAGCCCCAAACTTCAAGACAGTGCGATATGCTAACCACCGCGCTACGTCAACAGCTAAATAATGTTTTCGAGCTAAAACATCGCTCGCTTTACCGTCACTCTGAGCGCTTGCACAGCTCATTAGCCGGGCTTTCTGTAAGTGGGGTGCGCCCGGGGAGATCAAGCGGTTGCCATAGCGACGGGAGAAATGCACATCCGCCTCACAACTTGGGGTGAGGGTGGGAGAAGGACGCTCTTGCATTTCATCCTGCCATTAGCATATTAGCCGCTCTTGAGCCAATGGGGGGACAAAATAGCCAAGAGGGGACTGGCCTTGGACAATAGCTGGCCTCCTCCTCCTCTTCATCTTATTCTTCCACTCTTCCTCCCCCTCCTAGGGGTAACAAACGCCTTAATCGCAACGGCAGTCTCCATTTCTTTTAAAAAAAGTTTGTTGAAGATTTCGGGGGTTTTGCGGCTGGTAATTGAGCCACAATGCTTTGCGTCCTTGGAAGCGCTCTCACTTTGTTCACCAAGTTGTTGTCCGTGTTATCGCGTTTGGGATTGTGCGTCCTCCGGTTTGGTGAGTCAAAACAAACTTTACTTTGGCCCGTATTAGGTTTATGACCCTAATACGTGATTGTTTTGCAAGGTCACGCTTCATTTAGGTTAAGCCACGATCAACTAGATTTATCCTTTGCGACGAAAATTAATCTTTAGCGTGTGGTTTCAGGGGCTTATATCTGTGAATATTAACACATCTTTGCTGAGAGGTGACAATCATGTTATTCAACTCTATGTTGCCATCTTGGTCGTAGACCGAGGAATTTGTTTCCAAAGATTCACCCTCGTACACAGTTTTTGCCTCACTTCAATGGGCATTGTGCTGCTCCTTCACGGGCCACCTGGGGGCAGTATAATACAGACAAGTGTATATATGCTACATGAAGACAGTCGTCAGTAAGCTGCACTTACATTAGTTGTTTTTGGAGATGATGATAAAGAATATACAGTATCCCTGTGAGTATCATCTGTCTACATGTTTTGCTCCATGGTTTGTATTCAGCTTGCCATTTAAAGGGCTCCGAACGCCATGATGCTAGCCATTAGCCTGCCTAAGGGGTTTTGCATTGTTTCTTAGCATGAAGCTAAGCAGGCTGCATCTCAAGGGACCACTGTATTACAAGAATTTTTTTCCCCTCACCAAATTTCTTCTCAACATAAATTGAACAAGATGATTCAAATGTTTGAAGTCCTTAATGATTAAAATGTGACGATGGTGGTCTGGGCCAACCACGCCCCTGCCCCCCATCGCATTGCAGCTCAACTGATTCACTTTCCAAGCATATCTGCACCAGCCCAGCTGTAGCCCGGACGATAGGCCTAATAAAGCCGCCCTCATTTGCATACCAATGGCCAGCGCCATGTGTGGCTGCCTGCGAGTGCCCCAGAAACGCCGGAGATGGGAGTTCCGCCACGTTGGCTTTCGCTTTGTCTTCCCCATAAGCTTTTTACACTAATCCGCAATTATTTTGATTATTTTTTTCAGATGAATCATCCCACATTTTTAAAATTGGAAGACTTTTTGAAAGCAATGGTTTTTGATAGTTGAATGGTAGTTTTTCAGAATGAAGGACCTCCCTGTCACGGATTCATTGAAGGCCTTTTTTTAGACAAGGTGACCGAAAGGGCGCAACCCCCTAAACCCAACGCTTTTCTTTGTCGGGTCCGAGTCTAATCGGAGTTGAAGGCTTTGTCCAAAATTCTTGACCTTTGCAACATCACGCATACTTTTAACGACTTCAGAAGCGAGCTACAATGTGCTAACACAAGTCGAGAAAGAATGACACAGCCTGTGTTCTCAAACTGTTTAAACCAAGTACCACCTAAGAAAAATTTACTCCTGCCATCATGTCCATCAAGTGTTTGGAAAAAAGACAGAGGCCCCATTTGTATATTTCATGTTATTGTCAGCTATTGTAACGGTTAACGCTGACATGAACACTGTCCATGCTAGGTAATCGGTGGCCCACCCCAGTGTTATTGGCAATTTTTTTTGTTTTGCTTGTGGAAGATCGACAGGCTAACCGGGAGGCAGACGACAGCTTGCTGTAAAGGGGTGAAGTGGCTGATCTATTCGCGTAAGAGATTCTCCCATCCCTAAGCCGCACTACCCCCCAGCCCCCTCTTTTCCCCCCCGCTACCCCCACGCTGGGCTGGTGTAGGTCCTGCGGACCATATGTTCCCGTGTCTTTGGACATCTCAGCCATGTCCTGTTGACATCATGATTCCAATGGTACACACATTCTCTTTGCCGTGTCAATCAACATCCTGGGAATTTGGCTTTTTCATGCCTAAACTAGGCCAGCAGAGGGAGTTGTAACATTTCTTTATTATTGCACCGTTGCACTTTGTCTAGGTTTAATTTGTCCCATGAACAAGTTAGTAACACAATTTACTTTTATACAAAATTAATTTTCCCCAATGAAATGCCGTCAGTCTAGTCCAGCCGCCCCAGAATGTGTTTTCAGAACGCAAAATAGTACTGTATTATCTTAAAAAAAACATCCGCATCAAACATAATTATGGATAATGTGAAGAGAGAGTGTGAGTATTTGTGTTTTGGGTGTGTGACTTTGTGGGGCATGGCCTAGTGAGTGACATCAGGAGCTTCGCTTCGGCTGCGTGTGACGGTCGGGACGTGACTTGTGGCCCACAGCAGCTTCCTGCGAGTGTTTTCCTTTTGTATTTGTGACAACTATTACTGCAGCCTGCTGAGAACTTGTGACCGTCTCCCTCGTGTTGGATCCTCTTGTCTGTAATATACTGCCCCCTGGTGGCCAAAGCATGCACACCAGAAGTAGCCATTGTACTAAAGCAATGAAGCATAATCCAAAAACGGTTTAATTTAATGATAGTATCACTCTCTGACTTTATAAAGAACTATACTGTAGAATGCTATTATTCTCACTACACATTTCTTTTGGCTGGGGGGGAGGGGGCGGATCAGGCATTACCATTCATTTCAACGGAGAAGACCGTGCATCGCATGCACACCACCACTTTGGGGAAACCCTGGTGTAGTCTCAGAATGAGCAAAAAGATAAAAAGTGCGTCTTGCCATGTCTCGCGATGCCAACACAATTGTTGTTGAATTGAACAAAAAGTGTGTGTTGGTGTGTATGCGTGTGTTCCTTCCATTGCTATCCAGGAATGTGAAAATGGTGGACATTGTAGCCCAGAAAATGCCCTCAGAGAATGACGTGCATGTGGCCCGAAGCTTCCTTACCAAGATTTTGCGAAGTTCCATGAGGTACAGTTGTGTGGCGTCATCCAGTGACCAGTCGTAGCTTAACCCTCATATCGCCGTATACCCACCACCACCACCACCACCAACAAACTCCTCCCACATTTAGCTTTTTTGTTTTTTTTTAATTCATTTTATTCCGCTGCTTCTTCCTTTTGTTGTAGCGACTTGTAGCCTTCCTCTCTGGCATGTGGATTGTCGTTAGCCTCATTCCTCATGTAGCGCATGCATGGAGGTCTTACTTGGTGTCTTCTCATGTGTGTTGTCAATTGTTTTCCTGACACGCATCTCAGAAAGAACCACTTCATAGGGTATGTTCTTTGTCAGTTTGTGACGATGCGAGAAGCGATGTTTTTAGTTTTATTGCGATGGGGTGGAAATGTTGTGGGTATATCCTAAATTGGAAATTTTCCATGGCAATTACAGGAATTAACTGGGAATTGAGGGTAATGTCATGGAAAGGTATCACATTTAGTTTTGTTCAATGATGTCCATGCAAAATGGACAGCTCTCCTTGCCCAAATGCGAGGGCATCACTAGTAGCAAAATACTCAGGGTTTTTTTGTTTTTTTTAAACACGTGCCCGTGATGTTTTTTTGTTGTTATTGTTTTTTGGTTGTTTTTTTTTCCATGAACACGTGACTGGCAACCCCTCTTGGTACACCTTGCTAGCAACATTTAGCCCCATCTTTATTTTTTATGGCAGAATTTCAACGCTCAAAAAGGTGCTGGAATACTTCCTCAGAGATTTTTTTACGTGCGTGCGTGTGTGTTTCTGTAAATCCACTCTCCATTTGGTTTTCTTCTCTCTTGTGTTCAGGCGCACTGAACCCATAAGCAGGCCGCACTCCTGGCACTCCACTAAGTTCAACGAAGGGCAATCTGAGTCAGCCAAAACGCAATCTTCTCCACCCTCGGCGGTTGTGTGGCACGCCACATACGATGCAACGTAAGGCTTCTTTCCCCGAAGAGACTTTGTTTTGTCACATGTATTCTGACCTTTAGATTTAGTCAATTGAAGGGCTGTAGAAGATATATGCACATATTTCACACTTGATCCAAGCAAGTGGAACACGTTTAATGCATTTCTGTGTCAATGTGACTTGGTCTATAATAAGCACCTCGCTCTTGGTCATTTTCAACCCCCAGTTCGTCGTCAACTGACCTGTCGTCCAGTTGGGAGCAAACCAACCTCTGCAGGGTTTCGGACCAGTTCAGCTCTCTTGGCAGCATGGACAGCCTAGAACACGTCCCCCACCCGTACCCGGCTGGTCAGTTGTCCCTTGCGAAGTCCAACAACAGCATGGAGCACCTTGGAGGCGGCGGCAGTGGCAAACGAGACTCTGCTTACAGCTCGTTCTCCACCAGCTCTGGCACGCCGGACTTCACGCTCTCAAAGAGCAACGCCGCCTCCACTGAGAACGTGCTGTATAAAGTTAGCCAGTGGGATGCCGGAGGGAGGCCCGTCAATGGCAGGAGCGGCCAAAGTCTGATGGAGGGAGTCAAACAGGATGACAGGCTGACGTACTTTCAGATGCCGGGAGTCTGCGACGGCCCCCAAGCTGACGACCAGGCTGGCTCCCTCCACTCCACTTCCGGTAGAACGAGTTGCGGACCTGTCTGGTATGTTCCAGACAAAAAGACAAGCTCCTCCCCCTCACCACCACCGCCGCTCCCGCCAGCACGCAGTGACAGTTTTGCCGCGACCAAGGACAGAGGTCTCGTCGCAGCTCATCCCGAACCGCCCAATTCACGCACTCCGGGGAAGCCTTCTGCTGAAGACCGCAGTGGCCAAAACCTGTCCCCGAAACACGACAGGGCAGGTTTTTACTCTCACGTCCAGTTCAACTCAAACAAGCAGCACTCCCTCTCCACCTGTGATGTCCGGCAAGGTCATCCCGCACATCACAAACATCACGGCGACAAAAGCACTTTTCCTGCACAACCGTGGCCTGCGACTGCTCCCAAGCCACTGAATGTCGGGGGCTACTTCTCCAGCATGCAGGAGCTGCCCACTAATGGTTCCGCTCAACCCGCCAGCCTGAACACCAGAAGGAATTTAAGCACATCTCAAGCATTTGCTCCCAAAGAGCCAAACATTGAGAGCACCGGGCAAAGCCGACACTACTGTGTCACTAAGTCGCAGCCTGCATTGGGGAAACCAGAAGACAGGCAAAGTTTGGCCAGCCTCAACTTAACCCAGACTGGAAACGAGCAGAATTCTCAACAAGGAGTCACCAAAGCAAAATATTTTCCACAGCAGCAGTACGCCTCAAATGGTAGGGAAACGAACGGATACAGCAAACAACACGTGACCTCTGCTGTGGAAACCTCACCCCCGAAAGCCATTGCCGATGACCTCAGGAGCCAGAGGGGACAAAGTTCACAAAATGAAGAGGCGCCGTACCCGAGTTGTCCCCCGATCAGACTCTCGAACCAACGGCGATCCCTTCCCCTGCACCACAGAGAATTCCCCCAAGGTAGAAGGCACCACAGCCAGGCCAGCGACAAGATCTGCCCCCAGGCCACCCCCATCCTCCATTCGCTGGCCACAGACACCAAGGACGAGACCTCAAAAGCTTTCGACCCGGAGGAGACGATCGAGTCCAAGCAGATGCGACGCAACGACCGCTTTGCCACCACCTTAAAAAACGAAATCCAGATGAGAAGAGCCCAGTTGCAGAAGAGTAAGAGTGCGGCGACTCTTCCCGATGAGAACCAAGACCACCAGGATGTGTGGAAATCCAATCAGAGCTCCACCCCCGCATTGGCAGACAGCCCCTTCACAAACACATACAAGGATAACTTGAAGGAAGCACAAGCTCGGGTCCTTAAAGCTACTTCCTTCAGAAGGAAAGACCTGGAACCCCTTGTGGTGGAACACTCGTCAGCTGACGGCATACCCAGTTATCCTTCCTCGGCGATGGCCAGGAAAGATCTGACTCCTCTTCCGACACTGTCAGAGGTGGGGACCAATAAATCTGGGCCTTTGCGCATTGGCGGACGGAAGCGCTTCGGAGTAGAAAAGAAGGTAAAGTCCTTCTCTGAACCGGACAAAATCCATGAAGTTGGAGTCAAAGAAGAAGAAAGCACAAGCTCTTTCCCGGACCAACAGAACGGGAAATCGACTGTGCCCGGACGCATGTCTCCGGACACAGAGAATTCCATTGACCCCACAGTCCGAATTTTTCCCAGTGAAACGGAGCCCACGCCGAAAGGGACAATGAGCGGGGACGACCCCCCGGGCGGTCCACCGTACTCGGTCCTGGACCAGAAACGACTTGGCACCTTCGCCGAGTACGAGGCCAGGTGGAACATCCAAAAGAAACCTCCCGAGACAAGAGCCTCCGGACGATTCCGGTCCGCCGACAACATTCTGGATCCGAGCTTGAAAGAGAGTGTCAAGCCTGCCTGTTTTCACGAGAGGTCCCGATCTTCACCTTCAGCTGAATTCTATGGACAGGTGAGGATTATTTTTTTTCAAAGGTCATCAAGCCTTTAGAAGTCAAACCTGAGAGACATCCAATAATAACATTAGTCCTTCACGACACGCCTCAGTTTCAGGCAGAGGCTGACGTCGATCTTATTCTCACAAATCCTTTTTTTTCGCAACCAGGAAATTGCCAGGAGCTGCTTTGAAACAAGAATGTTTCCTTTTAAAGATGATTCTGCTGTTTTTCCTCAGACTACTCATGGCCCCGGAATAACGCCGGAGAAGGAATATTCCCAGATGGAGGACAAACCTGCTGGGCCACTCAACTCTGCCTCAAGGTATGTGGTTTATTGTTGCTCATAAGAACAGTTTAACATGCCCCTGTAAACATTTAGACATCACATGTGGTGGAAACTGGTACTAGATTGGGAAGAATATCTCCGCCACCCCCCCCCATTTCTACCGATCCTGTCTTCTGTTGTTGGAGGGACAGTGACGTCTTTATAATTTGCGGGAGTATCGCAGCACGATGGCCTTTTGCCACAGCTCTGCCAACACACGCCGTCTCTGTGGTGCCGCTTTGCGAATGCTTCCTGGTCACATGGTACAGGTGCTTCAGTTCACATTGGAACAGTAATTTAGGAGTCTTTAGCTTTTTCCATACTGCCCACCCCAACAAAGGCCACACCCATGCAGGTGACACCCACCGTCGGCGGGTGTATAGTATCGTCTGGAGCAACCCTCATGATGGGTCTTTGCATGACAACAGTCATTGTCATCGGGGCGTCTGGCCGATGAGCTCCGCCCAGTCTGTGATATTGATACAGCGTTAGTGAAGAGACGGACGGCGTCACGATGGAAATGACGGGCCTGAAGCGTCCTTTTGGGTGAGCGGTGCAACTTGTTTTGTTGTCTTTGCACGAAAAGGAAACTTGCTAGTTTGTCATTCTGTCACGTTGAATTAACTTCATTTAATGGTACATCAAATTAGTCTTCCCCATTGAAATAATTTGATAATTTTCTTGAGTGAAGACATTCACCTATTTGCTTCGTTTGCGCTCAAGCCAGAGCCATGTCAAATATAAAAGTATCACTTTGGCGCAATCCTGTGACATCTTGGTGCCCAAAAATTATGTTGACTTCATGTGGGCGGAGCCAAATTTGATTTTGGGGGCTTCGATTTCTGCCAATACAGTGAACACCCATATTTCCGCTATTCGGCATTTGTGAATATTGGTGGGGGTGGATTTTTCTTTTCTTTTTTTTTTTTTGTTGCCATTTTGAATATATTTTTTTCACATCCCTTTGGTAGCATCTTGGTGTTGAATTGAGGTGAAGGGCTTCATCTCTTCAGGCCGTAGCTTTGTCTGTTAGGTAAAAAGTGTTTTGCAAAATCGTCTTGGGAGGATGTCATTTACGTGCAGGCTTTCTGTCTTCATTGCGGTGCTAGATCTGTTTACAATGTGTTTAAAACGTGTGTTTTAAGAAGCCCTAGGCTCTTTTAATCAGCTTAAATGTGTTTAAAAGCTTGTGGGAAATGGCGAAAACATCCAAACTTCTTTTTGTTATTTATTTACAACCTATTCCGTGCAGCCCCAGAATGTATGCCCGCTGATTAACTGGGCTTCACCATATGGTGCCTTTGCTGGGTTCTGTGTAAAAGGCAAAGAGCGGCGGAATGCCAAATATTTAGTTAGGGCAATTATCTGTTTATTTTATGTGATCTATATGTACAAAAAAAAAAAGCTAGAAGAGCAGCATCTGCTTGACCGTCAGTTGCCGCAAACAGTATCTCGTGACTGTACAATCGACGCACTTCAGTGCTTCCTAATTGAGTTTGCGTGGAACCTCTCACATGCATGCCAAGGGAATCTGCATGGCCATGATGGATTGATGTTAGCCCGTCTGGTGATACAGGCTCCGTACTTCAGTTGAACATTTGTGCAAAGGGTAGTTTATCAAATTAGAAATACTGATTTAATCCCTTGATTTAAAGTGGAAGTCAAGTAAAAAAAAATTCATTGCAATACATTCTGTGCGTTTTCTGGGTTTGGTCAAGTGTCATTCGCAAGGCGAGCCCGTGGCCACTTTGACGTCAATTTCAATCGACAGCAGGTGGCAGTACACCACAAAGTCCAAACTCTGAAATGTGCTTCAATCTACATTGTTGCCATGAGTTATGAGTCTGCGATGCCATTTAATAGCCCATCGATTACATTTTGCATTGCATGTTAGCATGAAGGTAGCGGACATTCATTCTAAAGGCAAAGTTGTGTGACGGTTTTAAGGACTTCTGTTTTATGTGTATGGTATCAACAATTTATGTTTGTCACGATGGCACTGATCATAGATAGTGTTTGCCACTGAGAAAAGATGACACACTTCTTTGCAGCAGCAGGTCAAAAAAAAAAAACTGACATTCAATTTGAACATACGTCTTTCCTGTATACAGTGAAACTCCTCTACAACGAAATCCACATGGGTCAAAATACCCCCTAGTGTGAAAAAAATCTTCATGCATTAACACCATTCCCACTTTCCCGTTTCAAATTTGCTACAGTGAAAAACCCCTGTTGTGAAAAATTTCTTGCTGCAAACATGATTTCGTTGTAGAGGAGTTTCACTGTATCTGTAAATAAATGACTGTTTTGCTGTCAAAGTGCCTTTTCTTTAATCTTGTTTTATAATTGGAAGTGACACAAAGCCAAAAAGATTACCGCCAAAGGCACCCAAAAAAAAAAGCACATTTTCTCCACTTTTTGGTCAGCAAGAGAATAGTCTTGTGGGAGGTTCGGCCTGGATTGTCGGCAAAAAATAATATTCTGTGGTTTTCCAAGAGATGTCAAATTGCTCTCAAACAGCTGTCAATATGGAGAACTCTGGCAATGAATCAGTTAAGCATCGTAACAAAGTCATTGTCGCTTCTCCCCACTTGTGACACGTGTGCCACGCTACCAGACAAACGTCCTCCTCAGAGTTAAAAGCGCTCCGGAGGATTCTTTATTCCTCCTCACAGGGCTTTTTGTGGGAGCTGAAGTATTGCTGGCGGCTCCAGTCAAGGGAGGAGACTTTTTTTTTTTTTTTTTTTTTAATCACAGTGGCTGCTGGCGAGAGTAAGGGCGAAGCCCTCGACGGCTGGAGATGATAGTTTGCGGCGTGTGTAATTAAAAGCCTTTTTCGTTGTCATCCTCAGCTTCCTGGAGGACTGCAAAGTCAGAGAGAAGCCTGCCGAGCGCGAGCGAGCTCCTCCCGCAACGGGGCACAGAACCTCGACAGCTGCTTCAGCCGCTGTCAACGACAGAGCAGCAGAGTCGGCGCGCTCTCAGGTGACGGAGCACGCCGAGCCTCCCCCGCCCAGGTGCCCCGACATCAACCCAGACGAGGCGACGCTTCACCAAAGTCACACCCAGAAAAGCGAGGCTAAAAAACCAGCCGGCAAAGTGCAAGTTGGTGCCGTTGCGCGTCACACGCCGGCGCACACTCCCTCCGACAGGACGCCGGCTGCCATGGAGGCACGCCGCTCGCCTTCCCCGCACTTTTCCCCGCAGAGACTCAGCGACAAGCCGCCCGTCTCACTTCAGGACCAAGATTCAAACGGGTACGTTTTTTGGGGGGGGGGGTTTCTGTGGTTTGTTGGTACACAAGAGCTTATTGAGAGCCAAAGGCTCCACAGTGTCCTAAGTGTAATTGATTTTAAGCCGCACGTTCGCGGTTTGCTAAATTATTGTGTTGTTCTGATGGAGCTGGGGTCGGCTACCTTAAACACTTAAACAATTATTTTGCCGGTTGGCCACAGAAAAATCCAACACCGGGAGCCACAAAACGCCTTTGACGTCTCAAAGTGAAGTTAACATTGCATCTCTCTCTCTTTAAATTTTTTTTAAAAAATATTTATTTATTTTTACCTGTTTGTTTTTACAATTTCTAGCACGTATTGCATTTATGCAATCAATGAGGTGCATCTAACAAAAAATATTTTAAATAAAAAAAAAAAGAAGCTTAGTTGATTCTTTTATTTCATTTTAGCTTTTATGGTTTAATTTTCGTCTTAATTCGCTTTTAGTGCAGGTTTGTTAGTTGTTATTGCTTTTTTATCTATCTATCTATCTATCTATTGATTGATTCATTTGTTCATTTTTTTTGTTTATTTTTTCATTCATTCAAAATAAAAATGTTTTAGTTTAGTTTTTATGGCTTTCAGCATTAGCTTCAGTTTTTCCAGCATTGTGTAGCCAAGAAAGGTAAAGTATCATTTTTAAATGACTATTTGGCCTTTCTTGTCCTGCATGTTCCAACAGCGACACTGAAATAAATTTAAAACGAACCCCGAAAGCTCACATATGAAATTAATTGATAAAGATGAAAATACTATATAGTGAGTGTAGTTTTAGTTTTTAAAAATGTTAGATTTATTTATTTATTTGTTTGTTTGTTCATTTTGTTGGTTTTCGCAAACTATATGGTATACTGGTTGAAGCTTACGTTCCAATAAAATTGCCAATGTCTATTTGAGACGTCCTTGTATTCAGGATGAACGATTTCAAAATGACTTTGCTTGAAAGGGAAAAAAAAAGTACAAATTCGTCCTGATTCCCAAAGAGGTTTCATTCTATTTCATCCGCTTTCTAGTAAATATCTAATTTGATAGATTCATAAAGCAGAGCAGCGCGTTTAGATCATCCTGTCGCTGGGCATGGAAAAACTCTCTGCCATCGTGCAGTGACATCTAAAATCACATGCATGTGGCCACAGGAAATTTTTTCCTCCTGCCCAAACTATTCTCACTGTGTTTTCTTTCCATTTCAGGATGGAAAACGGGACGGAAAAGCCAAGCGGCGCGGTGAAGAAAGTGCCCGTCAGGATCGTGCGCTCTCAGGGAATGCCGGAGACGGAGAACGGGACGACGTTTCCGCGGCCTGACGAGGCATCTGCGGCCGGAACGGGCGGTCCTGATATTAGCAAGCTCGGCAGATTGGGAGCCAGTGGGCAGGACTCGGTCTTCTGCACTTTCACTCGGCAGAAAGAACTTGATGAACCTGGCGTGACTTCGGACCAGCGCGAGAGGGACGCCGCCATCCCGACCATGTCTGAAGAGCAGAAGAGGGAGGAGCTGGCCCGCGACATCATGGACAAGGACAAGTCGCTGGCTGACATCCTGGACCAGAGCAAGATGAAAACCACCATGGACCTGATGGAGGGCCTGTTCCCTCAGGGCGAGCAGCTGCTGGAAGGAGCTCACCCACGCAAGAAAGCTCCCGCCAAACCACCGAACGCCACCCGGCAGGCTGAGGAAAGGTCAGGAATCACTTTGTGTAGAAATAACGGTGAACCAAGAGGAAGGTTTAAGACGGTAACAAAAAAAAAAAAACCAGAAAATGCACCTTTTATACACAAGCCACTATGGCCACAAAAAACGGGTACTAAATACGCAGACTGGCTAACCCGGGGGTCGGCAACACTCGGCTCCAGAGCCGCATGCGGCTCTTTAGTGACATCTAGTGGCTCCCTGGAGCTTTATAAAAAAAAAATTGAAAATGGAAAAAGATTTTGATAGTAGGCTAATATAGCTCAAATAGATGTAGATACATGTGGTAGCTCCGAAAAAGGAGAGTTGTGGTGTTGGTTTTTTAAAATGGACACTTTATTTATGCTTTTAACAGCCTCGACAAACACAGACACGTCTGCGTTCCACTCCGTGCCTTCTCTCTTCTCGTTCGACTCGAGAGGCGTTCAAAGACAGCCTCCGAAAAACGGAAATTCATGAGCACGTCACTGACTCTAAGAAAAGCGAAAATAATGCACCAAAACAAAAAAATCAAGCGAGGAAATCACAAAATAAATTCTATGGGGGCGTTTGTGAACACACAACAAAGGAATGAATAACAAACAATTCTGAGACAGTCCAGTCTCCTACATGTGTTTCCTTCATTGTAAGTTTTATAGAAGGCTTTTATTTTTTTGCGGCTCCAGACATGTTTGTTTTTTTTGTCCTATATGGCTCTTTCAACATTTTGTGTTGCCGACCCCTGGGCTAACCGTGAGCCAGTTCACAGCCAGCCACTCATCTCAGCTAGCAACATTCAACTCTCATTACCGGACTCCCACGTCACTCACCAGAACAGCAATATCTGCAATTTACATTCTGTAGTATAATCATGCAAACATATCTATATTTTATCAGGTTACTTGATTAATTGGTTCGGTAATCAGTTAAACAATCAAGTTTAAAACTATTTGATAGCTGCAAGTCTAATAGTGGAAGATTTGGGGCTGTCTTTAGAAGAGTGTCAAACGCGTCATGGTTATCATGTTAGACATTTCCATTGACATTGTTCTGATCTTATTTCAGGGAGAAGGAAGACAGCATGGCGGCGGCGGTTGCCTTGGTGACCAGCTCTGCGTATTACAGCACGTCGGCCCCCAAAGCTGAGCTTCTCATCAAAATGAAAGACATGCAGGAGCAGAACGAGGACTATGACGACTCGGAGGACGAACTGGACATGGATCTGGCGAACAAGAAGGTACGACACACTCCTCACAAAATCATAAATTAGTCTTCTGTAGGCCTTGATGAGCAGTGTGAAAGGGGCTGCGGGTTAAAAAAAAAAAATGAATTGTCCAGTGTATGGAAAAAAATTTAATGCACTAATGAATGCGTTCGATCTGGTGCAGCAAGAGCTGATGGACAGCCTGAGCAAGAAGCTTCAAGTCCTGCGCGAAGCCCGCCAAAGCCTGCAGGAGGACGTGCTGGACAACAACGCGCTGGGAGACGAGGTGGAGGCGCGCGTCCAGCAGGTGTGCAAGCCCAACGAGCTGGACAAGTTCCGCATGTTCGTGGGCGACCTGGACAAGGTGGTGAGCCTGCTGCTCTCGCTGTCGGGCCGCCTGGCCAGGGTGGAGAACGCCCTCAACAGCCTGGACGAGGAGGCCACGCCCGAGGAGCGGGTACGTAAAAAAAAATGCTTGCTTGAAACATGAAGGTGAGACACACTTAGAAGTTGTACTCAGAATACACAGGATTTCTATGCAAATATGGAAATGTCTGCAATTGACTTTTTTTTTTTTTCCCCCCCTCCAGCGCACGCTGACGGAGAAGCGCAAGCTGCTGATACGGCAGCACGAGGACGCCAAGGAGCTGAAGGACAACCTGGACCGGCGCGAGCGGGCCGTCTACGACATCCTGGCCAGCTACCTGCCCGAGGACGGCATGGCCGACTACGAGCACTTTGTCAAGATGAAGTCGGCGCTCATCATCGAGCAGCGCAAGCTGGAGGACAAAATCAAGCTGGGCGAAGAGCAGCTCAAGTGCCTGCTGGACAGTTTGCCCATCGAGCAGCGCTTGGCTTTTTGAAAAGGCTTGCTGTGAGGTGCGCCTCGCCTCCACCGGGGGTCGCCAGAGTCTGAGGTATTTCTCTGTCGGCCCCAGCACGGCTGCCTGAAGAAAGATGCTGCTTTTTCTCGGCACCTGTGTTGAATGCAGTGAAACCCTGTTTAGCGCGGGGGCAATACGCTCCACACTCACCCGTGATACATGAAAACTATAAAAATACCAGATACAAAAATGTTTTTTGGGGGGGGGTTTTGGGGGCCACACAAAATAGAAGAGAGTGGTGCCTTGAGACACAAGTGAACAAGATTATGAGTTGTGTTTTTTTTTGTTTTTGTTTTGTTTTTTTGACATACAATCACAGTATGGCGGCAGTTACCACAGTTCACTATGTTCGCAGCATGTAGCAATTTGGCTGATCGGGAATAATTCGTCCCAAAAAATTTCAAGTTGCTGAATGCCACTCCCTTGGAGTTTACCGCCAAACTGAACAAAACACCAAGAGAATTACATCTTGTATATTCTACACAACTTCGCCTTCTGCCAGCTTAATATTAACGCACAGTGCAAAATGGCACAGATGGGCTAACGAATAGCATCACTAGAAGTGCTGTTAAAGTCCTTTAAGCAACAGTTATTTGGACGCAAACAGTGCCTCAACACACAGACAGACAGACAGTTGAGTAATACAATTCTCACAGGCATATATTCTTTATCCTCCGAGAAAGCCGACAAATTATAGCAGCGAACTGAGTCACAGTCGGTGTGAAACTTTTTCGTTTGACTGCATTACTCTGCCCCTCAGTGGCTAAGTCACACACATCAGAAGGTGCCAAAATGAATTCCTCGTGATGCACAAACAAAAAAAAAATGCTATGATAGCGTGCTAATTTCTATATTGAAAAACACGTTTAAAACATTATTTTGATTGGTGGATTGGAATGGATTCATGGCACATGCATTCATTTCATTGGGGGAAAGATGATTTGCAATCAAAGTGTTTTGAGTTAGGAACATGGTCACGGAACAAATTCATCTTGTATCTCAAGGCACCCCTGTATTTTCAAAAACCAAAATGTTCACCCAAATCCTACTCTCGCAGCAATATTCACACGCGTATATTCTTTCGGCTCGCTGGGAACGACTACTGTTACTTAATAATAAGAAAAGTTTCGGATCATCTCTGCCCCTTCTTCTATTTGGCGACATCTCTTTCAGTAGAGCTCAGTGCTGCTCGGCAAGTTGTGGCACAAAGTGGTACTACAGTGATTGATGCACAACTCTTGAAGTTTGACTGAATAATGTTTAAAAAAAAAAAAATAGAATTTACGATGAAAAATCCACAATAGAGTTGGGACATGAAATGAACCGTGATGCAACGGGGTTCACTGTATCCTTAATTTCTTTTTTTTTGTTTGTTTGTTTTTTGTTGTTGTTTTTTTTAGTAATTTATTGTAGCCTTTGGATCGGCACATCAGGCAGACAACACCGGAGCTGCCACGAAATCTCGGAATAACCACTATTTATCATCTTTTCATGCCAGGCATTTCCTATTTTTTTCTTCTTTTTTTTTTTTTCTCTCGCGGTCCAACAGCTACTGGCCTTGAAGTGACCCCCCCCCCCCCCCCCCCACCCTCCTGTTGTTGACATTTTACAGAGCACTTGGCCGCACAGGAGATGCACTTGACATTCAGTAACGAGTGCCTGTCGCTAACCACGCTGACGCCAACGTCCAACCAAGGGCCGTGCTAAATTGAAGAAATGTTTATTGTTCTATATTATGAACATTTGTGACTTTTTATAATAATTTCTCAGATGTTTTTTTGTTTTTTTTGCGGGGGGGGGGGGGGTTGTTTTTTTTAGAATTGCATGGCGGGCTGAAACTAAATGTTAAAAAAATGTGTTGTATGTCTCCCACCCGTCTTTCACGGCCGTCTTGTGCGTAGTTTCCACTCAGGCGGACACAAAAATCATTCCCGATCTGCTTGAAAATCCTTATGGGGAATATTAAATCCAAATGTCAAAAAATCTCCTCGTTGCCCCCTTTTTTTCTTTTTTCTTTTGTGGTCAGTATATTTTTCCAGGTGCCCCGCTCATTGGTGTCACTCATTAACTCAGCCAAGCCCTGCTGGGCTGCTGATAGTGTGACAGTTACTCGAACATCTTTTACAGTTGCAAGGTCTGCTCGGTGCTGTCGACTCCTTGTTTTGAAAAGGCCTGCATTTGGAAATGTTCACCCTGGATGGACGTCTTTACGGGTAACTACTGCCACTTAAACTCTGAAAAAATGTAAATATGAAGTTTGTTGTGTTATGTAGTTTATTATCATTTTTGTTAGGCTTCTATTCAAAGATTGACATTCTATTAGGCAAGCAATCTTATGACAGCCAATACCAAAATAATCAAAATTTTCTAAAGTATCCCTTAGCAAATGTTCTCACTTTGTCAGCTTGATAGCTTGACGCTAACATATAATGCAGAACGCCATAGACAAGCTCGTGGGAATTAGCGTTTATAAATCTTCAAACATCGGCTAGTTTAGCACATATGGAGCAGCAGTTCTTATGATCCAGTATCGATCAGCTGCATTAAAAAAAATAATCACAACAAAGAAACTTTGTTGTGATTTTGACCCAGGAATGCGTCGCCAACATGATCAGAGAAGCAAACTGCTTTGAAAGCAGTTGTCAAAAATTCATTCCTCCTTGCGAGTTGTACATTTTTCCAATTTGTATTTCGTAAGGCGCATGTCATTCAATTCAATCATCACTTCATCTGATTTTTTTTAATGACTTTAAAAAGTGGGGCCCATCCATGCCTGGTGAGTGACATGGGTGGCAGCGAATGTACCGGTAAGTGTGGACTGCAAGAACTAATAATACATCATTTGTTAATGATGCTTTGTTTATATTCATATACGCAGCTGTCCCGAGACAAAATTCTCCTAAGGGAGACAAAGCAAGAGCAACCTTGACCCTTGACCTCATCTGCATCATCATCATCATCATCATCATCATTCTCAACATGTTGTTCCTGGCGCACACAGGCCATTGGCAATTTTTGGGCTTGCTGGCCGGCTGCCTGGCGTGGATCCTCACCATGGCCACGACGGGCATGGACGAGTGGCGCCTGTGGCACCTGCACCCCGACAACTGCACGTCCATCATCACCTCGGGCGTGGCCTGGGTGGGCATCTGGCGAGCTTGCTTCCACAGCCACGCCTTACCCAAGATGGAAAACTGCCAGACCATGACCATATCGGATCGTTTTGTCCCGGTGGAAATACGGGTGGCGCAGGTTCTCATGGCGCTGGCCATGTTGGGTGGCCTGGCGGGCAATGTCGCCGCAGTCCGGGCGGTGAGGCGGGTCTACTTCACAATGGAATGTCGTAGCGGTGTGCGTGCAGCCTTCATCCTTGCGGGGGCGCTCTATCTCCTCACCGCGGCTCTCGTACTCGTGCCCCTGGTGTGGAACGCGAGCGCGGTGGCGAACAACGCTACCATCCCCTTCCCGCCCCGCTTCAGGCTTCCCGACGCTCCCGCCGGCCAGCAAGTGGGCACAGCTGTCAGGGTGGGCTTCGTGGCCGCCGTCCTCATGATTGTCAGCGGGCTGCTGTTTCTCGCCCACCGGCACGTGTGGAGGACCCTCGGACCCGAGCTGCATGGAAGGGGGATGGCAGAGGAGGACAAGCAAGGCAGGGATAATCCCGCTTTTCATGCTGATCAGGTGTCGTGATGGGAACATTTATATAAATCCACGCGTTTTTATTCATCTCCGACACAGACGTGTAGATTTTGGACTAACGATGCCGCTTTACCTGCCCTGGCGAGAAGTGAAGCCACAGGCGGCCATTTTACGTTGCCACTCACTAAGTGCGCCAAACTTGAAGACTGTACATTGATTTGGCTGCGGTGTTTTCTGTCTCTTTGGTGAAAATGGCTATGAGTAGCGTACGGTTAAACCAGCTTGTCTGGAAGACGCGCTACAAGCAAATTTCATAGGTAAGAATACAGAATTGAAAATTTTCTCTGAGAAGGTATATTTCCAACGACTGCTCAAAGATTCGTCTGCATCATGTCCAAACCATTAACAAAGAATTGAAACCAAAAATTTGCTGCAAAATGTAAACACAACTTCTCTGATTCACGGTGGTGCGATGCAAACCGTGAAAGTTCTAATACCGATAAATGTTTTCAGCGAAAGCTAAACTATAATTTTTCAATAACAGTGGCAATGTAAGATGGCTGCCGTTTGGCTTCGCCACAAGGGGCTATTTGTTAGTCCATCATGTACCAAAGTCTCCCACGCCAAAAAAAAAAAAAAAAAGTAAGCAGCATCAAATATGGATATCGAAATGGACAATGTGATATATGAGGCATGTTGCTGGGTCAGCTCGACAATGTGAACTTGGATGTAGGAGGCTAACACGTGAGCTTTTGGAGAGGGGGCTGCCAGCCAGCCAGCCATCCAGTGAAGAGAAGAGCAGAGAGCGGCGGTGGCGGCGGCGGCCCACTCGGGGCAAACAAAAGGCTGTTGAGCAGCCGTCAGAAACATAAGTCCTGCCCGAGTGGAGCAAGAGTGCGGCACGAGTGGCGCTCGGAGCGCTGAAGGAAGACAAACTGCCAAAAGAGAAGGAGCACAAGGTTCCCGGCGCACAATCTCCCACATTTTGCAGATAAGGCTGACATGACTGGTCCTTCTTATCTATTCTGCCGTGTCATTTATCAGCTGAGTAACCCTGCAGACTTAAATGCAAGCACGCAACCAACGTAAGAACAGGACATAACAACCCCCCCTCCAGAAAAATTTATATATATATATATATAATATTTTCAATTGTTCTTACAAACTCAAGGTTCATAAACGATGAACAATTAGCACAAAAGAAATGAAATCTCGATAAAGACTGCAAAATAAAATAACTGTTGGAACAAAACCTTCAGACTTCTGCTCGCAAAAAAAAAAAATTGTCAGGAAAAGCCTACTGGAACATCTCATCTTCAAAATGGTGCATGGTGTGTGCTGACTTCAATTAACATAAGATGAGCGTGAATTGTTAATTCCGAACAAAGCCACATCCTCAAGATATAATAGGGTGTGCATACTAATGCAACCACATTTTTCCAGTCATTTGCTTTTACTGTTTAAGTTTTTTTTGCCCCCAAAATGTAATGAATACATATAGTTGTATTTATTTGAGTCTTTTTTAGTTTAATTAAAAGTGAAAAATATACAAACATATACAAAATTTGAATGACTGATACTGCAGAATACAATTTTCAAATGAAGTTCCATATGCAAATTGTGAAATTGTTCCAAGTTTAAATTGAACTGATATTTGAAATAATAAAAATAAATATATTTTAAAAAATCTGTTGAAACATGTTCCATTACAACACATACATTTTATAATCTTCTTATTTACCATTTCATGAAACCTTTTGGCAAGAAAAGTATATTTGAAAAATAATCCTGAGAAAAGAAATCAGTTCAATGATATAATTTTAATGTCAATTTGTTTTGTAACTGGCTGTCCAATCAGTACCGCATGATGTGATCTTCCACGTGTACTCGACTTTCCCGCAATAAGCCCTCAAGATTTGTGACGGTGATAAAAATGTGATCTCTGAACCCCAACTGATATTTATCGTATCAAATCTTCCATCTTGCATCTTTTTACGACAATGTTTTACTGCCCACGCCAAGATAAAGGATTCTGATTTCATGTCAGGTCTTCAATTGTGCATTTTAAGTGTCATTGTAGGCAGCGGTAGGGTACTTGAATATCTGTACTACACTCCAGGATTTATTTTCCTGACGGCTTTTTAACGATATCTGTACTTTTGATTCCTTATTTTGGCGAAATCGGCTTATTAGTCAAAGGCTTAAAAAAAAAAAAAACTTTAAAGCACATTTCAGGATCTCTACTTTTTCACTTTTACTGAAGGATTTGAAATCAGTACTTCTCCTTTCACTCATCTTTTGCAAGAGTCTTTAAAAAAAAAAATCTGTACTTCTACTGAAGTACAGCGTATTTTGCCACCTCTGATTATGGAACTTCATTCTTCCAGCAGCTTTTATTTGTTTGTGTTTCAGTGCATGTAAGCGGGAGGCCATTTTCTGAGCCTGCGGGGGACTAATAATCCCAAACAACATCTCGTGTGTGTGCGTGTGTGTTTTTCCCCCTGCTGCCCAAACTCAGCGGGTAAAATGTGCACTCTGCTAATAGACGTCTATTTGTGTCCAATCTGCACTAATGGAGATCATTCCTGGTCATATTATACCCTTCAAGTACTCCAGTCATCTAGCTACTTTTTTTTCCAGTTTATCTCTGATTAGAAATGCCCCAATGAATTACAAATGGATGACTGTAGCGCTGACGACTACAGTCACAGACATATTGTACTCAGTTGCGGGCCGAATATTTGGTCGATGAGCCTTCAGTGGTGACTTTCTCTTCATACCATGACCCTCACGTGGCAATCACATAAACCATCAATATGGAGCAGTTCAAAAACAATAAATATTGAATAATGTTACAAAACATATCCAGTAAATGAAAATGAAATGCAGTGTACTCCCCAAAGATTCAAGACATGTTTTGCTCGTTAAAATTGGCCGGAGCACATTTTTCTCTGGTCAACCAATCAAAATCAATTTGTGACAAACCAGGTCAAGAACATCTGAAATTAAAGCTCTTGACTCGAGCTTTCCAGGTCTGTTTTATTTCATCAATAGGCTCTCGTATGCTGACGGAATGACTGGAGAGACTAATAAGATCCAATGTCGTCTAAACTAAGCTTCAGAAACGAACAAACCCTTAAATGTCATGACTAAAGCAGAGCCATTGAGAAAACAAGCTAACTAGCTTGAATGATTATTTTAGCCTTACCTACCACAGTCATTTTAATGTGTGACGTGTTCGTCGAAAGGATGTGAAATGAGTTGAATTGCTACCAATGCCGGCTGAAATGTACATTTCAACAGGTAAATTGATTAGAAAATACACATAGAATGTACATCATCATTGTGGGGACTGGCTAATGGATGCTGTGCTATAGCAGTGATGCTAGCTTACAGGCTAGCTAATGTGCTTTCTCAAATTACTGAGAAAATGTCTTCCTTCTATCCCTTTAGAAGTGTCTACTGTGTTATTCGAGAGGTTTAAAACTCTTTAGGACGTCCACTTGTTTTCTCCTCCTCAACCACAGATTCCGCTGAATTAATTTCTATTTTTGAGGGGGAGGAAGATGTACCAAATAAAAACGAAACCTTGATGTGGCAGCGAGAGGCCAAAAAAAACGTTTTGTCATATTTTCACTTCAAATCAGCGATGTGGTCACTCGTTTTCTCCCATCCGAGAAAAAAAAAAACGTCGCCAGTTGTTTCCAAACATTATGAAAAGGTCAATTAGCCTCCTCTGATGAGGGCAAACGCCACATGTTGTATGTTTGTGCGATCGTTGCTTTCCAGTGACGCCGGCGGCCTCTGACCATTTTGGCAAAGCCATGTAATTAAGCGAAAGCGGGGGAGAAGGAGAACGACCTGCACCGCATTCTTCTCAGTGCGCGCCGCCCATTAAGGCGTTCATTAAACGCAGCTTAGCTGGGCCGGCGAGCAGGAAATGCGATGGAATTAGGCTCACGCTGCGTTTCCACCAACGGCAAAACAGACGGCGGGGTCCCGAGTGACTGACAGCCAAGTCGGAAGCGGAGGAAAGTGTGCTCGCTTTCGTTACGATCATACTGCTGATTAACTCTTATTATACAGTAATCCCTCGTTTATCGCGGGGGTTACGTTCCAAAAAGAACCAGTGATAAGTGAAATCCGTGAAGTAGTGAACTTTGTTTTGTTTTTTTTACAGTTATGACACAAAATTAACTATACAATGAAATCAAAGACCAAACCTTGTTTTCAGGCCCAATTAAAAAAAAACACACAAAAAAACGTTGTCAGCAAATAACTATAATAGTTTTTGGAAAATACTGTACTGTTGATACGCGGCCCCGCCGACGCAGTCTGATTTTTAAAAGCATAAAAAAATTGCACCCAAAAAAAATCCGTGAAACAGTGAAGCCGCGGAAAGTGAACCGCGTTAGAGCGAGGGATCACTGTACAACAATATACAGTTTTAACGTGAGCGCCGCCTAGAAAACCTCCCACTGGTAGAGGACCAAGACTGTATAGAAGATGGACAAACGTTTAAATGTCTGCGTGATATAATTATGATCATTCTTCACACCTACCAAAATATTGTATAATGTACAGTTTTCGTGCTCACTTCCCAATCCCGTTGCCCAACGATCGCGATTCATAATCGCATTGGTACTGTTGCAATAATGACTAAGTGACTCGCGTAACGTGAAAACGATTCATTTGAATCATTCAGCACATAAAACAAATCAGCAAATTTTACAAGCAGAACATTTGAACTCCAGCTCTGCCTGGAAATCGTTCCACTGATCAAGCAAGAATGTAACGCTATCAAACAATGGCACATGATCTGATCATTTTTGATCATATAGCACTTAAAAAAATAATACCGATAGTTTTAAAGCTTCAGTCCCCCGCCCAGAAAATATCCCGCCGATAGACTGCAAACAATATTTCAATGACTTATTTATTGTGATCATTCAGCACGTAGAACAAATTATACTACAATGTACACTTTTAGTGCTCATTTTACAATCTGGATATTTTCCCTCAAGCACCACCTAGAAACATTTCACTGATACAGGAAGAATAGAATGCTACCAAAAAAAAAAAAAAAAATGGAGACACGATATGATTCTTTAAGATCACAAACATATCATACACAATCTAGTTTTAGCTTGAGCGCCACCTGGAAAATATGCCGTTGACACAGGACCAAAACACACTTCATTCATTTTTACAGATGACAGCGGCTTTTATTAGGGTATTTCCATCTCTATGTTCATGTCAAAAGTAAAATATGTTGATTAATGCTTGATTACGATGTTTTCCCTGTGATTCGCGTTCATACGTACTCGGCCCGGGCCAGCACCGTGTTCATCACCTGGTACCTCCTCTGCGGGCCGGCCACAGGGGGCGGCTCTCGGCCGGCTGAGCGGGAGGCGAGCACCAGGAGGAGTCCGGCCACCGCCAGGAGGAATCCTCCCGCCCATCCGCAGAACAGGGCGTCGCCAAACTCCCAGCGCGGCACCACGTCGGGCAGCGTGTCGTCGAAGAAGCGCACCACGGCCACGTGGGCCACGTAAGAGACGGGGATCAAACACAGAACCCCGGAGAGCATCCCCAGCAACCCGCCCGTGGTGCCCAACGTCCTCTTGGCGCCGTGCTCCTCGCACCCGTTGACCAGCGACACGCCGGGGATGGCCACCAGGAAGCCCAGGGCGCCCACTGCCAGGGAGGCGCACGTGAGCACGCGGCCCAGCTTGAGATCTGGCGAGAGGCCCAGCATGCTGTCGTAGGCCCGGCACTCCATGCCGCCCGTGTCCTGGACCACGCAGGTCTCCCACAGGCCCAGCTCGTAGCTCTCCACGGGCAGCAGGGAAGTGGACATGCTTAGCCAGCGCGGGGATACGGTCGCCCCCAGGACGCACAGCCACGCGCCGACGTACAGCAGCAGGCCCAGCAGCTCCAGGGCGCGGGCGCACTCCTCCATTGGCTTGACCGAGAGGTGCTTGCTAAGAGGCTGGAGGGCCCGGGAGCTCCTGGCACCAAGTGCTGCCACTCGGAGGAGAGCTCATCCTCTACTGGAGGGAGGGAGGAAGGCGAGCAGGTGGGGGGGGGGGGGGACAGCCCTCCCCTCTGTGGCCCTCCCTGCTCCCTGTGCCAATGGGCAGCGGGGGCAAAGCTGCTGACTTCTCCGCAGAGGTAGCAAAAGTGCCACCACTTGGTTTGTACCCCACTGTTAATGAAAGAAAATCATAATACAGTCAAACCTCGGTTTTCAAACGTCTCGGTTGTCGATCAATTCGGTTTTCAACCAAAAATTTGTTATGCCTCGGATGACGAACAAATTTCGGTTCTCGAACAAACTGAGCGCACTTGAATGCACCATTTGACTCCTCTCACCTTCCTTACACGAGGAAGTGACGCTTCCTCGTGTTGCTTTCCATTGTGAGCAGACGTGTTCAAAAACATTTTTATTTTAAAAAGAGCGTGGTTTCGGCTTTTCGAACAATTTTGGTTTTCGAACAGCCTTCTGGAACGGATTATGGTCGAAAACCGATGTTTGACTGTAGTAGTAATCAATTTTAAACAAATAATGAAATCTACAACAACCATAAAAAAAAAAAATGAATGAAACGCCCAGACAAAATTGATGGTACCCCGTTAAAAGATGAAAAATAATTTGTGCCTAGAAAGAAGAAACCAAAGTATGTCCTCTAATTACCATCACAGGTATCAAACTTGTAAGCAGTCAGTGTTCAGCGCTATGTACACAGACGCAAAAATGAAGTATAGCAACAAAAACAACAACAAAAATACTGTCCCTGGGCTCTGTTATGTTTTGGGGCTGCTTTGCTCCATCTAGCATAGGGTGTATGAATCCGTGCAGGGTACAGTGAAAGCTCAAGACCGATGTGACCGCTCCCACAGTTCCACACAACTCACTGATTTGCGTGGTCTGCGAAATTGCGCCTCGATAAAAACACAGCACCTAGTTTTCTTGAATTTATGAAACACAGTTTTTTCCTGAAAATGTCCAAATCGTGTTTCCTTTTTAAATTAACATTGTCGACAGGCTGCAAACACTGCGGCTTATTGTGTTGTGTTCAGATGGGCGTGACGTGGCCTGTGAGAAAGGATCTGTGGGAGGAGGCAGTAGATCCCAGAGTGGATGTGAGATGGATTGGATGTAAAACACACACACACACACACACACACATATAAACTATGCGGGAGATAAAAATCTGAGATAAACTCCCCCTCAGGTGGAGAACAAACGCTCAGCTGACTGCTGTGAAGTCTCTCTCTCTCTCTCTCTCTCTTTCACACACACACACACACACACACACGCGCGAGCACACAACCGTGTACTGCACTAACAAAAATCACATTTTCACCTAGGGCTGAGCGACATGACAAAAGAAAAAAAAAGAAAAAAACGATAAGTATATAATTGTTCCTATCGCGGTATCTCAATTATTAACACAATTTATTTTTAATAAACACAAGTTAGTGAATTATATCAACATATGAAGCACTATCCACCCATCCATTTTCTGATGGATCTCATCTTCACAATGGCCGCGGGTGTGCTGGAGTCTATCCCAGCTGCCTTCGAGCAGTAGGCGGGGAACCACCTGAACTGCTTGCCAGCCAATCGCTGAAAAAAATAATTCAGACAAACATGGAAAACAAAACCAATTCCTCACCATTACTCACAAATGTATAAAAATAACAAGGAATGGGGAAAACCTATGCTGCTGTTCATATGGTGTAATGTCTAACTCCAACCACCAGATGACAGCATTGGCTATTTTTGAGAGGCTCCAAGAAGTCTCGCATTCAGAAAGCCGTACTGCGGAAGTGGGTGTCACGGCCAATGATTTAAAATCGTTTTTAAAAAAATGTGTTTTACAGATTAAATAAACAAAAAAAAAGAGACAAATTACCACACACCAAAAACCAAAATGGATAGGTCAACTCCGATTTCAAGCTTGATTGAGTAGATATTCTCACTGCTGATCACCGTGTTCGACCGGAAATGTATCGCGATCACTCAACGCAACGAGATCATATCATCGCTCAACCGTATTTTCACCAAGGTTATAATAGTTAACGAATAATGGAATTACTAAAACAAAAAATGGTTAGACTAACCATAACCCGCAAAAAAACCCTCAAAATTAATACTAAAAAGCAACACAAAAGAAAACGTTTTCTAAAAGAACGCGAAAGGTGGATGACACCATTTTACGCGGTGTTGGGTGCAATACACACATTTTGCATTAGGTGCCGCTAATGTATAACAACAATTCCAAACCCTCACAGCTTGTACTGGAGGGAAACTTGTTTGTTTTGGGGAAACTTTTTGCCCGAGTTGGGATTAATCTTCCTTTAAATGGTCGAAACAGTCAACAAAATGACACTTGAAGTGAATTACCTGAGTTTAACGTCACGAATCAAAAGCTTTTAGTGGAAATAATAAAATCATGAAGACAAAGTCGAGTGACCGACTTTTCAATAAATAAATAAATAATGTTTCCCCTTTTTTTTTCTAAGTGAGGCTGTTTTAAAGTGGACACGGAGGAGGCAGACAAGAGGAGGGGATTGGACAGAAGGGCCAAGTTCGCCTCGCTCGTCCGTTCGTTTATGCAAATCCACCCCGGGCCCGAATAAGGACACGGAGGAATGAAACATGGTGGCGGAGGGAGCAGGCCAACATGGAGGCGAGAGCACCGTGAGAGCGTCACCACCACCACCACCACCGCCGCCTCCTTCTTTGTAAACCGAAAACTTTGCTCACTTCTACCGTTGGGGCGCGATGCGGTGAAGAGGAACGACTGGCTGGCCGGCGTGGGGAGAGAGTGAGAGCAAACGACGACAACGAAGCAAGGAAAGAAGCAACGGGGCTGGAGCCCTCCGCTCAGCAGCGGCGGCCAGCCGCGATGCCGTGGCCGGGCGGAGGCGGCGGCAAGCGGCGAGAGAGCTCCGAGCTACCGCTGCCCGCCGGATGGGAGGAAGCCCGAGACTACGACGGAAGAGTGTTCTTCATCGACCACAACACCCGGCAAACTTCGTGGATAGACCCCAGAGATAGGTAAGAGACTTGAAAGCGTCATTTCACACATTTTATTTGAAAGGAATAAGTGACAGAATGATGCTTTGGGGGATTTTTTGGGGGGGTTGTTGCTTTTTTTCCTTTCCAACGCAGAGGAGTTGACGTAGTTAAAACCCCATCACCAGCCACCCTTGATACTGCTCACCCCATTGCCTGTCTTCCTAAAAGTGACATTTTACAATGTTTTAAACAGTGATCTCCATTTGCTTTTACGCACTCCCATCGTGAATGTGTGTGTGTGTGTGAGTGTGTGTGCGTGTGTGTGTGTGTGCGCGCGCGTGTGTGACTTCCAATGACCTGCAGCATTCCAGCGTCTCTCGCCTCACGCTATTGTTATCCCCTTTTTCTATGTGCTTTATTTCCAATACATCCTTTCCAGCCCAACCAGATGCTAGTTCTGACTGCCACTTTTGTAAGTGTGTATGCGCGTGCGTGTGCTGGCGTGAAAACTTCATCTCCCAGAAATCCAGGCGAAACTATGCCAGGAATGTTGCTAAAGTTGGGCCGCTGGGAAAAGCCGTGGGGAGGATGCGCGCCTCCACCGGGGACTGGGAATTCACCGAGCACTCACTTGTGAGGGATTGATCGGGAATTTTAAACCGGGGCAATTTGAAAGGAGGAATATTATGCTCTCCCCCCCCCCCCCCCACACACAATTTAAAACATTTCCTGGTTGTCTTAAAAACACATCTTGTGCAGAAATACCCATAGGATCAAGGGGTATAACAATATTTGTATCCTATGTCTTAGCCTGTGTTGACAGACCCCCCCCCCCCCGTTCTGCGAATACAGATTTTGTTGAGCTCAGAATCTTTAAAAAAAGTGGAGTTTGCATCTTCTTCCATTGCTTGCGCTTCATGTTATTGCCGTTGAAGACTTAAAATTGTCCATCGGTGTGAATATGAGTGGGAATGAAAAATTATTCCCAAATCATGTTCAGTCTCTAATTTTAATACGCTCCAAAGTCATTCATTTAATTTTCTCTCATTGAATAAAATGGTATCGACACTTGGCCCGCGAGATCCACCTCAGTCTGTGATCACAGCAACCTCCGACCAGCCCTTATTACTTGACAAAGGCAAACGACCGTGGGTACATCGTCTTCCCAAAATCTTTCTCAAAGGTCTTCGAGACACGAGTGATGAAAGAAACAAACAAAAAAAGATGAGCGGACGAGACAGTTTGAGGTGGAAATAAATTTGTATTGTAAGTAACCATTGTGGCTGAGCAGTTTCTTCTGCACTCGGTCACAATAGTCGTGTGCCAGTCCCATGATTGACGGGTCCGCACTCCAGGGTGTGCGTCCCACCTCTTAGACCAAGTCAGTTGGGATAGACTCCAGCTGCCTCCCGTGACCCTAAACAGGATAAGCGCTGGAGAAAATGGACGGATGGCGAAAATTCCAAACATTCTTTTGGTGCCCGCCTGCAGTTAGTGCCGCTTGACACTATCCGATCAAAAGTGTGTATTGACATTGGGGTGACTTGACTTACAAGTTGAGCTCACTCCAAGATGAAGATCAAAGCTCAATTGACGTGTGTCGCAAATTCATTCACCGCATTGAAATGAAATAAAGTGTTGATCATCTGTTCGAGCCCTCCCCCCCAAAAAACACACAATTTTTTTGGGGGGGTGTTTTTAGTAAAGCAAGCCGTGTAACTTTTCGTGGGACGTTAACTTACTCAAAATTCCTCTGTAAACGACAGCAATCATAGTTGTTCTTTGCAGATGATAAAGAATACATTTGCCCGTTGTCTAGGCATGGGCTGATATTAGATTCCGATGGCATGTTGACCGCGAGCAAAAATATTGCGTTCTTAAAGTTACAGCTCGAAAATAACCTTTTTTGAAATATTTGAGTAAATAAAAAATATAATTTCTTTGGATGGAATATTTAGTCCAGAAGAAATATATACCATATTGAGTTGACCTTGATTTTTTTTTTTTTAAACCACGGAAAGCCGGGGATCCGCCCATGAATACCCGTGAGTGTTGTGATATCGGCGGTCTACATGTGTTGCTTCACAGTTTGTGTTCAAGCATACACTATGTTGCTTCAAGGGTTATAAAGCCACAACATGGATGTTATTCGGTAGCCCATCGACGACTTCTTACATTGTTTCTTAGCCTTAAGCTAAACAGGCCTATTGTGATTGTCTTTGAAAATGTGTCATTCTCTTTATTTGACGTTTAGTTTGACAGTAAACCTCCACAGGGAGTGGCATGAAACAACGTGAAGCCACTTTTTTTGAAGAATTGTTCACTCTCTGCCAAACTGTCACTTGTTGCGGACCGATGGCCGGTATCTCGGAAAATCAACCGAGGCGGATTAGCAGGCTGCATTTAAATGGCAACAAACCAGCATCAACTATGTGGGGAAAATAATACGAGTCGGAAAGGACAGTGGGATTGGTCTCCTGATGAGTGCGAGGCCGGGAGTCTGCTGACTGGCCCGCCGGCTAAAAACACAAGAGCCATTGAAGGCCAAGCATAATTGTCAATGGCCGTCGTGATTCGTGTTGTGGCGCGCCGCACGTCGGCGTGCCTCGGGTCGACGTTTCGTCGCTGGCTTGCTGGCTGGCTGGCTGGATGTGTGCGTGAGCTCACAACATGTCGCCAAAAATTGCATTAAGGCGCGAAAAAGCGATTCCTCCAAAAACACAGACGGGATTCCTCAGTGTGTTTACCTTCTCGGGGTTGCGTGTGAGGTCAGACCAATTGAGACCACTTCAAAACAGATTCCTTAAATAAATTTACTCTTAAGCATGTTCCAATTCTTGTATTATTTTTATTTTTGTTTAAATGTTTGCGGATACACGTAAATAATAAGAATCAATCAGGTAAATATTTCCAAAAATTGAATGTAATGATTGAGGATTTTCATCAATATAAATAAAGAAAATCATGAGACATATACTGGTAATGAAAAGATATTTTTAAATATTTAAAGATTTTTAAAAATAAATTTAATAAAAATGATACAAGTGAATAAAACAAAAAAGCTTTTTTTAAAAATATTTGAGGATTTTCATGAGTAGAAATACAGTGCATTCGAACAATTATTTAATTGAAATTTGCTATTCATATTTTAGGGATTTTTATTTAAGAAAAAAAGTCAAAATACAATAGACACCTCGTTAGCCACTGAACCCATTTTAAACCGATTCCTCAAATACATAAAAAGGTGCAAATCAAAATTATATGATAATTTTTCATACAGTCATGTATTTTTCCATGAATAAAATGGCACAAACATGAAAACATTTTGGGTAGTATTTTAAAAATAAATCTAATAAAATGAATGAATTGGTAAAATGGCAATAAAACCCAAATTAACATTTTGTATATTTATTTGTCAATAAATTATTAGGTCATTGTATATACTACAGGTATATTCTAAATATTTGTCATTTTTTAAGATAAATTATAATAAGCCAATAGGTTTAAATGATATAGCATTAATTAAAAATACAAATAATAACTGAAATATAAAATTGTATTTATTAATTCATTAAAATAAAATCCCCCAACAATTTGAAACCTATATAAATAAATAATATTAATATTATGAATACAAATACAATTAATTTCATCATAAAATATACATGTGTTTTGTTTTAGGATTTTTATGACTAAAAAGAAATACATGAAATGTGACACAATAAAAATGAGTTGTCCCATAAAAATGTGCAAATATTTGTCTCTTTGGATTAAAAAAAAAAAACAAAAGCCTCATAAAAGGAACCCATTTATTTGCAAGCTCACGCCACTCTCTGTTCACGTTTTCCCTTTGGCTTTTTGTCTCACTTGACTGTCCTGCGCAAAATATATTTTCATGAAAAACGATCTTGTCTCAAAGGACATTCGGGGTCTCGGTTCGCTCGGGGGGGGGGGGGGGGGGATGCCGCCGTCGCCTCGCGCCGCCGCCCGGGGCTTTTTTGTTCCACTGGAATGAGCGTCATGCTCGGCATGTCTAACGCTTGCTCACGGTCTCAGACAAAGCGTCAGAAACGGGCGTAGGGGTTGGGGGGGGGGGGGGGGGGGGGGGAGTGGCCTGTGGGGGGGCGAGGGCGGGGAGTGTGTGTGTGTGTGGGGGGGGGGGGGTGTTCCCACGTGTCCATGGGCCGTCCCGGCAGGCCTCCTCGATTAGCTGTGTTATGCAACCCAACGCCCGGCAAAGGCAGGCCATTATGCTGGGGCACAAAGCACACCAAATTCAATTATTCTGGAAAGGGTGAGCTGTGTTCGCAGGCGCCCAGAGGTTATTCACATGCGCTGAACCCCGCTTTTATTTTGCTTCCCACAGTGTTTTCATTATGTGTTTAGAAGAGGGTGGGGGGGGGGGGTGTCATCAACACGCCGTCGCTTGAGCGCCGTATCATTTGGCCCGTGTGCTTTATTTATTTCTTTATTTATTTTTGGGAACCAGCTGACTAAAGTACAGTGGTACCTTGACTGCGCGACCCTTGTGAGGATAAGCGGATCACAAAAAGGATGGATGGATGGATGGGTACCTTGGCTGTTGAGAGCCCAAAATTACAATTTTGTTGTTTTTTTTTCATTTGTGTTACGAGCCACAATTTGCCTTACAAGCAAGTTGTCTGATGTGCCGCATGGAGCATGAGTTTAGTTACTAACTGTATTGAAGTAAAAGTATAATTGGATAGACTTACAAACATACAGTCAAACCTCGGTTTTCATCCATAATCCGTTCCAGAAGGCTGTTTGAAAACCGAAATTGTTCGAAAACTGAAACCACGCTCGTTTTAAAATAAAAATGTTGACTGAACACGTCTGCTCACAATGGAAAGCGACACGAGGAAGCATCACTTCCTCGTGTAAGGAAGGCCAGAGGAGTCAAATGGTGCATTCAAGTGCGCTCAGTTTGTTCGAGAACTGAAATTTGTTCGTCATCCGAGGCATAAAAAAAACTCAACATTTTTGGTCGAAAACCGAATTGGTCGAGAACCGAGACGTTCGAAAACTGAGGTTTGACTGTATTTTCATTAATGGGACGCGGCAAAGTAGTCAAACAAGCAAATAGAAATTGAAAACATTTTCAATGAACTGCTGAAGCCCACAACTCACAGCCAGACTCTCACGCGCGGACAAGCCCGTCAACCGGTCGCTTTGTCTTTTTTGGTTATGAGCAAGTCCCGGCCACCAAAAAAAAAAAAAAAAAAAGGGCAGCAGCTGCCGATGCACTTTGCATTCTTTTTAACGAACACGACTAATAGCCAAACGCAAATAGAAATGGAGAACCATACCCACTAATATACATTCAGGCATTTATTCAAAGCGACAAATCAACAGCCAAATGCAAAATGCAAACACTCACAAGGAGCATGGGACAGACATTAGCCCAGTCAGTGTCATAAAGTTAAATGCTGGCGGGGGGCATGCTCACTGCTGCACATTCAGCCGTTTATTGAACAGGACAAACAGTCAAAATAGGAAATGAAAATCCGTTGACACGCAGACATGTTGGCTGACCGAACCCGACTCAGGCTCCTGAAATCACACTCGCTGAAATTCACACATCCAATACTCGTCCACTTGATCCATCGGATGATCCACGTGCTCTTTGAACTATTTTTTGTGAAGTTTTTTTTGGGGGGGGGGGGGGGTTGCGGAGTCTGAAATGGATTAATGACATTTCAATTCATGGGGAAAATGAATTTGACTCAAGTGGAGTTCCATGTTTGTCCTGTGAACAAATGAAACGTATAAATCAACGCCACCGCAGTGTTTTTATTTCCCCCCCCCATAAACGGATTGAGCAGTCAAGCGGTGACGGAGGCCCGAGTGTCGGTTCGCGCCATGGTCCGTGAACGGGCTCCGCTCAGAAGAATGCAACCTAAACAGGACATGCCAAAGTCGGCCAGCTGTCAGGGCCTCCATTGTTTCCACATTGGTGCACAATTCTTATTGAAAAGCGGAATAATGTCGTGACCGCGACACTTTTTCTCTGCTCGGCATCTCGGGCAAGTCGACCTGATTCCAATTCTGTCGATCCAATGGTTTTTCTTTGTTTTTGTAGAGCTGTGCAATATAACTAGACACACACACACACACACACACATACGGATAAATGAGCATTTGTGCATTTTCAGCCCTGCCAATTCCAAATAATTGGAAAAGAATCCCAATTTTTAAAAAAGCAATGGCAATTTAGGGGCGGCCCGGTAGTCCAGTGGTTAGCACGTCGGCTTCACAGTGCAGAGGTACCGGGTTCGAATCCAGCTCCGGCCTCCCTGTGTGGAGTTTGCATGTTCTCCCCGGGCCTGCGTGGGTTTTCTCCGGGTGCTCCGGTTTCCTCCCACGTTCCAAAAACATGCATGGCAGGCTGATTGAACACTCTAAATTGTCCCTAGGTGTGAGTGTGAGCGTGGATGGTTGTTCGTCTTTGTGTGCCCTGCGATTGGCTGGCAACCAATTCAGGGTGTCCCCCGCCTACTGCCCGAAGACAGCTGGGATAGGCTCCGGCACCCCCCGCGACCCTAGTGAGGATTAAGCGGTTCAGAAAATGGATGGATGGAATGGCAATTTAAATGTGTTTTTTTTTTAATCTGATTTATCAATTGATCTGTTGGTTAATTGACTATTCAAATCATCCTAATTTGTAGACCTAATACTGTATACAAAACAATGAGGCATCAAAATTTACCGGAAATTGCGGCCCTACCGTGGCGTCTAATTCAAGTTCAAGTCAACTTTATTGTCAGACGTGCAACATACAGCACAGTCGAAATGTCATTCCTCTCAACCACAGGAGAGAGAGGAGCCGCTGCGGGTGCCCACGCCGCCATCAAAAGGACAGTTAACATCCATCCATCCATTTTCCGAACCGCTTGATCCTCACGAGGGTCGCGGGGGGTGCTGGAGCCTATCCCAGCTGTCTTCGGGCAGTAGGCGGGGGACACCCTGAATCGGTTGCCAGCCAATCGCAGGGCACACAGAGACGAACAACCATCCACACCCACACTCACACCTAGGGAGAATTTAGAGTGACCAATCAGCCTGCCATGCATGTTTTTGGAATGTGGGAGGAAACCGGAGCACCCGGAGAAAACCCACGCAGGCCCGGGGAGAACATGCAAACTCCACACAGGGAGGCCGGAGCTGGAATCGAACCCGGTACCTCTGCACTGTGAAGCCGACGTGCTAACCACTGGACTTACCGGGCCGCCCGACAGTTAACATAAAATGACCAAATAATACAACAAAACATAAGGCAAACAGTCGTGCAATTTGACTATTTATGAAAATGATGTACAGTCAAACCTCGGTTTTCGAACGTCTCGGTTCTCGACCAATTCGGTTTTCGACCAAAAATGTAGAATTTTTTTATGCCTCGGATGACGAACAAATTTCGATTCTCGAACAAACTGAGCGCACTTGAATGCACCATTTGACTCCTCTCGCCTTCCTTACTTCCTCGTGTTGCTTTCCATTGTGAGCAGACGTGTTCAGTCAACATTTTTATTTTAAAAAGAGCGTGGTTTCGGTTTTGGAACAATTTCGGTTTTCGAACAGCCTTCTGGAACGGATCATGGACGAAAACCGAGGTTTGACTGTACTTCTTTCACTGGGCCCCTTTGCACTTTTTTTGTTTTTGGGGTTTTTATTTCATCACAGTCGCGATTACAATGCTACGCTAGTTAGCGAGAGCGCTACAACCAAGTGACTGACCCGGCAGCTTTTCGCCCTAATTCCCCCCCCCCCCCCTATACTCTCCTGCCCAAATAAGAGCAGTGACACTTTTATTCCCACCACATACAGCCGACACCCCCCCCCCCCCCCCCCCCCAATGCCTTATCCCCTCCCTCACGTCCGTCCAGACGCTAACTCTACTTTTAGGAGGCCTATTTCCATCGGATTCAACACATAAAAGCACAAGCAGATTCCGTCTGGATCTCAGCTGCTTTTTAAGCCGCGCTCTGAAATCCTGCACCAGCACCGCCTCAGACGGGGGGGGGGGGGGGCCTGAGCGTGAGTGACATTTCTCTTAAAGTTGTTTTCACGTTTCCTTTTTAAACACACAATGGAATTTGGAGGCCGGCACCACTTGTGGCCTTTTTGGAGGAGCAGATGCTACTTCCGGGTGGCTCATTCGTATAAAAATTTTTTGGGGGGAAATGTTGATTTCTATTTGGGAATGAGATTTCTTGGAGAACAAAAACCGAAGAGATTTGGCATGTTTGAGAGTTCCTGGACTTCAGTTTTATATGCCTGTCATCTGTCCTCGAGCCACTAAAGCGGCAGCGCCGTCTCCGGGCAAAAGGCAGTTGGCGTGGGATGGAAATATCCTCCGGGACGGATTATTCTTGAATTAGCAAATGTCTTTTGACAACCAAATATATTTTTTCGGGGAAGGTGCGAGAGTGTTGTTCCACAGCTGGACATGCTTGTCAGTCTGCCTCAGCTAATTTCAGAAAACTCTTATTCGGCACGCCAATGTGCAGAATGTGGACACGGAATGCGACACACACATCACTTCATTTTAAACTACTGCTGGATTGTTAGTCAAAGACTGAAACAGTTGGCGTATATTGAAATACAATAATACAATTATATTAAAACTTGTTATTTTTTTTAATGTTGTAGTATATGCTATTGTTGTCCAACCAAAAGCTATCTTTTAAATTTCGACATTTGTATTAGTATTTATTATTATTAGTAATTCAAGTAATAAAAAAAAAAATAAAAAAAAATAAATATATATATATATATATTTAAATAGTTGGGGGTTTTTTTTGTTTATAACTGTTATTTTCATTAAAAAAAAGATTCCATATCCGTCTCTAGTTTTAAATTTTTAATGTCTTGTTTTGTCCCATGATTTAATTGACTGGATAAAAAAAATATACGGCTGTTACATTTTTATATTTTTATTATTCATTATTTCTTCAATATTTGCTCACTTTATTTGAAACGTTGACCATTATATTTATCATATTTACTTATCGCATTATTTTTCAAAATATATTTATTTGCCTGCTTTTATTCTTCAACACATTTTTATGTTTTTACTTTGCGTCGATTATTTTAGGATCCATTCATTTGTCAACATTTGGTTCTGACTATATGCAGTGTCGTATAGACATTAAATATGACGTCTATATGGTAACTGTGTCACTATGACAAGTCTTTTTTTCTGCTGCGTTTTCAAGTGTGTGTGTGTGTGTGTGTGTGTGTGTGTGTGTGTGTGTGTGTGTGTGGGTGTGTGTGTGTGTGTGTGTGTGTGTGTGTGTGTGTGTGTGTGTGTTTGCGAGGCAGAAGTGACCAAGCTGTCACAAGACCGCCGAACAAAGCAAACATTCACATGTGGCGCGATTAGAGTCTGCGAGCGGACATGTGCCCCCCCCCCTCAAGACAGTGACGTTGAACAATAACTAGAGAATGCAATTTCTGTGCCAACTGCATGAGAGCTTGAAATGCTGGGGAATTCTTTCAATTGTCAAAATGAAGAGTGGGGTGGGGGGGGGGGGGGGCGCTTCGGAGTATCATTTTGGCGTTGTTTTTTTTTTTGTGTGTGTTTGTTTTAAAATGGAGGAAATTGGGCATTGGGTTGGCAATCAGTTTCCAAGATGTTCTGAAATGAGCTTGGAGTTGCGATAGTTTGAATATCTGTCAAGAACTGCGGGAGGAGGAGCTAAACGTGTCCAAAATGTCTTCATTTGGGAATTTGACTGTCAAGTGTGGAATTGTGAGAATGTGCGGGTTCGAGGAAAATCCTTCCCAGGATGGTCTGAACCAGCTGAACAGTTTCAACTTGGAATGAGAAAGATGGGCAGGTTTTTGTTGTTGTTGCTGTTGTTGTTGCATGTCTTAACCCAGGGATGTTAAACTCATTTGACATTGTGGGCCACATTCAGCCTCGGTAGATGTCAAGCGGGACGGACCATTAAAATGATACCATACTCGGCGATAAATAACCAAACTATCATGTATTTCCTTTGTTGGCAAAAGCTTGTCGCTTGTCGGGACATACAAGTTCAGCCGCCTTCATCGTGCATCGTTTAACAAAGTCACCGTCGGAATACGGCTTTGATGCTAATGCTATTTCGCTAGCAATTAGATAGCTGGTTTTTACTGCTGTGTTGGGTCTGTCTCAGTGACAGACTGAGACTGCCGTTTTCTTCTTCTCTGATCAAAACAATGTTGTCTTCTACTCTGATCAAAACAGTGTTTCCCCCCTAGCGGATGATCCATGAATTGCAGCTTATTAATTAAAATATTTATTCCGTGCCTTTTATAATAATAATAATAATAATAATAATACATTTTATTTATGAGCGCCTTTCAAGACACCCAAGGTTTATGTATTGTTTCACTTTTAAATTATCCTGCGGGCGCTGACAAATTCAGGCAAAAGTGGGAATGTGCAAAATAGTCGCCCATCGGTCCTGATTGAAGAGAATTTGACGGAATGATTTTAATCAATTGAGAAATGTGGGAACGGGGGGAAATAATTCACACTTATTATAATTCTCATAAAAATACTGGTGTCATAATAAAGTTGACGTGTGGATATACCGAACAACACAAATGGCCAGACTGTCACAAGCCGCCATAATTGAACCACTTTTCTTTCTCCTCCTACATCCCTGGTTGTGTGTGCGTGTGTCTGTCTGTCTGTGTGTCTGTCTGTGTGTGTGTGTGTGTGCGTGCGCAGACATGACTCAAGTGTGTTTACCTTTGGCAAACACTTGAAATGAGGTGTTTGTCGTCGTCAGTGTATGTGCGCGCTTTCACCTGTCAATCACACGGCTGACACGCGATGAATTCGCACCTTGTCGTTTCCTGGTGTTGAAGTCATTTTTGGAACTTTTCGGTAAACACGGAAAAAAAAAACCCCCACAAAAAACTACGAACAAGTTTAGTTGCCTCGGTTCAACCTTTGCAGATTAGAATGAGTTGGGTGACTGTGAATCGTTCCAGAAATACAGAAACAGACCATTTTTATCAAGCTTATCTGTCATTTTTATTGGTGTTTCCACAGTTAAGCAATTATGCCATCAGGCTCACGATCCCAATCGTGAGCATCTGCAAATATTTCTCCCCCCCTACCCTGTACAAAGGTTTATAATTGCATATAGGTGCTGTAAAAAGAAAAATTCACTCTTTGAATACTCATAGATGCAGAGTACCGATACCTCTCATACTTCAAATATTTGTCAACAAAGACCTTTTGCTCTGACGCAGGTGATGATTCACCAATGTGTCAAACTGCCGCAGTATATGGCCAACTACTCCCGAGAGGGACTTAAATTAATTTTTTTTTTGTGCCTCAAGTATCTGTGGCTGGTATCGAAACCCTGCGAGAGTATAGATACCATAAAATAATATGGCTGGTATCGGTCCAATACTGATTCCAGGTATTGGCAATCGCCCCCCCCCCCCCCCCCAAAAAAAATATTAAATGCAAATGCATTGAACCTAAAAGTTAAAGACAACTACTTTAATAATCCGCAAGTGAATTTCCTAAACTTACTTCAACATAGATCCTTGACATCAAGATGCTGTAAGATTGCGGCAAAGCAATCCTTTCATTCATGTGAATTTGCAAATGCCGAACTGAAAACACACAGCGGGTGCGCTAAGTCTGTGACAGTGCTGGAGTGTCGATCTGAAATTGCGTGTTCCACATTGCACATATGCAAATTGTATAAAAATAGCTGTGTGAACAGCTGACATGTATCAATCAATCGATCGATTCGTTTCAATGCTGCTCCGCTTTGACGTTTCAGGATCACCAAGCCGCTAACCTTTGCCGACTGCGTCGGAGATGAGCTGCCCCTGGGCTGGGAGGAGGTTTACGACCAGCAAGTCGGAGTTTACTACATCGACCACATCAACAGTGAGTACCCGACGCCGGCCGGTCGGCACGCGTCGCTCCACTTCCTGTCTTCTTCACCGAGCAGTCCTGTGAACCTTGTTAATCGCCGGCGATCGTTCCAGACAATATAGAAAACACTTACTGTATACTTCAATGAAAGCCATTTTATGTTTTTGGCACTGTTTATTTGAAAGAATTTTGGAACAAAGGGAAGGAAATTGAATCCTGATTCTTTTTGTATTTGATTCATTCGTTGCAGCCCTTTTGCTAACATACCGTATAATGCTAACAGGTACGGATGATTGATACCACTTTTTGTCAGACTGATATAACTAGTATGATACCGGTATCTTATTAAGTATTTACTCTTGATCACTTATCACTGAAAATGATACCAACACTTATGATATACCGATAGGACTTATGATACTTAGAATTTCAATTAACATAACGACGGCTCGTTCTGAACCAGACCATTCTAGCACCGATGTGTCAAATGGCCACAGTGTAGCAACAACTACTCAATGAGAGATTTTTTTTGCTGTCAGTATCGTTGGCTGGTATCGGCATACTTTACGATGACCCGGTATCAGCCCCAAAACGATACCTGGTATCATTACTCGCCCATCCCTACTAACAGAAATGACAACCCTTCAAACAACTGCTCCTTTAAGGACCACCGAGCAGCAAAACATGCAAACGGATGAGTGTACTCGACGGGTCCTCTGTGCCTGCCGCCCCCTCAGAGACCACGCAGATCGAGAACCCGCGCACCCAATGGCGCCAGGAGCAGGAGCGCATGTTGAAGGAGTACCTGGTGGTGGCGCAGGAGGCCCTCCGAGCCAAGAAGGAGATGTACCTGGTCAAGCAGCAGCGCCTGGAGCTGGCCCAGCGCGAAATGTTGCTCTTCCACGAGCTCTCCGAGGACAGCCGCTCCGTCGCGAGCTGCGGTAAGACGCCGGCGTGGTCCAACACCCCCACTCCGTTGCATGTCGGCGCCTTTTAGAAAGAACGGCAAAATGACGGCGGAGGCTGGAGGTGAAAAATCGACGGGTTACCGAAACATGACACAAAAAGGTGGTAAAATGCAGTGCGAAAGGGGCTTGGCTTACTACCTCGAAACCGGAAAATTGACGGGTCGAATTTGTCTCCTTCATTCCGTTGTCAGTGACTTTTATATAAAACGACACGAAAACAAAAAGGTGAAAATGCCAATTTTACAGGCACTATGAAAGGAGCTTGTGACACTGGAAAATTCTCAGATTTACTTTGTACCACCATTCCATATCGGTACCAGATCCTCCGCCTTATTTTTTTTGGGTGTATTCCTGTTACATCTTCACCTCAGATTCCACACCCGCCAACAAGCCGCCACTCACTCCGCCCGCCCCCCCCCCCCCCCCGCCCCTTTGTGTGTTCACAGCGCTCTCCGGCTCGTCCTCAGGCGCGAAATATGACCCTGACCAAATCAAAGTGGAAGTGGCTTGTAGGCGAGAGCGGGTGAGTCATTATCACGGGAGAGAACAATGGCCTGCCGTCAGGGCAGAGGGGGGTGGGGGGGTGGGGCGGGATTGCCGGGTGTTGCCCCGACAGGATACTGTGGCTCGGGGGCCCCGGCGGGCCTCTTGAGAAATGAGGATGAGCTCACCTTCAAAGGGTCAGAGAGAGGCGAGTCGGATCATATTTTGGATTCGATCCGACTCGAATGTCGCATATTTACAGCAGATTTGATGTTCTATGCAACTCTAATGGAGCCTATCGCCGCTGTCCTGTGACAAAAGCATCTGTCCATGTTTGTCATTAAAAAAAAAAAAATTACAGTAATGGTATATCCGAAACGTGGACATAAAAAAAAAAAAAAAAAAGAAGAAAAAATGCGCATATTTGTTTCTCACAGGAGAGCGACAATATTTAAAGTTCTATACAACTCCAATTTAGCATATTTAAGGTTCAATACACAATATAATACAATACAATATAACATTTATGCCATATTTAATAAGAAGCCTACGGCGCCATTCCACTCGCCAGTCGTTTTCACCCCTCCCGAAAAAAAAAGGAAAAAAAAAAAAAGACGTTTCATCGAATAACGAAATGACACGGACGGCGATCACGTTGACATGCGACGCCAATCAAAAGCGTTCCACCTCTTTTATTTATATTTATTTAATCACATGACGTTTGGGGGTATTTTTATTTAGTTACATTGTATAATCAAAATGTGTGTGTTTGATTTATTTATTTTTACATTGTTTTTTATTTATTTATATATTTATTTTTTTAAGAGAATGGTCTCTTACTTGATTGGAAAAAAAAAATGGTGTGCGGCCAGTGGCTGGGATATTGATGACTATGCACTTTGATGCGAGAGGAAGCCTAATGTTTGACCCCCCCCCCCACCGCCCCGACCCCAACCCCACCCGTCCTTGTCTTGTGGTCTTTGCAGCTTTCCCGACTGAAGCACGAGCTGGCCCAGGTGAGGCAGGAGCTGCAGTACAAGGAAATGGGCGTGGAGACACTGCAGGAGTGAGTGTGACCGCCACCCTTCCTCGTCAACACCCTTCTTCCCCACCACCCTTTTCCCCCCTTCACTCTCTCCCGCTCTATTTCGGACTCATTATGGACGGAGCTTCCTCCATTTTGAGGCATGTAAATCGGTTTTGTTTGGAAAGCCTGCTCGGGTCAAGCAAGGAGAAGTGTACAGCACATTTTTGGGTGGTGCTGAAGCACCTTAAAGTCAATCCAAGCACCCACAAAATGTTATTTATTTATTTATTAAGAAGCCAGGAAAGTGTTAGGGCACTTGGTAGAAACGTAATAAGTTTATTAACAAAAGTATAGCATTATACACCAATACCTTCCCCCGCTTGAGCTAGTGCGCAGTCTTCCGGTCGGAGTAGTTTGTGTGAGTCGCGCCGCCTTACTTAAAGAGAGACTTTGTGGCAATTTTGTTTCATTTCTACGACCCAATATCAACATATTGTTATCATTATAGGCCTAACTTTTGCTGCATTTGAAGAGTCGGTCCTCATTTACCTACAATTGTTTCCTAGCTCGGAAATGTTGCGAGTTTTAGCTGTCACATCAAAGCTCAGCAATCAGCTAGCTAGCTAGCGGCTAACGCAAATAGTGACGGTAGTAGTCACTGCTGCCAACGTACCAGATCAACGGCCATATCGTTAGCCTAATAAAAGAGGTTCCTTGGTCACAATGTAACATTTTCAGAAAACAGTATGTGTTTTTTTATTTTTATTTTTTTGTTAATTTGAATTGAAGCATCCCTGTTTTTTGAAACAACAAACGGTTAGCGTTGGCATAATCACGTCAATATCGCTGAACTGGAGGTTCTGCTTACTTCAAAGACACTTTTTAAAAATTGATTTAGTTAGCTTAAGTTAAAAATGAACATTAGTTTTTTTTTTTTCCTGTATTGGCGCAATGCATCATGGGTATTTGATTTGACTACTCAAGAAGCACTGTGGGATGCATACTCTAAAGACGGGTTTACTTCTACTCACCTGTACTTTAGAACACCTCTTCAAAATGGCCAACTCACGACATAGCACACGAATAGATTTTGAATACAGTCGCTGTCTTTTTTTTTTGTCTTGGGAACATTTATGAGAGAAAGTTTGAAGCTCCGCCTCCCACAGGATAGGGAAAGAAAAACTACTTTTAGGAACTGCAAACGAAGGGTCCCTGGAAAAGGGAGTTGTGGAAGGGGGTGGGGGGGGGGGGGGGGCTGGGGGTGTCTCCACCTCAGGAAGAGGATGCACCAGTGCAGGGAGCCAAAGAGAGGAAGTGGAGGGTGGGTGGTGGGTGTGGGGGTCCGCACAGTTTGAAAAACAGTGCAGTTGAGATATCTGCGAGCAAATTCCTCAGCACTTCCTGACTCGCTTATCTGCCAGATGTACACAACTGCACACGTTCCCAGAATAACCTGCAAAGATTGCGCGCAACATGGAAATGCAACACTGACACACACACACACACTTACAACCACAAACTTGTGTATGTGTGTGTACATGCTGTGTGTGTGGAGGGTGGGGGCCACCTCAGGCTGTTGTAGGCAATATGCCGTCCACACTGTGTCGCATCAGATCAAACGCACACTTTTCACTCACTGGCCAACACAATTGCGCCTTTTATCTGCCTCTGCACACCAGAGAATTAGCTCGGGGCTTTTAGGAAAACAAATGGAAATAACGTACATTGTTCACCCGCTGCATTGTGCTGCATCAGGACGCAAAGACCCCCCCCCCTCCCACACACACACACACATTTACTGTATATATTTAATATTACAATTTATTTTTATCAAATTACAACTTAATTCTTCAAATGTTTGATTTCATTCCTGTAAAATGTCTTGATTCGTGTAAAATTGTTTTGGGATTTATTATTCCGACTTTATTCGTGGTCTTTTAATTTCGACTTTATTCTCATGAAATTACAAATTATTTTTTGTAATATATATATTTTTTTAAATAACAAAATAATTTAAAATTAATGATGTAAGATTAGTTTTATTTTTTTTAATAAAAAAAAATAGCCTTTAGTCTTTTAAAATTGTTTTTTTCTAATTTTTCAAAACTCAATGTTACCCGTTTATTCTTGTATATTTACAACTTCATGTTTTGTATCATCATTATTTTATCCTTATGAAACCATACATTTTTCTTAGTATAATTGTGCCTTTAGTCTTGTAAAATGTATTTTTGTTAATTTTAATATCTGAACTTAATTTTCTTGAAATTACAACGGAATTTGTGTCAATATTTTATATTTTATTCGTCTAAAAAGGGCTCTCTTTTTTTTTTTAACAAAATTGACATTAGTCATAATTACGCCTAATATGATATTTTTTTTGCATTATGACTTCATATAAATCTTGTAGTATGGTTCCCCCCTCCCTTTTTTTTCCTTTTCAGTATGTGCCTTCCCCCCCCTTCTTGTAAGCATGTAAACTCCACAGCCTTGCTAGAGCGTGTGTGAGTGTGTGTATTTGTATGCGTGTGTGTGTGTGTGTGTGTGTGTGGGGGGGGGGTCTGTTAGTTTGGGGTCCGAACAAAGCAGGTCTTGTTGCCTGGTGGCTGGCTGAACACTACCTGCTGTTGAAGGGCTGTGAAGGAATCGGGCTGCGGTGAGCGCGGCGGCCACGTGCCAGGCCTGGCGACAGGGGGGGAGGAGGGTGACCCCCCCCCCCCCACTCGCCACCCACTCCCCATCCTCCCTTGCCACCACGCTGTAGAACATAAGCCGATTCAGGGCCCCAGCAGCATATTGGTTCTTTTTTGTTTTTTTTTGTAGTTCAATGATGAAAAGACACTTTGAAGCACAGTGTGTGTGTGTGTGTGTGTGTGTGTGTGTGTGTGTGTGTGTGTGTGTGCGTGTGCGTGCGCATATATCCGTGTGGTGGGTTGACAGAGTAGACACTGGATACGCAGTGAGGAAACCTTTGAAAGGAGAACTTGAAAAGCAGCATGAACAATAGGAGGTCCACGTTAGCGCCGCAAAATCTCGTCTCGCTGTTCAATCGGGAAGCATTCCCACCTTCTTGTCATGAGCTTTGTCCTCAATATCCTTCATGGAAATGTAAATTTGATCTTTTAATATAATTCCCAATTTTTTTGGGGGGTCACATTATGACTTTATTCTTGTAAAATTTATGAATTTCCCCCTCAAAAATGATCACCCAAAAAATAACAGGCGTCTGTGTACAGGACAGAACTGAATTCATTTCCATTTGCGCTTCAATTGACCGTGTGTAATTTTCTCTCCAAAAGACACTTATTCATCGTGCTGCTATTTTGTTGTTCAAAGTTAGAATTTTTTTTTCCCCCTTTAACGCTGTTCCAGCCTGTGAAAAGCTTCATCGATCACACATGTGTTAGCCGTGCCATTCTGAGGTTAGCCTAGCATTTAGCATAGCTCGCCATCTTTTCTCGTCATCCATTCGTTTGTATCGTACTTGTCTCATTTGTCGTAGCTTCTTCTTCATCATCACGAAGGAGATGATTAGTGGCCTAGCAGCGACGCTAACATGTTTAGGCGCACTAGTAACAAGCCGAACCTGTTGCTAGCTCACTCGCGTCTTTGAGCTTACCCTCGCGTACATGAGGCTAGCCCAGCTACGCTTTTGGGGCCCCATCTCGGTGGTTCTTTTTCCTTTAATACCTTCTTTTGATTGATTTCTCGGCAATCGAGTCTCAGTTTTGCGACTTCATAATTCATTTTTGTAGAATGGAATGGTTTTTTTTTTCCTCTCCCTGAAAAATTAACTGTTTTTCGGAGCCATCTCATTTCTGATAGTCCGTGCGATCCGACTCTTGATTTACGTGACCGTGTGTAATTGAAAGCGGCCGTTTTTTTGTCCTGGTTTAGGATCGACCGTAAAATGTCAACCAGTCAGACCAACTACAAACTGGACGAGGCCCAGGCCATCTTCAACGAGCTGCGCAGCATCAAGAAGGCCATCAGCGCGGGCGAGAAGGAGAGGCAGGACCTCATCCAGGTGGGATTCATTCACTGCTCGACTCCTTTCCAGACGTGTGAGTCAGCCGCCGCGTCTCGCTCATTTAGCCGGACGAGCTCGGGCAAGAAAAAAAAAAAAAAAAAAAAACGCGACACATGACAAAGCCTGTGATTCACTGGCGAAAAATCATTTTGTTTATTTGCAGTTACTTTCGACCTCTATTAGCTTCTTGACGACTCGATTAAGGATGATATTTTTCATGTTGCAGAGCCTGGCCAAGCTGACGGTGAACTTCCAGAGCAGCTTGTGCGCGGGTGACTCGGCCGGCGAGGTGGTCAACAGCAGCGGAGGGGGAGGGGCCACGGGGCCCGGCGAGCAGCAGCAGCAGCAGCAGCAGCAGCATCAGCAGCAGTACTGCGACGCCGGCTGCCAGACGGACGTGATGACGGGAGAGGTCGCGCAATGTCGCCTCATCCTCGCGTGAGTCGCGGCTGTGAGGCCTTGACTGACGGCCATTTTGTCTGCAGGACTCCTCCCACATGGTGGACAAGGTCAAAGTCAACTGGCAGTACGAGGAGGCCAAGAAGAAGTAAGTGTGGTTGCGGCATGTTTTTATATCACCCCCCCCAAAAACAAAAATTGTGTGTCTGTATTTTTTATATATATGAGAGAGCGAGAGAGAGAGAGAGAGAGAGAGAGAGAGAGAGAGAATGCTAACGCTAACATTTAAGTGTAAAAGAAAGTATTTTGATAATTTATTATGTATTTTATTATTTATATTCATTTATATATTATATATATTTATATTTTTTAAATACATTTTTTTGACTATATTATGTAATTTTTTTTCCAATTTACTTTATTTATTCCAGTTTGAGATTTAATATAATAATAATAATACATTTTATTTATAAGCGCCTTTTATGTTTGTAGTTTTTATTCATGTTTTTTATTTTGTTGTTTTTTTCATCAACATCATAATTCACAAATTCCAAAAAATACAAATATATCATTTCGAGCATTTATTACATTTTTTTTCAAATTTTTTAATGTAATGTTACCTTATCTATTGTGACACATGTATTTATTATTGCTTAAAGTCTGTTTCCTATTTCATGACTGCGGCAACCCTGCGTTTCAACCAGGGTGCAGAGTATCCAGCACCAGCTGGCCCAGCTGGACAGCGAGAGCTGGTCGGGCCGAGCCGAGGCCGACCGGGACCGAGACTTCATGCAGCTGTTGCGCGAGAAGGAAGCTCTGCTGCACGACATCATCATGATCAGCAAGCAGCACAAGAAGGCTCACGGCCCCGATCCCGATCCCGATCAGAGTCCCGGTCCTGATCCTAACCTCAATCCCGGTCCTGACACGCTGCGGCATCTGGAGGAGGAACGCTGCCGATTGGAGGAGGAAGTGCAGCGGGCGCACAGCTCCCAGAGTCAGGGAGCCAATCAGAGGTCGGCAATCGTCCAACAATGACTACGAGTGTGACGCCGACTTTGACTACCAACTTTTTACTAACGTGTCATCGCTCGACGTTTGCGTCCAGGCTCCTGCAGCAGGAGAAGAGGAACGTGTTGCTGCGACAGCTGGAGGAGGCCACGCGCGTCACCACCTACCTTCACTCTCAGCTCAAGAGGTGCGTCGTCATGCCAAGAGCTTTCCCGCATTTATTCCACATCCCTCGTATTACTTGGAGCGCAGAAGTGGCGCTAGTTGCGGAAACATATGGACTAGTCCAGGGGGTCGGCAACCCAAAATGTTGAAAGAGCCAGATAGGACCAAAAAAAACAAATATGTCTGGAGTTGCAAAAAAATAAAAGCCTTCTAGAAAACTTACAATGAAGGAAACACTGGACTGTCGCTAAAGAACACACTGGAGCCGCGTGTTGCCGACCCCCGGTATAGACGCTATCGCGTCCCCACTTGACTTCATCCCGATCTTCAACTTCCCGTTCCAGCCTGTCCGCCAGCTCCCTGACGGTGTCGTCCAGCAGCAGCCGCGGCTCGCTGGCCTCCAGCCGCGGCTCGCTGGCCTCCAGCCGCGGTTCCCTCAGCTCCATCAGCTTCAGCGACATCTACGGCGTGCCGCAGTACGAGCGCCACGACGAGCCGACGGACCCCCACCTGCGCTTCGCGCTGCCCGCGGAAACCACCTCCAGGGACGCCTACACGCCCGAGCCGTCCGCTCCCAGCAAGGCCAAGCGCGCTCACGACACGCCGCAGTCGCTGGCCTCGCTGTCGTCGCGCTCGTCGCTCTCCTCGCTGTCGCCGCCGAGTTCGCCCATGGACACGCCCTACCACTCGACGTCTCAGGACAGCCCCCTTTCGCAGATGACCGAGGAGTACATGGAGCAGGCGGGACGAGGGCTGCTGGAGGGTCTGCGCGGCGCCCAGTCGCAGCAGGAGGCGGTCGCCCTGGTCGCCGCGCACGCTGCCGACGCAAAGAACCACAGAGATGGGGGCTCTCAGGGGGCTTTCAACTCATCTGGTAAGACAATTAAATCCACCATCCATCCAAGAATTCACCCTCCGTCGCGAGGCTTACTTTTCAGACCACCGTCATAAGAATGTCCAATTTATATGCCCTCAAGGTGAGGTTTTTATGGAATTTTTTAGGTCTCTAAACACATTTTTCAAATAATAAAAACACATTTTCAGAGAGCACAAAAGCAATGGATAATACAAAAAATATTCTATGAACAGTGTACCAATGACTCAATGTAGAATCATCTGATGTAACATAAACATAAATATTTAAATGTAAAAAAAAAGTATTTTGCTAATTAATTTATTACATATTTTATTATTTATATTCATATATTTTTAAATTATTTTTTTGGGACTATATTATGTTAAAAAAAAATCAATTTACTTTATTCCTGTTTGAGATTTAATATTTGTAGTTTTTAATTCATGGTTTTGTATTTTGTTGAGTTTTATCATCAACATCATAATTCCCAAATTCCAAAGATACAAAATCATTTCGAGCATTTATAAAAAATGATCTTTCAAATTTATGGGCCAAAGTGTCTTTAAACACACTTTTAAAATAATAAAAACACATTTTCAGAGAGCACAAGAGCAATGGAGAATAAATAGAAATAAATATTGCCTCGGTGTAGAATCATCCGATGTAACATCAACCTGCAACCATCGCTTTCTGTCGGTGTAAAAAGCAGGATCACAGAGGATGACGTTTCATCATTTTCAACCCAAATTAGGCTGTAGTGAAAAAAAAATTTTTCTTGTCCTTTCAAATTTACACCATCTCTGAATAACTGTGCTGCTATCTAGTGGTGAACAGTGGGAATACATCCAACATTGACGAGCGTGAGATGAAAATACGCTAATTATTAACTGTACAAAAAAAAAAAATCTGCCAAATAGTGAGACCTGGAACCTGTGATCGGTGGGTGGGTGGAGGGGGGGGGGGGGGGGGGGGGGTGGGGGGTTACTATACTGCTTGTTAGTTGATATTGGGTCATATGACCTGTCCTAGAAATAAGGCTGGTACTGACCCAATACTGATACCTGGTATTTATTATATTGTAATTGTTATTATTACCATTTGCACATTATTCCACATCACATGAAAAACATTTGCCTTCCCGATTCACTTACTGTATACAAATAATGTGACTCATCAGTCCACCCAAATTCAAAGCCCTCGGTCCCTCCATTCCCAAAGTGCAAAACGTGAGTCTCTGCAATCACACCCACGAGGGAAAAAAAAAAAAAAAAGTAACATTCCACGTTCCAGTCACACGTACATGTTAACGTATGTTGTGTCCATGCGTTGTGTCAACATTTGTCCACTCGCGTACACAGCTCAACAAGGGTCCGCGCATTCACACACACACATCAACTGTCATGCGCAGGGGTGACTCTGCGCGGCAACAGCGGCAGCAGAAGCAGCAGGAGGACCAGGAGGGTCTCGGCTGGCATCTCCGAGGACGCTCTGGCCACAGACGGGCAGGAGGTGAGTGAAGGGGGGGGGGGGGGGGGGAACTCAAATGCGTTCTATACTAATCTTCTGATTTGTAGAAAAAGGTTTGAACCCACCTTTTTTTCTCTCTTTCTGTGGCTGCATGGAGGTTGAGGTAACAAGGTGAGTGAAAGTCAAAGTCTGGTTTGTCAGAAAAATAAAGACTCAAAGTACAGATACCAAACCCCCCCCCCCCCCCAAAAAAAAAAAAAGAATCTACTCCAGTACAACGTTTGTAGCTATCGTGTGCTTTCCACCAGGGCGGAGGAGCCTGAGGAGATGTCCTACCTGAAGGAGCAGACGTCGGCCAGCGAGCCGACGCAGATCCAGCTGGGTCTCCTGTGAGTTTCCTTCTGGAGTGGAAAAAATGGTTCACGATAGTAAAATGCCCTCAGATGTGGGCGAGGAGCGATAAAATTTCAAACTTTTTTTTTTTTTCACAGGTTAAGCACATAAATATTAAAATGAGAACACTCGCAGGGAGCTGCTGTAGGCCACAACTCACACCCGGACGCTCACACGCAGACTAACCCAAGCTCCTGATGTCATTCACGAGGCCACACCCCTTAAAGGCACACCATTTTGACCGTCCATACAGCGATTACTGTTTTGCGTTCTTTCCATTCTTTTTTTTTCATATAACCCCATTTTTGAGTGACGCTATTTGCACGTTTTTTTTCAAGGCACGTCGTCGCTCCGCCGGTACGAGCGCTACAGTAGATGGTGGCAAAAATCACATCTGTTTAGTTTAATGCTAACAAACGACGCAAAACGCCATTGACGGGCTAACGAATGGCATTGTCATTGTGGTTTTGTGAGTATTTGACACAAGTGGTGGAGCAAAACATGTAGACAAACAATACGATCCTCGTAAGCATGTGTTCTTTAAAGAATGAATATAACTAAGGCCAAACTAGCTTACTGGAAAAATGTGACCTTACCTTCACATCTGCATTACACTGCCGCCATGTGGCCAAGGCGCGTATAACGAAACGCCGCGAAAAACCGTCACCCACCCCAAATTTGTTCATAACTGATTTGTACTTGCCAAGCATCACTCCTGTCTAAATGAAGTCACTTCAATACATTTCTGTGACACCAACATGCCACTAGATGGCGTCAGCCCGACACTCATCGCCGCGGCCTGAGCTCACGCGTCACCGTGTCTTAACTCTGTAGACACATTGCGATTGTCATTTTTCATCTTTCGCCTTCCCATTGTCCTCATTGCCTACGATCCAGGTGGGAGTCCACCTCCCAGTCCTTGCGTCTTCATCTGCTCCAGCTCAAGAATCTGAGCAGGTCTGTCCTGAGGGACGGATACAAAATGTGAGTCCTGTTGCTTTGTGTTTTTTAAAGTCCGGTTTTTTTTTTACCTCATATGAGAGAAGTTTGTGTGTGTTGCATGATTATAATTGTTGTTGTTTTTTTTTGGGGGGGGGGGGGTAATTTTGTTTTTTTGTTTTTTTCAATTCAGTTCGCTTTGTTTAGTTTTTAGAGCAAGTTCCTTTGTTTTTATTAGCTTTTATTTATACTGCAACTCTCAAACTGACCAAACTCCCAAACAAAACCGAAATGAACCCCCGGAAGCTCACTTATGATATTAATATATTTGATATTAATTGACAATGATGGAAAACCAAGGAACATTCTAATTTGTTTCATAAATATTTTCTTAAAGCATTTTTGCCTTTATTTTATGACATCAATGAAAATATTTTGCTTCCGAGTGAAGTTCAAATTATTTTGTTAGCTTCTGCAAAGTCGACAAACTTGGTGTGTGTGTGTGTGTGTGTGTGTGTGTGTGTGTGTGTGTGTGTGTGCTGGCAGCTTTGTGAAGGTGCACCTGATTGCGCCGGACGCGGGCCGGGCCTGCGCCTTCTACTGCTGCACGGCTCTGGAGCCGCAGACCCACTTGAGTTTCAACGAAGGCTTCCGCGTTCCCGTGCCCGCCAACGCCCTGGCCGGGTGCGCCCTGCAACTGTCCCTCTGCCTGCTTGGGCCGCAGGCTCAGGAGGAGCTCCTGGTAAGTCTGAGGGGGGGGGGGGGAATGACAATAAAAAATGTCAGTTCATTTTAGAATGTAAATCGTGTATGTGTGTGTGTATTTGTACGCAGGGCATAGCACGGGTGGGCCTGGCCGAGTGCGAAGAGAGTGCCGACATGGTCTACCACTGGCTGAAGGTCCAAATGCTCGGCGGGGCGGAGCCTTCCAGACCCGAGCTGAGGGCTCAAGGCCAGCGGCGACATCACGATGGGCCTGAGGACGAGCACAGACCGAGAGCCCTGGTATGCACTACTTCATAATAGCCATAAACTTGCCATCGTATGGTATGGTGTATAGTAAGGTATTTAGTAACAAAAGGCATGGTATATAGTAAGGCATTTATTAAAGAAACATGATGTATAGTAAGGCTTTCAAAAAAAAGTATTGACGTACAGTAAGGCATTCATTGAAAAGACATGATGTATAGTACGGTATGTATTAAAAAAGGCATCGTGTATAGTAAGGCATTTATCAAAGAAGACATGATGTATATTAAGGTATTTATTAAAAAAGGCATCGTGCATAGTAAGGCATTAAAAAAAACTTGATGTACAGTAAGGTATTTATTAAAAAAGACATGATGTAACGTGAGGCTTTCATGAAAAAAGACATGATGCAGATTAAGGTATTTATTTAAAAAAGGCATAGTGTAGAGTAAGGCATTAAAAAAAAACTTGATGTACAGTAAGGTATTTATTAAAAAAGGCATGATGTATAGTAAGGCTTTCATGAAAAAAGACATGATGCATGTTAAGGTATTTATTAAAAAAGTAATCGTGTATAGTAAGGCATTAAAAAATCTTGATGTAGATTAAGGCATTCATTGAAAAGACATGATGTATCGTAAAGCTTTCATGCAAAAAGACATGATGCATGTTAAGGTATTCATTACAAAAGTAATCGTGTATAGTAAGGCATTAAAAAATATTGATGTAGATTAAGGCATTCATTGAAAAGACATGATGTATCGTAAAGCTTTCATGAAAAAAGACATGATGCATGTTAAGGTATTCATTAAAAAAGGCAGAGTGTACAGTAAGGTATTTATTTAAAAGGGCATAGTGTATAGTAAGGCATTAAAAATATCTTGATCTACAGTAAGGCTTTAAAAAAAGTCTTGATGTACAGTAAGGCTTTTATTATAGAAGACATGATGCATATTAAGGCTTTTTTAGGACATGATGTATAGTAAGGCATTCATTCAAACAGACCACAGTAAGGCATTTAGTAAGGCTTTTTAAGTCCATGATGTTTCGTAAGTCATACTTTTGATGCTCACGGAGCTCAAGTCTCATGAGGATTTCAATCGTGTCTCTCAACCTTCCCAGGAGAGCTCGTGCGGCCCCTTGTCCCGGACTGACGCCGACCCGGACCCGCTGCCGAGGTTGCAAGCTGAGTCAGTGGACAGCGGCTGCAGCAACAGCACGCCGTGCGAACGAGCGCTGGCAAAGGCGGCCACGCTGAAGGTAAGGCTGCGCCGCCGTTATTTTTTTTTTTTTTTAAATCCAGCTTGCCCAACAAATATCCGCGGCACGACGCGTTTGTGGCGTCCCGGCAGGTGGAGAAGGCGACCATGACAGAGGGACACTTTGCAGAGGCGGTGCGAGTGCGGGGGAAAGAGAGGGGCGGGGCACGCTGGGGACACGCGGCGCCCTTCATGCGCGGCAGCACCATCGTGCGCTCACAGACCTTCTCTCCCGGCGCTCGCAGTCAGTACGTCTGCAGGGTGAGTGGCCCCACCCACATAAAATGGCGGCAAAGCTCTTAAAAAAAAAAAAAAGAGAAAACGAGAGCCTCGTGAAGCATCAAAAATCACGCATCTTCCAAATACAGTCAAACCTCGGTTTTCGAACGTCTCAGTTCTCGACCAAATTGGTTTTCGACCAAAATTTTCGAGTTTTTTATGCCTCGGATGATGACCGAAATTCGGTTCTCGAAAAAACTGAGAGCACTTGAATGCACCACTTGACTCCTCTCGCCTTCCTTAGATGAGGAAGTGACGCTTCCACGTGTCGCGTTCCATTACTGAGCAGACGTGTTCAATAAAGATTTTTTTTTTTTTAAATAGAGCGTGGTTTCAGTTTTCGAACAAATCGGTTTTCGAACAGCCTTCTGGAACGGATTATGGACGAAAACCGAAGTATGACTGTACACTAAAATGAACCCCGTGTTGCATAAACATGCATACTAGCACTTGATGCAAAAGTCATTCAACTCACCTTTAGGCGTTAATTTTTTTTATTTATTTTTTTTGCCACATGTTGTTATTGCATACAGTTGTACCGCAGCGACAGCGACAGCTCCACCCTCCCAAAGAAATCGCCGTTTGTCCGAAACACGCTGGAGCGGCGGACGCTGCGCTACAAGCAGCAGTCGTACCGTTCCTCGCTGGCCGAGCAGCCCACGCGCACCTCCCTGGACCTGGAGCTGGACCTCCAGGCCTGCAGGACGCGCCAGAGGCAGCTGAGCGAGGAGCTGAGCACCCTCAGGGAGCTCAAGCTCCGTCTGGAGGAGCCGCCGCCGCCGCCGCCGCCCACTCGCCGCCCCGCCAGCCAGGACGGAGAGCTGCCCCACTGGGCCCTGAGGGACGAGCGCTTCCGCTGCCTGCTGAGGGAGGCCCACAGACAGGTGAGCCGCGTCGCGCCCGCTCGTCGCCCGGGAAACGGCCTGGGCACTTTCGGTCACTTGCCGTGATCACGTCCAACCGTGGTTGCAGGCCGGTCAGAGCGAGCAGGAGCAGCGTCAGGAGGAAGAAGTTGGCAGGAGGCTGAGGAAGGCGTCCAAAGAACTCCTGCACATGAGGGGGCAGAGCCACAAGGAGCCGCTTCCTGTTCACACTTTCAGGTCGGTTCTCCCCGTGCCAGTTTAGTTTTTTTTGGGGGGGGGGGGCTTACCCGTGACGTAGGCAGCCTTTGCTGTCATTCTATCACCCTCAAATTTAATGTCATTCTTTTGTGGAGGTGCTCCAAGGATTGTCTGCCCCGCAGCCGATGGCCATCGCATCAAAACGTTAAACGTAAAACTTGCCACGTAAAATGTGAAATACAACACTTGATGGATCATGTAACGTAAAAATGATCACGTGAAACCGATCGTGTAAATGTAAAATTTTAAAATTAAATTAAAATTAAAATTAAATTAAAAACATTGGAATCTGAAACTTAACTTACTTATGTTAAATGCAACACTTGAAAAACGCGATGAAACGTGATATGTTTCATGTTTTGGAAGAAATTAATCAAGTACAGTCAAACCTCGGTTTTCGAACGTTTCGGTTCTCGACCAATTTGGTTTTCGACCAAATATTTTGAGTTTTTTATGCCTCGGATGATGAACAAATTTCGGTTCTCGAACAAACTGAGCGCACTTGAATGCACCATTTGACTCCTCTCGCCTTCCTTACACGAGGAAGTGATGCTTCCTCGTGTTGCTTTGCATTGTGAGCAGACAGTGTTCAATAAACATTTTTATTTTAAAAAGAGCGTGGTTTTGGTTTTCGAACAATTTCGGTTTTCGAACAGCCTTCTGGAATGGATTATGGACAAAAACCGAGGTTTGACTGTATGACATTGGTCACATCGTAAATTGTTTTGTTTTTCAGGCAGCACTACGTTTCCATGCTTACACGCTACTGAATGGCTGTCACTTTGTTTACGTAGCATGCTAACTAAAAACTTAACATATAATAAAAAAAATAAAATAAATATGCGACTAAATGCCGAAATTATCTGTTGATGCGTCAGCAAAAATGCGCTGCGTTTGTTTTGTCCTTTCCCGGCAGTAGTTGTGACTCAACTTGAATTTGTCCGCAGAGAGAAGATGGCTTTTTTCACCAGACCAAGGTTCAACATGCACGTACCTCCTTTGCCGGCTGACGACGTGTGACCTGCGCGCCCCCGCGTCACATGACATGAAGTATTTGTGCTACTTTCCACACACACACACACACACACACAAAGTCATGAAGCGTTTGTGTGTCATGAAGAAACTCTTATTCCTGCAAGGGTGGTCTTCTGCTTGTCAGACGGGAACAAAACGTTTGAAAAGAAACAAACATTAAAAAAAAATAAAAAAATAAAAAAAACATACACACACAAAAGCTACTTACTGTACTGTAACTTATTTTATAGTACTTTTTTCCTTGAAGGAAATTTGGAAGAAAAAAAAAAATCAGCAAATAAAACCTGCTTCCTGCTCTTTAAGTGTATTTTGTAGCTTTGGAACAAATAGCACTTCAGTGTTTGTACTTATCTTAAACGCAATGTATTTACATCCAGTGTCACTTTGTAATCCAGCTTTATTACAGATGTTTGTTTGTTTTTGTTATTAAAATTAATATTATTTCATGTACTTTTCAATATACAGATGAAACACTGTATTCAGATTGTTTTTTTTGTTTTGTTTTCTAATGATGTCTGTATGAGCATCTGCAGTGTTACCTCTTTTGTGAAAATAAAATTATTAAACCACGTTTTGGGCATGCCGTGTGAACAGTCGGGTGGCGAGTGACCCCATTTGGGTGGAAGGAGTGCAGAGGGGTTCATCGAAAAACCGCAAGCTCCGCACCGCCACGCCGCTGGCGGTTTTTCGAGAGAAAAATGCATTTGTTGAAATTAAGTGAGAAACACAGGGTTGGAGTTGGTGGGGGTGCACCCTCCCCTTTTCTTTTAAACTGTCTCTTTTCTTCCTACATATTTTTACAGCAATTAAAAAAAAAAAAAATCTAATATATTCAACATTTTAATCTATAAATGATTGTTTCTTTCCTATTGTATTGTTTTAAAAATAGATTTATATATAATATATTATTATAATTGATTCCTCCTCTTTCATCCAGAAATGCTACAAACAACAAATTGTATGAGGGAAAAGTGGTTAAGATTGCGCAACTGTCCGTGTTTTTATGTTATGTTTATGCTGTTTATTATTAGACTTTAACTGTTTTGTTTAGTGCTTTGTTACAGCTGCCACAGTTGCGAAAGCGCAATATAATTCAGGATGTATTGTATTAAATAGAGCCAAAAATGTTTATTGTAAAGGTAAGATTCTATTCGGCAGTTCTGAAATTCTCAGACACACAAAAAAAGTCTTTCAAAATGAATTCCAATGCAAAATTCCATGAACTGTTGAGTCCTTTGGCCTTGAGAGAGTCACCCCTCATCCATCCCATCCAAATTGTCTCTTCATCTTCTCAGCACTCCTGCTGTAAATTCAAGGAACGTTCTTAGCGGAGAACCTCCCCGACGCGTAACTCCTCAAACCAACCAGAATCTTCTGCAGACCTGACCTCACACGTACTTGCGGGTGGCCAAAACCTGCACTTGCAAACAAACTCCTGTGTGTCATTTGGCCAAGGCAGAGCCACTGATAAAACAAGACTACCTGGCTTGAATGATGAGTTTAGCATTAGCATTCCTCACCCCCCACCCCCTCCCCCATCACTTCCTGTCACCGAGAAGGGCCCTGGCGACGATTGTTTCAAAGCATTATTGAGAAAAGGGTTCTAGATGGGGATGGACACGATGGTGGGCAGTTCTCCGATGGGCGGCGGGTTGTACTTCTCAACCCTCATCAGCCGTCGCAGGATGTCGTCGCGGTCGCGCGGCCAACCGTACACGTGCGTGTTCAGCAGCCAGTTGGGAACGTGACGCTGCAGGCAACACAAACAGGAGGAGGAGGGTTTAAAACCCCTTTCGCCACTCTGACAGGTAAAACTGTTCCGATTTAATTGAGAATGTGGACTGCAGGAAATATTGTATTGGTCTTTTTATTCATTTGTTCAAAAAGCTTTTGACACAGTGGATCACAGACTGTTTGCTCTGTTCTGGATGTTTAACAAAGGGATCCCCCAAGGCTCAATCCCGGGACCCATTTTATTGTCCATTTACATCAACAAGTCTGTGTGTCGATCTTAAAAGAACTAATGTTCAGTCTTACCTTTTTCGCCCCGGGGAACAAAATGGGAATGAAGCGGAAATTCTTGCTCCCGTTCTGGATGAACTCATTCTGAAGCTGAATGAAAAGAAGCCACGCCGTCAACAAGAAGCGGAAGAGGGTGGGGGGAAAAAATTCCCATTGGGTACGGGTTTTGGGGACCTGTTTGTGGATGTAGACGGTATTGCAAGTCCTCTCGTCGTTGTCGGGGCCGACGTGGGAGGTGGTGACCGTCTCGTGGTACTTTGGGCTGATGATGATGATGATCAGGTACTCTTTCTGAGGGGACGGACGACACCGGTCAGTTTGCGCTGCTGATGAAAAAAACGAAACCAAAAAAAAAAAAAAAGGACGCGGCGAGTTTTTACTTCGCTGAGGTAGCGCTCCATGAAGTCGATCTTGCTGATGCTGCGGAACTGCTGCTCGAATATGTCAATCTGAAAGCAGCACATATTTAAGTGCAGTGTTAATGTTCAAGCTTTTTTTTTTCATTCCGTTCAAAAAAAATTTGTGTGCATTTCATACATTTTTAAAGGTGTTTTGATGTAAAAACGTTTGAGAACCACTGACACAAATAAATGTGTCGTGCAGTTTTTGTTTTTTTTTATGTGCCTTAGCTTTATGCTAACAATGACCCTTATTTCGAACTGTTCATAATTCCCCTCAACCTTGTTTACAGTTCCATTCATCAAAAGAGCTCCACTGCATAACAAAGAATAGGAAAGTTACACGTCCCAAGCTGACAAAAGTCGAGAAAGGGAAGCCTCTGAAAAATCTCGTACGTGTGTGTCGAAGCCGTTGTGTCGCAGCAGGGCCACGAACTTGATGATCTCGTTGACGTGCGCGTCGTCGTCCGCCTCGTACGTGACGAACACTTTCCCTGAACACGCAGGCAACGTTACAGATGGCCCCATCGCGCCATTTTTCGGAGTCGCGGGCCACTTACTCTGCGCCAGGGACAACGACATGCTGTGCGTCGGCGGCTTCTCGCCGGGGGGAACGCTGTGGCCCCTGGAGCAAAAAAAATTTGAAATTAAAAACGAATGAAATATTTAATAGAACAGGTTACTACATATGATTAGTCGGTGATGAGTATTGGTAGTAAGCTCAGTAGTCATCGTCGTTCGCACACAGCAGAGAGAATATATCGCTGCTCCGTATGTTTAGCAGTGGTTTGAATGTTTGACATGCTAATTTCCTTTAGCCTGTCTCTCATGTTTTACATTGTATATTAGCAACAAGCTAGCAGACTTTCAATAGACGAAATGTGTATGACTTGGTTGGACATTTTGGTGTTAAAATCTACTCTGCTTATCTCCCATTTGTTGTATGCTGTTTTTGTCGGTGTAGCCGCTTACATTAGCTTATTAGCATTAGCATTTATGGAGTTAGCATGAAACTAGTTGTTATGGTTTGGTTGTTTTGTACTAATTCTGCCTTCATTACTATCTCTGATAGTCTGAACTTTATTTGTACTCGTTAGAGTGTGGTGTCTTTTTCTTTTTATATCAATGTTTGAACCAATAAACGTGTTTTTGAAAAATATCTCTCTGTCTCTCTCTCAAGAATTCAAAAGCAAACGAACTCACATTGGAGTGACTCGGCCCCAGGGAGGTCTGCAATCACCTGCGTTGTGACAACACAACCGAAGCTGAGATCAGCACAAGAAAATCGGCGCGGCAACAACAAGTCGAGACTCACAGTGCTGGGGGGCGTAAGCCGCTTGGTACTGATGCCGCGGTAGTTTGACGGGGGCGTCGGCGGGACACTGGGCCCAGCAGGCGGCACCCGGCGGCGAGCACATGTACGGCGGCAGCGTCAGGTGCCGGCTGGGCGGCTCGGAGCGCAGCGAGCACGGCTGCTCCAGGCTCAACTTGTGTCCCGATCGGAAGCTCTGGCTGCAGCAGCTGCAGAGTTCTTTGGCGTCCGACCCGGACGGAAGTTCGCTGCTGGGATATCCCGACCAGTCGCCGGAGAAACCGGGCTGCTGCGGCCAGCTGCCGTCCGCCAGGCTCGGAAACGGCGTGAGCGGGAAGGAACGGTCGCTCAGGTCGGGGGAGGAATTCATGTCCGTCTCGCGTTCTGTGTCCTGCTCGAAATTTCGCGTGCCGAGCCCGGAGGAGGTGCCGGAGGCCCAGTGGTCGTAAAGCGGGGCCGAGTCCAATTTGGGGGTGGCGGTCGCTTCTCGCTGTTCGGCGCTCATGGTCTCATCGTCCTCTTGCGGAGTGTTGCTGTTGCTCAGGAACCAACTGGGCAGGAAGACTTTTACAATGAAACGCCTATTTCGACTGTCTCAACAAACTATACCGCATGGGGGTCCATTTTTAATACTCCAAATATTTTTGTGACGTAACCTTGAGGGGTTCACCATTGAACACATAGCGACAATGAAGTTTACTGTTATATAAAAAGTACCGACGAGTTAATAATCCAAACTGGCAACGGGAACATTTCTGTAACTTTTGTTGACATAAGTGTACAAACAAGTACTCTCTTGTGCGGAATGCAGTTTTATGAAACAATCACTCGTAATAGTCGTCGTCATCCCGACCAAGGATGGGCAAGTTAAAGCACTTCAAAACATAACTCGGAAAATGTTACAAAATCAAACATGGCTGACAGCCACTCGACGTTCTTCTTCTGTGATGATGCAGATGAACAGGTGGAAGTGCTACCCAATGATGTGTGCCCACTAGTGGTGAATGGTGTCATGACAACTTAAAAGTGATCAGATGTGTTTTCACAGTGCTGCCCACCCCTGACCACTGAGAGTGAGGTGAACATTTCCTCCATGATGTTATATGATTACCACAAAACGATTTGGTTGAACAAGTATTTTTTTTTTTTTTCCTAAAAAGCGAGTGAGTGTGTCACTCACCTATTTGGAGATTTGCAAGCCGGCAGCATGATTGAGACTTCTCACATCCATGTGTGTTCAAACTGCACTTGACACAAAAGCAAAAAAATACTTTCTGAGTTTCTGAAGCATGGTCCACCATTAAATTTTTTACTCGAGTATTTCTGTTAAGAAGAAACGTGACATTTACTCCATTAAATTTTGGTTATGATTTTTGTGGGATGAATTATACTTGTCAGAGAAATACTAAATACAACCTAGTTTTGACTTAAACTTGAGTATTGGTGTTCAGAAGTACCGGTAATGCTCCATTTACCATTTCATCGACGCAATATTTTTAGGGGATAAACTGCACTCGCCAGAGTAGTTTTGTTGTCACATACATTGTGCTTTTACATGGGATTTTTTTTGTCACGAGGCATATATTCTTTATCCTTCGTGGGATGTGGCTAATATTACTGCAACTTAATTGTGAAACTCTTTTTCCGTGTTTCTATATTTTACATGATGCTGCCCCCAGGTGACCATGGCGTACACAACTGGAGGCTCAAGCACAATGTCCGGACTCAAATTGCGGCCAAAAAAAAACCCCAAAAAAGAATTACTTATTGTGCGTCGCATGGAGGCATGAAGAAAAACTCACTACCGATGCTAGTTGTTAGCCGATCTATGAATTTCCCATTGTGCGTGAACACTACATTAGTTTTTTTTTAAAAATACAGTTATGTGGTTGTATACTCAATGTCTTAGTTTTATGTAAAGCTCAACAGTTAACTAGTAATTGGACCAATTCGGTTGGTATGCAATACTTGTGCCACAAACAAACAAAAAAAATCAAGAACACACGCACATACTCGGGGACTTTCTGCCTGCTTTTGAAGTAGTTGACAATTGAGTTGGCCCACGTGCGATGACGTCGATTATAAAACTAACTACCACTCAAACCAGTAGTTCGAAAATCACGCACATCGGTAAACGAATTAAGTTATAGCCATTCATTCCTTCTGCCACCCGGGGTTGTCCACTTTCCCACCGAGCTTATCAAATATCAAGTATATTGCCAATTTGTTCCATTCAATGACATATATGACTGCCAAAGTGACATTTAAAATGACATTTGCGGTTCTGTATGTGACCTCAATCTTTTTTTTTTTTTTGCTCACTTTTATTTTTCCTTCGCTCGAGAGCTTACTCGAAAAAAAAAAAAAAAAGGTTCCAGAACGTTCTCTGTGTTGTTACAATATTATTCAAGTGTCCTTTTTTTTTTTTTTTTTTTTTTAAACCTAAGCTACAAGCGAAACAAAAAAAAAAATTGGCTCACCTTCGCTCCAGCCTGCGGTGGTTTGTGAAAATCCGAACCGACGACGCCCAGTTCAACTCCCTTAGCCGGAAAACGAGCTCGCTGGGCGGCTACTTTGTGGGGGGGGGAATCGTCCGCTGTGTGATACCCCGTCTTCGGTTCGGTCTTGTCTTGTGATTTGACGTGAGGTGCACTCGTTGAGTGTCGGTCTGTGGCTTTCCTCCAAGTCACGCCCGCCGCCTACTTCCCACGCACTGTCAGGTATTTACTCAACTTTACAAAACACGTGCGCCTAATAGCTGAGGCTGGAGGTTTTGTTTTATCATTTCATTTATTAATGAGCGACTGCACATTTAATACACAATTTAAAGATGAACTTGACACACTGCAAAAATAGCGTTTGTTGCCTGAGCAACAAATTAAACTACTTGAAACACTGCAAATATAACATCTGTTGCCCTTGAAAAAATGAGACTTTACTATGAATGAAACCTGAACATTTAAATACTTTTGAAGCATATTTGTTTTATTCCTTATTCCATTCCAACTGTACTTGAAGTGTGTTTACAGGAGCTGAAGTCAACGTAGATGAACCGTTTTTGCTTCATTCACAAAGGATGTGAGATAAAACCCAATGACACTGGTTTGATGCAGAGAAACAAAGATAAAGAGAAGAAAAACGCAAAGATCTCCAGTCCTCTCCAGGCGATGCTCCTGCTGTGGAAACGACTGAACGAGAGTGGTCCAGGCGCAGATCCCTGCGGGACTTCGACACATAGCTTCTTGGTTACCAATCTGGAGGCAATAAATATGTTTGAAACCCATTTCAGAATGTGGTGGTCCAGTTGCATGAAAACCACACTCAAATCTAATAGGTACAGAAACAAAAACTTCAGGCACTAACAAGCCAATGCTGTTTTTCATCACTAATGAGACAATTCAGGCTATCATATGATTTTGACATAAATGCAAGCCATAAAGCATTAATTTGATATCCTGCTATAGTGGAGGGCTACTCTTGAAATATTCTCAGTACAACTGTCTTTTTTTTTTTAAATGGAAATCAGAAAAACCTTTATGAAGTATATCTGTAGGTGCAACAGCAAGCCCAAAGCAAAACACATTTTTGTCATTGTATGCACTTGAAGTCAGCGTCATCAATCACTTTCTGACAGCTGGAGACAACCTGGTGCCGTTCGTCCGCAAACATGAAAGGTTCTACAGGTATATTCAGACAGACATTGACGCGTGAATTCATTTATTGCGCTCACCTTTAGGTAAAACACGCACAAGTGGTTATTATGTAAGCACGTGTGTGAAGCGTGCGCCGTGGACGAGTCTCTGTTGGGAGAAGCAGGCCTCCAGCCAGTCCTTGCGCACCGGCACGGCCCGATCGTAGCGTCGCGTCAGCTCCCGGAGCTCCTGCTTTCGTACACAGAAAAAAAAAAACAAGAACGCCCTAAAATGATCACCTTTAACATCAATGCGTTGTCAGAAATGCTAAAGATTCCCCGTGGGGTAACCTGAGAGTGGACTTCGTGCTCCACCTCCGCGACGATGTGCGTCACCTCGCCGCTCATCACCTCCTCTTCGTCGCCGTCGTAAGTGCACCGCAGCTAAGGAAATCGTGAGCTGCAAACTCGTCTATGTAAACGCACCCGAAAGTCGAGATGACTCCGCGAGCGGGGAAAAAGAGCGCAAATGAAGAACGATCGATTTTGATATTAAGGGTGCGAGCAGTAGTTCCCGTTATTTCCGAAGTACAGTAATTAATTTTATTCCAGTGTGTGTCCAGTGCCGCCATTTTGTGTGTACAATTGTTAAGATGGCGAAGTTAAGTCCGTGTTATTTGCTTAGTTAGCATTCTATGCTAAGTTCGGTGCTACGTTAGCTTCGCTATGACTTCTCTCTCCGTAAGTAGGCTTCATAAGTTATCGTAGTGATTTTTGTGTCGTGAGCCACTATTTAATTATTACGAGCAGAATCAGAATCACATTTATTTGCCAGGAATGCCAGAAACACACAAGAAATTTACCTGGCGGGTCGCTGTAAAGCAAGCTTAAGTGATGCCGGTGCTCGCAGTGTGAGTAATGCAATATTTTATATTTAATACTATTTCGTTGTTTTTAATCACCCCCCCCCCCCCCCCCCCCCACACACACACACATTTTCCACGTATTGAATGTTACTCGACGTTTTGGGTAGAATTTTTAGCTTAATTTTTTCAAAATGCATTTCAATAGCCATCAATTCTATGCAAATGTTTGCGATTTGTGCCCTCCAAACACTGAGCGTTGAATATATTATGAATAAGTTGTTTAAATATATTGGTCCATCTTCTGATTGGATTGGTGATCTGTTGTCGTTTTTAAATCACTAACTGCTGATTGTGTGAAGCTTTTTTTTTTTAACAAAAGTGGCAAGTCTCGGTTGTCAAATACTGATGGCCTCACATCTGTCCAAATGACACAAACCAAAATAGAAAAAAAGAAAGTGATAAAGCACAGTGACTTTTGGGACAGCCTGTAATATTTCCAGCGTGTTTTTTTTTTTTTTTTTCTGCACAAAGGCGGTTATCAAGGATATGTGATGAGGTGGCGTGCCAGTCTCTTCCTGTCCGTTGCCGTCAGGTTGTAGAAAAACACACGGATTCCCCTCATGAAACTGGGCAGCTCAGAAGAGGTCCGGGGGGAGGACGGGCCTGCCTGCTGTGCATTTGCGGTCGAGCTGTGCGCCTGCGCTTCCGAGGAGGAAGTCGAAGAGGTGGCGGGGGGGTCGGCCGTGTTTTTGCGACTGTGATAGTATCTGACAGCCTGGTTCAGGGAAGGAGGAGGTCCAAAGGGGCGTTAATGGGAGATGATGTTTATGATACACCGTTGAGATGGGGTGGAAACGTTTTGAGAATTTTCAAAGTTGGAAACTTCCCATGGGAATGAGCAGGAATTAATGGGGATAAAGCAGGAATTTACTCAAGTGAAGGTTGTTTTGATAGGCAACTGTAGTTGGAGAAAATTAAAATGAACAACAAAATAAAGCACCAAAAAATCATTTAGTCTAGGCAAAACTACAGACTAAAAATGATTAAGCAAGAATTCAAATTTGCAAGGGGAAAAAGTAATAAAAAAAAAAAAATCATATTTTTAGAATGGCCACTCCCCAAAGATGACACTGAACTACAGATGTGCTCACGTGCACCGCAAGGTTGCCACATGCAAGCCAAAAAAGACAAAAAGGATACATGAACGTGGGGATGCCTCTGGAAGCCAGATGTTTCCTGATCAGGCGCTCCGTGCCGTACCAGTTGAAGCCCTTGGTGGCGTGGCCGATGCGAGGCAGGTGCACGCTCGCTTGAGGATGCAGAGAAAGAGGAAAAGGGGAAATTCTCAACAAGCGGAAGTTCCCATCATTTGTAGTCCTCGCTCCTCTTGAAGTCTCAAGCCAGCTGTGTGATCTCGGAGCCCACATTCCGCTGTGGCCACAAAGGCACCGCGGCAGTGACGAGAGGTGTGTGTGGGGGGGGGGAGAAAATGTCCCAGCATATCCCGTCAGTCGAGTCTAACCGTGAATACAACAAACTGCTGTGACGGCGACAACAAGACGTTGCTCAAACACACACTGTGTGAAACTAGAAGACGTGCCAAGCCAACAAGTTATTTTCAGAACTAAGTCTACTGTGCTCGTGAAAAAAAAATTTAAAAAAATGTTGAACAAATAAAACACTGTCTTGTAAGAATAATACAATTCTCTTTCTTGGAAAAAGGAAGACCAACTTGCTGCGTAAATATATTTTTTGTATGATCTCATAATCGTGCAAGTGTACCTAATGAAGTGTCTGACTGCGTGCTTTTGGATTTCCGAGGATGCATTTCCACCTTTATTCCGTTTGGCGGCGGCATGAATCTTCCTCAGGCCTTGGTCGAGCGCCGTGAGGAAGATGCCCGACAACTTGTTGTCTCGGTCTCGCTGCTGCGCGACGACGAGGGCCAGCTGAGGAGGATGTTCAAAAAGGCAACTCAACGCAAATATGTGACAGACGCCGCCGGCGCTGTATCGCAATGGAAATCAGGGGAGGAAGCCGCGCACGCCCTCGCACGCCCAGCCAGCAGATGCTCGGAACTTACGTGATCGTTCCCGTCCAGTCGGGACTGTTTGTCGTCAATGGGGAAAAACAGCACGCCTCCGAGATCCAAGTCTATGGGGAAGGGGGGGGGGGGGAAATAATTTTTTTTAAAAAACGATCAATAGCTTTTACAGGTCGTTAATAGAGGGAGGTTGACGGATGCACGTTGAATGAAGACTTTTGGCAGCTTCCAGTTTTGTTACATTTCTGATTCGACCTCCGCTGTTATCGCAAAGAAAATCAATTTGATTTCTCTCTTACCTTTCATCTTTCCCGCCAGCTCGTACTGCCGCCGAGGTTCATCCGAGCGCACCTCCAGCGCGGTGAACAAGCCTCCCTTGCCCCACCGGCCCGAGTCATCTGACGGCAACACAAAGCAGAGTCAGTTTATTTTATGCATTTATTTTCAATGCACCCTCTCTTTTTTTTTTTTTTTTTAGGTTTCATTCGAGGGAGGGGGGGAAAAAAAAAAAAAAAAAGATGATGAGGTGATAATGAAGTGACGACGACGCCCCCTCCGTTCAACATCAATGCGACCAGTTGGACACCCGGCTGATAATCGACTTTTGAAAAGCAATGCAAACGCTAATCTCACCTCGACGGGCGCAACCGCAATATAGCTGAGGGAGCAAACGCACTCACGTCATGTTTTTTTTTTTTGGGGGGGCACAAAGGGTGGGTGGTACATACCGACACAGTGCACAATGATGGCGTCCCCGCGCGCGGTATGAGGATGCGTCACGTCTCCCAGGACGTAGTGGATGGCGCCGCTCTCCGAGTCGGCCGAGCTCACGCTGCTGCCGCCGTCGTCGTCGTCCTCTTCATCGTCTTCCTCGCTGTCCGCAGACTTCAAGCAGCGAGATCGGTAACCGCAGGACGCCCACCAGGCCATCCTGCGTGCAAAGACGGCGTTGATTACAAAGACGGAAGAAGAAGCGCGACGGTCCGTTAAGTCGGTGCTTTCCCGGGTAGCGTTTGCTGAGGGGAAAGAGCCCGTATCTCGCTTCATCAGTGCAAAAGTTACAGTATTTACTTGCGGCGAAAGGCTCTGCATCACGGATTTTGATGGCCCTTGCTTTAAGCATTCAAAACAGATGAGAAGCTTCCCAAAAAGTTGGAAGCAATCGTCCAAAATTCAAATTCAGTGGGAGTGGTTGAGTCCAACCTTTGAGAACTGGTTCATTACGTTGAACTGTTCGCTTTCAGAACAGTTCATCGTTCACTCCTCTACTATACAGTGGTACCTCTACTTACGAAATTAATTGGTTCTGGAGTAGTAGAGACGCGTTTTTCAATGTAAATGCCCTAATCCGTTCCAAGCACCCCCCGCCCCCCTCCGAAAATTCAGACAAATGTTTTCTAAAGCATAAAAATGCACCAAAATATGTAACAAATCATTTAGAATTTGATGATTGCACAATAAATTAGAATTGTGCATAATATTAGCTTTTTTCGGCTTTTAACAATCCTTTGAAAATGTCCAAGGCAAACATTAGCATAGTGAGCGATCGCCCGACTGGTGAAAAACGTTTTCTGGGCGATTCACATTTACGTAAAACGATCAAAACGCCTCATGGCCCGCGGGGCGAATGACGAGGACGCTGCATAGACACATACGGTAGCGGTCCCCCTTAGCCAATAGGATGACAGGATGGTGCAAGCTAATAGCCAATGGCAGAGCAGCTGTAAGTATGTTGCGTTCAGGAAACTCGGAGCTACGAGTACAATCCCAGACTGTATTTTTCCCTTTCGTATCTTGAAATTTCTTTTGTAACAAGAGGCAATATGTTCCTGTTGAGGCGTTTCGTAACTTGGACTTTTCGTACGAAGAGACGTTCGGATGGAGAGGTACCCACTTGTATTGTGGATTTCGCAACTATTTATAGAGCACTTTAAAAAAGGGGGTTTAGTTAGGGGCCGTTATGAAACCAGATAAATGTTTAATCACCTCCACATATTACGTACAAAGCACACAACAAATTGATGGACACCTCGTTTTGAAATCAAGAATAATGACTTGTCGTACGCGTAGGCTCAAAAAAAGGTTAGGAAACACTGTGCGGTCTTTTACTTTTTCTTGTACTTGTGTTCCTCCTGCTTCTTCTTGGCCTCCGCTTGGTATTTGGCCCGCTTGGCCGCCGCCTCCTGGCGCTTCCGTCGCCGCATCTCCAGCTCCGCCTGGGTGAGAGGGCGCCGCTTCCTGGTTGGGAAGATGAGCCCCGCTGCCGGCAGCACCTGGAAGAACGTACGGCAGTGGTTCGAAACAGATGCTGTCGAAAAAAAACGGAATTTCCAGACACGTTGCATTCCCGGTACAGTCAAACCTCGGTTTTTGAACGTCTCTGTTCTCGTCCAATTCGGTTTTCGACCAAAAATTCCACCAAAAAAAGGTTTTTTTTATGCACAAATTTCGGTGTTTTTTTTATGCCTCGGATGACGGACAAATTTCGGTTCTCGAATAAACTGAGCGCACTTGAATGCACCATTTGACTCCTCTCGCCTTCCTTACACAAGGAAGTGACGCTTCCTCGTGTTGCTTTCCATTGTGAGCAGACGTGTTCAGTAAACATTTTTATTTTAAAAAGAGCGTGGTTTCGGTTTTTGAACAATTTCGGTTTTCGAACGGCCTTCTGGAACGGATTATGGACGAAAACCGAGGTTTGACTGTATTTGAAATATCAGGTATGTTCACACCCTAAATCAAAGTTAGGGATTCAGAGTGGCACCGAGTGGTCTATTCAAACGAGAAAGGAAGTCATACGTCGGTTTTGTTCCGCAGACTTCGACCTTCGGCGCCGGCGTTCTGCTCCTGGGCCAGCTGTTCATCCAGCAGGCGCTGGAAGGTGGTCCGGTCCTCCGAGCTGGGGTCCTTGCTGTAGTCTTTGCCCTCGAAGCAGTACATGTGGTCTGCGAGGACAATAATACACGGTGGGAGATACAAATACAAACCGAGGTCAGGCATTCGTGAGTTCACCGCTTTCATGGAGCTTAAAAAATAAAAATTAAAAAATCGGCGATATGACAAGAGGCGCGAATCGCGATATAAAACCGGGTGACTTCACCAGAGATCACGTTGAGAAAGTTCCGCAGTGGAAACATACTCTGCCTGTCAGATTCCAAGTCGCCGCCGTCGCCGTCGCGTCGTCCTCTCGCAAGGAGCAAGGTTCTTCGCCGGCCTCGTCTTGGTCCTCCGTCCAACAACCGTCGCGGGAGGCGCCGAGGATCTTCTCCACTTTCACGTCCTGGATGGAGCTCTCGCCGGAGGAGAGCAACTTGTCCAAACCAAACTTCAAGATCTCGCCGAGCTAAAGGAAGGCAAATTAAGACATTAAAAGACTAAATCTGCCCACCAGAAAGGTGCAATATAAACTCAATATTGTGGAACAGCATTCAAAGAGATTTTGGAATATTTTATGTACATTTTAAATGATATTTTGCTTCCGGAAGCCACATTTATGAGAGACCACATAAAAAGGTCTCATTATTCTGTGCTATTTTCATACAGAATGCCAAATTGGACATTTTACGACTGCGCAATTTAAAAAATGTTTTTTTCTAAAACCTGATCATCACTGCGAATAGCGTGAATGCAAATTTTCCTCATTTGTCTTTTGGGTGATCATGATTCAGCCCTATGAACTCTTGACTCGCGACACAAAGAGTCGGTGCAAAAAGTTTTTGTCTCAGCACAAACAGGATGTGAGGTGCCTGTCATTGAAATACAGTACAAGAGATGGGGGGGAAGGGAGGGGGGGGGGGAGGTGCTCACATGCAGTCCCGCCGCCGCAGACTGCGCTCGCTCCAGCAGAGAGAAGCGGCCTTCTTCGATCACCGCGTTGGTGAGCTCCAGCTTGGAGACGGCGCGCGAGTACATGATCTCCTCCACCGTGTCTCTGGCCAGCAGGCGGATGACCTTCACTGGCCTGCAATCGGGATTTCGGAAATCAATAACAAGATGCCCAACAAAGATCAATTTTTAAAAAATAAAATAAAAATTCAGGTACTGATTGATCTGTTGCAGGTTAATCATTATTGGTGCACAAAAGGGTTAAAGAGCCCGTCGACTCGATTCAGATTTGTTTGTAAATACATTTTGCTTACATGTTAGAAGCGAATAGCAAAAAAACGTGCAAAAATGGAGAATGACACACACGCACACCCCCCGAAAAAATTATGATATCGTTGATGGGCACCTGTACTGGCCAATCCGGTGGCAGCGTGCGGCTGCCTGCAAGTCATTTTGAGGGTTGAAGTCGCTGTCCATGAAAATGACGGTGTCGGCGGCTGTGAGGTTCATGCCGACGCCTCCTGTACACACACACACACACACACACAAATAATTGATAAATGAAATATACCGTAATTTCCGGACTATAGAGCGCACCTGATTATAAGCCGCACCACTAAATTATTAAAGGGAAAAATTGTGTACACACATAAGCCGCACCCGTCTATAAGCCGCAGGTGCTTATATTGTAACATGAGATATTTACAAAGAAGGACGGTACACAGGCGGCCGTTAGAAAAGTCTTTATATAGGCCGCTTCATTAAATAAGCCGCAGAGTTGAAAGCGTGTGAGACAAAAGCCGCGGCTTATAGTCCGGAAATTACGGTAAGTGTCATGTACAAAAAAAATGTATATATATTTATTCTAAACAAAAAAACCAAAAAAGAAATGTGGTTTTATAAAAATATGAAATATTTAAATTTAGGAAAAATATGAAGAGATTGGGAGTCGTTGATCAGATGAAATAGAAAAGTTCCTTTTACTTGAACATATTCTCATAAACAGAAAAATCAGAGAAACCGATCACTTGGCAGGGGTCTCCATTTTGGGTTTTTTTTTCCCCAGAGCTGTCGACATCACGCGATTAGGATTTAGCAGAACTGACCTCATCATCGATGTTGGGCGGTTAAACACTATCAGACGCATTGATCTACATTTATAACCGCAATTCAATTACGGCTTCCATGAAACTTTTGTGTTTACAGATTGCCAACTGTCTAGTCTCTGTGGATATTGGATCTTTCATCCAATAAGATGTCGAAATCTGTGTTGCCACACGAATCGACTCTCCCCAGCGCCTTGACAATCGGTCGTGTCATGTCAACCGTGTTAGCAATGGGACCGTTGCGTTAGCCAATCACGTTCGATGATATCAGCATTTTCCCGTCACAATTTGTTTTCATTTTTGACTGTCTAAGATTTTTAAAAAAAATAAAATAAATTCCGGCAAATCAGACAAGCGATTAAAAAAACAAAAACATGTTTAACGTTATTTGGACAGTTACACCAATATTTTCACTTTTAGCGCAAGTTAATATTAGCACCAAATATCAATTATTGGCATACTTGACTAGTCTGTGTTCATATCAGCCGTGAAGAAAACAATCCATCTATATTTTATAAATAGCATCCCTGGTGATTTTATTTGCTGCGGAACGTTGACGTGGTACCCTAGCGTGTTCTTTAGATTGCATTTTGAGATAGTTTGTATAATTGCGATGCGATAGTGGTGGTGCGAGGCTAATGCTAGCATAAAAAAAAATAAAAATATACGAAACAAAGTCAGCCTCCCTATTGACTATCGGGCAAGTGACAGGAAGTGGCTGCGCGTCACACGGCGCGATGGCCTTGTTTTCATCGGTGAGCATCATCCTGCCGCAGCTCTTATCTGCCGATCAGGCCCTCCTCGCTTTCCTCCCCTCTTGTCGTTCGCTCGCACGCGGCGCTGACAATCGCACACGTTTTAGCTGATGATGCGAAATGCGAAGAGGCGCGCCATTTCACCTCACCTGCTTTGGTGCTTAGCAGGAAGACAAAAATGTCCGTGCTGCTGAAGTTCTTCACCGCCAGGTTGCGTTCTTCGCCGCGGACCGAGCCGTCCAGGCGCTCGTAGCTGAACCCTGCGCGGGGGGGGGGGGTAAAAGCGGTTCGGTCATTGTGCGGTCACAATGTGAGACGCACCTGCTGGTTAAGAGCGCTGACCTCTGTACTCCATGTAGTCCTGAAGAATGTCCAGCATCCTGGTCATCTGAGAGAAGAGCAGAACACGATGGCCGCTAGAAGAGAGCAGAATTTCAAAATCATCAAATAAAATACATGTTTGAAGGGATCCAAGTGAAATAGGAAGCAGATTAAAAATGCTTCTTAAAATAGAAGTTGGTGAAAATGTACAGGAATTAAATTGTCCACCAGCTCATTAAATTATTCCTTAAATTAATGTTTAATCATTTAATGGATTTGTCATATATTAAAATTTTTAATCTTTTTTTTTAATTTAATGCATTTAGAAACAAATCATATAAATCACATTATAGGGTCTGTAAATACAGTACATTTTCATTTATTTACAGTCATTTTATTTAACGGCATTTAAAAAAAAAAAAATCAACTCTTCACTTTTACTTTTTATTGATTTTAATTACATTTAATTTTTTTTTAAATTTGGTGAATGTTGATTTAATTAATGGTCAAATTATTTAATTGATGATATTTAATTCATATCATAACATTTATATTGAGTTGATGGCAATTTTCCATGCGTTTCACTGAGTGCGCATCGGCGTTTGTTACGCATTTCAAGACATTTTCCTGTATTTTAAATTTCGAGCAAAAGTCGAGCGTTCCACTCGGCGGCGGCGGCGACAAAGTCACCTACTCTTGCTGCAGGTAGGCCAGCATGCTGTCGAGGAGGCAGAGTTTGCCGCTGGCTTTGATCAGATGTTCCCCCATTTTCAAACGGCTCGGGCTCCACTCCTGGACAAGGATGAAATTAAAAAAAAAAATAATAATAATAATAATAAATTGAATCCTTCAAGGAGAACCTTGGATGTGGCGCCTGAAGGGAGGAGGCTGAAGTTCCTTACCATCAAACAGATACGGGTGGTCCACGCACTTCCTCAACTGGATCAAGATGTTCAGCAGACGGGTCTTGTTTTGCTCGCTGCCAAAAGCCTCTGAGAGCACATCGTTAGCAAAGGCACATCACCTCAGACCAATTGTTCCCTGCTCTTGTGCGAGATTCTCTGTGCGAAACGGAACTGGAAAAATGGAATCTCACCGACATCCTTCATCAGGAGAGCTTTGTAGTATTTCTTCTGCAGCGCCGACATGCCGTGGTACACCACCACTTCCGTCTTTTTGGGCAGGTCCACCGCCACCTCCGACTTGACCCGGCGGAGCAAGAAGGGCTCCAGAATGCTCTGGAGTTCGGCAGCTGGGCGGGGCGACACACAACATTGACATCCATGCTTGTATGTAAAACGTTTTTTTTTTTTTCTTTCTCGTTATTTCATAACAAGAGTGGCAATGTAACAAAGCGTACTTTAAAACTGACGTGAAGTGAAAACAATGAACATGCTTCAACGGAGTTTAAAAATCGGATATCGAGGAGTAATAAGGCATCATCATTTAATTGACGATGACATCATACCAAGCGCGGGTCGACTGCGCACATCGGCGTAAGATTGGGCGAAGCCGTCGGCGTCGTCCTCCGAGAAGATGGCGGGCTGGATGAAACTCAGCAAGGAGTAAAGCTCCTGTAGGTTGTTCTGGACGGGCGTGCCGGTCAGCAGAACCCGGAAGCCCACTGAGAACTAGACAGGAAGTCATTAGCGGGAGCAATAATGAAGACGACGGCGGTGCCAGCCGGTACCTCCATCAGGGTCTTGCGCAGCAAAGAGTTCTGGTTCTTGAGCCGGTGAGCCTCGTCTACGACCAGAACCTTCCACTTAAACCTGCAGGGGAAGGCGCCAAAAGCGAAACGTTATGAAAAGCAATTCCAATTCCATGATTCCTGAAGCTCATTGGTCGCGAGGGAATGAATAATTGGGTGTTCCGAGCAGATGAAATAACAACAGAGCACGGTCTCCCTCTAGTGGAGAGGTTGGTGAATTACAGTGATTATAAACATGACAGGGAGCACGGGCGCTATCTAGCGGGCAAGTTGGTGAATTACAGTTTTCATGAACTTGACAGCTTAGCTTTGGGATGACTATGGAAGCAATTTAATGACTATTTTAAATATGACAATTAAATTTTTGAGAAAACACTCACCGTCTCAGGAAGGAAGCATCTTTGAGGCAGAGCTGAAAAGCAAATGATTTTTAAAAGCACTGAAAACTAAACACATACGCTCGTCCATGCTCACACACCTCGTATGTGGTGAGCAGGACAAGGAAGTCCTGCGTGTCCCTTTGGATCTCAACCCGTCTGTCTTTATCTCCCTTGTAGCACAGGACAGTCAAAGATGGCGAGAAACTGCGAGAAAAAACAACAACAACAAAAACAGATGCTGAGACTTTTACAAGCGAACATGATTATTTTATGGTACGGGACTTGGAACATGTGTACCGTTCCAACTCACTCCTCCAATTCTCCATGACGGATAGAGGGCTAAGAACCAAAAACGGACCTTTGACATCAAGAGCGCCCGCCATGTACACCAACAGGCTGATGGTCTGAACGGACAAAAACATAACATGGACACACCCACAATATTGTGGATCACACAATGTGCGGACCACATCTCAGAATATGATTTAAAAAAATAGATTTAAACCCAATATGGATGAACATGTTCACTGTCTCAAACCTGACAAGTTTTCCCCAAGCCCATCTCATCTCCCAGGATGCATCCCTGCTGGTTTTTCAGGCACTGAGTCAGCCACTGAACGCCATGCAACTGGTAAGGCCTTAGCTGGATCCCTGTTTGAAGGCCAAAACACTCCAATGACCCAAAGTCCATGTTAGCTTCCTGACGAATGGATAAACTCATTGAAACTTCACGTTGAGTGTTGCGTTCTAAAAGTTACCCTTTAGACCCCAACGCTGCAAGTCGCTCTGAGTCAAAGTCGTCTTCTTTTTGACGGGCACGCTGTTTTTAATCTCAAGCAGTAATTCTTTCATGTTTCCACACCGAAGGGACCAAAACAAAACAAAATCTACAGTAGTGTACAGACTTGCGTTCTAAGTACCATGTCCCGACTAGTCTGTCGGGACTTCCGCCTTCATCACGTGGTGCAGGAAGTGATTCAAAACTTCCCGCGACACTTGAAAAGTTCAGGTTTAAACCACAACGATGTATTTTTCAGCGAGCCAAAGCCGGTCTATTTTGTTATTTTGACATCCCATACAACAAACAATTTAGTCATGTTCTCAAATCAGGTGATATAGAAAATGAAAAATGCAGACGAGACTGCCAAACACTTCCGCCTTTGTCACGTGACTCGGAAAGGCTGAACCGGCTTGCTCCATACGAAAACAAACTGCAAAACTGAGTCTCGTTTTTGGTGGCCATGTTTTTTATTGTTGTTTTTTTACGTTGAACAATTCCGTAATGTTTCAATAAAAGGAGCTGGGAAAAAAAAAGAAATATCGACGCTTGCCTGGTATTTTTTTTTCCAATTCTTTATGTTCCACTCAAATGGTACCATATCGTTCAACGTCCACAGAAAATAAATTTTACAAAACTAACTGAATAAACAACACAATCATTTTAACATGTATATTAAAATAAAATGAATATGTGGAATTTATTTGTGAAATGAAAATCACGTCATTTTCTTCATTTTTATTTTTCTCTTTGGAAACAACAAGTTGTGACACTTTGCAGTAGCAGTAACATGTAACAAACATTTTAATTTAAAATGGACTATACATACATCAAAATCCAACAGGTTTTGTACCGCTAAAGCATAGTTTTGTGTGAACATATGACAAAATCAGGAATAATAAAATATACATCATGGACATGCAGCCCACTCACTTGTTAAAAATAAAACATGGGAGGTTGGGGAAACCTGCCCCTTTCAAAAAAAAAAAAAAACACTGATGAAACAGGCCTCATTTCATGCACATGGCCACCAACCTCAAGATGGCATCCCTGCAAAGTCATTTTTGACAGGTTAGAACAAAGCTACAGCAGGTATTGCTGCTACACTAGGAAAAAAAAACAAAGTTCAATAGAGTATCACATGATAACATGATCAACCGAACGATTTACATGATACTGCGTATTCCTTTTTAGAAGATACCGTAACTAAGTGACAATGTTAAAATGACAAACCTGACAAACGGGATGTAAGAAAGGCTGTACCTGGAAACAAAACAGCATTTTGAGTTCAACGCCGTCTGCGAATGGGAGGTGGTATTTGAAAAAGAATGATGATAAACTCACCAGCTGAACGACAACACTTGCAGGATGACAAAAAACAATGCCAGACCAAAGTTTTTCCACTGGACCAACAACAACAACAACAAAAAAAAGATGCAGTTACTGGCAAGTGGACTTTAACAAAAGGTTTGTCAAAGTGAGATCATGACTCAGGAAGTCACTCACCCAGAAAGCGGCGCACAGCGTCAACACTAGACAAGTCTGGAAGAATAAAAACCATTATCAATGTACAGAAATGTTTACAAGCTGGCCCAGGATTTTTTTTATGAAGGAGGCTTACTTTGCTCCTAAAACATGCCATTGTTTCACTTTCAAACTCTAAATAACAGCCATTTTCAGAATGCATTGAAATGGACTTCATTGTACTTGTGTCCTTTTTTGTGTGTGTGTGCAGGTGCTCACGATCATGATGGTGGTGGCCAGCGCTCTGGTCTTGTCACACATCCTCTTCAGCTGCTTCACGGGGCCCATCAGGAACATGGTGCTATGTGGCGCAAACAATCATGGCGAGACAGCATTCAGTGGATTTGAAAATAAGTTGACACACCCCTCTTCAAATGCCAGGTTTTGGTTAATTTCAGAAATCTTCCAACATTAATGTGACTCCTACAATACAAAAAAAAAAAAAATTAGACCTGGCTTTTGAATGGGGGTGTGTCGACATTTTATATCCACGTATGAATATTGTACATCGATGGTGATGACAAACGATCACACACTGGCACACGCACAAACCTGGCCAGGGCGCAAATGTTGCCAAAAGTGTAAAAGACGATGAAGAGGATGATGCCGATCCTGGGGAGGAAAAGTAAACATACCCCCTGCAAACACACATAATGCATACTTTCTTTTGAAAAGAGCAGAAATATTAGTAAATATGGTGACATTTTGTGAATTAATGAAAATTATACCAATCCATATTTTATATATATATATATATATATATATGAATGTGTGTATATATATATATAATATATATATATATATATGAAATACATTTGTACATTTTTTGTCGTAGATTTTTATCTAACATAGTTTCATTATCGTCGAGAAAATTTTCTGAATCAAACCACCACGTTAAATGTAACTTTATATAATATTTTGAATGAAGATTAAAAAAATTGAACAGATTTAACAAAACGAGTAAAATAGATTACCACACCGCATGCAACATTTACATTTTTATAATCATTCACGAGTTCGCATTTAAATTTCATCCTGCTGCATTGCTTTGTTTCCCTTGTTGTACTGTAACTTTTTAAAATGAAGAATAACCATGCATAAAATGTACAATTAATACAACATCTAGTCAATACATGATACAAGTATTCAATATCATTTCATATTCAAAATGAGATAAAATCATTTTAGATTCAAAATGTTCGACATAATACCATTTTGACTTAAATAAATGTAGAATTTTACATTTGACAATAATTGTCAAGCCGTTTTCAACTGGAAATGAATAACAATAATCCATACATGTATTACTTGTAAATAAATACCTAATAATATATCAAATCTGTACTATAGTCATTACCCGGTATCAATAAAGTTTTCTGAAACCGAATATGACCACGATGACCAAGGCGGCAATGCTTCATTGAAGTTCAGAACCTCAGCAAACATTCCTGAGAGCGAGTCGAACGAGTCGAACGACAAGAGGCAGACGCCGCTTTTTTTCCCCCACGCCAGCAAAATGTCCCCCGTTTCCGTGTGAGTCTTACGAGAATGGCGCACGCTGCTCCGATCACAAAACACGCGATGAACCCTTTCACGCGTGTCCCCCAGCCCAGCGTGGATGCCTCGTTCACACTCTGCACACACAATCGAGTCCATTCACCATCAATCAAATCAGTGGCGACGACAAACGAAGCCGCTTTGCTTTTACCTCCAGAATCGTCCGATCTTCTCTGCGCGACTCCTCGCCGCTCAAAACCGACTTGAGTTTATCCATAACCGAGATTTCGTTGGAGTGGCTTTTTGAAAATGCGGAGGGAAAAAGTTGGGAGTATTTCTTTCCCCCACCGCGCAGCCCGACGTGACCTACCTGAGCGGCTGGATGACGTCACCACCCGCTCACCTGAGACAAGTCAGAGAAGTCGCCTCGCTCTTGACGAGGAAGCGTGCCGTTGCCGTTGCCATGGGAACCAGAAGCCTGACTCAGCATTCTCAATTGAACTGAGCGGGCACGTGCGTCGGCGTACAGTGATCCCTCGCTATTTCGCGGTTCGTTTATCGCGGATTTTTTCCGCAAAAAGTCAGCGAGAAGCAGCGAAAGTCAGCAAAACAACAGCGAGTCACATAGAGCAAAAAATACAGTACTGTACTACATGTATATGTTTACTGTATTTTGTTATTCATAAACTAACCTAACTTATACATGTTTAAATCTATTAGTATACAGCATTAAGTCATGTTAATTACTTCAAAATTTACTTCTACATGCATGTACACCATTAAATTTGGCCTTATAAATATTATGTACCTACATGGAGGTGGAGGGGGGGGGTCGCTACTTCGCAGATTTTCGTTTATCGCGAGTGGTTTTGGTCCCCATTAACCGCGATAAACGAGGGATTACTGTAGTTGGGAGTTGGTGCTCAAGCATTTCTGTATTTCTTGATATATTTTTTTAATATTTAAAGAGCTTTTAAAATAAATATAGACTTTTAAAAAGCCTCAACTAATGAAACAAAGACTACATTCAGTGCACGGGCAAATTTATACGTCATGTATTTTTATTAGTTTTTCTACAATAAGCAACAAAGATCAAGAGACTGCGGTTAAAGTGCATGTCACCGTTAAATACAGTACATACCGTCATTATTATTATTATTATTTTGAAACACTTTTGTCAGGAACATAAATAGAAGCGTGTTGCTTGCTCATGACCAAATACGACATGGAAAACGACATGAACGGAAAGTGTAAAATACAAACAGTTTGGCAAAGGAGGGCACCACCCTCCTAATACTGTCGTATCGCAAGAGCAATATTATATAAATATAACACTAGCTACTGTAGTAATGGGCCCTGAGAGTACAAGCTACGAAAGGAGGTTAGAGCAGGTGGAATAATACACAAAAGCAGTCATGATTGTCCTCGCATCTCAAACGTCCTTTCCCTGATTTTAAACGAGTAGCACCACAGTGGCGGGCGGTCGGGGTCACACCACCTCATCCTCAGACTCGGGGTCTTTGTCACTCCGCTTCAGCAGGCCCATTTCCACCGGGGGGGTCTTCTTTAGTCGGGTGCGAACGGCGCTAGGAATAGATTACAAAAAAAAAAAAAAACATGTCAGCTGTACTGTAATTCATATCCTTATTGTTGTCATTTATTATTCACTCCCAAAGACGTTTTTAAACGTCTTTTCAGACTTGGTCTAAAATTGGCTGGTACAGAATGAACTAAGGGGCCAAAAAATAAGTAATTTTATTTGTTACTATATTTTTATAATGAACCGGCCAATAAATCAGTCATCAGAATTTTATTTGGCCAATTATCGTCCTCGGCCTAATAAAACCGGGCTGTCTTTCAAACACTGGTTTGTTCATTGACCTCGTCACAAACAGCGGCGCCAGGCGTTATCCTCACCAGCTGACCAAGCAGTAGAGCACGCCTACGCCGAGCATGGCGAAGGCAAGGTGCCACGAGTAGCACATGGTGATGAACATCATGTTGTTGTGGTCCTTGGGGTCCCACTGGGCACCACTGGGAGGGTACAGCACGTAACCGATCTGAGATGCAAAAGCACGAGAGAGAAAAGTCGGGTGGTTGCTTAGTGACGCGGTACACATACAAGCTCTATAAAAAAAATATTTAAAAAATCATCTTCCCTGAGGTGTTATCCAACGCATGGAGCGGACTGGACGGCTCCATTCCAAATTAGCATGCTACTAGCAGCTAGTAGCTATTAGCTGCTATCGGGCTCGTGGACCGGCGGACAGGTTTTCCGTCCGTCCAATACGATTTATGTGCCACGTGTAGATCCACACAATTGTGACACCTTAAGGGAAAGTTCACTGATTTATAGGCTGGCTAGCTCGCAAGCTAACACGCTAGCAATCTCCCTGGCCCGCGGCGGGCTTGTCCAGGCGTTGCTCCGCAAAAGAACACTTAAGGAAGAAAAAGTCGATTTAAATTTGCCAGGCTTGTTAAGAATACTCTTCATGTGTTGTTGTCAAAATGACAAGGCTTTTTTATTTATTTATTTATTTTTTTTTTAAGTATGGCGTGCAAATCCTCACCTGCCAGAACCAGCTACCCTGCAGCAGCGTCAGAGTGCAGCGTAACAGCTCCAGTAGGATGTTGCCTCTGTAGAAAAGCTCCAGGAAGGCCACCGCGGCCCCGCCGAAGACAGCGTAGAGCAGCAGCATGTGCAAGTGCACGTCCAGCATGGTGCGGCCGTGGAGGTGGTAGAGAAAGAGGAACCCTATAAGAACAACAGCTCATTTTTTAGGTGTGCCTCGATGTGCTCTCTGGATCAGTTTTCCTTGAGTTGCAGCTAATTTCCATGTTGGAAGAATGTCGTTGCTCAGTGCTCTTTGCTGTGTTTTGACTGCGCATGTGACAAATGAACCTCTCGAATCGTAAATGTCTAACCTTCGTTAAAGAAGGCGATAGCCATCATCATCCTGTCGAGGGCAAAGGGCGCGGCCTCGGTCGTGTGCACTATCAAGGAGACGCATCCCGCCAGGCCGAAGAAGAGATACATGGTGGCGTGTTGCCAGTTCATCAGGTCTTTCCATTGGTTCTCCGCAAAGTCATACAGCCTGAGTTTGGGCCCGTCAGCTAAGAACTGCTCTGCTAGCATCCCTGGAAGACCCCCCCCAAAAAAATAATAATAAATAAAACAACGCTCAATCAAAGAATGGATGCTGCGGAATGTAACCGGCTTGCGCTCACCCACGAAGGAGAAGAAAAGGACGAGCGAGCTTTCGAAGATCTCCAGGCGGCGTTGCGCCGCTCTGCTGCTCAGCCGGGTCGAACCGATGTTCTTGTTTCGACGGGCGGCGTGCCACAGCGAGTACTTGGCCGTCCACCAGAGGCCGCCCAGTAGGAAGAAGCTCCCGGGAAGGGCGTGGCCCTTGAAGCTCCCCATGATGCTACCCCTGGATTGGAGAACATTTCAAATCAGTCGGCGGTGAACCTGTATTTATCGCAGGGGGGGGGGGTGGATTTGTATATTAGTGAACACTGGTGCGAAAAAAAGTGGCGAAGGAAATATTTACTTTAATTACGTCTTGTTCTACTGCTCTAGCATAGGTGGGTGCTAGGTGAAAAAAACAACAAGGATTTACTGGGGGAAAAAAATAAATTGGTGATGACAGTGGACCCCCCACACACCCCCACCCGCCTACCATAAATCAATTTCAATGGGTATCAATTATATCCAGATTTTGTGTGTGAATATTAATATTTAAAGAATATCACTCCCGGAAGGCGATGCTAACTTTCCATTAGCATCGCAGTGTTATTTTACATTGACTTTAGCATTAGAACCGAATAGCATTAAAAGAATGCTTTTAAAAACAGAGCATTTCAATATGAAATGTGTGTATTTGTTTTGGTTTGGTTTAGTTTTACGTTAAACTTCAACTGGGGTGTCATTAAACATCTTCAGGGAAGGCAGAATCACAAACAAATCACACACTTTCCGGCACGAGCGTCACGGTGCATTCAGGGTACTTTCGGAAATTGCAAACACACATCAATCGTTTTTCCTGTTGTCAAAATCGAAATCACAATTACATTTCAATTAATTGTCCGGCCCTAGGGTCCACTGTATTACGTATACAAGCCATTAAAGTCCATTTTCCCATACCATGTACCCTTTTTGAACAGCTCATAAAAGACTTTGTGTCATGTCGCTGCAAATGAGTGGCACACCGTAATGACACATAATGAATGCAGTTTTTGTGAGTATGTGTGCACAGGCAAGCTTGCTGTGCCACAGACGTCATCCGCCTCAGGTGGAGCTTTAAGCCTGGCTTTTCAAAATTAATTTCGTAACAACCTGCTTGATTTGATTTCATAAATACTCCGGTGGGCGTCACTTTTGCGGGAAGGCGATCAAACGGTCGGTCGCCTTTTGAAAAAGAGGACACTCAAACAAGAGTGTTCCTGGGCGAGACCACTCCAGGATGAGGATAACAACACCCTCACCATGGCAACCGCTCTAATTCAACACCGCCGGGGGTGTGGGTTAGAAATAAAAAAATTCTGTTTGGGATTTGGGGTTCATTGTGAAAATGTAAATAGAACCACGTAATCGGCAAATGGTGTACAAAAACATTGAAATAAATTTAACTAAGATTAGGTTGCCAAATAAAACGTCAAAATTAGGGCCTAACAATTCATCGGTTGGCCTATTAGCCGATTTTGGTCTAAATTTTTTATCACACTCTGACATAAGACAAAGATACAGTCAAGCATTCCCTCCAAGACATTAGCATTAAAATTGGCTGCTTTTCACCCAGACACTCACGTGCAGTCTCACCAAAGTCACATACCACACAACCAAACCCCGCCCCTTAGAGGTACATGCACATACACAAACAGTATCATACGTCTCGATTTTATAAATAGATTTTATGCTTGAAGTTTGTTTGTTTCTTGAATTTAAAGTTATTTACAAAATATTTTAAAAGCTTGGAGCAGGTTTTAGTGCGTATTACTAAGTTTTAATATTTTTTTGTGTGTGGGAGGTGTAAAAACATTTTAAGATGTTTTTCATGTGGTCTCTGTTATGTGGATAAGATCCTCATATCTTATAGAAAATGGATCCATAGAGTTCCTGAAATAGCCTCACAACGCTTTACATGAAAATACCAGACAATTATCTTTTATTTTCACTCATACTGTCTTTTCACTGTTTTTTTTAATTGTTAAATAAGTACGGCAAGTGAATGCATCTAAATCAGTAGTTAATTTTTTTTAATTTATGGTATTTAGTAGAGAATTATGAAAGAAAATTTAGATTAAATTGTAATTTTATCAAAAATGTTCTGTATTACATAAAATGATTAAAATATGCAAGGTATGTCGTCTTTTTTCGCAAGAATTTTCTCAAAAACAAGGTATTCATCACTTACAAGGTGAACTTGACGGTGCAAAGTTGGAGAAAAAAGTTTTATAGGATACAGTTTATTTCAATAAGTAAGCATAAAGAATATCTTTTCGAGACCGACATCCTAAATAGTGGAAAAACGAAGGGGAGGTGTGGGTGGTCTTACCCAAAGCGGCTTTGTCTCTGGAAATGTCAAAAAAGAAAAAGTTAGTTCCGATAAAAATTAAAACATCTTGAATTTTCCATCATTTGACACAATTTCCTCATCGAAGTAAACACCGACTTTCTCCTCAAATTCTTCGTCGCCTACGAACCGTTTCGCATCTTCACCCCCTAAATTGTTCCCCCCTCAAGTGTTTTCATTGGTTGGCAGAGGTCAGCTGACGTCACCCTCGCGAGCTCCTATTGACCAAACCGCATGTCAATCTCGGGTTTCCACGTGTGCATATTCACTGTGCTCGCCTAACAAAAAGAAGGGAAAAAAAGAATCCACAACTTTCCGTACTGCAGAGTTGAACCGAGCAGATACGAGGACCGCAGCACGTACACAGCAGCCGGGGAGTCCTCGGCCCACCTCGGCACCTCCCCTCTTCCGTTTCATTCGCAAATGAGGCATTAGTTTGACGAACAGCTTGTTGTCTACGAATGGGGCGAGAGAGTACACAAAAAAACGAGGGGCTCCTGAAGGGGGACACCTGTTTAGGAATCTAATGGAGGAAACAAATGAATAAGGCGATCATTTGGAATGAAACCGCGTTTATTTTCAAAAATATCAATACAACGAGATCTATAACTAGAATACACAGAAACTATTATTTAAAAAATAATATACTAATAATTGTCCCTTCTGGGCTGTGTTGGGAATCATTCACTCATTCAATTTAAATTTTTATATCGTGGACTACATATTCACTTAAATGTCTATCCCTATGTCGGTATTTTTCTTTTCTGATGCGGCCATTTTGAGACATTAAAAGATACCGTTACAGTCAAACAATTTCTTTTGGTTCATGAAAACCTTTTTTAAAACCGGCTTTTTTTTTTTTTTTTGCTAATCACTTTTAACAGAGCAAAAACACAAACATTGAAAAAGGGTTGAACAACATGGGAGCATACATTTGTACACACAATTTACAAGCAAAACATTTCATTCCAGTGAAAATGAACTGTAAAAATATACACAGTGGCGGGCAATCATGGTTTAAATTCTAATATTTGTTACATGAAGGTGTACACACACAGTCGCCGTTTCAATTTTTCCTTTTTTTTTTTTTGTCCAATCAGATTTCAGCGTCTATCTGTTGCCAAGTTCATCAAATCTGCCCAGGGCCTTTTTAAATGATATTTAAACATCATTATCTTTGTTGGAACGTGTTAATGTGAAAAAAATGGCCAAAAAATGGGGAAAAAAACGGGCAGATTTTTGCCAATTTTAAAACTTTACTATCAACCGTTTAACTCGGCCAGTGGAAGTAATCGGTCGGGCCTTAACTGTTCATATTGATCAAATTTGCCAACCTGACGTCAGTATTTTTCCAACTAGCCAAACACACCTGTAGCAATCAGTACCAATCAATACATTTAATAATCAGTATCTATGGTGGGGATGATGTCTGTTTTGTCGGTTTTGTCATCGTTAAATATTGATTGAAAACAACTCCGTGCAGATGATGAGTTGCGTGCATTTTGGACGCTTCTCTATAATTACGACCCGCCATTGAAAAAGGTCAAAATTTAGCGGTGCCTGCGCAGGGAAAGCTGCCGTCGGAACGTGTACTGTTGCTGCTGCTGTTTTTCCACGGTGACGCCGCCGACCTCATCCGCCGACCTTCTCCTGTCGCTTAGGCGTCTCGTGGCCGGGCAGGCCGCCGCCGCCGCCGTCTCGCTGCGGCCGCGTGAGCCGCACGGCTCGGACCTGCAAGCGGCCTTCCGTCCCAAAGCAGACTTGTGAGCGGGATGGTTTTCATAGCGGGTGACATCACGCACAGCATGCAACGCTCATATGCTCGGAGGGAATGCATGGCAAGAGCCGTGACGTGGAACCAAGCCTCCATTTGCAATATCTATTTAAGACGAAATATATGGAAGCTTTGCAACCATAATAATGATAATAATACATCTTATTTCTATCCAGTTTGGAAAAGGGATTGTGCTTTCGGATTATTAGGGTTTCAGGCCAAGGTTAGGGTTTTAACAAGGTCAATAATAATAATGATGATGACAATGACATTGTTAAAAAAAATTTCATTCAATTTTTTGTAGATTTTTTTCGCTCTGGCACATCAGATTTTCCTAATAATAATGAGTAATAATATAATATAATAATATTCGAATATATAATATTGCAATATATTTTGTAATATTGATGAATGAAGGTTTGCGCTCAGCAACAGGTGGAATTTTTTTTTCGGAAATGCCATAGCTATAAATTATAAAGCACGGTAAAATCGGTCTTGCGTAAAAACAAAAACAAGGGAAAATACCTCAAGACATTTTTTTTTAATCAACATAAAAAAAATTTTCGGGAGACATAAAGTCATCTCTGATTAAAATTTGTTATTGACCAATGTTATGATGATGATGAAGATGATGATGATGATGATGATGATGATCGAGTTTTAAACAAGGGTTGACGCTTCAAATTAGGGTTTCAAGACAGACAGGGTTTTAAATGGGGCTTTCAAGGCAGGATTAGGGTTTAAAACGAGGGTCAGGGTTTCAAATCGCGGTATCAAGAAGAGGAGAGGGTTCGTTTACCTCCTTGTGGAAAGTGTGTGCACAGTGCAGCTCTTGAAGGGCACCGCCACTTTTGTACACGTTGTCATGGCACAGAGGGCACAACTTGGCGTTGTCGTTCTGAAGAAACAAAACACATGAAGAAAAGCAGGCACCAGAAAATGCTGCGTTGTGTGCCTCCTATTTGAAAGCCTCGAGACCCTAATGGGCGACCCAAACCCAAATGTGAAACTTGAGATTGAAGCCCTCACCCAGGCGTGAAACCCTTACTTGAAACCATCATTTAAAGCCATGAGTGTGTCTTGAAACCATACTTTGGAACCTTAACCCTGACTTGAAGTTCTTGGAGCCCTATTTTCAAAACCTTAACTTTGTCTTGAAATCCTAGACTAATCCTAGACTCGTCTTAAAACCCTGACTTGAAGCCACCTTGAAAACCCTATCTCTGTCTTAAAATAAAACTTTTGAAACCCAAACACAACTTGGAAACCGTAACCCAAGTTTGAAACCATAATTTGAAACCTTAACCTTGTCTTAAAACCCACTCATTTGGAACTCCAACCCTATTTTAAAACCATAACCCTGACTTGAAACCCTAGTTTGAAACCCCAACCGAGTCCAGAAACTGCAATTTGAAAACCTAACCTTTGTTGGACTTTCTAACCCAGATTTGAAACCCTGTCTTGAAACCTTACATTGAAGCCCTAACCCTCCCCTCAACCCCTATTTCAAAAACTATAACAAGGATTCGGTTGACAAAATTAGGGTTTCAAACAAATAAGGTTCTCAGATTGCGATTTCAAGACAGTGTCAAATGAGGATGAAGTTTCCAAGTCCGGTTTAAGGTTTCAAGGAGGTCTTTCAAGGTTTGAAGTACAGCTCACCGGGGGCAGGGTGCATCGATCTTGAAGATAAAGTCTCCTTTGGAAGGATTCCGTCAGCTCCGGGATGGTGCCGATGCGGTTCTCCGGAACGGCCGTTTTGGAGCGTCCGTTGTCGTCCGAGGAGGTCCGTCGAGCCCTCTGGTGGGGTCCGACCTCCCCTTTCTCTTCTCGGCTCTTGGCGTGGCTCGGCGCGGCCGCCATGGCGGCCGCGTGCAGCCGGTTCAGCTTCATGGCGTCAAGTTGGGACTGTGAAAAAGGATCGTCGTCATTTTAGCGACCATTTCATTTCGTTGCTTCTCAACATTCTCAGTTTGATTTTGTCTCAAGTGTGTGTCAAAATTAAGATGTCGCAATTGCTAACTTGCTTTAAAAAGGGAGACCGAATCGCTGCTCGTCGATGGTGCATGTAAATCGCTGCGAATTTAGATTGAGCGAATGCCGAGCTGAGTGCTCTCAAATTCACCGTCAAAAGGACACACACGCGTGTGCCAATAATCCCGGCAACAGAAAGGTCAATTGATGACCCGGGTCCATTAATTCTCATGCTCGCTGTGTCTGTCACACGCATGTGGATTTCGCAGAGACACTTTGTGTAATATTTCCCATGATAGCTTGAAATACGAGAAGCTTGTTCTGGCTCAGTACAAATACAGTGATCCCTCACTTATCGCGGTTAATGGGGACCGAGACCTCCCGCGAAAGAGGAAAATCCACGAAGTAGCCACCCCCCTTGACCCCACCCCCACAGGTATGAGTATATATAATATTTATAAGGCCAAATGTAATGGTATACATGCATGTAGAAGTAAATGTTTGTGGTAATTAGCATTACTTAATGCTATATACCACAGGTGTCAAACGCAAGGCCCGGGGGCCAGATCCGGCCCGCCAGGTCATTTTATGTGGCCCGCGAAAGCAAATCATGTGTGTCAACTTGTTAAAATCTGTACCGAAATATCAAATTGTCATGTGTAATAAAAGACGTTGAGATTTTGCAATCATTTTGTTTACACTCACTTGAACAATAATTGAACAAACTATTGACGACTTGAATGATCAAAACTAGTAATCTATTAATTTGTGGTGTACTCATGATAATTTTATGGTTTCACTGTCATAACAGCCCTCCGAGGGAAGACGTAACGCCAAATTGGCCGGCAACTAAAATGAATTTGACACCCCCGCTATATACAGTCAAACCTCGGTTTTCGTCCATAATCCGTTCCAGAAGGCTGTTCTAAAAACCGAAATTGTTCGAAAACCAAAACCACGCTCTTTTTAAAATAAAAATGTTTACTGAACACGTCTGCTCACAATGGAAAGCAACACGAGGAAGCGTCACTTCCTCGTCTACCCGAGGAAGCGTCACTTCCTCGTGTAAGGAAGGTGAGAGGAGTCAAATGGTGCATTCAAGTGCGCTCAGTTTTTTCGAGAACCGAAATTTGTTCGTCATCTGAGGCATAAAAAAATTGACATTTTTGGTCGAATTGGTCGAGAACCGAGACGTTCGAAAACCGAGGTTTGACTGTACTAATGTATATATACATGTATAAGATGTATAAGTTATGTTAGGTTAGTGCATAAAAAAACAAAATACAGTAAACATAAACATGAAATATACATGTAGTCCTGTATATGTTGCTCTATGTGACTCACCGTTGCCTCTCACGGACCTTTTGCGGCATTTTTTCTTTTCTTTTTTTTTTTTTTTGATGAATACTTTTGAAAAATCCGTGATGCACTGAAACCGCGATAAGTGAACCGTGAAGTAACGAGGGATCACCGTAATCCTTCCGAAGAATGAAAATGACTGGTCATTGACTTAACAGCAATAATCTGATCTGAACATTTTAATGAGAGTCAATGTTGTGAAAAAAAATGATCTTACAACTCAAATTTATTTCGGGTTTCAAACAAAATGGAGGAGTCAAAGCAGGGCTTCGAGTCTATAGGTTAGGAGATCAAATTAAGGTTTTGCACCTGGTTTAGGGGCTCGAACTAGGTGTCAATTGTCAAAGTAAGGTTTCAAGGACGGGTTCGAGGTTACGTTTAAAAAAAACGGTTTAGGGATGCACCCAGGGCATGGGGCGCACGCATGCATAAACCAACGTGTCGTTCTTACTACAGTGGGAAGGGACGCCCGTCTGTCAACTCTCGTCCTGGCGGGTCTCCTAAAACTTCTCTTCCTTTCACGCGAGTATCCACCGCCACCTCCTGATCCTCCGTGACCCCAGTAGCTGCTCATCCACTTGGTGAAGTTGCCGTCATCGTCCTCGTCGTCCATGATGATGGCAGGCAGGAGCCTCAGAGACATGACGGCTCACAACGGCGGGATGCTGTAACACTGAAATGCTGACTGACCGAGCGCCTGACTTACTGACTGACTCTTCTGCGCCTGACTGGACTGACTATTCCCGGGCCATCCTGAAATAACCCGCCGCAAAAATCACTTTTAATCTATTTACCACGGCTGGAGAAGAGTTTTTTTCACTTTGGAGAGACACCGAGGATGAGAGTGTTTGTTTTTGCAACCCTTTCCGTTCCGTTCCAGTCCACAAGTCCCCCGGGGCACCTCCACACTGTGCCCATACTTTCCATGAGTGCATCAAACATGTCAATAATTATGGAGTGCTCCGTGGGTCTGGTATGTAGGGCAACAAAACATCAGCTCATAACACTTCAGTTGTGTGTTCACGTGTTGCCAAATTCCCTGAATTTTTCATTGAATTTGTTTAATTAAAATAAATAAATAAATAAATAAACTTTCCGTGGACATGAACATTTATTAAAGGAATTAATAATATTTTGAGTTAACTAATAGGAATAGGGTTGACTACCGCTATTTGTGGAGGATAGGGACCCAGCTGGCTAGCAAATAGCAAAACTCAGCATATAATTGACACGCTGTCACAAAATACTTTTTTTTTTCTAAACCTAAAAAATTATTGGAAAAAAAAGGAGAAACTTCCAGTCAGCGTTTTCCACAAAAAAGGGATTTGCGCCCACATTAAAACAAACAAACTAAAAAAAAAAAGTCGCTAACAGTAGTTGTGAAACTCTTCATTTGTGTCTGGATGAATTTATTACACTGCCCCCCACTGGTGTGGCCAAGTAGTACACACCAGAAGTAGCAACACAATCTCCATTGTCATGAAGCAAAAAAATAAATAAATGCGACCAAAAGAGTTAATTTTTTTACAAGTACTGTACTGTTGATTTGACCCGATCAAATATTAGAGGAGTGCTCATCATGTATATGTCCAACAGACCTGATTAAACGACAGAACGGGGGCGCATGTGATTCGTTGCCCACCCCCAACATGCAATATTTCAACCCAAAGAGCATCAGAATGTTTTTGTTGTTTGTTTGTTTCACAGTATGCGTGCGTGTGTGTGTGTGTGTGTGTGTGTGTGTGTGTGTGTGTGTGTGTTTGAGTCTATGCCAACTATGCTGTGTCCCATTTGGATGCTGGGCCCCGCTATGTCTGGACGCCACTCAATGTTTTTTTTGCCAACGGCCATTTGTCCTCGCTCCGTGTGCCTGACGTTTGCAAGTCATCAAAGTCAGCTACAGTCAACCCCTTCAGGCTTCAGCACTGTAATGATGAGGTGTTTTGAGGAAAAAATTTACTGAAATATTTAGGAGATGAGGCTAAGCTTAAGTAGGCTGTAATATTCTTCCAAGAAGGAAAAACAACCATGCAGCAAAAGCAAAGGGCAAAGAATTAAATTGAACACAAGAGTGCTTCAAGTAACATTGAGGAATGTTTACCATTTAACCCGAGTTTTAGCAACTCAAGTTTGTCCTCTTGTTGTAAAGGCGAGGAATTGAGGACAAAGGGTTACATCACCGACCGTGTGTTCGGGTGCTTTAGAAAGATGTACAGTAGAAACAAATCGGTTGGTTCTTTTTATTTTTTGACAGAAAATCTGTATCAAAATGTAAACGTTTGTCGTTGTTTTCATTATTATTAAAATTATACTGTATATTATCTTTTAACTAAAGGGATATGCAGTGCATATCATGTCATTGATATCTCTACACGTTTTTATCAACCGACAAAACTCAAAAAGAAGCTCTGAGATAACACGCAGCATTAGTAACCTATTTTTGCAGTTTTACCTCGCTACTCTTCCGACTTCCGGGTTGAGTGAACGCTGGCGCGTTTGGCTGCCGCTGCTCAACCCGTTGGTGTTTTGTTGTTTTGTTCCTGATTGTAAAGTGTCCTTGGGTGTCTTGAAAGGCGCTTATAAATAAAATGTATTATTATTATTATTATTATTGAATTGAACTTGTGAAAGCAAGTTGGGACTACAAATGAGAGTATTACGTAAAAGAACTACAGCTCCCGTCAGCCCCTATTCCCATGATTCCTTACGTTGTGCGCAGCACGCGAAGAAGAAGGCGACAGGCGCAGAGCTGCTAACTAAGCTAGCCCGCCAGCGGAACTAAGGGTGCTCATCATGGCTGCCTCCAAGCCAGTCGAGCCGCAGTCTGGCACCGGCCTCCCTCGTTGGCAGCTGGCTTTGCTTGTCGGCGCTCCCATCGTGCTCGGGGTGGGGGCCGTGTACCTATGGAACCGCAGCAGGGCGAAGGGGCGGCCGGGGAAAGGCAGCGGCGAGCGGATAACACCAGAAGGCAGCGCCAGTCCGGAGCAGGGCCAAGACAGCGCCTCGCGATCCAACCAAGGGCAGGACAACATGGTACCGCTCGGCGAATTTAACCAGGCGGCGTTTTTATTTTGCACCACCGCGAGAGTTGAAGCGCGCTGGCGGCGTTGCGGGTGGCTTCTCTGGCAGCGCGTGTGTGAATACCGCGGAGGTGACGCGGATCAAGGGCACCTGTCAGTGCCAGCTACCCTGCGGCGAGTGAGGCCACGCGCACTCCGTTTGATCCACTTGATACAAACCAATGTGTGCTAATGCTACAAGCTAACTAACCCATAAACTTGCCTGGCTGCTAAATAGTAGCGATCCTAACGACGGGGATTCATCGGAACCTAATTTTAACAGATTCAAAATATTTTATCCTCATTTGACTCATAAGAATTATAATTGGATTTATAAAATAAGTTTAGTGTTTCCATAACTCTTACTGGTTAGTTACATTATTACTTTCGATCTTTGATCTCCATTTTAAGATCTCTGTACTCGTCCTCACTACAGAAGTAGTGTAACTTTTGGCGTTCTCGGACAACTGCATGTTGCAAGTCATGCAAACCTGTGCTCTTGTTGTCTGCCGCGTGTGACTCGCACTATGAGTAATTGGTATGCACAGACACCACTAACTACCAGGATTGAAAAGCGTTGGCACAAATACCATGTCTTACTTGATCAAGCAGCGTGTCTGTGAAGTCTGGATTAGGTCATCTTTTTGAGTTAATACATTAACGATTTTCTCAATGTGAGTTAATTTCTGTTTATCATTGTTTTTCTGGTCAAACAGTGAACCCCTGCTATTTTCAAGGGGTTAAGAACCAAGGACTTCTTGCAAATAGCGTAAGTCCGCGACTAATTGCCCCTTTACCGAAAAGGAGTTTGTAATTGCGGCCCATCCGTCCATTATTCGAACCGTTGATCCTCATGAGGGCCGCGTGTTTGTTGGAGCCCATCCCGGGTGTCTTCGGGCAGTTGGTGGGTAACACCTTGAACTGGTTGCCAGCCAATTGCCGGGCACGCATGGACAAACAACCATTCACACTCCGAGTCGCACTGAGGAACAATTTCGAGTGTCCCATTAACCTACCATGCATGTTTTTTGGAATGTGGGAGGAAACTCATGTTACATCAATTATTCAGACACAAACAAAAACCCTCTTAATGAGTTCAAGCGAACAACTCAAAAATTCCACTACGTTGGACCAAAGTAATACATTTATTGCATTGGCCTGAACATAAAAACAGTGAATAAACAAGATTTTCAGTAAACGAGATGATAGGTTTTCGCGCAAAAAAAAAAAAAAAAGTCAGTCCTGAGCCGCGACTATTACAGGGGGTTCAGTCCACTACCGCTGTTCTGTCAAACTAAAATGTCACTTGTACCTTTTTTGTTTTTCCTCCTTAAGAGTCCTTTGGATCGGGCCCAGGCGGCAAAGAACAAAGGCAACAAATACTTCAAAGCGGCCAAGTACGACAATGCCATCCAGTGTTACACCGAAGCCATCGCGCTCTGCCCCACCGAGCAAAAGAGCGACCTGTCAACATTCTACCAGAACCGAGCGGCGGCCTTTGAGCAGCAGGTTGGCGCCACATTCAGCTAAATCAAGGAGCGCTCTGCCTGCCTATTTATAGGCATGATAGTAGATTATGACAGTATAAAAATTGCAGCCCTAAAATGTACGTGTATTTTTAATATTTGGGGAAACAAAAACATTTTTTTTTTACAATTGAACACATTCTGTTTTATTTTGAAACAAATGTCACAGTGTTACTGGTGAGCTAAAGACCCATGGGCTACTCATGTTGCCCCTGGGGCTAACTAGTACATGCTGGCACCATTGTTTCTTCATTTCACGGCCAAGTTTGTTTGATCAAATTGAGCAGCAGCCAATTCTAGACCAAATTGAAAAGACGCCACATTCAACTACTATCAAAACAAAATGCCAAAGAATATTTGAGGCGTATATCGTGACCTCTCGTTTGCTTTTCCCCACAGATGAAATGGACCGAGGTGGTTCAGGACTGCTCGCAGGCCGTGAAGCTCAACCCGCGCTATGTCAAGGCTCTTTTCAGGAGGGCAAAAGCTCTGGAGAAGCTGGATAACAAGAAGGAATGCCTGGAAGGTGAGGAGGAACCGGCGGCATTTCGCCAGTGGAGTGTTTGCCCGTTAGCATCGTTCAGGCCGTCACTATGTTGCGTATCTTTAATACTCCTTAAGTTTTGTATTTACCGTAAAAAAAATTGTTCTCTGACAGTGAAACGGGGCTACCGCCGTCTGTAAAATGGATGACGCTGTGACATTCATGTTGGTTGTTTGGCATTACTTCAATCAGATGTCACCGCTGTGTGTATCTTGGAGGCCTTCCAGAACCAGCAGAGCATGTTGCTGGCAGACAAGGTGCTTAAGCATCTGGGGAAGGAGAAAGCCAAAGACAAATACAAAGTATGTACCTTACCACATTTCACAGAAATTCCTTGATTGCCGTGGACTTCTAAATTGTTCTCATTTCAAAAACGCGTGACATTATAACTTGTAAAATGACTTCATATGTTCCATGCTCAAACTGTAGGCATCCTCAAACCTTTCAATGGTGCTGGTGATGCATACAACTATGAGTTTTCAGCAATGGTTATGCAAAACTAAATTAGAATACGAGGCTCATGGACTCCGGCCCCCCCCCAAAAAAATGTTTTTTTAAATAGCAAGATTATTCTAAAAAACTGCCACCAAAAAAGGAAAATGAAGTGTGAATATTTCTCATGTGAATTGAAATGTAAACGGTACATTGGAAAAAAAAAAAAAAATCCAGTTAAAATCTTTTTTTTAATGTTTCATTTAAAGCCTAAAAAAAGTTTTTCTAATTCAATTTCAGAATTGGTATGAAGGGCCAGACAAAAGCAATGGAGCCCAAGCAGAAAGTGTGATCAGGGAGAAATACTGACACCTAGTGGCTGGAAATGAGCTCGTCCCGCAAAGGGAACGTTAACCATTTTGCTCCTGTTCTAGAACCGCGAGCCGATGATGCCTTCGCCCCAGTTTATCAAGTCATACTTTGGCTCCTTCACCGATGACATCATCTCGCAGCCGCTGCAGAAGGGCGAGAAGAAGGACGAGGACAAGGACAAGGAGGGCGAGGCCTCAGAGGTCGCGGCCAGGTATGAGGGAAGATGATTTGGGGATGGCAACAGCTTCAGCAAGTGATCTCATTGCCCCCCCCCCCACCACCCCCAAAAAAGCTCACATTTGGCCTGATTCCCGACTTATGCGTACGACACGACCAACCGGTCTGCTCCAATTCCTCAGCGCCGGCTACCTGAAGGCCAAACACTTCATGGAAGAGGAGAACTACGACAAGATAATCAGCGAGTGCACCAAGGAGGTGGACTCGGAGGGCCGCTATACGGCAGAGGCGCTGCTGCTGCGTGCCACCTTCTACCTGCTGATCGGCAACGCCACCGCCGCTCAGCCTGACTTGGACCGCGTCATCAACATGCAGGAGGCCAATGTCAAGGTGCGTCTGCCGTTAGCGTTGGTGCTGCTAAATGGAGTGTGCAACACTAAAGATCTGATTCGTGTGTGTGTGTGTGTGTGTGTGTGTATACAGTCAAACCTCGAAATTGTTCGAATACCGAAACCACGCTCTTTTTAAAATAAAAATGTTTACTGAACACGTCTGCTCACAATGGAAAGCAACACGAGGAAGCGTCACTTCCTCGTTTAAGGAAGGCGAGAGGAGTCAAATGGTGCATTCAAGTGCGCTCAGTTTGTTCGAGAACCGAAATTTGTTCGTCATCCGAGGCATAAAAAACTCGAAATTTTTGGTCGAAAACCGAATTGGATGAGAACCGAGACGTTCCAAAACCGAGGTTTGACTGTATTTGCAGATTATTTTTTTTTTCCAACATGTTGAATGTTGAAATATATTTTTTTGCCATTCCCCAGTTATTTGGGCAAAACACATATTGCATATTTAGCTTTTTTTTGTTTGTTTGTTTGTTTGTTTTTGCAGCAGCAGCAAAACATTTGTAATAGTTTTACCCATCCCACACACAATGTAAATAATTAAAACACGCAACCTGTTGAAGCACACTTTTAAAATAATTCCCTCGAGCCAGTTCCACAGCAACACGAAAGAGGCCCAGCGTGCTTGCTTCAGGCTTTTAATTTGTTACTCTCCACTTTACTGTAAAACGGACAGACGCATAAAACAAAAGGGAGATAAACATGATCTCCTGAAATGCCTTATTGCTAATACAGACTGCAAAGTTTTAGAAGCACCAAGGGTGAACCGTACTATGCTGGGAATGCTGTGCCTAAAATATTTTTTGTGTCGTTTTCGGAATACAGTCAAACCTCGGTTTTCGAACGTCTCGGTTCTCGACCAATTCGGTTTTCGACCAAATATTTCGAGTTTTTTATGCCTTGGATGACGAACAAATTTCGGTTCTCGAACAAACTGAGTGCACTTGAATGCACCATTTGACTCCTCCCGCCTTCCTTACATGAGGAAGTGTTCAATAAAGATGTTTTTTTTTTTTAAAGAGCGTGGTTTCGTTTTTCGGGAAAAAAATCGGTTTTCGAACAGCCTTCTGGAACGGATTATGGTCGAAAACCGAGGTATTACCGTACCTCATTTAGGACCATAGCACGCCCTGCGTTCTTGGAAGCAACATGGCATATTTTATTGGAAATGCTTCCGGGCTCATCCGCGTGCATGTTATTTATTTATTTATTTTTTATTTCGTCCGCAGCTGCGAGCCAACGCTCTCATCAAGCGCGGGAGCATGTACATGCAGCAGCAGCAACCCATGCTCTCCACGCAGGACTTCAACATGGCGGCGGATATCGACACTCGCAACCCCGACGTGTACCACCACAGGGGGCAGGTACGAGTCCGGTGGACGGCGACGCTGTGGCACGTCTCTTTTATGTCCTCCATATCCAGCTGAAGGTCTTCGTCGTCAAAAAAAAAAGTGATGTCGGATTATTTGTGGCCATTTTGTTCAGCTGAAGATCCTGCTGGACCAGGTGGACGAAGCCGTGGGGGACTTTGACGAGTGCATCCTACTCCGGCCCGACTCTGCTCTCGCCCAGGCACAGAAGTGCTTTGCTCTGGTGAGTTTTGATGAGTGTCTGTCATGCATTTGGATGAATGGCTTTAACCGCACCCCCCGTGTCTTCCAGTACAGACAAGCGTACACCGGCAACAACCCATCACAAGTCCAGATCGCCATGGATGGCTTCGAGGACGTGATCAGAAGGTTCCCCAAGTGTGCGGAGGGCTACGCGCTCTACGCTCAGGTAAGACCTCGGATTTCTTCTCAGCCTGACATCCAAAATCGTGAACGTTCTCATGCCTCCTTCTTAGGCTCTGACCGATCAGCAGCAGTTTGGAAAAGCCGACGAGATGTATGACAAGTGTATCGAACTGGAACCAGACAATGCCACTACGTATGTCCACAAAGGGTAAGAAATGACATCGCTGAGGATTTATGTTATTAATGATTAATTATTAATTAATTAAAGTTAAAATTAAGTGAAATTATTAATTTAATTTAACATCGCTTTGAGCCTTTTTCTCTCACCCTGTATTTGCGATGAATTGTTTTACGTGTCAGTAAAAAAAAACAAAAAAACATTGTGAGGTTGGTTGCCATCAACAAAAGAATCGCGACTCTCGATATTACTTCAAGACATCGATTTAACAAAAGTTAGAAACATTTGCAGATAAAGCTTCACTCGCCAACTAATTCAACGCGCAGAGGAATCTCAATTGCGAAATGATTTCAGCAAGGCTCCACAAAGGGTGTGTGAAGTGTGCTATAAATCTTAATCCCTATTATTATGTACAGATTATTACAGCTCCAGTGGAAGCAAGACCTGGATTTGGGTCTGGACCTCATCAGCAAGGCCATCGAAATTGACAACAAATGCGACTTTGCCTACGAAACGATGGGAACGATCGAAGTTCAAAGGTGAGGGGACCCAACTGACTGTATGGATTTTTTTTTTTTTCTTTCTGGTGTTATTCCAACCTTTTTCTGATGCGAAATAACCAGACGGGTAATAACTTCCTTTCAGGGGCAATCTGGACAAAGCGATCGAGATGTTCAACAAGGCCATCAATCTGGCCAAGTCGGAGATGGAGATGGCCCACTTGTACTCGCTGTGCGACGCGGCGTACGCCCAGACGGAGGTCGCCAGGAAGTACGGCCTCAAGCCCCCGACGCTATAACTCCTGCGCCGATTTGAGGGTTGCTCGTTCCCCAACCGTGTTCAACTTTGCATCGATTTGTTTAACCAAGGCGGGGGGGAGAAGGGGGGGTTGCTGGATTGTAATGTAAAAAAAAAAAAAAAAAAAAATATCATAATGAAGGGCCCTCCTGGAAATATATACAGCATCGTGTTTACGTTGTAGTTGAAAAAGGGGTCTGCAATGCTTAGGGGTCCCCCCCCCCTTCTACCCCACAATGTGTCACGCACAAGGATGGTCGATACACTTGTCTTATTGTTATGATTTACAAGACAACAACAACAACAAAAAAGGACTTGTGACAGGTCTTCGGATTCGACATACAATCCTGTGAGAGTTAGTTCAACTATCAAAGTGTTTTGTTCCATTTATGTACCAATATCGGTTCCGAGTTGGAGATTAAAACCATAGAGCCAAATCTGTAATGTCTTGTGTTTGTAATGCTGAGGTTAATTCCTGGATTAAGGCTCTCGATGGGCAGGATGATGCAGAAGCAAGAAGTCTTCTTTGTTTTCCATTTTGCTCGTTTTTTGTTTTGTTTTTTTTTTAAAACATTGACTTGCCTGTTTTTTCTTTTTCTACGTTTTGTGCAGCATGTTCACCTTATGATGTAAATGCAAACGCCTGTGCCGTTTGAATGAACACTAGGAGAATCTTTGCTATCAGGCCGACTCAAACGCCTCCTTTTTATGGCACTTGCATCACTAACACACTCTCGGTTGTGTAATTCTTTTTACTTTTTTGGGGGGGGTGAGGCGGGCAAGAAAAATGGTTTTATTTGATTTTCAACTGTGGGTAGTCCTCATTGCCTGAGCCATTTTTTTTTTGTCTTTTTCGGTGTAGTATCTCCTTTTACAGATAGGCACACATTTCTTATAGGAATTGATGTAAGCATTTTGAGACGGCCACTTTGATTTTGACTGACAAATTCAACTGACATTCTTCATCCATGTATGGTGACCAAAGTGAAATAGAATTTGAATCCTAATAAAGTTATGATTCCTGGAAAGACTGTTGATGTGCTTTCCTTGACTGACCCTTTTTGTTTTTTTTTGTAGAATGTGCTTAGTAGGAGGAGTCATTTTTATATACTGTAGATCCATTTGGTCCCACGTCTTGTGTGTTGCTTCAACATTGAAGATTCTATTCATATAAATGGTGACAATTTCATAATCAGTGTTTTGTTTGTTTGTTTCTGTTTCATGGAATATTTCCCCCTTTTTGTGATTTTTCTGGGGATTTTTTTTCCCGAAAACTGGAAAAATGATAAAACAGAATACTGTAGCTCCACCTTTCAACGAGCGACAAACTCTCGCGATACTTGACGGGACTTGACGTGTCTCTTCAACACAATAATGGCGGATTCCGAGGAGGAAGCGCTCCGGGGCAGCTGGTGAGAGACAATCTGCTTTTTGTCCTTATCGTGACACGACACCTCCCAGTCTCCTGCTGTTGGACGCGCTTTGTCCGCCGCGGGTTAACCAAATTCGATCGACGAAGAGTTTGTGTCGTTAATCGACTCCTCTGTCTGCTTTTGTCAATTTGCTTCCTGTGCTGTACTCAAATTATGTACATTTCGTATTTTTAGCCTGCTAATTGTCTTTGTTTTACTTCATCAGCGCGTTACGAGTCAACCCCCACGGTGACTTATTCGTGTGTATTTTTGGAGCGCTTGCCTGTTTTGGGACATATGTGTATGCTTGGTCAGCTGATCGAAATCGCAGGCTAGCTCGCTAAGAATGCTAACAATGAGCAAGTCCAGTTGATAGCTGGGATTGTTCCACTCAAGCGCGACTAAACCGAAACGCAAACTTCAACAATAGCCTCTTTTTGTTTGTCAGAGTGACTTGCTTAAATAAACGGGATATCTGGCACAATAGTTCGTTGCTCTGTTTGACCGAGTTGTGCGAAGTCAGAAAAGACAAGAGATCAGCATCATCCCTTCGGATTGAATGGAATGTCATGTGTTAGGATAGGAAGCATCGTTTCGTATGATTTTTGCCACCTGTTGTAATCCTAAAACATGCAAGATTATTTTCCAAAGTGATCATTGAAATTCTTCCGGGTCGCCACAGGAGTGACTCCAATGTGAGTTTGACAGTTTTCAACTTGCGGGCTGACTGACAAGTTCATTCAAATGTATGTAAAATGAGAACAAAAAAAAGTAATTGCATCATACCCTCTGGAGCCGAGTCATATCAAATGGTGATCCCGGTGGGTCGAGCAGAATTGAATCCTTCCACTTTAAAATCGAGCTGTTTTTGAATCGTTTGATAAGACACTTACTGAAAAATGTTATTGCATCGCCTTTTGTGGTGACCCCTCCTATTAACATAAGGCCCCTCTTTATTTTGGTTTTCCACTTAAAAACTCCAAGCCCCTCCATCAGCATGCGGAAGTGCAACTTGTAGGGGGAAAAAAATGTCCACGGTACATTTTAAAGATAAGAATGAATGACATTTTTAATACCTTCAGGGACCAGGATCTCGCTGAGGCTCTGGACTCGGGTGGTTCCGATATGGAGGTGGACAAAGGCATCGTCCATGTTCAGGAGACTTCAGCTCAGCAGAGAGCAAAGATGTGGAAGGTACAAGTGACTGAAAATTAAAATGTACATTTTGGAAGTTGAATATCAACAGTGTGTCGGGTGTTACCAGATTGCACTGAATGTATCCGGTAAAGGAGACTCTCTCGCCTCCTGGGATGGCGTCCTTGATTTACCAGAGCAGACCCTCATTCACAGTCGCAGTCAGCAGCTGATCGGTGAGGAAATGCACATCAGTGGCTTGAACAAAATTAGCCCGTTGGCGCTTCAAATCACGTCGTCAAATTCGCTAACCCAATATCTGGTTTGACGATGCGAGCTCGAAGGCAGCTTTTTAAAATCATTTTTTGGTGGATTCCCACATTTAGAGCAGCTGCAAGTGTCCGAGGAGGAGCGTGGCGACATGGTGTCCGACGTGGAGGCGGTGGTCACCTTCTACTGCAAGTCGCGCAACATCAGCTTCACCTCGGACCTGAGCTGGCTGCACTTACTCAAGCCGCTGCTGGGGCTTCGGCTGACCCGCAGCGACCTCTACAACTGCTTCTACGCAATTATGAACAAGCACATACCCCGGTGGGTGTGATGTCCAACCACTCAACTCTACTATATTATGGAAGAGCAACTTAAATGCTGGAAAGGGCCTCAGTTTTTTTTTTTTTTATCAGTGCCAATGTGGGGGGCCCACATAGGACCACCCATCTCCAAACTAGATTAATGACAAAAATGCAATTTTAAATCTGGACAAAATACATGCATATAATGCAGTAGATGTGCTCTTAATATAGGTCATTTTTGAGAATATATTTTTCTGTATAAAAGAGGGTTTAAAGACATCCATCCATAAAAATCACCATTCAAGGATGGGACAAAATCCTGAACAAGAAAAGATTAGGTGCAAGAACTAATTTTTCCCCCCACAAAAATCAACTTACTCAAAGTTGTAAGTACTGAGGTACAGTCATACCTTGGTTTTCGACCATAATCCGTTCCAGAAGGCTGTTCGAAAACCGATTTGTTCAAAAACCGAAACCACGCTCTATTTAAAAAAAAAAAAAAATCTTTATTGATCACGTCTGCTCAGGAATGAAATGCTACACGTGGAAGCGTCACTTCCTCGTCTATACGAGGAAGCGTCACTTCCTTGTCTAAGGAAGACGAGAGGAGTCAAATGGTGCATTCAAGTGCGCTCAGTTTGTTCGAGAACCAAATTTCGGTCGTCATCCGAGGCATAAAAAATTGGAAAATTTTGGTCGAAAACCGATTTGGTCGAGAACACAGACGTTCGAAAACCGAGGTTTGACTGTATATGAAACAGCTATACGTCATGATTCAATCAGAATGTATCGTGCGATAAATGTGAAATATCGCAATAATTGCATATCCACTTACAATATTGAGGGCAGGAAAAAAAAATCTATTCGATTCTTTAAAAAAAATTGCCTAAGAATGAATCAGTGATTCTGAAAATAACGATATTATTATTATTTTTAATGCAAATAGTCTTTGCGTTTTTTTTTTTTTCTTTTCAGGGAGTGCGTGCCCAAGGGCCGCCCGTTCCACCTCTACAGACTGCTCTTGCAGTACCACGAGCCTGAACTCTGCTCCTTCTTGGATACCAAAAAGATCACGCCTGACTCGTACGCCATCAATTGGGTGTGTTGGAAATTCCTCGAATGCCTCCCTGATCGTTTCTCGGGGCACAGTCGCGACATCATGTCCCCGAACGTCTCTTCTCTTCCCCTGCGCAGATGGGCAGCCTTTTCTCCAGCCACTGCCCGCCCGACGTCACCCAGGCTCTGTGGGACTGCTACCTCCAGCAGGCAGACCCCTTCCTCATCTTTTTTCTTCTGCTCATCATCCTCGTCAATGCCAAGTAAGTGTCTCCCGTCACACCTACTTTGAAAATTGGGAGTTTTCACTTGGCTTTTGTTTTGTTGATTCAACCTGTAGAGAGACCATCCTTAACCGAGAAGGAGACGGCAAAGGTGACATCATCAGTAAGTGTGATCGTCAGTCTTTGTGATTTGAGTTTTTCACTTGCTATGTTTTGGGCTTTTTCACTTGATGCAAAAAGTGACTGATCAGAATTGAAGATAGTAAATAATTGCTCCCCCCAAAAAAAATAAAAAATACATCAAATTGCAATAAATGCCACCAGATGGCGGCAAAGCACTTTTTCATTAGACAAGGCTACGGTCTGCCTAACTGAAGCACCTCCCCCCTCACATCAAACGTCCTTTTCAGTGGGGAGCTTTTGATCTTTTTGTAAAAAAAAAAATAAATAAAATCAATCATCATCATAACCACAACGTCTCTCACAGAAACGCTGGAAGAATCTCCTTCTCTACTTGAGGCCGAGGACATTGAGGATTTATTTTCCCTGGCCCAGTACTACCAGAGCAAGACCCCTCTGTCGCTCAGAAAGGTTGGACTTCCTCTTCTTGGCGATCATCGAGCACAGATGACTTTGATCGCTGATGCTGTTTTGTTTTGTTTTTCTCTTTCCAGATGAACCAAAACCTGTTTGGTAGCAGCCTCGTGGCTCTGAAAGAGGAGGACATCGACCTGAGTCAGGCGCTGTGCCTCCCCGTGTCCGTCCCGGAAATCCTCCAGGCCAACCAGCATCAACAGGTGGCGGCTGAGCTCCCAAACGCTTTTAAAATGCGAGAGAATAAGCGCTGACGTGCGTCCCCCCCCCCCCCCCCCCCCCCACCCCCCTTCTCTCCTCAGGACGGGGTGCGCTTCTTTGTGGTGGACTGCCGGCCCGCTGAGCAGTACAACGCCGGTCATCTGTCCACTGCCTTCCATCTGGACTCAGACCTGGTGAGTTGGTGCTACCGCGACCCAGAGGCACCCCGGGCCTGTTTCCAGAGGGTTCTCGATTGCTCAATTCATGTGTTCCGGCACAGATGCTCCGGAACCCGTCTGAGTTCGCCTTGTCGGTCAAGTCCCTCCTGGAGGCTCAGAAGCAATCCCTGGAGTCGGGCTCCGTTGCCAGCGGAGAGCACCTGTGCTTCATGGGCAGCGGCAGAGAGGAGGAGGACATGTACATGAACATGGTGCTGGCCCACTTTTTGCAGGTGAGAGACTTGTAAAGGCGCCGGTGGGGGGCGGGGGGTTGCAGGCTCGTTTTATGCTGACTAAGCTGTTTGTGTTGCAGAAAAACAAGGAGTACGTCAGCATCGCAAAAGGGGGCTTCATGGGTGAGTGCCCTCCTCACATTCCTTCGACACCATCAACCACTCCATCCTACTCTCTCGCCTGCAATCCCTAAACATCACTGACAAAGTCCTCACCTGGCTTCACTCATATCTCACAGACAGGAAACAATTCATACACATCAACAACTGCTCTTCCTACACTGCCCCACTGTCCCAAGGTGTCCCCCAGGGTTCTGTGCTTGGTCCTCTTCTCTTCATTCTCTACCTTCTACCCATCGGCCAAATCATTCGCCATCATGGTCTCCAGTTCCACTGCTACGCTGATGACATCCAATTGTACATATCCACCAAATCATTTACCCCTACAACCCACTCCACCCTGTCTAACTGTCTTTCAGACATCAAATCCTGGATGCAAACAAACTTTCTCACTCTTAACTGCACTAAATCTCAACTGCTAATAATCGGTCCTCGGTCCCTCACCCAAACAGCCTCCAACTTTAACCTCACTATTGACAACTGCACCCTGTTCCCCTCCTCTCACTGTCGCAACCTTGGTGTCCTTTTTGATAATAACCTCTCTTTCGACCAACACATCACCCAAATCACCAAAACTGCTTTCTTCCACCTCAAAAACATTTCTCGTCTCCGCCGCTCTCTTTCTTTCAACGCTGCTCAAACCCTCATCCACGCCTTCATCACCTCCCGCCTTGACTACTGCAATAGCATCCTCTACGGTACAACCTCCAAACTCCTCAATAAACTACAGTACATCCAGAATGCTGCCGCCCGCCTACTCACCCACACCCGCACTCGTGATCACATCACCCCCGTCCTTAAAAACCTCCACTGGCTCCCCGTTCCCCAGCGTATTCAATATAAACTCCTCCTACTCACCTATAAAGCCCTTCACAAGCAGGCCCCCTCCTACCTTTCCGATCTTCTTTACCAATACACTCCTTCCCGCAACCTCCGCTCCTCAAACACAAACCTCCTCGCCATCCCCGTGACCAAGCTCAAAACCTGGGGGGACCGAGCCTTCTCTGTTGCCGCCCCCACCCTCTGGAACGCTCTACCACAACACCTCCGCAACTGTACTGACCTACAATCCTTCAAATCATCTCTTAAAACTCACCTGTTCCGCAATGCTTTTAACACCTCTTAATCTCTTTTACCCATTTTTTGCCATTTGTTCATCTAAATGTGTTTTTGTAAATTATGTATGCTTGTTTTTAAATGCACATTTTTATCCTGTTTTAAGCTCATGTAAAGCGTCTTTGAGTATGATGAAAAGCGCTTTCAAATAAAATGTATTATTATTTATTATTATTATTGTAGTATTAAGACCTGGCGTAAGTGTTACTAAGCCAAGTCTGCCGTCTAGTGGTGGATGTTGACATTACACCTTCAAGCTACATTCGACCTCTGCATACTTGTGCTACCACACCCACGGATTCGTATATTGTTGATTTATTTATTTTTTTAAATTTTATTTTCTTTCCATTTTTCCTGGATTCATTTCTCCCCATTTCCGCCATTTATTCTATTTTTATTTCTTTTTTCCCAAAAAATATTTTGAATGTTTTGCAGTGTTAGGTAAATAATTTTTAAAGGTTTGTAATTAAAACATTTTTTTCCGACAAAATAATTCAATACCTGCAGCCTTACTTAAAGTACACTGTGATGCTGTTTTAGCCAAGCCAGAAATCTGAAGAGGGACTATTTTTGAAAAAATGTATCATTATGTTTCAAATGATTCCCCTACTTACTGGATTTGCATGCAGGCCTTATTATAGTATTGTGTGTGTGTGTGTGTGTGTGTGATCTCAGCTCTACAGCAGCACCTGGTGGACATGAACGTGGAGGGCTTGGACTCGTCGTACATCCATTGGATCGTCAGCACGTCGGGATCTCACAGCAGCCTCAGCTCGGCAGACGTACATTGCAAACTTTATTTTCTTTTCCTTTTTTTGGGGGTGGGGGGGTGCAGGTAGGAAGTAAACTGTAGTTGGAAGTGAACACGTTTCTTGTTTTCTTGCCTACCCATCCAGGGGGAGTCTCTGAGTGACAGCAAAAGCGTCAAATCATTGGTCAACAAAATGACCTTTGCCCTCAAGTCCAAGTCGGTCAACGTCAAAGAGAAGATGATCAGCTTCATTGAGAACACGTCCGCCCCCGTCGACAGGTAAGGAATCCCGTTCGATTGTGTGGGTGCGGCTATGTCAGGAGTGGAAACGAATAGTTTTCTTTTTATTTACGCTTTTTCCGTCAACCGGAAGCAAATTCGACATGCTCACATATACGTCACACTCATTTAATTAAAAGCTGATTTGACTTTACACTTTTGCATCCAACATGAACACAAAAAAAATCTGTTGCACAACTTTACACAAATTTACTATTCAAAAAAAAAAGTAAATTTTTTTGTGTGTATATTTTATACACAGAAAATATATATTCATAACTTTATTGACCTACGGCTTCTCAATCTTGTCTATTTTCTCCAATATTTGTATATTTTTCCATCCAATGTGTTTGTGATTTAACCCCAAGTACATTTTTTTTTACGCCTTGTAATATTTTTTAGCATTCATCCCTTTTGCTATTGGCCTCGGAGCATTTTCACGAGTGAACTTGAACGCCATCATTTTTAGAATTATCTGTATCCATTTGGACTTGACCTTTTTGTCGGTGTCGCTCAACTTCCCCACCGCCTAAAACAATTTATATTCACCATCCCTTTTTATCTTACTTCACGCTAGAATATCTTTTAATCTGCCCTGGCCAGAGAAGGTGATTCCTGATAGGTAAGCTCTCACTCGCTCGCTCTTTTGTCAGCAGCATGCCATCAAGTGGCTGTGGTGTGGCGCGCTCTGGAGAATCGGCGCCTGTGTCACATCAACGCATGTCACTCTCTGTCAGCATTCGCGGCTCTTGATTAACCCCCCCTCCCCCACCGCAAACAACACCCATGCTAGTCTAGTCGTCATGCTTTTTCACTAACAACATACAAAATTCTGTTTGGTCACGTAGAAGAGAAAAGACCTGCGCTTGACTTTTTTGCTTGGCGCTAATAGTCTGTCTTTCCATTCCACCATTTTTGGGGGGGGTTTCTCAGGCATCCGGGTGTCCCAAACTAGAAATTGGAGACAAAATTGATCAAATTAACCAAAATAAAAGTCGTGAGTGACGTTGACTCACCGCATGGCTTGAGTTGAACATCCTTGCCTTTTTTTTTTTACATGCCGGACCTCATTCACTTCATCATACCGCGACAAATCCGGTGTCTAAACCATACACACGCATCCTCAGTTCAAGTGTGACGTGCCTGTGCTACACTTGTCCCACTTCTGTGTTTCTCTCACAGTTAATGTGACAAGTTTCGATTCACTGCCCAATCTTTATCTGCTACTCAAAAACTGTGCTGATCTCCAAACCAAAGGGATGCAACACCGCCATCTACAGAGATCATCTCAGTGGTTTTACGTAACTAAATTTCACACACAGGCTGGGCGAGACCCTCCTGAATCACTGGCCGTCGAAAAACATTCCTTGACGACTATATACAGTCATACCTCGGTTTTCGAACGTCTCGGTTCTCGACCAATTCGGTTTTCGACCAAAAATTTCGAGTTTTTTATGCAAATTTCGGTTCTCGAACAAACTGAGCGCACTTGAATGCACCATTTGACTCCTCTCGCCTTCCTTACACGAGGAAGTTACGCTTCCTCGTGTTGCTTTCCATTGTGAGCAGACGTGTTCAGTAAACATTTTTATTTGGAAAAAGAGCCTGGTTTCGGTTTTCGAACCATTTCGGTTTTCGAACAGCCTTCTGGAACGGATTATGGACGAAAACCGAGGTTTGACTGTACGTCGTTGGTAGTCAGGATTTGGATTCCAGTTGCTGAATCTGAACGACCAGGGGCCCTAAATGAGTTAACCTAAGAATAAGGACTTGAGTAAATTTCCTGAACAGAACTTTGAGGTAAATTCACTTGATTAAATGATACCTCAGTGAATTCATTTGTCATTCGGTAATTGCCAGTGCGTGTTGCTAATAGCGTCACGATACATGTTTTTGCACTTAAATAACATTCTCTTCTAAAATCATATTTAAATGTCAATGTTTGACCCAAGGAGATTAGTTTTAATGAGGTTTTTAGCTCAGAGTTCTTAATTTTTATTATTTTTAGTTTTTTTTTCATTACTTTATATGGAGTATGTGGCAAGTGCAAAATATTAAAAAAAATATTATGTAATGAAATGAAGAAAATAATCACTTTCAAACATTTGATTTGGATGAGCCTGCGCCATTTCCAGCTCTTCACATCAAGCTTTTCTTCTTCCTGCAGCTTGGAGGTCTTCATCCGCCGTCACCATTTGCATAGAATAGATTCATTTGCCCTTTTCCACAGTCGTGTTTCTATTTCTTCTTCCCACCCAATCGTTTTCTCTCTTCAGACACGTGAGCAGCAGCGACCGCGTGGGCAAACCTTACCGCGGGGTGAAGCCCGTTTTCAGTATCGGCGACGAAGAGGAGTACGACACAGGTGCGTGCATCGTCATCGCCTTCTTTCGTCATCGGTTCCGAGGAGGAGCGTTTTCATTGATGGGTCAACCCCCCCCCCCCTCCCCCCCCCCCTCGCGTCCTTCAGATGAGATCGACAGCTCGTCCATGTCGGACGACGACCGGAAGGAGATTGTCAACGTTCAGACGTGGATCAACAAGCCCGACGTGAAACATCACATCCCCTGCAACGAAGTGAAGGAAACCGGTCACATGTTTCCCAGGTTGAGCCAAGCGAGCCAAAGACGTTTCGTTCTTTTCATTCCTTTATTTATTTATTTATTTTTCTTCATCTTCAACATACGTGCTCGGTTTTTTTTTTTTTTTTTTCTTTATTCAACATGGTGTACCTTTTAAAGTTAAGTCGTTTGTGGATTGCAGCCACTTGCTGGTGACGGCGACGCACATGTACTGCCTGCGCGAGATCGCCGCCAGGAAGGGCTTTGCTTACATCCAGTCCAGACAAGCGCTGAGCTCCGTGGTGAAGATCACGTCCAAGAAGAAGCACCCGGAGCTCATCACTTTCAAGTTTGGCACCAACAACTCAACCGGAGTGGAGATCTCTGCGGTGGAACGGTGACTTTATTTGTTATTTTTTTTTAAATATACAATTATGTTTAGTCTCCAAGAGTCATTTTGATGACGCAATCGCCGACGCACAAGCCCCCCCAAAAAAGTCGCAACTTTAACAGTCCAGTCTGACAGCGTTTGTGTTTCCTTCCTCTCAGATATCTGATCCCCAACGCCGGAGACGCCACCAAAGTGATCAAGCAGCAGATCATGAAAGTCCTCGACGCGCTGGAGACGCCGTAAAAGGATCGATCGATGATGACGGCGCAAACGACAACGGCGGCTGTATGGCGGCCGCCTGACCCTGACAAAAAAAATAAAAATAAACTGACTCACCTCGGGTCCTGACGCGGTGCGGTGTTGGTCCTCGGATGCCACGCCGCTCCACTGCACAACTGCGGGAGCCGGGAGCCTATCATGCTGCCCTCTTTACACTAACTTATATATTATATATATATATATATATTGGATATACTGTATTATTTGTTAATTCTAAAGCAGTGCGATTCCACTTTGGACGCTTTCCTCTGGCCTTAAGGTAGCGTTACTATCCAAACAGTTGTTGAATGATTACGTGACATTCTGTGTTAAATGTTAAACAGTGTTTTCGCTGTCTTTTTTTTCCACACCAGTTAGTTAATTTGAGGCTGAAAAGTGTAGAATGTACAGAACGGCGATGTCACAGTCGACGAGCTGAGTTCAGCCTTAAGTAGAAACCCCTGTGAGGTTCATTATAAATATGTACATATAATGTACTGCTGTTATGTGAAACATCTATAGAGTTAAGAGTATGCAGCAAGGCTTTAAATTCATCATGTGTGATGTAGCAACTGAGCAACAGCCTTTGTTTATGAGACTGGGTTTAAGGATCTTCATACATCACACCAGTATTTGGGATGTTTTTTGGGGTTTTTTTGCATTTGTATTTGCGCTTACAATGAAACATTGTTGATTGGCCATAGTGTACAATATGGTCAACGCAATCTTGAATACAAAGACTTACAATTGCCTTTGTTCACTCCAATCTTTCTCCTGTGATAAGCCCAGTGAATTGTGCTGTAAATGTGATGACATTTGGCAGTATTTGAACAGGAATGAAACGACAGGGGGTGAATCTGTGTACCACTGGTTAACATCACTCACAAAGGATGGCACTACTTTCGCAATGCAAAAAAAAAAAGGGTAATTTGCACCTTACTGTACTGCTATTATTTTCTAAACATTTCCCATTTTATTAAAAGTGAAAACACTGCTGCGTAATCACTCCGTGTTTTTAATGGGCAAAAGTCTGATCGTTTAACTGAAAGCCAATGAGAAACTCGACGTTCTCGCACAGAAACCCGATTGGCAGCCACACTTCCGCCCCTCTGTATGTGACTTCCGTTTGAGTTTCAAAGTAAAGTTAGCGTAACTACGTATAAACGTAGTTTGGTAAAATGCGCTGAATTACACCAATAAAATCAAGATAAGCGTAATAAGGAGGGTTTTACACTATTGGAATTTTTAACAGTCTTATTTAAAGACATCGAATTAAGTTAAACACGTTTATTTTGAAGAGCAGTTTTGAAAGCCAGCCTTCAGTTAGTTGGCATAAATACACAAAAATTGCGACTAAAAGTATCGTCGCATTCATGTCTAGGATAGCGAAGACGATGTCCAGTAAGTGTGTCTGTTCTTTTGTTATGCCTGACAGTCTTACTTTGTATCTAAATATGTTACCGAACGTCAGGTCGCTGCATGTTTTTAACATTTAAACGCATTTTACTATATTCTTCTGACAAAGTTCACTCCCGGAACACATAAACAAATATAACTGCGTTTTGTTGTCGCTGCTCGCAGAGTTCCGGCTTGCCGTCATCCAGCTGCAGGTGGGCAGCGTCAAGGCGGACAACCTTAGCCGCGCCAGGAGACTTATCGACGAGGCGGCGGGACAAGACAGCAACGTGGTGCTACTGCCGGTGAGGACTTGGAAATGAACCGTGTGGGACACCGCTACATTGTCAGTATCATTAATAATGAATTAAACACGTCGTTCCTCCGTGGTTTACTATTGCGCATGCGCGACATAAGCTACGAGTACAAATATGGCCTTTTCAAAATCACAGGTACACGATTTGTCCGAGTAGGTTATGTAGCGCATGCGCAATAGTAACCATTGACAAACGACGTGTTTAATGATGCTGACAAAATACACGAAAAACGCAATACACGTCACTGTCGTGTGAAAAAAACGTATGCCCTTTTTTTTGTCATTAAAAAAAAATGAATGGGACTGATTCAGAAGCCCTGGGCAGTTTAGAATAACATGGCAACACAGAGACGCCTGAAATCTGATTGGATAAAAACGCCAATTCAACCAAGTCAGAAACGCTCTGAAAATTAAAGTTTCTCTACTGTGGAAAATTTGACACAGTTTCATTTTTCATGAGATATAATTGAATAGCTTTTAGAAACACATTCAAAGAAAGGAAAATTAAAAACTCGCAGGAATGCTTCAATTCGCCCTACGGGAGCGGCTTCTTTCCCACCTATGCTGAAAGGATCCCAGGAGAGTCCTACGCATCTTCTGTCCCAGGCGGCCAAAGACAACAAAGGTCTACCTGGTAGGAGGTGAGAACCTGCTAGCTAACGATAATCTAGCCCAATTTACCACTTGGTAGTCAAGCTACCACTGCGTAATTCTAAGATTGTGAACCCTTTCCTGTTGTACAGGATCCATCCCCGAGGAGGATGGAGGCAAATTGTACAACAGCTGTCTCGTGTTTGGACCTGATGGACAACTCCTTGTCAAACACAGGAAGGTACATGAGTGACATATTTGACACACACACACACACACACCAGACACACACACACACACACACTGTTGTTTCTCCTCTTCAAGATCCACCTGTTTGACATCGACATTCCAGGCAAAATTCGCTTCCAGGAGTCGGAGACGCTGAGCCCAGGCAACACCTTGTCCATGTTTGAAACACGTGAGTGATGTTGATTTATTCTAACTTGGTATTTGTTCCTGCTCTTGTTTATTTTTCATTTGTTTTCCCAATATTCCAACGTAACTGATATGTACTCGTAGCCTTCTGCAAAGTGGGCGTGGGGATTTGTTATGACCTGAGGTTCGCCGAGCTGGCGCAGCTCTACAGCAGGAAGGGTGAGTGTGTCGCCAGAGTCAACATTGTCGTTGTTTCCGGAAAGAGCCGAGGAAGGGTTTCAGCTTTAGTGCGAATGCAAATGGCCTGAACTTTTAAGACGGAATTTGTGTTGAGCAAAAAAAGGGACACGGCACAGCACCATCACAACATTTACGCAACTATGACGTATGGTCATATGTCTTGTTTTTGGGGCTGCTTTGCTTCCTCATGGCCTGGACGCATTGCTATCATTGACGAAAAAGTTTCTGAAATGATCTAAATTTTTTGCAAGCAGAATTATGTTCAGAAAAAGGATGTTGATGCTTGGCTCTCTTATTTTGTGGACTGTCAAAAATGTTTTTGTTTTGTTTTTTTTTTTTGCTGGTCAGGGTGTCAGCTGCTGCTCTACCCAGGAGCCTTCAACATGACCACGGGTCCTGCCCACTGGGAGCTCCTGCAGAGGGGCAGGTTAGGTTTTTAGTGCGCAGTACTTTCTGAGCTCAATTTATTCCGTAAGGAGCGACGGTGACGCAACGAAAATGTGATTGACTTGCGGTTTCCCGCACTGCAGGGCTCTGGACAATCAGGTGTACGTGGCCACAGCTTCACCCGCCAGGGACGAGAGCGCCTCTTACGTGGCCTGGGGTCACAGCACTGTGGTGAACCCCTGGTGAGACGACGTTGGCACTCTCGTTTATTCCAGATGGACGGAACGCAGCACGCAATTTTTTTTCTCGACGTTGAGGCGCCTCCTGATCACAAACATACAATTATTTCAATGGAAAAGAGGGTGCACAAAAAAATGAGTCACGTGCTGCTTCACCAAAACGTCTTTTTATTTTTTATTTTTCAAGGGGGGAAGTTATCTCCAAAGCCGGAGCAGAGGAGGCTGTGATCTACGCCGATATCGGTGAGTGTCAGCGGTGGTACCAAATGCTCGGCCTCCCACCGATAGTAGACAAAGCGGTGAAGGCCACGCCCCCCTGATTTCAGACCTGGAGTACCTGGCCGACGTGAGGCGGCAGATCCCCATCACGGCCCAGCGCCGCCACGACGTCTACGCCGTGACCTGCGCGCAGGGAGAGGCCAGATGATGGTCCGACAGACAGAGAGAGAGAGACCACGATGACGAAATTGGCAACCCGCATCTCACTCGTGATTGATGTTATTAACCCGTGTGCTCCCAAAATCGGCGAATTGAACGTGTGCCACGTGCCTGCAAAGACGATCTCCTCTACCCCCCGTTTGGCGCTTTCATATCATTTGCTGCGTTGGGTCTGTCTCAGTGACAGACTGAGACTGCCATTTTCTTCCCCTGATCAAAACAATGTTGTCCTCTACTGTGATCAAAACAGTGTGCCCCCTAGCGGATAATCCACGAATTGCATTTTGTTTAAAACGTGTGAATTAAGCAAATTTGGGAATTTTTCAAGGCACAAGCTGTCGCTTGACTTTTTTTCTGGAACGGGCTGGAAGCAATTAATGCTATTTCAGTGAATCAATGAGCAGCATATTTATCTCCAAGAGGAATAAAGTAAAATCTACACATGGATTAAAAAAAAAAAATCTTATGCATTATCAGAGTTAGCTTCTACCAAGCAAGGAAGTTGCTGTCAGTCAGATGTTGGCATGGACGTCTGTCTTTTTCCTTGAAATTAATAAAAGGGTAACTGTGAACACATTGTGAAAAATGAATTTATTGAAGAAAAAAAACTATACATCTTAACTAAAAAAAAAAAAAAAAATTACAAGAAATCCGAGGTGACTATTAAAGCTTTAAGCAGCAATGACAGAACCGTCGCATCTCCTTTTTTTTTTTCCAATTTGACGCCATATTCAGGGCTTTGGCAACAAAGCTTCATCAATTTAGCGGTGATTGCGGGTCATTTGGGGCAAATTCCCACATACAAGCCCTGGAATTCACCCAAAAGGGTCCACTTCTCAAACTCGTCCATGGGTCCTTGAGTAGTTTTGGTGCGTCTTGTCCTGATGGACATGTCCATCGAATTTGGTGTGTATCGGTGAAACTAGCATCAAAGTCAATTTTTTTTCGCCTACAACTTTTCAGGGAGGTGCTACCAAGTGGGAAAATAGCCAACTTCCTGTTCAATTTTGCTCATGGGGCGCAAGCGCAACAAACCTCCTTGGCAGAGGTCATAATAGTGAGTGGGCAAATTGAACCCCCGGTTAGACGTTGGGACTCTCACAACTGCAACGTGATCACTTCCGTTTCCTCCGCTTGTTGACGTCTCCTGTAGTAACCTGCGGACAGCGGCGCCATTATTCACACACTCGGACCGAGTCGATCTTTTTTGACGATCCGCTTATTTCTGAAAAGCGTGGTTTGAGAGCACCTCTGTTCCTTCTACTCAGGTGTTGTATCTTCCTCCTCTTGCTCAGCCGGTCCAGGTGGATCTGGTAGGCCAAGCCCACGACCACCATGGCGCCCACCACCGCGCACAGGACCGTGCTGAACACCCACAGGGAGTCGGTGGCCCGGGTCACCACGGGGCCGTGCCACACTGCGTCTAAGAGGAGACAAAAGGAGAAAGGAAAGGAAGCCGTTTTGTGGCTAAACGCTGCTGCCGTTGCCGTCGCAAACCCTCATCCCGTGGAAAACATGGCCGCCGTTTGAATGTGGCAAAGAGTATCGGGGAAAATCTATCAGGGTGGGAGTATTGTGACCTGCCAGTCGGGCTAGGCCAGGGGTCGGCGGCCTAAAATGTTGAAAGAGCCATATAGGACCAAAAAAAAAAAAAACGTGTCTGGAGCCACTAAAAAATAAAAGCCTTCTAAAAACTTACATATGAAGGAAACGCATGCTGTATGTATGTAGGAGACTGGACTGCCTCAGAATTGTTTGTGTTATTGATTCCTTTTTTGTGTGTTCACAAACGCCCCCATAGAATTTTTTTTGGGTGATTTCCTCACTTTTGTGATTTCAACCCTAACCCCCCCCCCCAAGGAGGTTCGATCCGGCCCGCGGGATCATTTAAAAGTGGAAAAAAAAAATGCATTAAAGACGCAGAATGAATATTTTAAATAAAATGCAATTCGTGGATTATCCGCTAGGGGGCAGACTGTTTTGATCACAGCAGAAGACAACATTGTTTTGATCGGGGGAAGAAGGAGGAGAGAAGCCAAAATTGAAATTAATTGCCCAGCCTGAGCTGCCAATGCAACCCCCCCCCCCTCATCCCCCTCCTCCTCTCGTGACATCACAAGTCCCCTTACCCCCTACAGTGACATTCCACATACGTGTGGTGGAGGTGAGGGTCTGGTTGATGGCTAAGTTGCGAATGACACAGGACACGTTGGTGTCCGTCACGTTGACACTCAGGTAGCTGGTGACGTAGTAGAGGCGAGAGTCCGGTCGCAGCTCCACCTGGGTCTGTACTGAGCCCGGTGCGGTTTCTTGGGCCCCGCCGTCAATCAGCCAGTCAACGACTGGCTCGGGGAAGCCGCCGCCCGACTCGCACTGGAAGACGCTGGGGATATCCTCCACTGCCGCCTCCCACCGGAGCTCGGGGGTGCTGAACGGCGCTGAGACACACACACACACACACACACACACACACACACACACACACACACACACACACACACACACACAGAAGAAATAACAATTGGAAAAAAATGTTTGTATAGGTTTGATGTTGGCCACGGTTTGAACGACTGCTCTTTTCCACAGTTTTTCTCATTTTTGCGTTACTGTAAATAAAAACAGGAACAAAAAAAAAAAAAAAAGATGTTTCAGACATAAATAAAACAACTGGTTAAAATTGTATCTGCACGTTCAACTTACCAGCGACCCTGACGCACAGCGTGCAGGCCTCCAGGCTGCGGTTTCCCCGATAGGTGACCATGACACTATAGGACGCATTGTCCTCCTGTGGGTCCACGGAGGGCAGCCTCAGGGTGAAGTTGCCCGTGCGAAAAGCGTCGTCATCATCATCATCATCATCTTCGTCTCGCACGACCTCGACCTGGTTCCTCCTCCACGTCACAGAGACATTGGCCAAGTTGAGGGCGTCCGGGTAAAAGCAGGAGAGCCGCAGGGGCCGGCCCACGATGCCCAGCCAGCACTCTTGGTCTGGGGAGAACATTAAAAATGTTGCGTATGGTTTCTGAAGGCACCTCAAAAGTCAATAAGTCAATTGCTCAAAGATCCTGTTGTCTAAATTTTCAACACACTCTTTTGGAATTACGCTTGGTGTTCAGTCTATTTAGTCTCCTCCACTGCGGATATGTTAGCATAGCAACTGTTAGCATTTGAGCTACTTCCTTTCAAAAAAAAAAAAGTACCACCCAGAGGGTACAATAGCCTTCTGCGCTAGGTTGCTAGGTATCGTACTAGTTACTACAGTATATGTTAGCATAAAAACTGTTAGCATTGTAGCTCATCTCTTTTTAAATGGTTTCTTAACACAGGGGGCACAATGTAAAATCCTTGTGCACTCAGCACTTTTACCACTCACGGTACTTGCTAAATGCTAGCAAAACAACTCCAGGTATTTTTGAATGTTAACGTTGTGGCCACGTTGGCGGCCAACATATTTTGTGACGCTGACTTTTTTCATTCCCGAGTTCAACTGTCAACATGGCGGAGCTACAAATACTGATCACATGTCTGTGTGTGCTCTGCAAATATGTTTGCAAAGCAACTATAAACATTCAGCAATAGTCAAAATTGGAACCGTTGTTGTAAGACTTTCCTTTTTTTTTTTTTTTTAGGCCAGAGTAACAGTTCTACGAGGCAAGCCAAAATCATCGTAAATCCTTTACAAATGTGGGTTTGGAACCTGCAGGCCGATTTTAAAATTTCAGCAGAGATTGACACGTCACACATTCAATTTACACTCGATATTGCTCAAATTTGACTGTGGATTATTTCTCATCGTTCCTTTTCATTCTATTGTGGTACGTGACTATTTAGCATACATAACTGTAGTTGCTGGCTGTTTGAGTACAACTAATTATGAGTACAAATGGAAGCCTAAATGTCAAGGTGAGTATTTGTGGTTTTATAATTAGACTGTGATCGTTTTATTTAATTCGGTAACAAAAATAAAGACAGCCTTTGTTTTATATAGCGCATGTCATACACAAAGTAACTCAATGCGCTTCATATAATTAAAAAAGGACAACATTTGAAAACACTTAAAAGATATTTAAAAGCAAGGTAAAGACATAAAAAGTATCTTACGAAAGTTACTGAAAGAACATGCGGTAAAAACTTAATTTTGGAGACCATGAAAAAGGTCTTTCAAAGCATTTTCCCCATAGCTAGCATCCTAGCTATGGGAAAATAGCATCGTTTTGAACTTTTAAAAGCTTTCACACTTGGGACTGTAGGCAGTTTACTGCATTTTGCATGCGGCATAACAAGTAAATGCTGCATCGCCATGTTTGCTTTGTACTCTGGGCTCCACCTTTTGTATAAAACCAATTTTAAGCTTAGCATTTTGGTATTTTCACAGTCATCATGAACCATATGATAGAGTCAATTTACTGTAAAGGGTGAAAAACTTTTTTAATATATTTTAATAAACCCTCACAGGTTTAGGTCAAAATAGAGATTATCGCCCCAAACATTTAGTCACATGCTATTCCCCTAATTGTGGTCTTTTAGCCTTTTCCTGTTTGTTGAACCCTAAATCAAGGACAAACGAGTGCGTGCTTTGTGGTCATCAGTGACGTCAATATAATTGGACATTTTAATTATTTCTTACCCAAAGTGTTGCAGCAGGTGAAGAAGCTGAGCAGCAGTCCTATGTTCCACAGTGCCCGGCGCATCGCCTCTTAGGGCCCCCCCCCCCAGCCCAAATTAATTGACTTTCCGCCTTTTTAACGAAACCTCTTTTGACGCTTATTGTCATCTAACCCCGCTTCAGTCGTTCACACGGAAGGAATGTCAGCGTCACGTTGCGTCTTGTCGCGCCTCAAAAGCTTCTGTCGCTCCTCTTTACGGTCGCGACACGACGCTTTAAAAAGTGGGAAACGCGCGAAAGAAAATGACACATGAAGAATTTGCTTTTAAAATGGCTTAATCCGTACCGCTTTTAGGAGAAAGAGCCATTGAGGTGTTCTTCGGTCCAACCTGTTTAGCTTCTTGAACCAAGCACACGCCCACAAAAACCATTGAGAGGCGGCCGGTAAAGGGGATTACAATCACATGAATCACTTTTGACTCGTATTGGACCAATTAAGGCTCAAAATGCGTAATTTGATCCCAGGAAATGTGTTAACTATTACATCTATTCATTACATATTAAAAATACGGAAAATAAATACACATCTAGCCACTTAGAATGGACGATTGCCCATAAGAATATAATTGAATGAAATTGAACCGAGTTTTAAAGCGTAATGACGTCATTGTCCTATATAGTGAGCAGACTCGAAACGAAGTTTGAGAATAGATATTTGATTAATTCGTTTTTATTTGAAATTCTAAATAATAAAGTCTACTAATTATTTTGGGTGTGTATATTGAGTCGTTGTCGTGTAATTCGTGTTTTTTTTTTAAATCGCAGAAACAGAAAGCACCGTGACAACTGCAGGTAAATTAAAACACAACTTTTTTTTAGGATTAACTGAACTATAATTATTATTAAGTTGGTATCTGGTGGCTTCCTTATTTTATGAAGGATTTGTAATTTGTGAAACACGAAAAAAAAGGACACAAACAACATTGACGTATCAGAAAACAATATTTCAACCACGAAGCGAAATCAAAACAAAAATGCTATTCCAGGACTTTCGTCTTTATGACACTTTACTCTTGGTCACAGGGCGTAAAATACCGCGCCAGTAGTTCTAACAACTCGGTAAACAACTAAAATCAACACTCTATATTTTATTAATATTTCCCTCAAATTTTTGTCGAGAATGGGTTCATACGAATTACTCTCAGCTGGTTTGTAATGACCATTGGAATGTAATACGTTTTTTTTTATCGGCATCAATGAAGTGACGTAATCAGAAAACCAACACGGGAAACGAGAAGTGCGTCTCGTATGAGTTGTTTCATAGAATAATAAATGCGTATTATTTTTCCAGTTTAAGTAAACATTAGTTTCGTGGATAGGGCAGAATATGACAAAAATAAAAGAATCAATGGAGGAAGTGACGTCAAAGCAATATGGCAACAGCGAAGCGACCAAGGTTGAGAGTTATTTTCCCCCCTATTAAATTTTGCAGGCAATACCACCGTGGATAGGGGAATAAAATACCAACGATTTACGATTTACTTGATATTTGATAGATCTTAAGGAAGTCAAAAACTATTACTTTTTTTTCACTGAATTATAGTTTTCACTTGGTACTCAGTGACTATGGGGTTATCGTAGCACTTAGTGCATGGGAACTATTTCCTGCAAGACTACATGTAGGGCAAAATAATACAGTATTAGTTAATGGCAACGCAAAGGAAAATATGTAGTCGAATTTTAAACGCAGTACTTTACTAGAGTAACGTCGATAAGAAGTAGAGTTTTGTGCTATGTACTAGTATGCTAAGATTATATTATTCAGTAGGCTATAAGGAAACGATGTATTACGACGTTGCATTACTTGACATGACGAATTCTTGAATAACATGGCAATCGTCAGGAGGATCCACGCGTGGTCGTCTCTCCTGCACGGCGCCTGCACACGCATCAACCGGCCAATCGCAACTTTGACCCCCACTTGGACGAGCCGCCTTCCACGGCACGGGGACCCCCCCACGCCGCGGTGCAACAGCAGAGGGTTTGGGCTCTCTCGCTGCACCTCGAGGCGCTCGGACGGCTTCACCGAAGACAGAGGTGACTCAAGTGCAGTACTGTACTGTACTCACACTGTGTACTGAAGTAGGAGTACTTGTACAATTAACAACAACAACATGTAAATAAAGCTCAGCCACCTTAGAAATCAACTTATAGTACAGTTAAAAAAAACAACAACTATGTGTGCTTGTCAGGTTTCACACAGCTGGAAGATGACATCGACGAGGACGAGGACTGGATGGAGGAGGAGGAGGAGGAGGAGGAGGAGGCCGACGAGCTGTTCCGGGAGCTGCAGCCCGCCACCGCCCTCCCAGAGGGCCCGCACCGGCTCTTTGTGGTCCACCCTGATGTCAAGTGGGGAACCAGGAAACAACACCTGACCACAGGTGAATGGACAGTCAACCTCGCCGTATATTCACAAATTTGCTTGCTCGTGGATTTTGTCCTCACGCATTTAAAAATAATGCTTTTGCACCATCCTAGTGCCAAGGTACTGTATTGAAGAATTTTTTTTCCCAGGAGCTAAAATGTTGCAATCTTTGTCTCATGTTGTAATCTCTTCATGTGTAAGTAAAAAGAAAAAGAAAAAGAAAGAATCGCCCCCCCCCCTCCACAAATTTGCCGATTTGCCTCATTGCATCTCGTGGCGGTCACATGACCCCCCCGCCCCCCCTTCTCCTTGCAGCCGAACTGATGATGGCGGAGGCGGTGACGCTGGTCAATACGCTGGAAAAGTGGACAGTGGTGGACCGTCTCATCCTGTCCACCAAGACGCCCGAGAAGAGGAAAATCTTCGGCAAGGGAAACTTCCAGATGCTTACGGGTACTTTGTGTTCACGTCATCATGACTCTATTTGGGCGGGACATTTTCTGGTCAATTTCCAGGAAGTTTCCCGTCGAATTTAGGCGGTCATCACGTATTCCTTTTCCCTGTGCAGAGAGGATCAGACGGACGACGGGCATCACCGCCGTTTTGGTCAACGTGGAGCGTCTATCTCCATCATCAGAGGTGATGTCATCTGTTGCGCGGCATCTCTAATTATGCTAAAGGCGTTCGCAAACTTTTTGGTAGGACCCGATGAGGGAAGGCATTTTTCGTTGATCATCTTTGACTCTTAATAAAAATTTTCAACCGGCCCAAACCGGAGGTAGACGGGCCTAATTACTACAGTGAAACGCCTCTACAACGAAATCTACATGGGTGAAAATACCCCCTAGTGTGAAAAAAATCTTCATGCATTAAACCGTTCCCACTTTCCTGTTTCAAATTTGCTACAGTGAAAAAACCCTGTTGTGAAAAATGTCTCGCTGCAAACATGATTTCGTTGTAGAGGAGTTTCACTGTAATTAGTTTCATATATTTTTTAGTAATGTGCCTGTGCCCACAAAAAAAAAAAGAAATATGTTTGTTGCCCACTAGAGGGAGCTAGAGGAGGCGTGGGGAGTGAAGGTGTTGGACCGATACTCGCTGGTGCTGCACATATTCCGCTGTAACGCCAAAACCAGAGAGGCCAAGCTGCAGATCTCGCTGGCCGAAATCCCTCTGCTAAGGTACCCACCAAAAAAAAAAAAAAAATCAATGATTCAAATAAAATAACAACAAATCTGAGAGTAATCATGTTAATAATAATAAGAATAAGAATTTTTTTTTTTTCCTGGCAGGTCGCGTCTGAAGAATGAATTCCTCAACTTGGACCAGCAGGGCGGAGGCGCCCGATACATCGGCGGCTCGGGTAACCAACATGACAAACTGAGAGTACCTCGATAGAGACCACCATGCTCAAGTCGGAAGGCGGTTGTGGGCGGGGCTCCAGTCGCATGACTTGACACCAGTCAGAGTTGTGGGTGCTGATTTTAGGACAGAAAGACTCTGCTTGACTTGGACTTCATTTTCCTGGGACCGGTCTTGACAGGCGCAACATGTGAACCGTAACTGACACGTTGCGACAATACGAAGTAGTCAAATGCGTCAATTTTAGCGTTTCCTCAAAAATAACTCAAACCGAGCATTTCGTGTCTGACTTGCTAGCAACAAAAGTGAACACACCCCATGTGAAAATTGGACCCAATGAACCACGATCTTTAATCTGGCCGTCCGTGCAGGCGAGACGCAACAGGAGGTCCAGCAAAGGCTGCTGAGGGAGCGTGAGATGAAGATCCGAGCGGCGCTCGAAAAGCTGAGCAGGAAGCGGCGACTGCTTCGAACCCGCCGGAAGCACAAAGAGTTCCCGATCGTCTCGGTGCTGGGCTACACAAACTGTGGTAAGACAAGTCACTTTGGAACCACTTAAAAAAAAATTGGGGGGATAAAATATATTTTAAAAAATTAATGTAGGATTTTAAATCTAATAGAATAAAATAATAAAGTGAAAATAAAATGGAACAAAATTGTGAAATAGTGGGAACAAACCAAAAAAAAAAAAATCAAATAAACCAAAAATAACGATTTAAAAATAAATCAAATAAAAATGAAAGTGGAATAAAACAAAAAAAAAAAATTTAAAAAAAGTGAGACCTCTTATTGCTTTTTTTAGAAATCATTTTGTTTAATGATTTTGTCACACCGGGACTCTTTCGTCCCAAACAAATTCACCATTTTGTCTTTGTCGACACGTCCGCAGGCAAAACCACGCTGATCAAAGCGCTGACGGGCGACGCGGGGCTGCATCCCCAGGATCGGCTTTTCGCCACGCTGGACGTGACGATGCATGCGGGCCAGCTGCCCAGCCGCGTCACCGTCCTCTACGTGGACACCATCGGTTTCCTGTCGCAGCTGCCGCACCAGCTCATCGACTCGTTCGCCGCCACGCTGGAGGACATCAAGCACTCGGTAACGTACGCCCCCCCCGTCGCCACCACACACAGGAAACATCGGGCAGAGAATTTTGTACCTTTTTGTTGAACATGTTAAGAATATGGAGATGATAAGAAGTAATCCATCTAGTTTTTGTGATTGAGTCCAAATTGGACTTGTGCAATTGTGCGTGCGCGTCAGGACGTGTTGATTCACGTGCGGGATGTGAGCCATCCAGAGAACGTCAACCAGAAGGCCAACGTATTGAATGTCTTGAGGAATCTCCGAGTGCCCGACGCACTCCTGAGCTCCATGATTGAAGTTCACAACAAGATTGATCTTATTGACAAGTAAGGAACTTGTTCTTTGGCTTTTTTTTTTTTTTGCTCAGGCAAAAGTCAACAGTTGTAACTTGAATTTTTTTTTTTTTTTTTTCAGCCCGATACCTGTAAAAGTACTCGTATCGGGGGCCAACTGACTTTGAGTCTGATTCCATTATTCCGATCACTAATAAATTGGTCGATTTAGTAAAAAAAAAGTTTCTCTCTCTCTCTCTCTCTTTTTTTTTTTACTAAATAAATTGTTCGATTTAGTGGAATTGGAATAATGATTTTGAGCCCGATTCCATTATTCTGATCACTAATAAATTGGTCGATTTAGTAAAAAAAAAAGTTTCTCTCTCTCTCTCTCTTTTTTTTTTTACTAAATAAATTGGTCGATTTAGTAAAAAAAAAAGTTACTCTCTCTCTCTCTCTTTTTTTTTTTACTAAATCGACCAATTTATTTACTAAATCAACCAATTTATTAGTGATCAGAATAATGGAATTGGGCTCAAAATCATTATTTTTTTTTGGTCCCTAACAACAACAGCAATGGATTACAAGTACAAACATTGAACTGTTGACACTTTGTCCTTTACAAATTAATTTTACAACAAACAGAAAATGAGCAAAAAATCTGATTTTGGTTTTCCCTAGTTTAAAAAAAAAATGTTTGGGTGAATGCCAAATTTCCTTTTTACATTTGTATGACCTGTACAATTAAGAGTAGCATTACCATGGCGACAGTTACCATGACATCCAATGGGACACATCAATAAAACGTTCCGTCACGTCTTTCAGCTACGAATCGACGGAAGACGACTCGCTGGCCATCTCGGCCCTGAACGGGCGCGGCCTGGAGGCGCTGAAGACGACGGTGGAGCGGCGCGTGGTGGCCGCCACGGGCAAACGCCTGGTCAGCCTGAAGGTGGACCTCAGCACGCCGCAGCTCAGGTGAGGGAGGCCACGGCGTTCGGTCCGGCACGCGGATGGCACGCCTTTAATTGTCGTGATCCTCAGCTGGCTGTACAAGGAGGCGGCCGTGCAGGACGTCAGCGTGGACGCCGACGAGGGCTCGGCCGTCGTCAAGGTGGTCATCGGCAACGCCGCCTATGGACGCTACAGGAAGATGTTTGGCTAGCGGCTCGCTACCTCCGACATGAATATTACATTTCGCGCCCATGCATGGCTGATTGACTGTAAATAAATAAATGAATAAAACCACAGGGTTGCTTTTTTTTTAATTTCAGTTAAAATGTTCTCACATTTTTTTTTGGTCACATAAAACATGCAATTAAAAGGACGCTCAAAGGAATTAGTTAATTCTAAGGCACTATATTGAGTCAAGTGAAAATGTCCTTCGTTTCTGTCAGTTCACATAGATATTTTAAATGTATTTATTTTGGTATTGATTATTGATACATCGTTCCACTTTTACATTATTTTCTTTTAAGCCCACAATTACATTTGACATTTAACAACTAAAACGTGTCATTAAAAACAGCTGTTCCTAATCTTGCGACCACCAAAATATCCACCAAATTAAAATAAAATTGCACTGCCCGGTATTTTTTTTTTTCCTGATGTGACGGCAGAATGTCATGAATCGTGCTGCTGCGTGACACAATAAATGGACGGCCGGACGGAGCAAATCGTGCTGAGAGTTGTTCCTAATATTGTGGCCGCCACGGAGAGCTATCTATGACATCCGCAGTATGTTTTTGTGCACGATGATAAAAAAAAAAAAATATTTATATTGTTCATCGAACAGACTTGGTTGGCCGGTTGCAAGAGTGCTATCATCCGTTTTCTGCGAGCCACTTTTTGTCCGTCAGCAGTTTCCTGTTGAGTCCCACGACCAGGGGGCAGAGGGGCAGCGGGCCCACAAAGTCCCCGGCGATGATGTTGAGGCTGTGGGGTTCCGAGCCGGGGGCCTGCTGCTTCACCCACTCGCTCAGGTTCTGCCACTGGGCCCAAGTCAGCGTGCGCAGAGACTGCTTGGGGTTGGTGATGATGTACTTCCTGTACGCCGTCAGGTTCAAGCCCGCCACGAAGAAACCCTCTGGAGGGACAAATGATGTGATACTACATGAAGTCTTGGACACTGCAGTACACACATTCGGAACCAACCGAGTGCCAGCCAATTTAGAGCATTCTGATCTTTCAAGGCTCACAGAATGTTATGTTTCGTGACTACATAAACAACCACATTTTCATCGCAATTTTTTTGTTTTGTTTCTACATTATTCCATTTTTTTATTAATCAAAAGAATAGGGGTTGTTTCACCAAAATCACCCGTTTTGGACTCCCCCACCCCTCCAAAAAACCCGCACAAAAAAGCTTTTATTGTGTGAAAAAATGTTATTTTGGTTTAGTGATACCTCAAACATCGGAATAATCCTTTGACAAAATACCAAAAGCAATAATGAAAATGTACCTTTGATTGCAAAATAATTGACAAATATCACCAGTGTAACCATTTAGCATTTGAGAAAGTTTACCAACTATTTGCGTGCTATTTAGTAGTAGTAGTAGTATTTTGTAGTGTGTGCGCGTGCAACATGCCATGCATGTGTGTATGTACGTTCATGACATCATCGCTTCTGGTTCCAAATTTAAATAATCTCATGTCATCTTTTTTCTATCTTTTGAGACATCCTTGATGTGACATTTAGATTTAAAGTCACAAATCAGTATATACAGTCAAACCTCGGTTTTCGTCCATAATCCGTTCCAGAAGGCTGTTCGAAAACCGAAATTGTTTGAAAACTGAAACCACGCTCTTTTTAAAATAAAAATGTTTACTGAACACGTCTGCTCACAATGGAAAGCAACACGAGGAAGCGTCACTTCCTCGTCGTGTAAGGAAGGCGAGAGGAGTCAAATGGTGCATTCATGTACGCTCAGTTTGTTTGAAAACCGAAATTAGTTCGTCATCCGAGGCATAAAAAACTCGAAATTTTGGTCAAAAACCGAATTGGTCGAGAAGCGAGACGTTCGAAAACCGAGGTTTGACTGTAGTAGTATTTTGTAGTGTGTGCGCGTGCGACGTGCCGTGCATGTGTGTATGTATGTTCATGACATCATCGCTTCTGGTTGTTAATTTAAATAATGTCATGTCATCTTTTTTCTCTCTTTTGAGACATCCTTGATGTGACATTTAGATTTAAAGTCACAAATCAGTATACATCAGTCAAGTCAATCAGTATAAATCCGTACATAATCAGTATAAGACTTGATTATAGAAATATTAGAGGCGTGCCGTGCAGCTATTTCTACCCAAAAGGTACGTGCGGCACCATGGTGAGGAGGTTGACGGTTCGCGTGTTCTTGTGTGTCAGTAGCGCAGGTGTGACATGGACTCACGTGGCCTTCCAAGCTGCTTGTTCCACTCCAGGAAGTTGACGGCGGCGCAGGCCGTGCGTTGGTTGGCCCACCAGTAGGGGATGCTGGGGAGCAGCTCGGCATGTCGGGAAGCGACATCGGCGTCGTAGGAGAGCAGAACCTGACGACCCGACGCCCACAGACGCCGCAGGCACCAGTCCGCTTCCTGTCGGGGCAAAAATCAAGTTAGAGCAATGGACATTTCATCATTCAAAGTAAACCGCATCACACATACAAAAACCTCGACGGAAAAAGAGCATCTTATGGTCCAAAGCATACCACATCATATGTGCCACATCTAGCCATGGAAGGGAACATCTTGCAAAGCATAGAACATCATCATCATGTATGGGAAAAGGCTGACCTGGCGAAGACAGAGTTTGGCGCCAAAGAGCTTCTTGAGGTTGCATATGAAGAAATGATGTAGCGCGTCACTGAGTCCCTCGAAGTGCCTGCAGGCCAAGATGACCACCTCCTTGGGGTGACTCTCCAACCAGTTGGCCACCGACCGCAGTGTGTCCTGATTGGTCGATCAGCAAGAGTGCAATCGAGCAGCTCATTGGTCAATACGGACTTTTCAAGTTTGTGCCGGGCGAGCGATCGAGGGTCACTCACCAAGACGGTGACGTGTGTGTACAAGATGTGGGTGAAGTACAACTCCGAGGACGGGTCGTCGTGTTTATGCGCCACGCGCAGGTCGAAATACCGGATGCCCATCGACAGCTGGTCTTCGATGCAGCAGTCCTGATTGCAGACAAGTCCAGCATTTTAAAAACAGTGAGGGGGGGGGGGGATTAGATAGATGGATAGAAAAAAAATAATAATAATCATAAGTTAATGTATTAAAAAAAATTTTTTTAGTTTCTTTTGTTTACTTAGAATGGCAAGCAACCCATTTTCAATATCCTGCTGTCATCACCTTGGTGACATAATGATAAGTCAATAGTTTTGCCGGGCTTGTGTTTCCTATCTATGATCTCCAAAGGTTCTACCTGCGTGGTGGCCCATTTAAAGACAGTGGGCCTGGTGAGGCAACAGCAAAGTCCATCAAGCACCCTGAACAGGTCCGACTCAGACCTCACCAAGGGGGAGGAGATATCCAGGCAGTAGCTCATTGTGTCGTGACTTCCTGAAAACACACAAACTGCATACTGAACAGCTAGAACTGGTTTACTGTTTATAAAATGATTACTGCTAAAGGAATTTTTACTCATCGCTCCCAGCATATTTATATCTATCGTATGTCTAATTATAAATGTAGTTTGTATAGTATGACAGTTGTTCCTAATATTCTGCGTGATCTTAATTAATTGTGTGAGTCAAAATATAAGAAATATGACTGGCTGTCCTATTTTAAAAAAATATATAAATATAAAAAATATATATATAAAATATAATATTAAAAAAAAAAAAACAACGGACTCAACCCATCCATACATTGTAAATAGCACAGCCACCTTATATTTTGTATTTTGTATTTTTTATCTTGCATTCTGTACTGTGTACAGCTCTATTTTGTTCTGGAACATTTATTTGTGCATGCAATACTTTGTTTTTCTTTTTACCCCACACCCCTTCCCCCTCCAATTCTGCTGCTGAAGATTGCAAATTTCCCCAGTGCGGGACAAATAAAGGTTTTCTTATTCTTATTCTTATTTGTTGTCATTGATCAAACAGGGAGATTTGGATTTAAAGCGACAGTACCGGGTATGGCCAGGTGGGTCAGCGGGATGTCCAGCAGCTCCTTCGGCAAATTCGACATCCAGTCCTCGCACCACTGGTCCATGTCGGGGATCTCCTCGGAGTCGCTCGACAAGGAACGTCTCGGCGTGGACAGCTTCTCCCACATTTCACGCTCGATGAATCGATCGCCTTCGATTATTTCATTATGTGCCTTTAAGAGATCGGGGGTCAAAGGGTAAACAGGAAGTAGAAGTGAATGTTTGCGAGGTCCTGGGAGAAATAAAGCGAAATACTTGAGTCAGCCAGTTTGTTTGCTGATGGTAAAAAAAACCGGTCCCGCGACATCGTCCTCCTCACTAAAGATTAACTCTCGCGTTCCGGGTTCGTCTTTGACAAACAGTATCACGTTCGATGCGGCTCTCAACTTTACTTCCTGTTCGGAATACGCATGCGCAATGGCGATCAAGCGATAAAATAATTCTCTCGCGTCGCACTTGTTACCGGGAAATAAACGACTTGACTTCAAATTTATAAATGAGAGAAAAATGTGTAACGGTGGCAAAAACAATAGTACTCACTCTGTGTACGTTAAAAAAAAAAACTACTTTAGTCAAAGCAACAAACTGAAATTGTGAAGTCTGTGGTAAGGAAAAATTGTCCATTTGAAACAAAAAGCCGATCCAACAACAACAACAACAAAATATGAGCCTATTTATTCAATTCGAGAAAACAAATACAGCTTCACAGACACTGCTATAATCTTTTTGGACATTATGTGTCATATTGAGCTTCCAGTGAGAGCTGTCACACAAAATTTAACACACTTGCTGCCCATTCAAACCACAGATTTTATAATAGAGACTAGCGAAGGGAAATGACCGACCATCCATTTTCTGACACTCACACCTAGGGACAATTTAGTGTGTTCCATTGACCTACCACACATATTTTTTGGAATGTGGAAGGAAACCGGAATACCCAGAGAAAACCCACGCAGGCATGGGGAGAACATGAAAACTCCACACTGGAAGGCTAGGAGCCGGTATCGAATCCTGTACCTGCACTGTGAGGCCAACGCGCTAACCAGTCGCCCACGAAATGTCTAATAGGACCGAAATTGGACATTTTCACATCGGGGTGCACTCCTGTTGCCAGTGATTTGAGATATTAAAGGCTGTTCAGTTACTTTTAGGGGGCATTGAATGTGTTAAATTTGAGTTATACAGACCACACTGACTACTTTGTGATGGAAAAGTGATTTTTTTTTTTTAGTGTTGTCCCATGAGGATATACAACCAAATATTTCCATAAATGTGAAGGTTGTACTCACTTTTGTGAGATACTGTAGTTGAGGAAACATATGGCATGTCAATTAACTACAAGAAATTATTCTTCCATGACACTGAAACCTTTCTGAAATGGAATTTCAATATGAATACAGGGAACCCCATGTATTGGGGGGGGGGGGGGGTCTGTTGTAAATTACACGTCCTCTATGTCATACAGCTTTAGAATGACGGATATTCTCTTAAGATGATGTCACACAGAATTGGGACCGCGATCCTAGGAAGAAAGTCGTTCTGGACAGTTCCATATTGTCAAGTACTGAATCTCAAGATGGACCACTTGAAAAAATAATTTTAAAATAATTTTTCAAAACAGTTGGAGATAATCACCATAACCAGGAGAGACAACGACAGGAAGTACAGCTTCTGAAATGAGAGCCAAAAATGTCCTCCAAAATAAAAGCAAACATGACAATGCCGAATAACAAGACATGACACAAAACGTGCGATTCCTGCTTTTCTGAGGATGGGGTGCAGCGGTAAGAAGCACAAATGTGTGCTCTTAACTCAGTAGTTTGCTGTTAAGCGACACGACGATTTGCGCAAAGCCGCCCTCGTTGACAAAGTCGCCCGCCACGATGTTGAGCGAGCGCGGGTGGCTGCTGGGCGTCTGCTCGTGGACCCACGAAAGCAGCGTGGGGTTGGTGGACTTCACCAGGCCCTTCAGAGACTCGGTCAAATTCTTGGTGATATACGGCAGGTCCACCGTCAAGTTGATCCCGGTGACAAAAAAGCCTCCTGAAACAAATGTTAAGAATATTTCAAAACAAAAATGGTGTCGTTTTGTTGACTGTCAAGTAGATTTTTGGAAAACGATTATTGATGCTATTTCAATCGGCGTTAAGTTTTGCGGCGCTTACGTGGTCTGCCACTTTGCTTTGCTTTCTCCAAGGTATGAATCAGATCCTGTGCCGTGATCTTGTTGGCCCACCGATAAGGAATGTGATCCCAAAGGAAGTGGTGGTGGCGAACCATGGCTTTGTTGTCGTATGACACGATCACCTGGTGGCCCGACTGCCACAGCTTACGAAGAGTCGGTACGTCCTGAAACGCAAACCGTGACATTTGAGGCTGAACACAGCTTTTGACACCAGACCTGAATACAGTGAAACTCCTCTACAACGAAACCTACATGGGGGGAAATAAAATACCCCCTAGTGTGAAAAAATCTTCATGCATTAACACTATTCCCACGTTCCTGCACCCCATAAATGAAAAAAAAAACCTTGTTGCGTTATAGGAAATCTTTTTCTCTGCTCTTGCCTCGCGACGAGATTCATTACAACGAAGTCTAATCCAACAGCGACCTCTACTGAGATCAAATTTGCTACAGTGAAAACCCCCTGTTGTGAACAGATTTCTTGCTGCAAACATGATTTCATTGTAGAGGAGTTTCAATGTAAATGGCATTTTTTCCCCCTTAAAATAAAGCACTGCATCTTTCTTGGAAAAAATACTCAATAGCATTACAGATTTTTTTTTTTTTTTGCCTTGATAATTAGATTCCTCCCAAAATAGGCTTTTTATTACCATTTTGGGACAGAGTTTGGATGAGAAGATGTTTTCAATGGTGGTGACGAGCCGCATGTGGCGCTTGTCGTCGAGGTCCAGGAAGTGGCTGAAGGACAGGATGACCACTTCTTTGGGATGAGCATCCAGCCACGTGCGAATCTCGCGAAGAATCATCTGTCGGGAGTACACAAGTAGCACCCATATGCTTTCAAATGTTATTGATTAAACAGCCAAATAGCAAATGAAACCACTTGCAAGGAGCATGTGCCGAAAATGAAAATGGTTCGCTGCTGTGGAGTGCGCCGGTCTGGTCGTCTTACCTCCACGGTGGCCTTGCTGTAGAAGCCGTGGTAGAAGTAGAGATTGGTGGAGGTGTCGTTGGGCCTGTGTGCGATTCGCAGGTCGCAATAGCGGATGCCGCTGTTCAGCTGCTCTGTCACCGTGACATCCTATAGCACATGCATAAAACCACATGGCACACAACAATTTAGAGTCCAATCAGCCTGCCATGCATGTTTTTGGAATGTCAAAAGTGCAAATCCACACAGGGAGGCCGGCGCTGGATCGAACCCGGTACCTCTTGTTTTTACCGGGCCGCCCACATGGCACACAAAGTCCTTATTTGTTTTTTTTCTCTGAAATGATATAACTTTAAAAAAAACATCTCCGTCCGTATAACATTATAAATTTTCTTGAAAAAATACGAGAGGAAGTAAAACCAAAATTTCTCTCAAACATGTTGGAGTTAGCCCACTCGAAATCATAATTACTGGTATTTTTTATTTTTTTAAAAAAATATCCTCAGTGGTGGTTTTTGACATGCTCAGTATGTGGGGCCGCACAAGACCACAACGTGTCCGAAACCAAAGATGCTTGGCATTCGTGCAAATTGCGCCCCCTTGTGGCATCATAAGCCCCATTCCGGTGTTTTCAATAACTCACAGCGTGCCACGATGTGTCGTACTTGTTCTTTTCATCTCCTGCGTGAACATCATACCTGCGTTACGGACCACTTGTGCATTACGGGTCGAATGAGGCCCCTCGCGTATTTGTCCGCCTTCTGCAACATGTCAGGCTGGGTCACGTCGACGGGAGATTTATGGTGTTTATCCAGAGCGTACGTGATCGCGTTGTGGCTGCCTGCATGGACAAGGAACGACATGAAACGATCGAATCCCCCACCTGAAAGTTGACAAAAATAAAAAGTGTGCGGGCGGCCTACCCGGAATGGCCAGGTGGTAAAGCGGGGTGTCGAGCAGGTCCGCCGGCATGCGAGTCATCCAGCTGTCCATGGGTATATCAGTCACCCGCTTTGCGTTTCTTGGCTCCTGTGCAAAGATCCACAGGGGGAAAGTCAGAACCGTGCGCAAAGCATGTGATAAAGGCGGGTGGAACATTAATTGAATAACATGAATAATTCAGCAAGGGAGTAAGAGAAGGATGAGTACAGTACTGTCATTAACCCATTTAATCCCAAATTTTCCCCAGACATTTAAAAGTCAAAATCAGGTGTCATTGGTAGCCCTTTTAAGTAATCAGTAATAAAAAAAATTTAGAGCCTTGTAAATTATATCATTGTTGTCCTTCACAAATGTGACTGGTGGGATTCAATCTTTCAGTCTGGAAGAGAACACATTCTCATTTCTCGTTCTCTTTCTCATTATCCATCCATTGAAATGCAGTTGGACATTTTAAAACTTTGTACGGATATTTTACGCACTTTTTGTGCGTACGCACGGTAAATAAATGACGCCTGGGTATTAATAAAGCGACAACGAGCATGTTGTAAAAACGTCTACATTCCTGTGATATTCTAAATGTATTTGAACGTATTTTTCATATTCCTCAGCATTTAGGAAGCGTATTTATTCCACAGGACAGTTCAATCGCGTAAACGACATTTAGCTTTCAGAAAAAGAATTATTCAGACAACGTGTGTTTGGGTTAAAAGGCTTTTAAGGCAACGCAACGGCAAACTTCAAAATAAAAGAAATAATACGTACATTGACGCCAATACAATAGCCTTTTGCTTTTATTTTGAAGTTGACCTGCGGAGTGGTGTGGCGGCTTACATGCCTTTTACCTTCTTGACATTTTGGCTTACCTGATCACAGTTTAAATACGGTTGGTACTAACATCAACGCAACACCATCACGAAATCATTTTCAATCGCTGGCCAGAAACCGTCTTACGCCGTCTTTTACGATAGTCCGCTGTGAACGGGAGTGTAAACATTGTCTCTTGAAGCGCAGGAGACGTAAGATGATTCAAAGACCGTCGGACATTTCATACTCGGGAGATAAAAAGGAGCATGTATTAAATATTCTCTGTATGCGGTTTCCCAGCACCTAATTTACCTGGCAACAGTCGAAGTATAGTAGCACCGCACGCAGTTTTTTTTTTCCACTTTAAAGCACCGATTTAAAGATTGATGGTGTTTGTGACGTCAAACATGTTTTTTTTTTTCAATTAATGAAAAGTCACTGGCAGTCTGGGGATTGTTATTTACGTTACCATATGCCATAAAATTTGCGTTCGTTCACTATAGTTGTCTACGGGTGTGACCTAAAAAAAATTCTACTACATCGTCGAAAATGGAAGCAGTATCTACTTTAAGCACCCAAATCGGTACTATTACCTCCGTGGTTGCGCAGAGAGTCGATCCCATGACTTTTGGTTGCTTGGAGCCGGCGTGACGTCTCCACTCCGTTGGCACGGCACCTGCACTTCTGCATGTTACAATTCACCTCGCCCACACCGGGATCGCCACTTAATTGTCTGATTTGCAATCGCACAAAAACGTTTGCGATCGCGCGAAAGGTCTTAATGATGAGCTTCCCCACCGAAAAAGCCTTTGTTTATGTATCTCAAGCATGCTCCTTTGGGGGCAAAGAACGACTTTCCAAATGTCTCCAGAACGTAAAATTTTTGCTCGAGCTTTGTCATTTCATTGTAAATTGCATTACAAAATTTTCATTTCAAATTATTCATAGAACTGATCCAATTTAAGACATTATATATATATATATTCAACAAAATGTTAGTATAATAAGCCTCTGAATGTATTCTTTGAAATAATTTTGTGATAATACTCACCATTAATGTGAATGGTTTTCTGTTCCTCACGATTGCTAAAAATCCCGCAAAACTATCGGAATGAAAGTCATCTTGCCGGGTCCATTCGCAAAGTTGCTGCTGGCTAGCTCGCAACCTGCTCAGTAGCTTGCACGCTTCCTTTCTGCTGTCCTTTCTGAGTATTTTGATGCGAACGTAGCATTTGGCGTGCCCAAGTGCTGCTTTGCATTCTAACCGTTTCGTCGATGGTATGTTGTCATTGCAAATTAGACACACCGCAGAACCTGTTCCCTCCACTTAAGATGAATCATTCGGTTCATTCGTCCTGAAGTGTACCATACTCGTCATCTTTTTTTTCTTTTCGCCATCTTATTCGTCGTAGGATTAGCTTTGAGCTAATGACCGAGCGGGCTGATTCAAAAGGGGGCGTTTACCTGTTTCCACAGCAACGGCAACATAAGGCCAGTATCATCCAATCAAAATTGGAGCCTGGAGCCAACTGCAGCCGGAACAGGACATGAGCACTGAAAAATCGATCGATGGACGCATTAAACAAGCGAAAATATTTTGTTTTATCTGCGAGTCAGATGCATTCATCAAAAGAGCCATAGGTTCCCGACCCCTGTTGTAAAGTATACACACACGTGGGCATTGACCGACGTTGTGAACTGACATTGTGAAACTTTTGGAGGTAGTATCAGAAAACGGCTATCGCACTGCCTGCAAAAGCCCACGTCACGTTTGTCATTCCAAGCATATTTAGTTTATTAGTCACTTTAGTCTAAGCATTGTTTTACTCTCTCCTACAGGCGGGGTACAGCCCTGAACCGGTTGCCAGCAAATTGTTGGGCACACACACGAACAACCAATCACACTAAGGGACATTTTAGTACGTTACATTGGCCTGCCACGCATGTTTTTGGAACGTCGGAGGAAACCGGAGTACCCGGAGAAAACCCACAAAGGCACAGGGAGAAGATGGAAACTCCACACAGGAAGGCCGCAGCTGAAATCGAACACTGCACCTCTGCACGGTGAGGCCGCCGCCGCGGTAACCAGTTTCTCACCGGGCCAGCCTAAATGTAATTAAACTGAAGAAGTAAATCTGTTTCTAAAATCAATTTAAAATCACTTAAATAAAAAAATACGTTAACATTTAAAATGAAGAATTAAATAGATAAAATGTAACATTTTAATTCAAAAATATTTGTAGAATTTTACAGCACACAATTTATGTGGAAGATAAGTCATTTTGAATAAAACAAAAAAAAGGTCTTGATTTGCTTCTTTATTATCAAATCAAAGGATGAGACAAGAAAAGAGTGAAGGCAGCGAATATGTGACGACAGTGGCGTTGTGAACGTCAAGAATTTAGTGTTCTCCATTGAAGTCAACTCCAAATTTTTTCTTTGCAATGTTTTTTTGCATCCATTCGGGTCAAAACACGGAATTGAGATTAATATTGCATTTATGGTCTATGAATTTAGCAGCAAAATCCTCCTGCTTTTATCCATCCGAGAGAGTGGCCATTTTGTCACTTGCTATCACCGTTACCCAAGGGTCAGGTAACGACCAATCACGGTTCAGCTTGTGAATGTTACAAGACCAAAAAAAAAGAAAACAGCTGAGCCATGATTGGTCATTACAAGACCAAATGCAGAAAAAAAAAAAAAAAAAAAAGAGTTGACTTCCCCTTTTACAACGTGGCAACATTTTTACTTCCAAAAATATTTTTTGTTCAAGGCAACTTTTTTTTTTAAAGAAAAAAAACAATTTCAAATAGGACCTTTGCTTTGACTATTGACCTATTGACTGAAAAGTTCACGTACTTGCTGTTTATGTGTTCTGGCCTTAGTATTCAAATCCCGATTTGCTGCCATCTTTGTGCCAAGAGACAGTATTGAAGTGAAGGAATGAGATGAATTGACTCAGGCTGTGTTGATGTGTGCTTTTGAGAGGCGTGGCCTAGAGAGGGACATCAGCAGCTCGAGTCCCGGGTGGGTGTTCTCATTTTGTATTGGAATGTTTGGTCCGTTTCTTACAACACTGTACATCCAGCTGTGCGATGAGGAACGGAGTGTCGCGCTGTTCAGTAAAAAGTTGTGCTACGTACAAACGCGCTAACTGGTTAGCACGCTAATCGCGTCTTCTCAAGGAGCGGGTCTGCTGTCACCTTCGTACGCAATGCGAGGCGTTGCCCAGCGACTGTCTCCCACGCCCGCCACCGCTGCCTTTCTGGTCGCTGCCGGTTGCCCTTCGGGTGGTGTCCGGCGTAGGAGGTCCGCCCTGGCGCCGGTGCCTCCCCTTGGCCTCGGGCTCCGAGTCGCTGAGCTCCAGGTCGGGACAGTAGCCGTCGCTGTCATGGTACAAGCGCGTGTTGTTGGCCGGCACTGGCTTGGGCCAGAGTTTTTCCTTGCGGGCGAGCTTGTCCGAGGCCCGCATGTCCTCAGTGGTCCGTACCAAGTTCATGGTGGCCTCCTTGAAGGACCTGCCGAAGTGTTCCATGGCCGACTTACCGAAAGCGCCTTTGTCCAGCGGTTGCTTCGGCGCGTCGGGCTCGCCCGGCGTCTGGCATGAGCTGTCTTTCTGCGCAACCAGTTTCTCCAAGAGGCCATTTTTGGAGGCGCGCTCTTGCTCAGCTTTGCCGTTGGAGGAGTGGCCGTGCAATGGGGGATGCAGAGTCAGAGGCTTCCCCGCCAGCAGCTTCCCCGACAACGGCTTCCCCAACAACGGCTTCCCAGACAACGGCTTGCCCAACAACGGCTTCCCCGCCATGGACTTCCCGGCTAGCGGCTTCCCCGCCACCCGGCCGTTGGCGCGCTCCTCCCGCCGGGCGTGCCCGTGCAGCTGAGGCTTGCCCTGGCCCAGGCCCTCGCTGGCTCGCTCAGACACGTTTCCGCTGTTGTCCGGGCAGAGAGGCCCGTTGGCCGTTTTGGACGCGGCGTGGGAGTTTCCCAGGCTGGAGGCTTTGGGCATTTTCAGCTTCAGTGTGATCCTGGGAGGAGGCCGGAACAGAACACTCTCCACCGGGAAGGACGCAGCAAGGCCTTTGGAAGAGGGAGAAAAAAAAAAAAAAAAAGAGTCAACATGTTAGTTTATTTGCTTTCTGAGAGTACCGTAACAGGTGGATGTGAACACTTACAATGGGGGGTCACAAGATTGGGGGCTGGAGTGATTTTATCAGATTTCTGAGAATCATTTAAGCTTTGCTTTTCCCAGTATGTTCACGAGACTCAGCTGGTTTGTGATGTGTGGCAGAGATGCAGATTTTTTTTGTCTTTTTTTTCCCCGCCAATACCCTCTCAAATATTTCTACAAATCCTATTCCAGCGAAGGTGCAATGTTGGGTTCAATATAAATAAAAACGATACAATTACTGGCAAATCATGTTCAATCTATATTTAATTGAATCCACGACAAAGACAAGCCATTTCATGTTCCAACTCGATCGACATGAAATAGCTTGTCTTTGTAGAGGATTTAAATAAATGCAATAGATTTGAGTGACAGGGACTAGAGATGTGGCAATTTCCCGCTGTTGGCATCTGTGTGAAAGGCCAAGAATGATCGTAGCGTTTTATGTTCCTGTAGCAATTAGCGGCGGCCGTGCCTAAAGCAAAACTCACCAGCAGAGATCTCCTGGCTCATGAGGGTGACGTGCAGATTGAACATTTGCTCTTGGGCTTTGCTCTGGAGCAGCTTCAGCTTCTCCCGTCGACTCACCATGTAGCACAAGTTCCTCACCTGCACCAACGCACGACACGCCACAAATACAATCAGCACAGAAGTAATTTTAACATGCTCAATATTTTCATTTCATTTAAAAAAAAAAAAAATCCTTTGGAATGACACATCACACCTTGAAATTACGGCGGCAGAGAAAACAGCGAAAATGATTAATCCCACTGACCCTCTCCAGGTCCTGTCGCAGGTGCATGAACATGCGCATGCGCGTGTGGATACTGTCCTGGTGTGGCTGCAGCACCAGGTTCTCCTCGTCTTCCTTGGGTGCCAGCAGGGCCTTGTTAAAGTTGCTTTTCCTCTTTAGCTTCCAGTACTGGTAGACAAAGTCCACCAGGCACTGCGAGAGCCCCACGGCCCGCGACACCTCCTCCGGCCGAACCAGCGCGTAGAACTCCTCCTCCAGCTCCTGCAGCCGCTGCGCCCGCAGGCCCACCTTGACCGAGTCGGAGGGCGGCGCCGGGGGCTTGGCGCGCGCCGGGCTCAGGCCCGCTTCGCCTGGCACTTTGGGCTTGCTGTGCTTGAGGCAGTACGACTTGAACTTGACCTCGTCGCCCTCGTCCAGGATGGTCTTCATCTCCAGGCTGTGCTCAAAGGCGCACGTCACGTGGAAAGGCGTGGTGCAGTTCTTCACCGAGCACTGTGGGGAAGGGCGGCCAATTGGAAGCAGGTGAGTTAAGGTGGAGCGAAACCATCTCAAGAATTGGACATATGTGCTCCCTTTTTTGAGCTCCAGTTAGGAGGCAAGCAAGCAGCATTTTGGACCAACTGAAGATGCCTGAAGGAGGACTGGCTGACCCCAAAATCAAGTGCATTACAGTTATCCACCATTGTGCAGGCCGACTTGCTGCCTTCACCTGAATGCACGCGCCCGTCTTGATCTTGCACACGCTACAGATGAGCGACCAGCGGCTGGGTGGGATGTGGGACACTTTGGTGATTGGCTCCATCCTTTCAGGGCATGCGATGCTGACCTGTGTGCAGTGAAGCAAACGAGTGGGAGCTGTGAGCTGGTAATCAGCCGAGGATTATTATTATTATTATTATATATTTTTTTTACTTTACCTCTGGGATCCACAGGGCGCAACTGACATGCGCCCACTTGGTGCCGGCGCGCGTCGCCTTCATGGCCCCGCCCTTTTTGGGACACAGGAGGCACTGCGGGTCGATGCCCAGCACGCACGTGCGGCACAGCCAATTCCCGACGGGCACTTTGACGATTCCATAACAGGCCTGGTAGGGGTAAACGAAGTACAGTCAAACCTCGGTTTTTGAACATCTCTGTTCTCGACCCAAAATTTCGAGTTTTTTTATGCCTCGGATTACGACCGAAAATCGGTTCTCGACCAGACTGAGCGCGCTTGAATGCGCCACTTGACTCCTCTCACCTTCCTTACACAAGTGAAGTGACGCTTCCTTGTGTTGCGTTCCATTGCGAGCAGACGTGTTCAATAAAGATTTTTTAAAAAGAGCGTGGTTTTGGTTTTCGAACAAATCGGTTTTCGAACAGCCTTCTGGAACGGATTATGGTCGAAAACCGAGGTTTGACTGTACACCGTCTTGTCACATGGGTCCCTTCGCTACCCTAGCTGTGAATCACTCTCTCGCCTCTATAATGTGCACTATATGGAGTGAGCTCACCATTTTATTTTTATTTTAGCTACAGTTTGAATGTGAAATGAGTAGGATTGCAAACGGGGTGTGAAATTAGGTAGATTTCCAGAATGTCGCGGGGTAATATCAGATCTGGACTTTTGGAAATATTCCATGGGTATCAAGATTGTAATGAACTACCGTAATTTCTGGACTATAGACCGCACCTGATTATAAGCCGCACCACTACATTTTTCAAGGAAAAAAACATTTTGTTGTTTTGAACAAACATAATGAACACATAAGCCGCACCTGTCTATAAGCCGCAGGTGCCCATATTGTTACATGAGATATTTACAAAGAAAGACGATACACAGGCGGCCGTTAAAAAAGCCTTTATATTACAACGCTTCATTAAATAAGCCGCAGAGTTGAAAGCGTGTGACAAAAGTCGCGGCTTATAGTCCGGAAATTACGGTATATGGTATGGAGAAATCCCTAAACAGTGTACCCGCTAATCTCATTAGCATCAACTCCCAAAAAAATCTTCAGTCGAGAAGAAGACAAAAAGTGAATGATTCCAAATGCAGGCAAGGTGAAACAACCTTTTGTGCACCTTACCTGGTGAACGCAGATGTTGCACTTGTCGCAGAAAACCATGTCGTTGCCTTCCTCGCTGTCGGGCGATCGGCACACGTCGCACACCACATCCTCGTCGTACTCGATGCCCAGGCCCTCCACCGTCTCGATGGCGTGCCTCATGTTGTCGTGGCACTGGCCCTCCAGCGCCTCCATGGTGCGCTCCATCGTCAGCTCGTCCACCGGGTCCTCACCTGGACACGCAGACGCAAAGCAGGCTAAGATGACAGGTGGTGCCGTATAGCGCTGGGCAATATGGACAAAATTTCAGATATTCGGGCCAGATATCCAGATAACAATATGACACTAAATTCAATTTCATTTAACCATGCCCACACAGACAAAAAAAAAAAAGTGCAAATGCCGAATTACAAATACGGCTTACCCATCCAGAGCAGCTGGCTGTTGAGCGTGTGCAGCCAGTAGAGGTCGACGTCGTCAAGGTCGTAGCGGCACATGGCCTCCGCCAGCTCCTTGATGTTGACGTAGCCCAGCTCAGAGGACTCCTGCGCAGAGCACTGGATGTACTTTTTCGGGTGGCCATACAGAATTTCCTTGGACTTCTCCGCTATGATCCTGCACATAAAAATGACCACAATTGTGATGACAGTAAATCGGGGTTCCCACTCTTCCACTTGCTTTTTATCTATGGACCTTTTAAGGACTTTTGAGGGCTAATTTAGCCATTTTTAAGGACTTTTTCTCCCTTCAGCAGGGGATTCACGGTGGATTTAATGCCCGCTCAGCAATATGCGGCCACATATCACTGAGCTGGTGTTCAAATCATTGCTGCCAAAGGAAGGGCGCATCTTTATTTTTTAGGGGCAATCAGCTAACCCTTTACTTGACATACTGTATGTCAAAATTTCATGTTCCTACCTGAACTACAGGTAGGAAAAGGGAAAAAAAACGAATTAGTTCTCAAATAAAGTACACTAAGAAAAATTTAAATTTAGAAAATATAAAACTTCAATTTATTTTTGAATAAAAATATTTTTTAAGGATTTTTATTGATTTTAGAAGCATTTCTCCCTGAAAATTAAGGACAATTAACTCATTCACTCCCAAAGACGTTTTAAAACGTCTTTTCAGACTTGGTCCAGAATTGGCTGGTACTGAATGAGTTAAGAACATCATTTTAACAACTTATTCATTTTAAGGACCCGTGAGAACCCTGTAAATGACTTGGTTGATAATGTTGCGGGACGAAATTTGAGTTACAAGTGGGCTTGATAGTTTCTTGGAACTGGAGGTTGATAGTTTCTTGGAAAATATATCATCCTAAGGGTAGGCCTGGGTAGTGTGTACCACAGTACTTTTCTCTCTGCAACGCTGTCATCCGTACCTGACTGACGCCTGCGGGATGGTGTCCGGGCTCGCCAAAACCTGAACCCCTTTCTCCCATTCCTGCTTCCAGCTGTCGGCCAGCAGGTAGTACTCTTCCGGCGGAATGTGGTGCGAGTCAGGCAGTTTCATGGCGCTGATCAGGTCTTTTCGGAACACCTGTGAGACACGCCCAAAATGAAGATACCGGGTGACTCCCAAGTGAAGGTGCCGGGGGGGGTTGACATTGTTGGGGACTTACTTCAGCCGGTTTCTTAGGGTCGGCGGCGGGGGTGCCCGGTTTGCTGCCATACTTGTTGGAGCAGAAGGAGGTCGAGGGACCTGGATGCAAACATGGCACGTAGCTTCAGCTGTATGCACCCGAATGAAGGCATTTTGTCATCAAGCCGTGTTGTGCGGAGACTCACTCTCATTGTCAGAAGTGTCGCTGCTGCTGGAGGTCCTGAGACGCTTCATCCTGTCACATCCTGCAGACAAGATGGACGCCGCGTGAGGCCTTCGGTATAACACATTGTTCGCACACGAGGAGCATGCTATTGCTAATACCAGAAATGGGAGTATGTTTACGTCGAGCCAGTGCAAAAAAAATTGCAACTTAAATCAACACCCGTGGCTGCTGCCACTGCTCCGACTCACCATAAATCTCCAGTTGAAAAGCATGCTAGTGGCTTCCTCTGACGGACACTCAAGTGATTAATTTCATCCCTGAGAATAAGAGAAAAGGACATGTGATGTTAGCACCATTTTCACGCTAGTCATTACCAGTCGTGCATTTTGACAAATTATTTTTGAGTTGGAAATTCGATTTTGAATTAATTGTATTGGTCGGTTTTGTTCCTTTCCTGTGAAGCAATACGTTTCATTACAGACTCCCTGGCTATCATCACTCGCCCATGAAGAATTAGCGTGTCAGTGGACCAAAAGTGCTGTTTAAACATGCCTGGCATTCCCCATGAAGGGGTGGATGTGGTCATTTAAGTTCATGCTACGCAAACAAACATCCATCCATGTTCTTGAGCACTTATCCTCACTAGGGTCGCGGGTGACGATCGCATCTGACCTTCGACAATAGGGTGAGTACACCATCGTCAATCACACTCAACGGCTTCACTTTTGTATAATCCACAGGTGCACATGAAATTATATATATTTTTTTAATTAAGTGTCATTGCAAAACATCACAAATACAGTGTATACAATGTATTGGTCACTAATCATTAATAACCTGAAATGTGCTTTTGTTGAAAAACTCATGTGATAGGATGAGGCATTTATGACTGGCCGTTACGTCTACGACGTTGCAACGCTGTTTGCCAGCCATTCAAACAGATTATATGCTTGTTTCTGGAATGTGGGAGGGAAGCTGAAGTAGGTGGTGATGACAACATGCAAACTCCACACAACCAGCCTTAATTGTTCCACAAGCTATTTTTAAGGGGAAAAGGAGATTGAGCAGCAGAGTCCTTGACAACATCTGCTATTGACATGAGGAGTTTCCAGAACAAAGCCGACAATGTTAAGCCGATGACAACATTTATATGACAATGGAAAGGATGGGTGTCCAAACTGAGGGCAACATACAGAAAAAGGGAAGAACACAAGAGCCAATTTGACATTTTTTCCAATGTTACAACACCAATCCATCAGCCAGTTCTGTTGTTTTTATTTATACATCTATATATCCGTCCATCTTCTGATCCGGTTTATCCTCACATGGGTCGCGGGGCATGCTGGAGCCTATCCCAGCCGTCTTCAGGCAGTAGGCAAGGACACCCTGAACCGGTTGCCAGCCAATCACAAGACACAGAGATGAACGACCATCCGCGCTCACACCTAGGGACAATTTAGAGTGTTCTATCAAACTGCCATGCATGTTTTTGGAATGGGAGGAAACCCGGAGAAAACCCACACAAGCATGGGGAGAACATGCAGACTCCACACAGGACCATTCCAGAGCCTGTATTTAATTTTACTTAATGGAATTTAGTAAACTAACTTGTTATCTCCTTTCTATTCTTTTAAATGTCTTAAATTCTTCTACTTTTCTGCCTTTAAGTGCTCTTTGGTAACTATGTGCAAGTGTGAAATGCACCATGTAAAACATAAAAATACTTAATTATTTCTACTTTTATCATTTACACAATAAACGGAGTTTCTCGTTAGGTACAGAGTATGAATATTTTTGACACCTCTGCTTCATATTAGCACGTGAAAGGGGCACCTAGCTAGCAAACTAGCTAAACAGACGGGAGAAGGAGGGGTTAGCGGATGTGACAACACAACATGGGAACCCGTTGTTCAAAAGCTTGGAAACAATAAGAAAATTGCGCTAAGCGCTTTGTTTATGTCGCTACACTCCTGTCGCGTAAGATTTATTCCCAACCGTTGAATTACTTTAACACTCAGACAAGTTTCTCGGGGAAAAATAAAGCGTAAAAAATGCCTTAACAAGGGCTTTGGCGCCAAGTCCAGTCGACGCCTTGGAAGAGCGGGAGACGACGAAGGCCAAATCAAACATGGGCGCCACCACCACCAGCGCACCGACATGTCACTTCCTCACAGTGGAGCCTTTAAAACGAGGGACAAGGTGGGGGGTGGTGAACAACTACACGCTCGTTTAACCGCCCAGTGTGACCAAACGACGAAGCAAGCGTTCAGGGAATGAAATCAAACAAAACGCCTCGTTAACCGTAGGACGGCCGGGTTTTAAAAGCAAGCATCCACGGGGTACGTCCTGCTACTTCGAGCCAGGAAACACACGGGCATATTGTTCACGCTTCCACCATTTTACCTTCAAATATAAGCACCGGGAGGTCCGCTTTATCACACCCGTACGACGTCCAGCGTCCAGCACACTGCGTGTAGCCACAAAATGAGAAGTATTTGAGCGTGGTAATGGGTTAAATTGAGTGTTTTTTGAGGAGGCTCTCCTCCGGGGCTTGCAGTCAGTCGGCCCACTAACACGGCACAACAGCGCTATTGTACCGAATAGCCCGCCGGGTCCTAAACCCGGCCGATTTCGCCTCAATCCCTAGCGAGTGCGTTCGATTTGGACGCTGGCGTTCGGCGTTGGGACGGGTGGACACAGATTTAGAAGGAGCAATGTTTTTAATATACAGTAGCACGATAATGTTAGTCAAATGTTTTAAAAGTACATGATCAAACTGAAACCTATAATGTAAAACTTACATTTCAACACGACAATAAAATTAAAACAATGTAGGGGTCAGCAATCTTTTTTTTTAAGCCGAGGTCTACTTTTTGGGTACTGACTAATGTCAGAAAAATTCTGCCTTGACTTGTCCTTCCAATAACTTTTGTTTTCAAACATTAATTTAGATCAACATTTTATTTACTGACTGAATATTTTGTCATAAGACAAACATTTCGGGCCTTTCCGCCCATCTGGAAGATTGTCCGACTAATTAATGGCATATGAAATGATTTTAGGTGGAAGTGAAAGCTGCCAAGAGTGATTCATGGCTGAGTTGTGCCCGACAGAAAATCAGCATTGTTACTACCAACTCTTACACTGCTACACTAAAGACAACAAAAAATAAGAACAATGTCATAAATGTAAAAACCTTTACTAAAAAACATACAGCGTCGAACATCAGTTGGTTTCTATACAAAAACATTCAAAGCATATAAAACATACTGTGCAAAAAAAAAAAAGACTGATCACATGATGGCCTACATTGAAAAAACAGCATACATGTCCATTTCTTTTTTGAGTAAACAAAAAGTGCGTTCCATCGTACATTAAAGTATAGTACACACACGTGACGATCTTTACAAAGATTTATACATAAAATATGAGGCATTCTTGTGCTCCTGATGTTTCAGACAGTGAAGCGAACCAACACTAGAGCTACACGTTCACATTTTGACAGAGGCGAGCATCAAAAAATAAATACAAACTACATACAAGTACATGTTGACCAGTGGTGCCAAGTACCGACATACAAATGGTTACTACACTTAAGTAGATCTTTTAGGACTCACTCATCCAATTACTAATCACAGGCACCTTCACAGTCTCAAGAGTCGTATCTGAAAAAACTCTCGCGACAATCCACGTAACAAAATTGCAGGTTTGCTACACCATTGCAAAGCATTCTCTCCTGGAACGCATCATCGTGTTTCTGTTTTTTTAAATTTTCCGACTGAACATTTTTTGGGGGGAGTCAACCCTCGTGTTTTTGTGGAAAACGTTTTTTTCCCACGAATTAGGGGGTTTAAGAAAAAATTCTCAAAGCATTCATACTGGTCGTCACTTCTACATGGATTCTTGTTATTCACGGACTGTCAAATAGCAAACCAAGCAGTTGTGTTACGTGAAATGGTGTTAAGCTTTTACAAGTTCCGACCGTCAACAAGGCCATGAAAGTGACTGGATTGGATGACCGGGTCAGGAGGGTGAGGCCAGTGCAACCGAGAGAATGTAAGTGTGGTCTAAGTGATTGGATTTGTTCCAATAAAAGAGTCTGAAACGGGTCGGACAATCTTAGGTAAAAAAAAAACCTGCATGTGTGTGGGCAAAGCCGTCAAGGAAGCGGCGGTATCAATTAATTTTGACTTTAGTAATTAATTACATTTCAGCAAGCCCGAATACAAAAATCACTATCCCCCCCCCCTGAAAAAAACAACAACATTTATGCAACTGATTCACTGTGTTGACCTGATGCCACAAGCCAAAAGGTCGCAACAAACTTCTGTGCATGTCTGAGTGTGTGCTATTTATTATTATTTTTTCTTTACTGAAGGAGCTGAATCATTTTCTCTACTTTTACAACTCTCTCTCAGTTTTTTTTTTTTAAACATAAGTATGTGCATTTCTACATAAGTACGGGATGCGAGTACTTCTCTCGGCTCTAACGCCAACAGCTAACAAACAGCAAGTGGTAAAAATGTGGACAGCAGGAGCGCGAATCTCAATTTGCATTGGCTGCATAAATAACACGATAGGGCGGCCGCGCTGTACATTCAAAGCTACTCGGGTCATAAACACTACGTCTTGGGGTTAACCCTTCTTGTGTGTTTACAGCCGTGGATTATTTATTAAAGCAGCAGCAGCAGCAGCAGCTGGTCCGGATGGTGTGTGGCCCACACTGATTGTAGCAGTGCAAAAAATAAAAAAAAAAAAGCGTCCAAATGTGTATGGACCTGACTCCTCACAAGCCCATTTGCATGTCGGCGAAGTTGAAGAAGTTGTCCACATCCCGAGAAGATGTGTTCTTGTTGTCCGAGATGAAAACCTGCGGGCAGGGGATCAATGAAAATTCAATGAAGTCTCACAAAAACAAAAACAAACCCCCCAAAAAATAAAAGAAAAAAAAAGTTTGTGTTTTTGTTGAATAGAAAAATAGCAGTCTAAAATATTGCACTTCATAAAAACATATACAAAGGGCGGAATTAAATAGAATGTCATGAAGTCGTTGTTGCTTCAGTTCAAGTCATGAGTAAAGGGAGACCAAAAGCAATGCTGACCTTAGTGCCGCTAAACACCTCGCCGGCTATGTTCTTGCAGGCTTCCACGACACCGTCACCGTTAAGCTCCAGGGCAGTGACAGGACCTTTACAATAAAGACAAAAAAAAAAGTCGATCTAGTGAGTTAATGGAACAAGTATGGTGTACACTATTTTAAATAAACATTTGAACTCTCGTTCATCTAGTTTCAACATGAAATGTGGCCCTTTCTCATAAATGTTTGGTCACCCATTCATGAAATGTACTCGATTGGTATTTGTGGGCCAAATCGAGCGATGCAACAATCAAGACGTTGAGAAAGCAGTTAAGTGACCTTTGCTGATCCACTCCACGAGATCCTCAGCATTGTTCTGGAACACACGCTTGACGTCTTCGGGCCGCATCGACACCTCCTTTGTCTGGATCAGCACGAAGCCTTTGGCGGTCGCCTGAGTGGAAGGGAAAAAAAAAAAAAATCACGACGAGAAACATTTGGTGCGGAAGGAAGTATGGAAGGAAGACAGGAAGGAATGAACAAACTAAGAAGTTTTTGAGCTCGCTGATGATCCAGCATTCGAGATGAGTGACGCATAGTTTGGCAGTCATGAACGGAATGTTTGAGTAAAAACATATGTGCAGTAAAATTATGCAATTCACAACTGAAAACTAGCGCCAAAATAGATATCTTTTATATTCTCTCAAATTCCTAGCATTTAATCGTTTTTGCATTTTAACACATTTTATTAACTTTAGTAGTATTAATATTATAATTGTTATTTTAATTATTTAACGTTTTTTTTTTTTTATTTATAAATGCATCATTGCCCTGCATTGATTAACAAAACCATTTCCTCACCTCGTCGATCATTTTGCGCGCATTGGCGGTGGTGTACTCCCCGGCGAAGAACACAAACAGGCAGGACTCGTCGCTATCCTTGCGCCGGCCTCCTTTGGTCAGAGGCACGATGCTGCGCGCCGCGTCCGCCGAGATGCGGACCGCCTTGAAGTCCGAGTCGGCGCCGGGGGCCGGCACGGACTCCAGCGCGGCGGCGCTTTCGGGCAGCAGGCTCCAGTTGGTCTCGCCGGCCACGGGCGTGAAGTCGTGGACGTTGCTCCAGTTGTTGTTGAAGATGCTCAGGCCGGCATCCTTGAAGTGGAAGGCCAGCTCGGGGTAGTAGTATTGGAAGCAGCCCATCTTCACGCCGGTGGACGACTCGATGATGGGTTGCGTGGCGCAGCACAGGAACACCTGTGGTGACGAGTTGTTAGTTTCTACGAAAACCCCCCCAATATAAATAGAAGATCCAACAGCACCTCCATCTTTTTACAGTCCCGCGTGCGGAACTGCTGGCACGCCACCACGCAGCGGATGTCCTTGCAGTCCCGGAAGAAGACGCTGCCCTTGACGGGGCCCAAAACGATGCGACAGTTGACGCAATCGTCAACGGTGACGGCCGCCGAGTGGTCGAACACGTAGATGTCGCAGTTGTGGCAGTCCTGGATGACAAACTGTTGACCGTTCAGCTTCCCGGGGAGGCGACCCGCCGTGACGTCTTTGAGGCCTGTCAGCATGTAGTCTTTGGGGTCCACCTGCATAAAGACAAATAGTAGAGCTTAACGGTTTAAAAAATACTATGTGCAGGAACTGCAATTTTCTTTCCCTGAGTATTGCGATGTTGATTTAGTATGAAATTATTTTTTTCAAGGTCGTCTTCCCATGTATTTATTTTGAGAGGGGGAAAAAAAAAAAACAATCTCACAAGTAAAAGGTCATACAGCTTCAAGAAAGTTATATTTCTTAAGTCATTCTTACAAGAAATGAGTATATTTTGGCAACAAAAAAACCCTGATGTAATAAAGGTCTATTTCAAGAAAAATGTCCTAATTTAGTTAATATTCTGCAAATTCAATGTAATAATCAGATAGCATCAATTAGAAGAGTTCAAAGGAAACATGGTGAAACTGCATTTAGCTGTGATGCTACACGAATGGAATAAACTGCTTACAGCACACTTGTCAAACTCAAGGCCCAGGGGCCAGATCCGGACCGCCAGGTCATTTTATGTGGCCCGCGAAAGCAAACCAGTGCGTCAACTTGTTAAAGTCCGTACCGAAATGTCCAATTGTCATGTGTACTAAATAACGTTGAGATTTTGCACTAATTTCGTTACCCTGTTTGCACTCACTTGAACAATATTTGAACAAGCTATTATAATGGACTTGAATGATTTCAAAACTAGTAATCTATGAATTTGTTGTGTACAAGTAATAATTTTGAGGTTTCCCCTCATACATTTGTTTAACGTCTTGTTAACTTTTTTATACCGATTTCACAGTACAAACAGTATAGAAACTGGAAATAAATCACCAGCTTGGCTAAGCAAACAGAGAAGAGTCTTCCTTTGGATAACAACAAATAACATTATTATGAAGTAGCACAGCATTAGCATACCATTAAAGGGCGGTCATCAACCCGGAAGTTGAACTGTGGGTCAGGTTAAATGCGGTTAAAAAAGGTGCGTTTTGCAATCCCATAATTGGCTTAAAACAAGTAACACGGAATGAGCGAGAGACAGAGGGAGGTCGATGGCTCGAGTGGAAAAGTCAAAGCCTGTTGGCCAAGAATAGCGATCACTCAAATGCACCTGCAGCCTACGGCAGACGGTAGAACTAAAATACTGTCTGTCCAATTGTAATGCTAGCACGCATCATTTGCCAATCAAGTCATTCGCCATTTGCAAAAAAGTGTCAAGCTTAGACGTCAACGTCACCACGGCGACACTTCACGTAAGCATTATTATTCCACGTAACGTGAATCAACTTTTTAAAAGTCGGTTTAATGGTGGGTATTGCAAAAGAAGCAAATGAGAAGACGCTGGGCGAACCTTTTCTCGCTTGTCCCAGCTGTACTGCTTCGGTGCCGCCTCGTCCGTGTTGTTGCCTAGGGGAACCGCGTTGGTGGTCGTCGTAGTTTCTACCGTCGTTGTCGTCGGTGTCCTCTCTTCCTTTTCCAACGACTTTCGTTTGGATTTTTTCGAGTAAAAGCATCCCATTTTGTTTAACTTTTGTATTTGACGAGGTTCACGGGTAAGTTACGTGTGGCGCAAGAATGCGTGAGGTTTAGTTGACAAGTTTTTTTTTCCCCCTTCCGTTTCCCTTTCTGGATTCACAACCAATCATCGCGGAGGAGGGTGATTCAGCAGCCAATCACATCTCTCAATTTAATGACAGGTGGGCATGTCGCTTATGGTGCATTCCATGTTGACTGAAAAAGTAAGTTAAAAAATGTTTTTTTAATGTCGATTTTCTAAGTTTAATATTCAACTAAAGTTCCTTAACAATTAAACAAAATGTAAATATTGTATTCTTACATAGGAATTTAATAGATAATCTAAAGGTTCATAGTCCTCAACATTTTAATATACCATCTTAGAAAGCTTTATTTTTACGTGTCATAACCTAATCTCGCATTGTACGCCATGTAATATCGTCATATTAATTTAATTTTGGAAATACAAAAATTCACTTGTACCACTGACGACGAATGCACCGTAATGCACACGTTGGTCACGCCTCCCTGGGTGTTTCCTTCGCAATGAGAAGCAGCTGTTAGACAAAAAAAAAAAAAAAAAAATACAACGTGTAAATATACCGAATTTGTATTATCAAATGATGAATGATGTACAGTCAAACATTGCCAAAATATTGTAAAAATGCAAAATCATCACAACCAACGCCTCAAGCAGATTACTTTGCAATTTAAGCTACTTGTTCACTCTAATAATAGTTAATCCATGCTTGAGTGAGAAGGATGTTTATGAAAACAGGCTCTCTTTTCTGTGCAACCTCTTTTTCATCCTGGTGAAACCAAACAACCAACCTTCCCAAGTGTTATTTAAATTTCACACTAGGGAATTAAAAGTGAAAAGAATTCAACCATTGGAAGAGCCATTCCTCCTCTGTATCTAATTACCATTTCCTTAAATCAAGGTCAAACAAGCTTGTGTGATTGGTGAACATCAGTGAAAGTTAGTCAAAATAGAAGCCAGATGAAGCTACTGTGGGTTGATCTTGGTTTTTTTCCTGCACTGTGGTTGGATAGGATTGTAGTGAGGTATGCAAGCCTGCATGGCTTCCTGTAAATGGAGGATTGGCGGTGTCGCAAGCTCCATAAAACCAAATAGTCACGATTACACCTTCGGCCTTGCATTCCATCTTAATTATATGAGCTTACCTTAACAGTGTTAAGATGTGAGTGCTTCTTTCCCACTCATGTTGACTCACTTTTACCACAATGGGCCAATGTATCAAAACGTTGATGAAGATGACGATATGATTTATTGTTAATAAAAAATATATTCTTGTAGCATAGTTTAAAAAACAATGTGTAAATTCATGAGTAGCCTTAATACATAGCGTTCTGTTATTCGAGCATCTCATAATCCACATCATACTGCATTTTATGTGAAAGCATCTATCAATGGGTAGAAACAGTGTTTATCCAAGGCATACCACATCACGTCTATGTATCTTTGGTAAATGGGGTTTCACTTGAATAGCGCTTTTCCACCTACAAGGCATCATACTTATATCATATATATTCACACCGAATTCTCGTCCACCCACTCATGACGCAGCATCAGAAGCAACGGGGGGGGGTCCAGTCATCTATCTATGGGGGGGGCGTCGGTCCAGTCATCTATCTATCTAGCTATCTATCTATCTGGCTAGCATATCTAGCTCTCTAGCTAGCTATCCTAGCTAGCTAGCTAGCTGGTCTGTCTGTCTCCACAGCTGCGACATTTCACCAACGAGGTAATTTCTTTCAGGAGGCAAAGTCCATTATGGTGAGTTTCCTGTTTTTAATAGGACTGGATTGCAAAATTAACCCCCCCCCCCCCCCCCCCCTAAAAAAAAAAAAAAATCATGACTCAGTCGCCTGGGGGGTGATGCTGGGGGGTGGGGGGCGTCTCCTACAGGACTGGTAAGCGTGGCACCGCCTCTCCACGCACGCACACGGAGCCCCGCGTCAACTGTGCCTTTAACGGCGGAACTGACTGGCGTGTGACTGCGAGTCAAGCGGACCCTGGGTGCGTGTTCACCCGCATTGACATGGCGTAGAGGGCGGCGTGACTCTGCAACATCCTCCCAGTGCCACGGTCGCGATCCACGCGACGACGACGACGACGACGACGACTACGATGATACCGATGCTCATGATGATGATGATGATGAAGGTGATGGCGGCATCCGGGCAGGAGGACGCCGCCGCCGCCGCCGGGCTGGAGGATCTCGCCACGGAGAAGGAAGCCGAGGAGAGCCACCGGCAGGACAGCGTCAATCTGCTGACCTTCATCCTGCTGCTTACCCTCACCATCCTCACCATATGGCTCTTCAAGCACCGGCGCGTACGCTTCCTGCACGAAACCGGCCTGGCGATGATTTATGGTAAGGCGTGCATGTGGCAAAATGTCCAGAAGACCGTTACTACCCTCGTGGTAGGGAATCTTGAAGGGCAAATATTGACGTAGATTTCCATTAGGCGACTCTACCATCTGTTTTTATGAGGACTTTTTACTTTTACACCCTACATTGGTAAACAGAGCTCTGTACTCTCTACTCGTTACACTGAATAGTCAAATTTTACTATTGCTCTGAGATCTTTTCTATAGATGTTGGACCTATGATGTGGTATGCGTTGGATCACGAGGTGTTCTTTTGTATACTGTTGGGTATATGATGTGGTATGCATTGGACAAGGGCGGCCCTATAGATCACAGTTGTTCGATCCCAGCTCCGGCCTCCCTGTGTGGAGTTTGCATGTGGTGCATGGCAGGCGTTGGGCACTCTAAATTGTCACGTGGATGGTTGTTCGTCTCTGTTGCCCTGCGATTGGCTGGCAACCAATTCAGGGTGTCCCCCGCCTATACTGGGATATCCAGCACCCCCCGCGACCCTAGTGAGGTTGAAGCGGTTCGGAAAATGGATGGATGGATGGATGCATTGGACAATAATACGTTCCTTTCCATGGATAGACGGAATTTTTTTGGGGGATCACGGTGGTCTGTTTTATGCTAACTTTTGACTCCTTCACATCGTCCATAACACTTACTACGTTTGTTGACGATTCTTAAATGTTCAGTAAGCGTGAATGGTCGTATGTCGATCATGTGATTGATAGGTGATTGGTCCAGGATGTTCCTCTCATCCGCCACTCTTGCCCTCAAGTCAGCTGGCTTAACTCCAAAAAATGAACAGATGAAAAGCAATTGTTTGGTTGAGTGAGTCGAGACACGAGATGGACAAGGATATTGTCTTAATCAATTCATTCATCAATTGATAAGAGCCCTTTGTTCTCCCTGACCCTTATTATTGAAAGATCTTTACGACAAAGGGGGGCGTGGGGGAATTTGAGTGTTGCTTCTCTGGTCCTGGTGGACAAAGCCAACGCTCATTAACCGGATGAAAAACAGATTCGTTGGCCGCTCTGGGTGCTTTTGGGAAACACAAGAGACTTTTATTTTCCCATAGATCTAAACAGAAACTTTGTGTGTGTGTGTGCTGTGTTTATACAATGAGATGTGACTTTCATTTTCTATCTTACTGCATCGGGAGATGTTGGACACGCTGTATAATGCCGTATGACTCGGCTCATAATATGTTCCTTTCCCTATTTTGTTAAATGTTGGATAATGAACACATGATGTGGTATACTTTGGATCATGAGTTTTTTCCATCGAGAGGTAGTTTTGGGCACATCAGGCGGTTTTGCTGTCTCGCATGAGATTTTCCCTGAAATAGTGGACGTATGATGTGGTATGCGTTGGATGCTGAGATGTTTCTTTCCATAGAAGGATCGATGCTGTGCTTATGATGTTGTATGCTTTGCATCGCGAGCGATTTCTTTTCATAGATGGCTAGATATTGAACATATGATGCGATATGCCTTGGATCATGAGATTGATTTCCGTAATGGACCCCCCACCCCGATCACTTGGTGGTCTTAACTGTTGACCCATAGGCCTTCTGGTGGGGGTCATCCTGCGTTACGGCAACCCCGCCACCAGCTCCCACAACAGGAGCCCTCCCAGCTGCTCGCTGGCCAAGGGGCCGGCAAGAAGCAGCCTACTGCTCAACATCAGCGGCAAGTTCTTCGAGTACACGCTCAAAGGGGAGATCGACTCCCGCGACATTCACAATGTGGAGCAGAACGACATGCTGCGCAAGGTGACGTCGCAACGACAACAAAAACCCAAACCCAAACAAAATGTCCTGCTCCTCCTCCACTGATGCCTCGTTCGCTGTTTTTCCCCGTAGGTTACTTTCGACCCGGAAGTCTTCTTCAATATCTTGCTGCCTCCCATCATTTTCCACGCTGGCTACAGCCTAAAGAAGGTAAGACGGAACACATAGTCACTAAGGTATTCTTCCCGTTTTGGAAGTGACCATCTTTTTGGAACAATCAGCACCTTGCACTCAGTCGAATTCTGCTCAAGACAACATTCAGTACCCGAAGGGAAGGGTGCCAAAAAGCAGTACATACCCACTTATCGTATACCCCAGGGAGAAATAAAGTTTCTTTTCCAGTTTGAATTTGACCCTAGTTTGGATCACAATGTTAGTGTTCAATTGTGGCATTACACAGTGGTCGTGACAGTTACATTGCGACGGTTACATCGTGACGGTTACATCGTGACGGTTGTACAGTCCAGTGACGGTCACACCGTGAGAGGCATATACTGACGGTTACATTGTGACGGTTACATTGTGACGGTTACATTGTGACGGTTACATCGTGACGGTTACATCGTGACGGTTACATCGTGACGGTTACATCGTGACGGATGTACAGTCCAGTGACAGTCACACCGTGAGAGGCATATACTGGCAGTTACATTGTGACGGTTACATTGTGACGGTTACATTGTGACGGTTACATTGCGACGGTTACATTGCGACGGTTACATTGCGACGGTTACATCGTGACGGTTACATCGTGACGGTTACATCGTGACGTTACATCGTGACGGTTGTACAGTCCAGTGACGGTCACACCGTGAGAGGCATATACTGACGGTTACATTGTGACGGTTAGATTGTGACGGTTACATTGTGACGGTTACATCGTGACGGTTACATCGTGACGGTTGTACAGTCCAGTGACAGTCACACCGTGAGAGGCATATACTGGCAGTTACATTGTGACGGTTACATTGTGACGGTTACATCGTGACGGTTACATCGTGACGGTTACATGGTGACGGTTACATCGTGACGGTTACATCGTGACGGTTGTACAGTCCAGTGACAGTCACACCGTGAGAGGCATATACTGGCAGTTACATTGTGACGGTTACATTGTGATGGTTACATTGTGACGGTTACATGGTGATGGTACATCGTGACAGTTGTACAGTCCAGTGACAGTCACACCGTGAGAGGCATATACTGACAGTTACATTGTGACGGTTACATGGTGATGGTACATCGTGATGGTTGCTTTGTGGCCTTGTGCCGCAGCCTTGAGTCGCAGCTTTGTGTCGCAGCGCCGTTTTGCGTCGTGGCGTTACATCATGGCGTTAAAAACTCGGAACTTAGGGTCTCGGTAAGTCAAAGTGCTGGTTGTTTTAATCAGGATTTTGCTCAAATATATTTCCCATGACGATATTAAAGTTACCTATCAAGAGCCGAATGTCCATTTTGAAAATTCCTGATCTATTCATATTCTTGAAAATTCCTGGAATTTTGCATTTTTGGCTGTAACACGTTTAAATGTCTATAAAGCATGTGGGAGGGGTAAAACGATATTACTCTGTTACTGTATATGGTCTGTCGATGGTGCAGATTTTCATCTATTGCGTGTGGTTCTGGAGCATATCCCCCGCGATAAATGGGGTGGCCGGGGAGGGGGGGAGGGGTCATTAAGCTCTCAGTGTCGAATTTTAAAATGGTAATGTGAGGCTCCAGGTGGTTCCGCGAGACAGAATATGAGCCCAGTGAAGCCTTCACTGGCTGTATAAACCTTCAAGTGTTCCTTTTCTGGAGCAAATGTCTTTCTGTTGTTTTTATTCTTGCACACACACACACACACACACACATACACACTCAATCTGCCTTGGACCTTTGCCCGTCTTTTGGGGTAGCGTGTCCTTACAAGAGATTCGTTGTAAGGCTACATTTTTAGGCACTGAACTATGCGGTTGCATTAGATAATGGATGGATAAAAACATGCATCAAAAACATAATTAAATAGAATGTAAAGATTTATGGGGGGGGGGGGTTGGCTTTAATTCAATGAACATTGTGCTGCTCCTTCCGGTGGTCCAAATTCCCCTTCATTAAACTGCGTCTCAACATGTGAGGCCATTACAGTACCTTAATTGCTCCCCCCACAGACATCATTTCACTCAAGCGTCATCGAAAGTCCACTAAGTCAAAAAAACAAAAAACAAAACAGATTTTGCTACTGGTCGTGACTGTAAAAACTCTTGTGGAGCACTTGTAAATTAAGGGAGCGATGCAATCACTTTCCCTTTAAAACCGTTACGTAAGTAGTGAAACAAGGGTAAAGATCACAAAAAGACAGGCTGGTGTTTGATTTAAAACTCGTCAGTTTGGTCCATTGTGTGTGCATAACCCACCACACACAAACACACACACACAGACTCCCCGACAAATTTTTGCTGACATTCTGGTCACACATCCGGCACGCATATCCTGCACATAAATAGCAGAATATTTTCCCTGACTAATCACTTTTCTTATTCTCCTTTTCAACCCCCCCACCCTGCTTAGAAACACTTCTTCCGGAATCTGGGCTCCATTCTCACCTACGCATTCCTGGGCACGGCTGTGTCGTGTTTCGTGATCGGGTGAGAGTCCACTCGGGGATTAAAGATTTTTTTTTTTAAGAACACCACATGAGTAAAAGAGTTGGGACACCTGCATGAAGTGAACTGTGAAGGAAACAAGATTTTTTACTCCTCCCATTCAATTTATTGTCATTTTAGTACATCCCGCAGATATTGGACGGGGTTTTTTTTTTTCCGCACCAAATGAATCCATAAAATCGTGCGTATTGTCATTGCAGGAATCTAATGTACGGCGTGGTCAAACTGATGCAAGTGGTCGGCCAGCTGAGCGACAAATTCTACTACACCGACTGTCTTTTCTTTGGTGCCATCATCTCCGCTACCGACCCAGGCATGTGACCACGCCCCATTTCAGTTTGAGTTCATCTAGAATAACACAACAGTGGAATAAAACGCATGTTGATTGTACTGTATTTAGTGACGGTGTTGGCCATCTTCAACGAGCTGCACGCGGACGGCGACCTGTACGCTCTGCTGTTTGGCGAGAGTGTCATGAACGACGCCGTGGCCATCGTGCTGTCGTCGTGAGTTTGCTTCTTTGAACCTTAAAACGGAAACAAAATGATGCTACAGTGAAACTCCTCTACAACGAAATCATGTTTGCAGCAAGAAATTTTTCACAACAGGGGGTTTTTCACTGTAGCAAATTTGAAACAGGAAAGTGGGAATGGTGTTAATGCATGAAGATTTTTTCACACTAGGGGGTATTTTCACCCATGTAGATTTCTTTGTAGAGGAGTTTCACTGTATTTAATGCGAAGAAAATTAAAAAAATGTTAAAAATGTAAATTTAAAAACCATAAGTACCAAAAGGAGTCCCAAACAATTCTAAAACAACACCAATAAATAATTATACAGAAAAGAATTGACAGAATGTGAAAGCTTTAAAAAAAAAAAACATTTTTAAAAATCCCTCTTCATCCCCAAAAGCCACAATAAATTAATTGTAATTGAAAATACATTTTAAAAAATCTACTACAAAACATTTTTAAACCAATAAAATAAATGTAAGAAATAAACACGATGTAGTTAAAAAAAAAGCTAAATAATCAAAATGAAATACACCCTAAAACAAAAGAAGTAAAACCAGAAATTGAATTAATAAGATAAACCTCGGAGAATAATCGTAAAAAAAGTCTAAAAGGATAATAAAATACAGTCATTGGAGGAAATAAGAAAGGTACCTCTGTATCTGATGTGATAAAAGCTAAAACGACAACGGCAACAACAATTTAAAGAGTATAAAACATATACAGGGAATAACCCTAAAAAAATGTTTAAAAAAAGATAATGACTCTAAACTGAAAACACAAGACCCCCCCAAAAAAGTCATTTTTAAGAACCTAAAAAGCACAAGTAATTTTAATTTTTAGAAACCGTCAGTATTCTGGCTCCCTCTAGTGGCAGGTTTTTGTAACACCCCTTGTGCTGAAACCAGGCAACATGAATACGTTTAGGTTTTAAAAATAATAAATACATCTCTTTATAATAACTATAAAAAAATAAACCAAATTACCATACATGTATCTTTTCTCTACTTTTCTTTTTTTTCCCCCGAAAAAATTTCAGCTCCATCATGGCCTACCAGCCCCGAGGCGCCAACACGCACATGTTTGACGCCGCGGCCTTCTTCAAGTCCGTGGGGGTTTTCCTGGGAATTTTCAGCGGCTCCTTCATGATGGGCGCCGCCACTGGGGTGGTCACCGCTCTCATATCCTTTTCTTGAATTCTTTATAATTCAAAATCAACCTAGAAGATAGATAAAAAGTTTACACACCCCTTTTCAAATGCCAGGTTTTTGTAATTCTGATTAAACCCAAACAATATTCAATTGTTCTATCCCTAACTGTAATCCTGGTTGCTACGTGACCAAGTTCACCAAGCTGCACTGCTTCCCCTTGCTGGAGACGGCCCTCTTCTTCCTCATGTCCTGGAGCACCTTCCTGCTGGCGGAGGCCTGCGGATTTACGGGTGAGGAAATTTCATCATGACCAAGAACAGGGTCATAAATCAATTGGCCGCGAACCATATGGTCTTATAACTCAAATTAAATGGATTCTGGATTTAAAAAGCTGATATTATTTTGTCATTATGCACTCATATTCTGATGTGGTAAACAGAAAAAAAAAACATGCAGTCCAAGGTCAATTTTGACCAGTGGCGGTGTCATAAATCACTCTGCCCCAAACCACGTGCAGTTATACCTCAAATTAATGAATTGCAACCAAATGTATTGTCTGCAATTACTTTCTCATTTTGCCTTGATGCTCTCTTGTAATACCCTAAAAACGCATGCCGTATGTCAATTTTGCCCAAGAACAGGGTCATAAATCTATTTGCCACAAATCAAATCAAGCCAAACCTTAAATCATAGCACTCCATTATCCACTGCATAGCTTTGAGTTGTAATTTCATCATTTACCACGAAGTGACAGTCTTAATACTGGCCTTGACTACAACGGAAGTAGGCCTAAAAATTTTTTCGGTGGATTTGGAATGACATTCAGGACAAACAGAGTTCCTCATTAATATCCAAATTTCAAGTGGGTTGATTTTTGGGTAAAAATGCACACAAGTTGTTTTGCTGTTCAGCAGTTTTGTGCGTTCAGCAGTTTTGTGCCGTCCTTAGATGGGAAATTTTATGTGAATTTTATGAGAGCACTTTGCAGTGGGAACCCCCCCCCCCCCCCCACTAATGGTTATTTTTTGATTGTTCAAACATTTTTTGTTCAAGGTTGTATTTTTCATACCTGTATTGGGAAATGTCTTATCACAAATTAAGCATATTAAGAGTACATCTTTTGCACGTCTGCATGCATTTTGTCCTTATTTCAAATGGCATTTTTGTCATACATCTGGTTCGGAAGTGCATGGTCCTATGTGGCTAACCCTAATGAAAAAAATGCCCCCCCACCCCCCCTCCGTCGTTGAAGATGCCCAATTATTCCTGTAGTAACCAAAAACACGCAGCCTTAGGTCAATTTGGACTCGAAGCGGTGATCATCATATTGCCACAAAACCAATGGCGTCATACCTCGAATCAAAGGTCTCCATGACTGCTTCCTCGACGTGCAATTATTTTGTCAATATACCCACACATGACGCCGGAGTGACCAAATAAGCTGTGTTTCTGCAGGGGTGGTGTCCGTGCTGTTCTGCGGCATCACACAGGCTCACTACACCTACAACAATCTCTCCGTAGAGTCCACCAAGCGGACAAAGCAGGTGAGCACCACCCTCTATTGCTGGGGTTGTTTTTCTTTTTTTTTGGGGGGGGGGGTGTATGACACACTCACACACACACCCAAACACACACATCAGTGGGCAGTATCCCCATGCCAGATGGCCCAACGATCTGCCTGCTGTGACCTTAATCGCCACCAATCGTCTGACAGGACATCCCTTCTGACACTACGGCTGTTCAGCCTGTGAAGTCATAGTGCACGGATTACATCCATAACATGCTCATATTTTTTCCCCACAGAGAGAGGTACAGTACAATCGAAAAGTAATACGAGAGTATCCCGGAGGGTCACAACATTAGGTACACCTTGTCTGATGACTTGATTTCGAAAGGAATGTACCCATGACTGGTTAAAGCTGGATCACAATTTTTGTCACTTTTAATATTTTCATCTTAACCTAGCTGCCACAGACCCCCAAAAAAATTAGATATACCAACAACGTGTTATGGAACTACCGTAGTTACTCAAAATGGCGGCCATTGTTGAGTAACGCGATACTGAGTAACGTGTTCCCGGCCTCACTGTACATAGCTGCAATCTGATGGATCGGGCACAAGTGGAGACTGAAAATCTCCAACAAGGCCAAAGAGTACGGCCACAAAATTGAACACCTATATAACTCAAGGCATGTGACATATTAATATCCTAAAATTGCTGAACTGAAATGTATGCGTTATTTCCAAAGGGAATTCAGAAACATAATGTTCAGAATCAGGCAGCGTTCCCCATTTAGATAATTTTGGTGGACAACGCTGTGCTATGTGACAATAGACGCCAAAACGAAAGCGTTAGCCTCTCTCCTTCACCATAAAATATCAAGATTTTCGAGCTTTTCCCTTCTTTCGTAACCCGTAGGACGACGCGGTTTGGTTTCATGATGAATGTGAGTAAAAGGGGCTTTTTGTGATAAGAAGTGTCGAGCAGGAGAGTGACGCTAATATTTTTGCTGATGTGACACTTAACCCAATAAAACAAGGAAGCTAAGACTGGCAAAGGGCTCCTGATGGCAAAAGAATCGCTTATTTATGGAAATACAACTCAAAAACATGCCGTGAGCGACGCTGACTCACCGCGCGGCTGGAGTTGTGCGTCATTCACTCACATCACTCGCATCAGCCTTTTGCCATGTCTGTCGTCTTTCTGGAAGTCTATTTCTGCCATCAGATTCCGAATCGGCATTATTGGCGCGGGATTTCATTCCCGTCAAAATATTGAGTGTACACGTTTCACTGCTAGCTAAGTTCAAAATGCGCTACGCAACTTTGCTCTTAAGCTAGCAACACGAATCCGCAATTGTTTCCCGCCTTGACACCTCTCGTCACGCTAGCCAGAAATCTTAGTCAAAACAACTTATCCAACCCTTGTGTTAGACCTCATCAGGTTGTCTACGTGTACCTAATGAAGTGACCATTTTGTAATTTGTATTCTGCGTCCTTCCGCAAGCTCTTCGAGGTGCTCCACTTCCTGGCTGAGAACTTCATCTTCTCCTACATGGGCTTGGCTCTCTTCACCTTCCAGAACCACATCTTCAGCCCCATCTTCATCACGGGCGCTTTTGTATCCTCATCAGGCCGCTAGCTAAAATGTTATTTCGGGCAGAAAAAAAAATGTCTTAACCAATCGCCTGGCAGATTGCCATCTTCCTGGGACGAGCCTTCAACATCTACCCGCTCTCCTTCCTGCTCAACCTGGGCCGCAGACACAAGATCAAAGGAAACTTCCAGCACATGATGATGTTTGCCGGTGCGTCCCTCCCTCCCCGCGAAGCTCCATGTCGAGTTTTGACTCGTAACGGGGTCATAAATCTTGGCGATAAACCATATCGAGTCACACCTCAAATTAAAGGTCTTGATGAGGGTTTCACAGATTGGTAATCAGTGTGTTCGGTTTGTCCTCTTATGTTAATGCAACGGCCCAAAAAATACGTTTTGTGGTGTAAATTTCAACTGATCTAGATTTTCAAGGCCAGCAAGAGCTCTGGTCATCCGATGGCGAATATTACTCGTTGTCATTCCTTATATTTCTTTGATGGTGCGATTGATTCTCAGGACTGCGAGGGGCGATGGCGTTTGCCTTGGCCATCCGCGACACGGCCACGTACGCCCGGCAGATGATCTTCACCACCACGCTGCTCATCGTCTTTTTCACCGTGTGGGTTTTCGGAGGCGGGACCACGCCCATGTTGTCGTGGCTGCACATCAGGTGACGCGTCTACTTCCACAACGTTCTTAATATTCACTTACATGTGAATAAAGTTAATATATCTTATCACCATGCCACCTCGTAAAAAAAAAAAAAAAAAAAAAAGTTAAAATGTTGAAGAAAAAAAATGGTCTTGGATTTGTCCAATGAGGCGAGACTTGTTCTTGCCACGCCGTTCTCAGATTGGTTGTCCAGAAGATGGGGCCAGAGTGCCCAGTTTCCATCTGTATGCTTCTGCGGCTTCCTTTGGAATTCCTGCATATTTAATCCCTTCGCCTCATTCTGCCCGACCCCCAAAACTGTCAAACCAATGTTTCTTACCTTTTCTGCACCAAGTACCACCTTCATGGCCAAAAATATGTGTTCATCAAAAACAAAAACATAGGTTTTATTTTGATCAAGTAGACTTGATATGATTGTAGCCCAGTACTATCATTGTGCATAGTTGAAACATTAGCACGCTTTGTAAATATAGGAAAATAAAACTGTAGTTTTTTAAAAAAAAATGCTTTCGTTTTAATATATTGCACTAAAAAGTTAAATACAACTGAACTGCATTTAGGTAGTGATTCTTTCATGTACTGCGGCTGCCAGCGGGAGCCTGCATACACTCTTTGTAAATTGCTGAGTTAGATGACTAACGCTTGCTTCTAGCCTCTTATTAGTGTTGCCCACACACACACACACACACACACACACACACAAAACACGAGAGGGTTCCTTAAGCGGATTGGGCGCATGTGTGTGCGTGTGCAAAAAAAAAAAGAGACTGTGTTTAATATGTGTAATGCGGCTTGGGTGCGAGGAGGAACCATTGTGTTGGCGTGTAGCGCTGCCAAACTCTCCCCCTCTTGAACCCGTCGCCACAGCAACGGGCACATGCTGCTCTAAGCGCTCCTCCACCGCCCGCCGGTGTCGGTGTGATGATGTTCAAGGCGCTCGAGTATTGCCTTTTATGCCATGTTACGCCGCCATCACTGCGCATTTGTTTTATTTTGAAATTGGGGGTTTTGCACCATTATTGCGCTAGAATATGTGACAGAGTGGACAATGACACGGTGGACATTTCTGGACACTGGGTGTATGTAACGAACACATGATGGATAGCATGGGTAGGTCATGATTTATCTAGTCAGCTGACTGGTGAACAAATTACAGTCAAACCTCGGTTTTCGTCCATAATCCGTTCCAGAAGGCTGTTCGAAAACCGAAATTGTTCGAAAACCGAAACCACGCTCTTTTTAAAATAAAAATGTTTACTGAACACGTCTGCTCACAATGGAAAGCAACACGAGGAAGCGTCACTTGCTCGTCTACCCGAGGAAGCGTCACTTCCTCGTGTAAGGAAGGCGAGAGGAGTCAAATGGTGCATTCAAGTGCGCTCAGTTTGTTTGAGAACCGAAATTTGTTCGTCATCCGAGGCATAAAAAAAATCGAAATTTTGGGTCGAAAACCAAATTGGACGAGAACCGAGACGTCCGAAAACTGAGGTTTGACTGTACAGTATAAGGACGTGGACCGGTGGTTGAGAAGCACTGCAATGCAGTCACAAAACGGTGCTGATATCAAATCTAAAATGGCGCTTGGCTGCTATCTGTGGGCGTTTGTGCCTCATTACTGCTCTTCACGAGATTAAAATTCACATGCGAGCAGTATCAGACCCTCCTCCACCCTTCCCCGTGAAAAATGTAAATGACGTGAATAGGCGTCTTTGGCACTGAGTGAGTCAGTCATGTTTCGACTAATGCCGGCATCCCGCATACTACGCTGAAGTAACAGGAACTAGAGTGTTTACGGCTGCAAGTGAGGCATTCTAGGACTTGCTTTCCCGTTTGGGGGTGTGAAGTCTCATATGGGCCATGTCACGTGTCAAATTCGACCACATCAAGTTGGAAACAATCACTGTTTTGAGTTTGGCGACCTCTCGGTGGTGATGATGGCTTTCGGTTTGGGAGGGTGAAGGTGTCTATGGTGTCTCCTGCTTGTGTGATCTTGGTTTTTACAAAAGTTTGGTGCGGTGGTCTTATGACTGGCTGGAACGGCAGCGGCGGGAGGTGCATTTGGTCGTAATCCACCTCATAAATAGCATTGCTGTTGCGTGGCCGTGATGGAAATCATCAACGCACGTAACGGGTCAGCATGCAACTGCATCATCTGCTATAGTTCGCGAAACAAATAGGAATTTTTTTTGTCATAAAATTTAAAAAATATTCTTCGTGTGGTCATAAAAGATATTTTTAATTGTAAAAGTAAATGCAAAATGTACGAACTCTATATATAAATCAGTAAAATAATTATTTGAATTGAATGAATTTAGTAATTGCTCAGAATGAATTTAGTAATTGCTCAGAATTTTTTTTTTTAATCAAACTATTATTATTATGATCATCAAATCAATACAGTAATATATTCAGTAGTTGCTTGTTTACTAAATATTCGGGGGTTTTTTTGTTGGTCTTATTTTACAAAGTCAATTTCGGTTCAATGCGGCTTCCGCCATTTTTGGGCCGCAGACAAAATAGGACGTGAAATGAGGAATCGCGAATGGCTATGCTGAGACTGAGGGGGGCTGGGGGTGCGAACTAGCGGAAGTCAGTGTAGCACCCTCTTACATAAGCATGTGTGCGTGTGTGTGTGTGTGTGTGTGTGTGTGTGTGTGTCTCTTATCTCCCCCTGAGGGGCCCGTGCAGTTGTCTTCATCCCATAACAGGCTTGTTTTTTTTGGTTTTTTTTGTACCTTCTATGACCCTTCACCACTCTGAGATCCTGTGTTTGCGTTACTGAATACCGCCTCCCGCCCCCCACCTGATTAAGAAAATTCAGCCCCCGAAGCCAGTTCCACTTAGCTGTATGGAATTTGGTCAGCATGTCAATCACGAGTAAACACGGGGAAAAAAACACCAAGAAGTCATAATATTAAACACAAAGTCTGCCATTTTGATTTTCAGCGGCTAAAAAACTGCAATAGCCCAACGCTACAAAGTCAGATCTTGACCAAACGACCCCCCCCCCCCCGACCCCCTCACGAGTGAAAAAAATTCAGCCCCTGAAGCTAGTTTCAAGTAGCAACATGACGTCCGGTAAGCATGTCTATCACGACTAGACCCACAAAAAAAAGTCCAAGCCATGCTTGAAAGAACACAGAAAGTCTGCCATTTTGTTTTGAAGCTAATAGCTCAACAGAGGTATTGACCGAACCCCTCCAACCCCCGCAACATTTTTTAAATACACCCCCAAAGCCAGTTTCAAGTAGCAACATGACATTTGGTAAGCATGCCTATCATGATTAGACCCACAAAAAAGTCTCCAAGCCATGCTTGAAAGGACACAGAAAGTCTGCCATTTTGTTTTGAAGCTAATAGCTCAACGAAGGTATTGACCGACCCCCGGGCCCCTCCTTCCCCTCCCCCCCGCAACATTTTTGAAATACTGTACACCCCCAAAGCCAGTTTCAAGTAGCAACATGAAATTCAGTGGGTAAGTTGATCATGAGTACAGCTACTGTCTCAAAAAGCCATGGCTGAAAAAAACAAAACAAAGGAAGGCAGCCATTTTGGTTCAAAGCGGCCCTCTTCGGGTCATTCATCTAAAATGGCTGTTTCAAACCAACATGGCAGGCTCGCTGTTGAATTCCAGGCCTATGAGACTTTGTGCACTGTCTTGATATTTAGAATTAAATGTTCTTGTCGGCGGGGAAAACTGATGTCAGAAGACAGTGAGTGATTGTTTCTCAAAGGAGGATTTATGAATATCTTTTTTTTTTTTTTCTTTCGAGTGGCTGCCCGAGGAAAATCAGAAGAAAAAGAGCCTTCATCCTCAAGTGATATTGATTGTGTGGTTGTCATGGAAACCTCTAAAAGCAACTGCACAAATTTCCGACTGTTCATTGTTTGCAGAAGTTCATAGAAGGCTGCGCTTGTCTGCTTCGGATCGCGTCCAAAAAGGAGATTAGAGCTGACTGCTTCCCATCTTATGTGAATTAAAAGTGCCCCTCTTGAAAATCCTGCTTGAGACAATTTTAATCCCCCCGTGCTGTAAAAGACACCATAGGGGGAATTATTTATGCCCGTGAGTGTTTGACATATGGGTATGTTTGTTTCTTAGTTTTTTTTTATACAAAGTAGTTATTGCTGGTGTTGTAACCAAGTTTTTTTTGTTTATTTGTTTATTTTGAATACCCCCCCCCACCTAATTAAGAAAATTCAGCCCCGAAGCCTGTTCCACTTAACTACATGGAATATGGGCAGCATGTCAATCACGAGTAAAGACAGAAAAAAAGAAGTCATGATAATAAACACAAAGTCTGCCATTTGGATTTTAAGAGGCTAAAATTTTTAATAGCTTAACGCTACAAGGTCAGATCTTGACCAAAGGGACCCCCATCCCCCCCCCCCCACCCATATTTGAAAAAAAATAAGCGTGACATATTTTTGGGGTCGGGTTCTGGGGGCATGGAACGGATTAATGATATTTCAATTCATTTCAATGTGGATTTGTTTTTTTTTTAAATACACTCAAGTACATTGACTTGCTTTAACTTCCTTCCAGTGTTGCTTGCAAATTCTGCAAATCTTGTTTTGGGGTTGTCAGCCGCAGCAGCAGGTCTGTGTTGACGAAACAGGATGTTGTGGCTTTTTTTTTTCTTCTTTTTAAATCATGGCACACTCGGGGCGAACATACAGCGTAAATGTCCAAAATGAGACATTGTGAGATGATGATTTTGTGTTTCCGTGTTGCAGGGTGGGAGTGGATCCAGATCAAGACCCACAACCTTGTGCAGACACCTTCCAGGTTCTACAAGGGGTGAGGGGGATATTGCTATCAACTTCTAGTTATTATTACACAGCCAGCATATTTTTATGTATTTATTTTAATTTTTTAAATGACTAATTGGGTAAGATAGTGTGACATTTAACCTGAATGCACTGACTGCATTCAGCCTAGAAACAATGACAACACACTTAATTTGGCTAATATTGTTCATGTGTGTTTTTTTTTTACCATTTAAAATAATAACAATAAATTAAAATTATATTCCAGAAAATAGCTTTTGATTTGAATAATATTTCTATTTCATATTTGACCATAAAAATATATATATATATATATTTTTCAGAAAATATCATAGGTCAATATAGTAATTCCATGACAGGTCCCCTTTAATATAATTTATTTGTAACTATTTTTTTTTATCTCTATTTCAATTTGTAAAACATATACATATACATATCTTACGCATGCAAACGCTTTTACTTCTGCTTCTGCAATTGGAGAGAGGAAGAAGACTTGAAAATAGTCCAGCCTGTCAAATCCAAAAATGGACGCCAGGTCCTTAAAGAGACAAGACTCCTTTCATTTTTTCACCAGTCAGATGATAATTTGAGCATCAAACATCAAATCCCACGCTGCAATTTTATTCATTGTTCAGTTTGGATTACTCACGATGCAATTTTTTTTTTTTTTGCCTTTACACTATGCAGGATGTCCCCCGGGCTGAAGGGCAGAGCAAAACCAAACAAGAGAGTGCCTGGCTCTTCAGGATGTGGTACACCTTCGATCACAAGTATCCTTTTTTTGTGTGTGTGTGTGCGTGTGTATGGAAATAATAGGAATATTATTGGCTTACCTTAACCAGAATCCCGTGTTGCATTGTGGCAGGAATGAATGAAGCATGCTAAACCAGCGATACGTCACATCCTACTTACTTTGGATTCAACAGCGGCACCATTTTCGCATGCGAAAAAAATTAGCCACTGGCGGTAAAGCATGACTACTGCTACTCCAAATAAATACGATTATTCCCCCCCAAAAATAAATACAATAAATTGTGCGGTCGCGCAGCATTAGGCTGTTGTAATGTTTCCCGGCCAACATGAGGACTCTGCTGCCGACCACATAGAAAAAGGAAGTCAGCAGGAAGAGAAACTTCAAAAACGACTTCCAACACTTTTGATTTTGTCGGGGTAAGATTTTTACCTTAACGGCCGTTCAGCTACTTGAAACCCATCCTGACGCACAGCGGCCCCCCGCTCGCTTCCACGCTGCCCGGCTACTGCGGACCCCTGGCCAGCTGCCTGACCAGCCGTCGCGCCTACGAGGTCAGTCAACAGCTACTCCAAACAAACATACTTTACTTTTGGGGTATGGAGGATTGTTTGTGCCTAAATGAACTAAAACAATAAGTACAAAGGTAATTAAATTGCTCATTAAAACATCAATAAGACAAGCTAACATCTAGGGGGTCACTTGTTGCTAGGCAGACTTTGCGTGGCACAATCCAGTGTGCACAAGTGTAGTCATTTGTTTCATACACACAGTTGGAAACTCGGGGCAAAGGAGTGGCTTTAAGAACACCAAATCGGTCACCCGCACTCATTGATTAGTAACCAGCTACCTGTTCCTTTAGCTTTGTCGCATCGCGGCGAAATTAGCATGCTAGCGTCACATGACGGGAGTTTTAATAAACCATCTTCTTGTTTATTATCATCAAACAACACCGTGACTTTGGAATGCCACCAAACAATGTTTTCCACGATAGCTTGCAGCTGATGCTAGGCTACGAACGAGGTTTAATACGTCAACAATATAACAAAAGCACATTTGAGGCTAAATGCCATTCCCATTTCAGCCTCGGAAAGTCTCCCCTCGGGGGCCACTGAAGCTTTTCCACTTGGGAGAATCGAAACGTTGTCCTGGTGTTCCCGCCTCCTGCCAGCAAATGCGTACAAAGGAGAAAATGAATGGTCAAAAAGCCTTTTTATTTGCATTGCGTGGGCACAAAGAGCTCCCCCCCCCCCCCCCCCCCCCCGGAATCTCTGCCCTACCCTCAATGATCATCAGTGTTCAAAGACGCTGTGCTTCTAATCTTATATGAAAATAGTTCTCCTCACAGGTTGCTAAATTTACAAATGTATACATCTACTTTTGCAAAATTGAGTTTTTCACAGTGCTAGTACGCACACACACACACACACACACAAAACTGCCGTACATTTGCATTTATATTGCTGCTTCCCCTGCCAGTGTGTTGGCGACGCAAACGCCCCGTCCGCGCATGTGTTCCGGTGTCCCGCTGTGCCCGGCGGCCCGCTATTGATCGTCGGCCATCAATGAGAGTGTGAAACCTCACGCCCCAGTCAGGAAATGCCTGAATGAGCGTCATCGCCGTGTGGCCTTCAGATGCACTTTTACATGAAGTAGACTGGAGTGTTGCTCAGTAGGGCGGGGACCCTCCACCAAGGCCCAAGTGTTAAGAAGAGTAAATGTGTTAGTCCGGCTGTTTGTTAGTTAGCAGGATACTTCCCGGTGAAAGGAGAATACCTCCAGGCTGAGGACTCTTACAGCAGTGTAAAATATGCATATTTTTATTTGCTGTCCTAAAAGGAAAATAAATACTTGGTTTTGTACTTTCCTAACAAGAAGGCAAACCATTGGTGTGGCGCTCTCTGAAAAAAAAAAAATACTTTTTGTGTTATGCTTTCTGAACAGGAAGAAAAATTGTTGGTGTAATACGTTCCCAAAAAGAAGACAAACTATTGGTGTTGCCGTTTCCTAAAAATGAGACGATTTCTGTGGCCATTTCCAAAAAAGAAAACAATATATTGGTTTTCCACTTTCCGAAAAAGAAGAAAAAATGTTGGAAGACAAACTGTTGTTGCATTTTGCTCAAAAGAAGGCCAACTATTGCTGTCCCACTTTTCAAAAAAATAAGACAGTCCATTGGCGCCGCCTGTTGCTAAAAAGAAGACAAGCGATTGGTGTTACACATTCTGAAAAAGAAGACGAACTATTGTGGTTGCGATTTCCTAAAAACTACAAAACAATTTCTGTGGCCCTTCCCAAAAAAGAAAGCAATGCATTGGTTTTGCACTTTGCGAAAAAGAAGAAAAAATGTTGGAAGACAAACTGTTTTTGTTCCATTTTGCTCAAAAGAAGGCTAAGTATTGCTGTCCCACTTTTCCCCAAAAAAATAAGACAATCCATTGGCGTCACCTATTGCTAAAAAGAAGACAAGCTATTGCGGTTGCAATTTCCTAGAAACTAGACTATTTCTGTGGCCCTTTCCAAAAAAGAAAGCAATGCATTGGGTTTGCACTTTCCGAAAAAGAAGAAAGATTGTTGGTGTCACACGTTCCGAAAAGGAAGACAAACTATTGTTGTTGCATTTTGTTATAAAGAAGGCCAACTATTGCTATCCCATTTTTCAAAAAAATAAGACAACCCATTGGTGTCGTCTGTTGCTAAAAAGAAGACAAGCTATCAGTGTTACACATTCTAAAAAAGAAGACAACCTTTTGCGGTTGCAATTTCCTAAAAACGAGACAATTTCTGTGGCCCTTTCCAAAAAAGAAAGCGATGCATTGGTTTTGCACTTTCCAAAAAAGAAGAAAAATTGTTGGTGTTGCACGTTCCCAAAAGGAAGACAAACTATTGTTGTTGTATTTTGCTAAAAAGAAGGCCAACTATTGCTATCCCACTTTTCAAAAAAACAAGACAACCCATTGGTGTCGTCTTTTGCTAAAAAGAAGACAAGCTATCGGTGTTACACAATCTGAAAAAGAAGACAAACTCTTGGTAGCACACATTCCTAAAAAGAAGACAAACTATTGCCGTCGCACTTTCCTAAAATCAACCAATCCCATTCCACGTTCAAGTTCCTCCCCTGGATCTCCTTTCCCAGAACCAGGAGCAGCTGAGAGACCCCGACCGCTCCGACGGCGACCTCTCCTTCATGTTCGGCGACGCGGCCATCGCCACCAACGGGCTATCGGGTGACGGCTGCGGCGGCACGACGGGGTGGAACTCCAACGGGAAACGCGGCGGCAGCACATCCGAGGAAGCTCTGGAGCGCGAGCTGGACTCCCGAGAGCAGGAGCTGCTGAGCCGAGGCACCCGCTTGGTTTTCCCCATCGAGGATCCCATCTGATACGCACTCCATTCGACTCCCTGGATATGTTTGATTTTTTTCTCCGATCAGCCAAAATTACGGCATAATATTAAAACACGATTCACATTTATGACCTCCGCCAAGGAACTTGTTTTTCCCATCATCAGTGTTGGGTTTCCCCGGATTGTGACCGATTTAACGACTTCAACGCTGATCATTTTTGAAGGGTCTATTACCAACACCAAGGAGCTTTTTCTCAAAACAAAAAACGAACCCAAAAGTGATGGGTTCGCCTTTTGTTTGTTTATTTGCAACTTTACCGGATACGTTGTCTGTCCAACGTGGCCAAGTTTGAGCGAACTTAAGCCAAAAATTCATACGATGAAAGATTATGAGTATTGATAATTATTGAGATTGTGTTGTCAGCAGCAATGTGGGCTAGTCTTTTTTTGTTGTTTTTTTTTTTTGTCCGATGAGGCCTGGGCAAAGGTCTGTAATTTTGCAATTTTAACGATTCTTGATTATTATTTATTACCTATGCCAAGTGGGTGGCCCGCCGGTCCAGTGGTTAGCGCGTCGACCTCACATTGCAGAGGTCATGGGTTCCATCCCGGCTGCGCCCTCCCTGTGTGGAGTTTGCATGTTCGCCCCGGGCTTGCGTGGGTTTTCTCCGGGTATTCCAGTTTCCTCCCACATTCCAAAAACATGCATGGCAGACTGATTGGACACTCTAAATTGTCCATAGGTGCGAGTGTGAGTGCAGATGGTTGTTTGTCTGTGTGTGCCCTGCGATTGGCTGGCAACCAGTTCAGGGTGTCCCCCGCCTACTGCCCGAAGACGGCTGGGATAGGCTCCAGCACCACCCGCGGCCCTTGTGAGGAGAAGCGAATCGGAAAATGGATGGATGGATGCATGGACTTCTGCCAAGGAGCCAATCTTTTCTTCATCAACATCGTCATTTTTTTTTTTTTTCAACTTCCTGGATATTTTATTTTCATCCAATAGGACCAAGTATGACTTGACATACAATGGGTCCAACATTTAGCATTTTTGTTAGCATTCATTACCTCCCGTCAAGGTGATACATATATTTTTTTTTCATCAGTGCCCAAACATGAAGTACTGGTAATTTAAGACAATAATTCAGTAGATGAAAGATTATTTTTATGAATATGATTCCTGCCAAGGAGCTTTTTATTCCAACATCAGCCTTGAGATAGTCTTGGGATTTGTTTTCAATTCTTACTTTTTTTTTTTTTTGGTCCAAGTTGGCCAAAGATGACCTCCGTCCGTCATTTTGCAATTTCAAAATATTGTTAGCATTCACCTTCCATCAAGGAGCTTGTATTTCCCTCATTGGTGCTGGGTTGACCTGTCTTTTTTTTTTTTTTTTTAAAGCAGGTCAAAAACGACTTTGCATCAACGTGTAATTTAGCAACCTGTACAATTATTGTTCTTAACATTTATTACCTCCGCTCTGGAGCCAGTTTTTTTTTTTTTTAATCATTAACACCGGTTCGTCTTTATGCTTCTTGCTTCTTTTCAACCTGCTGCCAATCTTTTTTTTTTCATCCAACACTGCCACATATGACTTGATATATTTTTGTATATGATTAACTTTGACAGTGATTGATTTTAGCATTCATTACCTTCACCACGGAGCTTGTGTGTCCAACAGCATCTTTTTTTTTCCCTGTACACCTTGGCGTCCCATGTGGCCAAATACAACATAACCCAAGACAATAATTTAGCAAACAAAAGATTATTAACATACAGTAGATGACATCCGCTAAGAAACGTCTTCATTTGCATCTTCCTCCTGGATACTTACAATTATTATTTCATCTGATTAGAATAAACCGTGCCAAAGTGGAACCGTTAAGGTCAAACGGAATCCATTCTGTGATAAAACTAAAATACAGTAAAACTACTCCTTTTTTCCCACCACATAAATGCAATTGAGAAGAGTGATACTGGTACTTTGTGTCTTTTTATTGATATTGCTGGGATGAATATGAGTTAGTGTAGCAAATAATATATCCTAGCGTAAATGCTATTTCCTGTGCGATCTTTGCCATTAACTTTCAAAACAATTCTGCGGTGGTGTAGCAAGGAAAAGAAAAGCCAAAAAGCACTGGCGGAGTGTTTAAGTGTGTGTGTGTGTGTGTGTGTGTGTAAGCCCCGAAATTTAAGGCGGCTTCAGCCAATGGGAAGCCAGATGAATGTCACTTGTGGAAAAGATGTCAAAACGACGGTAATGGGGAAAAAAGGGGAATCATACATTTGTACTTAAACGTGGATTTTGCTTGATTTGGTTATCATATAATTATTTTCCCGCGAAATTGGGAGAAAATCCAAATGTAAAAGTCACAAAGGATAAAAACGCTTTCATCATGTAATCGAACATCAAATAATATCACAAGTTATATGGTAAAAATTAATCATAAAAGGGAACATTAATAGAAGAAAATATTCTGAATGAAATTAATCATATATTATCTGTGTCATTCTCTTCGCGTTTGTGCAGTTCACAGATGCTAAAAACAGTTCACTTCGGTATGGAACAGCTGCAGCGTTTATGTGAGCTAAAACGTAACTACGTTAAATTGACGATTCGGTAATGACGTCACCAAAAACGTTAAATCAACGATTTTCTTATTCAAATTGGTGTTTGTTTTAGACCTAATAGGCATGCTAAGAATAAATACAAAAACGAATTTTGGAAAGGGATGTAAATTTGGGTTTTTTAGAAATATATAATTTATTTTGTACTGCACTTTGAATTGTTGGGCAAATCTTAGATCGCTTAAAAAACAACGTGACGCTGAGCTTGAAGTGTTCCATTTTTAAAGGGTTGCAGGCAGCAAACTTGTGGAAAAATCATTTTGCCCAAATAATCCTTTATCCAGGCCAAATGTGGAAACGTGGATTTACCCTAACATGACGTTATGTAGCAAGCATGAGAAACAAACGAACAAACAAAAAAAAGCTTCAATGTGATTTTTTTTTTTTTTTTTAGCTTCAATGTGATGGAAGATGCATGAGAGGTTTCCGGTTACGTAACGCAACGCAGTTTGTGGCGGTGCGCTGCCGCCTTGTTAGGCGGTCTCGCTTGTTCCACATGCCCAGCGTGCAAATAATTGTCCCGAGCGCCGGCCAACTGTGACCGCTGTGTAGTCGATGTTTGACTGTAACGGTCTTTTCGGGCCAAGGGAGCATTTCCAAGGGATTAAACTCACTTTTGCCACTCATTTTAAGCTAAAAGGTGTTTGGACTACATTTGTTGTACTCAACTCAAATCGTTTGCGGTGTCGCCAAAGTGAAACCACAGCGCTGTCCAAGGGTGAAAAACAAACCATCCTGGTTTCAGCGTATGTTACGAGTATGCGTGGGCTAACTGGGATCAATATGGATTTTTTTTTTTTAGGCCGATGCCAATTCCGATGTTTGGCAGAACAAATTCCGATAAACGATTATTGGACAATTAATGTTAAATATACATAGATAAATAAAATAGCTTCTTTTTTGTTCCTTAGTGGTTCGAACAACAAAGATATGAATTACACTCGAACATTGGAATTTGTATTTATTTATTTATTATTATTTTTACAAAACTCAGTCCTTTAGTATTTGATCATCTTTATAACAGAGAGAAAAAAATGGCAGACCTTTTGACTTTTTTGTGCAGGGAGTGTTTGAATGTCATTATCTTTGTCTGACAGTGTAAATTTTAATGTTTGCTTGAAAGTCAAAGCAGGAAAATAACCATTTCATGAAAAAAATCGTATCTCAAGGTATAGTGATTAGGGAACGTTCTGAACCCAGTTGCTGCATTTGAATCATTCACTCATTCTCTCTTCCTTAGTTCCTTTCAAGAATTTTTTCGGAACTATCTTGGTCCCCTGGATAAAAATCCCTGTATAGTGGTTATCCATATCTTCTGTATATATTAAAAAAAAAAAAAAAAAGCATCATGATAGTAATTTTAGAAGAACAAAAGCAATCATTAAGCAGTTGCCTTGGTTTTCACTCAGTGTTTATTGCGGTAACTTGAAACAGTTTAAAAGTTATTAATGTCGCGTACAAAGTATGACAGAAAAAAATCCAACTTCTGAAGTTGATCATCAAAACATCCATCATCTGGATGCACGTCGTAACACTTTGACCATGTTTAGACCACAAAAAAGATTTGATATAAATAATCACGATGAAGGTTGCCAAGGGGTGGAAAATTCACAGTAAATTTCCGTCGAGTTTGCAGAAAATTTCCATGGTATATTAAACAGGGTAATTTGGCAAATACACCAAAATAGAAACTTTACGATTTGAGGGTAATCATTAAGAGCCAATTTTCAATATTGTCAATTCTTGATCTATTCCCATTGATTCCCATCAATTCCCACAGAGAGTCTCGACTGTAACTTTAAAAATGGTGCAACCCTAATCAGTACCCCTCCAAAAAAAAACAAGTCATTGGAAGGACAGGGGTGGAAAAAAAAATCCCCGCCCATGTGAGTGTTTTGTCAGTGTGGTGCTGCTGCAGCTGTCCAGATTCCTCCGGGGCTAAGAGGGGTTGGAATGAGGAGGAGGCGGGCGGGGGAGGGACAAGACTTCCTCACGCAGGCCTCTCAAAGCACACACAGTCTCCTTGAACTTCCAAGTTAGCGTAGTTAGCAGATCCACTTAACCCAGTCACGCCAAGGTGAGGCTCCGACCTGTTGGTGCCACCCTGAATCCACCCAACTTTTTACGGGGGATTTAGAGTCAGGGCGAGTCGGGAGGATTAGTGTGCCTAAAAAGGGGGCAGTGATGTGTCAAGCAGCCTCCAGACTGCTGCTCAACAGGTAAAAGTGGGAAGAGGCGCCCCAGTATCTGAAGCATTCCAGCCTCGGTGACCCACTTTTTTTTTTTGTTTCTTCCTACTCCTTGACAGGGTCTCGGTGTTCAGCTGGAAAAAAAAAAAAAATAGCAGCCAGAGCGAAGCTCACCGCTCCCAGTCGGCCACGTTCCAGCAGGAGTCCATTTTGCTTTTGCCCTCAGCTTCGACTTGCAGGCCCTTGGAAGAATATAACGCATCAAAGCTGTGAGGGTAAAGAAAATCACAGGAAGCTTCAAGTATGAACACAGAGCTCGGCAAAATTATGCCATGTGTGTTTTTGTCATTTTATGTTAAGCGTTCTGTAAAGTGCTCAGTGCTTTGTTTTAAAAGAGAAAAAAAATCCACCCTTGGTTCAACAACAACCGCGCATAAAACAACAGAAGCCCTCCTGCCCCAACCTCCATCTTCTCCGGAATAATAATCTCATGCATGTATGCCTGATTTCACCAAGTCTCTGCCTGTCCAAAGCTGCCGATGACATGCTGGTAACCCAGGGAAGGTGTATAGCCTGTCACGGCCAGCCGCGGACAATGAAGCCCCTTCTCCAAGGCGCGAGCGCGAGGGGCCTGGGGCAACAGCCTCGGCCGGCCCGCGACGCCGACCCCCGGCCGCCCATGTAAGCCGGCGCAAACAATGAAGCCTTTCTTGGAGGAAAGGCAGAGCAAAATAGCCACCAGAGAAAAGAACTCGGCTGGATTTAATTCCTAGTCAAAAGTCATTTTTAAGATGCCTCTCTGCCTTTCACGCAGAAACCTGTCACAAAGCGGATGTCCCGATTGGGGCATACGGTTTGCACTTTCACGCAGTGAGATGCTATTGTATAATCGGTGTTTGATACAACGTATGAATAGAGCGGAGCCTCGATTTAACCAAGGGCTCTGGGATTCAATGGATGGAAAATAGTCTTCAAGCTACTGAAAACGCCCATTCTAAAGTACGTGTTTAAAGGAGAAGTGAAGTCTTTTTTTTTTTTTTTTTAAACAAAAATGTGTTCTAAGCACCTCCACTTGTATCAATATGGTATACTGATTTATTATTGCATTTGCAGAATATGAATTAAGCGGAAAAATCGAACCGTTCTATCCATCTTATGGGGGCGGCCATTTTGTTTTGTACAGCCACTTCCTGACGACTGAAATTGATGTCACGGTGTCAAAGGGCGCGGGTAACGACCAGGTAAAGATCAGCTGTTTTCTGGCTTTGGTCATGTGACATTCACAAGCTGAGCCACGAGGCACTTGTGATGTCACTTTCAGTCGCTTTCAGGATGTGTCACTACATCGCAAAATGGCCGCCGGATGAATGGACAGTTCGAGCAATTGTCTCACCTGTACGCCTTTCCTCATGTGGTTTTCTGCATGCCGTGTTTGGGGTACCCGAGCTGCCTCATGACTTCGCTGCAGTAAGCCTCCACCTGGTTGATTTGCTCCACGCTCAGCCTCTCCCTCCAGGCGTAGATGGCCTCCTTGGCGTCCCGAGACGAGATGAGGAAGGGCCGGTCCGACGAATAACCGCGGCCGTGGGTCATGTTGAGCGCGAAGCTTTCCAGCTCCGGCGATGTGGACAGGTTGGAAAAGCGGTAGAGCTTCTGCAGCTCCTCGGCCGGGTGCAGTACCAGGTCCTCGTAGCGGACCCGCTGGTAGCGGCGGCGCACCCAGGGCGGCGCGTTGGTCACCAGCATCATGTCGCCTAGCCAGTTGTCGCAGATGAGCTCCATGGCGCTGGACACGTAGCTCTCGGCGCGGTTCATGCGGTTGTTGGGAACCAGGAGACGCTTGTACTTGTCGCTGTGCTTTTTGCTGCGCAAAACCTGGCGGAGCAGCACATAATTTTGAACGTGTCAACGAGGGTGGAGGGGAGGGGGCATATAGTTGAGCAGTGACTAATATTACAGCTGCTTACTGTGTGAAAACGTCTTTGTTTTCCAGCCATAATGGTTCAGAAACACCAAACCATAATGACTAATTAAACAAATTTGACAAAAAAATGATTTGGCGGGAAAATTACAAACTACCCTTTTAGGTGCGATTAGTTACTGTAATTTTTATACTTGCACAGAAATTAACCATTTTGAAAAAAACTTCCATTTCATGCGGAGTATTGGTTAACTTACTCTATGCAAAAAAAAAAAAATGTCTGTCTGATTGTTTTTCCTCAGGCGTGGTGGTTTCTTAAATATCATATGGAGCTACAAGATGGGGACCAGGGACTGATATTTTTTTTTTCACAGATCATATTTGCGATGTACTACTGTCAAGTCATAATGAGCGTCTTGATTGCAAACTCCCTTCGTCATGTTTATTTATTTGTTTTGCAATAAATAGCTAGCTTATTTTTCTACTCTTGAGTGAAAGTTAACCATGTCAACAACAAAAAAACGTCAATTTTGACATTTCACGCCGGTTCACTTATTTTTACACTTGCACGACAATTGAAGTTGAAAAACGTTTGTCTGTCTCTAATTTCTTGTTTTTCCTTCTTCCGATTTTCTAAACTCTAAATTTAAGGTCATAAGATGTTGCCAGCGATCGCAGATTTTTGTTTTCGTAGATACTATTTACCTATTCTGTAAATAACACCGCTTGTATTTTGAGGGGCTAAAGCAGTCATTTAAATTGGAACAACTTTAAAGTATAAATTATTGACATTTATGGTTACAATGTTAGTTATCAGAACAAACCAAGCAAGCGTTTGTTCCAAAACGCACACAAAAAAAAAAAAAACAACCCCCCCCCAAGAAAGAAAAGATCACCTGGATGCTCTCCTTCACCAGTGCCTGCTTAGACTTGAGGCGAGAGTTGTGCACGGCTCGCGGGTCGCGGAAAAGCTGCACGATGTGCAAGTTGATGGCCGGGTCCTTCATGAGGGGCACCAAGGTGCTGAGATCCAGAACGCGCACCCCCTTGATGACCACCACCGGGTACTTCTTGCACTCCCGTTCCAGCTCGCGGATGTCCCGCTTGGGGCACTTGGCGCAGCGGTCCTCCTGCACCAGGCCGACGCGGTGACGCTGGTGGGCGTCGCACAGGGGCTCGGAACACACCACCTTGTTCATCTTCCATCCGAAGATGAAGGCTGTGGTGAGGTTCTGCGAGCCCGCGTACAGCTTGAGCACGGAGAAGTCGCAGCGGAACAACGCGCTCAGCATGTCGCGCACGGCGCCCTGCAGGCTGCCCGCGTCGCCCGGGTAGAGGGCCTGCCAGATGTGCCACATGGGCTCGTACAGGTAGAACACGTCCGGATGCTGGTTGAACAGCTCGCCCAGGAACGACGAGCCGGTCCTCCAGGTGGCGTGCAGGTAGATGTGCGTGCGAGGCGCGCCGGGCCCGGGCGGCTCCGTGCCGTTAGCGCCGTCCACTTTGTAGCCGTGCTCCCACAGCAGCTCCACGGCATTCTTCAGGTCCGAGCACCGAGATTGCTGCTGCTGCTGCTGCTGCTGCCGGAGCCCGTGCTTGGCGCGCTGTATCGAGCGCTCCCCGAAGTCGAACACATAAGGGATGAGCAGGAGCAAACCCGTGTAGGCGAGGATCAGAATCAAGTATTTCTTCTGGATCCTCCTCTTCATCGCGCTGGCTTGCAAGCGCCGCGCTTTGGAGCTCGGCTCAAATTGTGCGTGCGCGAATCAAACCACTTGTGTGGCACGCTCAAATTCAGGGGGATGTGGCGAGAGGCGGGTCCAGTGAGTTGCTTAAATGAAGGCGGGGCCTATTTAGTGCTAAAAGTTGCTAAATGACGTTGTTGCTGTTCGTTGCTAAAAGCAGCTAATTGAAGGCAGGGTCGATCTGGTGCAAGGGTGTTTAAAAAATAGATGGAATTAAAAATAATAATAATTCTAGTCAAACTAAATTAAATTAAGGCGGGGCTATTTGCCTCAAATAGTTGCTCAGTGTCGCCGCCCTTGCGTAAACTATATGCAAATAGATCTACAGATTTATTATCATAACATTACATTCGAGACATTGTTTTTTTATGTCTGTTTTCCAATAGAAGTGCTTGTGAATGTTTGCATGTTTGTATTGGAACCTGAACTTTCAAGCGACAAATAACTGTAGTTATTTGTCTCTACGGCATAAAGACAAATAACTAGTGAGCAGCTCTGCCACATTCAAAATGGTGGGGATGTTGACGTATCCCAGCAACAGGCCATCCCGCTTAAGGCAAGGAAAAACACACATTTAAATGACAGACAATCAAATAGGAATGCGCAATTATTTCGTGGCAATGCAGTTGTTTATTGAAAAAGAAATGTGAGCAATAAATTGGACAAGACCACACACTTTCGATTTTGTGTCGTTAGCTCGCAATGCATGGTGGGAAATGTGATTAACAACACACCGATGCACATTTTTAATTCCTATTAATTTGTGGCTTTTCTTGTCACTTAAAATTTGATCCAATTTAAATCAACAATACACTTTACGTTACAGAAATAAAGCACATAATAGCGGTTCCCCCCCCCCCCCCTTGGATTCGCGCATGCGCATAAGCCCACTGCGAGCAAACGAGGATGTTGCTAAGTTAACCAGAGCTGCTCTGGCTACAGTCACAAATGGCGTTATCCAAAACATGTTACCACATATATTAGTGCCTCATTCTGTGTAGGGTAGTCCACCCCGTAGACACGTCGCCATATGTGACGCCGAGCTAAGCTATGGCTCACTGGAGCACTTTCGAGAAGGAGACGGAGAGGGAGACGAAGGAGCTGATCAGATGTGTGAGCGGACTGGACGACGAGGAGGAGCACAACTTCCAGCTGGCGCTCAAATTCGCCTGGTCCAATTTCAAGTAAGAAATGGCCGTGGTGAACCTCCTGTCCAGATAATAGAACCTGATTAATTTACGCTTGGATATGCCTTCTTCTACGTTCCTCTTATTTGTGGGATCCCCCAGGGAACAATTCTGGACGCCCTCGTGTTTACCAAAAACACTTGATGCCAACAAGTCTTGATATGTGATGCTCCCAAAAAGTGTTTGACATTTTCTCTGTAAACGTCACAATGATTGTGACACGAGCAAAACAAGAAGCATTGGCTCTAATGTCCATCCTTGATTTTCAAGTCTTCATACTTTTCATTTGTTTAATCTCGCAATTGTCTCGATTGCTATTATTTTGTACGTTGGCTGCTTGTAATGTCCACTTTGTAACTATGTTTTGAAAGATGCTATATAAACATAGTACAGTTATTAGAAACTTGATAAGATGATTCCCCCTGTTTTTTTTCCCTTTCAGGTTTCATCGTTTCCTAGACGTGGACAGCCACAAAGTGCAGCGCAGCATCAGTGGGTAAGTGTCTGTTTTGGTTCCGATTTCAAGTTTCGTATGACGATTGAGGCAGATATAAAAACAAATTTGAATTTACGGTCCTTGGGTTTTCATAACACCCTTTTGCCCAAGTTTCCTTTTGACTTTTGAGATGGATTTTCATCGAAAATTTCGGTTGAACTCCAAATTATATTTGTGTTTTTAATGCATATCTTCATACTTATTTATCAATGTGATGCTTTATTCTGGTTTGAGCTCTTAGTTTTGAGGCAAAAATTAACATGAATTTGTTGGGGTTTTTTTCAACACAGAATCTACGAAAAGCTCATGGTGCACTCGGAAGTGAGTAAAGCCGAAATCTGGATGAGGCTGACTGATGAGTTCCTCAACTCGCCCCTAGCCAACACCACTGAAACGAAGGTACAAACCCCTTTGCTACATTCTTCCAGAATCGCTTCTGTGTATTAACGATTTCGTGTGTATTTACAGACTGACGTTCACTACAGCGTACTGTCGCTGCTCCTCCTCTTATCAGGCTCCCCCTCCAACACAAACTTTACCGAGAGACCCCGGGTGAAAGAGGCCGGTGAGTGAGGAACATAATGTGAACCTGTTATATTGAGTTTTTTAAACGGTTGGTTTTTATGTTTTTCTTTTTTTTTTTGTTTGTCTGTTGTTTTTTTGAACAGTATTCAGACAGATTTGTCTGAATTTAGGGTTGCGCACCTTCAGTGTGGTGCCACGTTGTGCCACAAAGTGCCGGGCAGTAGAGCTGAACAATTACTTGAATTTAAGTTGACATTTCAATATAGTAAAATGCAATTTTCGAATTGCAAAGGCTGCAATTTCGGGGGAAAAATGCTTCTTTTCAATAAAATGATATCTCCCGCTATCCACAGAACCAGAGGACAACTTTGACTGGGAGAAATACCTGTGGGAGGGTGAGGACATAGACAATGGGCCATACCCTGATACTCCTGTGAGTATTACTCTAGAAGTTACCGACTTTGCTTTTTTTTTGAACTTTACGATGGCAAACGAGAAAGTTTGAGAGCTACCATAAAATCAGAAATTGAACTCATCGGGGTATAGGAAACAATAAGATGCATCACCATATGTCGTGGTAGACTATATCAGGCTGCAGCATGTCCCACTAACGCTCAAAAGTCACAGATACTACAGTAGAAAGTGAGTATGGTGACCTCCAAGTGGATATAAATAAGAACTACACCTCACATGCACGTTATTGTGTCAAATAAAGCATAGTCAGTTTTCTGTCCGATTCATCGATGGAATAATCGGTGGCATACTTGATTCTTAAGATATTAACTCATTCAGTACCAGCCAATTCTGGACCAAGTCTGAAAAGTCGTTTTAAAAACGTCTTTGGGAGTGAATGAGTTAAATACTTGCTGCCCCAGTCCATTTTATTTTACGCTCAATAAATTCACTCTTATTTCATGCTGGATGATCAGGAGTGGTCCGAGGAGGAGGAGAGCGAGGGCGAAGACAGCCGTCAGCCAATCAGCAGGGAGGACTCCGGGATCCAGTTGGACAAAACCCCCCAGGAGGACAAAGACCACGCCGGCAAGACGGTTTCGGTCCCGTGGACAGGTCGGAAACAATGGCAGCATCGTGGTAGCTTGACCTAAGAGCTTAATTTGTTCCCTGACCAAACTTGTAGCTGAATTTATTTCGGGTTCTAAGAACAAAAATCTTCATGATGATGTGCAATAGGTGGGGAGAAAAATCAATCTTTTTGAATCTGTTTTGTGGCAGTGGGTGAACCCGACGCCCGAGCCTGGCTGGAGCAACACGTGGTGACTCCCTACTGGGTGCCGCACGCCCCCCGTTTCGCCCACAGCCTCCATTTGCACTCCAACTTGTTCAATGTCTGGTGAGACCCCTTTGCAAAGACACGAATATGACGGCATTTTAGTCTACTAATTTTGTGCATCAAATTCAAATCGATTTTGCATTGTTGTCGAATGTACCGGTAACATTCAAATCTCAAAGTCTGCAATTTGGGGAAAGATATGCTTCATTTCAGTCGATTGGTAGGCGTTCTTTTTTTTATATATATATATATATATATATATTTTATTTAGCTTTTTTTTAGGGGGGTGACTATACAGTAAGTCACTTTTTTTCAGGGTGATTTTTTTTTTAGACATAGTAAATATAATTTTGTATTGTAATATGGATTTGTTTATTCCTTTTTTTTTTTTTAAACTACCGTAATTTCTGGACTATAGACCGCACCTGATTATAAGCCGCACCACTACATTTTTTAAAGGAAAAAAACATTTTGTACACACATAAGCCGCACCTGTCTATAAGCCGCAGGTGCCCATATTGTTACATGAGATATTTACAAAGAAAGACGGTACACAGGCGGCCGTTAAAAAAGTCTTTATATAGGCCGCTTCATTAAATAAGCCGCAGAGTTGAAAGCGTGTGACAAAAGTCGCGGCTTATAGTCCGGAAATTACGGTATATTGCAATATTGTGACGGGGAACATTTTTTTTTTTTCCAAAATCGGCCAGCCCTAATTAACTCATAAATTACTGAATAAAAGTCATACATTTGCGATGTGCTACTGACCCATTTTCCTCCACAGGGACCAGCACTTGTATAACACCGATCCGCTGTATCTGCCCGAAGAAAAAGCTTTTGTGACTGAGACGCAAGTCATCCGCGAAACACTGTGGTGAGCTGCACAATCGCATTTTTGACTTTGTAGGTTAACAACTGCACATTTACCGCTGTCTTTTTTTTTTTGTTTCACTGCTGTGTCTTCAAAAGTGAATTACACTGTGCAACCATAGTAGTTAAGTCAGCTTTCATTTTTAGACTGTGTTATCATAATTTTTGGTTTCCCAGGCTTCTATCAGGGGTTAAGAAACACTTCATATTCCAACATCACGATGGGAAAGTGTCGGTCAGGAATAACGTGGTGGTCACTCATCTCACCAGTGTAAGTGCAACCACACACCCGGCCGCAGTTTTATCCATAATAAAGTACAGTCAAACCTCTGTTTTCGTCCATAATCCGTTCCAGAAGGCTGTTCGAAAACCGAAATTGTTCGAAAACCGAAACCACGCTCTTTTTAAAAGACAAATGTTTACTGAACACGTCTGCTCACAATGGAAAGCAACACGAGGAAGCGTCACTTCCTCGTGTAAGGAAGGCGAGAGGAGTCAAATGGTGCATTCAAGTGCGCTCAGTTTTTTTGAGAACCGAAATTTGTTCGTCATCCGAGGCATAAAAAAATCGAAATTTTTGGTCATAAACCGAATTGACCGAGAACCGGGACGTTCGAAAACTGAGGTTTGACTGTAATGAGAAAACGATGGCAAATGGTGCATTCAAGTGCGCTCAGTTTTTTTGAGAACCGAAATTTGTCCGTCATGCGACGCATAAAAAAACTCGAAATTTTTGGTCGAAAACCAAGTTTGACTAATAATATACATAATAAACCTGACTTTTTGCTTTATTAGTTTGGTTTATTCGCATAAATTACCCTCATAAGTCAAGATACCTTTGTAAAAAAAAAAAAAAAAGCTCAGTTTTTCCCCAATTGTCACAGAACTGCCTCCGTTCCGTGCTGGAGCATGTGGCCGCGTACGGCCAGGCGGTGTCACGCCTGCAGAGATTCATCGACGAGGTGACGGGCCACAGTCCCGAGCTCGGTCCGGCCGGCGTTAAAAGGGGCTCCGAACCTCCGTTCAGGACTTACCAGGCCTTTGTGTGGGCCCTCAACAAGTACTTCACCACCTTCAAAGAGGAGCTGGTCACCATCGAGAGAGGGCTCGTGTCCAAAGGCGAGTACCGTTGGACTCCGGCTGAACAATTAATCGTTGTCGTATCGATTTGTACGTCATGTAAAGTGGTTTCTCCTCCAGATGAGACGGCGACGCTGTCCGCCGTGCTGGAGCGTCTCAGCCCGCACCTCGCGCAAATCAAAGTGCTGCACAAGGTTTTTTGCACCGGCATCGCCGAGGTGCCGCCCGAGACCCCAAATGTCGTGCGGGCCTCGCACTTGCTCAACACGCTCTACAAGGCCATCATCGAGTACGACAGCGTCGGGGAAGCTTCCGAGCAAACGGTATGTGTGTTTTGTGTATTTTTTGTGCATCTCTGGCACACAAAAAAAACCAAAATACCAGAAAGTTTGCCACTTTTCTCCATTAGGTGGCTTTGCTGTTTTCACTCTGGACCGAGACCGTACGACCATATTTAGAGATAGTGGACGAATGGATCGTCCACGGTCACCTGTTCGATCCCGCCAAAGAGTTCATCATCCAAAGGAACAAGGACGTGGCGGTGAATCACAGGGACTTCTGGCACGCCACCTACACGCTGTACAGCATCTCCGAGACGGTGGAGAGCGAGATGAGCGACGCGGCCAGCGGCAGTTCCGGAGGGGACGGCGGCGCAGCGGGAAACCGCCAGCTAACGATGGTGTCCTTCCTCAAGCCGGTCCTCAAACAGATCATCATGGCTGGAAAGTCCATGCAGCTCCTGAAGAACCTGGACCGCAATGAAGATGCTCAGCAGTCCTCGAGAGGTGAGTCAAGAGTTTTTGTTTGAGATTTTAAATTGAACAGGAAGTTGGCCGTTTTGATTTTGAATGCAACCTTTCACACGCTGGAAAGTAAGGAAAGAAAATTAGCCTCAAACTCTTGTTTTATAGATTGACGCAAAATGAGGCGGACATGTACAGTCAAACCTCGGTTTTCGAACGTCTCGGTTCTCGTCCAATTCGGTTTTCGAGCAAAAATTTCGAGTTTTTTATGCCTTGGATGACGAACAAATTTCGGTTCTCAAACAAACTGAGCGCACATGAATGCACCATTTGACTTCTCTCGCCTTCCTGACACGAACGAGGAAGTGACGCTTCCTTGTGTTGCTTTCCATTGTGAGCAGACGTGTTCAGTAAACATTTTTATTTTAAAAAGAGCGTGGTTTCGGTTTTCGAACATTGGTTTTCGAACAGCCTTCTGGAACGGATACGGACGAAAAACGAGGTTTGACTGTACATGATAAGAGATGACCAAAAAAAACGGATTAAAAAGTTTCACGGACCCGTGCTTGAAATGGAACAAGACACTTTTGGTTGAATCATTCCATTGCGACTGTGAAAAATATACTTTGTAACACAGATGCCGAGCGCAAGAGTTTGTACACGCTGTTCCTGGAATCGGTGCAGTCACGTCTGCGCAGCCAGGACGCGTCTCCTTCTGGCGCCGTGACCGAGCAACAGGCCAGCAGGAAGAGCCTGATCCAGATGCAGTCAGTCATCGCGCAGCATCTCCAGATCGAAGATCTCCATGATCCGCTCCTGGCCATCAATTTTGCCAGGTCAGACCCAGTAACAATCTACCCTCACTTTACAAGCGTGTGTCCCCCAATTTTTTTTTTAAGTTTTACATTATATGGGGACTCCCCTACTCAGGAATGTTCACCTTACGGGCATTTTGGCCGTGCGAAGACCTCCGTCTTCATTAAAACCTTTTTTTTTTTTTTTTTAAATACTTTGGCAAGTGTTTTCTTCTCTCTTAGCCATGGTTAAAGTAACTTATCCATCAAAAATATATTCTAAAGCGCATATAAATACATTGTGCGTTCCCATTTGTGAACTGACCATTTGGTCTAAGATATTGTTTGAGTTCATTTTCAACCATTCAAGGTTTAAAAGAAATTTTTGGTGCGTCAAAAATGGGCCAAGTTTAACAACTGACAGCCAAAAGATTATGAGGAACCCGATTCGGATAAAATACGGATTTACGTCTGTGTTGTTCCATGACTAATATTTTATCATCTATCATGTTTGATTCTGAATTATGTTTATATATTTAGGACCAGAAAATATATCTAATAAAATCTGTTTCGGAAAATTAGAGAGACATTGATTTTTAACTAACTGTTAATATATTTTTTAACTTAAAATATCTCATATGAATTACTATAAAATGACTGAAGATGAACGATATGATTCAAATATACAAAACAAGGGTTCACTGCGTTAAGAACGTCTCATAAGGATTGAACTCTTGGAAATCTAATGACAGTTTTTTTTTTTTTTTGTGTTTTTTTTTTTGCGTCAGGCTGTACTTGGAGCAGAGCGACTTCCACGAGTGCTTCTCCCGGGACGACTTTACCGTGGACCGCTCGTCGCAGTCGGTCACCTGCCAGACGTTCGAGCTCACGCTGCGCTCCTGCCTCTACCCGCACATCCAGCGGCGCTACGTCGAATGCTGCGGCAACCTCATGAAGACTCTGAAAAAAGACTACAAGTAATGAATGGCCTTCTCAAGACTGCACGAGTTTTTTTTTATCGTTCATGACGGTCGCGCTGTTAGACTACCCGATCAATATTGTGCTGTGTCTTGGGAGATGTCATCGACCAGACCCTGTGCAATCGCCGTCCGGCAAGCACTGAGTTTCAGTGCGTGCTGGCGCGTGGCACGTCTTGTTCTTCTCCTCCTCCTTCACACCTTCTTTTTCTTCAGGCTGCTGGAGTACCTTCAGGCCATGAGGCACTACTTCCTGCTAGAGGCCGGCGACACCATGTACGACTTCTACACGGCCATCTTTGACAAGGTGCGCGAGAAGGAGATTTGGCAGCAGCCGTCCTTCCTCAACGGCCAGCTGCAGGAAGCTGTCGGACAACGCCGCCCGGAGGACAGTAGCAGGTACTGCATGTGCGTGCCCGTATTTGTTCGAATGGATTCAGTAATTCATCGACAGCTTTCTTCCTTTGAAAGATTGTCAATCTTCTTGGAGACAATTGATCCTGGCCGGAAGAAACACCCTGTCAATAATGTTGAAGTGCTGACGCTCAGTTACAAGGTGGGTTTTTATTACACTTGGCCAACACAATTTTTAATATATTTTTTTTTTTTGCCCTCGTCATAAAAGAATGAAAAGACTATAAGTCTTTTTGTGCTGTCGTTTTTCCTCCTCCTCAGGTTCCGTGGCCCGTGGACATCGTCATCAGTTCCGAGTGCCAAAAAATTTACAATCAAGTGTTTCTGCTGCTGCTGCAGATCAAATGGGCCAAGTACAGCTTGGACACGCTTCGATTCAGCGGTAGGCGTTGTCATTCCCCGTTCCCCCCCCCCCATCATGCTCAACTGGTGCATAAGCACCGCATGTAATACATTGTATTGAATTTTCAGAGCTTGCAGATTTCACACAGAAACTGGAGGGGGCGCCGGCCGACGATGCCAAGCAGAAAGAGCGACTGGTCAAGCAGCAGATTCACCGCATGTGTTTGCTGCGCGTCAAACTCATGCACTTTGTCAACAGCCTTCACAACTACATCATGACCAGGGTGGGCCCAGACCTTCGTTAACACGCGTGCTCGGACTAAAAAATGCCCCAATGTTTCGGACCAACCAGCTGATTCGACTCAAGCACACATGTAACACACTAGCAGTACAAAACAGTTTATTTTTAAAATGTGTTTTCTCTCTTGGTCAGATTCTGCACAGCACCGGATTGGAATTCCAGCACCAAGTGCAGGAAGCAAAGGACCTAGACCAGCTGATCAAGATCCATTACAGATACTTGGCAACCATCCATGACCGTTGCTTATTGAGGGAGAAGGTAATTAATACGGTCATGTATCCATAGTCATATTTTTTTTGTACGGGACAGATCGTATGATGGGAAGGTGTTACTGCTTCGTGCCATAAACATATCCGTCCACCCCTTGAACAAATACAGTGCATCTCCGCTTCTGACTAGGAGATGAGATGGCTTGCTTTGTGTTTTTTGGTAGTCATTTAAACTTGACTCCTTTGAAACAAAAACAAAAAAAGTTGCATGATACAGTGAAACTCCTCTACAATGAAATCTACATGGGTGAAAATACCCCCCAGTGTGAAGAAATCTTCATGCATTAACACCATTCCCACTTTCCTGTTTCAAATTTGCTACAGTGAAAAACCCCCTGTTGTGAAGAATTTCTTGCTGCAAACATGATTTCGTTGTCGAGGAGTTTCACTGTAATTAACTTTGCATTGTTAATTTTGATGTTAATAATAATAATGTTGCACTTCTTTCAAAACGAGACAAACATTTGCTTTCCTAAAAAATAAGACAAATTCTTGATGTTGCACATCACTATAAAGACATCATACGATTGATGCCTTTCTTCCCTAATAATCGATGTTGCACATTGCTAAAAAGTAGACAAATAATTGCTGTCGTGTGTTCCTAAACATTTTTTTTTCAGTTAGGCAAAAATGGTTTTGCATTTGCATAAAAGATAATCAAATCACAGTTTTTTAGTTTTTGTTACCGCAATGAGTATCAGTGTGAACACAACAGTGACATCAGCCATTTTCTCCTTTTCTTTCCTTTCTGTCTTTCTGTCTTTCTTCCAACTCACACCCTCTCTCCCTCAGGTCAGTTTTGTTAAGGAAGCCATCATGAAGGTGCTCAACCTGGTCCTCATCTTCTCGGACCGATGGCAAGCTGGATTTGGAGCCTGGAAGTAAGAAGCGTGTGTAGAAAGATGTCACCTCAGAAAACACCATGAATTTATCTCTGTATTTTTCCATAGGATTGAGTCCATTGCCAAAATGGAGTCCGATTTCAAAAATTGTCACATGTTCTTGGTGACCATCCTCAACAAGGCTGTGTGTCGTGGCTCTTTCCCTCATTGTAAGTCCAATCTTACTGCAATTTTAATGTTTAATGGACAGTTTCGAGATGTGTGTGTGCATGTGTGTTTGATTTTTTTGTTGTTGTGGTTGTTTACAGTGGAGTCACTCGCCCTCTCGTTGATGGCGGGCTTCGAGCAGTGCTGACGAGGGGGGCCGCAGTCCAACAGTGTTTTTTCCGAGCACTACAACTCATGTGACTGTACATATTTGAGCAAGACTTGTTTGTAAATGTCTCTTTACCTGCTGTCAAGGTGACTGTTAATAATGTGTTGTTGTATAAAGCCCAATAAATCCCACTTAATACTGAAGATCTCATTTTAATTAGCCTGTTTCACTGGCTCTGATACTTCAAACTTGTGATACATTCTTTTTGTGATACATTCTTTCAGCATTTGTACTAAATGAATTGCATTTCATTATTCAGGCAATTGACCAAGGCAGTGTTGTTTTTTTTAAAATTCATTTAAATTATATTTTACAGCAACTTTCTTTGTAGTTTTATAAACTAAGGTAATTTAAGTTCGTTTTCGTTTTTTTTTTAATAAAGAATTTTCGATTTCATTTCGTTCACGAAAATGCCAGTCAGCGTTTTACGTTAAGAACTGAGTTACCCTCGTCCCCCTCCCCCCCCCAAAAAAACAAACAAACACACCAACACAAATTAATAAATAAAAACCCACCCATTATCCGTGCCGCTAAATAAAATTATGCTCGAAAAAATCCGCGAGTGCCGAACCGCGAGTTGACGAGGGTCCAGTGTACATTCCTTTGGCTTCACCTTTCCTCGCTGGTTGGGGGAGGCACTCCTCTGCTCTCGTCTGCTCGGCGTCCGCCTGTTTGTGTCTCGTTTTTTTCTCTTCCTGTTGAATTTCCCAGTTTGTTTGAGCCTGGACAGGAACTCCGTGCTCCGCCCCATGGTTAATAACACCGAGCCTGGAAGGACTCCTCGAGCTGCCGACAATACATTGGGGGGAAAAAACTCCCCATATACCCCACCTTGGAACTCCATTCTCGGTTGAAAAGGAGGAGGGGGGGAGAAATCGACGACGTGCCCGGCTGAATGGCTCTCCCGTCGTCTTAGTCAACTCTCGGTTCTCCGTAGCTAACCGCCAACTGTCGCCGGGTGAGTTTGGACAGATTGAACGGAGTGAACGCTAGCAAACTTTGGGTGGAGGCTTCCCTTGTGGCGCCTGCTTGAAAGCCCCCTTCCCCCGTTAAAAATATCACTAAACTCGCCTAAATATCATGTTACGTGGGATGTTACTCCTATAATCATGTTACAGTCTTTGAAAGTGACTTTTTTTTTCCCCTTTTTTTTCCCCCCCTTGGTGGCTCGAGTGGTGAGGCCGCGGCAGGCTCACCGCAGCGACGTAGTGGGGGCAGGCACTTTCCTCACTTCAAAGGCAAAACTGTAAATGTTATTCAAATTCACAATAAATTGGCTTATTTTTGTGTTTTAAATTCATAATATGCCTGCAACTGTGCTTGTTGGATCACCTGTCCGCGAACAGGACAGAAAGTGTGGCATGAAAGTGGAGCTGTGGTTGATGATGCGTTCACGGCACTGTAGATCCCGTTCACTGTCATTTTGCTGCGATTTAGTGAGTGATTTAAAAAAAAAAAACTTAACGAGTTTAAAGTACAGAAATTAAAAATATAAGAGAAGAGCACAGAGGTTTTATCCATTTTTTTCATAAACGATGTTTTCTGCTGCAACTCTGGTTAATTTGACTTGCTGGATTTTTTTTTAACAGCGTATTGCTGCCTACCAAAAAAACTTGTGTATCTCGTTATAAAGTGATATGCTTCACGTTTTAATAAATATAAATATAATTTAATGTGAATATTTTCATATTGAAAGGTGATGCGTTACAGCACACAAGAAGGACTCCACTAGTGACCAGAGCCGGTAGGAAGTACTTTGTTGTGTTCTGACAAATGCAGAAGCTAAACTTGGAAGTTGGTGGGAATTTTTTTTTAAAATTTCATTATGGTGGAAAAAAGGCAAACGGTGCTCAGGAGCCTTCAGGTTGCAAACCCCTGCTTTAGCACTTTGTAAATGTAAATAAAAATACAGTACCATAGATGAAAATATGTAATCCAGAAGGAAAAAGGACCAGCAGATACGCTTTTTTCCCGTAAATTTATCGACACACGGGACACACATTATAACAGGAGGGCTTTAAATGAGCTCATCCTCAACTGCGAGAATCCTTCCAACATCAACTGTCAGGAAGTTACGTAATGCACTGCTGTCACTTTAGAGAAGTTGAAGTGTGTCGATAACCATAGAATGGGAAATGGAACGTTGGCTCTGGCAGTAAAAAAAATGTAAAACATAAAACCCTGCCTGCGCTGTCATGTCTATGATTAGTAGTTTTGCTTACTTTTAGATTTATTGTGCAGCATCTCCCATATTTTTACATTTCACTTCAATAGTCATTAAAAATGTGACTTATGACATTGTTTGTACAGTCACGGTCAGCCAGGTATTGATGGAACACTTCAAGTTGCAGTGCTACCAAGCGCTTGTGTTGATTGCGTCTGTACACATCACTGTGCTCTCTATGAGGTCACAAAGAAATGTAAAATAGTTGAGGCGGCATTAAATGGTGAATGTTGCATGCTTCTGGGCTTGGCGCTACCTGCGTCACACACTTTAGGCCACTGTAAGTAATAAGCCTCTTACGGTGCGGTGGCAGGACTAAAACTTCCCGAGCTCTATCGCTTTTATCAGAGGAGACACTTTGAGGTTACCCCCGTTTTTTTATTAAGTCATGTGCCTGACTTGTGTAACCAACCTTATAACCTTGGGCAGTTTTTTTTTTTTTGGGGGGGGGGGGATTCTGTAGGGTTGAGATCAAGACAAATATTTTTTCAAGCACATTGAAAAAAAGAAAGTCAGATATCTGAGCGGAAGTAGTTTCTTTCCATCCCGTGCATTTGAGTTGCACTTCCTTGTCTGGTCGCTTGTTGTGAGGCAGATTGGCAAAACTTTAAAGGGGAACTAACTTTTTTTTTTGTTTTTTCGAAAAAAGTTGTTTGTGCCATCATTAGTCAAAATGCAATATTTCTGATTAATACTACGTTCATGGGATAAGAATCAAACGGATCAATTTATCAATTTCATTGGTCTGCTGTGTTGCTCAATGTCGCCCTCTGCTGTCGACCAAAATTAACATCACAGCTACTCTCGGCCATTGCCTTGCTAACATCACGCAACCCGGAAAGCGGGTTAGCAGACACCTCCCGTGTATGCCAGCATGAGTACTAGCATAAGAAAGGGTAGTTTTAGTCTCTTGATATACACTCTTTTAGTAATTCGTGTAATAAATGTACATCTTATCTCTCGGTACAATGAAACTCTGCGGTAAAGCCAATCCACGTACCGTTGCATCCGTAGCCAACTTTGATGTCCTCCTGTGACCTTCCGGCCCCGACGTGCTTTGTTTGACTCGCTGATTGTTCGCTATCAGGGAGAAAGCAAGCAGTCAGCATCAATGTGATGAACCACAACTCTACACAATTTTGTTGTTCTAGACCACTGCTTCCCAAAGTGAGGTCCCCCCCCCCCCCATACTTTGGGGGTATGCGGAATTATCTGCAATAAATTATTGTTTTATGATTTTTTTAAAAAAGTGCATATGCATAATGACTTTAAAATTAAAAAAAATCTTGGACACAAGAAATACCCTGCATTAAAAAAATAAAATAAAAAAAACTAAAACTAATACCAAAAATAATACAAACTAAAGTAAAGCAAGGCATTTTTTTGCAAAACAAAAAAATACCAAACCCGCTCTAAGAACTAATGAAAACTGTCCGAATTTGAAAAACAAAAGTCGAAATGTACCGTAATTTCCGGACTGTAAGCCGCGACTTTTGTCACGCGCTTTCAACTCTGCGGCTTATTTAATGAAGCGGCCTATATAAAGACTTTTTTAACGGCCGCCTGTGTACCGTCTTTCTTTGTAAATATCTCATGTAACGATATGGGCACCTGCGGCTTATAGACAGGTGCGGCTTATGGTGTGTACAAAATGTTTTTTTCCTTTAAAAAATACAGTAGTGCGGCTTATAATCAGGTGCGGTCTATAGTCCAGAAATTACGGTATTTAAAAAACTAACCATAATGAAAACTTCAAAAAGGTTATAAGCCTGTTTCACACACTCTTTCGCTCTCAAAAAAGTACCGGCACACGTTTGTTGTCATAACGCCAGAGCTTTCTGTCTTCTGTGCCTACTTGTCAAAATGAGTAAACGTTTTGCCAATTTTTCTGAATCAGTTCAACAGAATGACGTCCACCGTCACCTTGGAGGATGCCCTCTCCAACGTGGACCTTCTGGAGGAGCTGCCGCTGCCCGACCAGCAGCCGTGCATCGAGCCTCTGCCTTCATCGGTCATGTACCAGGTCAGCGATTTGAGGTTGTGAAACGTGCGTGGGTGATTGTGATGGTCTCACCGACTTGTTGTGTCCATCCTCCCGCAGCCCAACTTCAACACAAACTTTGAGGACCGCAACGCCTTCGTCACGGGCATCGCCCGCTACATCGAGCAGGCCACCGTCCACTCCAGCATGGTGCGCTAACTCACTGCTTTTGACACGACGCTGTCCAATTTCTAACATTATGACCAAATCCACCTAAATGACTTTACTCTCGCTAACTTACCTAAATTAAAGAACATGTCTATGGTTAAAATCGCTAAATTTTCATGTTTGAGTATGAACCAAAGTCTTTGGCAGTCCTCAAAAGGCTTTGTGTCAAATTTAAGAGGCAGGAGGGGGGATCATTCCTGTGTTTTGGAATCAAACAAACTTTGTTTGGAAGCAGCAATGCCTCTCTTTGCTCCCTTCTTCCTCCCACCTCCTCCCTGCCACCTCCTGGGAGTAAATGACTCATGCATGCCTTAAGCTCTTTGAGCCCTACGCGCGTGTGTGTGTGTGTGTGTGAGAGGAAATGAATGGGCACTTTATGAGCTCTATTTTTGTTTAGCTGTATCGAAAAAAAGCCAACTTAATTTTGATCGTATGTCATAAAATGAAGACAAAAGCATTTTAAAAAATGTGATACATAGCGACAAAGTCACCAAACGTTTTCTCGTCTTTGAAGAGAAGCGCAAAGGCAAATGTTTTTATTCTTTATGGGGAAGTGCAACACCGATTTTCTTCTTTTGGGGAATGTGCAAGATCAAGAGTTTGTCTTTTTACAAAAGTGCTTCGTCTTAGTCAGTAGCCTTCTTTTTAGGAAGCTGACAAATCAATAGTTTGCTTTATTGGGAAACGCCAACATTCATTTGTCTTAATTTTGACAAAGACGCAGCATCAATCATTTTCATTATTTTGTGCGAGGGGCAAAATCCAACATCAACTGTTTTGTCTTTTTTAAATTTTTTTTTAGGAAAGTACGTCACCCGTAGCTTGTCTTCATTTTAGGGAAAGCGCAACATCAATATTTGGTATTCTTTCTATGACGGTGCAACATCTACAGTCAAACCTCGGTTTTCGTCCATAATCCGTTCCAGAAGGCTGTTCGAAAACCAAAATTGTTCGAAAACCGACACCACTCTCTTTTTAAAATAAAAGTTTACTGAGCACGTCTGCTCACAATGCAAAGCAACACGTGGAAGTGTCACTTCCTCGTGTAAGGAAGGCGAGAGGAGTCAAATGGTGCATTCAAGTGCGCTCAGTTTGTTCGAGAACCGAAATTTGGTCGTCATCCGAGGCATAAAAAACTCCAAATTTTTGGTCGAAAACCGAATTGACCGAGAACCGGGACGTTCGAAAACTGAGGTTTGACTGTAATGAGAAAACGATGGCAAATGGTGTCCAGTGAGTGTATGCGACTTTGGCAACAGGGGTCATCGTGTTTTCTCTGTGTCTGTTTGTGGCCGTAGAATGAGATGCTGGAGGAGGGTCAGGAGTACGCGGTCATGCTGTACACCTGGAGGAGCTGCTCACGCGCAATCCCACAGGTAATCACGAGGACTCGTAATCCCAGCGCCACCTTCCTTCACTCACTCGTTTCTCTCCCGCCGTAGGTGAAATGCAACGAGCAGCCCAACCGAGTGGAGATCTACGAGAAGACGGTGGAGGTGCTGGAGCCCGAAGTCACCAAGCTGATGAACTTCATGTACTTTCAGGTGCAGGACGCGCTTTTACGTCGCGGGAAATTGTGAACCGAGGCTATCACGTGTTTTTTTTTAGAATGGGGGCTTTCACTGCAATCGAACCGACATTCAAACGTTCTTTCTTCTAGCGTACCGCCATCGACCGCTTCTGCGGCGAGGTGCGCCGCCTGTGTCACACCGAGCGGCGCAAGGACTTTGTGTCCGAGGCCTACCTGCTCACGCTGGGGAAATTCATCAACATGTTTGCCGTCCTGGATGAGCTCAAGAACATGAAGTGCAGCGTCAAGAACGACCACTCGGCTTACAAGCGGTAAGAACAAGCAGCCCGTCCAGACCTCCTGGAGATGATTAAGGCCCCCCGCAACTGAATAATGACGCGCCGATATAAAAGATCATTTCAACAGTGAGGGACTGAAAAATATGCTTCTTTACTTAAATAGAAAACTAATTTAAAAAACAAAATGAAATGTACAAAATTACATTTCAATTGTAACCTGAGTTTAAAAGAGTGTACAGTCAAACCTCGGTTTTCGTTTATAATCCGTTCCAGAAGGCTGTTTGAAACCCGAAACCACGCTCTTTTTAAAATAAAAATGTTTACTGAACACGTCTGCTCACAATGGAAAGCAACACAAGGAAGCGTCACTTCCTCGTTCGTGTCAGGAAGGCGAGAGAAGTCAAATGGTGCATTCAAGTGCGCTCAGTTTGTTCGAGAACCGAAATTTGTTCGTCATCCGAGGCATAAAAAACTCGAAATTTTTGGTCGAAAACCGAATTGGACGAGAACCGAGACATTCGAAAACCAAGGTCTGACTGTATATGTATAAATCTGGAAATAATAGCGGCGCATTATTTCCAGATTTGCATCAAAATGAGTTTGTCACTCACGAGTACAATAAAACGTGACCTTTACTTTTTAACTATCCATCCATCCATCCATTTTCCGAACCGCTTCATCCTCACAAGGGTCGCGGGGGGTGCTGGAGCCTATCCCAGCAGTCTTCGGGCAGTAGGCGGGGGACACCCTGAATTGGTTGCCAGCCAATCACAAAGACGAACAACCATCCACGCTCACACTCACACCTAGGGACAATTTAGAGTGCCCAACCAGCCTGCCATGCATGTTTTTGGAACGTGAACATGCAAACTCCACACAGGGAGGCCGGAGCTGGGATCGAACCCGGTACCTCTGCACTGTGAAACGTGCTAACCACTGGGCTTACTTTTTAACTATTTGATGTCAATTCTACGCAATTGTATTCATAACATCGAAGAGGTATTTCTGTATTTTGTGTGTACAGTGAAACTCCTCTACAACGAAATCTACATGGGTGAAAATACCCCCTAGTGTGAAAAAAATCTTCATGCATTAACACCATTCCCACTTTCCTGTTTCAAATTTGCTCCAGTGAAAAACCCCCTGTTGTGAAAGATTTCTTGCTGCAAACATGATTTCGTTGTAGAGGAGTTTCACTGTAATCAGATCTTGCCCAAAAAATTTTTTTTTTTAATAAACAATAGGTGGCAGCATCTGGCAACAATCCACTTCACCCTTCATGTTGCAAGAAGGATGAAAATATCTGCTGAAATGCTGTGAGAGTTTGATTTGAAACAAAAATCTTTCTTCCTTTCTGTCCTACAGCGCTGCTCAGTTTCTCCGAAAAATGTCTGAGCCCGCATCCATTCAGGAATCCCAGAACTTGTCCATGTTCCTGGCAAACCACAACAAAATCACTCAGGTTGGCCCTCCAGAACGACAAATGGCATCGCTCGCCATGACACCAATCGATATTTTAAAGTCTCTTTTTTTTTTTTTTTTGCTCCACATCGGCAGTCTTTGCAGCAGCAGCTGGAGGTGATCAACGGCTACGAGGAGCTGCTGGCCGACATCGTCAACCTGTGCGTGGAGTATTACGACAACAAGATGTACCTGACCCCCGGCGAGAAGCACATGCTGCTCAAAGTGAGTCATCCCGCGGCCAGCTCAGCAGGAAACTGTTTTTCTCCCCGCGTATTGTTTGTCGGCAGAATTGACCCCCCCAGCCCCCTTAACCCCCTTCCCATGCCTTTCAACCAGGTCATGGGCTTTGGCTTGTACCTCATGGATGGAAACAGCAGCAACATCTACAAGCTGGATGCCAAGAAGAGGATCAACCTGACCAAGATTGATAAGTTTTTCAAGGTACGAATGAAGGAGCATAAACATGTGTACTGTGGTACCTTGATTTTTAGGTGTGCCGCCAAAATAAGAGTTTTCCAAATGAATGAATTGAAATGCCATTCATTCGCTCAAGTCCCCCCAAAATTATTTTTTCTTTTTTTTTTTTAATAAAGAAAATGACACAATAAGTACAATTCTCACACGTACAGCAAGTTTTCCCTCATCCCTCGCCACTTATCCCGCGTGCGTTGTCTCGTTCGCAGCAACTCCAGGTGGTTCCTCTTTTTGGCGACATGCAAATCGAGTTGTCCAGGTACATCAAGACCAGCGCTCACTTCGAGGAGAACAAATCCAGGTGAGAGCAGAGCGCCCACATGTGGCCGTTTGGAAAAGTGACATTTGAGTGATTTCTAAACTGCCTCATCAGTAGCCCCTCCCACCCAATTGACCTCGTTTGTCTCTACGTAACCTGTTTTTTTTTTTCTCCCTGTTCTGTTGTCTTTCCCTAACTGACTTTCCTGTCCCTCCAGGTGGACGTGCACGTCCATCTCCAGCAGCCCTCAGTACAACATCTGCGAGCAGATGATTCAGATCCGCGAAGATCACATGCGCTTCATCTCTGAGCTCGCCCGCTACAGCAACAGCGAGGTGGGGATGCAGTTCAACCCGATTCCTTGGATTAATCATGCGGACAATAAACGTGTATTCATTGTACTCACCAAGAGGAGTAGACAGAAATGAGGGAGAGATTTTTTGTTTATGGGCTTTTTCAAAGTGAATTGGTTTTTCAATCAGATTCTCATACGTACGGAAGCTGATGAAAATGAACTGTAATGATCCGTAGGTGGTGACTGGCTCAGGGCGTCAGGAGGCCCAGAAGACGGATATGGAGTACCGGAAGCTTTTCGATTTGGCGCTGCAGGGCATGCAGCTCCTGTCGCAGTGGAGTGCTCACGTCATGGAAGTGGTGAGTCTAAAAAAAATAATAATAATAATAAAGTGGTCATTTGCATATTGGCATGTACAGTGAACGGCCATTTTTATCCTGGGTGGATCTCGAACATATCACCCGTTGTAGAGACCATATAATATTTTTATAGTTACAGTGAAACTCCTCTACAATGAAACCTACATGGGTGAAAATACCCCCTAGTGTGAAAAAATCTTCATGCATTAATAATAATAATAATACATTTTGTTTATAAGCGCCTTTCAAAATACCCAAGGACACTTTACAATCAAAAAGAGCAATAAAACCACAGATAAAATTATAAATAATAAAAGCGATGACTTTAAACTGTATATGCAATTTGAAATAGGTGGGTTTTGAGATGAGTTTTGAATATAGGAAGAGAGTCAATATTTCGGATGTCGGGTGGGAGTGAGTTCCATTAACACCATTCCCACTTTCCTGTTTCGAATTTGCTACAGTGAAAAACCCCCTGTTGTGAAAAAATTCTTGCTGCAAACATGATTTCGTTGTAGAGGAGTTTCACTGTAGTTTTACCCCCCCAGACATGCTTTAAACGTACTTAATATTTGTGGAAGACTATTGCGTGACATCACTTTTTCGAAACGAAAAGAAAGCTCTCACTGGCATAGTTCTCCATAGCTAGACTTGCTCTTGTGTTGCAACAAACATTAAAAAATGGATTGAAAATCTGCACTTTGACAAAGGTGTGAACAGTGAACCGCTGTATGGCAGGGCTTCGCCGTCCTAATCGCTCGACAAAACTTTCCTCCTCAGTACTCCTGGAAACTGGTCCATCCCACGGACAAGTACTCCAACAAGGAGTGCCCCGACAACGCCGAGGAATACGAGCGCGCCACCCGATACAACTACACCAGCGAGGAGAAGTTTGCCCTGGTGGAGGTGGGTCAATCCTATTCGGCCTTGTTTCATTTCGCTTCCAGGCGGCAGAAGGTTTCGGCGATCTCCGGTGGCAGCATGAGTGAATAAAATCAAGCGTGGTTGACAAAACACCAAACCCAACGTTTTTGGCAGCGCTGACTCTTCTTGTAACTGGAAGTACCGTGGCGCCCATTGTTCACAAACATGAAACTTTCGTACCGGGCGTTTGCAGGTGATGGCCATGATAAAGGGGCTGCAGGTGCTGATGGGCCGCATGGAGAGCGTGTTCAACCACGCCATCCGCCACACCATCTACTCGGCCCTGCAGGACTTCTCGCAAGTGACGCTGCGTGACCCGCTCCGCCAGGCCATCAAGAAGAAGAAGAACGTCATCCAGAGGTGCACCCCCAAGCTCTTTTACATGACATTCTGGAATCACTGCACTGTGTGGTAACTGTATGTGCAATAGAGCCCCGACCATTACCGGTCGGTATCTGCAAAACACAAACAACACCCTGCGGTTTACTCACCCATCCAACAACTTAAACAAGGTTTTGGAATTGACACGCTGTATCCATCCGCTTAGGAAATACAGTCAAACCTCGGTTTTTCGTCCATAATCCGTTCCAGAAGGCTGTTCAAAAACCGAAATTGTTCGAAAACCGAAACCACGCTCTTTTTAAAATAAAAATGCTTACTGAACACGTCTGCTCACAATGGAAAGCAACACGAGGAAGCATCACTTCCTCGTGTAAGGAAGGCGAGAGGAGTCAAATGGTGCATTCAAGTGCGCTCAGTTTGTTCGAGAACCGAAATTTGTTCATCATCTGAGACATAAAAAACTCAAAATCTTTGGTCGAAAACCGAATTGGACGAGAACAGAGACGTTTGAAAACCGAGGTTTGACTGTAGTTGTAATCCTCCAGTGATTTGTAAGCTTTCATCCGCCGTGTGTCACAGACCATGTCGTCGACACCGAGTAGTAAACAATCTCGGGATCCCCGCAGAAAAAAATCAGCCTTGGAAGCAGCATGGGTCAATTACTCCAAACAGAGAAACTTTTGTGCCGGTATTGCGGTTGTAGATCAGCCGCTAAGTCATCAAAAAGAAAAGAGTTTCCCCCATTGTGACCTAAAACCCGTACGTCTCAATTGAGAAAACTTTTTAAAAAAAATATTTTCTAGAGTGGAAGCAAGAATAAACTATCAAGTCAATAAAATAGTGTGGTTAGCATGAGTCAACCGATCACATTCAAACTCTTGCCAATTGGGAGTTAGCAAAAATGTGGCACCGTTCAAAGTGCCACAGAAACCCCAAATAAACTTCAGCTGTTCGTCTTGGATTTTTCATGACATTCTCTCTGCTCCTCCTCCTCAGTGTCCTCCAGGCCATCCGGAAGACGGTGTGCGACTGGGAGACGGGCCGTGAGCCGCACAATGACCCCGCCCTCCGTGGGGAAAAAGACCCCAAGGGCGGATTTGACATCAAGGTGCCTCGACGAGCCGTGGGACCCTCCAGCACTCAGGTGACACCTCCCCTGTCCACACTTGTCGCTGATAAACTGATCGTTTTGACCCTACCAGCAGTCTTGTCGAGTTTTTCCTGGGGAGGGTGGGGGGGGGGCAGCAGTACAAACGTGTGTGATCACCATTCCGCTTTCCTCCCCTTGAAGCTGTACATGGTGAGGACCATGCTTGAGTCCCTCATCGCCGACAAAAGCGGCTCCAAGAAGACGCTGCGGAGCGGTCTGGAGGGCCCCACCATCCTGGACATCGAGAGGTTTCACCGCGAGTCCTTCTTCTACACCCACCTGCTAAACTTCAGCGGTGAGCCTCCACATCACCCCCCTGGGTCTCGATTTCACGTCACACAAGTTCTGTGGAGCGATTCCACCGAATGACATGGCCTGTTCTTTGTCCGCTTCTCTGTAGACACCTTGCAGCACTGTTGCGACCTTTCCCAGCTGTGGTTCAGGGAGTTCTTCCTGGAGCTCACCATGGGACGCAGGATCCAGTTCCCCATTGAGATGTCCATGCCGTGGATCCTCACAGATCACATTTTGGAGACCAAGGAATCTTCCATGATGGAGTCAGCAAACCTCCCCTTTTGTCTTTTCTTTTTTTTTTGTAAAGCTCTTAGACAGTTTCAAGATTTGTTCATTGACTTTTCCATTGAGGGAACACATGACTTGATGCTAAACGTCATTCTGTTTCAGATACGTGCTGTATCCTCTGGATTTGTACAACGACAGCGCCCACTATGCCCTAACCAAGTTCAAGAAGCAGTTCCTCTATGATGAAATAGAGGCCGAGGTGATACGTTTCCCGTTGTGTCAATTTGTGGTTAGCAAAAACAGGAAAGAGCTGTTCATTAATTCTCGTGGCCTTTCTTCGCGTTGTTTTCTTTCAGGTGAACTTGTGCTTCGATCAGTTTGTCTACAAGCTGGCCGATCAGATATTTGCTTACTACAAGATCCTCGCTGGAAGGTAGCGAGCAGTTTGAATTTTATTATATTGTTGATTAAACTGGCAGACGCAAGGTGTCCTTTTTTTGGGACCTCCTGGGATCAGCCCCAAGACTGTCCCCCTGTGGGACAGAATGGAAGGGCTGACAGCCGTTATTGATGCACCACAGGGGGGGGGGCAAGTGAGGAAGACACTACAGTGAAACTCCTCTACAATGAAACCTACATGGGCGAAAATACCCCCTAGTGTGAAAAAAATCTTCATGCATTAACACTGGCAGGCCCAGTACAGTGAACCCTCTCAGAATTGAAGTTTAGCATTCACATTTTTTTCCACCTATGATTTATTTATTTTATTTAATTTTTTTGTGTGCTCAGGCCAAAACTATTTTGACGATGAAAATAGTGCTTTGAGCCATCTTGTGGCATCTAGAAGACAAAAATGAGAACCAGAGCTGCATTTAGTCTGGCCATAGCGTTATATAAGAGGGGAAATTAAACTCGCAAGCGTAGAAAGCACCACTGTTTTTGTTTGGGTTTTTTGTTTGTTTTCCTTTCCAACACGATGCCAAAAAGTCACTCTTGATGCCAAAAACTTCACAGCAAATTTCTGGCTGTGATTTCCCCCCCCCCCCCCCCCCCCCCCTCTTGTTTCTGATTGTGGTCCATTCATAACTGTCACTCCAAAACTGCTTCCTTTCAGTCTGCTGCTGGACAAACGTTTGCGCGCCGACTGTAAGAACCAAGGCGCCAACATTCCCTGGCCGGCCTCCAATCGCTACGAGACCCTGCTGAAGCAGCGCCACGTACAGGTGCCCTTTCTCTTGAATTCTTGTCCTTTATAGATCCTGATGAACGACTGTCATAGCTTTTATCACTGCTTTCCATCCACGTGAGTAGCATTCACTCACTTTTCTTCCTCCTGAAAATACACCCCGGTGCCTGTGATTCACAAACGTGAGAAGATCTTTAGCGCACTTTCCATCTCACTTAAATGTCGCCTTACCGCAGCTCCTCGGCCGCTCCATCGACTTGAACAGGCTTATCACTCAGAGGATCTCGGCGGCGTTGTACAAGTCCCTGGAGCTGGCCATCAACCGCTTTGAGAGCGAGGACCTCACTTCGATCCTGGTAGGGAAATGCACACTCCCAAGAGATTTCAGCTCACATCGCCAACCAGGGCGACCTCATTTCAATTGTTTTCCATCGTTCTGTTTGTGGTTGACAAAAAAATTCAGCATTGAACTCACAATGAATTTAGTTGACCATTCATGTCGAAATCTACTGCGACAGATGATTTGTCAGATCCCGATCGTAATCTTGTCCTCCCGAAGGAACTGGAAGGACTCCTGGAGATCAACCGCCTGACGCACAAGCTCCTCTGCAAGTTCCTGACGCTGGATAGCTTTGACGCCATGTTCCGCGAGGCCAACCACAACGTGTCGGCGCCGTACGGCCGCATCACGCTGCACGTCTTCTGGGAGCTCAACTATGACTTCTTGCCCAACTACTGCTACAACGGCTCCACCAACAGGTAGCGGCCGCGCCGGAGGGGGGGGCCGCGCTGCCATCTTAGATCCGTCTGGACTGAGCTCTTGACTTTCTGCGCTCAGGTTCGTGCGCACCGTCCTGCCTTTCTCTCAGGAGTTCCAGAGGGACAAGCCGCCCAACGCTCAACCCCAGTATCTGTATGGATCCAAGGTCAGTGGGACCTGTCGTTAACACCCGTATGTATGTACGAATTTGGCAGCACCAGAGCAGATATCCGTTGTAGACAAAGGATTCCCACCTTTGAACAAAAAAAGTGAACTCCCCTTTTTGGCATTTCCACAAAATAATAATTGTTAGGGCATCAAACCTGTCCTCCCATCCACTTCAACCCCACTTCACCTGACTTAACTAGGATTAGCGGATTTATCTATGCCGATTAAAAATAAATAAATAATAATAAGCAGTCAATTCTAAGTGGGTAAAATGTTTTATTTCCCGCCGCTTAGGATTCGCTAATAATCCATAATACAGGACACCGTAATTCTCTCTGGGCTGGACAATATGGCGATGACCTCAATCTAATTGCCTCAAGCCGGCTCGCTCCCAGAAAGCCGAGCCAGCGCCCTGAGCTCGTGGTGGCCGCGTTGGCTGCCGTTGTCGCAGCTTCCCCGCGGCGTGTATAGTCGCCCGGATGACGGGCGACCCGACCGTACCGCGTCGGTCACCACCGAGCATCCTTGTCTGCCGCCGCCCGCTCGGCCCGCGCAGGCGCCGTGCAGGCACCCCCACAGCAGGACGCCGGCGATGACCAGCAGCAGAAGGCAGCAGGTCAGCCAGGCGCCCGTGGCCAGCTCCCAACCGCCGCGATCCTGCCCCTCGCCGCTGTCGCTCAGGGTGCCGAACACCTGACACTGGTCGCGCACCGGGTTGGCGGCCTGGCACGTGACGCACAGTAAGTAGGTGGTCTGCGGGAGCAGGTTGGCCAGGTGGGCGGCGGTCTGGCTGACGGGGATGCGCTCCTCGTGCATGAAGCTCTTGCGCTTGAAGGCCATGAGCAGGCTGTTCCAGTTGGGGCTGTACATGACGCTGTAGAAGGTGTCCAGGCAGCCGGCCGACGGGGGCCAGCTCACCCTGGCGGTGGTTGCGGAGACGTTATAGACTGCGATCGCCATGAGGGGGGGAAAAAAATGTTTCCTCATGTAATTCCAGCGTGCGGTGCTCACAGTGCAAAACACACCTGGAACAGAAGAGGAGGGCAGTAGTCTGCAAAATGTCACACAAAGTCGCGCTTATAAAGAATACCGTATTGGCCCGAATATAAGACGGTGTTTTTTGCATTGAAATAAGACTGAAAAAATGGGGGTCGTCTTATATTCGGGGTCTAGACATTATACCCATTCACGCCGCTAGATGGCGCCAGATATCATTGAAGCGAATGCTGAACTTAACTCCCCAGGCCAAAGTGAACCCCTGCCACGAAGAATAAAAATAAAAATAGCGGTAGCACGATGAAGAAAAATAAAAAAAATAGAGGTAAGAAGGAAAAGAGAAGAAAATAATAGAAGAGATAACAGGAAATGGAGAAACGTAGCGACAATCTGGAGAAAAGTGGGTCGTAGATCGGCCAGGTTAACCGGCAGCTGAGGAGAAGTTATGATGTCATTTACATTTCAAAAACCGGAAAACATTCATTTACGAATGTGATTGCACTTTAGATTTGAATGAGGCAAAATAACATGCTTTTTCTCTCAAATATATTCTTATAATCATTTGTTTCAGATGTACTGTAATTATTTTCTGTATAAAAATTAATGTGGTGTTCAAAAAGTCTTTCTTCAAACTTGAGTCTTGAAAAAGAGGGCGTCGTCTTCTAATCAGGGCCGTCTTATATTCTGGCCAATACGGTACTTCGGCTCGTCTCATATTAACCTTGCGATATGAGTTTAAGTTGACCACGCTTGGAACTCAAAACGCTTGTATATGAAATCATCTTTCCCTATTCAAATGAATGGAAATGCCATTAATCCGATCTAGCACTGTAAAAAATAGAGCAGAATGTGACAATAGTAATTATTTTTGGCACATTTTTTGCTTCGGTTAAATGGACATGCATAACAAAGATGCATTGCACTAATGTAATGTTAATGTGGTAATTTTATTGTATGGTCGTTTGTTTTTCTATATGCAGCTCTCCCTTGCTCCAGGACTCGGCAAGACAAATCTTAAATAAGTACCCCAAGAATAGCCCGCCATGCATTATTTTGCGATTGATTACTAATGTAAATCGCACCATGCAATCCCGCATTGGGATTAGGGAGCACGATGTAACAATGCCAGGATAATAAGCGGGGGGATTGTCTGGAATAAATCCTGGTCATCGGTGGGATTATATTACGTAATCGTGCCCAATGATTTGCCAAGAGGTCATTGAGTCACGGCCAACCATTTGACTCTTTTTAGAATATCCCAATGATGAGACCAGCACTTCTCAAGCCTTGTACATACAAAATAGCACCTCAAAAAAATACTGCAAGTACCAGTATCATGGTCACTATCAAGATATAGTTTTTATTCCTAAAACACATTTTTGTTATTGTAAAACACTGAAACATTGTGCTCTAAAGTATAGTTCAGTTATATTGAATGTAAAAAGTCGAATACAGTCAAACCTCGGTTTTCGGACGTCTCGGTTCTCGACCAATTCCGTTTTCGACCAAAGATTTCGAGTTTTTTATGCGTCGGATGACGAACAAATTTCGGTTCTCGAACAAACTGAGTGCACTTGAATGCACCATTTGACTCCTCTCGCCTTCCTTACACGAGGAAGTGACGCTTCCTCATGTTGCTTTCCATTGTGAGCAGACGTGTTCAGTAAACATTTTTATTTTAAAAAGAGCGTGGTTTTCGGTTTTCGAACCATTTCGGTTTTCGAACAGCCTTCTGGAACGTATTATGGACGAAAACCGAGGTTTGACTCTACAACTGAATTGGATGTAGGAAGTGATTATTTTGCATACCACTAGAGGGAGCACATGTCTCACTGGTACGGCATCAGAATGTGTCCAAAAAAAAAAAACGACATTCGATTTTCTACTTTATCAGAAATGTTTCTTTTTTTTTCGACTCGCACAAAGTCAACCTATCTGTCAACTCTAACCCATAGCAACAAAACAAGCACTTCCATGTCAAATATTAAATACGCAATGAATGTTTTGAGCAATAAATGACCGCAGAACATCGGGACTTACCTCTCCGCGCTCTCCGATGATCCCGAGTCTCATTCCGTCACATCTCGGATGACAATGTCAACATGCAGTGCAGATCGGTGCATCCTTCTTTGAGCCGCCGCGGTCGGGTGTGTGCGTAGCCGCCGAAGCGCCGGGAGGAAAAGGGGGGGGGGGGGTGAGCTGAGGTTGAATATCCTGCAGTCGATGACTGAAAAAGAGAACAATGCCAATTTTCAAACATGAGAGAGCGATAGAAGCAACCATCTGGTCCTAAAAAGCAAACAACTATAAGCTGATTATAATAATAATAATAATACATTTCATTTATAAGCGCCTTTCAAAACACTCAAGATTGTCATTGAATATTTCAAGGATTCTAAAGAGGATCATTCCTAAAAGGTAACTGACGTACATAGAGGGATTTTATTTTTTCAGAAATATTATTTCCCCCCCCCCCATAAAAAACCCCTGCATAAACGGAAGTTCTGCTGCCATATCCATGATTTTTCTCCCTGTTAAGTTTTATTTTGAATCCACTCTTCACTTTCAGTGACAAATTTGCAAATGCCAAACTGCAAATATTCAGAGCTGAGAACCCATCCCAAAAGCCGAAAATACCCCCTACTATGAAAAAAATTAATTCATGCATTAATGTGTGTGTGTGTGTGTTTACATCCGAGAACAAATTTGCTACAGTGAAAAACCCCCTGTTGTGAAAAATTTCTTGCCGCAAACCCGATTTCGTTGTAGAGGAGTTTCACTGAAGTATGCTCGCTAATATTATTGATATGCCTCATTTGAAGGTGGTTTGTTCATGTTAAATAATTCCACCACTGGAATACAGTCATTTATGCAACACGGGTTTGTGATTGGGTACATGTTAGATGCATGGTGTTGATGCTTTATGGTCCTATCAATTTTAAGTGCGTTGGCGCCATCTTGTAGCATGTATTGGTCAGAGTTCACTTTTGCTTTTCCGCTTCCCGGTACCGCCCCTCCCTGACTGTATTTTCCCTCCATGTGGCGGCAGACGCTGAACTTGACGTACAGCAGCATTTTCAGTTGCTACCGCAACTTTGTGGGCCCGCCGCACATCAAGGTCATGTGCCGGCTGCTGGGCTACCAGGGCATCGCAGTGGTGATGGAGGAGCTGCTCAAGGTGGTCAAGAGCTTGGTGAGTCGGATTCGGAGTCTGGAGATTGTGACCTTAGGATGGTTGGGGTTGGGGGTGGGGGAGGCAGTCTGACTAACGAAGTGGCTGCTTGCCGGCCTTTGTACTGTAGCTCCAGGGGACCATCATGCAGTATGTCAGAACCCTGATGGAGGTGATGCCCAAGATCTGCCGGCTTCCCCGCCATGAGTACGGCTCGCCAGGTTTGTGTGTGCTCTCGTTTGCATCCCAAAAAGAAGTTATCTAATAAATCTGAATTCTCCCCTGCCATCAATTTTCTGCTTTCTGACGCGTTTTATTACCCCCGCTCCCCAGGAATCCTGGAGTTTTTCCACCACCAGCTGAAGGACATTGTGGAGTATGCTGAGCTCAAGACGGTTTGCTTCCAGAACCTGCGGGAGGTGGGCAACGCCCTCCTCTTCTGCCTACTCAGCGAGCAGAGTCTGGTACGGCCAAAGCCACTCCCCTCTGAAACTACGTTTGCTTGTTGGTGCTTAAAAAAATAAGAGCTGCAGTGATCAAACATCTCGTTAACAATAAAAAAAATTTTTAAAAAATGCGACAAAGCAAAATCTCAGCCTGGAAGCTTTGCAAGGATAATTTGTCCTCGCAAGACTGCTGCAGTTGTCAGAAATAAGTTGGCACAGTGGCAGGAGGAAAAAGTCTGTAAAAGACACGGCAATGCGAGCACTCTCAATTGCCGGCGCCCACGTCACTCACCGGCTCAGGCCCTGCCTTTTAAAGCCATTCAGTCACAGCTATAACAGTAAAACATGAGTATGGTGACCCCAAGTGGACAAAAATACCTGTGCATTACTGTGTTTAATCAGGAAAAATAATGCCCATTTAAAGCCCGTGGAGAAAAAAAAAAAGTAGGGGAATCGTGGGGTGAACGCAAATGGCCAGTTTGAGCCCAGAGCATGAACACGTGTTGTTGTTTTTGCCTCGTGCTGTGGCGCAGTCGCAGGAGGAGGTTTGTGATCTGCTGCATGCGGCACCTTTCCAGAACATTCTGCCCAGAGTCCACATCAAAGGTAAACAGCAAACACACAACATTCATATCTTGTTCATTTCCGGTCATGATCAAACAAAAAAACCACAAATAACCCGAGTGGATTGTTAATACAATAAGTGAAAAGATGACAACGGAATATGAATGAAATTACTTGAACATCAACACAAATAAGAGATGGCAATCGAATTTCAATCAACGTCAAAAGATTCTTAAGCATATCGTTAAATCTAAGGATTAAGTAAAAAAAAAAAAGTGCTTTAAAAATAAAAGAAACCACAACTGCAATTTCACAGATGCTGTACAAAAATGTCAATGTATGTTTGTGTGTGCGCGCGTTGACAGAGGGCGAGCGCCTGGATGCCAAGATGAAGCGTCTGGAGGCCAAATACACGGCGCTGCACATGGTTCCTCTCATCGAGCGTCTCGGCACGCCGCAGGTACGCCGTTAGCACGCAGGCCACCTAGCGTGCGTGTCGTCAGTCGACTTGCAACGTGGGAATGAACGGAATAAACCAAGAATTTATGACATTGACAGCTGGCCCCTAATAGGAAGCCAAAGTTTGTGATACATACGAAAAATATGTATTATTGGCATGATATTATACAAGTGTATGATTAGCTTTTTTTTAATGCAAGGAATCAAGTTTTAAAAAAAATTAACATTATGGGAGAAAAAGAGTGAATTATTGTGGGATTGGGTAAAAAAAAAAAAAATTAAAAATCTTTTGGGGGAAAAAAACGGAAAAATCTCCGGTTTAAAAAAAACCCCATTGGTAGTGGATAACAAAGTCGTAAATAAGTGAGCGATCGGGTAAAATAAAACGTCGATAAGTGGAACGTTCTGCAAATTGGTGACGTTGCGACCGCTCAACCGCAAATCTACATTTACAGTTAGTCTTGTCGAAGTTTGATTTTAATACATTTAACTTGTGTGCAAAAAAAATTCAATGTTCAAGTGTTTTTAGTGTGTGAAGTGAAGAACCCGCCGAATTTGTCATTTCCCCTCCGCCCGTAGCAAATCGCCATCGCTCGCGAGGGTGACCTGCTGACCAAGGAGCGACTGTGCTGCGGCCTGTCCATGTTCGAGGTGATCCTGGCGCGCGTGCGCGGCTTCCTGGACGACCCCATCTGGCGCGGCCCGCTGCCCAGCAACGGCGTCATGCACGTGGACGAGTGCGTGGAGTTCCATCGTCTGTGGAGCGCCATGCAGTTTGTCTACTGCATCCCCGTCGGCACGCACGAGTTCACCGTCGAGTAAGTACAGCCGCATTTTTTTTTTTCTGCCGGAGAAATCTTGATTTGAACACCAAAATGGTCAGGCTAACCGGTTAGTTCACAAAAGGCCGCTAGCTTAATGCTAACGTATGTGCAAATGCAAAACGCCGGAGACGGGATAACAGAAACTGGCATCGATGTGAAAGTCATTATAAACCTTCAAATAATTGCGACTTTTTCCACATGACGCAACAACACACACAAAGAAAATGTAACATTTTCTAATTTGACAACATGTTTCAAGAGATGGTTTAATGCAAACGGGAATTAGCATAGATGCTAATTATAAACTTTTTTTTTTTAAATAGAGAAAATTAAGCATTGTACGGTTACCGAACTGCATCCAGTATTTACAAAAGTTAGTTAGATTCATGTTAACAATTAATTTAAAACACCTTAGGTGGGCTAACAAAGTTAGCGTTGATGAAAAGCAAACGTGTATTTAAACTCTAAAATTCTAAATGTTCGGCCAAAAACCCTATTTAGCTAATGCTAACATACACTGTAAAACACCAAAGATAGGCTACTGAAAATTAGCATGGATTTAACCAACAAATTGTTCAGTCAAACCACATAAACAAAGGTCTGCTAGCTTAATGCTACTATATAATTCGAAACACCATAGCTGCGGTAATGTCGCACGCCACCCCACCAGGTCCCAGCGGTGGCTTCACTGCTTTGTGCACGTTTGACTTCATTCGAGTTGGATGTGTACATGATCCTCACGCGGTTTGGTTTTCAGGCAGTGCTTCGGCGATGGACTCCACTGGGCGGGCTGCATGATCATCAGCCTGTTGGGCCAACAGAGACGCTTCGACATCCTCGACTTCAGCTACCACCTGCTCAAAGTGCAGAAGCACGACGGCAAGGATGAGGTCATCAAGAGCGTAGTGAGTACCGTACCATATCGAGAGGCGGGGTACACTCTGGAGTGGTTGCCAGCACACTCAAATTTACACCTCAGGACTATTTTAGAGTCTTCAGTGAAGTTAATAAGAATGTTTGTTTTTGGAATGCTAGTTTTTTTCCAGGTCCTTGGACAAACACACAATGTAATGTTTTTCAAATTAAGCAAATCCAAAGTTTTTTGTTTTTTTAAACATATACACAAATGCGACCAAACGATGATACCGGATACCAGCAAATCAGGGTACCCACGTACACAGGGAAATTTTTTTTTAAAGTTGACTGGTTAGTTGTGCTTCAAGAATGCGTACTTTTTAATTCATTTTAAAAACAAAATGTTTATTTCTGGAAACACCAAATGTTAATTTAAAATTGTTCTTTCAAAATATATTTTTTAATTACTTTGAGATCATTTTAAATGTAATCGTTTGTCATAGTTACCTAATCAGTTTTTTTCCCCCTTCAAATATATATTGCAAAATGTACTCAGTTTTTGGAATTATTTTTAAAAATGTATACGTTATTTTTTCGCTTTTTAATGTGCTGGAATAATCTGAACGTTCCGAGCTCCTGTTTTCCCATGCCAGCTCACACTTTCATTGGTCACATTGAACTTGTCTCTAGGCATCCATTTTGTATCCATTTTTGTTTTCCCAGCCGCTGAAGAAAATGGTGGAACGCATCCGCAAGTTCCAAATGCTCAACAACGAGATCTTCGCCATCCTGAATAAGTACCTCAAGTCGAGCGACGGCGAGAACATGCCGGTGGAGCACGTGCGCTGCTTCCAGCCGCCCATCCACCAATCACTGGCCAGCAGCTGAGTGCAGAAATATTACAAATATTCCCTTTTTTGGGTGGGGGGGGGGGGGGGACTCGGCCAGCAAAGACCATTGAGTTTTATTCCCACAATAAAATTTTTGTATTCACACGTGCCTTATCTGGGAAATAGATTTGTTTTATACTTCTAGATAGACTTTCTAAGAGATTAATATTTAAAAGATTTTGTGGTGTTGGTGGTGGTGATGAAGATGGAACATTAGAAGTGAGGTGAAGTTGTTTTTTGTTTTTCATACTTTGCATGCCAACGCATTTCTATTGACTGTGCCTTGACTTTTAATCATCCTTTTATTATTTCAATAAATATGTAACAAATCTGTTGATTCATTTGCAGAGCTGCATTTTTTTTTTCCTTAAAGAAATTAAAATCAAAGTTACTTTCAAGTATCACGACAATCTGTGGTGACAGTGAAACCTCATCATGTTGAATATAAATATTTCCAGTGCACGAAAACAGAGTTTAACCCTCCTGTCTATGCTACGGATCAAATTGACCCAAATAAGAAGAAGAAAAAAAAAAGTATGAAATTTCTGGTCACTTGAATGCCAATGCTTTGTTTCACATATTTTCAACTTGGCGATCCGGTGATACACTGAATGTGTTCATGGGTCAATATGACCCGCCCGCTGCATGAATAATTCATGTACCAGGAGAAATGCTTGGAATTGAGTAGGAGGGGGAGGTGGGGGGGAAGTAAGTACGCCCATGAGTTTAATTCCTTCTGTGACTCGCTTGGATCTCAACATTTCTCAAATTTACCCATTAGAATTTATGGAAATGGGATTAAGGAAAAAATCCCCCCCCACCCCCAATATTTAAGAGCCAATATTGGTGATTAAACTATTTGTATTTATTTTCTTGCTGGCTGAACATGCAGCAGGCCACTTTGACCCATGATCATTTTTGGTTATAGCAAAACAACTCAACATAAGAGGGAGGGTTACACGTACCACGGGTCAAATTGACGCAGGAATGCAAGAGGAAGGTTCAAGTCAGGAATAACAAAGAAAAAAAAAGCGGGGGGGGGGGGGCAGGCGAAGGGATTCTGGTACTGTAGTTTTACCATTCTTCCATTTTCTGCAGGTAATACTCAAGATTACAAGAGTAGTGCCTTGAACTCGCTCTTATCTCAAATCAAACGGAAATGCCATTTGTATAGAGTAGTGCCTTGAACTCACTCTTATCTCAAATCAAATGGAAATGCCATTTGTATAGAGTAGTGCCTTGAACTCACTCTTATCTCAAATCAAATGGAAATGCCATTTGTATAGAGTAGTGACTTGAACTTGCTCTTATCTCAAATCAAATGGAAATGCCATTTGTTTATTCGCACGCCCCCCCCCCAAAAAAAACATTTTGCAGCGTGTTTCTAGTAAGAAAAATAGTCCATTACTTTTACTCAACTATATTATGTTTTTATGAAGTCAAATACTGTAAAGTGCTACTTTCCTTAACATTACAAAATTATTCATTGGCGGCTTATTGGAACGGATATAGAATGCAATCGGGAAAGCTGATTTGGAATAAGAGTGATTTGACATACAAGCATTGTCCCAGAACAAAGCTTGTCTTGAGCTGTCAGCAGCTGATTAAATGAAATCTAAATGTCCATTTTACTCAAAACGTATTGATAGTGAACCCTGCATACTTGGAGTTATAGATTTGCAGATTTTTGCAAATTTTGTACTTTTTCCCCCCCCCCTCATTCTCAATTTTTTTTAAATTTATGGGTGTTGATGATAGAGATTTTCCCTGTTTGCAGGCTGGCCCAGTCTCCATCTCCGGTGAATAGCAGGGACCTACTGTATTGCTCCACAGCAAAATCTGAGAAATTGATCATTTTTGCTGCGATTTCTTGATTATTTTCCTGAACTCTATACACGGAAGGGCAATTGTTGGAGGTCAAGTTTATGATCTTCACTTCATAAATTCCTCCTTATGTGTGGGGCCCACGATAAAAATGTTTACCACAGTGCCATCGTGGACAGAAGTCATTCCCAACACAACCCCCCCCCCCCCCAGTGCTACAAAGGAATGGAAAGAGACGAGAGGGGAAAAGTAAGGCAAAGGAAAACAAGTCGAATCCATTGGACCAGATTGTCTCTACGACACCAAGCTCCCATTGCGCCTGGAGACGGCGTCGAACGGCGTCTCGCGCTCTTCGTCCACGCCGGCGTTGCTGTGGAGGAGTTGGTACGTGCCGTTGGCGTCGGTGTAGGCGCCGTTGGCGTGCCTCTGGTCCTTGCGCACGGCGGCGGCCAGCGAGGCCAAGGTGACGCTGACGTCCTTGAAGGCGTGCAGCAGGAAGATGCCCACCACGATGGTGAGGAAGCCCGCCAATGTGCCGATGACGTCCGCCGCGCCCATGTGCTGCCACTCCTTGAAGAGCGCGGCCGAGCACGTTAGCACGGAAGTGGTGAAGAACACGTAGTAGATGGGCGTCACCAGGGACGTGTTAAAGATGTCCAGCGCCTTGTTGAGGAAGTTGATCTGCGTCCCCACGCAGACCAGCAGGCCCACCACGAGCAGCCAGGCCAGGGGGGCGCGCGCCACATTGACGCCGCCCAGCGCCTCCTTGATGGCGATGCCAAGGCCCTTGACGCACGACACGGACAGCGAGCCGATGAGCGAGCAGATGCTGATGTACACCAGGATGTTGTTCTGACCGTGGCGAGGGGCCACCGCCAAAATCAACACCAGCACCACCGCTACCACCGCCGTGGCGAAGATGAAGAAGCCTTAATCAGACACACGCAGTGCAAAGGATCAGAAGAAGCCGGGCGAAAAATGGAAAAATGTGTACCGCAAGTATACAGCAGCAAAGTGCGGCGATTTTCTGAATTTGCGGCACGCTGGCTCCCTCTAGTGGTAGGTCCAAGAACTGTTGACTTCAATATTCAAAACTGCACAAGTTATGCAAAGTATTTCAGTGCCTCTAGGTGTTTTTTTTTAATCTAATACAGCGCATTTGTTAAATATAGTTTGGTTGTATTTTATGTAAATACAAAAATTCCCATCTAATCTTTTTATCACTAGTGTTTAGAAACTTCGGTACATCTCTATCGAACTTATTTGCAATAAAGTATGGTTGCAATTAATTGGAATCCAGTCCACTGGTCAACAGCAAATTTTAAATCAGAGATGGTTTTGTGTGTCCCCAAACGTATTTTTGAGGCAGAGTTATTTTTTTACCCCATAGCACAATTGTTTTTTTGTTGTTGTTTTTTTTTAGATACAGTCAAATGTTTGGTTTTCATCCATCATCCGTTCCAGAAGGCTGTCTTAAAACCGAAATTGTTCGAAAACCGAAACGACGCTCTTTTTAAAATAAAAGTGTTTACTGAACACGTCTGCTCACAATGGAAAGCAACACGAGGAAGCGTCACTTCCTCGTGTAAGGGAGGCGAGAGGAGTCAAATGGTGCATTCAAGTGCGCTCAGTTTGTTCGAGAACCGAAATTTGTTCGTCATCCGAGGCATAAAAAAACTCAAAATCTTTGCTCGAAAACCGAATTGGTCGAGAACCGAGACGTTCGAAAACCGAGATTTGACTGTATTTTTGTTTTTTAAAGTTTGACCTATAAAATCTTTTCGATTTTATAGTGAGAACGCTTCCCGAAAAAAAATTCCACCCGTTGCTGCACGCAACCCTTAATACATTACTAAATATATTTACAGCCCCAGAGAATCACACGTTCAATCATATTTTCAAAAGATAAGCACCTTTTTCCACTTCTGTGTGTTAATTTGTTTTGGGGGGTTTTTACCCCCCAACACGGCGTGCGCGTTTACCTGGGTCGACCAGCTTTTGCGCCATGTCCTCCAGGCTGCTGATCTCCTCCTCTTTAGGGGCGTGTATGACCATGGTGATGGAGCCCAGCACACTGAGCAGACAGCCCAGCTTGCCGTGAAGGTTCAAGCGCTCGCTCAGGAAGTACGACGACAGCACCGCGCTGAGAGCGGACGGGCATGACATCATCGGTGACAACCAGCGACGTTTCGGAAAAAAAAAAAAAAAGTAAGAATAGCGCCTGAACGTTTCGACGCGTACCTGACCAGCACGCTGAGGGCGCCCAGGGGCGTGACCAGAGTGGCGGGGGCGAAGGCGTACGCTGCAAAGTTGGCGGCTTCACCGGCACCCACTGAAAATGACAAAGCAAAAACACTCATTTAAAAAAAAAAAATTCAATACAAATAAGAATTAAGATGAATTATGCTTAATTAAAAATAAACATTTTTCCTAACCCAACACTTTAACAATATGTTGAGGCTTATTAATAACACGATCACTAATAGTTTTCACTAAATTTGGAGCCATACTGAGGGCTAATTTGGCGGGGGGGGGGAAAAATGACAGCACTGATAGTTACGTGACGCATGAAAAACCAAAACGGATTTCTGAAACAAAAATAATGCCATACATGAACTGAGGTAAATTTTCTTCTTTTTTGAAGACCCAATTTTATTTCTTATACTGTATTTTCCGCACGACAAGGCGCACCTAAAAGCATTCAATTTTCTCAAAAACGGACAGCTCGCTCTATAATCCGATGCGCCTTATGAATGGATCAATATTCTGATATCTTGGAGTAGTATTTTAAATGTTCCGTAAAGCACTTTGTTACACATTTGCAGCGGTTGTCAACCCTCTACATAAATACAGCCGTATTGTACTGATTTCACTTTAGCGCAGCTCCATCTAGTGGATGCATAACAGAACCGCAGCCACTATTGAAGCTTCCATTCATTCTATGCGCCGTATAATGCGGTGCACCCTAGATATGAAAACAGTTTTAAAATAGGCCATTTATTGAAGTTGCGCCTTATATGATGAGCAGTCTGATTAATTCACTTGATATGCGAACACCCTGGAAGTCAAACAGGGTTACGCTCGTGATGTTGGTGCAAATTCTTTTTTTTTTTAAATCACTTACTTGAAAGTAAACCAGCCCACCAGAGCCACTCCTTGAGATAAGCATGGCCGCCCTGACCTGAAACGGTGACGGAGAGGAAAGGCTATTTCAAAAAAAAGCGTGATCTCACCGCCACATTCCATCCACGTTGAAGTTGAAATATTCCCCCCGCGGAAAAATGAACAACGGCGAGTCTTGATCGACCCCTCGATGACATTTATCGGTCCAGTTGTGGATCAAAAACCTGTTGCTGTTACCGGCTCGCATGGATCCCTTCCTGGCCAAACGCAGCAGGCCCTTCTTCTTGAGGATGAAGCTGCCGCCGATGAAGATGCTGGAGCTGACAGCCAGGGCCAGGCCGATGTAGAAGTCGTACTTGCCGCGGTCCTGAGCCATTCCGAGGCCGGATGTGCTGCTGTTGCTGTTGTTTTTCTCCTGTGTCACATTGACAACCAGGCAGTGAAGAAGTCTCTGCAGGCCAGAGGCGCAGCTCAAGTCGAGCCACACGCCTGGAGGAGGGAAGGGCGGTGGAGGGGGTGGGGGGGGGGACAACAACACAAAGTAGGTGTTCAGACTTTCTTCAAATTGGATTGAAGATCAGCCATAAAAATGTCGCTCTGAACACCAAGACCACATTTCAGGTACATGGAGGAGTCCACCAACAAAGAAGATTCAATGATATTCATATTCCATAAAATGCAATATTAATTCATCAAAATGCTGTATGCATGTCCCGCATGAGCAAAACAAAAAACAAAAAACACATTTACAGATGTATCAGGTAACAGTAACTGAAAATTTTTTTACGTCAGTATCAAGAATGTGGTTTAATATTTGACTTTATTTTTTATTTTTTTAAACAGTGGTTTGGCTGACACAGCACAACCCAACCGATTCGCCACAACCCATTCTTGAAATTAAAGCCATGGACGGGGAATATTTTGCTTTTCGTAATCTGTAACGCGATTGTCATTAATGCTTCCCGGGTCACATTCCTTCAGTCACTGCGGTCTCTGTTTTCTCCACCTTATAAAGCGCCAGAATTTTATTTTCGGTTATTTATTTTTTTCATCCACAGACGTTTAAGAAAAAATAAAAAGACCCATTTTGTCAGAGTGACAAGTAGACAGTCCATATATCTGTAATAAATCGTTAGACACCTAAACAGGGACTTAAATCTATTGAAGTACAGTTACAACATTAATTCCACGAATTAGGAGTGGAGGTCATTATTTTCTGCTGTATTTGTAACCAAGCAAGCCAGGTACTAAAGCGTTGTTAAAATCCAAGCGAACATGAATACGCTCTATCCCAACTATCAATAATCCACGCACCATTTTCACGACAAAGAGTCCAATTCGGTTCCGACGACGAGTCCACAGCTTTAAAGTTGCACTCCATGGCGAGCTGCAGAATCTCGTTCAACCGGCTCGGTCTCCTTTGGAAACACCGCAGCCACCCGACTTCCCATTGCGACGGTCTATGTTGACGACTCGTCACGCGTTGTGTTTTGTTAAGTAAGAACCATTTTTTTTTTGGTTTCTTTCTCTCGGTCTCTCCTTCGTCGTCGCCAGACACTCAGGTGACCGCGACAGGTGAGCTTAATCAGCTTCGTAGCTAGCTCGCGTCGAAACGCGGCCAACTTTGGCTTATTTTCACTCGGGACTCCACTTGAATTGTCACAAACATATAAATCAAACGTGTGGGGCAATTATAGGGGTTGGTTTGGGGTTAAATCGAACACAAAGGTAAAGTAAAACCCGCTCCCCACGCACGCGCTAGCTTCACTAGCACGAGGGGCTAACTCTGGTTAGCCGAAGTCGGGCACCGTTTAAATCAAGCAAAAAAAAACAAAAAAAACGTCACTTTTATTTGAATCACTTTGTTGATTAAGTACCTTTCTACGGACACTCCACGACAACCGGCCAAGTAGCGCTCACACCCACGGCCGCGTTGAAACCATCACAGCATCCGCTTCCATCGTTCCAGCGCTCATCACACCCAAGAAGGCGACGACGACGACGACGACTACAGGCTGGCCGTCTTTCCGAATGACAAGCCGGGCGGATTGTGCTGCTTGTGTGTCGCCTGTTTAGCAGCCAGCAGCCAGCAGCCGCCACACGCTCCGGTGTTCAGGCGTGGGATCACACGCTGACAGAAAGGGGGGCATTTCTAGACAACTGGAAGCAGCCGATCGCCAAAACAACAACAAAATATTTTTCATGATTATTATTCAGATTTCACAATTTCCAGCCCCGGTGAAATGAATGGAATTACAATTACTTCTTTCTAGGGTTCCCCCAAATCAAACGAAGCATTTTTGTAATTGTTTTTTTAATTATTAAAAAAAAAAACAGCACTGTGGTGTGTAGAAAACGAGTCGGAATATCAATTTAGCTCATGGGCGCAGATCGGAATAAGGCTCTTGGATTTGCAGTGTGATTCCAGTCTATGAGGTCAAGAATCTGATTCATACATCCGCTAATGCCCTGTGACTGGCTGGCAACCGGTTCAGGGTGTCCCCCGCCTACTCCCCGAAGACAGCTGGGATAGGCTCCAGCTCCCCCCGCGACCCTCGTGAGGATAAAGCGGTTCAGAAAATGGATGGATGGACATCCGCTAATGCTGTTCCTACTGAGCCCCTAAGGCCGGGGTGTTAAAACTCATTTTTGTTGCGGGCCACATTTTAGTAACCGTTTCCCTTGGAGAGCCGTTATGACTGAAACCAAATTTAAAAAGTCAATAACGGTTTATTAAACTATTGTTTAAATGACTCTAATGAGGGGTTTGGTTACAAGAAACTGCCTACAATATGTTTTTTTTATTTATGACATATGAGAATTTAAAATTTTGGTAGAGATTTTAGCAAGCATCATGCAAGTTGATTTGCTTCCGCGGGCCACATGAAATGACGTGGCGGGCCGGATCTGGCCCCCGGGCCTTGAGTTTGACACCTGTGCCCTAAGGTGACATGGAATGAGGAAAAAAAATTGCGTGCCCTCGGAAATTTCTCGAGATAACAAAAGTTTTTGTTTTGTTTTTTTGGGGGGCGGGGGGGGGGGGGGGGGGTTGTAAACAAGTCTTTTTAACGCTCTCGTTTATGTACTTCCGGGTCCGTTTGGCTACTGTAGCCTTGAACCTGTTTGAGAGACGACAGTACGCTTCAGATGCCTTTCGCATATTTGGAAACCGTGCTTACGACCAAGAATACATTTTATGTTCTTGTATTTCAAGACCATTTCAAAGTAAAATTCAATTAAACTCACCCAAGGGTGAAAACGCTCCACTTTGTTGCTTTCATTTACCCAGAAAATGACCCGGAAGTACACAACTGCGGATTTTCTAAAACGTTCCCTTGCAAAATAATAATAATAATAACAATAATTAATAAATCTGCGTTATTTGCGTGGGAACGCAAACTGCAAGCGAACGCAAATGTTTTTATTTATTTTATTTTTTTCTGGTCTTAGGTGTGTAGTTTGTTTGAATTTTTTTGTTTGTTTGTTTGTTTTCAGCACAGGACTGTGCAGAACAAATAAGAAAAGTTGGCCATGACGTCATGTGTATCTGTAAAAGTTTTATACTTTGTTCTTTTCAACTAGTATCCACACACACACACACACACACACACTTTGTTTTGTGGACTTAGCAAAGCCATTCAACCGTGTTCCTCAGGGTGTCAGAGTTCGGTCCATAAGGCCCACAAAAAATTCCGATTTGTTTCCAGTGAGGAATATGTCTCGGTCTGTCGCGGTGACAAAGGAGCTGAACCGAAAAAAGCAACATTCACGATTTACCAGTCAATCTACGTTCTACTCTGAGTACGTCCCTGTCCAAACCAGTTGGACAGGATCTGAACCGCCCATATGAGGGTGAACACAAAGAACATGCACGCCGGTTGTATCAACTCCCGTGCAACCTCCAGGAGCCTGTTGATGTTGGCCA